>CM057841.1:29412529-30906279 GCA_030068075.1 Paguma larvata | reverse complement strand
TGAATCTTAAAAGTTCTCATCACAAGAAAAGAATCTGTCGCTAGTGAGGTGATGGGTATTAGCTACACTTACTGTGGTAACAGTTTTGTGGGGCACCTGGGTGGCTCATTTGGTTAAGTGTCTGACTTAGGCTCAGGTCATGATCTCACGGTTCATGAGTTTGAACCCCGCATGGGGCTCTGTAGTGACAGCTCAGAGCCTGGAGCCTGCTTCGGATTCTGTGTGTGTGTCTCTCTCTCTGCCCCTCCCATGTTCATGCTCTGTCTCTCAATAATAAATAAATGTTAAAAAAAAAAAATTAAAAAAAAGTTTTGTAATGTGACCAATGACAAATGTTAAATGAACACAATGCTATATGTCAATTATATTTCAATAAAATTGGCGGCAAAAAGAATTTCCAGCAGGAGAGCAATGCAACTCAAAGGAGTAAAATGCAAGGCAGGGAAAGGAGCCATCAGGTAAATGACAGCACAGGTGAGAGATGGAGAGAGCAACACGAGACCGTGCCCGTGTGGATGCAGAGGTGAAGAAGGCCACAATTTTACTAGGGAGGCAGAATCGAGAGACGGGGTTACTCACTGGCTGCCTAGATGTGAGGCAAGAAAATTCTAGAAAGAGTTATTCCCAGATTACTCGTGTATTGTACTGCACGATCTCCACCTTCAACGGGAGAAGGAGGACTCTGACTTGGTATGTCACCTGCACTTTTCTGATGATGTGAAGAGAGCACATGAGAGGTACAAACACAGCTCATGTTGGAACGAGGAAATCAGGGAAAGTCCAAAAAGATATTCTGAAACAGTATGAAGGAACCAGCCATGTTTATACTTCACTCCCTCTCACCACTTTCACTGGCCATGTCTTCCCCTGTCTGGGGCCGTTTCCTTACGCTGGTTTATCTCTAAAATACAACCCTCTCCTGAGGTCATGTCTACTATTAGAGACCACATGATCTTGTTCTGCCTCCCTCTCATCCTCACTTCCCAAAAAAGTCGTCTACATGGACAGTTTCATTTTCAGTCCTCAACCCGCCATTCTCTGAACTCTTGGAACTACTTTTCATTTTTGAAGTTTCCACTTATTCAGCACTTATCGAGGCAGTCTCTGCTGACTTTTACACGCATTCTCGCATTTGATGTTCCTACAATTCCAAGAGGCAAATACGAGCGTTTTATAAACGGAAATGGAGTTAAAGAACTTGTTCCAAGTCACACCTATAGTAAGAATAGAGAGAAACATTAAGTATGCCTCACTCCAAAGGTTGAACTCCTAACATCTGAGGCCACAAAGGACCTTTGTTATGCCAAACCCAAAGGGAATTTTTAGTGTTTTATCTAACAACGCACAACGAATTAGTTTTTCCTTTTCTGTACCCTGGCTTTGGGACACAATGCTCTCCCGGTTCTTGCTAAACTTCCTTGGCTCCTCTTCCTCCATCTATTCTTAGTATTCTTAGCTTTCAGCCTGATTCAGTCCTTGGCAACCCTTTCCTATCCATCCTGTAAACTTCGGTATTTCTCAAACTAGGGTCTTCAGCCTTCTTTTCTATCGGCAGTCCCTGAGAGATGAAATCTGTTCTTAAAACCAACTGTTTCTTACACATGTCCGCATGAATATCCCACTGATATCACAATCTCAAAATGCTCAAAATGCAACCCCTCACTTTCCCCAAACCTAATAGTCTACTAATATCGAAGTTAAGTTCAGAAAAGTACATGCATCAAAAGAGAACAGCTCCATGAATTTTTCAAATGAACATAAATGTGTAACCAGCTTCTAGATCAAGAAACAAAACTTTATTGGGGCACCTGGGTGGCTCAGTTAAGTGTCTGACTTCGGCTCAGCTCATGATCTCATGGTTTGTGGTTTTGAGGCCCGTGCTGGGCTCAGTGCTGACAGTGTGGAGCCTGGAGTCTGCTTCAGATTCTATGTCTCCCTCTCTTTCTACCCCTCCTCCACTCATGCTTTGTCTGTCTGTCTGTCTCTCAAAAATGAATAAACATTAAAACAAACAAAAAAAATAAACAAGACATTATTAGTTTCCCAGAAGTCTCCTCTGGTGCCTCCTCTTCCAGTAAAACCTCCTGCAAAGGGTAAGCACGATGTTCTCTGTGACTACCCAATACAACCTGAGGCACTTGGGCAGTTGGTCTTCAGTGGCAAGGTCAGGGATAAGTCTAAGTAAAATCAGGTAGTAGAAATATGTTTGAGCAGTTCCCCATTTGCTCTCCATCTCCAAACCTAAATGCATGTTTTAGACTAGTTTGTATATGAGACCAAAACTAGTAAGAAGGAAAATTAAGCTACTTAAATAACAATTTTCCTATGAGATGCAAACTAAGGCCTGTTAATACCCTTTAATATAGTGCATAAAACGCATTTTCTCAATGTTGGGTAAGCTAACTGAATTATGTGAAATGAATCTTCTGATAGAGGCTGCTTTAAAAACTCAAATCCCAAAAGTAAAAAATTCAATGAAATCAGACGCAGAGATACTGAAATATTTTGTATTCCTGATTTACTATGAAGAGGTTATCCTTTGTGGTGGTGTAAGGAAATGAAATGAAAACTCTTTCAGGACAGGGTACCAGGCTGCTTAAACGGTAGTTTTATAGATAAGTATTGCCTAAATCTCTAGAAAAGGAATACTAGCAAGTGCTGCCAGATCAACTTTAGACATCCACCCTTTTTGGCGGAGGAGAGTAAGTCATATAAACGTTTCTCATAATACCTTAGATAAGCCTTCATTACATTAATTATTTGAAAATGTTCTTTTTAAAAAATTTTTTAACATTTATTCAGTTTTGAGAGATAGAGAGAGACAGAGCGTGAGTGGGGGAGGGGCAGAGAGAAGGAGCCAGAATCTGAAGCAGGCTCCACGCTCTGAGCTGTCAGCACAGATACTGATACGGGACTTGAACCCACGAACTATGAGGTCATGACCTAACCTAAGCCGAAGTTGGACGCTTAACCGACTAAGCCACGCAGGCGCCCCTACTTGAAAAATGTTCTTCAAAACAAAACAGGACCTTTTAAATTTTATTTTCTGTTACTCTGTATTTTCTTCCAATGTTGTTCTATAGACCTGGAATAGGCATCTTTTTTCATGAAGTCATTAACCATTATTAATCAAGGCAAAAATCTTTTTAAAATCCTAACTTTGTAAGAGGTCTTTCAGATATAGTAGTTTTCTCCTAAACCTTTCAAAGTTCAAAATATTCACACATCCCCTTTCTATTCAAAAGACATTGCATTTCCTTGGTAGGAAACAAGTTGATTCTAAAACATTAAGTCATGTCTGACTACATATTTCTGACGTAAATATAGATATATTTTAAGATTTAAAAACTAGGGTTACTTACACAGAACACTCATTCTTGGAAACAATGAAGTCATATGGGTTTGTTGTAAAGTTCTAAAGTACTTTTATAGGTGATACTACAAAGGGGAACAAAAATTAGGTTGGTATTGATGAGTAATTTCTAAACATGTGAGGCAGGCTTCATTAGAAGGCTGTCTGTTAAAAATAAAGATTCCTAATCGGAAAACCTCAGACAAACCCAAACTGAGAGTCACTCTACAAAATCGCCAGCCAGTATGCTTTACAACGGAAAACACCACAAAAGACAAAGACTGAGGAACTGTCCCAAATTGGAAGGGGTGTAAGGAGGGATGACAACACAATGAAATGTAGGTTCCTGGCCCTAAAAATGGAACAACTGATAAAATTTACATAAGGTCTCTAAGTTAACAGAATCGTGTAAGTGTGTGTGTATATGTGTGTTTACTGTGTTTGACAATCGTGCTTTGGTTACATAAGTTGTTAACATTTGAGGAAGCTGGGTGAAGAGTCTAAAGGACCTCTGACCTATTTTTGCAAGTCTGAGATTAGTTGGAAATAAATAGTTAAAAGAATTACTGATTTGTAGGTCCCAACCCTAGGATTCTGATCTAGAAAAGTGGGACTCCAATCAGACTTCTAAAAAATTCCTTAAGAGATTCTGATGTTCTACCAGGTTTGGGAACCACTGGTTGGGAGTTACTGTCATAGAAAATTCTAAGAACAAATATTCAGGATAATAAAACTATTTTATATTCATAGAGCACTTAAAATACCAACGTGCTTTGCCTACAATATATCAGTTGATTCTGAGAAAAACTCTGACAACTCTGACGTAGATAAGGTACTGGTACTACGATACTAAGAGGGAAAATTCAGCTCCAAAAGGTGAAATAAACCGCTCAAGACATAAGGGTAGTAAAACACAATAAAGGTCTCTTTATTTCTGGTCTACCTTTTTGAACACATCTTACTGATTTTAAAATAAAATGACATTATACTTCAACCAGGCAATAGATACTTAATATCCATAAATATGCATAGTTTAATGGATACAGAGAAATGTGAAACTATTACTGTCATTTTGTAATTAAGATAAAAATTTATCTGATTTCCAAACAACCAGAAATCTCTACTGCCTGTATAAATGATCACCATAAATACTATGAGAGGGAAACTGGATGATCCAAAAGTGGAAAAAATAAAATGAAATCAGATAAATAAAATACCCAATTACCAAAGAGCATGCCATTCTTTCATCATGGATCAGAAAGAGTCTGCTGTATGAATTCTAAAATAGGATTTCATTATAAATGAAACTAAAATTTCATCATAGATACATTCTTCAAATAAACTGACAGTTTGCTATTCTTAGAAATATCACCAAAGTGCCAAATACAGAATATATTAATAATAAAGGCTTTTTGCAAGTTTTTTGCTTAACATTAAAGGAATCTGTTATCAATGTCAGCAAATTGCAGGAACAGATATTCAGGCAAGTGGAAGAACTAAATATCAAAACATTGCTTGTTTCAGACAGCAAAGGGCAATTTCAAACTAAGTATAAATTTGAAATGTTAATTCATCTGATAAGTATAGGCACTAGAAAACCTCAGTGTTTATACTTGACATCTATATTTGATTTTCAGATGTAATTTATGCACTCATCTGAATCCTGCCCACATGTTTATGAGTAGAGGCTGGGGAACAAGCCGCATTCTACACAGTGTGTCTATCTGTAATTGCCCCCTGCTGATTCTCTCGTCGCAATAATTGGACAAACAATGACTCTTCCCCAATTAGTCCATTTGTTGTAATTAATGCATCCAATTCATCATAAGTGAAGGAAACAAGCAAAAGTACTTTTTCACATGATAATGTTTAAAGGCACTGCGGCTATTTTTAAGGTCATAAAATATAAACTCTCTTAAGAAACACTTTTAATCTGGTGAAAATTCTCCAATTTAAGGGTCAACTCAAGACTCCAGCTTAATCTCCTTTGGGAAAAACAGGTTTTAAAAGGGTTCTTTATTTTAGTTAATCCTTAAATTTGTGAAAGTAACATATGCTCTTGGTAATCTGGACTATAAAAGACTTCCTGTTTAATGCCAGATAATGATTTTTTCTAAAACTTGAACTCACTGAATTGTTTCATATAGTTACTAAGGATATAAGTATTAGCTAAACATTAACTATAGTCATTAGACTTCTCAACACGGTTTCTTATTCTTAAAAAATACTTAGTTTTTAAAAAAGAAATTGTGGGCTGTGCCTGGGAGGCTCAGTTGGTTAAGCATCTGACTCATGATTTTGGCTCAGGTCATGAGCTCATGATACATGGTTCATGAGATCAAGCCCCGTGTCCAGCTCTGCGCTGACAGCATGGGGCCTGTTTGGAATTCTCTCTCTCTCTCTCTCTCTCTCTCTGTCCCTTCCCCACTCACATGCACTCATTCACTCAGTCTCTCAAAATAAATAAACTTAAAAAAAATAAGAAAATGGTGTTTATGCTAAAAAATATTGACAGAGTAGTAGCATTAAATCGAAAACTTTACTTCGGTTGTTCTAAGATACATATTTTCTCCACATATTAACATCTATTGAAATTAAGATTCATTTAATAATCAAATATATGCAATAGTTTTAACTTGCAATATTTTCTTCTTTCTTACTGACACATAAAATAATGGTGTGTCTTATTAATCAATGACATCTTAGATTCAATGAAATACATATAACAAATTGTTTCCTAATAACAGACCTTAGTAAGGTCTTACATTTTATATAAAGGTATACTTCTTAAAAATAGAACTATAAATCTTCATTAAATTTATAATAACAAATAATGTAGAGTATATCCATTCTTTCTGCAGATGAATGTTTCAGATTTTCACTGAGTTTAAGTTTAGATCTAAAGAGTGAAATCAATAAAACATTTTAACTGCTTGGCATTTAAAAATTATAGAATTTCTATACACTACTAATGGCATATGATTAATAATTAAAAATACATAATAAATGTACACCATACATTTTTCAAAGTTTTTAAATCATATGCCTAGAAACAATTAATTCATACATTTATATTTTATCCAAACAGATAATAAATTGTTACTATTCTGAATAAATTCAACCAGGGTCTTGTCACTTAATTAATACCATGGACTATAAAGTGATAATTCCCAATTTCTGATGATTCATTGTATTTTTCCCTCAGATTTTGTTTGTTCATTTTTTCCCTTATATATTTTGTTATTTAGATGTAAATATATCTCTATAGACATGCATATGGACAAACTTACATTTAGTTTTGTTTAAAAAAATACATACATACATACATACATATATATATGTGTATATATATGATGTTAGGTAATAAATAAATGTAATTTTCCCTCTTCCTTCTTGGGATCTCAAACAAACTATAGCAAAAAAGGGCACAATATAATTTCAAAATTTAATTATGTTCATTTTCCTTTATAACATGACATATTCAATTTCTACTTGAGTTTGATAAGTATTTCCTAACTTACATGTTTTTTTTGCTTTAACTAAAGAGAAAGGCTACTTCTAGACCCTGATATCTAGCATACAGAAAGAATAATAATGGATTACACAAAAAAGAAAACAGTTTAATCGTGAAGTACTACTACTGATTAAATTTATGGGGCCACAAAACATTGTTAAGTATCAAAATCATTCTACCTATGTCCCTCCAATAATCTGTAATCTAACTGGCAACATGGAAACATAATTTAAATGTCAAAATTACAAACCATAAATTTAAAAATGTTTCAATTAAATCATGTAATGTTCTTTTGTAATTTTTTTTTTAATTTTTTTTAATGTTTTATTTATTTTTGAGAGCAGGAGAGACAAAGCATGAGCAGGGGAGGGGCAGAGAAAGAGGGAGTCACAGAATCGGAAGCAGGCTCCAGGCTCTGAACTGTCAGCACAGAGCCCGATGCGGGACTCAAACTCACAGACTGTGAGATCATGACCTGAGCCGAAGTCAGACACTCAACCGACTGAGCCACCCAGGCGCCCTGTAATTTTTTTTAAAAGTTATTTCAGAGAGAAAGAGAGAGAGTGCAAGCACGGTAGAGGAACAGAGTGAGAGAGAGAGAGAGACAGAGAGAATCTTAAGCAGGCTCCATGCTCAGGGCAGAACCTGTCATGGAGCTTGATCCCATGACCCTGAGATCATGACCTGGGCTGAAACCAAGAGTCTGACGCTCAGCTGACTGAGCCACCCAGGTGTCCCAAATCATGTTATATTCTACTACACAATCTAAAATCACAAAGAGAGCCATAAGAAAATTCTACTTGAAGTCTTAGAATGAATTTATTTTATAATTTAACTTTCTACTGTTACTAAGCCATTAGTTACATTCCTGTGTGTTCCAGTGAAGGATTAGTATGCCATTTCTGTTTTTGATTTAACAAATCAAATTCAACCATTTGATACCATTTGATATTTAACTTTTCACTCCTTCATCCATTCAACAAAATTCATTCCATTCAATTCATGGAGCATCTATTATGCGCCCACTGTTACTAAAAAAAATTTGCTATTTAAATTAAAAAAAATTTTCCTACATGAAAGGGAGCTTGTTAGAACCTGACTGCCAATATCATGAACAACATTACAACAGAAAAAGGTCGTTTCCTGCCCTATCTCACTCTTTATTTTACACCTGCCATTTCCATTTTAACTCACACCCTTCCACGTAATAGTGGGCAACCCTTCCAAACTGTAGGCATATTTCAAACAAAATTTACCTCTCCTAAATGCTACTCTGGCTACTTTAAAAACAGAAGAAGCATGCCCATATGAAAAAAGCCATTAATAAGTTAACCTATTACACCTCTTAAAAATTAGCAACTGTTTTTGTCCGTTTGATTTTTTTAAAGTGTATGTGCTACCGAATCGAGCACTCTCTGCTCGATTTTTTAACTGGTCTTATTTAGGAACAGAGCCTTAAAGGAAGGAGAATCTAGGCAGGTGAGTGAAAGTTTAGGCTTGAAAGAAGGGGTGTGGCTCGTGGCCACAGCCTTCTCCCTAAATAGCTACAGGCTATTTACCTTTTCAGAAAACAAGAAGGGCTAATATTTATGAAATTTCAGGTACTGCTCCATATGCTTTAAATGTTATTAAATTATTTCCTCCTCAAAATAACACCACAAGGCAAGTACTATCATTATCCCCCTTTCACACAAGAGGAAACTAAAGCTTTGGAGAAGTTAGTATCTGTCCAGGGTCACACCGCTTGTAGGTGATAAAACTAGGATTTGTACAAATGTTCCTGGCTCCAAAGCCAAAGAACTTAATCAAATTTGCACAATGTGGTAGGTGCCAGCCTAACTCACAGAGGTGTAAAGGTTAAATGAGACTCTACGAAAGTGCTCTGAAAAGGATACTTTTTCCCCTATATTAGAAAATTAATCTACAAAGATAGCAGAAATAATGAAAAGGTTTCAAGGACACTAGCAAGCAAGCAGAGGCAATACGAGAACACGGATGGGTTAAATAAAGAGCAATTCTGACTATATATCAACCATAACTTACTGTTTACAAATTTAGTTACTCTTAAAATTTCTATTTCACACTGCTAGTGGTTAAGCTCCAGCATACATTCCCCTTAACTTTATCGAATACCTATTATTTGATTTTAGCAAGAGCTAATTTCTCAAACTAAGAGAAAAATAAAACTTTCACAAGAAACTGTTTCATATATCATGAAATACTGCTAATTAAAATTATGCAAGTAAACTATTTAAATTGATGACTTCACATAGAAATTAAAAACTTGGCAAATTCAAAATTTAAATATAGAGGCTTAAAGGACAGTAGTGAAAATATTTCAGCTGACTAGTACAGGTAAGCTTCCATTTTATTTACTTGGCTGCAACTTAAAAATTCCTCGATCAAAAGGATGCTCTTTTATTCTCGACAAGATTTTCTCTAGAAACTACTCAGTGTCTTGCCACATATTTCTCTTTTCAGTACAGTTCTCATCTATTTTCTCAAGAATGCTATCTCTAAAAACAATTACTAAATTGATCAATGCTGTGCAGCATTAAAATCATTTAACAATCTATTTCTAACAAAAATATAAATACTATAGGATAAGTCAAACATTCTACTGCAATACATTACTACTCCCTACCACACTCACATTTTTCAAAAATCTATGTTTCCTTATTATAATTATTTCTAATTTCTCCTTATGTACATTGTTTTTCTTGAACCATACTTACTTCCTGTATCTTTTGCCTCTAGCTATTACCTCCCAAATTTAAAGTTACTGTAACTTTGGAAGTTTCTTTACCAGTTTCTCTTGGTTTGCTCATTGCTTTTGTTAATGTCCTTCCAAATAGTAAACCACTTTGCCCACATCCCTGTGTAAGTTAAAAAGGGAAAACTTTAATTATACTCTTAATGCACTAAACGATTAAATACAGGGTTTCCTACTTAAAAGCAGACATAATATTGGAAAAATCAAGATACTTTCATGCCAAAACCATTAAATATAAAAGGAGTAGAAATTTAACTTTCAAATTTCATTTTAGCTGTCTGCAAATAAAATGCCAAATCACAAATATTAATCACTGCTCTATTATGGCAAGAGAGTCCATGTTACTTAATGGCTTGGATGGAAAGGCATCAAGACATAACAACATAGGGGCGCCTGGGTGGCTCAGTCGGTTGGGCGGCCGACTTCAACTCAGGTCATGATCTCGCGGTCTGTGAGTTCGAGCCCCGCGTCCGGCTCTGTGCTGACGGCTCAGAGCCTGGAGCCTGCTTCCGATTCTGTGCCTCCCTCTCTCTCTGCCCTTCCCCTGTTCACGCTGTGCTTCTATGTCTCTCAAAAATAAATAAACATTAAAAAAATTAAAAAAAAAAAGACATAACAATATAATTCAGTTTGGTGACTGCACTTAAAATGCTGAGAATTAATTTGTCTTACAAATTTGTGTCAGTTTTCAGTATCTATATAGTACATCAATAATTTCTTAAGCAAATGAAGATTTTCATAGTAAACAAATTCTTTACTGTGTACTCTTTTGTGTGGCAAAAAAGGAAACAAATTAAATGCTTTATCTAAAATTTCATGTAGAGCCTTCAAAAATGACCAAATATTTCTGCAAAAATAACTAAACTGTTGGCCTTGGATTATTTTCACCCTTGCATGCAAACACTTGCATATAATACATATATTAACATTTATTATATTTTATTTTTTGAAAACGTATTAGGTAAGTTGTCAAATGAAAACACTGAGCATTAATGTACCTTTCTAGAGCAATTCCTTGTCCTTACAATTCTCTTGGAGCATTAATCCTAACCTGGCCTCTTTATTACATAAAGTAAATCAGAGAGAGGGAGAGGGAGTAAGCCAGGGAGAGCTGAGAGCTGCTCGTGGTTGATTTACACGGTCTTAGTTTTCTTGCCACTCTATTTAGTCCAAAGTTGTGGGGTTTTAATACTGTATTTCATGTTTCCTAACTAAAAGGTACCCAATGAAGGACAACTAAGAGGTAAAGAAACTTGCTGAAAAAATTTCAATGCACTTCTCGTCAAGAAAGTGAATTTGGAACTGGCACCGCAATGGGTTTGGTTTTGTTTTCCTTTTTCTGTTCTATTCCTTTCACTAACATTAACGTACAGAAAGTTACGTTCACAGAATAGTAGAAGGCAGTAAATCTTGGATTATTACCAAATTCATTCAAAAAGGAAACGAGGTACACATAGTATCTAACAACTTAAAACTTCAAAGTAGGAGTAAAATACATCACACGCAAATCAAAAGTAAAAGATGACACAGACGGCACTTTGACAAAAAAAAATTCAAAGGAATTAAACTGATTTCGAAACCAACTTACCCAATTTTTGTCTTCTCTTTCAACTTAGAACAAGTTTTTGTTTTTTTGCTCTCTTTGTCCTTTGGCTTGGATTTCATCCGTCTACCTTTCTTTTCCTCTTTTCCTTCAACGGAAGCACTAGGAAAGTTCTCAGGACTCATTACTCGTGGAATATTGCGTTCCCCACGCTCCTTTGCTTTTGCTATGGCCTCTGATATTATCCGATTAGCCTTTTCTTGCTTGCTTTCTGATTCCACCTTTTTTCTCTGTTTCTTCTCAGACATGATCCTCACCTGGGTATTCTGCAACTTAGTGTATGTCCCAGAACCGTCACTCTTCTTGGAAGATGGAGGCTAGAGGAATCAGAATACTTCTTACACAACATATCAAAGTACAGCTAAACGATTAACATAAATATTTGAACATTTCAAGTTATGCTTCATGAAGTAAAATACGTGAGCCAACATGTGAATGCAATAAATGTAAAATTACAACATTTTGCTGATCTAGAAATTAGTGTAGGTATATATATATAAAAAAAAGCTCAACTACTGCTTTTAAAAATGGTTAAAGAAGGATAATGTAGATTCCCTGATATTTTCACAGCATTCTTGATTAGTTGGCTGATTCAAATTTTATCATGTAAATATTCTGTGCATTTGAAATACAAGTCTTTTCTTTCTTTTTCACTCCAGAACTCTGAAAATTGTTGATAAATTTAAAATAGCAATTTTGATTTAGAATGACTACTCCTTACAATTTATTATTATTTTTAGAAATACAAACCTCTGCTTTACAAGAAATTAGAACTAGAACCTGAAATCATTTAAATCATTTTTAATGTGCAATCTATGCAGCAACATAGCTAGTTAGTAAACAGACATTCCCATACTTAAAATTAGAGAAAGTTTTAGTTTTTCCATGAAAGAGTTAAATGTGGATTTTTTTTTTTTCCCTCTCTCTATATCGTAATTATTTTGCTCAAGCAATTCTGGAAAAAAACCCAAGTTTTACAGTTTTACGTTAAAATTATTAATATTTTAGCAATATCACAGGAAGCAGACCAACAAGATCAACGGCATTTAAAAAAGAATATCCTCTTCAAACACGCATTCATCACATATACTTAGATCACAGTTTTGTTATGTTCTTACCCGTAAACATGCCTCTGACTACAGCAAAGGAAAAAACCACCAGGAATTTCCAAACACATTTTCATGCTGATTCCAGTGTGCTTCACTGGATATCTTTTCTATACCTGCCTCATCAAAGGTTTCATAGCAGTGCTGCAGCACTGGGAGAGGAAGGAGGGTTTAGAACGCTCACTAAAATGCCACCTTAAGGCCTACAGGCTGTAACAAATAACCAAGACTCGAGAAAACAGCAACAAGCTCAAGATGGCGATGCAGTGCGACTCCCGCAGCAGCAGCCAGTAATAAGGAAGGTTATTCAATCCCATTAGCCTTTTAGCCCAAAGAACCCCTCCTCCTCCCACTCATTCAGGCTTTCACTTACCCTTCCTCTTGGCCTCTTCACTGAAGACATTTTTGGCGTCAGACAAAGGCTTGCCCTCTGCTTTTTCACCACCCCAGGCAGTGCTCAAGAAAAAAGCATTGAAAGAAGATTCCTAAATGGCCTATTTAGCAAGCTGCAACCAAGAGATGCACAACCCTCCACAAACACACATTGTGATTTATCAACACATTTCTGCCTTGGCAAGTTTATATCCAGTGTTCATCCTATTTAGATACGAAAAAGGCTGTAAACCCCTCCTAAAAAGCTGAGTTTCCTCAATAGCTGTAAGCAGATAGCCAGATTCCAACAAAGCACAGAAAGAAATGAATGCACAAAGCATCAAAATGCATCAGCATGAATATTAGAGATGTCGTTAAAAATACTGACTCCTTCTGCGGAAGTAGGCCAGCAGATGGTGCTACCAGTTATTATTCCATTAGACTCTGCAATTTAACCCCCAATGGACTGTTCTTCCCTCCATGTAACACATTAACTCTCGCTCTGCCATTTCCTGCAGTAAAGTTTTAGAAAATGTACATAAAAGCTGGTTTTAAAAGATCATCTGAAAACTCAGACTGTGGCAAAATGGCTTTATGCAACTATCAATATTGAAAAGTAAAAAGAATCCAACACAATTTTTACTGAAGAAAAATACTTTTCTCCAGGACACCACAAAATACTGGAAGTAGGAGAACAGCTAAAGACGAGCAAGGGTTAAAGAGCAGGTCATGCAAATTGAACACATAACAAGTGACTTCTAGTTAAGAAATTAGGTAAGTTCTCTTCAGATTCTTCTAACAAAAAGCTAACACTGTGATTTTTAAGACAGACAAATGAAGCTGTTTTCATTTAAATTCTAAAGAGAAGTTTAAGACTTTGAAAGGAACACACGAGAGCTGCTTATATCCCCACAGAAAGCAAATAACAACACTTAAATGCTTCCCTTATTTAAACCTGGAAAAATATGCTAATGTATATTCCTAACACCAAAAACACATAAAACCTTCCTGACCTTTACTCTTCATGTTCTATTTTAACTGAACTGCTGAGTTTTTCAGATTAAATTTTGGTTTTATTCCCTTGCTAAAAATAAATAACAAGTCGTCCTGAGTTTCAGCAATACAGCTTCTCTTTCTATAAAAAAACAAAAAAACAAAAAACTGAGGCTGTTTTAATAAGCGATACCCTTAAATACCTAACACAAAATTTTCACTGCTTTAAAATTCAAGTTTACTTTTTTCATTAATACCATTTTTTTTTCAGTCAGTGTTGTCAAGTTATCTGATATTTCTTTCAAAGAACGATTTTTGTTTTTTTTCCTTATTAAACCAAAGGTCTCAACACGGAGCCACATTATATGACCAACTTCCAAGAAAGACCAATGGGGAAGCAGGAGAGGAAATTAAAGTTTAGAGAACCAGGAATGGCAAGGTGTGGATCTGACTGCCCTGAGGGGTCCATTTACATAAAAATCACAATGACCAACAGTAAGGGCTTATCACTGAGTGCTTACTAAGTGCTAGGTACTACTCTAAGCATTTTCACAACTAACTTAATCCTGAACAATAGTAGGGTAATAGCGATAATGGAGAAGAGGAGTAGCAAATGATAGATACAGTATTGTAAAAAGTTAGAATGACCCGAGAGCAAGCAAGAAAAATCATAATGATAATAATAATAGTAAGAGCTAACACTTATTTAATCCTTACTGTGTTCCAGGCACTATTCTTCATATTACATATAGAGTAACTCAATTAATCTTCAAAACGACCTTGTGAGACATGTACTTAGAGCTGAGGATACTGAGGCATGAAGACATAACTCCCCTCAGATCACGCAGCTGCTGGCTGATAAAACAGGGATTAAAAGGCAAAGAGCCTCATTATGAAAACTATACTCTTAACCACCATATGGTATCATACATAGTTCAAATCTCATAATTTAGACAGATAATTCGAATATAAAAGAAACCAAGTGACTTTCTCAAAATTCAGAGACACTAGTAATAATGCTAGGATGAAATTAATTTTTTCCAGTGCCCTTTCCAAGATGTAGAAATCAACCAGATATTGGGTGGGTAAAGAGCAGGAAGGATTGATGCTTGGTTTCTAGACCAAGGCAGGGTATGAGAAGGTAAAAGAAATAGGAAATCTAGTTAAGAAAGGATGTATAGATGTGTGTGGTGAGTTTAAAAGCTCTAGTAACTGAAAATTGGAGACTGGATCCTCAGAGAGGGTAGGGTTGGAAAAGATGATGTTGATTCTCTTGCTGTTTTCTTTCAATATCCTTAACTCACGGACACTATCCTCAGAATCTAGGATGATTTCCAAAATATAGCACTTCTCCCATTCAAGTTTTTCAATAGATTCTATTCCTTGACTCAAAATCCCACCTGTTTCACAATAAATCTTAACAGTAGACAGTAATAGAGAAATCCATGGTCATATATTTCTTCTGCTATTAGAGTACAATTTTTTGAAATGTTATTTCCACAGAACATCAATTACTGAGGTGTTAAGTAACTGAATATTTTTAATGTAGGTCATTTCCCAATTCACACATCTACACAAACATACAAAAGGGTAGTTGATGTGCTTTTCTCAATGTTATACAGTCTTTCTCTTTTCCCTTATAGAAACACTCATCAAATTCTGTCAAGTCCACTTAATTGTATTTTGTTCTATTTTCCTCCTCATCCCAACAGCTTTGCTGTATCAATTTCCCACTTGTTATGGTTACACTGTAGTCACACAGAAAAATACCTTCCTTATCTCTGGTGATGATGAAACTTTAGGTCTGCAATCTACTCCCCAATTCTTTACAAAGTCAAAGAATTTCTTTGTATTTCACTTGTGATTCTTCTGTAAGTTTGTCATAGTTTCAAAATATTTTTTAACACCATTTGTTTAAAAATCAAAAATAAAGGCAAAGGTCTTGCTCCCCAAAAAGTCCATATGGTAAATGACAAAAAAAAAAAAAAAACCAAAAACAAAAACAAAGACAACAACAAAGAAAAAGGCGGCACAATAATAGTATCATATCTAAATGTTTATAAGAGAAAGAAGTCATAGCAAAACATAAAGATGATCTCATATGTGATATATTATGTTGATAGCAACTGAAAGGAATAGATGGAAGATCCTGTATATCATATTTCAGTACTGGGGAAACTCAAGGATTTATGGTATGAGTGTTTTTCGAACCACAGATCATTACCTAATAGCAACTCATGATATAAATTTAGTGGGTCCAGGCAAGCACTAAAAAAAATGAAATAGAACAGAATGAAAAAGTATGGCATCTAGGCTTTGTGAATGCTACATGTTACAAAATTAAAAAGTTTTCATACCACCTGTTACATCTTCTTTCCTTCATGAGAGAAAGAAGCAAAGGGCTGTGTTCATGAAATTAGAGGTGTTAAAATCTGACAGGGGGTCAGATCTCTCCTCTCTTGGTGGAATGATTTTCCCAAATACCCACCCGACCCACATTCCAATGGGAATTTGTCCATTTCAATATTTTAGTCACACATAAATACTTTAATTATTGAATTACCGGTGTGTAGACGCAAGTGGAAATTATAAATTTCCAAAAAGAAGGGGAGAACGATCACATGGCCCCTCTACGGAGGAAATCTATATATTTCTATTTCATATATTTTTAAAACAGTATGAGGAATAAAAGGTCTCAAATGATAAAACAGATACAATTCTTTACTAAGAATAAAACACAGAACAAAGAATTTTCAACAACACAGGTAAAACTCCATGAGAGCTAAAACTCTTCCAACCTTTCTCAGGAGAGACGATTATTAGGCTTCAGAACTGTGGCTCGAGGTGGATGGAGGTTCCAATGGAAGACTATATAAGATAGAATAGAGATAGCAAGTATTGAGCAAAAATGAATGTTATTATCCAGAGAGACAATGTAGAAATAACAGAAGAGAACCAACAGGGAAACCCCAAAACAACAAGTTCAAGGAGCTAGCAGACGACGAGGAGCTACTGAAGGAAAACAGTAAGAAACTACAAGAATGGTACATATCAGCAGAAGAGTGGTGTCTTGGAAGCCAAGAGGAGATCTCGAGTTAAAAATTTTGCAGTCAAGGGACACTTGGGTAGCTCAGTTGGTTAGGCAGCCAACTTTTTTTTCTTTTTTTTTTTTTTAATGTTTATTTATTTTTGAGACAGAGAGAGATAGGCACAAGCAAAGGAGGAGCAGAGAGAGAGGGAGACACAGAATCAGAAGCAGATTTCAGGCTCTGAGCTGTCAGCACAGAGCCTGATGTGGGGCTCAAACCCACGAACTGTGAGATCATGATTCGAGCCAAAGTCGGATGCTGAACCGACAGAGCCACCCAGGCGCCCCAAGCATCCAACTCTTGATTTCAGCTCCTGTCATGATCTCATGGTTTGTGAGTTTGAGCCCCATGTTGGGGTATGCACTGACAGCACAGAGCCTGCTTGGGATTCTCTCTCTCCTGCTCTCTCTCTGCCCCTTTCCCCCACTCTTTGTCTCCCTCTCAAAATAAATAAATATTTAAAAAAATCTACTGTCAAAAAGAAAGTATAATAAGTAATTTGATATTATAAAGATAACTGATAAGGCATTTTAGTTCTCTTAAATTTTTTTATGGTAAGCCAGTTTGCTAGTTTTTAATCTATTTTAAGAAGAGTTTTAATAATTATTTAAATATTCATGTAAAATCAACCTAAAATAATAAATTTCAAGTCAATTTTAGTATAATATGTGCCAAATATTACTGTGATTTCATTTTTATTTATTACATATAACATTTTTTTTCCACAAGCTACTAATAAAGACTTGCTTTTAAAGAAAAAAGGGGAAAAACTGACATAAAAGCAATTTATAATCTGTTAAAGTCTTTTTCTGAGTTTTACCCCTAAATTTGTTTTCAGAGTTTTTGATGGAAGTGAAACAATTATTTTACTTTGCTTTCCTCACATCTGTGAAGTGCCATGTTCACAAACTAAAAATGGCCTACTCTTATCTTATGACTTGTATTAGTACCTCGGTCTCCACTTTTAGCTAACCACAACATTCTTTTTTTTTTTAGTGTCATAAATCTTGAATTTTACATTGAAAAGTACTGAAATACTTTATATTGAAATACTATTAAAACTTTTGCCTTTATTTTAATCATCCACATAGCAATTCAGGCAAATAGTACTTATTCATAAAAGTTCTATTTTTCTAAACAAAATTCTGTTTTATGACTTACAGGAAACACAGAGAGGAACAGTTAGAGGGCATCACGGGGGTGCAATCAGCAAAATCCAGAATGTGGGAGATTCTATAGACAAATGACTCTGTCTCTTCCACAAAGGAACAAAATGAAGAGGAACCACAAATTTAAAAGGGATTTAAGGGGGCGCCTGGGTGGCTCAGTCAGTTAAGCAACTGACTTTGGCTCAGGTCACGATCTCGTGGTTCATGAGTTGGAGCCACGCTTTGGACTCTGCTGTCAGCTGGGAGCCTGGAGCCTGCTTCAGATTCTGTGTCTCCCTCTCTCTGCCCCTCCCCTGCTTGCCCTCTGTCTCTCTCTCATTCTCTCCCTCAAAAATAAACATTAAAATTTCTTTAAATAAATGAAAGAGATTTAAGACTAAATGATGAGAGAAAAAGAAACTCTTAAAATACATATCAGTCAAATGTAATGAGTAGCCCTTGTTTTGATAGTGACCTAAAAATAAATTATACACACACACACACGTTTATTATAGTAGGGAATTTTAACTTTGACCAGATATTTGATTATGAACAAATTATAGTTATTTTCCAGGTGTGAAATTGATTTTGCAGTGGTGTTTTATTTTTGTCTTTTAAAACGTTTATTATTTATTTTGAGAGAGAGAGAAAGAGTGAGCAGGGGAAGGCCAGAGAGAGAAAGGGAGACAGAGAATCTTAAGCAGGCTCCACACTGTCAGCACGGAGCCCAATGCGGGGCTTGAACCCACAAAACCATGAGATCATGACCTGAGCCAAAACCAAGAGTCAGAGGCTTAACTGACTGAGTCACTCAGGTGTCCTTGCAGTGGTGATTTAAAGACAAAAAAAAATTTTTTAGATAAATAAGGTGAAATATTTTCAGATAAAGTGATATGACTGAGACACGCTTCAAAATAATCCACGTAGGAGGTGGAAATGATAATTAGAGGATCACGGAGGTGAAAGCTGCCTGTAAACTGATGGCCTTTGCAGCTGGGTGATGCTTACTCTGCTTTGGTGCACACTTGAAATGTTATATAATAAATTTAAAAAGTTATATTCAGGAAATAACAAGTAGTGTGGCATAACAAGAAAAGGAGGTGCACGTAGAAGAATCAAAAGCAGTAAGGACTGAAAGGTAATGGGTTACATTATCAAAAGTGTTACAAGTTAATGCTAAAATATCCCGACTTTGTCTTTATGCTGAAGGAATGAGGGAAATCAATACATGATTACATACAGAGAAATAAGGGGATCCCATTTTTAGATTTGGGGTCACTAAGTGGTTTCAATAAAAGTACCTGAATACTTGATGCAAAAGTCTATTTATGAAAAATTTATTTATAAAAAGGCCATTCATGATATGAAAACAAGTAATATTGAACCTTTTATTTTATATTAGTGTGTACTCCTTGTTCAATGCTGTATTGTTTAAAAGTTCATCTTTCCTGGGGCACCTGGGTGACTCCGTCAATGAAGCATCTGGCTCTTGATTTCAGCTCAGGTCATGATCTCATGGTTCATAAGATTGAGTCCCCCATTGGGCTCTGTGCTGACAGCATGGAGCCTGCTTGGGATTCTCTCTTTCCCTCTCTCTCTCTCTCTCCGCCCTCCCCTGCTCATGCTTTCTCTCTCTCAAAATATATAAACTTTAAAAAAAAGTTCATCGTTTGCTTCCAGATTTTAAAGTATATTTTAAAAATCTCACAGGGCGCCTGGGTGGCTCAGTCGGTTAAGCATCCGACTTTGGCTCCGGTCATGATCTCACGGCTGGTGAGTTCGAGCCCCACTTCAGGTTTTGTACTAACAGCTCAGAGTCTGGAGCCTGCTTCAGATTCTGTGCCTTCCTCTCTCTCTGCCCTTCCCCACTCACACTCTATCTCCCTCTCTCTGTCTATAAAATAAACATTAAAAATTTTAAAAATAAAATAAAAAATAAAAACCTCACAAAGTTTACTACTTCCTTAACATTAAATATTCCAAATTCATCAGTCTATAAATTAGCCATGACACTACGAGCTATTCTCAACATAATGTTGTGATTAAGGCATTGGCTCTGGAGTCAGCCAGACCCAGGTTCTAGTCCCAGTTTCATCATTTACTTGGGCCTCGGCTTCCTCATCTGTAAAACCAAGATCTATCAGTTTCTACCTTGTGATACTAGACTGTAGAGCTACCTAATAGATAACGTGCATACTATGATGCCTGGCAAACAAGTACTCACTCAGAGATGTCCGCCATTTCTACTGGTACTGCTGGAATGTGAGACTCTGTCCATCTCGGCGCATCAAGCACATCGGGGGATGTGATGTCAGTGTATCTTATTACTTTCTCTTACTAGGAATGTGGCTTCCACTCCTTGGTTAAAGTGGTATCTACCAT
Organism: Paguma larvata; assembly: GCA_030068075.1. Classification (NCBI taxonomy): domain Eukaryota; kingdom Metazoa; phylum Chordata; class Mammalia; order Carnivora; family Viverridae; genus Paguma; species Paguma larvata. The sequence continues at coordinate 30,885,947 of CM057841.1, read as the reverse complement.
GATTCTCTACTATAAATCTCTCCTTTTAGAATTAATATGTGTCTTGTGAGACTATACAAATATCTTGTTTCTCATATACATTTGCAGAGTAATTTTAACATCCGTTGATGGTTCTTGCCTGTAATATGCAAATTTTCTATTCCTCCCACATTTTCCATTGGAATTCTACTATAAATAAAAGCCACCTCTTCTCCCAATTTATCCACTCAATTATTTATATATAGTATAAATATGATGCGGGACTTGAATCCACAAAACCATGAGTATAGTATACTATACTATACTATATACTATGCTATATATAGACTCATGCATATTTATTTTATTCTATGGATTATAATCTCATTCTATGATTATTTATCTGTTGTTCAAGTTGTTCCATATTTGGTCATTTAGAGTATGTTTGGCCATTTCCAGACAATTTAAAACATCACGCCAATAAAAAAATTTAAATAATGGGGCGCCTGGGTGGCTCAGTCGGTTGAGCGTCCGACTTCAGCTCAGGTCATGATCTCGTGGTCTGTGAGTTTGAGCCCCGCGTCGGGCTCTGTGCTTACGGCTCAGAGCCTGGAGCCTGCTTCACATTCTGTGTCTCCCTCTGCCCCTCCCCCGCTCATGCTCTGTCTCTCTCTGTCTCAAAAATAAATAATAAAGCATTAAAAAAAATTAAAAAAAATATTATATATAAATATCACTTTGGTAAATAATATTAACTTCCCATAGCACCTTTTCTAAAATGCTTCTTAGGGGAATATTTTTTCTTTTTAATGTCTATTTATTTTTGAGAGTGAGTGAGAGAAAGAGAGAGAGAGAGAAAAAGCAGGGGAGGGGCAGAGAGAGAAGGAGACACAGAATCCGAAGCAGACTCCAGGCTCTGAGCTGTCGGCACAGAGCTCGAGACAGGGTTGAAACCTGCCAACTGTGAGATCATGACCTGAGCTGAACTTGGATGCTTAAACAACTGAGCCACCCAGGCACCCCAGGAAAAATTTTTTTGAAGACCTCTTGAATATGTTAATCTACAAGCCATTTTCCAGCCCAAAAGTTTCCACAATTTCTGCCGTATTTTCTTGTTTCATTTCACAATATTCCTATGTGGTTAAAAATAAAATCAGGGGCGCCTGAGTGGCTCAGTTGGTTACGCGTCCGACTTCAGCTCAGGTCATGATCTCTCAGTCTGTGAGTTCGAGCCCCATGTCGGGTTCTGTGCTGATGGCTCAGAGCCTGGATCCTGCTTCAGATTCTGTGTCTCCCTCTCTCTCTGCCCCTCCTCTGCTCGTGCTCTGTCTCTATCTCTCATAAATAAACATTTAAAATAAATCAAATCAAATCAAATATTATTTCTAACTCTGCAGATGAGAGGGGTCAGGCACAGATGAGACACGTACCTGTCTAACACACTGACAGAACAGTAGAGTTCAACTCTTTTAAAAACGAAATCATTTTCCTAAGTATTGCCATGGCCTACCATTCCCATGTAGGTGACTGTTGATCCGAAGTTCATAAAGCATGAAATCTACGATACTCTATTAGGAATCAGTAACCTTTCCAAAACAGTTTACCAAGTCGCCGTCAGTGGTTTTCTCCCCAGACGAGGAGAGAGCTGGAGTGTGGCAACAGTGCTCTGACAAAACCCATGGTGCGGTGTGCTCTTACAGCCTTGGCAGGCCCTGATAAAGTGGGAGGGCAGCAGGGCACGCAAATTAAACAAGCGGCTGCATAATTGGCTTGATATCACTAGCTCACACTTTCAATTCTCTTGGCAGTGTTGCCAAATGAATTAATAAAATAAATACGAAGGAAAAAAACCTCTTTCGAGTTTTTTAAAGGAGGCATTGAGAATCAGGTATATTGAAGGACAAGTTATTTTTTGCATACAATGGATTATGAAAAGCCAATTTTAATTTTCAGAATTCTGAGAGAATTTCTAAAAAACTGTTAGAATACTCAAGTGATTATTAATAAACGTAAATGACATTAAGGGGAGGGGAACATAAATACATTTGCAATAAGACAAAAAAGGCATGTAAACTTGATATGCAGTTGTAGGCAAAAGAAATATAATTTTATTACATGTTGAAGAGTGACCATATATAAAAAGTCAAAAGCATTTTAAAAATCGCAAAATATATGCGATTGTGCCATCTTAAAATTCTGTCTTTCAGAATGCAAAGACGGCAGTGAGGGAAACAGCATGTCTGGATGTACTTCTAACCACAAGAACAAAATTATTTGTGGAAGCAAGTGATGAGACCCATATACGAATGCTAAACGTGCCCTTTTGGGGTCTATGACAGTCCCGGCATGGCAGCTGTGTGTCACTGACTTTATAAAGGTAGAACTTTTAAAGTTAAAGGGAAAAAAAAAAGTATCAACATATGACCAGAAGCTAAAAGAGGATGGACAGGCCAGTAAGGTAGGAAATGTAGTACCTTGACTCAGGATCAAAAACAAAATTTACAATGAGAAATGATTCTGGGGGAAAAAAACCCAAAACTGTCTCTAAAAACACTGGTTGTAGTGTTTCAAAGAGGCAGAGCACAAAAGATAGAATTAGGAACAGCATGAGACACACTGACCTGTAAGAACAGTGCTGTGAAGGCCACTGTGATTTAAGGTTTGATAAATGACTAAGGGCAATTAAAAATGCCCCGCTGACTGTTTTGAAGACCAACAGCCAGGATCTTGAGGGTATGGCGTGTGAGGGGTGGGATGGATGGGTAAGGAAGGGTAGGGGGCGAGGCGAAAGATGACAGAGAACATCATTCAGATAGGAAAGGGTGTAACCCTGATGTTGAGTCTGAACCTGGGGCCGTCGCCCTACATTTCTTTTAAGAATAGAAAGAAGCAAACCTTATCTTGTCACGTAAGCCCTTCCAAAATTTATCAAACAGATTCTATTTCCTCCGCTTGCACTAAACCCCTCCAAATGAATATTTTCAGTTTAAATTTGTGAACTGGTGGCATCTCATCAATCTCCTGGGTTCCTACTGGCCTTCCATTTCAGCTTAATCTCTCTTCAGCCACCCTACCATTAGTTCTTAATTAGCCTCCCTCTTAGCACATTCCCACAAATACTGATTAAAAAAAAAAAATCTTATGAGGCTGAATCTACAAATGGGCATGCTTGCACACATACACAAAACAACTACTTACGTAAAAAAATAAGTGGTACATGCCTTAACAGCAGCTCATGTGAAAAATACCAGGGAATTTCAGCTCACTGTAAGCTAAATGAGTATATGGTGCAATGAGCTTGCCAAAAAAGCAAATTCAATCTTAGACTGCGCAAACAGAAATGTGGTATAATGAACATAATTACAGTATGGTCTAGTTTCACCAAGAGAAGCATATTCTGTCTTACGTTTAAGAGGAACATGAGCTAGATCATTCATCCAAGACATATTATTTGAGTACCTACTACCTGCCAAACATTGTTATATGTGCTGGGAATAAAAGAGCAAATAAAGAAGATGACAAAGTTCTTGCTCTAATATAACTAAGATTTTAGAGAAGGCGTGAAGAAAATCGGAAAAACATCAGGTGAAGGTGAAGGCTACGTAGAGAATGAAAATAGGATGACGTGATTTAAAGTGGTAGGGTGACGATTTTAGAATGGATTCAAGAAAGGTATAACCGAGGAGGCCATTTATACCGAGATCTGAATGAAAAGACTAGCCAAACAAAGATCGGAGGAAAGATGAATCAGAAACCACCTTAAGCAAGTTTGAGAAATTAGCTACAAAGCAAAATAAACAACATACTGGTTTTATGTCCTCATAAGTTTCCCACTGAGTAACATTTGCACTAGCTGTACTATACTTCCCAGTCTGTTCATCTAGAGCCTATCCCATGGAACTGAGTAGTGTTGCACCTTGGTTCCTCTTCAGATCTTACTTGTTTCGGTCCTACACTTTAAAGCTGATTCCTTCTAGTAATGAGCCAACACTATTCTCGATGGTCTCATTGTCTAAGACAGTATTTTTGAAATGTGAGCTGAAATCTCATTTTGAGCCATTAATTCAGTATATAGTCATTAACATTCTTTATAAGTGAAGTAGACCAGAGTTTTGTAAAACGTTTGCTACATCCTAATACCCACAAACTGTTACAAATGTATATTCATGAACATTTTATAAACAGACGCTTGTATACTGGGTCCCAGTCAAAAAAGCTTGAAAAACACTGTTAAAAGAGGTTAACAAATGCTTTGATTTAATTTCATAGGAAAATTCAACCCAGACTATTAATTTGGTCTATCCTATTTTGGAGGGGTTGGTTAACTGAATCAAAGAAACAAAATCCTAAACTTACACTAGGAAGTAAGCTCTATAGAACTGGGACTATGTCCATATATACCTGGGGACCAACACACTATATATCACACAGAATAAAAAACATTTGATGAATAAATGAATGAATGAGTAAAGGTTGAATAAAATTCCAAAAAGCTTATTTTTTTTAACAGTAAGTCTGCTTGTAAAGTAAAGAATTTGGCCTTCCCCAAAGACAGGTTTGGCCTCTGCCCTCAGCTTCTGGGAGTTAACTTATATCATACCTGATAGGAATGTCTTTGTCTAAGGCCAGGAACTGGCCATCTTAGATCATATGGTGGGACTGGCCATACCAGAAAGACCAATCACGTGATTTAGGGTGAGGGGCTTTGTGTCATCTATCATTCGTTAACCTGGAGGCGGAGATCAACCAGGTGGGCAATCGATCATGTCTTCTTAATGGAGCTCCGTCATCAAAACTCTGACACTGACGTTCAGGTGAGTTTCTCTGGCGGACAGTACTCTCTGCCTAATATCACACATCTATGCTGGGACCTGACTCCATGGGGAAAGCTTTGTGTTCGAAACCTTCCGAGACTGCTCTCTGTGTCTCTTTCTGTGGCTAACTTTAACCTGCAATCTACCCCATAATAAACCACGACCACAAGTATAATAGCTTTCAGTGAGTTCTGTGAGCACTGCTAACATATTATTAAAACTAAGGGTAGCTTTGGGACCCCCCAAAATTTGCAGTTAGTGTCAGAAGAGAGGACAGTTTTGGGATTGTGTTAATTTTGCAGGGTGACTACTAACTCCTGAGTAATACTATTCAATGAAATGAAATAAGTTTGATGAGATAGTAAAGAGATCTTGATCTGAAAAGTATCTTCAAATGTTAGCTCCAATTAAAAGATTTTCTTTTTTTTTTCAATTTCCATTTTTTTTTAAATTTTATAATAGTTTATTTTCAAATTGGTTTACATATAACACCCAGTGTTCATCCCAACATGTGCCCTTTTTAATGCCCATCACCCCCTCTCCCCCCTCCTTCATCCCCCTCACCCTCAATTTTTCCTTAGTCTTTGAGAGTCTCTTATGTTTTATCTCCCTTCCTCTCTGTGTCTTTTTTTCCTTTCCCCTCTTCCCCTCCCCCTGGTTTTTGCTTAGTCTCACAAAGTCCACCTATTCGTGGAAACATATGGTATCTGTTTTTTTCTGACTGAAAAGATTTTCAAAATATTTGCAAGACTCAGAAAAGAATGAAAACTAAGATTGGTAATGATTTCCTTCTACCAAAGGCTTACCTATAGGAAATCTGAACTGAGGAAACTACTTCCCTAAATATTCCTATACAGAAGACTAAAAAAAAAAAAAATCCGTACACAGCAAAACATGCATGTAACCAGAAAGTGGGTAAAGGATACAGTGGATCTCTCTGTATTATTGTTTATAACTGAAAGCAAACCTGAAATTATCTTGAAATAAAAAGCTTTATTTATAAAAAAGAGAGCTTAGGCCTTTCCTAAGCTCAGAGACCCTCTCCTGCTGGCCTTGAAGAAATGAACTGCAATGGGGTCTATGCTGAAAGGAAATGAATTCTGCCAACAACCATGTGAGCCTTGAAAAGAACCCTGAGTCACAGGTGAGACCACAGCCCCAATGCACATGTCGGTTACAGTTTTGTGAGACCCTGAGCAGAGCACCCACATAAGCTGTGCCCAGCCACTTGAGCCAGGAAACTACGGGATAGTAACTGGGTGCTGTTTTAAACCACTAGGTGTGTGGCTAATTTGTAACTAGACAGCATAACTAACACATTAATACACCCTGCGACTGAACAACTTCACTCCCAGACACATACTGAAGATAAACACATAGGAAGTTTAATAACCAACAAAACTGATCTATGAGTTCTAAGTCAGAATGGTGATCACTCTTAGGGGGATGGCAAGTAGGGACTAGGAGGAGGTCTGGGGAGGCTTCCAGGATTGTGATACTGTTCCATTTCTTGATCTGGATATTGGCTACATAGAGGACGCTTACTCTCTGAAAGTCTATCAAACCATTCGATTATAAACTGTGTAGGTTTCTGTATGTATGTCTTATCTCAGTAAAGTTTACATTAAAAGATTATAACTCAAATTTAAGACTATTAATCTTGCTATCATCGATCTGAGTAAACAACAGCTCATTACATGCAGATATTTAAGTAAAATATAATAATGTCTTAATACAAAAGACAAGTTAATTTTGTGTCGTATTAACATGGTGTTTCAGATGGTATTCAGAAAGAAAACTGTAAAAGAGAAATATAATACATATTTCTTCCAATAGCTTCCACAAAATTCTAAAAGAATCCTGAGACTTTTATCAATGTTATTGGTGATGAGAATGATGGGTCTGAAGTTCTTTAAAACTCACAATCAAGGGACACAGGAGTGGCTTTGTCAGTTAAGTGTCCAACTCTTGATTTTGGCTCAGGTCATGATCCCCGGCTGTGGGACCTAGCCCTGCATTGGGCTCCATGCTGGACGTGGAACCTGCTTAAGATTCTCTCTCTCTCCCTCTCTCCCTCTCTCTCTCTCTCTCTCGCCCCACCACCCTCCCTGCCTCTCTCCCCTGCTTGCATGCTCTCTCTCTATAAAATAAACAAAAACCCCACAATCAAAACATTAAGGACAGAAAAATAAAAGAATACTGAAGCCTGTACTCACTTTTAGGTTATGATGTTTCTGAATAACATAATCATTATTTCTCTCTCCAGTTATATATCCAATTTTCTATTTTACTGTGTATTCCAGCAATATTTAACTACTTTCGGTTTTTAAAAAACATGTTATACCAATAACTTTGAATTTACTGTTCTAGTCTAGTATGTCCTTTCTTTAAAAGGTAGCCTAGGAAATGTCCATTTAAAACTCAGTGTAGATATCACTTCTTTTCTACAATATGTCATTTTGCTGCTATATTTGCCAAAGTATACTGTAGTCACTTACACATAAAGGTCATATTCTTTTTTTTTTACATATCTTTTAATTAAAAAAATATTTTAAGCATAATTTATTGTCAAATTGGCTAACATACAGTGTGTAAAGTGTGCTCTTGGTTTTTGGGGTAGATTCCAGTGGTTCATCACAAAAAAAGTCATATTCAATTTGTATTTCTAATTTTTTTTAACGTTTATTTATTTTTGAGAGACATAGAGACAGAGTATGAGCAGGGGAAGGGCAGAGAGAGAGGTAGATACAGAATCTGAAGCAGGCTCCAGGCTCTGAGCCATCAGCACAGAGCCTGACGCGGGGCTCGAACTCACAGACTGTGAGATCATGACCTGAGCCGAAGTCGGCCGCTTAACCAACTGAGCCACCCAGGTGCCCCTCAATTTGTATTTCTGAAACCTGGCCACTGTTTGGTACAGTTCCATCATCTGTACCAAGATAATCATAGTATCTAACCTAACAGAATTCAGTTGCGATGAATTTAAATGAGACAATTCAAATAAAGGATCTTAGAACAGTATTTGACATATATAAAGCATTCAGTAAATGTTAGTGTTAATTATTATGATGAAGAGTAATGGTATTTTTATAAAGAATTCTCAAAACTCCAGAACATGGAAACAAATATTTCTTTAAATGAGCGAACGTTTTAAGCACTTTACCAAAGATGACAAACAGATGGCAAGTAAACACAAGAAACGAGGCTCCCGTTGTTAGACACTAGGGAAATGCAAATTCAAACCCCGAGGAGATACCACTTACACACCTTTATCAACGGTTAAAAAATAAGAAAAGGCCTAGCAATACTAAGTGGTGAAGAGAACATGGAGCAACTGAAACTCTTTATCACATTGCCGGTGGGAAAGGAAAATAGTATTGGCATTTTGGAAAACTGGTTGCTTTTTAAAAGGGTAAATCTATATGATCCCAGCAATCCTACTCTGATAAATTCACCCAAGAGAAACAAAAACATTTAGAAATACAAAAACCTGTACACAAAGGTTTGTAGAGCCTTTATTCATTATTGCCCAAATCTGGAAACAACCCGAATATCCTTTAACTGGAGAAAGCATACACTATCTTTGCTACATCCATATGATGAAGTGCTTGGTAACATGAAAGAACACACTACCCCTTACATGCAACAAAGAATACATCATACTAAGTGGAAGAAGCTAGACTAAAGAGGCAACGTGCCATGATTCCATTTATACAGTACTCTCAAAAATGCAAAACTACAAAGAGAGCAAATTAATCACTGGTTGCCAGAGTCCAGGCTTGGAAGAAAGACTGATTGCAAAGAAGCAGGAGAGAATATTTTAGGGGGTGGGGGATTATGAAATTCTCTATCTTGACTGTGGTGTGGTTTTGCATGATGCACTCATTTGTCAAAACTCACAGAACTGTACACTAACTAATAAAGTTGAATTTTACCAGATGTTAATTAGATCTTGATAAACCTGCATAAAAAAGATTTATGTTCTTTAGGCTTCAATTTACATATTAAGAGGCTAATAGACTAGACCTCTAAATCTAGGTTAAAGTCTTAAGATTCCTTTCTCCTAATCCCAGTAGCTGTCCTTGAAGCCTTGCTCCTACGACTGTTATCTGTCTCTAAATAGCGCCTACTCTTAGATTTCCGGATGCTATTTTCTTACTCGTCTGCTTTCAGGAGCCTGTGACACATGTGGCTTGACCTCCTAATCCCACACAACTGCCTAATTAGATTTAATTCTATAAACTGCTGCTGGATCTTACAATTCCTACCTCTTCCCTCCTCTCCGGTCCCAAACACAACGTGACATACACACGTATGCACGCAGGGACACCCACCTCTTTTCCAGGTCCTAATCACATTAGAGACAATGACCTCTTCCATGGCTGACTGTACAAACTTCAACAGACTCTCCATAAAAGATGATACGCAATTTGGTCAATAAGCCCGTGAAAAGATGCTCAATGTCATTATCCATCAGGAAAATACAAATGAAAACAACGAGATACAGGACACACCCAATCGACTGGTTAAAATGAAAAAGACTGACAATACCAAAGGTTGAAGGGAAGGGAGAATCTGGACCTCCTGGAGGGAATGTAAAGTGGTGCAGCTGCTTTTGAAAGCAGTTTGGTAATTTGTTATGAAGTGAAACATATGCATAACATATGACCCACTATCTTAGTATATACCCAAAAAGAAATGAAAACTTGGATGAAAAATGACTGAACTTGAATGTGAACAGAAGCTTTATTCATGTAGCCAAAAACTAGCAATAACTCGCATGTTTATCAGTAGGTAAGTGGACACCTGTAGTATAGCCATAAAGTGGACCTCTAGTCAGCCATAGAAAGGACCCGACTACTGACTCACACAATAATACAACTGAATCACGAACGCATTATACTGAGTAAAAGAAGCCAGACTCACAGGCTACGTGATTTCATCATTCTCAAAATAGCAAAAATATAAGGGTAAAAGTCAGTGGGTGTCAGCAGCTGGTGACTGGGGGAGGGGTAACTACAAAATAGGATAAAGGAATTTGGGAGGGACATAGAATTATTCTATAACTGAACTATGCACTAAAAAGAATGACTTTTTTCTAACATTTATTCATTTTGGGGAGACAGAGAGAGACAGAGCGTAAATGCAGGAGAGACAGAGAGAGAGGGAGACACAGAACCTAAAGCAGGCTCCAAGTTCTGAGCCATCAGCATAGAGCCCAACACGGGGCTCGAACTCAAGGAACCATGAGATCACGACCTGAGCTGAGGTCAGCTGCTTAACTAAGTCACCCAGGTGCCCCAAGAATGGCTTTTTTTTTTTTAATTTTTTTTAATGTTTATTCATTTTGAAGGACAGAGTGTGAGCGGGGAAGGAGCAGAGAGAGAGGGAGACACAGATTCTGAAGCAGGCTCCAGGCTCCGAGCTGTCAGCACAGAGCCTGATGCGGGGCTTGAACTCACGGACTGTGAGATCATGACCTGAGCCGAAGTCGGACACTTAACCAACTGAGCGACCCAGGAGCCCCTGATTTTTTTTTTTTAATATTTAAAGTATATCTCAAAAAAAAAAAACCCACTAACATGGGCAGATCTCAAAAATATTACGCAGAGTGAAAAATGTCAGACACAAAAGGGCACACACCAATATGGTTCCATTTATATACAATCTAGAACAGGCAAAACTAATCTATAGTGACAGAAAAGTGAGTGCCTGGGGCTAGGGATGAGAGGGTGACTGCCTGCAAAGGAGTAAAAATAAACTTTTGAGGGTTATGGAAATGTTCTTTATCTTGATTGTGGTAGTGATTACATAGGTATATATGCGTGTTGAAACATACCAAATTACACTCAAAATGGGTATACTTTATTGTATGTAAGTTATACCTAATAAAATTAATTTTAAAATGTACTTACCAAATGAACATAAATGAAACAGGATTAATTTTACCCTCATTTATCTATTTAATAGTTTCTCTTCCTTTATTAGTTTTAATTAATCACTTCACTACAAATTAAAATTAGATGTTATCCTAACTTCTATAATTTATTCTAGCTGTTGACATGTGATAGGTAACCAATTTAGAAGATAGTTGGTACATACAGGTAATATATTCATCAACAGACTCTCTGGGGAACAGAAAGAAAAAGGAGATTTAATACTATCCACGAAAAAGTTGATGTTCTTATTGTAGAAACTATACATAGATAACACTTCATATATGAGAAAAGGAACAATAATCGGATATTTGGGGGAACAGTTAAATCAGTAAGGATCACAAAGGAAAATGACACTTGGGTCTGTGTTGTCTAGGAAAACATTATTTTTTTTTAATATTTATTTTTTGAGAGAGAGAATGAGCAAGGGGGGAACGGGGTATGGGGGCGGGGGAAGAGGACCCAAAGAAGGCTGTGAGCTGTCAGCACAGAGCCCCCGACGTGGGGCTCGATCCCACAAACCATGAGATCACGACCTGAGCCAAAGTCAGACGCTTAACTGACTGAGCCGCCAGAGTAAGTTAATTTTCATAATGCAGGACTAATGAGAAGGTGGTCAAAGGAAGGAACTGTGCATGAGCAAAGGCATAACAAGTGAAGTAAGATTTCCGCACAGCAACATTCCACAAGCTATATTCCAAGAAACGTAAAATGTTAAAACATTCCTATTCATGTAAGATTCTGAGATGATGCCTAGTATTTTCCCCCTCTTGGAGTATTAAGATAAAGTTTAATTTATTAAAAGATCACTCTGAGAAGTCCATAGAAAGCTAGTAGTAATTAACCCAGAATAAATTCAGTGGGCAAAATTATGAAAAAACTTTGATTCTCAGGGCAGACAACGACAACCCTTTTATATCTTTGGAAAGCTTTTTGTTAAATACAAAATGTTTTTAAAAATTGAGAAGGAAATTAGGTTTGCCCCACCCAAGTCCACCCTCCGACACAGAAAACCATATTATATTATCAACTGTTATAATCTTTAGCGGCAATAAAGAGATTTCATCAGTGGTTCATCCATATTGGAAGGAAGCCTGAAGAAGAAGTTTGGGGACCAATGTGGACCAGAAGTTTGTTGGTTGTATTCTGACTGTGTGGGGGGAGGAGGAAGGACAAACCACAGCTCAATATGGCACTTTGAGAACAGGCAAGTGTATTTTAAATAAGAAGGTGAGGGAATGAAAATTTTAGTATTAAAGTATATCCCTATAATACAAACATAACAAAATATAACTCACAATACATCCTCAACATTAATTTTTAATCTATTTTATTAGTCCTAAATACTTAAAGAAAAATGAATTTAGGGGCACCTGGGTGGTTCAGTCGGTTAAAGCAACCAATTCTTGATTTCAGCTCAGGTCATGATACCATGGTTTGTGAGACTGAGCCCCGCATCAGGCTCTGTGCTGACAGCATGGAGCCTGCCTGGGATTTTCTCTCTCCCTCTCTGTCTGCCCCTCCCCTGCTCATGCTCTCTCTCTCAAAATAAAAAATAAACTTGAAAAAATAAAAAAAAAGAAAAATGAAATTTATCTTTATACCTTCATTTCCTAGTCATCATCCTATAACACATAAACTGCAACATCTACACTTGCATTACATTCTTGCAAAGGCTGTAAAACACATTTGCTAATTGTTCAGTTTAATGTAATCTTCCAGGGTAACCTGGGTTGCCCAGTCATTTAAGCATCTGACTTCGGCTCAGGTCATGATCTCACAGTTCGTGAGTTCGAGCCCCACATTCAGCTATCTGCTCTAAGTATGGAGCCTGCTTCAGATCCTTTGTCTCCCTCTCTCTTTGCCCCTCCACCACTTTCTCTCTCTCTGTCTCTCAAAAATAAACATTAAAAAAAATAATGTCATCTTCCAAGATGACTCTTTAAAACCAAAAATATTTTGAAAAAGCAAACACTGGTATAAATAATGAATTCAAACTATGGGCCCTTATCTCATCAATATAGACACAAACATCCTCAAAAAATAATACTGAATATATATAAATATATACATCATTAGTAAGCGGGATTCATCCAGGAATGCAAGGTATCTGAAAATCAAGTAATATAACATGATATACCAATGGCATAAAGAATAAAAACTACATGATCATCTTATGAAGAAAAAAGCATTTGATGTTGAAAATCAACATCTCTTCATAATAAAAACGCTAACGAATTAGGAATAGAAGGGAACAGCCACACCTGGTAGCAGACATGTACAAACAATTCACACCCAGTACCATACTTAATGGTAAAAGAGTGAATATTTCCTTAAGATCAGGAACAAGACAAAGATACCTGCTCTTCCACTTTTATTCAACACTGTAGTGAATATTCTAGTCGGACAATCAGGAAAGAAAAAGAAATAAAAAGCAAACGGATTGGAAAGCAAGAAGAAACACTATATGCAGAAGACCTTTTATATTTAAAAAAAACTAAATATTTGCAAATCATATCTGATTAAGAGATTTGTATCTACAATACATATAGAATTCCTGTAACTCAATAATAAAATGACAACCCAATTTAAAAATGGGCAAAAGATCTGAACAGGCATTTCTCCAAATGAAGAAATCTAAATAACCAGGAAAAGAAATTCATGTTTAGTCATCAGGGAAATGCAAATCAAAGCTCCACCAAACTACCACTTCGCACCCACCAAGGTGGCTGTAACAAAAAACACAGACAATAAGTGTTGGCAAGTATGGAGAAATGGGAACCCTCATACACTACTGGTGGGAATGTAAAAAGGTATAGCTGCATTGGAAAATAGTCTAAAAATTACTCAAAAGGTTTTGCTGGTATGGTCCAGCAATTCTATTCCTAGGTATATACCCAAGGAAAATGAAAACTTGTATGGGTGTTTGTAGTAGCATTATTCGTAACAGCCAAAAAGTAGAAACAACCCAACTATGCATTGCTAAGGAATGGATACACGAAATGTGGTATAGCCATACAACTGAATATTTGGCAACAACAACAAAAGAAGTACCAGTACATCTATATTGTAGATGACCTTTGAAAACATTATGCTAAATCAAAGAAGCCTATCACAAAGGACCACATGTTGTATGACCCCATTTATTTCAAATGTCCAGGACAGGCAAATGCACAAAGTAGATTTGAGGTTGCCTAGGGCTCGGAGTGGTGGGAGAACTGGAGAGTGACTGTTAACCAGTACAGGATTTCTTCTGGGGGGTGAGGAAAATGTTCTAAAATTGATCATATAGTAAGAGTTCCACAATTCTATGAATACACTAAAAATTATTGATTTCTACACCTTAAATGGGTAGACTGTACAATACATGAATTACATGACAATGTAGCCCATCAGTAAGGCTATGTTTTTTTAAAATAATGAATTCTATGGAAGTAAAACAACTTTACTCATTGTTTTCTTGATGATTACAAAGTTATACTGAATTTAAATAGTTACTGTTAAACAATACTGTTAAGGTCATTTAAAAAACTATGTTTCTTTTCTCTAATGTATTCTTCTATTTAATCATTTAAATACCAAGCAAGTCCTCTGTTAATGACAAGAAACTATTTCCAGGGCCTTTCTACGTAACCTTTATCCCAAATTAAAAGTTGCAACTTACTCAAGTATATGGTAAAATTAAGTAAGAATGCACAAAACACAAAGATTAATTTCTTTTGCATAAATATATCATTATGTATTTTCTCAGTCTCCCAAAACAGAAGTCAGAAGCTTTCAATACTAACTTAGTACACTATATATCATATTCCTGGAAGTTAAGAATATCTATATTAACATTTAAAGTACTCATTCTACCTTTTTCATCTTTTCAGACTTCGAGAATACTCTCTTCTTTCTTTTTCCTTTCATAACCGAATATCTCAAGAGTGGTCTAGAGATGATACCCTGATTTTCTTACCACTTATAAATTCCTTTTGATTTGGTTTCTGTTCCTCTATCCTTTTTCTACAAAAAGGCCTTTCTTCATGATCACCAATTACTTCTCAGAGCCACTCAGTAATCTTTTATCTGGTTTTATCATCTTCAGTATCTTAATTTCTGACATGGTGGCTCATCGCTTTTACTATGGACTCAGAAACACTATCCTAATTCTAATTCTTTGTCTCTTCTTTTTTCCCTCTGTCTCACAAATGCAGGTTCCCCAAGATTGTGGCCCAAACTCTGTCTTCTCACTCTAAACTTTCTACTTCGGTTATCTTATGATGTCCCATACGTGCAAACTACCACTTTGTAGTGGATACCTGCAAAACAAAGATCTACGGAAATCTAGTGTTCCATTTTTCAATCCAGTCTAGATCTCTTCACCTAAAGTAGTCTAACTGCCTCTGCTGTGTTCCACGTCATACCAGGTTCTGGTATAGGTTTTATTGTGGGTTTTCCCTACCCGAAGTCTTCACTCAGCCTGGTATTCAAGGCCTTACACATGGCACCCATCTAACTTCCCAAATCTTCTCACTGCTATAAGTACCACTCATTCATTAAAGATATTTCCCTTCCTTTAAAAATAATAATTTAACCACAAATCACTACATACACACATACATCTCTTTTTAGTTCTATACGTGTTCTAGTGAGTAATAAATATAAGATTAAATAGAATAGTCTGTAAAGAGTTTAGAAAATAGGCACACAAAAAATATTAACTAAGTATCATACTAAGCACTGCATGGATTAGCTTATTTTAATAATGAAAACAATCTTCTGTGGTTGGTACCAATGTTATCCACATTTTATAGATGAGGGTGATGAAGTGTAGAAAGATGAACAAACTTAAAATTGCCCAAGCCTAACATGGTCTGGTTTCTGCATGCTAATAGCAGAAAGAAGGTTTAAACTGAAAGCTAACTCCAAAGTCGCTATTTTGTTTTATTGTTAATGTTGAATTATACAATATTTCTAACATAGAGAAAATAAACTAACACCCATGAAATGAAATAGATAGTAGTATTTGCCTTATTTAGTTTAAATTTCTCTGTCTTCCTTCTCCTGCCCATTCCCCTCCTTCTCCAGATGTTCATGAATATGTATCTCTGTGATGAAGTTACAGAAACAAATCTTGAAAAGAGACAATAGTGGTTTGCTCTGGAAACAGGGGAACAGGACTGGGGATTTCAATGGTTATCCATCATTTCTTTCACTCTTAAAAAGCAAACAGATTTCAAACAAATATGACGTTTGTTAAACCTGAGTGGTGGGTTATAGGGATCTGCCATAATGCTTCTATACTTTTATGGTTTTGCACAGCTAAATTATCTAAAAAATAACAAAATATAGGTTAATGTCGATTCGAGGCTTAGTCTAGAAACTGATATTTTTAAATGGTACATCACTTTGATCCTAACAGCCTTAAAAAAAGTATTATGTAGTAGCTGGATGGTTGTTAAATGCAGTATTGAAAGGACTTGTGTTCACAGAACAGAAAATGAGCTAATATATACCTTCTCATCCACACACTATATTAATTTAAAATACTTAATCTTGCTGGGAATTTACAATTCCACTAATAAATGCTAATGAAAAATAAGTCTTTGAATATATTTAATGCTTTATTAATAAAGGACACAAATGTACGAAATCTCATTTTAAATAATTATAAAAAATAAACTCTTTTTCCCCCATTTAAATTAAGCCAGATTTCTTCTTCGTAGCTGAAATTTCTATGTATATTTAAATAACTATTGAAGACTCATTAATTCAGGGCTTTTCTAAAAGTCAGGAATGTAAAAAAGAATTTGGCTCACCTAAAATATAAAGAACTTTAACTTAAATACATTATGGAAATGACAACACAAATTGCATTAAACCCAAATGGAGAGTGCTTCTCAATACTCCTCAGAGACAACATCAGTTTCCATGAAAGCGTCTCCAAAACATCATCCTCCGGGCGAGGCTGGGTGGCTCGGTCGGTTAAGCATTTGACTCCTGATTTCTGCTCAGGTCATGATCTCCGGTTTGTGGGATTAAGCCCCAAGTACGGTTTTACGCTTACAGAGTAGAGCTTGCTCTCTCTCTACCTCTCTCTCTGCTCCTCCCTCACTTGCTCTCTTTTTTCTCTCAAAATAAACAAATGAACATTAAAAAATTTTATCTTCTTAAGTTACAAGAAATCAACTGATCAATCAGGAATAAAGTGAACACTTAAAAACAAAGCCTTATGAGTCCATTAAAATTTTCACAATAGCAAAATCCCTGATATAACAAAAGTAACAAATTATAATGATGGTGTACGTGCTTAATTAATCACACATAGTAAAATATTTGTTTTACTATTTAAAATTAAAGATACCACTCTTCAACAACTTTTCAGGATGAACTAAAAGAATTAAATAGTGCTTTAGACGTTAACTCGTCCAATATGATGCTGAGATATTAAGCTTACTTTACATATAGGAAAAATTTTTAAAGAAGCATTTCATTTTGCCTCCTCCGTTAAGCCAATTTAATACTCAGAAGTATATCTGAGCTACTGTAAAAAAATTAGTTTACACAGTACCTGAGCAAAAGATACATATTCTTTTAGTTTTAATCTTTTCTAATGTTTATATTGCTCTGCTTATTCCTATAACTGTCATTCCAACTTTTGCTTAAGTTTATAAGAGGAGTTATTACATGACAGTAATTACTATTCCTAAAAAGAAATCTACATGACAAGTGCAATTTACTTACATCCACCTTCAGCCAAAAATTAAAATTCTAAAATAAGAAACTCGAGAAATTGTGGCTCTGGTACTCATTAAAGATACCCATATTTCATTAACTATAGCATTATTAATATCAGAATGTTGTGATGCACTTAAGAAATCCACAGTGCTGAAAACCAAATGTATCCCTTCTGTAGATTTCAACAGGTCTGGATGCTTTCTCCCCGCCAAAAGTACTGTCATCTATATTTCTCCTTAATATATCACAAAAACATTTTTCAGATACATATCTGTCTCATTCTTCTCTCCCCTCAAGGTAAAATATATCTAAGAGATCCTTAGCAACTCACTTGTCTTCCTCAAATTATGCAAATCTCTTTAATTTATCCCAATCTTAGCCAACATTTTCCCTGAAAGAAAAACAAATTTAGACAGTACATTAAAACAAACGTAAGGAGTAGACTTCAAGAATTTCAGAGAGGAACTCAGTCATTTATAGACTATTGCTCCTCAAAGGACATCCCAGCAATGAGAAAATACAAAAATCTGTATGCCAGGCTTAGAAAAAATTTTTAAATGACAAAAACAATAAGACTGGGTATATTTTTAATTCTCATATCATGATTGAAACTAGAGGGTTAAAACTTTTTTGGGGATGATATTTTAAATGAAAATGATCAAAAAAATTAAGTAGCTTGTCCTAACAACTGGGGAAACTTGAACATGAATTAGATTTCAGATGATATGTGAAATTATTAATTATCTTAGTGTGATACTGGTTGTATAGAAGAATCTCCTCATTCTTAGGAGATGTACGAAGAAGTATGTAGAAGTAAAGTCTCATGACTACAACATACTTCCAAGTCATACAGACAAAACCAAACAAAATGTATGTATTCATCTATAAATAAAAATAAAACAAATATGGCAAAATGTTAACAACTATTGAAGTGAAAGTCACTTATTTACTCTTCTTTCATTCATTTACTTCATTTATTTACTTTTCTGGATAGTGAATATTTTTAATTAAAAAAAAACAACAGAAAATAGCTTTCCTGATTTACTGCCATACTAACAACTCGTCGACTGGAAATCCACACATTTCCACAAGATGACCTCAATGTAGTCTGGAATCCCAAGAACATAGATAGCTTTGTTTTTTGGAAAAAAATTTAAAACTGTACAGTCATCTACAAACTCTTAACGGTATTTCATAAATCGACAATATCTGGATACAGAGCCCAATGTTAGAGATAATGATTTCCACAGAGAGAAAACAATTCTCCTGGTCACAGACAAGCTATCCACATCCCTCACTAATTTCCCAGCTCTCACCGACTAACCTAACGAATCTGCCACTGCTCATGAGGAAAATGCTTTCCTTTAGGTCGGGAGAGGGGTCCCTTCCTTGGGCAGCACCATTTAGAGGGTCTGGTTCCTTTGCCATACCCCTCCTCAGGCCCAAAAGGATATATTATCCCTTCTCTCTTCGGAATATGCTCCAGATGTGCAGGAGTCCTCTACCTAAGACAGTCTCACACCTACTTGCAGAGCCCACTTCCATCTATTCCCTGGGTCTCTTCTCTCAAGGAATTCCCTGTAGGGCAAAGGATATATATTGCCAGTATGTGTACGCTTAGGAGAAAGAGATGTGAAGAGGGCGGCGGAGCTTGTAGATGGAGGCTGAGAAGCCCACACGTGTGTATGAAGCCCCTGTGACACGCAGGATGAAGCCGCGGGTGGAAGGAGAAGCAGCATGCTTCACTCCTGCCAGATTCTGGATGTGGAACTTGAGGGTCCAAGAATTCTAAATTCAAACCAGTGTTTCTGTTTGTCAAGGAAGGTCAGAAACATATTTAACAGTTTATTGGCTTTCTTTACAACTTTTAAATATACTGACATAGAATAATGAGAGCTTCTATTTGTACTTTTCCCAAGGACCCACAAATATTAGGGACACATCTGCATATGAAAGAAAAGGTTATATAAGAAAAATAAGCAATAAAAAGGAAACAGGATTAGAGAATCTTTTGTAGAGGATGCCACTAGAAAGCTATGTAAACTACATCTGGGTCTCAGTTCCTACAACTGCAAACTTCTAACAAATTGATTCATGACTAAAAGTACTTCTAGTTCTTGGGGTGCCTGGGTTGCTCGGTTGGTTGAGCGTCTAACTCTTAATTTCAGCTCAGGTCACGATCTCAGAGTTCGTGGGATCAAGCCCCTTGTTGGGCTCTGTGCTGACAGCATGGAGGCTGCTTGGGATTCTCTCTCTTCCTCTCTCTGTCCCTCCCTCTCCCCTGCTTGTGTTCTCTCTCTTTCTCAAAATAAGTAAACTTAAAAAAAAAGAAAGAAAACTACTTCTAGTTCAAAAAATTAAAAAAAAAATCCTTAAAGCAAGGAATCATTATTAAACAACAAGCTGGTTTAAAAATTTATAAAAGCACTTTCAAATTCATTATCGCATTTATTAAGTCCATATATATGCGTTTATATATTACAGACAAGAAGACTTCAGAGGAGGTAATTGCAGAGAAGGTAAATTTGACTCCTATGCCATTATGACAGGGTCAGGACTTGACCCCAGTCCTCCTGACTCTAAAGTCAGTGCTTTCTCCACTTTATCAAAGAAACTAACATCTGAAAACCCACCTCCAAAGGATTTGTGGTCCGACACCAGAACTGAGAAACAAGTGACTGACGCCAAGAACAAATATGAAAAGGGCCTTATACCTCTCCTTTATAAACAGCTCATTTATCTGATGACAAAACTTCATGGCTTCTACTTTCTAGTATTATGCCTCAGTTCAGTAACATACAACCACGTGAGTAACATTAAGAAAGTGTTAAAAGCATGTGACATAAAGCAAGAGAGTCAACGAGGGCATTTTTACAAAATAGTTTACAGCAACACTTTGGAAATCAGATTATCTGGAAAAAGGGATAGTACTGATCCATGCAGCATTACAGTATCTAAGGACTTAGCTTGAAATTATATAAAATTATTTTATAATCAATATTAATGAAACTATTAAAACAAGTAAAAAATAGATTATATATTACAAAATCATAACCTCTGTATCTTTTCCGAATACTTACTTTTCTCAAATCTGTGTTCAAGTCTTAGGTCCGTGACTTATAAACTATGCTAAGTCCAGTTTCCTCATTTATAAATTAAGATGCTGCTATTAATATCATAAGATCATCGTGAAGATTAAATGTGATGACCTATAAAAGGCACCCACTGCAATGTCTGGTACAGGACAAGGGCTTACTAAGTAATTACTGAATGAATAAAAATTGTGTTTTCTTGAAAATTGTTGAATTTATTTAAATCAGTTAAATATGCATTATACAGAAATATTAAACTGTATTTGGACAGCCAACGCTCAATCACTGCCTTCTAGATCACTCGGTGACTCCTAGCATGAGAAGCAGAGAAAACACGAAGAGAAAAATAAGGATAAGATACTCAAACAAGCTTTTCATAAAGAGAAGTCATAAAGTCATAAGCCAGGTCCTTGTTAAATTCATTCTTTAGGGGAGACTGGGTGGCTCAGTTGATTAAGAATCTGACTCGGCTCAGGTCATGATCTCGTGGTTCATGAGTTCAAGCCCCACATCAGCCTCTGTGCTGATAGCTGGGAGTCTGGAGCCTGCTTCAGATTCTGTGTCTCCCTCTTTCTCTGTCCCACCCTGGCTCATGCTCTCTCTCTCCGTCTCAAAAACAAAACAAAACAAAGAAACACATTAAATTCATTCTTTAAAAGAATATCTCTAATTGGCCTCATGGCTTGTGGAAGGCCGAGTCATGACCCCCCAAAGATATCAACCTCCCAATCCCCCAAATCTGTGAATATGTTAAGTTACACTACAAACGGAAATTCAGACTGCAGATGAAATTAAGGTTGACCTTAAAATAGAGGGAGATTATCCTAGATCGTTCAAGGACCCAATGTAATCACAAGGGTCCTTATAAGTGGAAGAAAGAGGCAGATGATGGTCATACGATGAGACAACAGCTCAACCAGCTGTTGCTGAAGGGGCCACAAGCCACAGAATGTGGTTAGCCTCTACACACTGGCAAAGGCAAGGAAATGGATTCTCTCCTACAGCTTCTAGGAAAGAATGTGGCCCTGCCAACACCTTGATTTCAGCCCAGTGAGATCCATTTTAGCCTTCTGACTTCCAGGACTTTGAGATAACAAATTTATGTTGCTTGAAGACACCAAATTTGTGATAATTTGTTATAGCAACAATAAGAAACTGATACATGACTATATATTCCCAAACTCTCAAGCAACAGAGGGTAGCGTGGGCTCTGTATGACCCTGAGCAAGCTATTTAACAATTCTGTGCTTCAAGCCCCCATCTGTAAAAAGAGCAGATGGTAAGATCTACCTCACAGAGCTGTTTCCAAGGTTAAATGAGACAATATATGTAAAGCCATGAATGTGACTCTAACTGCTCCGTATGTATTGGCTATTTGTGTTTTTATTATTATTCATAATTACACAAGTCTTCAAAGGAAAGTCTGTACATTTACCTTGATCTTCTAGGGCTCTGTCTAATCATGGGTATATAGAACATTTTATCTACAATGATGTTCATTATACTATCCAAGAATAATAAACTGGTTAAATTACGGCACTTCTACATTATAAATTATTATGAAGTCATTAAAATAGAGGCATAAGTCTTAATAATTAAGGCCAAGATTGAGTAATAGGAATTGTATTTACGTCACGTTTGAAAAACCAAAAATCCAGGCAAAATATATAAAGCGATAGTTTTTAGACAATGGACATCATGTAACCCAGGACAGTGATCCCTGAGAGAAAGGAAAGAGATGAGCTAAGATGGACCACTGTGTCAGCTTACTTCAAGGAGAGTGTTTCCAAGCTGCAGAACAGGGAAAGGAGGCAGCCACATGGAATCTTACAGCCTCCTTGAGTTGAGGGGACAGAGCTGGAAATCCAGGAAAGCCAAGGCAGCTAGTTTGTGAGGCACAATTCTGGAGATGAGAGAGCTTCACAGGGAAACAACTCTAGAGATCTTCATAAAGTCCCCTCTCAAGGTTTTAGGTAAGTACTGATTAGTGCTACTAGTTGGAAGAAAAACTACCCAAGGCCTAGAACAAACTACTTGAAAGCAGCTGACTTCACACTAGGGCCAAGAATATAGTTCATCTTCCCATCAGCCAGAGTGGAAAATCTATTTCACAAGGTACTGGACAGAGAAGGCTATTGTGTCAGTACTGTGGGAAAATTAACCCTAAAGATTGCTCTAGTCCAGCCTCACAAAGCCTAAAAACAGATCTTATACAGATGAGCCAATTTCTAAGTAACTACATCCCAGAACAAAACTTAAGAATATTCATAGGAATGTAAAACTTTCCATCATTTAACAAGGTAAGATTCAAAATGTCTGGCATCTATTCAAAAATGATCAGGCTTTATGCAAAGCAGAAGAAAACACAGACTACACTGAGGAGAAAAATCAATCAACAAAAGCAGACTCAGAAATGACACTGATGATAGATGTAGTAGACAAGGATAGTAGCACAGCTATTATAATTATACTCCAAATGTTCAGTAAGTTAGAGGCAAGATTGAGCATGTTAAGCAGAGACGTGTAAAGCATAAAATGAATGAAAATGAGATTTAAGAAGCATACTGGATGGAGATTACACAACGGAGGAAAAGAGCAGTGAACACATACTAATAAAAACTATCCAAAAACAGAACAACAACAAAATAGCCAAACAAGGGGGCACCTGGGTGGCTCAGTCAGGTAAGCGTCCAACTCGATTTCAGCTCAGGTCATGATCTCATGGCTTGTGGATTTGAGCCCTGCATTGGGCTCCGTGCTGAGTGTGAAGCCTGCTTGGAATTCTCTCTCTACTTCTGTCTGCCCACCCCCTCCTTCTCCATGTCCCAAATAAATAAACTTAAAAAAAAAAAAAAATGAAAGGCAGAGTTTTGGCTTAATTAGACAGAGATTTTTTTTTTATCATAAGTCACACCTTTTTGCATACATAAAAAGGAATGTAAGTGAAATAAATCAGTTAAGGTATTCCTAAAACTATTTCAAAATTCAGAGTCCTAATCTTCATCAATTTCCCGCTTAGAGTCATAAGTATCCAAGTTCATCCCCATAAAATTATCCTGTGTGCCACGAAAAGTGCTGGTGATGAAGCATTTCCTAAAATAATCCATAATATGAAAAGTCAAAGCTGAGAGGTACTGGTTTTATAATAATGCAGAGCTAATTTTCTTTAACTCTGGCTCCAGAAACACTGCCAGTACTTTGAACAAGAATTGCCTTCTACCAGTTAAGAGTGCCCTCTGCTTCTGTCTCCGGGATTTCCTTCCATCTGCCGACACTCTGACGATCTGAATGCACGTACAGGTGATTCCAGCCACTTCACAATGGCTGCCTCCCCAAGAGAGATTATAAAATGCCATCAGTTGAAAGATGCATCCCAGTTTCAGAGGTCTTATAATAAGAAAGATGTGAATCTTGTAGTAGATGAAATAAAATACTCTTATTCTTTAAAAAAAAAAAAAAGTGTATGTCCTCATAAAGTCTGTGCATTACTGTTCATTGCACTTCAATTCATGATAACCCCAACCCAGAAACAGTATCTTCTTCCAAAGGACAAGTAGATAAACAAACTGCAGTATATCCATATAAAGGACTACTACTTAGGAATGAAAACCAAAATGAACTACTGTACCTGTACCTACTGGATGAATCTCAAAACAATCACCCTGAATAAAAGAAACCAGATAAAAAGAGTACACACTATATTATTCCATGTGTATAAAATTCTAGAAAATGCAAACTAATCTATAGTGACAGAAATCAGATCAGTTGTTGCCTTTGTGGGGTGGGGGGAGTGAGAAATGGAAGAAAGGAGAAACAGGAAAGCTTTTAGGGTGATGAGTATGTTCATTATACTGATTGTGATGACAGTTTTACTGATGTATATATGTATATATCAAAATTTAGCAAACTGTACACTTTAAGTATGTTCAGCTCATTATATGTCAATTGCACCTAAATAAAGCTGAAAATCTGAAACAGAAAACAATCAGGTAAACAGATAAAGAGCATAGGACTAAAAGCATAACACTGTATGTCAACTATACTTCAATTAAAAAAAGACTGCGAGCATAGATCCCCCAAATATAAAAAGGAATTATTTCTAGTTGATGTGATGAGGAGTGACTTTTTTGGCTTGTGCTTTCTAAATTTTTTCTGAATACTTGCAATGAACATGTTTACTTTTGTACTTGTCAAATGTCTAGATCTCTTCATATATGAGGCAGTCAGTAGATGCTTGAAATAAATCATTTTCATTAATAGATCTGAAATATTACAAATCCCCAAAGGAGAAACACAAAACTACATAAACTAATATTTTAGAATCCACCACCATTTTAGATTATTATATATCATGTCTAGGCATACACTGCTGACAATACATTATTTGGGAGGCTGGTTCATGCATATTTGTTATATGGGTCTTATCTCCCTTGTGAGTTACAAAGAAGCAGAATGCCTACCTACCATATTGTTTTATATATGTCAGGTATTAAAAACATATTTGTTGAATTCATCAACAAATGAATATCTAGCAGACAAAAACCATCTTAAAATTATAACGACATCGGTGCTTAGCACATGGCATGTTCTCAAAAATTTGTATTCAATTTAAAAAAAAACTTAAATCCCTCTGTTCAATATAAATTTAACATAAATCAAATACCAAGCAAGGACTACTTCTTATTTCACACACAGTATGGCACCATGCAAAATCATATAGGTTCACAAAGCACTTATGAAACTGAAGCAAAAATTTCCTGAATTTGTTCATAAAATCACAAGTTCCCAACATGAAACAAAGCTCAGAAATTACACAATGGTACTCTGAGATGTTGTGGCATTACACAGGGTTCACAAAGTAAATGAGCTCCTTAAAAAAAAAAAAAAAAGGCTGATTCTAGGTCTAAGGGAAATTAAAAATATCTTCTCGCACCACAAAGTAGAGACTGGTGAGGACATGTTAAGAGGGCATAGAGTTGGCTTGAAAGGATTCCTACTTGCCAAATATTCAAATAGAAGAATAATGGCAATAACCTATAACATGTTTAATGTTTTTTGAATCCCCGGGTCCAACTCTTGATAAAAACTCCCACTTTTTATTTATTTATTAATTCCAAAGGGGAAAAGATACTTTACTAAGGGATAAACTTGACATCACCAATAATGGGATAAACTAACATCATGCCTCCTAATGGAATTAAATGGAAGTACACAAAATCATCTACAGCATTCTTACCAAAAAAAAAAATTTCTAATGTTTAAGCTGTATTATGAAGAAACAATTAGATAAACACAGGCAACTCGCCTGGACTTTTTCTTTTAAGAAAAAGTCAACATCAGAAAAGAACAGAAAGGTCCAGAAAACATATATTAGGTTAAAGGAGATTTAAGGACTAAATTAACATTTAATGTTATCATTTAATGACCAAAGGCAATGCCTGGCTTTTGACCGGATCCTGGATTTTAAAACAAACATCTCTAAAGAATATTATGGGATAACTTGAGAAATTTGAAGTTGGGGGTGGGGTGCCCGGCTGGCTCAGCTGGTGGAGTATGCAACTCTTGATCTCAGGGCTTTGAGTTCAAGCCTCACTTTGGGTACAGAGATTACTTAAAAATAAAATCTTATTAAAAAGAATTGAAATTTGCCGGGCGCCTGGGTGGCTCAGTCGGTTAAGCGTCCGACTTTGGCTCACATCATGATTTTATGGTTCGTGGGTTCAAGCCCCACATCGGGCTCTGTGCTGACATCTCAGAGCCTGGAGGCTGCTTCGGATTCGGTGTCTCTCTTTTTCTCTGCCCCTCCCCACTCAGGATCTCTCTCTTTCAAAAATAAATAAACATTACAAAAATTAAAAAAAAAATTGAAATTTGGGTTGCATAGTATTTATATAGGATTGTACTGGATTATACATTATGATATTTACTGTTACTATCTGTTAAGTTCTTGATTGTGATAAAAGTACTCTTGCAGGAGAATATACCTGTTCTAAGTAGAGCTATGTTAAAATAATTTGGGGTGTGGGCACCTGGGTGTTTCAGTTGGTTGGGTGTCTGATTCTTGATTTCAGCTCAGGTCACGATTCCAGGGTCGTGGGACTGAGCTGCATGTTGGTTCCACACTCAGTGTGGATTCTCCACGCTCTGCTTAGGATTCTCTCTCTCCTCCTCTCGGCCCCTCCCCCCTTCTCACACACACTCTCTCTCTCTCTCTCTAACAACAAAAATATATATATACACATATATATTCATTTGTTGATGAATTCAACAAATAAACATATGTATATATGTAAAGTAGGTGATGCCAAGTTTTAACACTTAGTAAAAGTACCTTTTATTAAAAGTAAAAATCAAACAAGAAAGCAAATGTGGCAAAAAAATTAACAATTTGTGAGTCTACGTCAATGGGAATATAGAGGTTCATTATATAATTCTTTCATCTTTTCTGTGAGATTAAAATATTTTTCAAAATAAAAAGTGAGAAAAAAATAAATGATACTTTCAAAATCAACAGTTTGAACAAGGCATTCATAATATTAACATTTCTAATATCACTTAAACTGACTTGGACCGATTTTTGTTCTTATAAAATAACAAAAATACAGGCCTAGCCTCAGACGTATCTTCCTATTTGTACTTTTAGTACTTAGCACAGCACCTGACACATAAATAGAAGGTGCTCAAGGACATGTGCTGTTTCTGCTAAGCAATTAGTAGTTGTTTAATTTTAGACAGGTCGTTTTCCCTCCCGACAGTTCAAATACTTGATCTGCAAATTCTGGGAAATATTACGGACCTGCGTACAATCCACATTCTTACCAAAAGACTCAAATAATGTTAACAAAACCATTTTTCAAAATACTGTGCAAATGTTATTACTATTTCTATCTCGAATCATACTCTTAATGTTTACTATTTTAATTTTTTAAAAATTACTTCTAAAAGTCTTAACATTCACTTGAGGTATTTAGGAGAATAAAGCCCTGGGAAATTTACCTAGCAATATCATCTTATATCTCTCAGTAATTATTTCTTTTCTGAAACACAAGAAAATAGCGTTCCAAGTTGAATACATAGCACAGCTTTGTGAGAGTTTTGCAAGAGTTCGTAATAAATTTCTACTTAGATTAGAAGCTCAAAAGAAAAGGTCCAGTTGCTTTCTTAGCTCTGCCATTCACAAAAGCAACTGGACCTTTGATGGTTATATATGTTCATACATTATTCTATGTACATGAAGAATCAAATAATGAGAGATTGCTAAAAAGTCATGAAACAAAGAGCTATCCTAGGAACCACAACACCTCCTTTAAAACTGGAAAAGTCAAAAAAATTAATTTTTTGCTTGTAAATCACTCATTCCAAGTCACTTAGCTGGATGGCTAACGGAAAGTGCTAGAAACCAATGTCAATTCAAACGGAACCAGAAATGAGAAGAGAACAGCTCTGAAATTATAATATAGACCAATGGGAAAGTCTGATTTTCTAATCTGAGTTCTTCGAAGGCAAAGGACCATATCCTTCATTTTTACACCCTCGCTGCCCAGTATCATCTCATACACCTGGTGGACACCTAGTAAATTTTGAATAAAAGCATTAAAAATGCAACATTTCCAAAACACAGATGTTATATAAAATTCAGTATATACAATTTATACCTACATTTGACAAATAACAATAAGGGTGGTTTTTTCTTTTAAGACTAAAGATATAGTTAGAACCTTATGACACATCAAAAGCTATATACACCAAACAAACAAAAACCCCGAAAAGTTAACTTACCTCTCAATTTGGAGACAACCAGTTACATTTGCATTTTATAACATAACACACTAAATCTAAGTGTCTGACTAGTGTATGGTATCACTCTCCTTTCTGAATTTAAACTACAAAAGGAATCTGATAACTAGTTAGCAAGCGAGTTTTGACTTCTCTACCACTGTTTTTGCTTTCTTCCCCCCTCCTTTTTTTGTATTTGAGAATTGAGGAAAATCTTGTCCAGCTTGAAAATCCTATGAAATTACATGAAAATGGTCAATGTAAACTTGTACTGCTTTCAGGTACATGAACATATATTCATGTAGGAAAAAATCTCGCTTTAAAGACTGTCCTTTCATAATCTGTAAGTATTACTTGCATTACAAATGTGCGAGGTATTATTTGCACAGTTGAGCATAGCAAATTACCAGATTTTATTTAACAGAAACTGCAGTCCAAGCTTCCCAACGATGTGCTTACTATCCCTTTTCCTATCTTACCCACACTACATTGTATAAAAATATTTCCTTAATTTAAAATAATTTCAGCCCAAATGCCCAAATGAAGAAACCTGATCACCCACACAGATGTATTCCAAAACAACTGTCTATTCATGTTATCAGAGTAGGTAGAAAGTTGGACGGCTCAGTAGCGCTAACACATCGCTTGCAGCTTCAGACATTATTAACAAGTAAATGACTGAGCAGCCCTAAGCTATTTGGAAATGCACCTCATCAATAAAATTAAATACAACAAAATTTTGTTAGACCTACTTTGAAGTTTGGCTTGGATCTCATGCTCTTCACATACTGCACTAATCCACAAATTTCTCGCCAACTGCTGCTGCCTCTTCCCCACCCCTGGAATTCACTTCCTGTTCACTTTTCACCCTTAAGTATGCATGTTAGAGGTCAACAGCCTTAAAGCTACTGTAAACGACTGGAGTTTCTGTTATTCTGAGTCTTGGCAGGCAGTGCAGAGCTCAACTCATCTACGATACGGTACACAGTTTAGTTATTAGAACTAGCTAATGTTCCACGAATTTCTCCATTCAAATAGAATATTTTTTTGTTTAAAATGTTTTATTTATTTTTGAGAGAAACAAAGAAAGAGCATGAGCAGAAGTGAAAGCGAGGGAGACACAGAATCCGAAGCAGGCTCTAGGCTCCAAGTTGTCAGCACAGAGCCTGACGCGGGGCTTGAACCCACGAGCCGTGAGATCATGATCTGAGCTGAAGTCGGTCGCCTAACCAACTGAATCACCCAGGCACCTCTCAAATAGAACATTTTAATCCTGAAGACATGATAGGAATGTCAAACCCAAAAACTAGTCCACTTTAACTGGGAAAAAAAAAAAGGAACTAAAAGGGAAATCCCTATACATAATTTCTATTTTGTATTCTGGCTTAGACAAGAGGAATTCTGAAACTTCTTATAATCAATACCACACCAAATGCATAAAGATTTAAGCAAACTCTGATCAATAGAGGGATGGTACTTTATAAGATTTTTAATTGGTTCAAGGAGACAATCTAAAAACTCCTTAGTTTTTTCTCTTCTTTTTATCCAGGTGTAAGTGCAGTGACGAGTTTTTTAAATTGCACATATATCTGTGGCTTTACTGACTTGGGAAAAGTTACCACTGGGAGGAAAAAAAAACCTAGCAAAGAGCTTGGGATCCTCTGAGTTCCACGAGAATGAACAACATACAGCAATTCCCTTTAGTTTTACATAGGCTTTCCTCTCTTTTTTTAAAACAACTTTCCTTATACAAAACTAGTTATGTTTCTGCTTAAGAAACGTGTTCCAACAGATTTTTACTTAAGTGGGGATCCTTACTTAGGTGTAAGAATAACCATTACACATTTGAACACACAAGACCTCCTATGACACTCTTTTCCACTTCACCTTTTCCTACCCAAGCATCCTACCACCATCATCGTTGCCCTCTGGGGGTGGGGAGGGAGCCATATAATTTAAGATTTTCATGCTTAATAGAATACATTTCAACTCTCTGGAAAATTTGCTTATCTTGAATAAATTCCCTGACATTGTTGGATTGCAGAGAACTTGTCATATTCCTTTATCTTTCTTCATCATTTGTAACCACCACCCAGGAGCTAAACAATATGAATGATATGTCCTGCAATGAAACCCAAAATTACAACCGCAGAGTCTTCAGGGTTGAAAAGAACCTACCAATTTAGGCCATTTTACACCCACTGTAGGAATGCTTTCTATGACACAGCTGAGCCATACTATTTACCTGCTTTCATTGAAAGGGATTTCAGACTTCTTCCTTGGTATCACATCATAATCTGCTTTTCTGTGACTGACTTAGCAGGCCTAATTCTGACCTCTAACGTTCTTGAAACACTTGAAGATAATGACCAGGCTTATCATTACAGCATTCGTTATTACCATCTTATTATACAATTTTATAAAAAATGTCTCAACACTCTTGGAAGCAATAGCTATTTTGGTTCACTTCTCTTTGTTTTGGGAGTGTTTTTCCCTTTGTTGATGGATAAACTATTTGTCAACACGGCCGGAAAACATGAGATGCGTGCTCTCTTCTACTTAAAGATTCTAAAGCAAGTTTCTGCCTCATCAGTAGGGTAGATTTTTGAAAGGGAGAGGAGGTGAGTAGGGAAAAATCAGTTAGTATATATTGTTACATATTAAAATGTGCTAACATACTTTGAAGGAAAGTAAAAGTGGGTAAGACAACATATAATGGAATCAAATTGGTTTGAATCCAGTCTGGCCACTGGCTATCTCCACACTAGCTGCTTGACTTCGTATATATACTATTTAACTTCTCTGTACCTCAGTTTCCTCCCACGGAAATTCAAGGAAAACCTGTATCCAAATAAAAGGAGTGTTGTGAGGGATCGATGTGTTAATATATGCAAAGTATTGAGAATAGTGCTTAGCACAAAGTAAGTGCTCTACAGGTTAGTCATTATAATTTTTGCTATTGCTGCACATCTATTTTAAATTGAATTGTTATGGTAATATATGCAAGAAAAATATAAAGATATTTTAATTAAACATGATTCAGATGTTTCCAGTGCTCAATAATAACCTTATTTTTTACATGGTACTTTAGCAACCTTGTAATGGTAAACTACTCAGCCATTCAAAATCATTTTCAGAAAAATAGTTAATGACTTGAAAAATGTCTGCAGCATAGTAACTGGAAGGTGAAAAGAGCCATTTGCCAAAAAGCATGAACTGTAATGATTTCAATTTTATTTCTTAAAAATGCAAAAATATGTAAGTGAAGGACAGGGATAGGACAGACAACAGATCTCACTGGAAACTAATACAGCAAAATGTCAACAATGGCATTACAAGTAACTCATTTAAAAAAATTTTTTTAATGTTTATTTATTTTGGGGGGGAGAGAGAGAGAGAGCGCGTGCGCGCGCGAGAGAGAGTGTGTGTGTGTGTGTGAGAGAGAGAGAGAGAGGAGAGGGGCAGAGAGAGAGGGAAATACAGAATCCGAAGCAGGCTGCAGGCTCTGAGTTGTCAGCACAGAACCCAATGCGGGGCTCGAACCTGCAAACCGCGAGATCATGACCTGAGCTGAAGTCAGATATTTAACTAACTGAGCCACCCAGGTGTCCCACAAGTAACTTATTTTTAATTTGTTTGTTTTCTATATGGTCCAGTTTTTTAAAAACCACATATTAAATTTTTTATCACAAAAAAATCCATTGTTTTAAAATGTGTCTTACACAGGCTGTTCAAACAGGTCTTTCTCTACTTTCTTTAAGAGTCTATAGGTAATGTAAGTTTCCCTATCCTTGGGAAGAAAATAAAATAAAAATGCAAGGTACTAAATAAAGTAAAAAATTCATCACAATATGAAGCCAACAAGGAATTGTGTGTGATTATGTACATCCTAAAATTCTATTTTCTGTTTTGATTGCTATTTCAGCTATCCCACATATTTTATATGGCTATCAAACTTACATTAAATTGAATTTATAAACATTGAGAGATCACACAATGCTATTCCTACGTTATGAAGAAGACAAAAATGAAAAATTTTGCATTACAAAATAGCAGAAGGTGTTTGTCATAAGAGAGTAATGAAAAGTTTATAGTATTTTTTTTCAAAATTCATATGCTCTAAAAATTACGCAGGAATATAAGTTAATATTTTCTCTTATGTTTAGTAAGTACTTACATTTAGGAACACTAGCTATAGCTTCTTACCCTTTTTCTTTTCTCATGGTAAAATTCTAGAGTCAGTTATATAAGAAATGTTCTCAGCAATATTCACTGTTTTTAATGACTGACACAGACTTCAGACTACTTACTGCAAGACATTTGAAATTATATCCACAACCACCCCACTTCAGTTTGGAAATAAGAAAAAGCAAGACTTAGAAGTATTCTTTACATATCCAATACTCTCACTGAAGCCTTCTAGAATTCTGAAGAGAGTGCCATCAAGAATTTTCACACATTAGGTTAAAGAATATCTTGTTTCGGCTGTACCAAAATGAAATCTCATTTTTTGATTTAGATAAACCAAAAGTTATGCCAAATAAGAGATTTTTTTAATCTCTTAATGTCCATATACATTTAACAATGCTAATTTAGTCTGAAATGAAATTACTGCAATTAAGAGAGACAGTCAAAAAAAAAAAAAAAAAACGCCTAAAAGAAAAAAAATTATTTCCAAAGAATCTGGAGAAAGGCCATAATAATGTAAGAAAAGCTACTCATTAATACAACATCTTTGCTATGTAGTAACCACAACCATCCAGAACATGCTGAGAATTACACAGGCAAAAAATCTTGTAAGCTCTGCCAAAATTTATTAAAATTACACATATTAAGTCATTCAAATTTCACATATTTAGGATATGTGACCGATGATTCAGAACATATAAAGCCTGTATACAATCCATAAAATTCAATCATAATAATCCTCCACCTTCTCTACCAAACCCACCCCTTGTCTTCGCCCCCACAATCAACAACTCCAGGTATTACTCTTAACACTAAGAAATAACAGGGAACTTTAGAACAGCTTTTCAGTAGGTCAGAAAAGTATTCCAAACAAACTGCCCTTGACCTGTTTTTGAACATCTAACATAAAGAACGAGAAGTCGGCAAAGCACAACAAACTCTAGAACAGAAAGGCGAGTAGATTTAACAAAGCCTTATGACTGTCAGTGGAGTAAGATGATTCATGAAATGCTGCTTAGGATAGCCTGAAAAACTTTCTCTGAGATAATACTACCCACACACTAGCATGAGGGACCACTTTAGTTATTTATAATTGCCCTTTATTCATTCCAGATCTATAACTTCTTTTAAAACCAGTAGAACATGTTTCAAAAAACATGAATTAAAAAAAAAAATTAAAATGATGACATGGTCCCTAGAAAAATGAAAGTAAATAGTAAATAAGTTTTGGGCTTCATAACTTCAAGTATATGCTAGACAAAATGACGAGTTCAATTAGTCAGCAATCTACATATTAAGTGGATAGATGACCCTAGGTTCAAGTGGTAGAGGTTTTTCCCAGGGTCCTTCTAAAGAAGATGCTTGATCCTCTTCCAGTAGAGGGAGCAAAATCATAATATTTTACTCAGGCCACAAAAGAAGAGGGAGGGTTTATGACTGCCTTTTAAATATCTTAATATCTATCTAAACATTTCAAGAAATGTACCAAAAACACCACTTGAAACAATTAAAATCAAGCTAAGGGAAAAGATAAAGATTTTATCTTCTTCAAACACTTGAAGGCTTTGAAATGGATGAATGGTCCCTAAATGTTTAATTTCAAGTACTGTGATATATTACATTGTCCACCAAATCTCACAGGTAACCAAGGTACTGAAGCATTTTAGGAATCCTTAATATAACAACAAGATTGCAGACAAATAATAACATTACATTAAATACTTTTTTATTATAAAAGCAACACGCAACATGACAAAAACTATAGAAAATAAAGGAAAGTATAATTGCACTACCCTGAAACAATCTATTTCCTTTCAGTATTTTTTTTCACATGTGTATTTTCATACTGCTATGAGAAAAAGCACAATTATAAAAACATTTGTTAAGTGCTTACTATATACTAAGCATAGTTCTAAGTACTTTTACATATTATAACTTTTTTAATCCTTACCAAAGCTCTACTAAGTAGATCCTGTTATTTTTCCACATTTGAAAGGTAAAGCAAATGAGGCACACGGATATTACATAATTAGCTAAAAGTCACACAGCTAGTAAGTAACAGTAGCTAAAATTCCAACCCAGGTAGTCTGGTACCTAGGCCTGTACTCTTAACCACTTTACCGTGATCTTAATTTTGAATTTTGCTTTTCCCCCATCATTAACATGGTCTTCAGTGTTAGTCTTCAAAGTCGTTTTAATGCTTGTGATAGTCCATCTAATACGCTATGATAATAAACTATGATGCTTTCAACTGTCCTGTATAGATAGCAGAAGGTAAATATCTCTGGGTATATGACTTCTGCCATGTTTGGGGTGTTGTAATAAAGCATTTTCATATTCAAATATACCACCAAGTTGTTTTTCAAAATATCTGTATCAGTTAACAAAGGTATCTAAGTTCCAATTTCACCATAAATTCGCCAGCATTAAGCATTAACATTAAAATTTTTTTCTAACACACAAAAATGAAACCACACTGTAAATTAATTATTAAAGTTGTATATTATTCTGAACGTTTTGTTTGTTAACTCAACTTACCTTTTTATGAATTTCAACTCCTATGCTTTATCTAGTTATCAACTGAGGTCTTAAAAGTTTGCTTATCAATTTATATGAGCTCTTTATAAGAGTATTAACATGATAAACATTGCGATAAAATGTTCCCAGTCTATTGTTTTCCTTCTAATTATGGTTAAGTTTTTGTTTTTGATGATAAATTGTTCCGTTAAAGGCAATTATAATTGAAAGTTACAAAAAAGGTCTTAAAACTTATTTTCTAAATATAGAAGTTAATGTATTGCTCTGAGCACATCAATGAATAACTTCCAAATATAAGACAGTTAAAGCAACAAAACCTATGTCAAAATATGCATATTCCCCTAATAGAATGAGTTTGAGTAACTTTGGATATGTCTCACATAAAATTACCTCAATGAGTAAAAGTCCATCCTACCCCAAATCACCAAAATAAAAGAGCCACAAACCTGTCGCTGTAAATATAGGCGATTTCTGTCATGTAAATGCTGATGATTCGAAAGTGATGAATGCCAACCGCGAGCTGGACTGTGCAACTGGCTCTGAGCCATCTCTGAAGGCCGAGTTACCAGATGCGAAGTAAATTGCCGTTCAAGGTCATGATCTAAAACATGACTTGAATGATCTTGTCCAAATGTTGCCTCATCAAACTGGGGAAGGAGACCCTCCTGCAGGAGGTCTTCTGGGTCAAGTCCTGTGAATGGCTCAGTTTGAGACTCCACTTGATGAAGTAAATTCTCTTCTAAAGATGAAAAGCCATTAGTTTCTACGTGATCATTGAAATGGCCCATTTGAGTTCCTGAGTCAACAGGATCTGGGAAGTTCATGTGCACAGGAGATAATTTTGAATTGCTATAATTACCCTGAGGATGTGATGAATGCAACATTTGGAAATTACTTGAATTCAACGATGTATTGGGATTTAGCATATGCTGAGTGGATTCTTGCTTGATTCCCCTATGAGGTGAAAAGGAATTACTTCCAGTAAAATCAGATAAAGCCTGATTTGTATGATTAGGTGCAAGAACGGCAGAGGACTGCAGAAGACTGTTGGGTGAGACGTGATTACTGGAAAAGGAATAATGTGAAGAAAACTGCTGTGAGTTACTGACAGAACAAGAAGTCATATTTGGAGAAGGTCCATTAAAACTCCCTTCTTGGTGACTGCTACACTTGAGGAAGTGTACTGAAGGATTTGATGTTTGAGAAAATTGCTGCATTGAAAGAGACTGTTGCGACGTCGATGCATTCGTAATTTGTGATGGGTGGCTAACACTGACTCTGTGTGGACCAGAAACATTAACATCCATAAAATTTTTAGACTGGCTAAGAGAATTTTGCCCTGGGTTGAGACTGTTTCTGTTTTGCTGTGAGCGTAGTGAAGTGCACTGTGTTTGTTGTTCACTGGCCTGAAATAAGGCAAAGTCATGGGGTACCACAAAGCTTTTATTTGGATGCATAGGGTGAGAATGTCCTTGTTGGTGGAAAGGAGACCCATTCTGATTTGAAATGCTGGTAGCTGTCTGATGGCCCCACATTGGACTGCCATCTGCTACATCTGGAAACAAACCATTGGGTTGGTTTTGGGGGTGGATTGGAGAACAATTAAACTGAGAGTGTGGAGATAACACGTGTTCAGCTGGGCTACCAAAAGGCTGATTGACCTGGTGAAATTTCATTGAATCGAACTGATTTAACTGCTCATAATCGGTTATCTTCTGATGTGTTGGAGTACCTTGAACATGGTTCAGTGAGTCTATGTGCAAAGGTTCAAATTCTGCACCCAGGTTCAATTCATCGACTAGTGACACAGGTCCTGGCTGTACAAATGCATCGTCTGACAAACCTTCTAAGGTCTCACCAAAAAGATTGGCGTCATCGAAAAAGTCCATCATGGGATCTGTCATCTTGAAAAATCCGGTGACAATCTGGGCTGTTCACTCCAAATGAAGTATAGTCAGCTTCTCTATAGTAGATACTACTGGATCATTTCCAAAGGTCATCAACTAATCCGAAACAGGTCAATGTTCATTATTGCTCTAGATAATGACATGTCATGAAGTGTCAGAATCCTAGGAAAATAAGAAAAAGCAATTAAAGTTTAATGATGAGTATTCATTAAAGTTCTACAAAGTTTACATATGATTTTAAAAACCTGCAATCTCAGTGTACAGTATTTTTTATACAATAATTCATTGCAAAAAGCTCATTAATGTTCCCTACAAGGAAAAAAAATGCTGGTGCATGGGACGTGACTATATGCATTTAAAAGTAAAAATGCATATTACTTCATTTTGAAGTTCATATATTTTGATAGAATGTAAACTTGAGAATGGTATGCCAGACTCTTGCTTACACCGTGAAATGGCCATCACTCCCCCAGCAGCTCTGGGATGTATAAAAAATATATGTATTACACTCGAAAGTAATGTCTTGTTAAGACAGCTGATATCAGATCTTCTCAGATTAGTTAATTGTGTTGTGATGTTTTGCTCTAGACCTCCTGAGCAATAAATCTATTATTTCATGCAGTATATGCGGAAATACATCAAGAAGAACGATGATAAGAGGTCATGTTAAACTGGCCCAAATGAGATGAGTTAGCCATCTGGTTAGTTGACAGACCATGCGGACAGGTGGTATGATGGGGATGTTCCCAAATATTGCTACCATGGTCCTCTTGCCCACCTCCATGAAAGATGAACCTTCCAAACAGTCAACTGATTCAGACATCCATTTGGCAAAAGCAAGCACCTTCCTATTAATGGTCATACTCATTACTCTGTCCCGAAGTCTCCCCCCGTCCCAGTAAATCATTTGGAATACAAATATTGCTTATTTACTAAACTGTGCAAATAAATGTGTGGTGACAATCAAGCTGAGGCAAAAATAAACAGTAGCAGCTTGAGCAAAGCAATAAATTAGTCTTATGATAGTCTTAAGAGAAGAACTGATTACATTTATGTAAATATATGTATATACACACACACGCACACACTCTACTTCTGTGTGGAAAGGATCTAACGGGTTACTCGTTAATATGAAACGGCTAGCTAATTTTCTTCTAGGCCTGTATTATTCCAAACATTTTTAAAAGGAAATTTATGGCTCTGTCCTACTGTCTTGCATAGAGAACCACAAATGAAGGCTCCTGCTCCTCTACTTATTAGGTTTTTTTAAAAACCAGCAAAGGCCAGAGGCGCCTGGGCGGCTCAGCTGGTTAAGTGTCTGACCCTTGCTTTTGGCTCAGATCATGATCACGCAGCTTTGTGGGTTCAAGATCCGCACAAGGCTCTGTGCTGGCAATGCAGAGGCTACTTGGGATTCTCTCTCTCTCTCTCTCTCTCTCTTTCTCTCTCTCTCTCTCTCAACTCTTTCTCTCTGGCCCTCCCCTACTTCTGCCATCTCTCTCTCAAAATAAAGAAATAAACTTTAAAAAAAATAGCAAAAGCCTAAGAAACTTATTCAGAACTTCTGTTTTGGGAGGTCCGTATTAGGAAATACAAATTTCCTAAACAAAATGTTCACTACTTTAATGTAGAAATACTTTTGAAAAATTCTGAAAAGTAAAAACTACCGAAGTCTACATTCATTTTAATTAGAAATTGACTTATTATTAATCACAGTGGTATCTGGGTGCTTTAGCAAATATATGACTTTAGAAGTAAAATATAGAAAAAATTATTTTTCTAGATTTTATAATTGTTGAGATAAAGCAGATGAAGGGGTATGTGGTCTGAACTGAACAAAGCCATTGGAAAAATATAGGTTAAATCACTTCCCTAGAGCATATATTATTTTCAGCTTCAGACTCCAGACTAGGGAACTCTTCTGTATATCTAAGTCATTAATCAGGAAATCCTGTCTCACGCTTTTATGTGGATGTATGATTATCAAGAGGAACATAAAAAGAAATACACTGAAAGTTACCAAATCCAATACATCATCAAATATGAGATATATCATTAGTTGATATAACATGAAGAAAAAAAATGGTGCCAATTAAACTATGGCATTATACCACTTCACATTTTTATTTTATGATGAATGAAATGAGTTCTTTTAAACGTTTTTAGACTTAGTCTTATTCCGAAGATGTGACAATTTCCTCTGCCTTGAGGTACTCTGTTTGGCCCATAAAATACTTGATTGTTGTTCTGTAAGTAAATGTAGAATTGCTGTCATTTCTTCAACAAATATTTGCTTCACTAATATTAAGTTTATGCTCTGCTACTCTGTTTCTGTGCCTCTCTGCATAATCAATGCCTTTTTGGTTAAATACTGAAAAACAGAGTATATTTTTAAAGATATTTTAAATAGCAAACATGTAGTACCAATGCACATAGCCCGACTGAAGCGATGGCAAGATAAACAACCATGACTAAGTTTGTGGATGCAGACACTACTCCATGACAGCCATCTGGAAAATACTGACTGAGACACATCCCAACTTCAGAGATATTAAAAGTGGAAAAAATATGCATCTTAGGATTAATTTCTTGAATAATTAGAATGCATTACTTCAAGAGTTCAGAACTATAAAAATCTACTGCCCAACTGAATGTTGAAAGTAAATTATTAGAAGGATATGACATTAGTTCATATATTTCCATTTACTGTGATAACAGTGAACTTATATATAAATAAATGCATTATTAATTTATACAGTTTTACTATATGCTTATACGGTTGTTTTATTCTTAAAAAACAGTTAAAGAAATTTTAGGAGACTGCTCTGGAAATAAATATATCATGTATCAGAGCAGTAATAAAACAGTTCCTATAGGAAAGAACTGGTATAGTCTTTGAAATTTTGTACATGATGGTAGATTATGCTAAAGCAGAGTGTTTTCTACTTTTGTGTAACCTTAAGCCTAACTAAAATACGGGAGAGGAAGCAATTCTAATTAAGAAAACAAGTTTGTCATTTCCTCATCCAATAAACATTTATGGAAAAATAACTGCTATACATTTGAATGATGAATAGTAACTGATATACGAGGGAATTTAGACATGTAAATATAACATTATCGGTACATGTTACTTGTACTTTGCTAAAGGTAAGTACATAAGAGGAACATCTAATGATGAAGAAAATGAACATAAACACCAATACTAAACTAAGAGGATACAGATTCCATATGTGTAAGACACATGTAAGTAGTCAATCTTAGTAGTAAAAATAGACACTGAACGTGAACTATGAAAAAACATCCATAAAATCTAATAAAGCCACGTTTTCTCGTTTGAACAGTTTATTCTACAATCGACACAAGGTTTGTTTAAGTTCCTCTTTAAGGTCTATTGTTGTAATTCATTCCGTAAATGTCCCATTTTCTAACTTTATGAAAGTATCATATCAAACTAATTTTAACTTGCTGTTTAATTAGGCAAATATTCATGGACTGTCTATTACATCCAAAGCAACTTTGTAGAAACTACAAAAGTTTCCACCCTCAGGAAGTTCAGAATCCAAGAAGTGGGTAATGGCACAAGAAAAGCACATTATATATTAAATAAAATATGGTAATCGTGTCCTAAGAGAGGCACAAGTTCATCTACAAGATAATTTACAAAAAGAACATACTTGGCAAGTTATTCAGAAAAAGCTTCTTGGAACAGTTAGCATTTGAAGGAGTCTTCGAAGAGGACAGGAAAGGAAGGTCAAAGACTTCAGAAGTAAAGAGGAAGTAAGTACATATTTAGGGAAGGGTATGACCATTGCAGAGGGTATACAAAGGAAGAAAAGTTGAAAATAAAGGCAGAAATATAAGTTGGGAGTACTGCTACAGGCAGTATCAATTAAGTACATTAAAATAATATATTTGGGGGACAGAATTCTTCTAAGGTTGAGACAAGTATTTAGAATCAAAATGAAATTACTTCTCTCTCTTCATTTCTACATTTACTGGATGTCAATGACTTGAGGATCATACAGAATAGATTCAACATCAATAGGACAGAATCCCTGCCTTCACGAAGCTCATAAACCAGAGGGGAAGAAAACACATAAACACAAAGTGATATATGTCTTAGCAGAGATGTACACACAGCACTATGTTATGGTGGAATAGATTAGATCGCAATTAATTATTTTTGGAGAAGATCAGCAAAGGCATAGACATGAGCTGACACTTGACCTGGGCCTTAAGAGTAAAACTAAAATCACTGAATATCTTTTCCCAAACAGGATTTACATACATAAACGTGCTTCAGTTGTAAGTTGACTTCCTCAATGTCTAACGGTTGCTTTTTTTCTAAGACGTCTCTATATTCTCCAAATAAATCTCTCAATATTTTTCTACTAGATGAATTAGTCGTCCCAGTAAATTCTAAACATTAAGAGTCTCATCCCATTTAATACGAAGAGCACTGATCCCTACCAAATTATTCAGTTTTCTATTAGTCATCTCTTCAGCATTTCTATACGTTAAATTTGTGCTACATTAATTTTTACTTTTTTCATGAGCTACTCATAGCTATTTCAAATTTATACTTGGAGAAAATTTGGCTTCGGAATCACCTGACTCAACTGTCTAGTAACCTGTGCATACTACAAATAACACTCCGTTATAATTATGTGTTATATTTCTTTTTATTTTCTCTCCACTAGACTATCTACCCTTGGAAAAAAGAAACACCGTTATCATCTTTGTATCCTTAGTATGTTGCCTAGCATAGTAGGCACACAATAAATTTTTACTGAATCAATGGATGACTGCATAAGAATTAGAAAGAACATGATACTTAAAATAAAACAAAACATAGACTGGAGTTCTGGCTCTTCCACTTCCTAGCTATATGACTTTGAGAAGATCACATACTATTTGTTTTCATCTGTAAAAACAAACAAATAACAACACAAACCATTAACAACAGTCCTGTCTGCCTCAAAGGTGAATTATAAAGTACTGCACTAAATAAAGGAAGCAGTCACCCCTATCAAAACAGGAAACAGGTGTTTACAATCCCCTTCACTCTCTTGGGTTATTCCTAAAACTAGCGAGGACACAGTGGGAACACTACAAGAAATGCCCAGAGGTGAAGGAGGACATAGCATTTAGAGAACTACTCAATTAGAGTAGTGTAGCCACAGCATACTATTTGCCAAAACAGAGATGTCGAGAGGCAAGCAGAGGTCGGATATCCAAGCTTTAAATTAGCCATGTTAAAAAATCTGGACTTTATCCTAGAGGTAACAGGGAGCTATTTCACTGTTTAAAATTCCTCTGGCATAACACTTGATTAACATTTTTACTGTAGTAAAATAATCATCACTGGTGGCTATTAACATCTGAAGATATTTTTAGATAGCAAATAGTAACTCTTTCAATGATAGTGACCATAACACTTAAGTTGTACCCAGAAACATTTTTTTTAATAAAATGATAATGATAGCGAATATCGGTCATTTTAAAGAATATCTTTACTTGGCAAGATAAAAAGCTGGCAAACTTGAATTTACCATTTCTTTGTTAAAAAAAATGGTTTATGAACTTCTAGGACAAATCCTGTTAAGGAAACTACTTTGAATACCTGTTAAAAATTTCTTCAGAAGTTCAATTTTCCTCCTGCCTTCCTAGGCATGTACTTTGAGATTGTTTAAAAGAAACCTAGTTATGACAACCTTCAAATTCTTAAAGACTTACGTCTCCCCTACAGCTTCTCTTTTCAAAGCTATAGGTAAAATATTTCCAGCTTATTGAAATGTGAAAAGTCTTATCTAAAAAATAGATACTAGAAAATACCCTCGGATGAATGAAAATAAAAACACAACACAGCAAAACTTATGAGATGCAACAAAATCAATGGTCTAAGGGAAATTTCTACTTGTAAACAACTGCATTAAAAAAAAATCTCAAATTGATAACCTAACTGTACACCTTAAAAAAATAAGCAAACTTAGGGCACCTCAGTGGCTCAGTAGGTTAAGCATCTGACTTTGGCTCAGGTCATGATCTTGTGGTTCGGGGGTTTGAGCCCTGCCTGGGGATGTGTGCTGACAGCTCAGAGCCTGGAGCCTGCTTTGGATTCTGTGTCTCCCTCTCTCTCTGCCCTACCCCCACTCACACTCTGTCTCTCTTTGTCTCTCAAAAATAAACATTAAAAAAAATTAATAAAAAAGAAAGAAAAGCAATGAGCAAACTAAATGCAAAGGAAGCAGAAAGAAATAATAAAGATTAGAGTGGAGATAAATGAAATAGAGAAAAACAATAGAGAAAAATCATTAAATTAAATTTAACATTAGTTTTCTGAAAATATCAACAAAATTGATAAACCCTTAGATAGACTGGCTAAGAGAGATCTCAATTACTAAAAACAAACAAAAGAGGATATTAATATAGATTTTATAAGTCTATAGAAGGACTGTATTAGGTCCCTTTTATATAAGAATAATAAAGTCCTTTCTAAATAAGAATATTATAAGAATAATATGAACAGCACACACCAATGAACTGGATAAACGTAGATGAACAAATTATATGTCACATAAACTACAAAAATTGGTTCAAAAAGAAAGAAATTGAAAATCTAAAT
The DNA here is from genome assembly GCA_030068075.1 of Paguma larvata. Taxonomy (NCBI): domain Eukaryota; kingdom Metazoa; phylum Chordata; class Mammalia; order Carnivora; family Viverridae; genus Paguma; species Paguma larvata. The sequence goes on along the minus strand of CM057841.1, from coordinate 30,842,387 downwards.
AGACCTATAACAAATAAGATTGAATCTGTAATCAAAACCTTCCCAACAACAAACGTCCAGGACCAGACGACTTTAATGGTGAATTCTACCAAATACTTAAAGAATTGACACCAATTCTTCTCAACTTGTTCCACAAAAATAAAAAGGTAGAAATACTTTCTAACTCATTTTGTGAGGCCAACATTATCCCTGATAATGAAGTCAAAGACATTACAAGGCAAAAAACCCCAAACCGAAAAAACAAAACAAAACACTAAAGACTAATATCTCTTATAAATATAGATGGAGAAATTGTCAACAAAATACTAGCAGACCAAATCCCACAGCATTTTGTACATACACAGTATATTATATGAAAAAGTGAGAATTATCCGACACATATTAAGATAATTAACGTACAAAAATCAATTGATATAATACACTGCATGAATAGAAAGAAGGTAAAAGAACATCATACCAACTGATGCAAAAAAAGCATTTGACAAAATCTGCTACCTTTTTGACACCCTTTCATGATAAAAACACTTAATAAAATAGAAATAGAAAGGAATTTCCTCAATATGATAAAGGCCATATATAAACAATTTACACCTAACATCAAACTCAACAGTAACAGAATGAAAGCTTTTGTCCCCAAATCAGGAACAAGACAAGGATGCCCACTTCCACTACTTTTATTCAGCGTAGACTGAAGGATCTAGCCAGAGAAAACAGGCAAGAAATTAAAAGAAAAGACATGTGAATTAGAAAAGAAGAGGTACAATTATCTTTGGTCACAGATAACATGATCTTGTAGTGTGTAGAAAACATACAAACTGTTAGAGCTAATAAACAAATTCAGCAACATTGTAGGATACAAATCTATGCAGAAAAACCAGTTGTATTTCTGTTAAAACAGTAATCAACATCCCATAAAGGAAATAAAGAAAACAATTCCATTGGGGCACCTGTCTGGCTTAGTTGGTAGAGTGTGCTCAAGTCCCGTGTTGGATGTAGATAAAATAGGAAGGAAGGAAGGAAGGAAGGGAGGAAGGAAGGAAGGAAGGAAGGAAGGAAGGAAAGGAAGGAATTACTTAAATGTAGATATTACTTAAAAATAAAGGAAGAAAGAAAACAATTCCATTTACAATAGCATTAAAATATAAAATACTTAGGAACAAATTTAATGTAAGACATGTAAGATGTGTACACTGAAGACTGTACATTGTTTTGAAGACAAAACACTGCTGAAAGGAATTAAAGTAGGTCTAAATAAATGGGAAGATATTCTGTGTACATGGACTGGAAGACTTAATATTGTCAAGATGACATTTTTTTTTTTAACGTTTATTTACTTTTGAGAGACATAGAGACAGAGCGTGAGCAGGGGAAGGGCAGAGAGAGCAGGAGACACAGAATCTGAAGCAGGCTCCAGGCTCTGAACTGTCAGCACAGAGCCCGATGCGGGGCTCGAACTCACAGGCCGTGAGATCATGACCCGAGCTGAAGTCGGCCGCCCAACCAACTGAGCCACCCAGGCGCCCCTCAAGATGACATTAATACCCAAAGTAATCTACACATTCGATGCAATTCCTATCAAAATCCCCATGATTTTTTGCATATACAGAAAAACTCATCCTAAAATTTATATGGAATTTCAAGGGACCCAGAATGGCCTAAACAATACTGAAAAAGAACAAAGTTGGAAGACCCACACTTCCTACTTTCAAAACTTACCTCAAAACTACAGTAATCAAAACACATGGTATTGGCATAAGGATAGACAATATAAACTGATGGAATAGTAGGGAAAGTCCAAAAATAAACTCTCACATGGTCAACTGATTTGTGACAAGGGTGCCAAGAACATTCAATGGGGAAAAAACAGTCTCTTCTACAACTGATGTTGGGAAAACTAGAGAATCACCTGCAAAAGAATAAAGCTGAACTCTTACCTTATACCGTAAAAAAATTAATAAATCAGTAAAACAAAGATCTAAATTAAAGAGCTAAAACTATAATGCTATCAGAAGAAAGCACAGGCGCAAATCTTCATGACTTTGGACCAGCAATGGTTTCTTAAATATAACATCAAAAGCACAGATAAGAAAAAAAAACAGATAAATTGGACTTCATAAAAATTAAAAACTTGTACACCAAAGAATACTATCAAGAGAGTAAAAAGACAACCCACAGAATGGGAGAAAATATTTGCAAATCATATACCTGATTAAAGTTTAATATCTAGAATTTATAAAGAACTCCTACAAACTCAAGAACTCCTACAAACTCACTGCTATAAACAACCCAATTTTAAAATAGACAAAGGACTTCAATAAACATTTATCCAAAGAAGATATAAAAGCCCAACAGGGGCAGTCAGTTAAGCGTCCAACTTCAACTCAGGTCATGATCTTGTGATTTGTGGTTCAAGCCCCGCGTCATGCTCTATGCTGACAGCTCCGAGCCTGGAGCCTGCATCTGGATCTGTGACTCCCTCTCTCTCTATCCCCTCCTCTGCTCATGCTCTGTCTCTCTCAAAAAATAAACATTAAAAAAAAAAAAAGGAATGCCCAATAACAGACATACTGCAACATCAGTCATTAGAAGAAAGCAAATCAAAATCACAATGAGATTTTACTTCACAAGTACTAGGAATATTATTTTAAAAATGAAAAGTAACAAGTATTTGAAAAGATGTGGAAATTGCCATTAGTAATGTAAAAATGGCACAGTCACTATGGGAAAGTGTGGTGGTTCCTTAAAAAGTTAAAGAATTACCATATAACCAAGGATATCTACATCTAGATATAAACTATACACCTCCAAAGAATTAAAAACAGGGACTCAAATATTTATATGCAAATATTCATAGCAGCATTATTCACAATAGCCAAAAGTTGAAAACAATCCAAGTATCCATCAACAGATGAATGAACAAAATCTGGTAGATACCTAAAATGGAATGTTATCCAACCATAAAAAGGGGATAAAGTTCAGATACATGCTACAACATGGATGAACCCAGAAAACATTATGCTGAGTATAGTAAGTAGATATAAAAGGGAAAACATTATATGATTCCACTTAAATGAAATATTTGGAATATTTGGAATAGGCAAATTCATAAAGATAAAAAGATCAGACATTACAGAGGCTGGGGAGAGGGAAAAATAAGGAGTTATTTCTCAATAAGTAGTTTCTGTTTGGGATAGTGGGGACAAAATGGAAGACAGGAGTGAAGGTTGCACAATATTGTGAGTGGAATTAATGCCTCCAAACTGTACACATAGCACATTAAAAAATTAATTTAAATTTAAAAATGCTTTTTATTAAGCGCACCTGGGTGACTCAGTTGGTAAAGGACCAACTCTTGATTTTGGAGGTCATGATCTCACAGTTGTGAGCAGGGCTCTGCTCTGACGGTGTGGAGCCTGCTTGGGATCCTCTCCCTCCCTCTCTACCTCCTCTGCTCACTCGCAGATATAAATAAATAAACATTAAAAAAAATCTTTAATTCAAAAAGGCAGACATGTTCTTTCCTCAAGGCTTCTGTACTTGCTGTATACACTCTTTCCTCATTTCACTCAGTTCTTTTCTCAAAAGTAACGTTCTCGGTGAGGCCATTCATGACCTGGGGCACTTGACGGCTCAGTCAGTTAAGTGAGGACTCTTGATTTTGGCTCAGGTCCCAATCTCGCAGTTCATGGGTTCGAGCCCTACATGAGGCTCCACGCTGACAGTGTGGAGCCTGCTTGGGGTTCTCTGTCTCCTTCTCTCTCTGCACCTCCCCTGCTCACTCTCTCTCTCTCAAAATAAATAAATAAACATTTAAGAAAATAGAATAGAATAAAATAAAATGTCACCATTTCCTGTCCAACCCTGGATATTTCCCTTCCCTGCTTTATTTTTCTACCTTAGCACTGGCTAACATTCTATATATTTTATATATTTATCATGTTTAAAGCCTATGCTTCCCATAAAACATAAGTTCTAGGTTGAAATATTTTATTTGACGTATCCCTAGCACTTACTAAACAGTATATAAAACATAGTCAATAAATACTCATGGAATACAGTCGTCAGTAAATACTCATGGAATGGACAAATTTTTCTTTTTGGGATGGGGAGGGGGAATGCTACATAAGGCAGAAATTGTTTTTGTTCTTTTAAAAAAATCTTACATGAAACCTTCATAAAAAACGGCAACACTGGTTATTTAGACACTGGAGTTTATGGTCCAAGTAAAAAATATTTTTTATTTTTAATTGTGGTAAAGCGTATATAAACAAAAAACTTACCACCTTAATTAACCATTTTTAAGTGTACAATTCAGTACTTTTTAAAGTACATTCACACTGTACAACCACTCTCTTTTTCATCTTGCAAATTTGAAACCATGCATCCACTAAACAATTCCTCATTTCTCCCTCCCCGAGTCCTTGGAAACCACCATTCTACTTTCTCTTTCTAGGAATCTGACTATTCAAGACACCTGACATAAGTAGAACCATACAGTATTTGCATGTGACTGGGTTATTTCACTTAGCAGAATTTCCTCATGATTCATCCATGTTGTAGTATGTGTCAGAATTGCCCTTCTTTTAAAGGCTGAATAATATTCCATTGCATGTATTTTATGGCCTCTTTTTTATTGGTGTTTTTTTTTTTCCTAGTATTTCTTGAGGTTTCTTGATCAAAAAGTACTGACATGCTGTAGAGTCTACCCTTTGGTAGTACAGTCAGCTTTTTTTTAAAATGGGAAGTAGAGTAAAACATGTCTGGGTAGCAAATCACAAACTGTGACCCAATTTTCAGCCCTCAAATGGTTAGAAAACTTCTACCCAAGGGGCATCTGGGTGGCTCAGTCAGTTGAATGTCTCTGACTTTGGTTCAGGTCATGATCTCACAGTTCTTGGGTTCAAGCCCCATGTCAGGCTCTGTGCTGACAGCTCAGAGCCTGGAGCCTGCTTTAGATTCCGTGTCTCCCTCTGTTTCAGCCCCTCCCCTGCTCGTGCTCTGTCTCTCAAAAATAAATAAGTGTTAAAAGAAAAAAAAAAAAAAAAAAAACTTCTACCTAAAATACTCTGAAAGTAATTTTTTAATTTGGACGTCAAGTATGTCTCTGCTTAATTTACCTAACAGTTACTTATAAGCTTACACAGACGTTTTCAAAGTAGGCTAACAGGATCCAAAAGAAAAAATTCATTACTCCAAACTACAGACTAAAACCTATTGGTATTATTTGTTTTTCCCTTATCAGGAGACCAAAATTCTAATCTCTAAATAACTGAATGTGTTTCAGTTTCCTTATCAATGACAGGTCTGGATAAGATGCTTGTGAAGGTATCTTATAACTCGACATTGTATACTGTGGTTTATTTTCCATTCACATGTTCAAAAGTTATAAAAATTCTTTAGACTTCCAAGAAAGGAATTTTCAAAAAATTACACACCTACCTCAACCAACCTAGAGATATAAGCTCCATCAGGAAAAAAAAAAAGCTTAAAATTCTCATCAAGGAAAAAATGCAAGGGAAGACATAAAGTGGTGGGCCCATATTCTAAAATAAAAACTTATTAAATTAAATTTTTAAAACATGTTTTAACTTTAAAAAAGACCATGTTTTTTCCTCCTTTTAAATACATCAATCATTACCTTCTATAACTAAAATTCCTTTAAAAAATTATGTGATAGAAAGTCATTCTATTAATTGTAGAAATATCCTCTTTTAATTTTTCAGGCTCATATGACCTTAACATATAACTACATGAGTATCAGCAAAAATTAGAACCCAACAGAAATATACACCAATTTGAATGTTATCCAGAAGGACATCCTTCTAAATTATTTTCAACAGCTAACTAACAATTAAATCCTGAGGTTGTTCTATTAATGTACAACACACAAAGTCATTATGGAAGCCCACAGAATAAAACACTTTAATGTCATATATTCCAATCTCTGTATTTGTTTATACTGTTCTATTAAATCCCATCCTTAACTCTGTCTACTCTATGTATCATCGACACATTTTGGATTTTTGGATTAATCTCACGGCAATATATACAACTTCAACTGTTTAATAATTAAATAGACTCAGTAGTCAATTAGGAAAATATGTGGCAAATCGAAGTCAGCAGTAACAGCAGGGCTTAAGGACCCCAAGTTTCCAACTGCCATCTCTCTAAACTGTGTAACCTTGAGCAGTTCTTGGAACCTCTCAGTCTGTTTTCCTTAGGTGATCATCTACTTGGCAGGGTTATTCCAGAGTTCAGAAGAACAGATCCAAAGTTCCAAAACATAGTAAATGCTCAATAGATATGTATTTTCCTCTCACTGACCTGCACAACTAAGAATAGAGATCAAGACGCTACATTAATTTGCCCCAAAATTGCTAAGATCCAGCCTGTTGTATCTGAGTGTACTTAGTTTCCAACTCATTTAAAAAAGATTTATACAAATCAACAGAATCATCATATGCCTTTGCTCTTCTAACATAGATACTTGTTCATTTGATTCCCTTCCTAAAGATATCAATGCCCCTCCGCCCTTATTTTCTTCTATTCTCCCATAGGTAATCCATGCTCGACCATGTTGAAATGTTGCCTGAATTCAAACTCTGTCCCAACTCCATTAATATGTACAGGAAATTCTCTATGCCTACGACACTGTCCCCCACCTCCTACCTTCCTCCACTTGGTAAGTAATGTCTTTGAGATTAAACTCAAGTTCTACTATCTGTAGGAAGCCTGTATGTACATGTACGTGCACGCGCGCTCTCTCTCTCTCTCTCTCTCTCCCCCCCCCTCCATTGGTAAGCACTCATTTTTTGTGTCCCAAAACTTACACACCATATTATCATTCTGGGTCTAGTAGTACACCTAGAATGTCTACTTTAGAAGGTCTAATTTAGTAAGTCTGTCTGGCCTACTAAAGATGAATGCAGAGATTAATTCTTACTCATCTTTGTATTCCTAGCATCTACTAGCACAATTCCTGGCACACAGTAAATACTCAAACGCTTTCAAGAATTCAATAATGTCGTAACGTAAAACATAACTCATCGATCCTTAATAGTTGCTCCAAAAGCTGAGATTCAAAACCATTCTTTTAAGCAATAATATATCATTTCTATGGCTTTAAGAAGCTCCTACTAAACTAACCACTTAAAAATGTTTAAAATAGTATATTTTATGTTCTGTAGATTTTACCATAAAAAATTCCTCAGTGATCCAATTTAAAGTTTAATTCCCAATTATCCCTCAGTCAAAGAGTCCTATTTTCATTGAGAACTGATCCTACAAAGGGCCCTGTATGGCAGAGCAGTTAAACGTATGGGCTCTGAAAATAGGACTAGGAAAAGACTGGAATCCTGGCTTTATCACTTACTAGCGGTGTAATTTTGGGCAAATCACATAACCATTTTGAAGCTCGGTTTCTTCACCTGTAAAATGGGGATTCTAACAGTATTGATCCCACAGAACCATTGTACAAAAATCCACATAAAGCACTGTGTAAACAGTTTGCAAGCTGCACTCCTTGGAGCACTGGGTAATCTTTGGTCACTGAAAAGAAAAGAGGGCTTAGGAGTTCCCTGTCCCCCATTTCCTCACCAATGAAAGATTTACCCTGAATATTCTGTTTTTATGTATATTCAGATTGGGCTTTTGAGTAGGATTTTTAGAAAACAAAGGATTCAGCTGCACCTGACTGGCTCCGTAGGTAGAGCATTGGAGTGTTGATCTCAGGGTTGTAAATTTGAGCCCCACACTGAGTGTAGAGATTTACAAAAAAATAAAATTTAAAAAAAAAAGGGGGACTCCTTGCTTTAAAAGACCTGAAAATCAGTAATGCAGATAGCATTCATTTTAATGTTTATATTAACATCTCCATCTGCAGAGAGTGATTTAGTAAATTCAATTACTTACTTTGCTGGCATTCACACTTAATTTAGTCTTGCTTTGCATTTTACAGAAAGGGAAATCTCTGAAACATAATCTCATCTCTATCTTGGTAAAAGGTGATTGAGGATAATTTGGGGCTGGTGCTGAAAACATATTATAAATTTCCTGGTTGCTACTGAGCCAGGTCAGGTTGTTTAACTGAAGTAGTCCTGAACATCAATCATATCCCTAACAAAATTAAGTATAAATATGCATTATAAAGCCAAATAAATTTCATTTAATATTAAAAACAGGGAATTGACTTAAATGCACAACTTTCCAAAGTTTAAAATACACTAAAAATTGAGAGCCACGTTGATTATTATCACCTAACTTGCAGGGTTGTTGCATGGTTTAGAAATACATTCAAAGTTCTCAAAATACAGTAAGCACATAACAAGTGCAACTTTCCCTCTCATATCCGTCAACTCGTTTCTGACTTCCCAAGAGTCAAACTCTCCCATAACTATTAAGCCTCTCCACGCCGCCTCAGATTCTTTCACTAATAACCTCTCATGCTGTCCCCTCATCTTCAATACCCTCAGGACCATTCACTCAACTCACCACACTATGTTAACACCACTGTAATCTGACCTCCAGGTCTCAGTCCAATTCAATACAATTAACATTTCTGCATATTTATAATATTTATTATATTCCTGGCACAGTTCTAATACCAACCTGTACTTTCAGTGTGGTCCATGCTTTCTTTTGCTCAGAAATCAGAAATGTCTAAATTCATTTCCCTATGCTTCTAGGCCATCTCTCTGCAGTTACTGTATGTTTTCTCTCCCCAAGCCTTCAACTGGAACTTCCCCTATCTCACCCAAGGATAATTTTCGCCTCTTCCTTAGTCTTCTGAGGTTTTCCAGTTGAAACTCACCAATCACCTTTTTTTTTACATAGTTTTTACTTTATTTTTTTTTTGAGAGAGAGAGAGAGACAGACAGAGCACAGGTGGGGGAGGGGCAGAGGGAGAGGGAGACACAGAATCTGAAGCAGGCTCAAGTCTCTGAGCTGTCAGCACAGAGCCTGATGCGGGGCTTGAACTCACTGGCTGTGAGATCATGACCTGAACCGAAGTCCGATGCTTAACGGGCTGAGCCACCCAGGTGCCCCACCAATCATCTTTTAAGAAGCATGTATCTCTCTTTGCATCTGGCCTGTTTCTTCTAGCTATTCTCAGAAGAGGAAGTATGACTCTTTTCCAAAGACAAACCTTTCACCTCTTATTACCATTCCATCTAGCTTTTAAACAACTTATACGCACATACATTTCAACTCTTTAATCATCCCCTTGCAATTACCTGCTTCCCTTCTGACCTTAAGCAAAGGGTCTTCAGACCTACCTTAACAAAAAGGTACAAACAAAACCATCTTATGTCTTTCCTTCCGTTCAATGACAAATATTGAGAATAAGTGACCCACTGTCTCCATTTTCTAAATACCCACTTGCCTGTTAATCTCTTGTATTTTAGTCTCTGCTCCCATAAAATTACTGCAACTATACTTTCAAGGGTGACTAATAAGCTCCTAGACAAATCCAAATGTTCTCTCAATCCCTCTGCCCACTAAAAAACACTTGCCACCACTTAACCAAGGGACAGAAACTAACCTCAAAAATGCGATCTTCTATAGGAGGCCTCCAATCATCCGTGCATCTGCATCTATCATATACTATTTAGGCACCAAATGCTTAAAGAACAAGGCCCATGACTTAGTCATCTGTGGTACCAGCTATGACCCTGCTTGGCCCATAATAAAAGCTGTTTAAATGTTTTCTGAACTCAGTTCAAGTAACCCCTCTGCCTTCTGGAAATCCTCTCAGCTTCTATGACACACACTACTTTGCATTTCCTTCCTTACAGCTTTCCTTGCTTTTCTGATTCACTTAAGGCAGTTTAATAGACATAAGTTTCTATGCAGTGACTTCGTTTCTAACAAATCTACTTAGCATTTCGAATTTAGTCAAATGTTGACACATTTTCCTCAACGTATCTTCTAAAATGCGATTTCACATTCAAATCCTTCAGAAACTCAATTCCATTTTTCTTGGAGTACAATAAATTATTTAAAAAATTTTTCCTACTCCTGATATAAAGATAAAAAACTCAATTTCCCACTACTTTAATGAGGCCATATAGCATCTCATTGCCTTCCTTGAAGTCTCTGACCAAAAGCATACCAAGAAAGCAATAGTTTGGGTCCCTATTTACATAATGATCCATTTCCCTTTTTGTAGCCCAGGGAGCGTTGGTCATTTCTGACACAAACACTATTCATCTCAGGAATAATATACGACCTTATAAAACTTTCCCTCCTCCTTCCCCAGGGCTTAGTTCGAAGTATCACATGCATTTCACCTAACAGTTACCAAATTCACTTTGACCAAAAGTTCTTTCCATCTCTTTCAAGATTCTTTCAGTTGTAGATATATGTTATTTTTTCATTCTTTCCAAACCATATCCCCTAAAATGCTGTACTATTCACTGTATTTCAAAACCAGATATTTTTAAGGGTCAAGAAAAGACACTGTTTAAGAAAAAACAAAATATATGCAACTTAACCATTGTCCCAACACTTTTTTCCTTCTCATAAAAGAATAAGATATATTACAAATTATCTTTCAGAAGTTATTTGACTATAACTTTGAAAACAAAAAACTAAGTTTTGTTTCAATATGCTGTAATCCAAAGGGTACACCGTAGGTACCGGTTTCATTTTTGGACTGAAAATCTTTAGATTTGTTATTTCATACTTCTTTATACTATGTCTCGTTTAGGTAGAAATAGCTATCCGTCACCAAATATCCATCACTGGAGATTTTTTTAAAAGAGCACAAGATTTTTCAAATACCACATATAGTATTTTAATCAAACCACATAACTGAATATAAAGTACCTGGCCATCTTATCACTGCTAAAAGGAGTATAAACTGGAACAACAAATCTGGAAAATAATATGGCTTTACTGGTAGAGTTGAATATATGCATACCCATGACCAGCTTTTCCACTTCTAGAAATATATACGCCACAGAAATGTGTGCATGTGTGCCCACCGAAAGGCATGTACTGAAGTGTTCATATCAGTATTATTCACGACAGTTCCAAACTGAAAACATATCCGTCATACATTAGAATCAAGAGCCATGAGAATGAATGAACGAACTACTTTTGCACAGAAAAGCACAAATTAGTCTTAGACGTAATGTTAAGCAAAAAAACACATACCATATGATTTCACTTACATAAAGTTCAAAAACAGCCAAAACTACTCTTTGGTTTTAGAAGTCAGCATGGTGGTTACCTCTGGGAGGCTAACAGGGGGTGATACCCGGAAGGGAGTAAGAGAGGAGCTTCTGGAGTGCCAATAACATTCTATTCCTTGACCTGGGTGGTGGTCACAGAGATGTGTTTACTTTGTAATAAATCACAAAGCTATAAACTTATGACTTATACACTTTTCTGAATGTCATAACTTATCGAAAAAATTAAAAACCTAACTGAGACAAGATGAATCATCAATAAATATTTATAGGTCATTATTTAGAGTACATGTCATTCAAAACAATAGCGGTAAGTAAATATAGGATGGTCTCTGAAAGGACTCAAATAAACTTTGTATACTACTGATTTTAACATGTGCTCACCAAATTAGGACTAAGTGTAATAAGTGAATTCACGAATTCATGCAACCTCTGAAATAAAATATTCCCTAATAATAGAAACCTCAGGTAACTCAATTTCTCTGGAGCTCAATTTCTTCTTCAATAAAACAGACTGAATCAGTGCACCAGATCTAAAATCTTGAATTCCTAGGTTTGTTTTAGGTAAAGCTGTCCAGTTTCTTGACTGGAAGAAAAAATGTTAATGAATATTTATTTGTCTGTTTAAAGATAAACACTGCAAAGATAACATAAATGAAAAATACATAAAGAATTCCAGTTAATTCCATGAAAGAGAGTAACTTTTACTTAGTGTGTAATAAAGCACAAAATTTTAAGATAAAGCAAAATTTATGTAAAATATATGAAACCTAACCCTTATCTGAACCATTTTTTCCTTCTTATAAAAGAATAAGATATATTAGCAGTTATCTTTCAGAAGCATAGCCATTGATTTCCAAGAGAATAAAATTCAGTACATTTTATACTGCTGCTGCTTAGTCAAGTAAACTAAACTGAAATAACCATTGAACAAGAAAAAAGACCTTTTTCTCCCTTCAGATTTCAAACTGTGTCCCTTTGTAGCAATAATAACAATATTTAAAATTACTGGTTAAGAAAAGTTTTCAGGGAGCCTGGGTGGCTCAGTCAGTTGAGCGTCCAATTTTGGCGTGGGTCATGATCTCATGGTTCGCAGCTTCAAGTCCCACATCAGGTTCTGTGCCCACATCGGGCTCAGAGCCTGGAGCCTGCTTTGGGTTCTGTGTCTCCCTCTCTTTCTCCACCCCTCCCCACCTCATGCCCTGTCTCTCTCTCTCTCAAAAATAAACAAAAAATAGTTTTTTAAGTTTTAAAGTATAGTAAAAAAAAACAAACTTATTTACTTAGTAATGACAAATTATAAGAAGCATCAGCATCTATAGCAAATTGATAAATAATAGCTCCTAATGGCCTGCACTTAGAATTTTTACTCATAAGCACCAGAAGCCTCATTAAAAATGATAAATTTAATATCAAGCTGCTTACAAGCTCATACCTTTAAAGAGTGCCAATTTCTTGAGAACATCAAGATTACAGAATTTGTATTCCACGCCATCACCCAAATAATATCAAAATCCATCTGATACTCCATTCAGGTTAATTTCTTTCCTCAAACCTTATCCAATATAGTCTGTATTATATTTTCACAAAGGACTGTATTAAAATTTTTTTCACAAATCAACTTTCAATAGCTGAACTGTATTGTTTAAAATTAAGATCATTTCAAGTTCCTAATTCTTCTAACATAAATATGAAGCTTGCTTTTTCTCCTCGACATACACACTAAGAGTATGTCATAGTGTGGTGCTGCACGTACGGCGAAACCTATGCTAGCTGAGGCGCCGATCGTTCAGGTACAGGTGGTCCCCCTCCCCTCACCCTGCCTTCTAAAGCTCTTGTCTGGACTGTGTTCAAACTTAATTTCTTATCAAACCATTTCTTCCCCTCATGTTCATCTCAGAAAAATCTCACCACCATACTTCTAGGTCCTCAAGCCAGGAACCTGGAGGTCACTCTGACACCCTTCCTTTAACCTACAATCTGTCAGGAAGTTGTCAGTTCCCCAGCAGATATTGCTACTCGATCGCCAGCTACCATCGTCTTACTTCAACGACTGTAGTAGTCGCTTTGCTTCCATCCTGGCCTTTCTCTAATCCATTCGTGTGTTTCTTATAATCTAAAGCATATTACTCCTCTGCTTCAAAATCTTCACTGACTGATCGTAACATCTTTAGTAAAACCCAAGTCTTTAACGTGCCCTGCAAGACCCTGGATGATCTGAACTCTGCCTATCTCTCACCCGGCAGGGTTTTTTCCTTGATTATTATACTCCTGCCACTTTGAACTTTCATTTCTTCCAACATATTAAGCTCTTTCTTGCCTTCATATTCTTCTTTCTTCCAAGAAACTCTTCCCCTTTCTAGTTTCTTATTCTTTGTCCTGACTTAAAAATATCACTACCTAAGAGAGGCCTTCTCTGACCACACAATCTCAAACCCTCCCCGTTTTTCTTTCATAGCATTCTTTTCTCTTCCTTCACTGAATTCATCTTAAGTAGTAATTTTACATTTGTTATTTACTTGCCCATTACCTGTTTCCACTATTAGACTGTAAATTCTACAAAGGCAGAAATCACTTAATAAATAAATTTATTATGCAATATAATAAATAACTGAATAAAGGAATCTCTTAATAAATCTGTTTCATGAATGAACGCATGTGAGTGACCTGGAGTTCAGAGAATAAATTATAGCTTAAAGTGGCTTCCCATTCTCTGGGTTTCCTGTAATCACTTCATCAGCTTTCCAACCGTTTCTGCAAGACCAGTGCTCCAACTCCTGAGCTACGGAGCCAACTGCACCCAACTGTTTCTAAAAGGGAAGAGCAAAAGGTGTTACTGCAAAATTAAAACCAATACAGTAGGGGGAATGTCAGGAAGTTGTATGTGATATGTCAAATAAGTGAGACAAATTATAATGCTACGGTCATGGGAAGGAGAAATCCCTAAAGACTACAATGACAAAAGATGATCTTATTCACAGGGTGGAATCTGACCTGAGTATTTAGACTGGTAAAATTCAGGGGCAGAATGTATGGGAATGAAGCCCAAACAAGTAAACAGAACCACAGTGTCAGAAGACAGTTATAAAACTGGAATGTGGCAACTTATATTCACAAAGTAAACAAATGTAAAAAAGCTAAATCTTCTAGCATGTAGGAAATGTGAATATGCTGAAGACACGTTAATCATCTTAACATCACGACAGCTACAAAACATTTAAAAGGTTACAGTAAAATCCATCTATCTCCTCTGTGTTCATAAATCACTTCTGATTCCAATTTTTGGCTTTTAAAGTTTTTCAAACACTTATGACAAGCTTTCATTATTAGTTTCATAATTCATTTTCAGTGTAACCAAAGGCCTTAAGTTTTCATATTCTTACCAATGGTCTTTATTTCCCCAGCGTATATATTATTTCAGTCGTATTTATTTTTCCTTTACACTTTGACCTCTCTAGGATTTCATTTTTGTTTTCTCTGTCAAAGTATTTGGTTGACTTTTATTTCTATTACATTTGTATCAGTGATGAACACATTGAACACATCTAATCCTTTGGAATATCTAAAATGTTTACATGTACCAAAATTTTTATTTTACTATTGAAACTTCAATAGATTTTACTTCTAAGTCTGTAATCCTTCTTCAGTTCCTACCTCTTAATTTTATACATTAAGCCCCTCTTTCAGTTCTATCTTGTTTCCATAGGTAAAGTGCCAAGGTCTAGTTCAATAGGTCTTCTAGAAGGCATTCGGTTACATTAGAAAAGGAGTTTGGGGGTGCCTGGGTGGCTCAGTCGGTTGAGCGTCTGACTTCGGCTCAGGTCATGATCTCACGGTCTGTGAGTTCGAGCCCCGCGTCGGGCTCTGTGCTGACAGCCTGGAGCCTGCTTCACATTCTGTGTCTCCCTCTCTCTCTGCCCCTCCCCCACTCATGCTTTGTCTCTGTCTCAAAAATAAATTAACATTAAAAATTAAAAAAAAAAAAAAGGAGTTTGGAGCTAAAAGTTTCTAAAGATACTTCCAAGTTGAAAATTCTATGATTTTATTAATTTTATATCATGGGCTTTTTTTTTTTTAACAATACTGCTTTCTTATCTTTATTCATACCGCCCACTTGAGCTTATTCTTTTAAATTTTTTTTTTAATGTATATTTCTTTTTGAGAGACAGAGAGAGGCTGGAGGAGGAGTAGAGTGAGGGAGACAGAGGGTATGAAGCAGGCTCTGCATTGACAGCAGAGAGCCTGATGTGGGGCCCGAACTCGCGAACCTCGAGATCATGACCTGAGCCTAAGTCGGGCGCTCAACCGACTGAGCCACCCAGGTGCCCCGAGCTTATTCTTTTAAAACTGTGCTTTTCAGGTAAGGCCAACTATACCACTATTTGTTTCAAAACCTCTGCGTTTCCTTACACTTCAACCCAGCAATATTTCTGTATTTCAGAGGACATATCTCACAGGATACTCAGAATCACAGAATTGTAGAACTCAGGAAAACTTAGGTGCACAGAGGGTAAGAAACTTGACTACAGCTACCCATCTAGTAAAGTGGCAAGGCCTGGTTCTCTCTGCTCGGAACTCCTTCCAAGTCAAGAAGGCTTACAATTCATTTTCCTAACGCTATCTCTAGACTTGATCTTAGCCAAAAGGTCGAAAAGCGACTCCTAATGCTAACTCTTATGTCCTTAGTATACCATCTCCTAGCTAATCAATCACAAGGTTTTTGTTTTTTAATTCTACAACACCCACCCTCCTAAAACTGTCCAGAATGGCGAGGATACCTGAATCAAATCTGGGAGGCAATTATTTTTTAAATTTTTCTCCCGAAGCATTTCATGTCTGTATATGATCTGTGGTTTACAGGAAACTCACTAAGGACTGAGACCTGCTAATACCTTGTAACACACTGTAAGTACTCAGTGTGAAGTGTCTAAGCAATAGAAGCAGAGACAAAGTCTTGGAAGATACAAAATGCATGTTTAACTTGCTTAGAGTAATAGATGTTTTTCAGTTAACAAATATTTATCCAGTGTGTACCGTATGGAAGACTCTGTGCTACTAGCAAAAAGTCCCACTTAATTTCTGTAAATCTAACAGAAACGAAGAAACACTACGTTCATCCTTTTGCACTGAAACCCCTTCCCCCAAAAGACCAAAACAGACACTGTGGTGCACACATACACACTCCTCCCTCTGCAATGTGAACCCCCTCCCCCAAGTAAGTTCACCTCCTGTACATTAGTGTCTGTGGATCTGGCCATTCTTTTAAAAAGAACCTGTGCGATTATGCACGGTTTAGGTAGAGTAATATTACACCAAAGAAACCCTTTCCCCCTGCTTCGGGATGCTAGTTGGTTAAGTAGAACTGGAGTCTGAAATCAGAGAAAAGGAAAAGGTGAAAAGTAGCATGCAAAACTGAAAAACTAAAATGTGATAGTGATTTTATTAATGAAAATAAACTTTATTTAATACGGGACAATTCTGAGGTCGTTATGAGCATTTCACATAATGGATAAAAGTCACAGCAGTGTCAAGTCCCGCACTCCCAGGAAAGTAACTACGTAACACTGTTAATACCATAATTTAAGAAATTCTTTGTCTACTTTGTTCTGAAAAGTTTTATTTTTCTTAAAAAGAAAAAAAAAAAAGCAAAACAGAACTAAAAAAGGAACAAACAGAAACCACTCTGAGCTGGCGACTGCGACGACAGGCCAGCAAGACACCCAGGCTTTCCGGGTCGTGCTTGGCTTTGCGATGGATGTCCGCGAAGACAGCCCTGGAACCACCCATCACGTCCCACACCCAGAGCCCAAGCGAGCGGCAGCGGCGGAGGGGTCCGGGCCGCGCTGCGGACGTGGAGAGGCCCTCGAGGCTGGCCCTCGGGGCGAAGGATCGCAGGGCAGGCAGAGCGGTCGTACCCCGGCAGGCAAGGCCCGGGGAAGCGCCGGGGGCGTCCCGGGCTCGGGGGCAGCCAGCGCTCGCGCGGGACGCCCTGTCATGAGTCACGGAGGCGAGAAAGCAGGCGGGCGGGGGGAGGAGGCTGCAGGATGGAGGGAAGCCCGACCCTCGGGAGGGAAGCGGGCGGACCGGGAGGCCCCGACCTCGCGCGGGGCGGGGAAGCCGGGCCCTGCCCACCCTGCCCTCACCTCCGCCCGACGCAACAGGCGCGGCGGCCGGGTCCCGACCCCGGGGTCTGCGGGCAGGAGCGGAGGGGGGGCGGGGGCAGCAGCCCGCAGCCATGACAGGCGCGGGGCGGGCCGCGGGCGGGCTGGGCCGCACGTGCGGGCAGCGCCCCCTCCCCGGCCTCCCCGCGCGCCCTGCCGTCCCCGGGCGCGGGGCCCCTCACCTCCAGCGGCGGCGGTGCGGCCCGGCCGGCCTCGACCGCCCTCACCCCCCAGGCCGAGCGGCGGCGGCGGCGGCGGCACGTACTCACCGCCGCTCGCTGGCTCTCGGGCTTCGCCATGACTGAGGCGCCCCCGCCGCCCCCCGCCTCGACCGAGACTGACACGCGCGGCTGGCCGGGCGGGGGCGGCCTCAGGCGACCACCCGGCTGACAGAACCCGCCCCCGCCTCTCCCCACCAGTTGAACAGCGCCCGCCGCCCCGCGGTGCCCCCGGGCTTCCTCCCCACGCCTGGGGCGGCGGGTGGCAACGGCGGGCGGCGGCGGCACTTACCGGCGGCGCGGCCAGGCCCCCCTGTCAGCGCGGGGCCGGGAGGGAGAGGAGGGAGGAGTGAAGGGGCACCGCCTCCCCCGCGCCGCCACGCACCCGCCTGATTGGCCCAGTTCACTCCCCCAGCGCGACCCCACCAGCCCCTGCGAGCGGCACTCCGGCAGCACCGGCGCGCCATTTGCATATTTGTGCCCGCGCCGCTGATTGGCCGGGGCTCGGAGGGGCGGCTGTAACCGCGGCCGCTCTCGCCGTCGCTCCTGCCGCGTCGGGCGACCCGGGAGGGAGGATCCCTCTGGCCGCTCCGCTTCCCCCGCGGCCCGGCCCGACCCGGGGCGGAGGACGGCGGGAGGCGGGGTCGCCGCCCCGCTCCAACATGGCCCCGCCGCGCCGCCGACCCAATCGCCGGTGCGGTTACTCCCGGAGCCCCGGGCGGCCTCGGGGCGGGGAAGTGTTGGGGCCGGGCGCCCTCTGGCCGGAGCGCGGGGCAGTGCAGTGGCCCGGGCTCCCCTCGCCGCCCCACCGCGGCCGCCACGTCAGGCCGCGCCCTCGCGACGGCCTCTCCCCTCCCCGCGGCCCCGCCGCCACGTCAGGCCCGGCGGGCACGCCCTGGCCGCGAGCTGACCGGTGGCGAGGTCGGCGCCGAGGTCACTCACGCGCTGGGCATCTCTCCGCCAGCCCGGGGCCAACCAGGGATCGAGAGGCTTTCCTGAGCCTCCCTTTTCAAACGGCGTGGATTCGGACTCGCGTCCTTCTCCCGCTCTGCCACCGCCGTGACACACGCCCGTGCTGCAAAATCGGGAGCAGGGAGAGGGGCGCCGCGATGATGCAGCGATTCTGCCCAGGTGCTAAGCACCTGCCATGGAGACACCCGGCCCCGAGTCCCGATGCAGAGAGCGAGCGCGCACCTCAAGTGGGGAGAGCTGGGGCTCACACCTAGTCTTCCCCGTGTTCAGGCCCACGCTCTGATTTGCACAGCGATGACTAGGGAAAGAAAGAACAAACAGACAGGGGTGAAAAAGGGAAGAAAGCAAGGAGGGAGAGAGGGACACCGGTCTGGGAGTAGGTGGCCTACTAGGAAACCACTGGCCGACGAAGTTGTGGGGACACCTTGGGTTCCCTCTCGCTCTGTCACTAATTAACTGTGTGACCTACATTAAGTCCCAACGTGTCCCAGAGCCTCGGTTTTCCCTTCTGTGAAATGAAGAGGCTGGGCAAAATTTTCCAAAAGCCTTCCAGCTCTCAAATTCTATGGGTCTCTTTCAGGCTCTGTGCTGGCTTTCATGCCTAATTAAAGCTTAAAAAAAAAAAAGAAAGAAAGAAAACAAACATATTCGAATGGGAGATCGACAAAATAATGGGATGTTAGGACTTCAGTCTTGTCTACCTTATGTTTGTTCGAAACTGTTTACCGTTTCAAATCCAGCGTGGGCGATATTCAGCATTCACCTTACAGTTGACAGAAATCTCTTGAACTGCAGACTCCACAAAAGAAGCATAGAGCAATGTCACTGTGCTAGTTTATGCCTGACCCGAACGGAATGGCTGCGGTACACAGAGTGCTAGTTGCCAGGTAATTTCATTCTTTCTATTCCCCATTGCAGGCCCTCCAGAGTGGATCAACACCAGTCTGTTTAGCTCAGATACTGGAGGGGCTGGGAGGAAACCCTGCTGAGGGAGAAGTTACAATTACAGCTTTGATTCCCCTCAAGGATACTTAATAACAACCCCGTACCAGGCTAAGAAGGCACAGAAACAGCTCATGCCTGAGCTCTCCCGCACATACTTCTTATTTAAATACTGCTTTAGTTTGCAAATTCAACCTGTTGAATAGAATTTAAGGCCAGTGACATCTCATGTATCTGGGATCAAACAAGAGAGTGAGGTATCCCCTCTCTTGTCTAAAACTTCAGCTACTTTTTACAGAACTTTTCTCCCCAAGAAAATTCAGGGTTTTTTGAATCTTTGCAAATTACTTACACTTGGCGATTAAAAAGCATCATTATCGTTATCAACGTCATTGTCTTCTATTATGATCAATGGATATCTTCAGAAGCGTGGAGAGGGGTGTCTGGATGTCGGCTCAGGTCGTGATCTCATGGTTCGTGGGGTTTGAGTCCTGTGTTGGGCTCTGCGCTGACAGCACAGAGCCTGCTTAGGATTCTCTCTCTCTGCCCCTCTCCTGCTTATGCTCTCTCTCTTTCAAAATAAATAAAATAAATTTTAAAAATTAAAAAAAAAGATGTAGAACTAGTTGTCCTTATGAAAAATGGCTTCTAGAAAGCTGTTATTTTTAAACTTACGTCTGTCTTTTTGTCTTGTCGGTTACTACTAGAATGACATTTGCCACCTAACAACATTTTTTTTTTGATTCTTCGATCCTACTATGAATTTAGACACTGATGAACTTTCCTTAGTTTAGACTCTCGGGTTTTGAGTAAAGATCTTCTGTGGGATTCTCTTAAGCCCATGAGTTTTTGCAACATTTAATTTTTACTGTTCAAAGAGTGGCTTTCACTTACTTAAAAAAAACTTTTATTTAATGTTTACTTATTTTTGAGACAGAGACAGAGTGCAAGCAGGGGAGGGGCAGAGAGCAGGGGAGACACAGAATCGGAAGCAGGCTCCAGGCTCTGAGCTGTCAGCACAGACACAGGGCTTGAACCCATGAACTGTGAGAACATGACCTGAGCTGAAGTCGGAGGCTTAACTGACTGAGCCGCCCAGGCGCCCCCTGTTTGCACTTATTTCTTAAACCTTAGTGGTAGTCTTGGTTCCTAAGGTTTCTGAATATATGGACTCTGAAAAAGTTATTGCAAAGGATGGTTCTAAGTCACAGAATTAAGAGGCTAGATCAGTAAATATTACCCTCTGCAGTTTAATTAATTAATTTTTCAAGTTTTATTTATTTAAGTAATCTCTGCACCTCACGTGGTGCTCAAACTCATGACCCTGAGATCAAGAGTCGTGTGCTCTTCTGACTGAGCCAGCTGCCATTTAAGTGACCAAAAGTCAGTATCTTCAACAACACGGAAATCTAGCAACACTGGCCTACCTTTTCAACATCAGGCGATGCAAGGCCCAGAGGCGGGTGGTGGCGATGCTCTCCAGGTCCCTCTGTCCCGCTCCAGAGTAAAAATAGCTCCAGTCTTAACCAATGCCTTTCAAACCAAAAACGTCTGTCCCCTATTTGCTGACACAGTGATTCAAGTCACCAGAAAGCCTGTGCTGTGACAAAGACCAGTTCTTCCCACTCTGAAGGAAACATTCTACAAGTGCATCCAATAGGTACCATGTACTGAAATTTCATTCGGTGTAGACATGAAATTTCATTCAGGGTTTACGTTCGTTATTTCGTTTTACCTTCACAGCCAGTGTATGAGGAAGGGACTCTTTTTCCCCCTGTACAAAGGAATACAGTCCAAAGTCTTGCCCCTGGTTACACAAGCATTGAGCGGCAGAGAAAGGATTCAAACTTAGAGCTGTCTGGTCCTAGAGCCTCTACGCTCAATAACCATTACACTCAATCCCTCCCTTCAGCCAGAGTTTCCAATCCCACTGTTTAGCAAGCAACCTCTTGGCAATGAATTTGGCATCTTAGAAGGGGGAATTCCCCTCTGGGCATTTTGGTTCAGGACACCAACAAAGAAATATCCCAAAATATAGCCAGCAGATGACATTTGCTTGCAAGTTTGAGGAATATAATAAACCAGCGGTCTGGCACCTGTTCACTTTCGGGGGGGAAAACTGATGTACTCTGAGATCCTAACAGTCACCTCATAACTGTTAGAATGGCTGTTATCAAAAAGACAAGACATAAGCGTTGAGAGGATACAGAGAAAAGAGGGCCCTGCTGCCCTGTCGATGGAAATGGAAATTGGTGCCGCTGCTACAGAAGGGGAGGGGCAGAGAGGAGGTTCCTCAAAAATTAAAAATAGAACTACCAAGTGATCCAGCAATTCTTCTGGGTTTTTATCTGAAGAAAACAAAACACTAATTTGAAAAGACACATGCCCCGCCCCCTTTTTCATTGCAGCATTATTTACAGGAGCCAAGACATGGCGACCACCTATTTTTTCAACATCTGTTTGTTACTTAAGTAATCTTTACACTCAACCGTGGGGCTCGAGGTCATGACAGCAAGGTCAAGAGCCGCATGCTCTTCCGACTGAGCCAGCCAGGCGCCCTACCCTAAGTGTCTGTTAATGGAGAGACAGATAAAGGCAATGTCCTATGTACATATGGTGGAATATTATTCAACCATAAAAAGAAATTGCCATCGTAACAACAGGGATGGACCTTGAGGGTGTTAGACTAAGTGAAGTCAGTCAGACCAAGAAAAACAAATGCCACATGATCTCATTTACGTATGAAAAAAAAAAAAACCCACCAACCTCACAGATACAGAAAACAGATTAGTGGTTGCCAGAGGAGAGGGTAGTGGGTGGGAAAAATGTGTGAAGGGGGTCAAGAGATACAAACTTCCAGTTACAAAATAAGCCATGGGGATGTAATGGACAGCGTGGTGACCGTAGTTAATGACACCGTATTGCGTATCTGAAAGTTGCGAAGAGAATAAATCTTAAAAGTTCGCCTCCCAAGGGGAAAAAATTTTGTAATTATGGATGGCGATGGATGTTAACTAGACTTATTGTGGGGATCACCTCCCGGTATATACACTTGCCAAATCATTATGTGGTAGACCTGAAACTAGTGTATGTCAGTTACACCTCAAGACTTGTTGAAGAGGCCTACAATTGCAAAACTAAGGATTAGACCCTGACCTCAGTGAGACCCGCAAAAGGGATGCCCACAGAATAGTCAAAACATCCTTTTAAAAAAAAAAAGACTGAAATGAATATAACATTATATGTTAACTATACTAGATTTAAGATTTTAAAAAAAAAAATCCTTTTAGGGCTGGCTGAGTCGGTAGAGTATGCAACTCTTGATCTCCGAGTTGTGACTTCAAGCCCCACGTTGAGGACAGAGGTTACTTAAAAAAAATAATAATAATAATTAAATTTTAAAAATCCTTCAAAACAAGAGAGTTGAAGGACTCACACTTCCTGATTTTGAAACTTACTACAATGCTACAGTAATGCAGACAGGGTGGTACCCGCACAAGGATAGATCGATATAGATAAAGGACTAGAATTGGGAGGCCCGAAATAAACTTTTACATTTGTGGTCAATTTATTTTCAATAAGAGTGTGAAGACATGTAAATTGAGAAAGACCACTGGATATACAAATGCTAAAGAATGAAGCTGGACCCCTACCTTACACCATACAGAAAAAAATAAATCAAAAGGGATCATGGACCTAAATGTAAGAGATAAAACTACAAAACGCTAAGAAGAAAACATAGGAGTAAATCTTCAGGCAGTGGTTTTGGGTTAGGCAATGGTTTCTTATATAGTGTATGACACCATAGCATAAGCAACAAAAGGAAACAGAGATAAATTGGGGCTCATTAAAATTAAAAAGTTTTGTTCAAGCAACCAAAGGAAAAAAATAGATAAGTTGATCCTCAACCTAGAAAAACTTTTCTGAGTCAAAGGACACCATCAAGAAAGTGCAAAGACACCCACAGGATGAGAGAAAATATTTGCAAATCATACATCTGAGAGGGGTCGAGTATCCAAAACATATGAAGACTTCTTACAACTCAACAATAAAAAAAAACAAATAACCCAGTTGGAAAAGAGTCAAAGGATTTTTGAATGCTTTGAACAGACATTTCTCCAGGGGAAGGTAAACAGCCAATATGCACAACACCATTAGTTATTACGGAAGCATTACGGAAGCGCAACTCAAAATCACAATGAGATACGACTTCACATCCATTAGGATGGCTCTAATAAGAAAGACAGGCAGTAACGAGTGTTAATGAGAATGCGGAGAAACTGGAACCCTCACACGCTGCTAGTGGAAATGTCAAATGGTGCAGCCATAAAACGTTAAACAGTTATTAAAACACCCAGCAGCCCCCGCCATGAAATCCTATGTTCACACAAAAACTTGCACACAAATGTTCATAACAGCATTATTCATCATAGCTCCCGAATGGAAACAAACCATATGTCCATCAACTGATGGACAGATAAACAAAAATGGTTTATCCATATGCTGGAATATTATTCAGTCATAAAAAGAATTAAGTACTGATACACGCTATGACATGGTTGAACCTTGAAAACACGCAGAGTGATAAAAGCTAAATACGAAAGACTGCATATTGTATAATTCCATTTATATGAAATGTCCACAATGAGCAAATCTATAGTGACAGAAAATAGATTGGTGGTTGCCTAGAGCTGAGTTGGGAGGGAAGGGAATGAAGAATGGAGAGTGGCTGCTACTCGTACTTTTGGGAGGGTGATGAAATGCTCTAAAATTCATTTGTGGTGATGGTTGCATAAGTCTGTGGCTACACCAAATACCAATGAAGTGTGAATTTTATGGTAAGTGAATACTATCTCAATAAAGCTGTTTAAAATAGCCAGCAACTTCCACCTTTGTTATAGTATTATATATATTAAATCCAACGCATATATCCAGCAGATATATTTTAATAATATTTATCAAATTAACCAGCAAATAATTTTTTAATTAATTGTTTTATTTTTGAAAGACAGAGAAGGCAAGTGGGGGAGGGGCAGAGAGAGGAGAGAGAGAGAATCCCAAGCAGGCCACACATTGTCAGTGCAGAGCCTGACATGGGGCTCGATCCCACAGACCATTAGATCATGACCTGAGCCGAGATCAAGAGTCAGACGCTTAATCAGCTAGGCTACCCAGGTGCCCCAGCAAATAATTTTTTAAAATCTGAAGACTGGGGTTACTTCTCATATTGGGCTTGCCAGTTTTGAGACTTTGGTAGAATTTACTTAATTTACATGCATTTAAATAGCTACACCATAGAGGTGTACAGGGTTGGGTGCAGTGTCAGTTATGGAAGGGATTACTATCTCCATGTAAATAATAAATTATTCATAATAAATACCTCATATAAAAAATAGGCAAAAATATGTCTATAAAATATCTTCCCACTCATCTTTATGGACATTCACTTACAGGTTGAGGCACTAAGAAAATGTCCTTTCACAGACCAGCGATAAGCGCTTATAAATGTTCAGATATGCTTTTTTAACCTTTTATACATTGTATGAAGGTTCGTAATTTAAACGTTTTATGCCCCATGATAGTATAGAATATAACATAATTTCCATCTTTCTGCAATATCGAATAGTGGCTGGAAGAGCTCAGATACTTTTCCAGTCTAGGAAAAGAATTTGAGAGGAACTTCAGTTGGTTCAGCAGTGAGTGAAAACTAACTTCACATTATCCTCTGGGAGTCGTGAAATCCCCTTAACTCAGTAAAGAATAGAGGTTCTTTTTAGGACAGGAGTGAAGGACATCACTAGAGAGCTCTTTAACCTTCTTTTTCAGGCTCTCGTTCAAGCAAACAGAAAAGAAGGCGAGGTAAGCTTTCAGCTGTAGCTTAAAGTACCTCAAAGATCATTTGAAAGTGTGTTCAGCACTGTTTTCAAATCTCGAGGCCGCTGCTGCTAACAATATCCAAAGGCTGTGTTCAGCCAGGGAGCCCTTCTTCAGACTCTTACTGTTAGGCCTAGTTAATCAGGGACGGATCTCAGAGCTTCTGTCTTATCTAGTTTCTCTCCTGCTTTTAGCCAGGAAGATGCTTGAAAGCGTGATCCCGCTTGACCGTTCGAATCTTCCTACGGTTTTGCTTTTGCAAACGGCTGCTTGTCCTAATGTTAAAAGGTCTTCAGGAAAGAAGAGGTTGTGCTGTTTTCCTTGATAAGACATCACGGCTCCTCCTCAAGCATCTCCTTCCCTCTCTCTGTGCCTCTGCTCTCTTCGGGGTGACGTACGCACTCCTGGAGGAGTTACTTCTAAATCAAGTTTGGAGGGCTCGAACGCATGGGGTGCGGCTGCTACTTGAAAAATGAATTCATTCAACAAATATCTGAAGAGTGGCCATGAAGCGCCAGGTGCCGGGAAAACAATGAACAAGACAGACATGGTCCTTTGGCCTCATGGCCAATTATTTTATCATGTAAATACCCATTAATTATTTCTATTAACTTTGGTAATACTTAACCTTCATTTCCAGGTACTGTACTCGCTGTGCTTCAGAAACCATGTATGACATAACAGAAGAATTGATGAAAACCGTAGACGTGTATGTTTCTACTCAACGGGCATTTATAGGCATTTTATTTCAAGAAGAAACCCATCCTGATGCCATTTAAATCCCTCTTGTCTTGTTCAAGCCTCAGAAAAGAGAAAACTGCCCCAGGTTGCCTCTGAATGTTTCTTGACTTGCTTTTCCTCATTAGTAGTAGCCATGGCTGTAACATGGTCACCCTCTTTCCATGGTCCCATTGGCTAAGTTTTACACTCCTACTTGTGGCATGGGAAGAGCTTATAAAACTCCTATTTTATTGTTAGAAATAAAAGAAATCCTTTAACAATTTCCATAGCCTTTTTTTTTTCTCTTTCAGTAATTGGGTGAGTTTTTCCTTGCCTCATAAGAATTTCAGAAGGGCTATCTTTCTCATTAAAATCATCTTGTAAAGCACTCCTGTTTTACCCAGGCATTATTAGGCTCTCTTATGCAAAAGTGTTGGGAAATTATTGGAATTCTGGGATGTTCTGGTTGAGGATATATATTAATTAGGGTTGTTTTCTTTGCATTGAACCCCATGGTTGGTTTTATAGAGGATGAGTGACAACATGCCAACCAGAAAAATTAATTCCAGGTTATGTGATTGAAAAGAAACCATTTAAATTTAATAGGAGAGGGACCTCTGAAAGTTCTGCTAAAAATAAGTGTCGGGGCGCCCGGCTGGCTCAGTCGGAAGAGGACGCGACTCTCGATCTCGGGGTTGTGTGTTTGAGCCCCATGATGGGTGTAGAGGTTACAAAAAAATAAAGAATAAACTTTAAAAATAAATTAGTGTAGCTTTTTTCCTCTGGTTGCCGTGAGATGTTAAGCAGTTCGTGAGCTCGCACAATTTGAGTAGAAGTCTGGTGTGAAAACGAGGAAAGGAGCTGGGTCTGTGTTCCTTAAAAACGAGAGACTCCCAGAAACCTTTAGGGTCTCCTACAGCCACAGAGCCGATGGCTCTGACCTTATACATATCCGACGCACATTCTGCCTTCCAGAAAGTTTGGTTGGGTGGACGCCTCGAAAGCGGTGTGTCAGAGATCTGAATGAGTTCGAAAATGAGGCCAGTTCTGCCCCACTGATGGGCGGCATTCACACTGATAGTTACCAACTAGAGAAAAGACTAAAGAATGAGGCCAAATCCTCAGGATATCAAATGTATCATTGCACTTTTTTCCCCCCTTTTCATAGCTTATCTCGGTGCCATGTAGGGCTGCCGGAGTTTTTCTCTTCGTCAGCAATTTTTGGCTGATGCCACGGAGCCCTCTTTGTCCAGCACGCAGGAGCCTGGCTCCGGCAGGATAGTTCCCTTTGTGCCTCCTTGGCAGAGTGTGTCCCGTTTGGCAAGAGCATACTGAGTGATCTGTGTGAACTGTAAGAAATGTCAGGCTGGCCCTTGCTCTCTATAGCTGCCACTCCTCTTTCTAGATAAAGGAAAGTGACTACGGTCTTTTCTGTTCCTCAAAGACACCACCCTCCTTGTCTCGGGACCTTTTCACCCTCTAGTCCCTCTGCCTTACCCTTGGCTCCAAGCACCGCTGCTCCTTCAGGTCTTGCCAAAGTGGCTTCTCAGAGAGGCCTTCCTTGACCCCTCGTCGTCTGTTTCCTTCTCAACACTCAGGGTCCTGTTTGTGTGTTTTTAATATTTGTCTCTGCCCACTAGAAAGAAAGCATCTGTTGGCAGAGACGGGCTGTCTTGTTCCTGGAAGTATTCCCAAGACCTAGAACACAGGTGCTCAATAAATGTGTATTTTATACTGAACGAACTGTTCACCCAGTACACCTGTAATGTTCTGGCAGAACAAACTGCTGTCGCTTGGGATTATCCCACCCGGTTTTGAACAGGGCACTGGAAGCCTCCATCAGAAAGTCTCAAACCCTCCCTGCATATTAGAATCACCCGGGAAACTTAGACATTCCCTCTGCTTAGACCCTCCCCTGACCGAGGCCAGGCATTAGTATGTTTGAAAAGCTCTTTGTATAATTTACTCGTGTAGCCAAGGTAGCAAAGTACTGCTCTCAGTGACAGGGAATGGAATGCTTACCTGACCACCAAGTTCTCATACTCGAGGCGAGCCCTTCCTGTGTCACCTCTGTCTAGGGCAACCCAAAGCGTTCTTCAGACTACCCCTGCGGCTTCTAAATACCTGCCTCGTTATCACAGAGGGGCAGACCTGGGCACAAACCGTTTGAAAAATTAACCTCTAAGGAAAGAGAAAAGGCATCCAACTAGCCTAGGTTCATCTGTTAGCATTGGCCTTGAAAACCTGCAAAGTGAAGGGAGCAAGTTCCCGCACTCCTTTCCCTCGTAAAAGAAAGCCGTACAGACACAGACCTCTTCACATAGCTGTGGATGTCACAGGGGATCAATCAATCAATCAATCAATCATCTGAGCTGCGAAGCAGACAGAAAACAATGCTCCCAGAAGTGGACAGTATCCAAATGCCATTCTCGTCTCTGGAGGAAACAGAGGCCACGTAGTAGTGGGCTCAGAAACACTTGTCCGTACTTTGGGGGCATCTGGCTGGCTTCGTGGGCTAAGTGTCTGACTCTTGATTTCAGAGCTCAGGTCGGGATCTCACAGTTTGTGGGATGGAGCCTTGCATCAGGCTCTGCGCTGACAGTGCAGAGCCTGCTTGGGATTCTCTCTCCCTCTCTCTCTGTCCCACCCCTGCTCACGGTCTCTCTCTCTCTCTCACTCTCTCAAAATAAATAAACATTAAAAAAAAATTTAAAGGAAAAAAAAACCCACACATGCCGATATTGTTTATTATAGCAAACTCTAAACTTTCAGGCCTTACTTACAATTGGGACCTCTACTTTCTTTCGTGGAAAAACAATGGTTATTCGTGTTTTTCTCAAGCCAGGCAATTAATAAACCGGCTTTTTTTCTTTATTTTTCAAAATCACCGTCAGAGATGTTAACAAAAACTAGATTGATCCTGAAAGTCCATTGGTTTCCCCGGCAGTCAGAAAAGCCGATGACTATAATAAAATGGAGAGGACACAGGATTCGTGGTAGAAATATCCGCGTTCCAGTCCAGGCGTTTCCACTTGCCAGCTGAATGAATGACCAGCAACTTTTCTCGCCTGTGAAGTGAGAATCACAACACCTCTGCCGCCTGTTTCGCATTGTTTTTTTACAGTGTTCACAAACATTCTCTGAAATTGTTACAGTGTGCAAGCGAGAATTACTGCGATATACTATGTGCTCAGCAAAGTGCTTAACAACAACAACAACAACAACAAAACTGTCCACAGTCAATGCTTGCCTTGCACCGCAAGCTCGGCATACCCCCGCCACTAGGGAAACTGAATCCATTAGACCAGAACCGTAGGTAGATCAACAAACAGGAAAAGCAATTTCCCTTGCAGGAGAAACTCAGCCCAGCCAAGTGCAGAAACAACACTGAAAAATCCACTTTTTCATCCCCAAGAACCTATTTCCACCCCCAGACCTAAAGTTCTCTCGTTTCCCAATGACGAGGTCCAGACCATGGAACGGGCTATGTAAACTGATAGACCCTCCTATCAGTCAAGATTAGGGCAACACTTGAATAGCTGTGAGTTCAACAAGCTTCCATTCAAGGTGTTTGGGTAGACGACGGGTTCTGGAAAGTTGAAAATTGACAGCACTTTTGCGGTTGACTCTAGGACAGCTTAAAACAGCAGAACTCCTGCCTCCTAACTTCTCAAAGCCAGAAACACAACCTTGGAGGGATCGTCCTGGTTGAGAATATGCTGGGAAGGGTATGGACTGAAAACCTGTGTGATCCAGGTAAGCCTTTAAGCTCACCCAGTCTTAGTTTCCTTATTTGTCAGTAAAACAGACACAAAAATACCTCTTCTGTAGGGTTAATCATCGGAAGCTTAGAGGTGATATACATAAAGTCAGCACATATTAGATTATCAATAAATTCTAGCTAATTTTTACAAGTCAGTTGAGTGCGGGGCGCCTGGGTGGCTCAGTCGATTGAGCGTCAGACTTCAGGTCTCGTGGTTTGTGGGTTCAAGCCCCACATCAGGCTCCATGCTGATAGCTCTGCGCCTGAAGCCTGCTTCGGATTCTGTGTCTCCCTCTCTCTCTGTCCCTGACCCACTCACGCTCTCTATCTCTCAAAAATGAATAAAGTTTAAAAAATTTAAAAAAAAAAAGTCAGTTGAGTGATTTTCTGGGGCACCTGGGTGGCTCAGTCAGTTAAGCATCTGACTTCAGCTCAGGTCATGATCTCGTGGTTTATGGGTTTGAGCCCCGCATCAGGCTCTGTGCTGACAGCTCAGAGCCTGGAGCCTACTATGGATTCTGTGACTTCCCCTCTCTCTGCTTCTCCCCTGCTCATGCTCTCTCTCTCTCTTTCTCTCTCTCGAAAATAAACATTAAAAAAATAATGTATCAAATCCTGTGAACAAAGAAAAGTGTTTTAGTAGCAAATGTGATCAAGACAGTATCCCAAAAAGAATACTTCGGTTCACCAAAACAAAGAAAGGAATCCCCCCCGAACAAGCTCTCCGACTGGGTCATGTGTCAGAATCCCCCCAATATTTGTCGGCTGCCTGTTGACTTGATCGTTGCCTGAGGTTGGAGCCGGCAGCAGCAATTGTAACCAGACAGGCAGGGGCTGGCAGGCACGTGGAGGGAAGACCTCGCGTTCAGAGCGGCTGCAGGCCTCACAGCTTGCAAACCTCTGCTCCCTCTACTAATAACACTTATACCAGGGCTCACAAACTCACTTGGTGATTTTGAAACTTTTTTGAAAGTGGGAAAATGCTTTCTTCCAGAAATTTATTTATTTATTTTTGGCAGAATTTCAAAATGTAAAACACCAGAAAAGCAGAAGCCCCAAAAAGAGAGAAACAGAACAAAGGCTGAGCTGTCTGACTGCAAGCCCGGGGATGCTCCACCCTTCCCCGCCCCTCAAAGGCATCTCCGAAGTCTTCCCAGGGTGGGAGAGGCACATTTTGAAAACCCTTAAACCCAGCCTTTCATGCTGCCGATGAAGAAATTAAACCTGGAGGGGCTGAGACCTACCTAAGGCTGCGCAGTGAGAGAACCAATACTAGGACCTCGGCCTGTGGCTTCTCAGCCCAACATCGTCTCCCCGCTTACCGGCACTACTCAGATGTCACTAGTTTTCCCCAAACATCGCATTATTTAAAAGATGAGGCAGAAGCTTGATAAAGCGGTCAACTTGGCAGAGGTCAACTCCCTAAAAAAAAGTTACCTTCTCAAACTGTCGGGTTGGTCAGATGTCCCTCCTTTGCCCATCTTTCCTATCGTGTTGTACAATGTACCAAGTTTATCTGTTTGTATCACAGATCATAAACTGGCCTGCACGGTGTGTCCAACTTGAATGAGCTGCCAACATTTAAAACTCGGAAGGTCTAGACTAAAGATTTGGATTCTAGCAACGTCGAGTGCTCAAACTCCACTGGTCACAACCCCACGAGCTCAGCAGGGAGACAGGCATTCTTGTCCTAACCCCCGCCGGTCGGCACCCGCTTGTGGCCACAGGTGTCTGCTCTGTATAGGCATCTGAGTTTATGACTAAAGCTTATGAATACAGTAGCATTTTTGAGAATTGACCTTATAGGAGTCATGGTGAACCTAGGATACAGATACAGGGGGCCATCTAATTTCAAAAGATGAAGGGGATGTCATCATAAGTATCACTGCTTTCCTGCACCGATTAAAGAGGAAACTTTCACAGTTTTCCTGACTCATTTATTTCCCGAGGGCTGTTAAATTAACCAGAGACTAATAGTGTTACAAGTCCCTGAGCTGCGTTCCCGTGTGTCCTCAGTTACATCTATCTATAGCACAACCCCAGACGCTCCAAGTCCCTCAGGAGATGCATTATTCTTTTTTTTTTAATGTTTATTTATTTTTGAGAAGGAGAGAGAGGGAGGGAGGGGCAGAGAGACAGAGAGAGAGAGAGACATGGAATCTGAAGCAGGCTCCAGGCTCTGAGCTGTCAGCACACAGCCCAACGCGGGGCTCGAACCCACAAACTGTGAGATCATGACCTGAGCTGAAGTCGGACGTGTAACTGACTGAGCCGCCCAGGCGCCCCAGGAGATGCGTTATTAAGCCACGCATCAGCCTGTCCCTGCATCTCCGGGCACCTCATTCACACTATGGTGAGAAGGAGCTGGCTGAGGGCCCCAGCACCATTCCCAGGACTCGGCCATACAGCTGCGGGGAGGAGAGAGGAGAGCGGTTCAATCCTGGCCTCCAGCCTGGCAACCCGGGCTCTCCCAGCAGGCTCTTCCTTCCGCACTTCCCCAAATCTGTCACCTCCGCACACACTTCCTCTCATCCTAGCATCTTACTCTCCTTCCTCCCTAGAATTTACAAAAGCATCAGATAAACAAATTCACATGGGAGCTTTCAACAGTTGATAACTGTGTATTTTTATTTTAGCATTTTAACACAAAAGTATATATGACCAATAATAGAACTCTAGGGATTGTGATTCGTAGGCGAAAAGAACATTTGGAGATTGAAAAGGCCTTACCCTCAAATTACTGCCAAAAGGCTTGTTTACTTTACCCAAAGGGCCGCCACTCTATCATTCTCCTCCTCCAGAACTTTGTTCAAATGGTACTTTCTCAATGAGGCTTTCCCTAACCACCTTACATTAAAATTGTGACCCTCCAGGAGCACCTGGGCGGCTCATCCAGATAAGCATCCGATTCTTGATTTCGGCTCAGGTCACGATCTCATGGTTTGTGAGATCAAGCATTGAGTATGGAGCCTGCTTGGGACTGTGTCTCTCCCTCTCCCTCTGCCTCTCCTGAGCTCATGCTCTCTCTCTCTCTCAAAAAAAAAAAAAAAAAATTGTGACCTTCTTTCCTCTATGCTACACTCCCTAGTGCATTCCCTGCTTTATTCTCCTCCAAACCACGTAGCACAATATGATAGACTTACTATGTTTTACTTACTTTTTCCCTCTACCTTCGCTAGAACATAAGCTCCATGGGATAAGGATTTCGGTCTGTCCCTACATCTTCAGTGCTGTGGCCGTGCCTGGGCCATGGCAGACACTCACTGAAGGTCTGTTAAATAAGGGAATCTGTTGGACCCAAGCCCCAGGGTGACAATTACTTCAATGGTTAATGGACACGAAGTAGCATTTCCTGATGATGAGAGTGACTACAGATTTAAAAGCTAGAAAAAGTTTTTGATGCTGTCTTTCCTTTATGTACATATATTTTGGAACAAACATATACATGTCCTTTCCTCAATATTTTTAAACATGAAATACACTGTTCTTCTTTAAAAAAAAAAAAGTCTAGAATAGATGTAGAGTGGCCCATCTGGGGAACAGGACACTGAATGAGATGACTTTTTTTCCCTCCAAAATGCTACAGTATAACCACAGCATATGTGAGGTGTAGGGTGTGGGGGTGGCGGCGGTGTGTCTATGTAGGGTAGCAGGTGCATCTTTAGCTAGATTCTGAGCCTTTCTTCTTTTCCTCTGAGCTAACGATGACGGAGTTCAGTCCTCTATCTGAAACGTGTCCTAGTGAAGACATGTAATAAGACCTAATTTGAAAACGAAGCAGAAGATGCCCCTGGCTACTTAACTCTGCAGCATTGCCTTCTGGCTGTCCTTTGGGAAAGAGCTGTGTTTTTGTTTGTTTGTTTGTTTGTATTTATACCGTCCTTTGGGAAAGAGCTGTGTTTTTGTTTGTTTGTTTGTTTGTATTTATACCGTCCTTTGGGAAAGAGTTGTGTTTTTGTTTGTTTGTTTGTATTCATACCGTTTTGCTTCTTGAAATTCCTCAAACGGCACATTTGGGAAACCTGGATTTATTTCCCAAATGCAAACATTATGAAACCTGAACTCCTGGTTCAAGTGTTCTAACCTGGTGCCAAGGTCAGAACGCAAATGGACCGATGGATCCTGGACCAGTTTAGACCGACAGTGGCCAAGTGCATGAGCTACCTGGCCTGAAGTAACAGGCCGATGTGCTGAGCAGAAGTGGGCTCAGGAGAACAGTGAGAAACAGGCCAGTTCGGCACAAGAAAATAACCGATTGAGAAAAGTTTTTATCACCCTCGTGACCAGAGGTATCAACAGTGAAAATGGTAAGGCCCAGACCGTGTAAGATTAGGTTACCAATCCCCCAAATCGAAGGAGTATAGCCCAGACATGAGTGAGAAAATGACCTACCTTCACCTGAACTGATGCAACTCCCCAGACATAATCTCACAGAATGCAATTCCGGTCTTTACTAAAAGTTGCAAACTATCCTGAAGAATAACAAAGGCCATTCAGTATAGTACTGGACAGCAATAACAAATGTTTGAAAACAACCTCAGTGGCCATCTTGGAGGCCTGGTTAACCAGATCAAGGGAACACCCACGCAAGGGAATACAATAAAATCACTTTTTTAAAAATGAGAACTCTCTTTATGACCTGAGTTAGAGTTATTTCAAATGAGAAAACCAAGATATCGAATAATAAATATGGGGTGGGTGGGGTGTGGAAAGGCAAAACAAGAATACATACATACAACTATATGTTCTTCAAATTAAAAAAAAAATTTTTAAGTAGGCGCCATAGCCTATGTGGGGCTTGAACTCATGACCCCGAGACCAAGAGTTGCGTGCTCTATGGCCTGAGCCAGCCAGGTGCCCACAACTATATTTCCTTGTGTACATATGACATACCTTTGGACAGGTACATAAGAAACTGAAGCATTGGCTTCTTCTAGGGCCCAGCATAATGGGGAACAAGATTTAGGGGAGACTCCTCACTGTATATCCTTTGGAATTTTGAGTCAAACAAATCTAATTCCTTCTCAAAATCGATAAAATCAGTATTTTAAAAGAAAATTTCATTAATGAGATTTTAAAAATTAAGCTCTGCTTAATCCAGGGGCTATAGAAAAAAGAGCTCATTGTAACACTCCCGTACCATGCCTGTAGGTATGAAAGTATTTCAAAATAAAATTACAAAACAAACCCCAAAACAAAACAAAACAAACAAAAAGAAAACCAAGCCAAACCAAACCCTAACCAAACCCACCACGATCCTCTACTCTGGGGTAACAAGTTGGGTGGCTCTGGCTAGAGGTGTCCAGGAAGGGTGAGTGCCAAAGATAATTTGCTTGCTTCAGAGGTATACTTCCATTGGCTGAGCGCTAAGAACAGAGTGGAAATCCCTTCTTTGCTGCCATGATGAAGTGGGTTTCCACCACTGGCAATGCAG
Organism: Paguma larvata; assembly: GCA_030068075.1. NCBI lineage: Eukaryota > Metazoa > Chordata > Mammalia > Carnivora > Viverridae > Paguma > Paguma larvata. The sequence goes on along the minus strand of CM057841.1, from coordinate 30,807,111 downwards.
CCTCTGACTGTGCCATCAGAATCAGACACCACCTGGCGCGCCTGGGTGGCTCAGCGGGTTAAGCACCCGACCTCGGCTCAGGTCATGATCTCTAGGTTCATGACTTCGAGCCCCGCATGAAGGACTCTCTGCTGTCCCTCTCCCTCTCGGACTCTCCCCAGCTTGAGTGTGCACTCTCTCTCTCTCAAAAATAAATAAAAACATTTTAAAAATAATAATTAAAAAAAACAGCCTCCTTAACCGAAAATGGCCTACTCCCCCTTGTGAACCAACATAAGGGGGGAGAAAGAAAATGTCACAGTCAAACCATTACTTCCATGCTTCGGCAACAGAGCAGGCAAAATGGCACACATGTAGGAAAGGACTTACATTCGGTCAGAGCTTAGAGTTTGGAAAATTTCTCTTGGCAGACCCCTGGGAAGAGGGGCAACTCCTTGAGGGTTCATATCGAACAAGGAAAGGTATTTCGTCTGCGAGGGCTTAGCACGAGTTGATGTACAAAGAAGTGGTTGATAACGGAGGAAAGCCTGAGTGAGAAGGAAGGATCATGGATTAAGAGTCAACATATTTGTGTCTCATTCCTGACCCTGTCTCAACACTTATCATATGACCTTGTAGTTTCCTTTATAAAACGGAATCATGATCACTGCCTCACCTACCTTCTCGGGCAGTAGTGAGGACCAAAATACACACACACACACACACACACACACACACACACACAAAAGATACAAAGTATTTTTAAAACTACAAGGCACTAGAAACAAGTGTTAGGTTAATAAATATGAGACAAAATATCTTTTGATAATCATTATGAAGTTTTCAGAGGGGAGAATGTGGTCTTTAGGGTCAGACATATCAGAATGTTCTAGTCCTAACCCTTCATCTACTGTGTGACCTAGGGCAAGCCCCCGAGCCTCTCTGAGCCTTAGTTTTTTCATTGCAAAATAGAGAGAATGCTACCTACTTAACAAGTGACAATGAAAATTCAGTGGAGCAACCTGTATGAAATGCCAGGCACACAGAGGACTCACCAGCATGTACCTTCCCATGTCCCCTGGGTAATGAATCACGGTCTCAATCAAGGGACTCTTCATTTGTTGACTGACTTCATTCATCAAACTGTGTTGTCTGCTCAATTTTTCTCTGAATCTAAAACTGCTCTAAAAAGTAAAGTCTATTAATTTAGTTATTTATGGAGTGCATAGAGTCGAGTGATTGGGAGTGGGGGCCTCCGGGGCCAGACTGCCGCTTACTAGCTGGCTGACCTGGGGGAATGTATGGAACGGCTCCGCACTCTGGGTTTCCCATCTATAAGCACCATGTAAATCCTTGCTATTAATATGAAATAACAATTATTAGGCATTGTACTCATGGGAATACAGCGGTGGACGAGGCAGTTTAAGTGAGGTGCTCTGAAATCACCTACCATAATCTTAAATGTAGAGAAATGTCGGCCCGAAGGGATTTGGGAACTCTGAGGCCACACAGCTGGTCGGTGAGGAGGGCTAAGGAAGACTGGTCAGGATTAGGGAGAGAATTCCAGACTGCAAGCCACCGTTTCTGCACCGCCCCGTGCTGTGCAACCAGATTCAAGGCCTGGAAACCGAAGAGCCCAGGAAGTACCAGGGTAGATTCTGGAAGTTGGAACTGGTCCTAGAGTTCTGCACATTCCTGACCTCCACCCTCTTTCTCCAGCCCGTTCCTTACGGTGCTGTGCTTGCCTGACGACACGTGGCCCTTCCTTCACATGTCAGGTCTGGAGTTCATGGTGCAGACAACCTGAAGCTGCACCTGCCCTATGCCACCTGTGTTTCTTCTGTGCTTATGAATCTTTTTTTTTTTTTAATTTTCTTTACGTTTTATTTATTTTTGAGAGGGAGAGAGACAGCGCGCGAGTCGGGGAGGGGCAGAGAGAGAGGGAGACACAGAATCTGAAGCAGGCTCCAGGCTCTGAGCTGTCGGCACAGAGCCCGATGCGGGGCTCGAACCATGAGATCATGACCTGAGCCGAAGTCAGAGGCTTAAGGGACTGAGCCCCCAGGCGCCCCTCTTTTGTGATTATGAATCTTAACGGTGAACAAGGGTTGGGTCTCTCAGAGACCTTCTGTAAAGGGGCAGATCCAGATTTGGTGGGGCCTAGAGAGTATACAGTAGTAGGAATACATGAATTAAAAATTAGGTACCAGGCTTGGAAGGGACTCATGTTAAGTGAAGAGTCCTGAAGTTCAAGTGTAATTAGTTTCCTGGTAAATCCAACGCTCCTCCTACACTTCTATCTAACTTCTTTCCTCCTTCTACCCCTTCCCTCCTTCTGCCCCTCTTTCCTTCCACCATCTCACTGCCACCGACTGGGATCTAGCACCCACTGTGCACCAGGCTGTGACTTCACATGTTTACAGTCTGATTTAAAAATAGGACGCTACTCCACTGTACAGATTTTTACCCAAGTGATGATAAATGCATAGCTTTTCTTGATATAAGAGAATAAAATGATGTACAGCCCACCTGTGGGGGAGGTGTAAACACACTCTGTGGGGCTGTTAGACTTGGTAGACCACCAGGAAGCCAGGGGCTATGGTTTCCCGTTTACATTTGTCAACATATCCAGAAGCAGAGTCTTACATGTTTGGGATATTCAACAAATTAAATAATCCTCCCCGATGGGAGTGAGGAGGGGCTTAACCATGTAGAGAAAAGAATATCACATCGCGATGCACGATTATATATAATCGTTATAACATTTTTATGCACATCTTCTGATCTGATGCTCATAACCATCTGACCTAACGCAGTTTTATCAAAACCCCCATAAGACAGATTGAAGACTGAGGCCTGGAGTGACTAGCCAAGGTCACAGAGCTGAGGATCGGGAAAGTCCGGCTTTGAAGGAAGACTCCAAGTTCAGCGCCCATTCTAAATCCACAGGAACTGCAATCTTCAGTTAATACTGCTTTGTGCAGGCTTGATGCTCCGGGCTGAGGCTTCATGTTTGATTCTGAACACTTCCCTTTTAATTCCTTTCCTACAGCTCCCCGCCTCCCTCCCCATTGCCCTCACATCCAAAGGACACAAAGACTGCCCAGGCAACCACGGCACAAAGAACCCATAGACAAAATCAGTAGAGGCCACTTTGTGGATAATTTGGGGGCAAGAACTCGTTCCCTGTCTGGCGGAGCTTTTTCTCGGCTGGGACGATCTGGATGAGTCATCGAGGTTTATGCCTCGATTTGCATGGTTTCTCACCTCTCCCCTTTCCATGGGCAACACCCTCCCAGCCCCGGTGGGGGACTGCATCTGCCCCTCACCCCCGGTCCCCAGCAGCCGGCTCAATCAGGGCCTGGCCCAGATCGCCACCCGCCCCCGCCCTGCACACAGCCTCCGGCCTCCCAACTTTCCACTTTCAGGCCTGTCTGGCGTTGCTCTTCTTCAGGGAGTGGGAGTACCTCCTCCCACTGCCCCCGGTGTCTCATCTGCAGCCTGGGGCTGCCCCCGGCGACACTCGGGCACCGTGCCCACTGGCCTGGCGGGCCCTCTCTCGGGACAATTAGAATCTGCTGTAAGGGAGTGTTTGCAATATAGGTCAAGGTGCTTTCAGAAGGGCCCAGGGGAGGATCACCTGACTGGTAGGTGGGTGACTCAGCGGGAAGGAAAGGGGTGGAAGCTGGAATCTCCTGGCCCAGAGGCCTGCGGGAGGAGGTCAAGTTGTCTCCGCCTGGCTGCTTGTCAGGTCTGGCTGCCTGTCAGGGGAGGAGGAAGAAGCTGCTGGAGACAGAAGGAAGGATAGATGACCTCCGGTGACCCATCTACGGCGGCGTCTACGTGCGCGCCAGAGTGGCCTGCTACCCTCCGTGTAGCTGAAGCCTCTCCCGGGTCAGTCTGCCTCCGTGGCTTGTAAAGACCCAATTAGCGGCCTCCCCTGCCAAAGAGGCGAAATCAAAAGAACAGAACGCTCGTCACTCCAGACTCCATCAGCCCAGCCCCCCTAAAAGAAACCAAAGCCGCTGGAATATCGTACAAAAGGCAGCCGTCCCTGGTCGGAGGCAATTCGGGTTTTCCCCCCAATTAATTTTGAATATGAGAATTACGAACCCATTTTATTTTACATCTCTGCACGGCAGGGGCCTCCTTCCCCGGGCACAGCAGCGGCTGAGGCTGAGGCTGAGCCGTTGCTGGAACAGCAGCTGCTCTGTCTGAGCCTCACTTCCTCTGGCTCCAGCTGCAGGTTCTTCCAGGCCAAGCAGGGAGTTTCCTCCTTCTCGGGGCTTTCAGCCTTGCTAGCTGGCCACCCTCACCTCCCACCCCCCAGCTGCTCACCACCCTCCGTGGGCAGCGCTTCTGGGACTCCCTGGTTCCATGAGTCAGAGCCAGGCTGGAGACAGACAGCAGGCTTCCTTTACTAAATCAGCCTCCTGCCCTGTACACCACAGAAGGAAGCTATAATTACCCGTTTGGCCCGGCTCTGGGAACTGAGCCACAGACGCTTGACTAGGAGGGATGGTTCCTGATTCCTGCATTTATCTAGTGCACCCCAGCTTTAGAAATAAGCGTAACAGCCAGGGGGTCGGGCCTGTTACACCTATGTCAGCTGCTCTGGACCTGGGCACCCAGGTACATTGCTAGAAAAATTGCTATATTCAAGCTGCCTGGAATTTTTGTTTTGTTTGGTTTTGTTTTGTTTTGTTTTGAAGAGCCTCCTGCCTCATTGCCAAATAGTCTCATTTGAGGCAGGCAGGCTGCTCATTGTTGATGCTGTTTCTAAGAGATAAAGGAAAAGGCAATGAAACATTGTTTTGGATTCAGGACCTTTTTATCCTTTAGGTATACAGGCATGAAATCTCAGGCCTCCCAGGCCGACAGAAATGTTTGAAACCCGAAACCTGAAAAAAAATAATTGGCTTGAAAATGAAAAAGAAAACCACAGAACAAAATCATACAGTCGATCTTCACTAACTGTTCAATTTAATATGCATTGGTTCAGTTCATTCGTTCATTCATTCATTCATTCACTCCTGGAAGCATACATTTATTCCCCTCATTCAGCAAGTATTTGCTGAGCTGCTTCTTTGTGCCAGGCACAGTTTTAGGCACAAGGGATACATAAGCATTAAACCAATGAAGGACACACACAGAACTAAGTGGACAAATATTCCTGCCCTGTGCGTCAAGAGTAAGACACAATAATAAGTAAGTTATACGGTATGTTAGAGAAAATCAGTGTGATTGATAAGAGAAAAAAACAGAGCAACAATTTTAGGGGAACTGTTGGGAAAGGAGGAATTCGTGAGAGGAATTCATGGGAGAAATTCAAACATCCCATGATATTTGAGAATAATTTGTACGTTAGTTCTCTCTCACAGCGAGAGTTCGCCGTCTGGGTCATGAGTGCCAAGAAATTTTCACCAATCATAAATTAAATGAGTTACGTTTGACAGGAGTAAAATTATAAAAATTAAGTTTCGTTTATAAGCAAAATGCGGGTTCATTTTAAATATATTTGATGGGAAATTAAAACGTGCCATAGCATTGGACACTGCCTCTGGTTATGGGCAAGGAAAGGCGTCTCATTCAAGTATTTATTGGGCCCCCGTAATAGAGTAGCCAAGGGCTCAGGTGTCACAGGCCAAGGCGTGGATCCTGGCTCCATCATTTACTAGCTGTGTGATTCTGGGAAAGATGCTCAATATTAGTCCTTCATCTTCCTCTGGGAGTAATACAGAATCTACTTTCTAAGGTTTCCAGAAAAATTAAATGAAATAATAAAAGTAAAGAAAGGTATTTGTTAGCATAGCACCTGGCACTTAGTAAGCACTCAGTAAATGTGACCTCAGTTGTTGTTGTGATGATGATAATGATGAGGTACCAGGCCCACTGTTGGCTACTAGGGACCCAGAGTTGAACAAGACAATGACATGACCCTAAATGGGAGAGGTTTTGCAAGCAATGTAAATTGCTACATTGACATTGTTTTCCAAGAGACATGGACAAGAATGTTCAGCTCTGTACATTCAAGGTAAGGGAAAGCTGGTAACAACTCAAACATCCAGGGACAGGAGAACGAATAAAAATATGTGAGATGATTATAATAGTGAAAACAAGTGGACTACGGTTCTATGATACAGTATGGGTGAATTTTAGCAATATAATATCAGGAGAAAAAAGTATATTCCGGAAGGCTACATAGAACAGGACATTGTCTTAAGGTAAGAACATGAAATCTACATATGTCTTTAAGAAAAATATAATAAATGAGATTATTTCTTAGAAAAGCAAAGGGATGGTAAAGTCAAGATTCAGGATGCGGTGAGGGAGGCAAAGCGAAGGAAAGGTCAGGCTCACACCGGAAGAGTTGGGTGTTTACTATATTGTAAGCAAATAAGTAAGCCTAGATAAATAACAAATAACCTTGTGCAAGGTCCAACGTAAGATGAAAGAATGTCATTTATCAAAGAGCATGAATAATCCTGGGTGCATAGATTCAGTAAGAAAGAGAAAGAAATCTAGTCTTGGGACAGGTAGGGGGTATACTTCAGGAGGGTGCAGGCATGTCCAGAGAGAGGGCAGGGAAGGACTCTAAAGAAGGGCAGGGCGCGTGTGTTCCTGTGAGGATTAGGCAGAGGTGACCTTGGAGGTGGGGACCACTTCACGAGTCACGTGTTGCTGTACAGGTTCAGTACTATCTCTGCGGTCAGAGGGTAGGGGTGAGCTGTCGCCATGATGGGGTCAGGGAAATGCCCTGGCTGAGCCCTATTTAGGTCATGGGTCTCTCTGCACGACGGCTGGCCCACAGTGGCCTCTCCCTGGGATCTTTGCCAGGCCTACCCCTGCCACGTTCCCCAAGACGGGCTTCCAGTTCCTCTGCGTGGCGTTCTCAGACAGGACCAGTTCTGCTCTGCCCCGCTCTGACTGGGGAGGATGCTGAGTATGCACAGAGAACCTTGGTACAGCTAGGAGTGCCGGGTGCCTCTCCAGGAAGACACATTTTGGCTCCTGAGCCCACAGTCCCAGCCATCCTCTCTCCTGCCGTGAGGACCCCAGGGGGAAGTGCTCTCAGACCGCTGAGCAGCCAGCCGTGATCACGGCCAGGCCCCAGAGGCTACAGGCTGGAGGAAGTGCTTTTTCATCGAACAGAATCTCCTCCAGTCCTCTGAGGCCAGCCCCAGGCAGAGGGATGCTTGGTTAGGCCCAGCTAACTGATTCCCCTCGTGGACAGAACTAACCGGGGTCCTCAGAGGCACAGGAAGGTAGTCCCACCTCTTTTCTGTGCTCCTGCTGGTGGGGTCAGGCTTCCAGGGCTCTGGGAACTGCTTACGTGCCCCCTGCTTCTGCGCCCCAGAATCATCATCACTGCCTGTCGCAAGAGAGCACAGACACTGGAGTCAGAGAGACTCCCAATCAGGTCGTAGCTGGTTCCATTTCTAGCTGTCCCACTAGCTTCATTCTCTGACCTGTGGCTTTCTATTTGTACATCGGGGACATTCATATTGCATTTGCCTGACTTACAGACATTAGTGAGGGCCACACGACATAATAAGAGGCAAAGTGCTTATCAAACAGAAGGGTGCAGTACATTTGTGCCAGAATAAACCCACTGAGGGCTGGAAATGTGTCAGATTCATTCACTGCGACACTCCCAGGATCAAGAACAGTGCCTGGCACATAGTAGGTACTCGATAAACATACTTCTCGAATGAATGAACTGGAGGATTACAGATCAGAGTACAAATCATGGACAGGACATCAGGACAATTACTGACATTAATTGCATCTTCGGCCATGTGCCAGGCAAAATACTGACGACTTCTTTTTTTTTTAAGTTTATTTATTTATTTTTGAGACAGAGAGAGAGGAAGAGAGGGAGAGAGAGAGAACCCAAGCAGGCTTCTGCCTCCTCAGTGCAGAGCCCAACACGGGGCTCAAACTCACAAACCGTGAGATCGTGACCTGAGCCGAAACCAAGAGAGTCAGCTGCATAACTGAACCACCCAGGCGTCCCACTGACCGCTTCTTGTGTGGATAATTCCATTTAAACTTCACAGCCCAATGAAGGAGGTGTTGGCATTATTTCCATTCTGCAGGGGAGTTAATGTGATTCAGGGAAGTTAGCGATTTTTCCCAAGGCCACGGTGGGATAGGTTGTTACCCGAGGGAAGTGAATTGGTGGGTTCAGAGAGGCTCACCGCCCAACAGCGGAGCTCAAGAGGCCTTAGTGCCTGAGAGGTACCATGAGGATGGCTGCATGTTGACACCTTTTTCGCTCTTTAGGACTGCAGTATGAAATTGCAGATGCCTCTGGAAGGCAGTTTAGCCTGAATTTCTAATCATGGAATAATCTGGTTTGGCCTCCTTGGTGCAGACAGTAAGGCTCTTCTGCAGGGACGGGATTCGGCGGGGTCCCTGGGTGAGTGGCAGTGACATGGCAGACGGGGGGCTTGCCATGAAGCGGGCTGATGTGTCCAAGATGCATGCTGACTGCTTTGTAGAGAACTGGCGAAAGAGTGTCTGGGTCCCCAGGTCGCCTTCCTGGGGCGGCGGTGATGGAGCAGCCCAAACCTTGGAAGGCAAAGAGCTGCATGACCTGAAGCCTGTCTTAGGGGGGGAGGGGTGGTATTGAGGAGTTGTTAAGGGGGCCTGCCTTTAGGTTTGAATTTTTTATGATGAAAATATATTCGCATATTACTTGGGCAGTTATAAAAAAATGTATTGAAATAAATGGAAGAGGAAAGCAGCAAGAGTGGGGGAAGGTTGAGGAAAGGTCATGGGTTGGACGCTCCAAAGCGACACAGCTTCCAAGACTGCACAGCCTGCGCCAGGCTGCAGCTCTCCAGGGCTTGGCCGATGTACTGGGGATGAACGGCAGCCCCCGGCCTTCCCAGGGCACGACGGCCAACGAGCCTGATCCACGGCTGGGGGTGGGGGTGGGGGGGCAACGTTTGCCTTGCAGTTGGCAGCATCTCCCGGCCTCTTCCCTCTGAGCCTTCCTCATGAGAGACTCATTATGCAGTTTGGTCACATGCCCTTTGCATTTTAATGAATGAGTCAGGGGACAGACTCAATTTGAAAGAGGAATCACAGCTCTCGGCTGGGTGAAGGGCTCTCAAGGGATGCTCTCGCAGCTTGGATATCATAAAAAAAAAAAGGAAAGAAGGAAGCTAGTTTCTTCTGAGAAAAAGAAGCGTCTGAAGAAGGAAGGTCAGGAAGGAGGGAGGGAGGAAGGGAGGGAGGAAGGAAGGGGGCACAGAGGGAGGAAGAAGAGAAGGAAGGAAGGAAGGGAGGGAGGGAGGGAAGGAAGGAAGGGAGGAAGGGAGGGAGGGAGGGAGGGAGGGAGGGAAGGAAGGAAGGGAGGAGGGAGGGAAGGAAGGAAGGGAGGAAGGAAGGAAGGAAGGGAGGGAGGGAGGGAAGGAAGGAAGGAAGGAAGGGAGGGAGGGAGGGAGGGAGGGAGGGAAGGAAGGAAGAGAGGAGGGAGAGGGATGGACAAGGGGCAAAAAGAACAGCCTACACTTCAGAAAACAGTCCTGGAATAGATGCTCCCTGCCAGACACTCCCCACCCTTCACCTTCCACTTACTTACTGCAAACCTTTAGTGCTTTTGAAGCACCAGGCACCACACCAGGCATGGGAGTTACCGGGCAAATGAAGACATTTTGCATAAAATCAAATCAGTTGGGTCCCACTGGAGTAACTACGGTGGGGGTTGAATGTGGGAGGCGGGGTGGGCCCAAGGAGCCGGCGCCCGCCCGCTCCCTCTCCATGAGTAGCCCCGCAGGAAGGCAGGGGATACCCCACTGATGGCCACGGGTTCCCGCCTCTGGAGCAGGTGCCGCGCGCCGGAAGTGGGGAGAGCGCTCCGCAGGGAGCACCTCACTGAACCCCGACGGTGATCTCCTGAGACAGATAACGTCACATCACATTTTCTACAGAGGACGAAACTGAAGCAGAGAGCAGCCTGCCCAAGGTCACCCGGGGATTTGAACTCAGGTCTGTCTGCCTCCACAGCTCTTGGCAGCTCCGGTCTACGCTGTCAGCCAGCCGCGGCACGGGGAATGCTGGGGAAGGCCTTTCCCTTCCCAGGCTTCCTTCCAAGAACACTCTGAACCCCCAGGAGGAAGAGGTTGGTGTGAATCCAGATGCAGTCAACGCCAACCAGCCTGGGAGCGGATCTGAAACCTCAGCGCGCGGGACTGTGTGTGTGTGTGTGAGACCGAGCCCAAGGGCCGCAGGGGTGGGGGTGGGGGGCGGGGAGGAAGGAAGCTCAGCCTCACCGCGGTCAGCTGGGGCGGCCTGCCTGTTCCCAGCCTCCACACCACAAAACACAGAGCAGCAGATGCTTAGCAAATGGGCGTGTGGGAGGGAGACTTACCCTCAGATGGCGGGTGGGCAGGCGGTGTCACCGAATTGCTCAACAAAGCCACCTTGGCTTTGAACTTTGAGCCAGGATCTGCTGGAACAGGGCATGGGGAGGCGGCAGCGGCATTCACCACTGTGAAGAGGATGTCTGCCCTCCCTTCTGCCCCCCAGGTCGGAGAACACAGCCTGGGAAGAAGCCAAGAACTGAAAAGCCACTGCTCACCTATATTGGCCTGAATTTTTACAGCTGGAGAGAGATACACAAGCACAGTGGGGCGCAGGGGCCCTGGGCTTCGTGCTGGGGAGACGAGCAAGGCCACCTGCCACGAACCTGGACTGAACACAGAAACAGCCAGCCCTCACTGAGTGACTTCCGCACGCCAGGGCTGTCGTCCACATCACCCCTTTGAACCCTCGCTGCCTCCCCGTGAGGGAGGTACTGTTACCAGGCCCATTTTACCCAAGAAGAGAAGCATGCCCGGAGAGATGAATAACTTGCCGAGGTCACATGTCTTTCCCCGCTTCTGGTTCCTAAGAGGAGAGATTTTCCCTAAAACTCGCTTTTCTGTCTTTACTCTCACTGCCCACGGCAATGGAACAACTTGTCCCATGGGTGAAAACTTGGGAAGAGTATCCGCTCGGCTCCACCCCCTCCTCCAGGCTCCCCCAGGAAGTCAATTTTGTTCGCACACTACGCTACATCCTCCATGCTAGCTTTAGTGACAATTAAGAGGGTACTTTGGCTCTCTGCCATTCCTTTGTCTTTTTATTCATTGTGTTAGGAACCTGGATGCGGGAGAGGGGTGCTGTTTTTTGGAAGGCTCTTTGGAGATCCCAACACCACTTAGGAGGACGCTGACGGCTCTGGCCAAACCGCTCCCATCTGACCAGGGGACGCTGCTCTCCCTCCACGTCTTGGCAAAGGACGCTCTTGGCTTGAGGATCAATATCCCTTGTCACTAGCAGTGCCTCCCCAACCCCACACTTTTTCTTGCAGACTGGCTTTTTTTTTTTTTTCTGGGATGAGGAAAACCAAGCTTTGCGCACAGTTTCCCAGTGTAAAAAGGGAATCAGTTATGAGAGGGTTTCCCTGGGGTGGGTGGTAGTGTCTTGGCCTAGGTACCAGCTCTTTCCCTGGCCACCTGGGAGGGCACTGACAATGGGTACTTGACCACCCACAGTGCCACCAGTCTAGCTGGCCAACTCAGGGAAAAACCGAGGCAGCCTACATAAACAAACCCCATGTCAGGTCCTATATGTCCCAGGGGCCAGCTCCGCTGGGTCTGGCAGGCGGCTCAGAGCCCTCGATGTCTCCAGGGCGGGTCCGTACTACCTTGCTTTGTGACTGTGGGCAAAGTCTTTACCTGCTCTGTGCTCTGATTTCCTCATCTATAATATGAGAAGATGCTACTTGCACTCCTGCCGGTCTCACAGGACGGATGGGAGATCAAATACGTAGAATGGATTTGAAAAGGAATAAAAAGTCTCCACGAGACAGAAGGGAATTATCATTTCATAAGCTTTCATAATGGACTCCGGGTCTTCAGTTTTGTCACCGGCACTGACCCACCCGCATTTCACATTTGGGTAACGATGCCCAACCCCCTCTGCAAGTTCATTCCGGGGGTCCGTCCCTCCCCCCACCCTCCCTATCCTTATAGATCCAGTGACACAGTGACGCAGCCCAAGCGGACGAGTGCCTCGCACCCCTGGACCACGGTGATTGTGGTCAGGGATGGGCGATGAGACTTTCGCTAGGACTTTTGGAAAAGACCGTCTCTGTGGAGACCCTTTTAAAAGGGCCCAGGGGCTAAACCTGATGCTGCTGTCTTGTTACCACACCAACCCCAAACGAAGGTCGAAACAAATCTGGAGCCAAGAAGCAGAGGGAAACCAAGAGTCGATTTTAACAGCTGAACCCCAAACACCAGCCGTGTCTACCTGTGACACTGTGATTTATAATAAGAAGTATGTATTTGGTATTTGTTTGTTTGTTTGTTTTTGTTTTTTTTGTATTTGGTATTTGACCACCAGTTTCTGGCTTACAGCTCCTAAAACACCTTTGGAATTTCCTGAGATAACAGGAAAAAAAGGGGGGAGGGGGTGTCTTCTGTTATGCTAATGAGTGACTTTTGGAAAGCACCTTAGGAAGGGCTTGTGACCAGAGAACCAATCTTGTGATTAGAGGGTTGGAACTTTCAGTCCCAGGGGTGGGAGGTTGAAGGTTGACTCAATCACCAACGGGCAGTGATACAATCGATTGTGCCTATGCGACGAAGCCTGCAGGAAAACACAAAAGGACGGGGTTTGGAGAGCGTCCAGACTGGTGAACACGTGGAAATCTGGTGAGCGCAGAGAGAGCATGAAGGCTCTGTACCCCTTTCCCCATACCTTGCTCTATGGGTCACTTCCACCCGGCTGTTGCTGAGTTCTATCTTTTTATGATAAACCTGTAGGAACCTAGGAAGTAAACTGTTTCTCTGAGCTGAACTGTTTCTAATCGAAGCCAAGGAGGGGCATGGGAACCGCCAATTTACCGCTGATCAGTCAGAAGCACAGGTAAACAGCCTGGACTCGCAACGAGCATCTGAAGTTGGAGGGGGGGCAGTCTTGTAAGACTGAGCCCTTAACCTGGGAATCCAACACTATCCCCACGTAGGGAGTGTCAGAATGGAGTTGGATTGTAGGATGCCTAGCTGGTGTCTCAGAGAATTCCTTGGCGGCGTGGGGAACCCCACCCCCCTGACCGCACGCACATGCTGGAAAGTGGGTGCAGAACCTCATTACCACACCCGGACTTTTTGGTTTAAGGTAAGCCCCCACATTCCCTTTTTTCTCAAAGGCATCTTGGGTTGGATTTTCAGTCTCTTGTTACCAAGAGAACCCTAATGGATATGGCATTATCTCAATTAATCTTGAATTTGAACCAGGTCTCCTGGTCTCTAGAGCCTGCATTCTACCCACTCCAGGATGCGAGAAGGAACGAGTCTCATAGTTACAGCTGCATCACATATTTCGGTCGGCAGCAGGGCATCTGCTGGGACGGGAGAGCCCCAATTCTCCTGCAGCCAGCGGTTGAGGGGAGGACTTAATTCACTAGTGTTCTCGGCCGTGTACCTCTTCCCTGGAAGAAAAGCACCAACAACAGGAGGAGTTTAGTCAATTCCTGTAGGGCCTAAGCTTGATGTCAAGGGCTGGGAGGGCTCAGAATGGCCCGATATCTTCTCCTTCTTCTAGGGACTGATGCTCTGTACCCACCTTTTTAGAGTTCTGCTTTTTTTTTAATCCCAGGCTTACAACCTGAGCTGCTCTCATGAGTTTTGTAGGAATAATGGCTTTGAGAGGAATTTAGTGCACGGCGGGGATGGTAGATGTGGCACTCTGGAAGGGGAAAACGGTGCAAAAGGGGACATCTCACGATTGCATAAGTTTCAACTGGTTGAGGGAGCAAGTCAGCCACATATGTTGCATAACGAGATAAAGTAATAAAGTATCTTCCAGATATCTCCTGTATTTGCCTAGCATCACGTGGGGATGGGGAAAGTGGATGGAGACATAGATGAACTAAGATGAGCCATGAGCTGATCGTTATTGGAGCTAGGTTATGGGTGTGCGAGGGTTTATGCGGTCTCCTTGCACGTATGTTTGAAATTTTCCATAGTAATTTTTAAAAGCATAATGAATAATTTAAAAAACATGTTTTGGGGCGCCTGGGTGGCTCAGTTGGTTGGGCAGCCGACTTCGGCTCAGGTCATGATCTCATGGTCTGTGAGTTCGAGCCCCGCGTCGGGCTCTGTGCTGACGGCTCATCAGAGCCTGGAGCCTGCTTCTGATTCTGTATCTCCCTCTCTCTCTGCCCTTCCCCTGCTCATGCTCTGTCGCTATGTCTCTCAAAAATAAATAAACATTAAAAAAAATTTAAAAAAAAAAACCAACATGTTTTGTGTTTTATTCTTTCCAGAGCCCTTTACACATATCTCGTAGGCACCTCACAAATGATTCCCCCCCCATTTTAAAAACGGCAAAACTGGGGCGCTTGGGTGGCTCAGTTGGTTAAGCATCCAACTCTTGGTTTCGGCACAGGTCCCCATCTCGCAGTGTCAAGAGCTCAAGCTCTGTGCTGGCCACGAGGAGCCTGCTTGGGGTTCTCTGTCTCCCTCTCTCTCTGCCCCTCCACTCCTCACGCTGTTTCTGTCACTCTCAGGATAAATAAATAAACTTAAAAAAAAAATAAAGATGGTCAAACTAAGGCTGGAGAGGCTAAGTCATTTATGCAGGTGGAAATGCAAGGTGGACCCGGCCTTCCACCTCCTGCTCCAAGGTTAGTCTGGGGCACGGGTCAACATGGGCAGGCTGGGCAGCCCCTGCTCGGTGGGGGTGGACAGGCAGGGATGGGAGCCCGGGGAACCAGTGCTGTCCACTTCCAGATCTAGAGGGAGCCCGGTGCGTGTGTAACAGGTGTGGCGCAGACCCCACAGGGCCTCAGGGAGACGTGGAGTGCACAGTGGAAAGCTCCTGGCCACCGATTTCACGTGCTCCTTGGCAGTGAAGAGAACACTGAGTCTAGCACAGCAGGCTCTGGACCCCGTCACGGGCATCCTGAGAACTGTTGCCTGAGCATCTGGGTCTGATAAAGGGAGACCCACGTGGGCTGCCCTGCCCCCTTTCCCGTAACTATTTCCGCACTTACCCTTGAAGCTCTGTGCGTGTGGCTGCTCTTTTCTTTCCTTTCCTCCAAACATATGGATTCCCAGCTCCTATTTCAAACTCAAACGCTCCTCTCCTATAAACTCCCCAAAGCTCTCAATTTCCTTTTTCCATTGCTCATTCTTTCCTAAAGTGCATGAAAAAGCCTCTCTTAGCTCCGTTCCAATTTCCTTGTTTATAAAAGAAGGGCAAGGAGAACAGTGATTTCAGCGATCAAGGTTAAGCATGGCCTGATTCCTTCCTTAGGAGAACACACCTCAGTGGCCTGGGAGATCAAAGCTTACCAGGTACAAGAACTAATCACAGGAAAGCTCTGACACCCCCCCCCCCCCCCCCCCCCAGTACTCAGCCTGCAGGAGGCCTGATACGGGACCATCCGCTCCCTTTTGCTGGCTGAAACGTCCTTTCTGAAAGTCGCTAATAGAATAGAAAAAAGAAGAAGTCACAAGCAGGCACGATTCCCGGAAGGTTACTGCTCAAGCGGGAATGTGTTATCTGGGGAGGGAGGAACAGGTCCTGGCCTGCTCCTTTGCCCGTGGCCTTGTATTTCCTCACGGTAATGGCACCTGACTCCTTACAGGCAGCAAAAGCCCAACCCTCAGCACCAAAACTGTACACATCAGCACTGACTGGGGCCGGGGAGGACAGGCGGTTCGATGCACCATCTGGGGCCTGGGGGACAGAAGGTCCTCACCCTGGCCGAGGTCACAGACCTACCAGTGCCCGCAGCTGCCCAGCAGGTGACATAGATGGCCTGCGGGGCGGGGCGATAGAAGGCAGCTGACACCGGTCAGCCTGGAAGAGCAATGGGTGGTGGCAAGTGGGGACTGGAGGCGACAAGTCCTCTCTGACGGGCGCCGCGGCTCCTCACCTCAGGCTGGTTATTGCTGTGGAAGACGGGGCGCTCCGTCTTGCCAGATCTTCCATTTTCCCCCGGAAGAGGAGATCTGGCTTTTCCAGGAAGTCTCCCAACTTGAGAATGGATTGAAACAAAAAACCTACTGCAAAGGCTGACAGTATCGGCCAAATAAAATCTACGGGTTCACCCCAATGCCCCGTTGGCACCCCTGACCTAGGGAGCAGGTCCTCAACCTGTGCCCCGTGGCAGGGAAGGTCAGGGTGGAGGTCAAGGGCGGGCGGCGCACTGAGGAGGTGAGGCTGCTTGCCTCCGGGGCTCATGAAACACTGTCAGACTTCTGTCGCCCTATCCCGCTGCATCTGCTGCTAGGTACCAACGACCCTCCAACCCGCTTCAGAAATTCTCTTCCTCTCCAAGCCCACTTCATGCGGCAGTTCAGAACTCTCTCTTCGGGTAAGGCAAGCCATTCCTTCCACCTCTGATGGAATTTGAGTCAACTTTAAAAAAAATTTTTTTTTAATGTTTATTTTGGAGACAAAGAGAAACGGAGTGTGAGCATAGAAGGGGCAGAGAGAGAGGGAGACACAGAATCCAAAGCAGGCTCCAGGCTCTGAGCTGTCAGTGCAGAGCCCGACGTGGGTCTCCAACCATTGAATCATGAGATCATGACCTGAGCCGAAGTCAGAAGCTTAATCCCACTGAGCCAAAGGTGCCCCTTTGAGTCAACTTTCAAAAGAACTTAAAATTCACCTGCCTGTAGAAGAATCAAGTAACACCTGCCTTTCTCTCCTACTTGACAAAACCATGACCAGTGACTCTGGGTACTTAAGAAGCTCTTTCCCGCCACCTCCCTAGAAACATACGGTGCTTCAAGGATAGCTTCTGTGCCTCATCTCCATGGGAGAGATAAGAGGGAAACTGAGGCATAGAGCTGAAAGCTATTTGTCAAAGACACATTTATTTGGCAGGATTCCAAAGAGCTGGGAGAACCATGTACTAAGCTATTTTTAAAAGTTTGGGGGTCTTCCTGGATTGTGCATAAGAGAGGTAAGTAGGATTGCCTTACAGTGGGATGTAACCTAGAAGGCTGAGAGATGAGGCAAGACCACAGGCCAAGGTAGATCATCGACTCTCTCCCGGGCATCACCTTTACCCCGCCACTTAGAGTCTTTGATTCGTGCAATTCCCTCCACGCAGGGAGTGAGGCAGATGATGGGAGGGGACGGCCAGAGCCGGTTCAGGGCAAGGGAAAGTGCTGCGCAGGAGCGACTGCCTGCAGCTGCGTGGGTGCGGGTTTGCACGCTTCGTTCGTATGCAAGCCATTTTGGTACGAGATATGTTTCTGTGCTTCAGGAAATACCCCCCGGGGGAACCTTCCTGACTCTGGGCCCTGTCTCCCATCTCCCCAGCACACTGCGGCGATTCGTTTCACCAGTCTATACCTACAGGGCACCTTGGTCAGGCATCAAGATGAGGTCAATGAACATAGGAAAGGCCCCGTCCTAGTACTGGGGGGCGGGGGGGGCGGGGCATCGTTTAAGAGGGAGGCGGGTGAGCACTTGGACGGCGGAAGTGGACCTGGAGAGGGCACGGAGGAGGCAGCCAAGCTTGAAAGGCAGAGGGAAGGAGTCTGGGAACACATTCTGCAAGAAATGAGGTCTAAGCTGAGATCTGAAGGTCGAGGTGGTACTGGACCAGGTGAAGGGAAGGCAGGTGTCTCAGGCAGAGGAAGCAGCGTGGGCAAAGGTCTGGGGGCAGAGTCCCTCCCCGCCGGCCCAGTGCTTGAGGAAAACCTGCTGTCTGAGCTCAGGCACAGGCCATCCCAGGGAGAGGTTCACGGGAGGCCTGGGCCCAAGTATGGCACTGATATGGCCGTGGCCAGAAGCCAAGGCTGAGAACCTTAAAAGTCACTGTTGTCAGATTTAAACCGCTTAAGGTCCCCAGATGACAGGATGGAGTAGTACGTGTTCAGGGGACAGTTTGGAGTATGGCCCTTCCTCCTAATAAAGGACAAAACACTAAAGGTAACACAGAACCTGAGACAAACTGGCTTCGAAATGTCAATTAAAAAGGTTAAAGAATATTCAGACTTTCGCTTTCTCTTTCACACACACAAGGTGGGATAGGTAGAGTGTCAGATTTTTTATATTATTTTTGTGAAGTTTTTATTTAGTTATTTTGAGAGAGACAGAGTGTGTGCGGGGGAGGGGCAGAGAGAGAGGGAGACAGTGCTGACAGCACAGAGCCCAATGTGAGGCTGGATCTCAGGAACCGTGAGATCATGACATGAGCTGAAATCAAGAGTCAGACGCTTAACCAACTGAGCCACCCAGGCGCCCCTTATACTATTTTTCATAGAGGAGGAAACTGAGGCTCCAAGTGGAAAAGTATCCAAGGTTATTGGCTCCTTCATTCACTCACTGACTCCACAAAATTAACACAGCACCTGCTGTTGGCAGGCTTGTACTAGGCTACGTGGATATAGTGAATAACAAATACTCCCTACTCATAGACGCCAGGATTCAAACCCATTGCTCGGATTCCAATCCCAGTACCTTTTCCAGCACACTGAACAGCAGGTTATGGATATGGGGTCTCTAGGGTAGTGCCCCAGTGGGTGGGTGTTTACAGCAACCCTCCACCCGCCCTGCAAACACATTATCAAAGAAAACACTGCATAGTTTCTATGCAAATGTATCTTCGAGGCAAGGCAAGGCGCAGCCCAGATTTTCTCTAGAAGTCCCTCCCATACAGAGACCTTACCTACCAATGGTTGTCCTGGCTCTGGTTGTCTTTGAGTCACTGAAAATTTTCCTATTCCACCTCCGCCCTCTGTACTAGCCTAAAGAGAATGCTTTTAAACCCTCACCTTGGGGCACCTGGATGGCTCAGTCAGTTGAGCGTCTGACTCTTGCTTTCGGCTCAGGTCCCTGATCCCCTGTCCTGAGATCAAGCCCCATGTCAGGCTCTGTGCTGAGCCTGGAGCCTGCTTGGGATTCTCTCTCCCTGTCCCTTTGCCCCTGTCCTACTTGCGTGCACGTGCTCTCTCTCAAAAAAATAATTAAAAACAATAAACCCTCACCTTTGGCAAGCCTTCCCTCTAAACCCTGGTATACAGAAGTAGGGATGGGATAAAGGTTCTTTCAAAGGAAAAGGGGGGGATGGGATTGAGGGGAGGAGGATAAAGCAGGAGGAAGCACAGGAAGAGGACACACCAGACCCACTGCCTGCCTCCCTCCCTCCCCCCGACTATTCTACTGTGAGCCATATCTGGCCGAGGTCAGAAATGACTGGCAAAACCCGACCAGACAGACGTCTCTCAAAGACGTTTGGGAGAGGCTGGTGTATCTCCCCGGAGCCTGGGCAATGTTATTTCCTGGGGCAAAGCAAGTCACAAAGGAGGCAGGCTGATGACTGAATGTCTGGGGCAGGGTGGGAGGCAGTGCCAGGAGGTGGGGGGCGGGGGGAGTGGTGGAAAGGGAGGAGGGGCAGAGCGTTGGCTGGTTTCACACAGACAGAGCTCTCCATTTTTCCAGACTGGAAAAAGCTGTTTGGGCTGTGCACATTTGCAGAGAGTCACGGTCTTTACTGCGCTTCCTGGCTCGACAGATTTCTTTTTGTCATTCAGTCAAACGCAGCTTGTATTTTTCGTAGCCAGAGCTGAACAGCCCATGGGGGCTCTTCCCCCACGCTGTGTTCGAAACCGCATCAGCAGTGACTCAAAAAGCCCAGCTCATATGGGCAGCAGGAGTGGGTGGGGTAGCAACGTGTTAGCGATAAAGAGCCGGGCATTTAGACAAACAGTGTCTCCCCCTTGGTGGTATTTAATTACACTCCTCATTTGCCCAGCCCCCACCTTGTCTTCTGGAGCAGCCGAAAGAACAAACGGCTACTCTAGAAACTGATTCCTGCACTTAGCATGTGACTCTCAGTTATCCACATTGATGGTGGGGGAGGGTAAGGTGTGGGAAAAGTGGTTAATTAAAAAAAAAAAAAAACACCAAAAAACAAAAAAACCTTCTCGCCAGAATGTGCCTATGCAGAGTTCAGCTCCAGACACGCTTCTGGCCAGATGTCAGATTGGAAAGTTGGTTGTTGAACCAGCGTATGCTAAAACAGTACTTCAATACAATAAACATTAACTGCGCACTCACTATGTGCAAGGTACAGTGCTGGGGGGGGGAGGGTATCCAACTGACCACAGCTTAACATTCACTTTACAGTGTTAATAGAAAACAGCGTGTGAGCCCAATGCGATGCACAGCCAATGGTAGAATTTTGGGCATCGAATAGGGACCAGGTTAGTAAGGGAAGTCTTTTTGGGGGTAGGAGACGGGGGAGACCCCTTCGCATCCCACTCATGGGCTCCCATATGCATAATGCCAACCAAAGCACCACACTGGGAATAAAGTCATCACATCTTGCTTATACAACCTAGAGTCACGCTGCCCTGAGAGTCAGAGAGCGAGAACCTCATCTTCAGAGATGATATGACGTATCCAGGCGATGTCTGACGCCTCTGGCCAAGGGGAGGGTGAGTAAACAGGCATCCCTGATGATGCAGATCAGCATCGCCTGATGCAACGGAACACAGCCTCTACCTTCTTTCTCTTCTTGGGTCGCCAAAGGACAAAGTCATCTTGCATTGATTTAAAGAGAGAAAGGACCCACACAGACTTCTCAGACTTGCTTTTGGGTCAGGAGCTCCGAGGAGTCGGAGGGGTGGAGGCTGATGGAGGGAAGCAGGGCTCTTTAGGGGACCAGGGAGCTGGGGGAGCTAGGAATTCTGTCTAGTCCAAGTTGACTATGCCAGATGTAGCTCAATTTTTTTTTCTTTTAAAAGACTGTTATGGGTTTCCTTTCCAAAGTGGAACTGCAGGGATGGAAAAATGAGTTTCAGTTGCTATGGAAATAGGAGTTGGCTGGAGCCTGCGGGAGCAGCAGCTGGAGTAGAACAAGTGGCCAGGAGCCTGGCCCTGTGACAGAGGGGCTTCCGGCTGGGGATAAGACAACAGCAGGCTTTAGCAGGGAGGAGGTGGGGGGCAGAAGAGAGAGGAGACAGAGACTGTCTCCAGATCCTGCTGCCTATGGATTCTGCAGACACGTGGAGTGGTCAAGAATAGTGTGTGTGTGTGTGTGTGTGTGTGTGTGTGTGTGTGTGTGTTGTACGTACATCCCCACAGGCCAAAAAAAAAAAAGAGAGAGAGAGAGAGAGCAAAATCACTGCCTGAGAAAGAACAGAGTTTCACTGGAGACTGTGAGGTCAAGAAAGCCCTAAGACAGTTGAATGACAGAAGAGGCTTGTTGTTTTAAAGACTTCCAGGGGGTGAGGAAATGCCTGAGCAGGGACTGGCCTTCACTCTCTGTGCTCCCTCACCTTTTGTCCTCACACAACTCCTCAAATTGAAACTGATGTGGGCCAGAAACACAGCCAACAAAATCCCCGAGGGGTTAGTAAGACTGTGGGGGTGGGAAAGCAGGTTGTTCTGTTTCATCCACATTTCTGCGTGACTGTTTCTGTTCCAGGTAGAGAGCCTGCATGATCTAGGGGCTTGAGGGTCTTCATCCTGAGGCTTCGAAGGGGTCTGAATGTTCTTAGCATCACGTGCTGAGGAGATGCTTCAGTCAGGCTTACGGTAACTTCAGGTCTTTGCTGGATCCCTCAGCAGGGCCCACCTGGAGGAATATTATTCTATTCCCACTCCTACTCCAGTAAGAGGAACCACCCAGCCCTTTTCCTCCCATCATGGTGGGGATGAGTGGACAGGGGAACTGCACATCCACAAAAAGACTCAAAGTTAGGCTTTTGACACCATATAATTCTATCACTGTTTATATATGTTGTCCCTGAGAAACACTGACAGGATCATACAGTTTAAGTTGTATTTCTTCATTTTTCAAGATAGCAAGACCCTCAAAAAGTAGAAGTAAGCATCAAAAATGAATAAAATACTTGTAAATAAAGTTAACCAAGGAGGTGAAGACTTATACACTAAAAACTGTAAAACTTTGCTGAAAGAAATTAAAGAAGATACAAATAAATGGAAAGACATCCCATGTTCATTGATAGGGAGGCTTAACATTAAGATGGCAATACTACTCAAAGCAATCTATAGATTCGATGCAATCTCTATCAAAATCCCAATGACTTTTTTTTCAGAAATGGAAAAATCCATACTAAAATTCATATGGAATCTGAAGAAATCCCAAATAGCCAAAATGATCTTGAAAAAGATGAGCAAACTAGGAGAACTCACACTTTCCGATTTCAAAACTTACAATGAAGGTATAGTAATCAAAACACTGTGCTACTGGTATACAAACAGACATATAGACCAACAGAATACAGTAGAGAGCCTAGAAATAACCCCTCACGTGTATGGTCAAATGATTTTCAACAGGAGGCCAAAAACACTTAATGGGGAAAGGACAGTCTTTTCAACAAATAGTGTTGGGAGAACTGAATATCCACATGCAAAAGAAACAAAGCTGGATACTTTATACCGTATACAAAATTAACTAAAATAGATCAAAGACCTAAACATAAAATCTAAAACGAAATGACACGAAAGCACAGACAACAAAAGAAAAACTAGATAAACTGAACTTCGTTAAAGTTAAAACCTTTGTATATCTGGGGCGCCTGGGTGGCTCAGTCAGTTGAGCGACCTACTTCGGCTCAGGTCATGATGTCACAGTCTGTGAGTTCAAGCCCCGCGTCGGGCTCTGTGCTGACAGCTCAGAGCCTGGAGCCTGCTTCGGATTCTGTGTCTCCCTCTCTCTCTCCGCCCTTCTCATACTCTGTCTCTCAAAAATAAATAAAACATTTAAAAAAAAAAACTTTGTGTATCAAAGGACACTATCAACAAGGTGAAAAGACAGAATGGGAGAACATATTCGCAAATCATATATCTGATAAGGGATGAATATCCAGAATATATAAAGAACTCCTACACCTTAACAGCAAAAAACAAAAACAAAAACAAAAACCACAAAACTCAACCTGATTCAAAAATGGGCAAAGGACCTAATAGACATTTCTCCAAAGAAGATATACAAACGGTCAATAAGCTCACTAAAAGATGCTCAACATCACTAGTCATCAGGAAAATGCAAATCAAAACCACAATGAGATCCTATTAGAATGGCTATTATCAAAAATCCCAGAAAATAACAAATGTTGACAAGGCTGTGGAGAAATAGAAACCTCTGCACATTGCTGGCAGGAATGAAAAATGGTACGGTAATTCCTAAAAAAATAAAATAGTAGAATTAACGTATGATCCAGCAATTACACTCTGGATATATACCCAAAAGAACTGAAAGCAGGGATACTTGAACACTTGTGCTCATGGCAGTGTTATTCACAATGGCCAAAATATGGAAGTAACCCAAGTGGCCATGGACAGATGAATGGATAAACCAAATGCCATGTAAGCATACAATAGGATACGATTCCGTCTTAAAAAGGAAGGACATTCTGACACCTGCCACAACATGGATGAACCTTAGAAACATTGTACCAAGTGAAATAAGCCAGTCACAAAAGAACAAATATCCCACAATACCATGGATACAGTGTACCTGGAGTAGTCAAAAGCATAGAGACAGGAGGTACGGTGGTGGTTGTCAGAGGCTGGAGGAAGGAGGAAATGGGGAGGAAATTAAAATTAACCAAACAATCAAACTCATTGTTTACTGAGTTTGGGAAGATGAAAAAATTCTAGAGATGGATGGTGGTGATGGTTGGTTACACAACCACGTAAAGGTACGTAATGCCACTGAACTGTACATTTTTAGATGGTTAAAATGGTAAACTTTGTGTCATGTATATTTTTCCCATAATTAGTGTGTGTGTGTATGTGTTTGTGTGTGTGTGTGTGAGTGTGTATAAATAACACAGGGGCAGCCTCTCGACTTCTGAGAAGTTCTGCCTTCACAGGCTTTCTGTCCAGTTAAGCCGAGTCGGCATCCAGGACAAATCCTTTCCCCTCGTCAGAGGTGCAGAGACGACTGCTGTGGCGAGCCCCTCGTGTGTAGGCAGGAAGAAAGATGAACGGAGATGAGGATTGTTCAGGAGGACTGTCCCCTTGCTCTGATGCAGGGTCTCAAGTGATGGGGCTGTCAGGCAAGAGCGGACACAGTGCGCACTCTGGCAGTTGAGAGGAAGAGAGGGGACTTTTGCTTGTCTGTCAGGTGGTATCACAGAGGAAGTGGTGCTTCAGGGGGCTTTGAAGGAATGAGGATGTGTGTATGTGTGAACTGGTGGAGGGAACTTCAGGTGGGCTGTCTGTGTGGTGGGAGTGCGGGGTGACTCAGAGACAGAAGTGGGGAGAGAATGCTGGTTCAGCAGGGAGAGGAGGTGACCAGGGTGAGGGTGGCAGGGACATGTGGCACACAAGCCCATGGTCTTGGAAGGTAAGTATTACAAAGGTATAGTTGGCCTTGATTTGTAAGCTTCTGGAGCAGATCCAGAAGGAATTTGAATGCCAAACTCACAATAACAACAACTTCTACGTACAGAGGACTTACTATGGTGCATCTTACTCAATAACCCTAAATAGTAGGGAATCGCCATTAGCTCCATTTTCAGCTGAGAAAACTGAGGCCCGAGTGGTTAAGCAACTTGCCAAGAACACACACATAGCCAGTAAGTGGCGGAGCGGGGGTATCAACCCAGAACTACATGGGTCCCAAACTCTAATACACAGAAGAAATGCCTCAGGAACTAGTTTAAAAACACAAATTCCATTCCCAGTGGCCAAAGATGGAATATTCTGAGCAACAAAACTAAGTAGTATTGGATTATAACCTCGAGTATAAAATAAAGCCCATGAGTCCATATTATTATAAATAAAAAGAGAAATTAATTAAATGGGAGAGAAGAGCCAAAGCATCGTGCTGAAGAATTCCAAGTAAATAATGTAGTTACACTCCCCTAAAGAAGCGAGGACAGCACTCTCCAGTCCCTCAAGCAAGGGCTGTGTGTAATGACTTCCTTCCAAGAGTATGGCATGGAATGGGGTGGGGGGGACGGGACGGAGCAACTTACAGTGGACAGACCTTACAAACGTTCAGTCAGGTGATTGAGGTCATGTTGACATCAGAGACACTTGACCACAGAGTGATGAAAATGGCACTCTACCTCTGTGGCCTTCCTCTCCCAAACCCACAACCCCGGTCTAACCATGAGAAAAATATCAGACAAATTCCAATAGAGGGGTATTCCACAACATACCCGACCAGTACTCTTCAAAACTGGGAAGGTCATCAAAAACAAGGAAATTCCAGGGCGCCTGGGTGGCTCAGTTGGTTGAGCACCTGACTTTGGCTCAGGTAATGATCTCACAGTTCATGGGTTCAAGCCCTGCATTGGGCTCTGTGCTGAGAGCTCAGAGCCTGAGCCTGCTTCAGATTCTGCGTCTCCCTCTCTCTCTCTGCATCTCTCCTACTTGTGCTCTGTTTCTCTCTCTCTCTCTCTCAAAAATAAACACTAAAAAGACTTAAAAACAAAAACAAGGAAATTCTAATACAGTCACAGTCAGTAGGAACGGAAGGAGAAGTAACAACTAAATGTGATACTAGATACTAGATGAGTTCTTGGAATCCAGAAAGATAAACACTAAGAAAATCTGAATCAATTCTGGACTTTGGTTACTAATAATGTATTCATGTTGGTTCATTTGTTACAACAAATGTACCATAGCACATAATAGAGGAAACTGGGCCTGGGGTAGGTAGAAACTCTCTATGCTATCATCTCGATTTTTCTGTAAATCTAAACTGGTCTAAAAAAATAAAATCTATTTAAAAAGATTCCCAGGTTCACCCTCAGAACCCCTGGCCCTCTGCTGTGCCTTTGCACAAGCGAATCAGAGTTGTGAGTGAAGCCAGCCCCACTCCCTGCCTGTTGCTGGACTTAAGAGAAGCCGCAGATACACAGTTCACACCAAGGATGCTGCATCCCCTCCTCCACTGGACTCCCTGAGGTTAGGGATGGCGCCTCTCTCAGTAGACTGGCAGTTCTCCTATGAGAACTGGATTCTCCCCTCCCAGGCTGGGCAGCCCGGCATCCCCTGAGGGCAGGGACCACTTCTCCTCTCGAGGATCAAAAGATGGCCTCCCTCTGAGGATTGCAAGATGGCCTCCCTCCATGGATCGCAAGATGGCCTCCCTCCGTGGCCCCAGAGGTGACAGATACTCCATGTGCATTTTGTCTTCCTTTTAGGTAAGTCAAGGTTCTTCACATGGGTGGGCGGAGAGGCCATGTCCAAAACATACATTTTTAAAAGCTGGCAAATTCCACCTGCTCCAAAATAATAGGTCTCCCAACACACTCGGAGCAGCACAATCAGAGCTCATCACAGCAAACACAATGATTCCTTGGGTTTGGTGCCCTAAGCTTCCTCTCCGGTACCGTTCTTACCTCAGGCCCGGTAGTAAACTTGGGATGCTGCCAATTCTATAATGGAACTCAGCATCCCAGGGAGCTGCTTCTCAGCTGCAAGAGGTTATTATTGGAAGGTACAGAGCAAGTCACCCCAAAATGTGGGGAGAGTATATCAGCAGAATGCACACACAGTATCTGTAATTACTGATCTGCAGAAGTTCTTAAGACAGGACAGGATGTGCCTCTGGACAAAGCAGGAAGAGCAAGGCCTGGAAATCAAATCAAGAGTTGACAATGAGGGGGGAAAAAAGGCCGATTGTATTAACATAAGCTGAAGGAATATTAGGTAGACAGAAATGGGGGAGCGTGAGGAGCTCGGAAAAGCTGGGACAAAAGACAAGCCTTTCTCTGAGAGTCTGTCTTATCTCCCACGTTGTTCAGAGCAGTGGGATTTCTGGAAACTTCTTGAACATTATAGGCAGCTCGGAGGGCTGGCCAGAGCTTCCTGGAATACTCTCTTGATAGAATCTCAAGGTGGGTGCAGGGAGCAGGAAGAAGGCAAAGATGGGGCACTGATTTCGGTCATGCCCACCGTGGGCACAGGGACGGGGGCTCAGATCAGCGGAGCTGTCACTGTGGACCCTCGTATCCCTCGGAGGAATCAAATACCTCAGGCTGTCCTGGCTATTAAAATCATCCGTCTTGCTCACCTTACTTTGGTTCTGGGAACACCAATCTTCTAACTAGAACTCGGCTGCCCAGGCGGGCTTCCTTCCGGATGAAAGGATGGGCTGGCAGGCTGACGTAAGGCTTTCAGGCTGCCTCGCAGGGCTCGTCCCATTGTGATTCAATACATTTGGGGTCAGGCTTCCTTACCAGGCTCCTGTGAATTTGGTTCGTGTGTCCCTTTCAGCCTGATGAGCTCCATGTGCACCAAGGAAGCTCCATCCCTGGCCCGTGAAGAGCGAGCCCCACCAGCGTCCAGGCTCCCCCTCTGCACTAGCCCTAAGCGAGCTTTCTTTGAGTGACAGTCTTTCCCTGGACGGCGCTATATAGCTGCTCATTGCCACATCAGTCACCCCAACTCCAGCTCCTCAACCCTGAGCCCAGAGTGAGCTGGGGGGGCCCTGAAAAAAAAAAAGGTACAGCACCAAAAGCAACTTTATGAGTTCCGTGGGATAAAAAAGAATAAGGAAGAGAGAGGCCCTTTGCTGAAGGGGGAAGATGCCAAGAACACACAATAGAGTAGAAGCTGAAGAAACTGAATGTTTAACCTAGAACAGGGAAGATCCGGGAGGGCCGGCAGCTTCCCCGTCATCAAATATCTGAAGGACTGTAGCGATGAAAAGGGGACAGATTTGTTCCCTGAGGCTCCAGAAGAAAGTATGACAACCAAGGGCCGGCAGATTCAGGGGGCCAGACTCCGAGTGGATAAGAAAGAGAAAACGTTTACGGCCGATGTCCTCTACTGTCTGTAATTTAAATAATATCCCCACTTTCTTTTTTCCTTTTGTCGAATTTGTGAGGAGCAGTCGATCCTGTAATTAAGAACACAGGCTGTGGAGCAAGACGACCTGGGCTCACTTTCCAGTTCTGTCACTTACTGGCTACATAACTTTGGGCAAGTTACTTAACCTCCCCGAGCCTCTTTCCTCAGCTAATAATAGTACCCACCTCAAACAGTACTTAGCCCATGTGACTGGGGTGAGGAGTAATGAAATTACTGGAGAAGAGGGCTTAGAATAACATCCAGCACATAGTAAGTGCTCAGTAAGTGGCAACTATTATTTTTATCATATTCTCATACTATTTATACTATTTTTCATATTTTTCTCTAAGCACAAATAAATTTATGTACATTTATTATATTTCTAAGTTTAAAAAGTTAAAAAAATTTTTTTAACATTTATTTATTATTGAGAGACAGAGAGAGACAGAGCATGAGGAGGGGAGGGGCAGAGAGAGAGGGAGACACAGAATCTGAAGCAGGCTCCAGGCTGTGAGCTGTCAGCACAGAGCCCGATGCGGGGCTCAGACTCACAAACTGCAAGATTATAACCTGAGCCGAAGTTGGATGCTTAACCGACTGAGCCACCCAGGTGCCCCTCCCCCCAAATTTTTTTTAAAGTTTATTTATTTTGAGAGTGGCAGAAACAGCGTGAATGGGGGAGGGGCAAGGAGAGAGAGGGAGAGAGGAGAATCCCAAGCAGGCTCCGCACTGCCAGTGCAGAGCCTGACGTGGGGCTCAAACTGATGAAACCGTGAGACGAGGAGCTGAGCCGAAACCAAGAGTTGGATGCTTAATCGACTGAGCCAGCCAGGCGCTCCTATGTAAATTCATTTTAAAGAAAACACTGTATATTACTAGGCAAGTGCAGAGTGATAAACACTGGCCCTGTAGAAGTGGAAACTATAAAAACAAACAAGCCAATGTTATGAAATGTTAGCTAACTATGATTGCCTGTTCAACGACCTGAATTTGAGGACCGCCGTCTTTCCCATAAAAAAAGAGAGGCCAGCCAGTCGAGTGCTACACTGAGACTTCTTTTGTTGACTGTAGTCAGGAGAGTCTGGAGTTCAGGGAGCTGTAGGGCCCGTGTGGCTGGAGCTGCTGGCCTGGGGAGAGGCAGCAGCTGCAGAGGATCAAAGAGGCAGTTTAAAAAGGGAATATGTATCCTAGTCTGAGGCTGCCTGGTCTTTAGTGCCCCGACTCTACTCCACACCTCTCAAGGTCCCGGGTGGTATGCGTCGCACACTGAAAAAATCCAAGTCAGGGGGCGCCTGGGTGGCTCAGTCGGTTAAGCGGCCGACTTTGGCTCAGGTCATGATCTCATGGTCTGTGAGTTCCAGCCCCGCGTCGGGCTCTGTGCTGATGGCTCAGAGCCTGGAGCCTGCTTCAGATTCTGCGTCTGTCTCTCTCTCTCTGCCCTTCCCCTGCTCACGCTCTGTCTCTCAAAAATAAATAAACGTTAAAAAAAAAAAAAAATCCAAGTCAGAAGCACGTGTAGCTCCCCCCGGTGTTCGTCAGCGCCCCCCAGAGGTCACCTGCAGACCCGCAGCCTGTTGCGCTGATGCCTCCTCTTCCTGCCTGAAGGCTTTGGCTGGCCGCCCGATGTATACCACAGACGGTGTGCAGAAGCGGGAAGGTAGGGAAATACCCCCGCCTCCTTGCCTCGTCACGGGACACACAATCTCTCCAAGGTCCCCAGTGAGACTGTGCCGTCGCCCCAGTGGTAACTCACGTTATCAACACATCCTTTCCTCTCTTCCCCAGGTCCACTTCACCCTCACTGGGCTTTCTGCCATCGCTAACCAAATAAAGTCCTGGCACCCAGATCCTTGTCCCATGATCTGCTTTTGGGGAAACCCCAACTATGGCACAGTTGAGACCTTAACCCTGGAATGAGGTCCCACGTTATTGGGGACCCCAGGAAATAGCTGAGAACACTCCACGGGGATTCATGGGTCAGGTACAGATTTAGCTAGATGGACACTTAATATTCTTATGGCCCTTAGGTTCCATGATTCTAGATAAAGAGTCGGCAAACTACGGCCCATGAGCCAGAGCTGACCCACCGCCTGTTACCGTACAATCGTGAGCTAAGGAGGGTTTTCACATTTTTAAACAGTTTTAACAAATCCAGAAGAATAACATCTTGGGACCCATCAAAATCCTATGACATCTAAATTTCAGCGTGCATTAATAAAGTTTTATTGGAACACAGCTATGCTCATCCATTTCCATACCCTCTACAGCTGCTTTGACTCTACAACCACACAGGTGAGAGCGTACGCAACAGAAACCAGGTGATCCGCAAAGCTCAAAGTATTTCCTAGCGGGCCCTTTGCAGAAAAAAGGCTGCTGACCCCTGTTCAACATCATTATCCTGCAGGGACAAGAGGCAGATCGAGACCTGGCTGCCCCACAGATGGGGAGGCCCAGTGCAGACCTAAGATTTAGGGGCTCGTTTGGATCAGACCTTCACAGTGCCTTTTGCTACAACTTGGTGCCTACCCTCACTCCTCCTTCTGCCCCTGCCGGCAACTGGGACTCTGTTGCTGAGGCATTACTGGTTTTATACCAGGAATAGTTTTATTTTTAAAGGACCTGAGGATTTTTCTTCTCTATATTCCACCTACTGTCTATATGTCTTCTCTCTACTTCACCCATGCTGGATGGCTTCTGCAGCCACTTAGCTAGTGATCTGTCCCCAAACCAAACCTCCAGACCGGGACTGTGTCCTGAGATCTCTCATTAATACTCAACTGTCTCCTCAGCGTCAGATTAAGATGCAGGTGCTCGAGGTCGGTGTTGCTGCTTACCAGCCATGTAAGATGGGACAAGGGATTGAACTGCGTGGACCACCAATTTCCTCATCTGTCAGAGGTGGAAACCGTCCCCCCCAGCCCGCCGGGATTACTGTGCTAACCGGATGAAATGAGAGCTGTCCAGAAAACCCAGTGCCACCCGGCCCCAGCCTCTGTCTCCAGCACGTTATCATTATTGTACTTCTGCTCTCTTTGCCCACCACACTCCCTACACACTGGCTTTTCCCTGACCTTGCCAAGCTCTTGACTGCCTCTGGGCCTTTGCACATGCTACTTTTGCTGCCTGAAACACTTTTTTCCTCATCCCACCGTGTGCTCCGGTGCTTCTCACCTTTCCGATACTCAGTCTAAGGCAGGCTCCATCTGCAGGCCTCCCCACCCTGATTCTTTCACTGCATGTGCGGTAATGTGTACTTACAGTCAATTCTCATTATTCACAGCAGCTATGTTCTGCAAAGTTGCCATGAATATGGAATGAGCAAATACTGCATCCCATTGTTCCCAGGGAAAAAAAGTTAGGTTTCTGTAGCCTCTGGTCACATTTTCATCAATAGATCCAATACCTAACCTTGTTTTATGTGTGTTTCTTTTTAAATTTATTTTTTTTTCAAACATTTATTTACTTTTGCGAGACAGAGAGAAACAGCACAAGCAGAGGAGGGGTGGACAGAGGGGGAGATAAGAATCCGAAGCAGGCTCCAGGCTCTGAGCTGTCAGTACAGAGCCTGACGAGGGGCTTGAACTCACAAACCGCAAGAACGTGACCTGAGCTGAAGTCGGACGCTTAACTGACCAAGCCACCCAGGCGCCCCATGTGTGTTTCTTTTTAAAGACAGCTTATTTAATATATATTGTTGATTCATTCATAATGAACTCAGCCAAACCCAGGACAGCTCATGCCTGAACGAAGCTTACCTAAAACACATTTTCTCTGTAAGGCACCTCACAACCTTCTTGTGTTTAGGGGCACTGGTCAACATTTGAGCATGATACTTGGGGGCGATTTTAAACAGAGAAATCACCAACGGAAAAAGCACAAAAATGCAGAACACATGGCACGAAACAGCCCACAAAAAGGACACTTGTTTACAGTAGGAGAGCTAAAACCAGAAGGCACAGCGTTGCCTTGTCTTGACCTCAGCTGCCAACAGCGCACGGTGGGCGACTTCAATTCTCCGCCGCCCCGCCCATGTCCGTGCGTGACCACGAACGTGCTGTAGGTACTGATTTCAGGGTTACAGATACGTTCCAGCGGATAGGGGGATTCGCAACTACAGAGTCTGCAACGCACGAGGATCCGCGGTACTTGCGCTCATTCCCCGCATTCAGCGGAGTGTGAATTCACAGAGACTTGGCTTCCCTCTTAGTTACTCACTGTTTTAGCTCTAGAATCTGGGAAACTGCCTGGCACACAGTGGGCTCTCAATAACAAACATACCGCGAATGAACGAAGGAGTCAATTCAGTGAAAGTGCTTTGTTGGCAGCAGCCCTAACTGTTGTCAGCGGAGATGCCCTGTGCTAAGTGTTCTGTCAATGAGGGAAACAGCAGATTACGTCTGACCGTGGGCCCTAGAGACAGAGTCCCAGGGATGTGCCTCTTCTTAATTATGTAACCCTGAGCAAGTTCCTTGGCCTCTCTGAGACCCAGCTTCTCCAACCATCATAGGGGGTAATTATAGCCCTACTCTGTGGGCCATGATGGGGAGAATGCACAGAAGGCTGGCAAGCGCCAGGCGCAGGTACCCTTAGTAAACATTATCTTTAACTGTTAATAACCCCCGCAGCGACTCTACGTGGTTTATACGTATCATATCCATTTTGCAGATGAGGAAACTGAGGCTACAAGTGGTTCCATGAATTCTTGAGGGAGGGGCTGGCTGTGGGATCTTACTCTGCCTGCTCAGTTACATTCACCAAAACGATGGGGGCACCTCCCGCCAGCCCCTGAACTTCTAGGGGTTCCCGTAAAGAGGAAGACTCCCTGGCGGGTCTTCTCTCACTTTCCAGGGTCTTTCTGTTCCCTGTCCGCTTCTTTTTTAACCCTTTCAGAACCAGTCCTCCTGGGAGGGGGAGGTGTTGGTTTGTTACCTTGGGTTTGACAGCTCAAAAGGGGAGATACTTCCGGCTTCAAAAGCAGGCAAGAGGAGAAGGAAAAAGAGGAGGGGGGGAGGAAGAGGAGAAGAATCAGTCTGTATAGACGTCCTCGGGTTTTCTCCGACCTTAGAGCAAGAGTCCTCAAACTTAGCTGCTAGTGGGCAATCGCCTGAAAAGCTCTGAAATATCCAAATGCCCAGGTGCCAACCCAGGCCACTTACATCTGCGTCTCTGGGGGTGGAACTGGGCCATCGGCGTGCTCCCCAAGAGCTTCCGATGTGCAGCCAAGTTAGAGCCTGGTGCCTTGGATCCTGTCCGCCCTCAGCTGCAAAGCTGAAGTCGCCCTGGACGCCGCTTACTCTCTGCTCTTAGGACTTGCCGTTCGGGGACTCGGGCGCGCGTTCCGGAGGCACGGGCGCGTGGAGGACGTCCGCGTGCCTGCGACCTGCCGTTCGGCGCTGCCCCTAGGCCCGGCTCGGAGACTGCGGGGCTCCGCGTCCCCTTAGGCAACCACGCGTGTGGCCGCTCCGACTTCGCGCATCCGTGCAGACCGCGCGCGGGGATCCGCGGCCGCCGCGCTGCCCGCCCCGACCGCACAGGCCCGGCGGAAACGCCCGAGGCGCGGGAGTCCTACCTTGGCCGCCGGCGCTGCCCTCCAGTCCCCGGATTCCCGGGGCTCGGTTCGCTCCGCCGCCCGGCTCCGCGGTGCCATTCGCCCGCGCCGGGGAGGCGCGCACTAGAGCGCAGGCGCCACCTAGTGGGCGCGCGGAGGAGGTGCGGGGGCCGCGGCCCGGAGGGGGGAGCGCCGCCCGGGCGGAAATGCGGCCGCGCGGCCCACGTGGGCGGCCGTCCAGGTCGCCGCGAGTACCGGGCGCGGATCCCGGCCGGCTGGGACCATCTTCCCTCCCGCTCTCGCACCGGGACCTGAACTTGCCGAACTTCCTCCTGGGGACGCGGAGGGGCGGCCGGGCCCTGCCTTCTGGCTTGGGAGCCATCCTGGGATCTTCCTGGCTGCATTCAGGGTTCTTTCTTTTCATCCGAAAGCTTTCAGTACATCCCAAGTTGGCATAGCCTCGTTTAAAAATATTCTGGGAGCATCTGAAGATGCAAAGGACTGCGTTTCTCTCGAGCCCGGGGAGGCCTTGACCCTCTGGGCAAACCTTTCTTCTTGCCACCGCCCCACCCCAACCCCCACCCCCTTGCCCTCCTACCCTGGTCCCTCCAGCCTCTTTGGCTGAAGTTTATTAAACATGTAGCCCGGGTCAGACCCCGTGTCGGTGTGGGAGACACGCTGAGGTCCCTTAGGAGTTGGCAAACCAGGTCATCTTTCTTGGCCGGGTGCCAATGGCATTTTTTGGTTGCGGCTTTCCTGGTACTGCACGACATGTAACACCGCTGACTCTCTGGCACTAAATGCCAGTAGCCACGTCTTAGTCGATGGGGGGCTGGGAGACGAGGGCAGTAACATTGCCCTAGGCTGAAAACCTAATTAGCTGATAATTAAGCAATGACCGGTGATCCCACCAGTGAAGTCAGGCTTTTTGAGAGCAATGGAGACCCTCAGCCACCTCCCTTTCCCTGAGGCTTCCAGTATTATTATATTTTTTTATGAAGGCCTGCTGAGGGCTACAAAGATGGTGGACCATTGAAAATATTTATGTTTCATTTATTTCTTCCCCCAGCAAATGTTCGCTGAGCGCCTACAACGCGCCACTTTTTACAAATGAGGGATGGGTACGATAAAGGACAAAACACCCCGACATCTCTGCCCTCGTTGAAGTCACATTTAGTGTAACAAGTTAACACAACGCTTTTAGCACACACAAAAACGCAGTGCTGGGGCGCCTGGGTGGCTCAGTCGGTTAGGCGGCCAACTTCGGCTAGGATCATGATCTCACGGTCTGTGAGTTCGAGCCCCGCATCGGGCTCTGTGCTGACAGCTCACAGCCTGGAGCCAGCTTCGGATTCTGTGTCTCCCTCTCTCTCTGCCCCTCCCCTGCTCACGCTCTGTCTCTGTGCCTCAAAAATAAATAAATGTTAAAAAAAAAAACAAAAACGCAGTGCTTTTAGCACAGACATAATTGAGTTTTTTATGGGATTTACAATAAAATATATGTACATATACCAAAGGCAGAGTGGGCTGGGGACGGATGGAAGTTTTGCAAAGTTATATGGGAAATGTCTTAATCTTATTTTGGCAATTTATCTGTGCGATGACATTTGGAGATAACTTCACCAGGGGAAATATTAGTGACACTTTGTCAGAATGAGGTCTGTGCCAACCCTCCCTCCCCCTCGGTGTCTTTGGCCTCTCGGTCCTGATTTAATCTGGTCAGAGTGACCATCAAGGGCAGAGGAAGAGGCGGAGGAGGTATCGCCTGTGGGCACTGCCTGGAAGGGCAAGGGGCAGTGTGTGTGTGTGTGTGTGTGTGTGTGTGTAAAGAGAGAGAGAGAGAGACTGATAGGGCCCAGCCTCAGCTCTCACCTGGCAGACTGGTGCCCCGTTGGAGGTGAATCAGTCTGAGAAGTGCTGACAGGGACATTTCCCATTCTTTGGCTTTAAAGTGCCTCTGAGTCACTTCCAAACCATTCTTGCCCCAGTCCTTGCAAAAGCTCCCTCCCCTACCTCACCCCACTGTGCCCCAAAGCATGCCCAGGCAAAGTCCTAGATCACAACCTCTGGGATTCTGACGTCAGGCATCACCTGATGAGGTTAAAGGTTTTTCCGAATGACTTTCCCCTCTGAGTTCTCCGGGTGTTTTTCTCATCCCACAGATCGCAGTGCTGTGGTCTGTTTTCTCCATAGCTTCTCCATCGGTGGTCTCTGTGAGGGACAGCAGAGCCTCTGACAGGTGGAGGTGGTGTCCATAACCATCATAAGTATTATGATCAGTAATGGCTTCGGTGCTAAGAATTTCATGGTTGACTATTTCATGGAAATCTCTCATCAATCCTGTGAAGCAGGCACTATTAGGTTTCTCATTTTTTTAATGTTTATTTATTTTTGAGAGAGAGAGACAGAGCATGAGCAGAGGAGGGTCAGAGAGAGAGAAAGGAGGGAGACACAGAATCCGAAGCTGGCACCAGGCTCTGAGCTGTTAGCACAGAGTCTGACGCGGGGCTCGAACTCACAAACCTCGAGATCATGACCTGAGCTGAAGTTGGACCTTAACCAATTGAGCCACTCAGGTGCCCCCCAGGTTTCCCATTTTGTAGATGAAGAAACTGAGACTCACGATGTCATTTGTCTTCAGTGGGTGGAGGAGTTAGCGAATGGGGTGACCAGGACTTCAGTTTGCATTGCCCCAGCTGCAGAATATTTACCTCTGGGCATTTCGCGGCTGTTTGTAGAGTACCTAGTATGCACTGGACACTGCGTTTTAGGTATGGGACAGGATGGACAAAGCATTCCTGTTTTTTTTTTTACCCCTCTTGTTCTCTTGCTCTGTCCATGCTTTCCACCAAAGGGAGAATTTGCGGGGGGGGGAGCGCCTGGGTAGCTCAGTAGCTTGAGCATCGGACTGTTGATTTTGGCTCAGGTCATGATCCCAGGGTCGTGGGATCGAGCCTCGCGTTGGGCTCTGCGCCAAGAGTGGAGCCTGCCTGGGATTCTCCCTCTCTGCCTCTCTGCGTCTGCCCCCTCCCCTGCTCACGCATGCTCTTTCTAAAATACATAAACAAGTAAATAAAGCAACTTTCTTCTAGAAAATTTACTTTTTTAAAAAAGGAAGAATTTTGTTTTGTTTTTTAAAATAATTTCATAGTTACATGTTATGAGATACAAGCTGTTTTTAGTAGGAAAGGGGATATTTATCCTCCAGAGTGATGTTCCATTAAAGAGGGTGAGAATCCAACGTGGAAGGGACCCACACAGGGGGGTAGTAGGGGCATGGGCAGAGTGGCAAAGGAGGGGTAGAGAAGGAAGGAGGCGGGGTGCTAAAGAGACCAAGGGGAGAGAGGCTGGGTGCCTATCCCAGGAAGGACACCTGGCTTTGTCAGGCTGGCCCTGTGTGGACTGAATGGCGACTTGACTTTTGGGGTCACAGTGTATCTATGATTGGCAGGAGTAAGTCTGGTCTCTTTCTGTACCTCAGAACCCTGCCAGATGTTACAATGTTTAATAGCAGAAAATACATATACTGTCCCATTGACTTCCCGAAGCCCAGGAAACTAAGTCTCAGAGATGTTAAGCAAGCTGCTCAAGGCCACACAGCATGTTCACTGTAGAGTTAGTTTCCAACCCCAGGTTCCTCTCACGCTGAAACTGGCGCTCCTGACCATGAGCATTCGCGGTCGTTCCATAAGTGAATTGTGAATTAAACTGAACTCCTAGGGAGGGACTTGCGTTTCTTCATTGGCCTTGATGACCTTCCTCTCTTCCGCCAGCTGATATTCTGCTCTTCCTCCGGGGTCTAGCTCAGGATAGCCCTCCCCTATTCATCCTCTTTCCAGTGTAACCTTTTCCCAGTGTGAAAGCGCTTACCTCATAGTTTAATTCCCTGCAAAGATATTGCCTCCTCTACCAGATTCAATGCCCTTCTAGAGCAGGTCCTTGTGGGTGGTGCTAGATGGGCTTCTGTTTGGCTTCCCACTTCCACTCTCTGCTGTTCTCCACCCTGGTCTTAGTTCAGGGAGGCTGATCTAAATGGACAATATCAAAGGCTTCTATGCCCACCGGCTTCAACCTGGGTTTGGCCAGTGAGAGCCCTGGGAGAGACCAGAGGGAGGAAGGAGACTGGGTTGGGGGGCTTATGTCCCCAGCTCCCTTTCCGCAGGGTGCCTTGAGGGGGCTGCCGTCCTGACCTAGAGTCAGAGCTGTAAGAGGACGCCCTACCTGTAACCCTCTCTGCCTCCATGTTCAGGCCTCCTTACCTACGATTCACTAAGGTTCCAGAAACTGCACAACACCCAAAAAGAAACTTTGTACCATGTAACTCAGTAAACAGCTGCTGAGCTAAATTAGGGGCAGGTTCATCTGTTTGTTTGAATGCGTAAGAAACGGGAAAAGGATTTCAGTGATCTTGGGAACTAGGGCCAGATGACAAATAAACCCTTAGGTTCCCGGCAAACAGTTTTTATTTGTTTTGTTATGTTTTGTTTTGTTTTTGTTTGTTGAATTATCTTTAAAATTTTTTAAATTTTCATCACTTAGCATACCGTAAATTCGACTTCCTCTCTTTGTGAACACAAAGGAAAGACCACGTATGTGAGGGTGCGTCACGAAGGTAGTCATTGGAAGGTCAGGAAGAGCGCTTCAGAAACCAAGTTTGCCAGCACCTTGACCACGGACTTATACCCTCCAGAACGGTCAGAAAACGTCTCTTGTTTCAGCCCCACCCCCGTTTGTGGTATTTTGTTAAGGCAGCTTGAGCAGATTCATACAGGTAGGTATTCTGTGCTAAGTGAGTTGTTTAATTTTGCAAGAAACTGCTGAACTGGCTTCCCAAATGGCTGCACCAGTTTGCATTCCCACCCCCCACCCCCTGCGCCAGCCCCCAGCCTCATAGGAGAGTTCCAGCGGCTCTGCAACCTTGCAGATGTATCACATTGTTGGAGGTTTTTACTTGTGTTGATATTTTTCATGCGCTGTCTTTTCTAGGTAGTAATAGCTAAGGAAGCAGTTTGAAGCTGAAAATATTTTGGAAGTATCCTTCTGAGGTCCTGTCCATCTCTGGGTCTCATCCCTACTCCATTTCTCTTTTTTTGTCTTTCTTCTGGCCTCATTCTATCTCTAGGGCAACATCCCTTAGGCAGAGCCGGCTAGTGGTCTGGCAAAGTGCAGCCCTCATTGCAGGTGAATCCACGTCCGAGAGAGTTGAGGAAGTGGGGCTGGCTTCAGGAGCCCTTGCATCATTTAAAGTCCCGCGGTCACCGTCTTGAAATTCTTAATAATTTTTATTATTTATTTTTATTGTTTGTTTGTTTAGAGAGAAAGGGACCATGTGCAAGTGGGGGAGGGTGAGAGCGAGAGGGAGAGCGAGAGACAGAGAGCGAGAGCGAGCGAGAGAGAGAGAGAGAGAGAGAGAGAGAGAATCCCAAGCAGGCTCCACCGCTGTCAGCACAGAGCCTCATGTGGGCTCGATCTCATGAATCGTGAAATCATGACCGGAGTCGCAATCAAGAGTCAGACACTGAACCAACTGAGCCACCCGGGGTCCCACATCTTAATTGTGCACGGAGCCCCACAAATTATGTAACCTCTTTTGGGTTTTGGAGGTCACAGGCAGGGCAAGGCTACTCACCGGGCTCATTTAACAAAGGGCCCTCATCTTCTTACCGACACGTCTCTAAACTAACCCAGCCACAACCTGAGGGCTATACCTGGCTCCTGGGTGCTCCTGCGGCCTGTCTCTCCTGCTCAGTCGGGTTAACCATGATTAATTGGGAGGCTTCACAAAAGGATTGTTGCCCGACGATCCCAATCTCCGATGAGGATTTGCCTTAATTAAGGCCTCTTACCTGGAAGGCAAATGGAGGCTCCCTCTTCCACCCGGACACCCCCAAACTTACTTTGGCGTTTACATGCAGGAGATAAATCAACATCATCACGTCGTCTGGCAAGAAGCTCATTGAAAGGAAGGTGATTTACGGGGAGTTTTACCACATTTAAGCAGATCACTGAATGCCCACGCCCAGGATGAATGGTATTAACCGGAGGCACTGGGGGGCAAGGGTAGGAGGGGGCAGGTGGTGGGAAGGTCACAGTCTTTGGAGGCGGCACTCTGAGCTGGCCAGTGAGCAGTCATGTGACGTGAGGCGACGGACCTGCCCACTCTGGACTCCATTATACCAGCTCTAAAGCGGAATTAGTAATACTTCCCCATGGGACAGTTTGATCATACGGCATCAACAAGAAGATTCTGTGATGGGTCTGAGGCCGGCACGCATCCGCCGTCCATAAGTGCAACGGAGCTGATGTCCCTTTTGCGGGCTCAGCGCCAACCCGAGAAAGAATGAATTTTGTGCTTCTCTGAAAAGTCGTTTCACAGACCTGCTTGCTCCTTTTTCCAGCTTCCTAGGAGTTCGGGCAGGATTATCGGGCTCCTTTTAGATTTAGGAAAAGGAAAGCTAGGCGATCAGAAAATACACTAGGAGTAATATGGAGGACTGGGGTGCTTGGGCGGCTCAGTTGGTTCAGTGTCCAGCTTTGGCTCAGGTGATGATCTCACAGTTCATGGGTTCGAGCCCCATATAGGGCTCTGCAGCAGCGGGCTTTGGATCCTCTGTCCCCGTCTGTCCCCCCTCCCCTCTCTGTCCCTCTCTGCCCTCCTCTCTGTCCCCCCCTCTCTCTCTGCCCCTCCCTCCCTCTAAAAAAATAAACATCTAAAAAAATATAGAGGGCCGCCTGGGTGGCTCAGTCGGTCAAGCGTCCAACTCTTGATTTGGGCTCGGTTCATGATCTCAGAGTCTGTGAGTTCGAGCCCTGGCCCTTGAACTCTGTGATGATGGCCTGGAACCTGCTTGCGATCCTCTCTCTCTCTCTCTCTCTCTCTCTCTCTCTCCCTCCCCCTCCCCACGGCTTGCTCTGTCTGTCTCTCTCTCAAAAATAAATAAACTTAAATAAACATATAGAGCACTGGAGTGGCTAACCTCAGTTCCATGCCATGTGAGGTTTCCCCAAAGAAGCATTACATCTGAGATCGTTCACTCACTGCTTTTGAGGAGGGAGCGTGGGGCAAACTCGGGG
Source organism: Paguma larvata (assembly GCA_030068075.1). Taxonomy (NCBI): domain Eukaryota; kingdom Metazoa; phylum Chordata; class Mammalia; order Carnivora; family Viverridae; genus Paguma; species Paguma larvata. The sequence goes on along the minus strand of CM057841.1, from coordinate 30,766,697 downwards.
CAAACTCAGGGCAAAATACAGGCTAACGGCACCCCCCACCCCAGACCCTAGGTGGGAGATGTGTGATATTCCTTGGACACGCCTGGCTACCCAAGAACAAAGGGAAGGGGTCTAAGTGCTTGCCATGGTGACTGGGGGAAAAAGGCAGATGAAAAATGAAATCCCCTTTCTGCCTACAGCCCATTGCAAGTCCTTGAAACTGGCAGAGTGACCTCCCTCTAGGAGCTCAGCTGCCTCGATGGTGACACTTTGCTCAGGGCAAAAGGGAATCTCGGCTTAACATGATCCTGACCCCCCCCCCCAGGATCCTGTAAGTCTGCTTTAACCTATAAAAATTCCTTTGGAAACTTCCTTTATCTCAGCTCCCCCAGGATATATGCTGACAATCATACTCCAAGCTCATGGCCCCCTGATGTACATCTGAAGGGTCTCATGGCTGAGGTTTTACTAAACAGTAATAAACGGTGTCTTCCTAACAGCAGCTGGACCCTCAAGGTCCTGGAAACCTTGCTTCCAAAATTCCTTAGAGACTTACTCGATCCCTGAGCCTCTCCCAGCCTGAGGGGATATAATGAGTTACCTGTCACAACCCCAGCGCAGCTCTTCCTGTCCACAGGTCCTGTCCCTGCGCTTTAATAAAATCACCTGTATGCACCAAAGATGTCTTCAAGAATTCTTTCTCGGCCATGGCTTCGGACCACTCCACCACCACCCCCAAAATTCCTCACCTGGGAAACCTTTACCTGTGTGTCTCAGATTAAAGAAGCGATGACTGGTTTACAAACTGATGACATCTCGGATGGCGTGTGAGGATGGCCTGATGGAGTCTTTCAAGTAGACATGATTAAGGGCACCTGGGCAGCCGGTTAAGCCCCGGACTTCAGCTCAGGTCATGATCTCACAGTTCATAAGTTCGAGGCCCGCGTTGGACTCTGTGCTGACAGCTTGGAGCCTGGAGCCTGCTTCCGATTCTGTGTCTCCCTCTGTTTCTGCCCCTCCCCTACTCATGCTCTGTCTCAATTTATAAATAAACAGGGGCACCTGGGTGGCTCAGTCTGTTGAGCTTCTGACTTCAGCTCAGGTCATGATCTCGTGGTTCATGAGTTCGAGCCCTGCTCAGGCTCTGTGCTGACAGCTGTTTCGAATTCTGTGTGTGTCTCTCTCTGTCCCTCCCCAACTCACATTCTGTCTCCCTCTCAAAAAAATAAATAATAATAATAAACATAAGTAAATAAACATTAAAAAAATTAAAAAGTAGATACCATTAGCACAGTGATAGAGAGGCTGGAATGCAGATGACTTGGGTTCGAATCCCAGCTCCGAATGTTAGTAACTGCCGTATACATAAATGACTCACTGTCTCTGTGTCGTAGTGCCTCCATCTGTTCAACGATGTTTAGATAACATAGCCTGCCTCTTAGGTTTGTTGTGAGGACCAAGCGAGATAATGAATGTCAACTTTGCTTGGCACAGGGTAGCCCGCTGTTTGCTATTTCTTTCAATCACATGTTTGGGTAACCCCTGGAGTCTATGGTCCGGGCACTCCCGATCCTTTAACGCTGGGTGGAGTTGGCATTCCGAGGTAGGGGAATGGTCTCCACGCAGGGGGTCCGTGAGTCCTAGAACTGAATGTGACCCCGGAAACGGAAGAAGGTCACAGCTGGTCGCGTAGGAACAGGGCTTTCTTTGTGTGTGGAGCCCCAGGCTGCTGTTGACAGGTAACTAGGTGGGGGTTATAATGTGTAAAGAAGTTGAGGGTAAACAAAGGGAATTAATCCTTCCTCCGGTGAGATGAATGGGAACTAGCTGGGTTGGCAGGAAGGACTGTCTTCTGGGCCCCACCCACCCCGCGGATGGGGGGGGATGGGGTTTATTATGCAGATTCGACGTGGCCTCTCCCTGTGACCATAGAAACCCCACCATCTCTCTTCCAACACTGCTCTGACGAGGGGTTATTTAACTCTGGCCCTGCAGCAGTAGCCGCAGCCCGGACCCCCCTCAGAACAGCCCAGAGCACCAGCCCTCTGCCCCCATGTGAGATGGGGTGCCACACCAGCAAGAGCACCAAGGTGGAGGGGGCGTCTGCCCCCGAAGGGCAGCCTTCTGGGGAAGAGCCAGGTCCGGAGGCTGGCACCGAGGCAGCGCCTGGCAAAGACACCTCCGTGACGGATGGGGGCCCCGCGCCCAAGAGCCGAGACGCTCTCCTCTAGAGCAGGTGGCCGATGACACCCCCCCCCCGCACCCCACCCCCCCTGCCCCCGACACAAATCCTGTCCCGAGAAATCTCTGCCTTCACCCAGTGACCCTCCTCGGGCTGGCCTCTCCGGAGCTGTGAGGAGGCCCGGTTGCCCAGCCCTCCGTGGAGAGGACGACGGCCATCTTCACACGTCGGGGGACTTTCTCCCAGCTTCCGTGGCAGACTGTCCTGGCTCCAGGGGACGTCTGTCTGTGTGCTGGCTGAGCTGTGACTGTCCAGGAGCCCTCCAACCTGCCTCAGCTTGCTGAACGTCCACCAGGGTGTGTGTGGGGGGAGGGGAGGTTTGTTTGCTTTCTTCCTCTCCTTTTTCTTCAAGAGCTGGCTGAATCGCCAACCTTCCCAGCAGGGCCCTTTTCGTTTGGCTCACTCCACACTGTTTGTGTGAATAATTTAATACTTAACGGGGAGAGTCGTTAATGAATTATGGGAATGCTAGGGACCAGCCTGTGATGGCGTGAATGGAAGGCAGCAAGGCCTGGTCTGCCAGGAAGTGGAGCCTGGGGTGCCGGTGAGAAGGAAGGAGGAGGGTGCCTATTCCTGGTTTTTTAATCCCCAGAAAAATGCTCCTCTGCGGATATCCCTTCGTCTCCTCATATCAGAAGTCTGTCAATCTGGACCTTCCAGCATCTGAGCTATCGGTATCCAGCCCTCAAAAATATTTCACTGTTTACTAACATGCCTGTCAGCCTTTCTCCTTCCCCAACCCCCCAACCACCCCCACGCGTGTGTTTTGTTTTTCATTCAAAAGCATTTTAATTTGAAATCAAATGGACATGTTTGCAAATAAATGGTGACAGAACACATCTGAAAGACAGGACTGGGGAGGTGAGAACTGAGGACCAGCCGGAAGGAGTGGGTGTAACTCTGTGGAACTGAAGTGGGGAGAGGGGGCTATGGACTCTTCTCTCTGTGCCAAACACCATGCTGACAAGGTTACCACGGTGCTTTACTGTGTCTGGCACAACCGCTCCCATTTTATAGAGGAGACGACTGAGGTACCAAGAGATTAATTAGTTCACTTGCCTGAGCTTGGCCATCCAGGGAAGGGCAGAATCCAGAATTGAAGGCCAAAACGTGACCCCTGAATGCACACTGTTCATCGCCACCGAGTCCTGTTTTCAAGTGGAGGGTCTTCATGGGGGAAGGGAAGGGGAAAAAAATAGTTACAAACAGAGAGGGAGGGAGGGCAAACCTCAAGAGACTCTCAAATACAAAGAACAAACTGAGTGAGGGGGGATGGGGATGTGGGGGAGAGGGGAAATGGGTGATGGGCACAGAGGCGGGCACTTGGTGGGGTGAGCACTGGGTGTTGTACGGAAGCCAATTTGACAATAAATTATACTAAAAAATTAAACAAAGCGAGGGTCTTTCCTGTGTGCGGCCATGGAAATCCAAGTTCCATGACAGCCGGTGCAGAGTGGGGACACTTTCCTCGTTTGGATGGACTGCCCATGGAGAAGTAGGCAGCCAGTCCGCTAGGTGTCGCTGCTTTGCAGGTGGTGTGATGATGCCTGGAGGGACTTTTATTTTCACTGGGTGGGGGGGGGAGAGGGGGTAGATGGGGAGGAGGAGGGAGACGGAAGAGCGAGGGGGAGAGAGAAAGAGAGAGAGAGAGTGAGCCCATGGAACTGACCCTGCTTTTTGGCCATAGAAACCTCAGAAACTGAATGGGATTCTTTTGAGGTGATAAGGCAACCAGGCTAAAGAGAAGGAAAAGAAGGAAAGACAAGAAGTAAAGCACTTCAGCCTGAAATTCATGACTAAAGGTTCCTTTTGCTTCAGCAGAGCCCTACATACGCCACAGACAGCGCAGAAGGGATGGGGCTCAGCAGCTGGCCCAAGGCCCTGCTCTGTCCCGAGGGTGGTAAACATTCAGGGGGCCAGGAGACACGCCTGGGCTTGCAGCTGGGCATCAGGAAGTTCGGGCCTCTTTCTACAGCTTGCTGGGGATAGGCCAGACTGTGGGTAACTGCTTTCAAATGTTTTGTTTTTTTTTTTAGACAATTCTGTTTTCCTCCCTCCTCCCTCCTAATGGAAATTCACCCTGCAAAACAGCTTTGTCTGGAAAAAAGCTGCTCACAGGGCACCCTCAGGACTCCTGGAAAAAATTCTCAGCTGGTGGTGAGGCTTTGAGGTTGATCCCACTGAGAGGTGGGACTCCAACTCCCATTTGGGCTTCTTACCAAATCAAGGAGGGAGGCTGCAGCTCCTTAGAAGTTCAGAAACAGGGTGGTTTGTTTTGCTTCCTCCTGGGATGGTGCAAAATGCTCAATTCATTAAATTCAAGATCTCCGAGGGCTTTTATTTATTTTATTTCTTTTTCTTTTTCTTTTTTTTATTTTTTTAAATGTTTATTTATTTTTGAGAGAGAGAGAGAGAGAGAGAGAGAGAGAGACAAAGTGTAAGTGGGGGTGGGGGGAACCAAAGAGAGGGAGACAGAGAATCGGAAGCAGACTCCAGGCTCTGAGCTGTCAGCACAGAGCCCGACGCGGGGCTCAAACTCACAAACTGTGAGGTCATGACCTGAGCCAAAGTCAGTCACTTAACTGACTGAGCCACCCAGGCGCCCCTCTTTTACTTTTTCTTAACATTTATTTATTTTTGAGAGACAGAGCATGAGTCGGGGAGGGACAGAGAGAGAGAGAGAGAGAGAGGGAGACACAGAATCTGAAGCAGGCTCCAGGCTCTGAGCTGTCAGCACAGAGCCCCATGCGGGGCTTGCCCTCACGAACTGTAAGATCATGACCTGAGCTGAAGTCGGAAGCTTAAATGACTGAGCCCCCCAGGAGCCCCTGAGGACTTGTAAAAACAAGATTCTTCATCCGCCTTCAGCTGTCACAGGCATGCTGCATTTTGCCGGGAAGCTCATCTGTAATAGGAAAAAGCACATTCAAGACATTCCAATTATTCCATGTCTCCTGTGAGGCTCAAGTGCCTGGTGAAAGTGATCAGAATAAGGTCCATTTGAACATAACTTTAACCTTTTGAAAGACAGGTGTGCACAGACTCTGCCCATCACCTGAAAGCCATGAAGGCCTGAAGGGCACGTGATACAGTCACAGGGGGGCGAAGCTTGACAGGTAAAAAGGATCAGGTCATGGAGGGCCATGAGAGTTCATCCTGATGCGGAGGAGGAGTCCTCCAAAGGACTTAGGGCAGAAGAACGATGTCGGGCATCAATTGCTTTTGACTGCTTGGTATCCTGCCTTCTGGGAACAAAGCCCATCTTTTCCCCTTGGAGAAAACCCTTTTCTTTCCACTCGTAGTTTGCACCATTCTCAGGGTCCAGACTGAGCACCTGTTCAGGGAAGGTCATCCGACCCGAACCAGCCCCGATTTTTGGTTGAAGTAATTAGCAAAGAAGTATCCACTTTCTTTTGGAGTTAATAAAATTGTAGGATTTAAGTCTGGAGTCTCTCGGTGGCCCAGTTCCACCACAGGGAGAGCCGTCCCTGAGAATTAAGCCAGAGAGGAGACTGGGGCTGAGACAGGAGGAGACCCATTCCTGACGAACTTGTTCGGGCAACTGGATCCAGCCGTGCTGGAAGCTAAGACTATCCCGAGACGTTTAACACAAGGCAATATATCCTCACTTGTTTTTCTCTTCCTGAGAACGGTATGAATTTGGTTTCTGTCCTTTTTGAAGAGTTCTGAGCACACAGGATCAACTCAGATTTGCATATTCGGTGAAGTAACTTGGTAGCTGTTTGAAGGTCAGAGGTGAGAGGGGTAAGGCTAGAAGCGAGAATACAAATCAGAAGACAATTGCCTGAACTAAGAAAGATACATTTGGTAGCTGTTACTATTTATCGCAACGTTGAAACGAGTCACAAAATCTCCGTGGCGCCTAAGCATAAGCTTTGTCTGCTTGCTCTTGTGTCTGTGGGTCACTGTGATCCAGGTGATCTGGCTACCTGAGGAGTTCACATGACAAACAGCAAGCTCAGAAGAGACTTGAGTCCAAGGAAGTAACCTTCTGCAGGGAGGGTGGGGGAACAAATTCTTTGCTAAACAATAATCTACTCGGACACAAAAGAGATGGAGCGAAGGGCTCAGAGCCCGGAGCCTGCTTCAGATTCTGTCTCCCTCTCTCTGCCCCTCCCCACCTGGCGCGCACTCTCTCCCTCTCTCTCTCTCTCAAAAATAAATATTTGTTGTTGTCGTTGTTGTTGTTGTTTTTAAGAGACATTTAGGGCATAAAATCAGCCAGCTTTGGAGATTGATTTTCATCGGGGCTGAGGGAGCGAGAAGAGTCAAAGTTTCTGCTGGGGTGATGGCGTTGGTGATGGTGCCACAATATGAGAAAGGGACTCCGGGAGGAGGGATAGGTCTGGAGGGTGGGTGAGGAGCTGGGTGTTACAAGGGTAGAGCTTGCGAAGCTCCCATGACAAAAATAATAACTTGGTGACTAATTTAACTAGACTTATCGTGGTGATCATGTCATTTCATACATATATATATGTATATGTATTGAATCATTTTGTTCTACACCTGAAACGAATATATTATATGTCAATTATACCTCAATTAAAAAAATAGCGAACATTTCTATCGCTTTAACTATGTCTGGGCATTGTTCCAAATGCTCTACGTATAGGTCTCACTCAATCCTCACAACCACCCTATCCTCTGTTTACAGATTAAAGCACAGAGAATTAAATAATTTACCCCAGGTCTTTCAGCTGTCAAGGACAAAGTTAAAAACTGGCAGTTTGGCTGGGAGCTGAGATTTGGAGAATGTATATGGGAGTCGTGGGAACTCTCTTGGTCCGTATAAAGATTTATTTATTTATTTATTTTTATTTTTAAAGTTTATTTATTTTGAGAGAGAGCACGCAGGGGAGAGGAAGAGAGGGAGAGAGAGAATCCCAAGCAGGCTCTGCACTGTCAGCACAGAGCCTGAGGCAGGGCTCAGACTCACGAACCATGAGATCATGACCTGAGCCGAAATCAAGAGTTGGACATTTAACCAACTAAGCCACCCAGGCACCCCAAGATTGTTTTAAAGTGAAAACATTTGAATGCAGAAAAGTGTAGAAAGAAATCTTTTTATATATCATTATTTTTATTATTATTATATTTTTAATGTTTGTTTATTTTTGAGAGAGAGAGACACACACAACATGAGTGGGAGAGGAGCAGAGAGAGAGAGGGAGACCCAGAATCCAAAGCAGGCTGCAGGCTCTGAGCTGTCAGCACAGAGCCTGACATGGAGCTCAAACTCATGAGCTGTGAGATCATGACCTGAGCTGAAGTCCGATTCTTAACTGATTGAGCCACCCAGGTTCCCCAAGAAATCTTTTTTCTTCTTTAATTTTTTTTTAAATTTTTAAGTAATCTCTACACCAGATGTGCAGGTTGAACCCATGACCCTGAGAGATCAAGGGTCACACGCTCCACTGTGTAAACCAGCCAGGTGCCTCTGAAACCTTATCTGAACTTCCCTTATTGCCTAGAGGGTAGCCTTCTGAAGATACAGCTGCTATTAACTACCCTCCTAGGGAGTTTCCTGAAAATCTGTTTGCCCAGAAGGCAGATTGTCCATTCCCATTAACAGCAAAGAGCCCAACAGAAACTCCCGTATCTCTCACTGAAGCCCTAAAAAACCTTTTTTTTTAATTGGTAGCCATACACCTTTCCTTTCCTTAAGTTTTCCATCACTAGGAGCTTGTCTGCATGTAAATGTGAAAGTGAATTTTGTCTTTTCTTCTGTTAACCTGTAGTTTTTTTTAAAAAAGTTAATGTTTAATCATTTATTTTTGAGAGAGAAAGCACAAATAGGGAGAGAGGGCAGATAGAGAGAGAGAGAGAATCCCAAGCAGGCTTCACGCTGTTGGCACAGAGCCTGACATGAGACTTGAACCCACGTACCTTGAGATCATGACCCGAGCCAAAACCAAGAGTTGGCTGATTAACTGACTGAGCCACCAAGGTGTCCCTGTTAACCCATATTTTTTAATTTTAATTTTAATTTTTTATTTTTTATTGTTAATGTTTATTTATTTTTGAGAGACAGAGAGAGAGAGTGTGAACTGGGGAGGAGCAGAGAGAGAGAGAGATAGAATCTGAAGCAGGCTCCAGGCTTCAGAGCCCGATGTGGGGCTTGAACCCACGAACTGAGAGATTGCGACCTGAGCCGAAGTCAGATGCTTAACTGACTGAGCCACCCAGGCGCCCCAACCTTTATATTTTTTAACTTAATTTAATTTTATTATTTAATTTTATTTTTTATACATATATACTTTTTAATTTTTATTTATTTATTTTTTTTGAGAGAGACAGTGTGAGCTGGGAAGGGGCAGAGAGAGAGGGAGGCACAGAATCCAAAGCAGGCCCCAGGCTCTGAGCTGTCAGCACAGAGCCAGACATGGGGCTCAAACTCACGAACTGTGCGATCATGACCTGGGCCAAAGTCAGACGCTTAACCGGATGAGTGACCCAGGCATCCCTGTATATATATATAAAAAAATATATATATATATATATACATTTTTTTTTTTTAATTTAAATTTGCAGGCCCAGGGCACCTGGGTGGCTCAGGGGTTAAGTGTCCAGCTTTTGATTGCGGCTCAGGTCACGATCTCATGGTTCATAGATCAAGCCCCTTGTCAGGCTCTAGGTTGGGTGTGGAGCCTGCTTGGGATTCTCTCTTTCCCTCTCTGGGTTGCAGGCTCTCTCTCTCTCAAAAAATAAAATTGAATAAATGAATAAATTTATTTTCAGGTCCCCAACCAATGGGCCCAGGTTGGGAGAGGTCAAGTTTTCCTCCCAACAGAGTCATCAGAACACTTTCAGTTAAAGCCCAGGAGTAGATTAGCCCCCAGCACCCTCCCCTCACACACAGACACCCTGAGGGGAGGAGCTTTCCGTAGCAGAAGAGCACCTGTCAACAGAAGATCTCTGGAAAAAGCAATACTTAAAGGGCCATAGGCTGGAAAAGCCACAAAGAAACAAACAGAGGGACAAAAGGCCAGACAGATGGAAGGTAACAGTCAGTGGTTTCCCTGTGTGGAGTCCTCACCAAGGGTCAGGCGCTGTGCTCAAAGACCTTACCAATAGTATTTAATTTGCTGCTCGCAATAGCTCCATAAGGCAGGTAAAATCCACACATTATGGGAGAGACAACACATTTACGAAGGTTGGCTGAACTTCCCAAATTCCCACAGCTGGTTAATGGCAGGGCAAGGATCTGGACTCTAGAGACCATCGTTTTAACCATGGTCGTAGATTGAAAAGTGTCCTCCCAAAATTCAGGGCCACCTGAACCTCAGAATGTAATCTTCTCTGGAAATAGGAGTTGAAGACATAATCAAGTTAAGACGAGGTCATACTGAATTAGAGTGGGCCCCGCGTCTGATGACTGCTGTCTTCATAAGAGAAAGGACTGGAGGATTTGGAAACAGCGACAAGGAGGGAGATGACCGGACGAAGACAAAGGCAGAGGTAGGCGTGATGCTGTCACAACCCAAGGAACACCTGGAGCCGCCCAAAGCTTGGAAGAGGCATGGAAGTGTTCTTTCCTAGGGACTTCAGGGGGAATATAGCTCTGCTGTCACCTTAATTTGGACGCGTGGCCTCCAGAACAGAGAATGAATTTCTGTTGTTTTAAGTCCCCCCAATTTTTGGTACTTTGCTATGACAGTCCTAGCAAAGTAATACAACCACTATGATCTCACTGGCTTAGAGTAGAAGGCTCTAAAGAGAGTGATGTCAGTGAATTCTAGAAGGAGGGATGGATTCTTGGGGTTGGAGAAGGTAGAGCCTCTTTATTTATTTATTTATTTAAAGTGTTTTAAATTTATTTTTGGGAGAAAGAGTGAGACGGAGAGGGGCAGAGAGAAGAAGACAGAGAATCCAAATTGGGCTCCATGCTGACAGCAGAGAGCCCAATGTGGGGTTTGAACTCAGGTTCCTTGAGATCACGACCTGAGCCAAAGTCCGATGTTTAACTGACTGAGCCACCCAGGTGCCCCAGGTAGACCCTCTTTAGAGGTGTGTTACTGAATTACACTTGGGACTTCTTCAAGGTTTGCATGCTCACTCTCTCGATTTAGAGAAGTCTCATTTCTATTCCTCTTGAAGAAAAAATTTATTCATGATGCTTTTTAAAGGTGGTATGGAAGATTTACTCAGGGGGCCCATTGCAATGGGGTTTTGTAGTAGGAGAGAAAGATTAGGTTCAACTCGGAATACACTGAGGACAAGTGGAAATTTATTGCCAAGTAGTAAGATAAGGACTAGTGGACAGGTATAAGAGGAAACATCGAGATGGGGAGAAACTTGTTTGATTGAATCAATAAGCTCTCTTGTTTGCTGAATGCAAACAAGGGCGATAAGAGTGAAGGTTGAGTAATTTGATCAGGTATCAAGAGTGTGAGTGGGGGATTTTTGCTAAACTGACCAAGCAAGATTCTTGCTAAAACTGGACTAAATGGCCAATGACAGAAGCCATGGTCAGGACTTGAGGGCTTGGAGGAGTCTGATCAGTTAGGTCAAGGAGAGAGAGTTTTTGTCACTCTCCACCCCATGGCTGTCAGTAGCCACTGAGTGTGGTAAGAATGTGTCATGTTATGCATTCGACTCACTTTGAGAGCATCGTCTATGATAGAGAGACTCAAGTCAGGCTTTCCCAGTGTGTGTGTGTGTGTGTGTGTGTGTGTGTGTGTGTGTGTGTGTGTGGTGAGGGGGGAGTGTTGTGGTTGGGCTGGTGGGAGGGCTGGTGGGATCAACAGGACAAGTTTTTCCCATTTAAGGGAAATTCCACTGGGCCCTTTCTGGACTCCATGGCCAATTGCTTTCTGCCCAGACAGTTTGCCCATGTCCTCCGATCCCTGTCATCTTTTGAAAAGGTAATGGGGAAATGTCACTGGGCCCAGGGACTGGTTAACATCTTGAATCAAGCAGCAGCGAATAAATCGAGCATCAAAACTGAAACTTTGAAAAAAAGATTATTTTGAAAATCTCAAACAATTTCCTGACACTTCTTTTCTTCCTCTGAATCTTTTTGGGAAAACTCTGTGATCCCATCCTCTTGTAACTCCCAACAGCAGCCAATGAAACCGTGAGAAAACACCTTCATTATGCTGAAGAAAAGGCTGAAATTCTCTATTATGCCATGAACTTAATTTTTTTCTCATGAAAAGTAATATAAACTTCCAGTTTCCAGTTCCACATGCAAGGAGCTTGGAAGGTGCAGCTAACAACAAGTAAAAAGCAAAAAAAGACTGAAAAATCAACAACTCTTTGGATGCATAAGAGGGGAGCACACAGGGCGAGCTGCAGCTGCAAAGAGTCACTGCTTATCCAGGGAGTCGCAGCTTACCTGGAGGAGAGACTTGTGGAGAAGCTGCCTTGGAAACCAGTGCCGGGGAAGGAAAACCTGAACTTGTAATTGATGAATTGCTGTGGCTCGATGTGGACAGATCTGAGAGTTTAATAAAAACTCTAGAGGAACGAGGTACCTGGGTGGGTGGCTCAGTTAGTTAAGCATCCAACTCTTGATTTTAGGTTGGGTCATGATCTCACAGTTCGTGGGTTTGAGCCCTGCATCGAACCTGCTTGGGATTGTCTCCCTCTCCCCCTCTCTCTCTCTCTCTCTCTCTCTCTCTCGCTCTTGCTCTTGCTCTCGCTCTTGCTCTCACTCTCGCTCTTTCTCAAAACAAATAAATAAATGTAAAAAAAACCCTAGAGGAAGTCAGTTACTGGGGACGCTCCCCTTCGTGAGTTTTACCTCCAAGAATTCAATTAGGTTCTCACAGTAAATATCGGAGAAAACGAAATCCCCTCATGCTTCCCGTAGGGTGAGGGAGGAAAGGAACCATTTTGAAATGTACCAGAACACTCTGTTGGCAAGTCTACCCTCAGCGGAAATGGTTGACCAGAACTTCACCTGTTGGGGTGTTACCAGAGCCTAACTGACTTGGGGGAAGCGAAATACCCAATACCAGTCCATTCTAGCCTTCCACTTGTGAGAAGGGAAACGATCCAGCCCGTGCTAGCCATCCTGTCCCACTCAAGGGGGAAGGGGAAAAAAGCCTGAGAAACATTTGTGAAGTTCACAGTTCAGTGGCATAAGATCACTAAAAGATTGAGACCTACTCCTTGCTTTGACGGCAGATATACTAAGACAGAGATCTAATCATACAACTGTAAAATGATTCCCTTCTCCCCACACCTCACTGCCACATCACCAAAAACCTATTTACAACAATTCCTTTCTTACCCAGTACATCATGTCTGGTTATCAAGAAAAGCTATATAGCGTACTAGAAGAAGAAGAAAAAAAACCCTACACAATTTGGAAAGACAGAGCAGGCATCAGAACCAGACATGGCAGGGATGTTGGAATTATCGGATTGGGAATTTAAAACAGCTATGACCAATATGTTAAGAGCTCTGGTGGATAAAATAAACAGCATGCGAGAACAGATGGACGGTGTAAGCAGAGGGATGGAAATCCTAAGAAAGAACCAAAAAGAAATGTTGGAGATTAAAAAAACACCATAACATAAATGAAAAATGGGCTTATTACTTTGATGGGTTTATTACTACTTGGAATTTGGCTGGAAGAAATCATCTCTGAGCTTGAGGATATGTCCATAGATCTTGAAAACTAGAAAGCAAAGAGAAAAAAGGCTGAAAAAAAAAAACCCCAGAACAAATATCCAAGGATTGTGGGACAAATATAAAAGTTATAACATATATGTAACGAGAATACCAGAAGGATAAAAAAGGGAGAAAGAACAGAAGAAATATTTGAAACAATAATGACTGAGCATTTCTCTAAATAAATGTCAGACACCAAACTACAGATCCAGGAATCTTCCAAGTGGCATAAATACCAAAAAAACTCACCTGGGTATGTCATTTTTCAAACTACAGAAAATCAAAGATAAATAAAAAATTGTGAAAGAAGACAGAGGAAAAAAATCATTCTTATAGAGGAACAAAGATAAGAATTACACCTGTGTTCTCTCAAGAAACCATGCAAACAAGAAGAGAGAGGAGTGAAATATTTGATACATTGAGATAAAAAAGTTATCAATCGAAGATTCTGTACCTGTGAAATTATCCTTCATAAGTGAAGGCAAAATAAAGTATTTCTCAGATAAACTAGAATTGAGGTAATTTGTGGGGCACCTCAGTGGCTCAGTCAGGTAAGCGTCAGACTCTTGATCTTACCTTTTGGGAGCTCAAGCCCCACATCACACTCTGCGCTGTGCAGAGCCTGCTTAGGATTCTGTCTCTCCCTCTCTCTGTGCTTCCCCTGCTCATTCTCTCCCTCTCTCTCTCTCTCTCTCTCTCCTCCCCCCTCAAAAGAAATAAATAAACTTAAAAAAGAAAGAAAAGTCAAGTATTTAAAAAAATAAAATTGAGGCAATTTGTTACCAGTGGTCTGCACTGCGAGAAATATGGAAATAAGTTATTTAGAGAGAAAGAAAGCAATATAGATCAGATACTTGAATCCACACAAAGAAAGGAAGAGCATTGAAGGATTAAGTAAAGGTAAAATAAGAACTTCTCATTTTCTTTTTTTAAGGAAAATTATATTAATGGTTTCACACTCTTTTTAAAAAAGTTTGTTTTTGGGATAAAGAGAGAGAGGGAGAAAGAGAGAGAAAGCACACAAGTGAGGGAGGGGCAGAGAGAGACGGAGACACAGAATCTGCAGCAGGTTTCAGGCTCCGAGCCGTCAGTGCAGAGCCCGACCCAGGGCTTGATCCCAAAACCGTGAGATCATGACCTGAGCCGAAGCTGGACACATAACCTACTGAGCCACCCAGGTGCCCCAAAGCTTAAATTTTCTTCTTATTAGTTGATCTAACATATAACAGTTTTTTTCAAAATAGTAATAGTAATAGTAATGTATTTGATTATATATGCTATGTCTGTATCTTGTGTGTGTGTATATATACCTGCTTATATATATGTATTTATTTTATATAAGTGAAATGAATGACAGCAATGGTACAAAGAAGGGGAAACAGGAAATAGGATTATTTTGTTATTGTGAGATATGCGCACTACTTTTTATGTATGTTTTTTAAAAAGACTAGTCAAGTACAAGAGCGAGAAGGGAGGAAAGAGTAGAACAAGAAATTCAGTCCGTAACTGTGAAAAATCAACTGAGATAACGCACTGCCTTCAGACCAGCCTGGTATCATTTGAAAACAGACTTCAGCTAGTTGTAAATGTGTTTTGCAAACTTTAGGCAACAAACAAAAAATAATAAAAAAAGTATAACCGACACACTAAGAAACGAGAGAAAGTAGAATCGTGTGAAATGCTCAGTTAAAACCACAGAAGGCAGAAAAAGAGAGAAAGTCAAAAATAAGTTCAAAGCGGAAGAGAACACGGAAGCAAATATAGTAGATATTTATCTACATATGGTAATATCACCTCGAATGTCAATAATCTAAATGTACCAATTAAAAGAGATTGGCAGAGTGGATCATAAAATAAGACCTAACTGTTGCCTACAAGAAACTTATTTTAGGGGTGCCTGGGTGGCTCAGTCGGTTGAGCGTCTGACTTCAGCTCAGGTCATCATCTCGCGGTCTGCGAGTTCGAGCCCCACGTCGGGCTCTGTGCTTACAGCTCAGAGCCTGGAGCCTGCTTCACATTCTGTGTCTCCCTCTCTCTCCGCCCCTCCCCCACTCATGCTCTGTCTCTCTCTGTCTCAAAAATAAATGAACATTAAAAAAAAAAGAAACTTATTTTAAAGGTAAAGATACATAGAGATTAAAAGTAAATAGCTGAACAAAACTATATCTTACTGACACTAACAGAAGACTGTAAGAGTAGCTATAATGATTTCAAACAGAGCAGATCTCGAAGCAGGGAAAGATATCGGGGATAAAGAAGGGCATCACATAATAATAAAGGCATCAGTTCTCCAAAAAGGCATAATAATTCGTAATGTGTAGGTGCCTAACAACAGAGCATCGAACTACACGAGGCAAAAACTAATAGAACCGTGGGGAGAAATAGATGAAATCCACTATCGTAGTTGGAGATATTAACACCCTCCTATCAGAAATCAGATCCATAGGCAGAAAATCACTCAGGACAGAGTTGAACTCAACGGCGTCATGAATCAACTCGATATAATGGACATCTGTAGACTACTTCATCAACAACGGCAGAATACTCATTTTTCTCAATTTCACATAGAGCATTCACTAAGAGAAACCATATCTGAGCCATAAGACACAACTTCACAAATTTAAAAGAATAGCAATCGTAAAATATCTACTTTCAGACCACGGTGGGATTACACTAGAAATCAATAACAGAAAGGTAATAGGAAAATCCCAAAACACATGGAGATGAAACTACACAGTCCTAAATAACACATGGGTCAAAGAAGAATTCCAAAGAGAAATTTAAAAATATTTTGAACAAAATGAAAATGAAAACACGACTTACAAAATTTGTGGGTTGTAGCAAAAGCAGCACTTAAAGGAAAATTTATAAGGAGAGCACATATATTAGAAAAGAAGAAAGATCTAATATCAGTAATCTGATCTACCTTAGGAAAGTAGAAAAAATTTGAATCCACAGTAAGCAGAAGAAGATAAATAATAAAAATTACAGCTTAAATCAGTGGAATCGAAAACAGGAAATAAATAAAGAAAAATATAAGCAAAAGCTAGTCTTTGGGAGTGCCTCGGTGGCTCAGTCAGTTAAGTGTTTTACTCTTGATTTTGGGTCTGTTCACGATATCATGGTTGGTGAGACTGAGCCCCGTTGTTGGGTCTGCACTAACAGTGCAGAGCCTCCTTAGGACTCTCTCTCTCTGCCCCTCCCCATGTACTCTCTGTATCTGGCAAAATAAATAAAACATTAAAAAAAATCAGGGGTACTCGATATTGGTTCAGGTTGCGATCTTGCGGTAATGAGATGGAGCCCTGCATCAGGCTCTGTGCTAAGCATGGAGCCTGCTTGGGATTCTCTCTGTCCCTCCCCCACTCATCCCCCGCCTCTCAAGAATTCTTTTAAGAATCAATAAATCAATACAATTTTACCCAGGCTCTTTATAATAAAAAAAGAGAAAGGATTCAAATGACTAATAATCAGAAATGAAAGAGGAGACATCAATACAGATCCCATAGACATTAAAAGAATAATAAAAGAACACTGAAAAACTCCATTCCCATACATTTGGTAACCTAGGTGAAATGGGCCAACTCTTTGAAAGACACAATCTGCCAAAACTCACGCAGGAAGATACAGATGATCAGAATACATGATCTATTTTTTAATTTTTTACCTATTTCATTGTCAGAAATGGATGATTACATAAACAGATGATCTATTAAAAATTAAATCAATAGTTAATAATCTTCCAAAATAGGAAGCACCAGATCCAATGAGTTTACTGGTTGATTCTATCAAATATTTAAGGAAGAAATTATAACAATTTCCACAATCTCTTTCAGAGGATAGAAGCAGAGAGAATACTTCCTAAATTATGCTATGAGGCCAGTGTTACTATAATACCAGAACAAGATAAAGACATCACAAGAACACTACAGAACAATATATGTCATGGACATAGACAAAAATCCTCAAAAAAATATTAGCAACTCTAATCTAACAAATTATACACCATGACCAAGTGGTATTTATCCTGGGTATGCAAGAATGGTTCAATATTTGAAAATCTTGTTGATGTAATGTAATCCATTACATAAATAGCTAAAAAAGAAAAATCACATGACCATATTATCAAATGTAGAAAAAAGATTTGATAAAGTTCAATAACCATTCATGATTTAAAAAAACTCCCAGTAAACAAGGAATAAAGGAAAATGTCATCTTGATAAAGAATATGTACAAACTCCACAGTTAGCATTATACTTAATTGTGAGAAACTTAAAGTTTTCCCCCTACGATCAGGTATAAGGCAAGGATATCCTTTCTTACCACTCGTTTTCAATATTGTAGTGGAAATCCTTGCTTTGAAATACGATAAAAAATTAGATAAGAACAAGAAATAAAAATATACACACTGAAAAGTAAAAAATAAAATTATCTTTGTTTGCAGAAATGATTATTCAGAAAAATCTGAATCAACCAAAAACTTCCAGAACTAATAAACAATTAGTTACAAGTATACAAGTTGCTATATACCAGCAATTAGCAAGTAGAATCTGCAATGGAAACGTAATATCGTTTACATCAGGCATGCTAAGCACCAAAATGAAATACTTAGATATAAATGTAACAAAATACATACCATGTCTGTATGAAGAAAACTACAAAACTCTGAATGAAATCAAAGACCTAACAGATATCTCATGTTTGTGAATAGGAAGACGCAAAATCAGTTCTTCCCAACTTGATCTATAGATTCAATGCGATCCCAGTCAAAATCCCAGCAAGTTATTTTGTGGATATCCACAAATGGTATAGTTTATATGGGGAGGCGACGGACCCAGAGGAGTAATACTAACTTCAAGACTTATTATAAAGCTACAGTGATGAGGACAGTGTGGTATTGGCAAGAGAACAGGCAAATAGATCACTTGGGAGAGAGCCAAGAGCCTAGAAAGAAAACCACACAAAGATGGTCAACTGGTCTTTGACAAAGTGGCAAATAATACAATGGAGCAAAGGGAGTCCTTTCGAGGAATGTTGTTGGAACAGCCCTCCCCATGAAACAAAATGAATTTAGACACAGATCTCACACCACCTACAAGAATTGACTCAAAATGGATCATAGACCTAAGGGTAAGATGTAAAACTATGAATCTCCTAAAACATAAGAAAAAAACCAGATGGCCTTTGGTGTGGTGATGCCCCTGGGTCTGGCGATGGCCCAGGAAGCCCAATTTGTTCAGATTCTTGTGTTTCTTCATCTAGAAGGGAAGGATGCTCCTTTCCTCAAGATATTTGGAGGGCACCTCTCACGTGATGGTTTTATGACCTGATTCTGGAGAGAAGGCGGAAGGAAGATCAGAGCGATCTTCCTGCTTCTGCCGTTTTCTCAAACTCCTTCATCTTAAAATAATCAGTGACCCAATGTGCCAAATTTTAGGGTAGAGTGCCATGAACCCTATCAAAAGACAGGTTTCTACTCACTTGGGTATGCGAGAGTTCTCAATAATTAGGACTCGAGAGACAGAATTTGAGGCTTATGGGGGGTCAGGAGGGGCTGAGAAGCACTTTCTGGAGAACAAATGGCTTCTTAGGGGGAGAATGGAGGTGGGGAAAGTGGGTGTTGGGAGAAAGAAAGGGCACTTATAGGAGCACAGATGACTTTTGAAACACGAGTGGGCCTTTAGGGGAATAAATGAGAGCTAGGATAATTCTGTGACAATGTGTGAAACAAGGGATTAGAGTTGCCTCTGGGGAGGGGATTTTATGGCATTTAGATTTGGGGGAGGGTTTTACTTCTAGGCTGTTAAATTCATCAAACGAGGAGGCCATTAGACTGAGGCGACTCTAATGCTGGGGTGACTAATTTAAGCAAACCAAAATCTAAGCCCACGAATGCCTCAAGGTTATGAAATTGAACCACGAAGGACGGCCAATCACCAACAGCCAACTAAGCTTTAAGCTACAGCCAATCAAATCATTTCTGTTCTTTGCTTCCCCACCTGTTCTGTAAGCGTTTCCCCTGGCTCCTGTCTGAGGAGCCCTCCTAACCACTTTTGGTGTCGTGCTGCCCCATCTGAATTGATTTTTGCTCAAAGAAACATTTTAATATGCCTCAGTTTACCTTTTTAACAAGGCAGATGAGGGATTCCAGGAGCTCAAATGCCTTCAGCTTGAAATAATTCTTATGCCCAAGTGGCATATTTTGGGGTGGCATATCCTGATTCTCTTCGAATGTAGTTTATGGGTTTTTTTTAGTTTTTTTTTTTTTTTTTTTAATGATCCGGACTAATAGCCATCTGCAGTGGATAGAAGACTCCAAAAGCAACAGTCATCCTTCTAAATTCCACTTCTGAAACTGGGTTCAGAAGGCCAATTTTAGCTGAGTGACATTCAAAAAACAACTGGGGCACCTGGGTGGCTCAGTTGGTTAAGCATCAGACTCTTGGTTTGGGCTCAGGTCACGATCTCATATTTTGTGAGTTTAAGCCCCACATTGGGCTTTGTGCTGACAGCGCAGAGCAAGCTTGGGATTCTCTCTCTCTCCCCCGCTCTCTGCCCTTCCCATGCATGCTCTCTCTCTCAAATAAATAAATAAATAAATAAATAAATAAATAAATAAATAAACAAACCCAAAACGACAATCTTCGAACTAAAATTAATTATAAAGGAACTTTGATTATTACTGCCTCTCTTGAAGAGCGTTTTAAAAAGATCCATCCCCAAACTCACACCAATGCTTATTCAAATTCCTTTCCTTCTCCTATTCAATTCTCCCACATCCAGAGCTAACCTTGAGCTTCTAACCAAATCCCCACAAACTCTTCCCCATCCTCCCTACCTGTGACTTGTCTGCTGCTTCTCCTTCTCCATCTTCTTCCTTGTTCTTTATTGTATACATCAGTTTCATCTGGCTCTTTCTTTCAAAGTTTCTTTTCTGCTTGTCTATTCCCTAATTCTCCAAAAACACTGAAGAGTCCAGAAATTAAACAAGTAAAACTCTCTTTTCCTTCCTCCCTCCTCTTTGGAAAACATCTATATGGCAATGTTACAAAACACTCTGGAACCAGTAGGGAAAGAAAGAACTTTCCAGTGAGGGAATGTGGAGAGTGCTCACACTTTGATAAACGTGTTCCTCTTACACAATTTTATAATTTCTTCTTTGTCCTGAGATTGCTTTCTTTAATTTTCGAGATCGCTAAGCATCAAATGCATTCGTATACAATGACTCCAAAGTGCCACGGAACCCACATATCACATGCACACTCTTTCTCGATCTCTTTCTCTTTCTCCCTCTGATAAAATTTTATTTTCTTTGTGCTGCTGTGGAAATTAGGGAACCTTCCAAGAGAATGTGAATGAGACAAAATATTTAGAAGTCCAATTTCAAGCCTCAGTTTGCATACCGATTATAGCCCTCTTCTGAAAATGTAATTATAGTTTGGTTATCTTTCTGATGGCGAAGTACCTGTTTCCAAATATTTGAACTCTGCCCGTCTGGAAATATAGTAGGTGTAAACTATATCATCCCTGGGGTGAAAACCGGAGACAATGACTGGAAGTTACACAAAGGCAGATTTCAACTCAGTATAAAGAACTTTCTAAATATTTAAAGACGTTCAGTAATGAAATGTGTTGTCTTGAGAAATGGTGACTTTCCTGCCCTTAGGGATGTTTAAAAAGAGATTGGAGGGCACCTGGATGGCTCAGTCGGTTGAGTGTCCGATTTCAGCTCAGGTCACAATCTCACAGTCTATGAGTTCAAGCCCCGCGTCGGGCTCTGTGCTGACAGCTCAGAGCCTGGAGCCTGCTTCCGTTTCTGGGTCTCCCTCTCTCTGTGCCCCTCCCTTACTCGTGCTCTATGTCTCTCTCCTTCAAATATAAAAAAATTTTTAAAAAGTATTAAAAAAAGAGAAGAGATTGGAAAATTCTTTACTGAAGTTGTGTGGGCATGTTCTGGCATGGGTCAGGATTTGGACTAGGTATAGAGCAGTGTTTAAGAGCCTGCATTCAAAGGATGGCTGGACCAATTAACAGCTATGTGGCATTGGAGGAATTACTTATCCACTGTGCTTCTCAGCTTTCTCATGTTATATGTTACATAATAACATAATATGCATGTATTATATATTCACATTTAATAAAGGATATAATATGTATGTTATCCATGTATAGACATATTATATACATGTAATACATTATGATGTTATTTTGAAGATTAAATGAGTAAGTATACAGTGTAGGACGGATAATAAATAATAATGGGTATTATTATAACCTCTCTATCTGTATGTATATTTACCGGAATATATTCCCGGGTATGTTAGTAGGTTTTGTGAGAACGAAAGTTGGGTGGCCAAATGAATTTGGGGATACATATTCCTCAGAGTTTAAACAGGTTCTGTTGTTGTAGGACTTTTCAGATCTTTTAATGTCCTAGTGTACATCCTGAAATTCTAAAAGGGCAATAAAACAGGACAGAATTTTTTGAACTTTTTGATCATGGTATCGTTTTGCTTTTGGATGTCCTCAGAAGACAGTGTTTCATGGGATTCACCTTGGGAGAGATGAATTGGGTGGATTCTAAGCTCTCTTCCTCCTCAAGACTCTGTTTCTCTTATTCCTCTGCCTGAGGGCTCTGGTGGTTTTCTTCATCACAGTCCTTGCATCTTCAGATCTGAGGATTTCCAGGGGAAAATGCTTTCCAAGGTCTGACCATCTATCTATTGAGTGGATGAGAAAACAAGAGAATGCACTTTCTCTGCTTTCAATGTGAATGGTTTCACTGGGGTGTCCAGGTGAACGAAGATGCTAGGTCCCACCCTCATGACAAGGTCCCCGTCCAGCAATCTCCACTTTGGTTTGTGAGTAATGTCATAGAAGGCATGAGTTGAGGGCTGCTTTGTCTTGCCAAAGCATGAAGATAAGGAACTGAATCATTCAGTCAAGGAGAGCACTGAGTCAGTGACTCCTGTGTCATCAGGTTCCAGAATAGGTTTGTTGAATACTGAACGGATTTTTATCTGGCTAGTGTAAGCGAGAAAAAGATTATTTTCTTCTACCTATCTTAGGTTCATTGGCTGGACCCCTGAAAATTAGACTAACAAAAGGCAGATTAGGGGTACCTGGGAGGCTCAGTCAGTTGAACATCTGATTCTTGACTTTGGCTCAGGTCATGATCCCAGAGTTGAGGGATCAAGACCTGCATTGGACTCACCCTCAGCATGGACCCTGCTTAAGATCCTGTCTCTCTTCTCACTCTCCCTCTGCCCCTTTCCCTTGCTTGCATGCCCTCTCTCTCTCTCTCTCTAAAATAAAATAAAAAAAGACAAACTAATAAGAGGAAAACAATTGTTTATTGACATGTTCATTGTACATACACATGGAATAGCCAGTGATGAATAATTCAAAGGCATTTTTAGACTTTGGGCTCATATAGCATTTTAACAAAAGATAAATAATTTTGTAGAGAGGCTACAGGACAAAGGAAAAAGACTCTGAACTTCTACGGGTGGTAAATTGTGATAAGGCAAATATGAGGAAACTAATGGTTGATCAGGGTTAATTACTTTAGGTTTGTTTGTGCAGCCTCTTTCTCAGTGTCATCTTGTTTCTGGTGGTAAGGTTGTTATCCCCCTTTTGTTACCGGAAGTGGGCAGGGGGACACCTTCACAAGGGCATTTCTGTTCTGCTTCCAGCAAGACAAGGGCAGGACAGAGAGTTTGTCCTAGATCTGTTTTTTTTTCAGTTGCATTCAGCTCAAAACAACTCTTATGACAAAATGGCATATTTCGAGGTAGCGTTCCGTGAACCCGGGCACTGGGGTAGGTGGGCAGGATTCTACACTGAGGGAAAGGGGTGAACTACAATGTAAACTCTATAAGGGAAAAAGCCTGAAATAGTGCCTAACACATATTAAGCCTCACCAAAGTGTGGTTTGTGTTTTTTGATTATTTTTTAATGGGTTGACACATCCACTCGAATGTCCTAAAGGCACATTATCTTAATTTGCCCCAAACCAAATTCGAACTCCTCTCATCTCTTTCCCCCAGCCCTGCCCCAAATGTGTTTCTCAGCCGGCGTTCCCTGTCATGGAAGGAGTATCACTATCCACCCTGTTACTCAAAGTAGGTCTGGATTCGTCCTTGATGCGTCCCCTCCTTTGCCATCCTCCCACTGCGCGAATTCACCACCAAGCCCGGTTACTCTCCAGAAACCTCTCGACTCCGTCTCCTTCTTCTACCTCTGCCCAAATCACCTAGACGGTCACGGTTCTCTGTCACCTGGATTATGTTAACAGCCTCTGAACTAGTCTCTGAGGCAACGGTGGTCCAGCTTCCTCCCACGGCCAGTGGGATCTCTCAAAACACACATCTGCTCCCCCCCACACGATCCGATGCCAACAAAACAAAACAAACAAAACACATAAGCTCTCTTTGGTGGTTCTAATAAAGATCAAAATTCTTATTGAAGGCCCTATAAAGACGGTCCCTCAGGTACCCCTCCAGCCTGCTCTCCCACTAGGCCTTACACCCCTACCTTTAACATTCCAGCTTTTTCTTCTTCACCTGCCTCTCACGTCCTCCTGAGGTCTTGCATTTGCTTCTCATCTGGCCTTCTGGCTATTGTAACTCCGGCCCTTTCCCCACTTTTCACTTCTCTGAAGTCAATTCCTCCGCTGAGTCGGTTCTCCACGAACCTGTCCTTTGCAATACTGTCACAGCTGTCATTTCCCATTCTCTTATGAGATCTCACTCAGGTCTCCGTGAGGGCAAGAATGGGCTGACATATCCACTTGGATGTCCTCAGTGTGTTTTTTCTATCATCTAAAAGGGGACCTATCCTGTGGTAGCACTCTATAAATATTTGATAGATGGGTGCATCTTTTAAAATACTTTGCGTCGAGGGTTCTTATGCGTATGGAAGAGTGAATGTAACGCGGGTGTTCAATGGGCTTCCACAAAGTGAAAAACAGATCTGTAGGGAGTTTCCTTCCAGGTTTCGGATTCCTAAACTTAGCAGCTGAGAAGTGGTATCCAAAGAGAGCTGCAGGGAGTGAGCACTAGAGGGCAATACAGGCAAAGGAAAGGAGAGCCGGATCTGCCAGGCAGTGGTCCAAGAGAACGGCGGATGGCCTGCGGTTGCTCGGAGACGCAAAGGATTCTGGGAAGCTCCATGCCATCCAGACATCCCTCTGGAGGCCAGGGACCGAAGCAGCTTCCTGAGAGGTGCAGGGAGATGCCTTACTCTTACCGTTCCCTAACTGTGCCGGCCAGTACTTTCAGATACAAGGAGGACAACCTGTGTGGGTAATCTGAAAAATACCCCGAGATGTGAAGGAGACAGAAGTCTGTCCTAGCAGTCACGCCCACAGGGGCTCAGAGAGCTGGGGTGGTTGCCGGATGCAAATCAGCAGCGTTGACCCGGCCATCTTGTCTCCCCTTAAGAGTGGGCACCTGCTAGTCCTTTCTCTTGTGATGCTGTTGTCCTTGGGGATTTTCGGTCCCTGCTTCTTTTTCAAGGGTTCTCCCTCTCGTTTTGTCTTCTAGCAATTGCCTCTTGAGTTCTGCCGCCTTTCCCCAGCCCTTCGCCCTTAAAAGCCAAAGACTGTTTTCAGCTGCTGATTGGTAGTGATCAGACAACGGGCGAGTACTCATCGCTCTCTGTCCGGTTGTAAGTGGCCTTACGTCCCGCCTGCTTTAATCACTGGTGTGGACAGGGCAGCAAGGCTGCACAATACTAACCACAACCCTGTGGCCTTTTTTCTCAGAAGGATGACAAGCCCTGGATTCTTCTCCAAAATTCTTGAAAATGAGTTAAAAGCACTACCTGCCTCTTACTAACACAGCTAAGTGTCAATCTACATCGTCTCTAATCATCATTCTTACTGGTTATTGAGTATATATCATCCTCTGTTTTTCTAGACCAGACGACTTTGAGGCTAAAACCTTTGTTTGAGCCCGGGCCGCTTTGCAGACTGCGTGCCATTGGGCAAGTCAGTTACTCTCTGAGCCTCAGTTTTCATATCCGTGCAACGGGCACGGTCACTACTTTCCATGGCTAACCCTTCAGGATTAAGATAAGAGGTCTTTGAAAGATGCAGACTATTAGATCAGGGACTCTCAACGTTAGCTGTATGCTGAACAGCAGAAACATTGTGGGACTTTACAAGCATCCAGTCCCAACCTCTAGATCCGGTTTGGGACTCGGGCGGCAGGTTTAAAATGATCCACAAGTGATTCCGTTGCATATGCCGAGTAAAGAGCCACTGTGTTCCGCCAGAGATGGATAGTGTCTTTATTTTCCAGGCTGACCAAAGAGATGAGGCCATCACTCCCGCCCACCAGTCATCATTCTTGGCAGAAGCTAACCGATATAAAGGTACCCAATTGTGTTGGGGCCCCAGCTCTGGAGCAGATAGACTCCCCGAGGCCAATGTCCCCGGTCAGGATGGCAGTCACAGGCAGGACATGTAAATGATGGAAGGGGTGTACACAGTGGAGGCCAGACATTCACAACCCAGGTGAATCAAGGGCCGCGTTTAGGGCATACCCGTGGAGGGAACAATCGTCCTAGGGTAAGTCGAGCCAGAATGAAGGTGAGCTCTGGCCCTTCTTCTCCTGGGAAGGAGGAGTTTCAACATCACCCATACCCTACCGACATGTCCTTTCTTTCTTTCTTTTTTTTTTTTTTAATGTTTATTTATTTTTGAGAGAGAGGCAGAGAGAGGAAGAGCATGAATGGAGGAGGGCAGAGAGAGAGGAAGACACAGAATCCAAAGCAGGCTCCAGGCTCCGAGCTGTCGGCACAGAGCCCAACGCGGGGCTCGAACCCAAGAACTATGAGATCACGACCTGAGCCGAAGTCGGACGCTCCATCGACTGAGCCACCCAGGCGCCCCCTGACATGTCCTTTCTGCTGGGCTGGCTCAGGAAAGCCTGACTTTTGCTCATGAAAACACGGATTAAACAAAAATCAATTCCAATTTAAATGCATTTCAACCTTTTCATATTATAGTTGTAGAGCTAATTGCTCTGCATTGTCACACGCTATGGGGCAGAAAAGCATCATTAAAGTGCTGACAATTCTTTCCATGAAATGGATTCGTGCCAGAGAGAGAAGGCCACTGATGAGTTCTTAAGCGGGTTGTTTTGGAAGTGGATTTTTTTTTCTTTAGGCGTCTCTGGAAAAAACTCTCAAATTTGCAAGAGGACATACTTCCCTGGAGCCCGGGTCAGTTCCTAACAAACAGCGATCGCAGGGGCCGGTGTTTGGAGATTTCACGGATCCACTCCTTCCTTCATTCTTCTTTTAAGAATTCCTTTTATTTGATTTGATGGATATTCTGCACTCACCATACACCAGACTTTGGGGGGGTCCTGGGGAGCCAGCGATGGGCAAAAAGGAGATGTAACTTCATCCTTCATGAGGTTTGTAGCCTAGTCAGGATTCTAGTCACATAGTCAAATAAGTAAAGGTGATATTCCAACTATGGCAAATGCGTTGGAACCAATAATGGGGGAGTTTGGCCATGGGGAATCAGAGAAGCTCGTTTCTAGAAAGCTTTGTGGGTGTTGAGATCTCAGTATCTTAAGAATGAGTAGGCGTCAGCATGTGCAAAGACCCTGTGGTGGAAGGACTTTTCAGTATTGGGCGAAGAAGGTCAGTGTCCCTGTGGCTCAGACAGAGACAGACATGGGTATGGAACGAGGCTGGAGAAAGAGAGGCCACACTACGCTGGACATTTTAGACCACGGTTACACTATTGGTCTTTCTCTTGGGCACAATCAGGACCCTCTCATAACACTGTAATTAGTGCGGGGTGTGACTGGGGGAGATTGAGTACTCTGGCCGCAGAGAGGTAGGACCCATAAGGAGGTTACTACTGTCTATAGGCAGGAGGTGGGAAATCCAAGGGATGCTGGACCAGACAGAGACCGCTTCACTTCCCAGAGCAGGCTGGGCCATTAGCAGTTCCTCCAGGGGCTGGGGCCGAGCACACTGAACCTCATCACCTTCTTATCTTAGCTTTCTGCCCAGTCTCTCAGGGACTGCACGGCTAGTCTCCACCAGCCCCTGCCTTCTCACAGAGGAATGAGAGGAGTGTGAGCTTTTAACAAGTCCATTTGTTTCTGTGGTTTGGGCATTTATTTGAAGTTCTCCGAAGACACTGTGGCGGGTGTGTGCCAAAGCGCCTCGACAACAGTCTGGATGGCATGAGATGAGCCAGGATAGGACAGGGTTGTTCTCTTTTCTTTTTCCAAGTACAGTAACGCCTTGGCTTGCGAGTAGCTTTCTTCTGCGAGTGTTCCAGAAGACGAGCAAATCTTTCTAATAAATTTTAACTTGATTAATGAGCGATGTCTTGCAATATGAGTCGTATGTGATGCTGAATGTCCATCACACGACCACAACTGAGCCAATGGTTCTTCTCTCTCTCTCTCTTGCTTGCTGTGGGATTGTGGGTAACTGTCTCCCAAGCTCAGATGTTTGGTCTCTGGCCGTGCAGTGTTTGGCAGAAATCAGTGATTTTTCAGAACCTTGGAAGGTGTCCACAACTGGCACTAGTGAATTTTTCGTCACTTCAAAGCACCCATGGACAGTCCTTTGCTTTTCCATACAAGAGTAAGCTCAGGAATGCTTGGCTTCATTCTAGGTCAGGCTGCCTGCAGAGAGAGACCCTTTCCTCTGCTGCCTTATTGCCAGTTACAGTAAATACAGCAGACGACAAGAGTTTATTAATACTGTTCTGTAGCCAACATCCGTGCGAGCGTACACAATGGCCCCCACGCAGAAGAAGATTCCATTGAGCCAACAGAGAGCAGTGATTCCATTAGTGATAGTGAAAGTCGTCCTACACAATAACCCTCCTGTCTTGTCTCCCTCACACCAGCCATGAAAAGTTTTCAAAGGTAAGTTCAGATTAATTTGTTTATTTTTCTTTATATTTTGTATTTTCTTTTTTTTGTATTATGTTAAGTATTGTAATCATTTTTATATGAATTTTGAGTGGTGGAAGGAATCATCTGAGTTTCCATTATTTATAACAGAGAAATTCGCTTTGATACACAAGTGCTTTGAATTACAAGCATGTTTCTGGAAGAAACACCAAGGTTTTGCCGTGTATGTGCCCTTTACTTATTAAGAATCATGTATGAAGATGAGGCGCCTGGGGGCTCCGTCGGTTAGGTGTCTGACTCTTGATTTCAGCTCAGGTCATGATCTCATTGTTTGTAAGATGAGCCATATGTTGGGCTCTGCCCCATCAGCTACTTGAGACTCTCTCTCTGCCCCTCCCCTGCTCTCTCTCTCTCTCTCTCAAAATAAATAAGCTTGAAAAAAAAAAAGAACTTAGAAAAAGTAATATTTAATCGAAACACAAACATCTGGGACTAACGGAGAATATTCAGGTACTGTGAGACTTGGAAAGAGGGAAGTATTTTTGTGGAGGGGACACTCAAATCACATCGCATAGGTGATCTGTGCGTGGAAATAGCAAGGATAATCTTCCTTCCATAAATTCACCCATCCATCCATCCATCCATCCATCCATCCATCCATCCATCCATCTATCGATTAATTTACTCATCAGCCAACATTTATCTCCTATGTGGATACCCAGACAAAGCCCCTGGTATCTGTTTTAAATTAGGTCTAATACCCATATGGTCTCTTGACTTCACTCCACACCTGTTCGCAAAGAATCTCTAGACTGAATGTGAATTCAGGTGCTTCTGGATGACAGAGAAATGAGATGTCCCTGCTTTCTCAACAGAGCCCAACCCGGGACTCTGTAATTTTCTATCACGTGTTCAGAATATAGCTTTCTTTCATGGCTGCTTAATTATTATGGCCCAGAAGACCATAATACTAAATTAAAGCGAAATATAATTGCTCTGTCAGTTTTTGCCTCTGCCAAAATTCAGCCGATAACAACAGGATTCCATGAGCACCTCCAAGTAAGGATTTGCTGTCGGTGACAGAGGGAAGAAATAATAATAATAATAATAAAACCCCTCTTCTTTCTATATTTGCCCCGAAGCCAGGCTGACATAACAGAAATGGAAAACAGTTGGCACCGGCATAAAATTCTATGACAAAAGGAAACTTGTGAAACAGAAAAATGAATGTCTTGGGGGGAAAACATAACTTCCACTGACAGCACTGTATTTAGGAAAAGAATTCTGTAGTCCGAGGATATTAAGGTCATTAAAAATAGCAGGGTTATTTTGGGGGAAGGGGATAGAGGTTCTTAATAACCTACTCCCCTTTCCCCCTCCCCACAACATTCTCCTTCAAATCTATATTAAAGTTAATCATCAATTGAAAGCCAGAAATGATATTGGAAAATCATTCTTTTACAAACGGAAACTATTATAATTTAAAAGGGTGCAAATGAAACCATACATTTTCAGAAGGAGATCAATGAAAAGCACTTTATTAGAAAATATAAATCACTTTTTAATTTCAGATGCAACAAGAAAAGAACTCATTTTTTCAGTTTCGTTGAAATTGATTGGTACACCTGCGGAGAAAAGCAGCTTTATCGTCTCGTTATCAGCCAATTAATATGCAGGTCTAAATGTGAATACTATTCCAGTTAACTAGAAATGGATGATTTTATTGAAGTCTTAATAGACTAGGAAAAGCTGCCTTCCACCCTGCTAAATGAGGTCAGTTGAGAAAAAAAAAAAATCAGAAGTGTGTAACTTGGGTCGGGTGGAATCTAAAACAATTTCTCTAACGCTCCGGACCACAGAGAAAGAGAAGCAGAGAGACACGTCTGAAACCAGATGGACCTGTTCTATGGAAGAAAAATCAGAATATTGAGTTTTCTTTTAACTGAAAAAGAGGGCCATTTGGGTTTGATTGTGAAGTCTGACATTCTCACTACTCGAACCCTGACAGTCCTTACTTCTTAGCCTCATCTCCTTTTTAATCTGAGGCCAAGAACCACAACATAGACCGGATTTATTTACCACACGCCCCTTTCTCCCCTTCTGGGCTCTTTTTCTGCCTCCAGACATTCTCTCAAACACACCTGGTGTCCTCAACTTCTCTCTCCCTTTCCCCTACCAAAACAGCCAAGTGCCCTTGAAATAAAACTAATTCGCACTAAAATATAATTGACCGATACAGAGTTACCATAGCAACGAGATTTTAATGTATATTTATTTTTGAGAGAGAAAGACAGAGCAGGAGCAGGGGAGGGGCAGAGAGAGAGGGAGACACAGAATCCGAAGCAGGCTCCAGGCTCTGAGCTGTCAGCACGAGCCCGAGGTGAGGCCTGAACCCACAAACCATGAGATCATGACCAGAGCCGAAGTCGGATGCTTAAGCGACAGAGCCACCCAGGCGCCCCAGGCAACGAGATTTTAAAAGAGTATAAACGAAAGCAGGTTCAGCAAACTTTTTCTGGAAAGGGCCAGATCATAAATATTTCCACTTTGGTGGCCACTGGGTCTCTGTTGCAAGTATTCAATTCCACCATTCTAATGTGAAAGCAGACTTAGACCAGAAACTAATGGTGTGCCGTGTCCCAATAAAACTTTATTTACAAAGCAGGATGTGGGCCAAATTTGGCTTGTGGGCGGTAGTGTGCCATTCCTTATTTAAAGCAAAGGGACTTTAAATATGGAAGAGTTGCAGGGAGCGATTATTTTTAATTGATTAGAAGAGTCAAATGCTCAAAAGATCTCTCTGGCATGCTTCGACCACTTTTGATTTTCTTGAAATTCACTTGTTCTTTCCTTTGTTCATTCATTCATCTATCCTTTCAGTTTTCAAGCCTGTGGGGGGGAAAATGCTCACCCCTTCTGTCAGGAGATTTTTAAGCAAGAACAATTCTGCCCATTGCATGGAGACAGTGGCAACAATTGTCCCTTGTGATGCTCACTCTGAGTCCTTGCTAACACTCCTGTAGTTGGTTTCAGTAGGACATCTTCTAACAGAGGCACTTCCTTTTTTGTAGCAAATTTAGAAAGAGAGAGAGAGACACAGAGAATGCAGGGGCGGAACAGAGAGAGAGATAGAGAATCTTAAGCAGGTTCCATGCTTGAGCATGAAGCTCAACAGGGGGCTTGATCCCACGATCCTGGGATTATGTCCTGAGTCAAAGTCAAGAGTCAGACACTCAACCAGCTGAGCCACCCAGGCACCCCTGACAGAGGTGCTCTCTGTGAAATTAGGAAAGACTAGTCCCAAGTGCAGGAAATAGGTTTTGTTCCTGGAAGATCACAGATGTGCCTGAGATCGTGAGACCCATTTTCCACACCCGGATCAGTACTTACAGACCAATGTGAACTTTGTCCTCCAGTAGTTCATTGGCAGGACCCTCCCAAGAGACTGCTATTATTCTGAAAGGTAAAAAAATTGCAGAGCATATGGAATATTATTTGCGTATTTGGGAATGTTTTATGAAGATTTTTTGAATTTATTAAGGTAGCTATTACATTATAGAATGTTCAGAAATAAAGAAATGGAAACAACACCATTATAATGCTAATTCCCTAACAAAATGTGGCAAGTGCCTGGCACATATTAGGTGCTTGGAAAGTATCTGTCGAATGAATGAATGAATGCATATTTCTTTTGAAAATCCAATGAGTGGCAAATCCTTACCTTCCAAGGGTAGATTTCATTTTTGGAAATAGCCAATAGCCCTTTTATTTTATTTTTTAAACGTTTATTTATTTTTGAGAGGCAGAGACAGAGTGCGAGCAGGGGAAGGGCAGAGAGAGAGAGGGAGACACAGAATCCGAAGCAGACTCCAGGCTCTGAGCCATCAGCACAGAGCCTGATGCGGGGCTCGAACTCACAGACCTCGAGATCATGACCTGAGCTGAAGTCGGCCTCTCAACCGACTGAGCCACCCAGGCGCCCCACAATAGCCCTTTTAAGTCAAGTGTGTTGATGTGGTAGATTACCAATATGCACAACACTGCCCCTGACCATAATGAGGTTTGACCATAAATTATTAGGAACAACTGGGCTGGCAATGAGAAACTTTGGATTCTAGACTCAGCTCTGACATTAATGTGCTTTGTAATCTTGGGAATTCATTCATGCATCCATCACAGCAGACAAGAGAGACACGATCCCTGTTCTTCTGAGTTTATAGTCTGGTATGAGAACAGACGTCGGTTTTTCAGTGGGGGTGATGCGGGGCAGGCTTAGGGACTCTAAGAAGCGAAGGATCTCAGTATCTTCATCCGTAAAGCAAGGGATGGGCTGGATGGTTTTCAAGATCCCACCCAGTTCTGCCGTGGTGTGACTATGGGTTTATTGTTTTGATTAGAAAGCAAGTTTTGAGACAGATCGGTTTCACCTTGCATAGATACCTGTTGTAGATCTGGCTCACAGCTTTCTAGAGGGAGTTAGCATGCTAACTCACGACCCCCATCTTCGGATGTCTTTCCCTTGGTGCTCGAGGAGGAAGCTTCAGGATGGTTTCTGAAGGGCAATGAGTATGTGGAGCCGGCATTGCTGTCTGTTGTATACAAAAAATTCCTTACATTATTAAGGAATTGCTGACCCGTCTAACAGCATGGACACGGTAAGTGGTGCTTAGATATTAGCCGTGCTCAGATGGCCTGTCTTCATCATGCGAGTGGGTACAATGGTGCAATCCTGACTGGTCTGAGTGCTTAAAAGCTAGCACCACAGCTCGGGCCTTGTTACAATGGGACATGTAGATTCATAGATGCTTAGGCATCATCTCAAGCTGGAAGAAATACCCCTCTGGTCCCTTTTCAGGGCCCCCCAAGTCCAGTTGTTGACACATTGCTTAAATGAGAGGACTATTTTGGCTTTGCATGGTTGCAACCTTGGGTTTCACAAGAGACTCTCAAATTACTCTAGCTGGGTGAGTTGAGTAAGTCATTTATCTTCCTGGGACTCAATTTTCCAATGTTTCTAATGAAAAGGTTCAATGAAATCGTCACAGAATCACCTTATACCACTGAAGTTCTTAAATTCTGGAAGCAACCCCAAACAGTGACCCCATTTTCTCATTTCAGAAGAAACTTAGCATATAAACCAGAAGTACAGAATGTCTCCGTCTCAGGATGGGCTAAGCGGTGCATTTAATTATTATTTTTTTAATTATTATTTTTAAAATCTTTTAAAAGTAAGCTCTAGGCCCAATGTGGGGCCTGAGCTCACGACCCCAAGATCAAGAGTTGCATGTTCTACCAACTGAGCCAGCCAGGCGTCCCTGGGTTTAACTTTTAAATTAATTTTTAAGTTATTAATGAAAGTAATCCCAATCAATGCTGAAATTTTGAAAAACAAAGAAAGCAATGCTAAAAGTATCACATATATACTGAATATATATATATATATATATATATATGTATATATATATATATATATATATTCAGGTCATTGTGTCATTATCCCACCCAGAGAGAACAACTGCACATATAGATAAATCTATGTTTTTTGATAAATCATATCTACTCTATGTCCAGATAGGAACAAATAAAAAAAGCATTAAAAAATGAAGTTATGCCCTACATGCCTCGTAACATTTTACTTGGCAATATCTTGTGAATTTTTCTAATATTTATTTTTCTACTGATTTTTGTAAAATGCGATTTTGGTAAAAGACTGCAAGGTGTTCCATTGGATGTCTACGGACAAGGGCGATCCTTCCAGATCCATCTTTCCCATTTAATAGGGCAAAATAGCCAGTGCCCACACAGTCCCGTGAACCTGTACACCACGCCTTCTCCTTCTTTCCGCTCCTCCTCCTCCTCTTTTTCCTCTTCCTTTCTTCTTTTTTTTTTCCTTTTCCTTTTTCTTTCTCTCCTTCAACTTTCTCTTCTTCCTCCTTCTCTATATCTTGATCTTCTTTCTCTTCTTTTGATGTTATAATTCGGCTGGTTGTTTGCAGACATATCAGGACAGTAGAGAGAGAGAGAGGGAAGATAGAGAGAGAAAGTGTGTGTGTGTATGTGTGAGTGTGTGTGTGTGTGTGTGTACGTGTATGTGTGTGTTGGCGGCTACACTTCCGGCCTTGAGTCTGCTGAGGCACTGATGGCACATCTTGGAGATCCTTTCTCAAAGTCAGTGAGTCCTTAGGAAGTCATGACCTCATTGGAGATATTCAAAGTGGTTGATACAAGAAAGGTTTTTCCTCCTCTTCTTCTTCTTCTTCTCCTTCTTCTTCTTCTTCTTCTTCTTCTTCTTCTTCTTCTTCTTCTTCTTCTTCTTCTTCTTCTTCTTCTTCTTCTTCTTCTTCTTCTTCTTCTCCTTCTTCTTCTTCTTCTTCCTCTTCCTCTCCTTCTTCCTCTTCCTCTTCCTCTTCCTCTCCTTCTCCTCCCTCTTCCTCTTCCTCTCCTTCTCCTTCTCCTCCCTCTTCCTCTCCCTCTCCCTCTCCTTCTTCTTCTTCTTCCCCTTCTCCTCCTCCTCCTCCTCCTCCTCCTCCTCTCTCCTCCTCCTCCTCTTCTTCTTCTTCTTCTTGTTCTTCTTCTTCTTCTTCTTCTTCCTTCCCCTTTTTCTTCTTCTTCTTCTTCTCCTTCTTCCTCCTCCTCCTCCTCCTTCTTCTTTGGATTAGAGATGTACAGGGTTGAACTGAGTCATTTAAAGTAATGAGTTCCCTGTTACTGGTTGCATTCAAGTAGAAGCTGATCGACTACTTATTATAGGCATTGTAGTGTTCCTAGGCCAAAAAAAAAAAATCAGGTCTCAGCTAAAAATTCTCATCATGGACCATATTTGCCCTAAAGCTTTCCCCCAGACATTTCAGTCTGGCTATCTCTCTAGGTTAGATTTAATGATTTCCAACTCCTTCCACATATGAGACTCTCTGATTCTATGACTCTGTAACCTAGGCTTTCATTGAAGGCGCTAGTATGTAATTTCCTGAAATGGATGCTGGTAAAAAACTCTGATGAGAAAGAAAGTTTAACTAATTGCAAATGATGAGATTTCTATTCACCTGGGAATTTCAATTGTTTAGAGTTTCCCTACTCCTCATTTCTATGGATACGTGATGGAATGTCTTAATGACAAAAACATTAAACGACACATGTGAGGCATGTAAGGAAAGTAACACACACACATTCCAGATGGACAGATGTTAGTTTCTACCTGCATGCTTGAACAAGCTACTAGGGCCTGTATGGAATGTCACGCTAAAGACCCTTTAAATGCCTTGACTGAGCAATTTGGCCGTACCCCATTTTCTCATTTCAAAATGTTTCAGGTTCCTTTTGCTCCGTGAAATGCATGAAAGCTGCTTCTGACCAAAGAGACTAATGTGCTGTCCCTTTTATCTCCAAAACGGGCTCCCAATTGGTTCCAGGGAAAGTGATTTCCCCAAAACTGGCTGCCAGCTGTAATTGGCTTATATGTGACCCATCCATTTCCACATGCTTGTTAGAGCTGGGTGCCAGGGTCTCCTCAGTCCCTCCCAGGCAGTTGGACAAGGCAGTAAATACTAGCAGGCATGCTGATACTACCCCTGGAGTTGAGTGGCTTACTCCATGTACTCCATGACCTATTGAATGGAGTGCGTCCATTATGCAGACTGCCTTTGAAACCAGAAAGGCGCCGAAAAACATTGGAGGAAAGAAGACCCAGTTTTCATCTCTTCTTACTTTCCTTTCGCCCTCATTTCCTCCCTCTGTCTGCAGTCCAGAGGCAGCAATAAGAAATCGTACAAACTAGAGCCAAATTGCATACATTTGAACATGGCTTTGCACCTAATGGCTGTATAACCCTGGGCGAGCTTCTCAGAATCTCAGTGCCTCAGTCTCCTCCCCTATAAAATGGGGACAATAATAGTACCTTCTCTATAGTGTTGTTGTGAGTACTGAGCCTATTACTGTAAATGCAAGTCATGAGGGCTGTGTGTGTATTTGCTAATATTTGATTCAAGGAACCTAATACCTACTGTGAACTGAGCGCAGGCTGGATGCTGGGCTCAAGTGGTTGTAGCCCTTGAGAGCTTCACTCAACAGAGCCCTGGGGGGACCTGATAGGCTTTTCCCTTTCCTCATGATCCTCCTTTCCAATATTTCTTCCCCTCTTTCTTCCTTTATGTATTGGTTTCCTGTTGCTGCTATAACAAACAATCACAAACCTGTTGGCTTAAAACAGCACAAATGTATTACCTTACAGTTCTGTAGGCCAGAAGTCTCACTGGACTAAAAAGGCAAAGTGTTGGTAGGGTTGTGTTCTTTCTGGATGCTCTACAAGAGAGTTTGTTTCCTCGTCTTATCTGGCTGCTAAAGACTAACCCCATTCCTAGGCTCATGTCCCCTTTCATATCACTCTGACTTCTGCTTCCCTTGCCACATCTTCTCTTACTCTCCTGTCTCCCTCCTTCCCATGTAAGGACCCTTGTGATTGTATTTGGCCATTTCCATAATCCCAGATAATCAGTCCACCTCAAGATCCTTGACCTCATCATATTCGCAAAGTCCCCTTTGTCGTATAAGATAGCAGAGTCTCAGATTCTAAGATTAGGACATAGACATGAGAGGGTCTATCAGTATCCCAACCACACTTCTTTTCTCCCTTCTTTCCTTCTTAAATTGCTCGTCCTATTCATAAATGCCCTTGGTCTGGTGTGGGGCATCAGGGGAACTCGGTTCCAGGCCTGACACAACATCAACCTGCCCTGCAGGTGACCTTGGGTAAGAATCCACCCATGTTGGTAGCACAAGGGGCTGGACTTGTGTACTAGCCGAGGTTTTCCAGAGAAACAGAACCAACAAGAAAGCTACATAAAACAAACCATATACATTTCCTTATGAGAATTGATTGATGAAATTATGGAGGCTGAGAAGCCTCACAATCCACCATGTGCAAGCTGGAGGGAAGCCAGTGGTGTAATTCAGCCTATGTCTGAACGCCTGAAAACAGAGAAGCCAATAATATATATATATCCAGTCCAAGGTTAGGAGAAGTGTGATGTCCCAACGCAAACAGGTAGGCAGGAAGGGAATGGAATCCTCCCTTCCTCTGCTTTCTATTCCATTCAGGTCCATTGGGGAGAGCAATCTACTTCACAGAGACTACAGACTCAAAGGCTAGTCTCAATCCAGAAACAAACACAGAAAAAAATGTTTAATCTGGCCACTCCCCCGGCCCAGTCAGTTTGGCACATAAAGTTAATTATCACAACTTGCCATGCTCAACTTCAGATGAACAAAAACCACCACTTCCTTGATTTTCTTTTAATGGGTTTGATTAAATCAGCCTGATTCTGAAGCCATGGAGCCCCTGCCTTACTCTTTGGTGGGAAATTCACTCTGCCTGGAGTTTTCCTTGTTCCTTGCGTTCAAGGCCCATGGCATCTCAGAATGCACACCCTTTAGGCAGGCAGCTCTGGTTTCCACGCCGTGGGTTTTCAAGTGCCATGTCAAGGATGCCCGTTCTCCAAGCCTGTAAGGTTCCCTTTAGGTGTCATACCTGTGGCTTTAGTGGCCCAGTCCCCAGTCATCCAGGGTTCAACTTAAGGCTTACCCACCTGAGGGAACAGGATCTGACGCTCAACTCACTGATTTCCATCCTGTCCCCAGTCTGGGGAATTCTCTCCTTAGTATTTCCCTTCTGCTACGCTTGGTGTAATCTTATCAAAACCTTTTTACAAAATCCAGGAAGAGAAGTGTCTTGTGGACAACTTTAGCTTTGGACTTTCCAACATCGACTCCTGAAGCAAAAGGATCTACTGTCATAGACTGAATTGGTTGCCCCCCCCCCCAAATTCATAGGTTGAAACCTGATCACCAATGTGACGGTATTAGGAAGTGGGGTCCTTGGGAGATGATTAGATCATGAGGGTGGAGCCCTCAGGAGTGGGATTAGCACCCTTATAAAAGTGTCCTGCTAGGGTTCTCTTGCCCCTCTGCTATGTGAGGACACAGCAAAGAGACAGCCATCTATGAATCAGGAAGTGGGTGCTCCCCAAATATAGAATCTGGAGGCAACTTGGTCCCCGACTTCCCTGCCTTCAAAAGTGTGAGAAGTAAATTTCTATTGCTTTATAAGCCACCCAATGGGGCTTTCCGTTACAGCAGCCAATCAGACGAAGACCTGCTTGGAGACAATGTAAACTGAACAAGTACAGGGTAAAAGGTCACTACATGATCCTGTCCCAGAGGGCCTTCCAAAAGTTTTCCACAGAGACCC
The DNA here is from genome assembly GCA_030068075.1 of Paguma larvata. Classification (NCBI taxonomy): domain Eukaryota; kingdom Metazoa; phylum Chordata; class Mammalia; order Carnivora; family Viverridae; genus Paguma; species Paguma larvata. Next base: position 30,728,695 of record CM057841.1, on the reverse strand, counting down.
GTGCTTCCTCGGAGCAGAGGTCAAATTCGGGAGGTTCTAGGTCTGCCTTCCTCCCCTCAACCAGAGGAGTGCTCTGACGCCAGTTTCAAATATTGCAGATTCTCCTCGGATTTTATTTAAAAGAAGGATTCCATGGTTTAAAAATATTTGGAACCACTGAGTAGGTGACCTCCAGAGCCTCTGTTGGTTCTAAGGTGTATAATTTCTGTACTTTCCAGCAAATTCAGCAGCTTTATGAAGGAATCCCTTATTCTCTACGATCTGCCTTTCTATTTAACCAGAATCCCCTGTTAATAAAAGTGTCTATACAATCTATCCACAGCACAATAACCTTTGTTCACAACAATGCAGTATATGACGTCGGGAAACGTAAAGCTTTGTCTATCTGTCTCTCTCTCTCTCTCTCTTTTTATTATGTGTTCTTAGACCCAGAATTATTTCATCAAAGGGGTTGAACATTTAAGCACACACACGTATGTATGTGAAGTGCATGGTATGGTCAATGGCAGAAAACTTAGAAAACACAGAGTAATATAAGAATAAAATGGGGGCGCCTGGGTGGCTCAGTGGGTTCAGCATCTGACTTCGACTCAGGTCATGATCTTATGGTTCACAAGTTCAAGCCCCGCATCAGGCTCAGTGCTGAAAACTCAGACTCTGGAGCCTGCTTCAGATACTGTGTCTCCCTCTATTCCTGGCCCTCCTCCACTCATCCTCTGTGTGTGTGTGTGTGTCTCTCTCTCTCAAAAAAAGAAAACATTAAAAAAATAAAAATACATTTAAAAAAAAAAGAATAAAATGGAGATAAGATAATCATTAATTCCAGCCTGGTTACTAATATGTTGAGGTATTTTCTTCTAATATTTAAAAAATTACACACACAATGCATTCACAAATATTAAAATGAAATAGGAATCATGTAATCTTTGTAGTTTTATGTCGACTTTTCCATATGACATCTCATGACCATTTTCTTGTTTTTAATTTTTGATTAAAATTTTTTAATGTTTATTTTTTTGTTTTTGAGAGAGAGAGAGCCAGAGCGTGAGTGGAGGAAGGCCAGAGAAAGAGGGAGACACAGAATCTGAAGCAGGCTCCAGGCTCCAAGCTGTCAGCACAGAGCCTGATGCGGGGCTCGAACTCATGAACCGTGAAATCATGGCCAGAGCTGAAGTCGGATGGTTAACCAACTGAGCCACCCAAGTGCCCCTTGTTTTAATTAAAACAAACAAACAAACAAAAAGCACATGATTTTAACGACTGCATAAGAGTCTATAAGGTAGATGTGTCATAATTTCTTTACCAGTTTTCCTATTACTGGACATTTGAAATGTTTCTTATTTGTCATGATTATTAATGATTTTAAGGAATATATCCACAAATGTTTACTTATATTTCTAATTAAAAAAAAATTATTTATTTATTTTTGAGAGAAAGAGAGCTCACACGGGGGAGGGGCAGAGAGAGAGGGAGAGAGAGAGAGAATCCTAGGCAGGCTCTGCACCACCAGCACAGAGCCCAACTCGGGGCTTGAACTCACGAACCATGAGATAATGACCTGAGCCGAAATCAAGAGTCAGACACTTAACTGACTGAGCCACCCAGGCGTCCCTCTAAACATTTCTTCAGATAGTTTCAAAGGTGTGAAATTAGTGAATCAGATGGAAAGAAACTTTTTTTTTTTCCTTCTAAGGCTCTCGATATGTATTTCCTAAGTATCTTCCACTATTTTAAACTCCCTTCGGCTCTGCTGGAATCTTGATTTCACCAAGTCCTTATTAAAATTTTCTAATTGTGGAGTGAAATGTTAATCAGAGTTTTAGTGCCATACGAAATGTATTAGACTCTCCTTTAAAACGTGACAACCTAGATAGCTTTCAAATTAATGGAATATTCCAACATCTCCAATAGAGAACTTTTTTTTTCTTCTGAAAAAGAAAAGATGCAGAAATAAGAACAGGGCTAAAATAAGCCAGATATATAAAAATGGAGAAAGAGAAAAAAAATAGTCTTCTAGTCCTGATGTGACCTACCTTCCAGCTGTCTCGAACTCACAGTGGTTGTGGGGCACTGTAGGTTTCTACCAGGCTAGTAAAAACACCTGCGGGCTGGTACCAAGGTTTAGAACCCAGCCCAGTGATTTGTCATTTGTTAACTCGGAGATTTAGGCTGTACATCCATTGAGAAAGACCTTGGGAAGCTGATCCAAAAAACGGGTGTACTTCCCCAAATCCTGTGGCGGGACAGTGAAAGATGTCGTGTGGTCCAGGCAAGAGGCCTCTGTGTCTCTTTCTGAACTTGCATTAGTTCTTGGATCCCTCAGAAGGCTGTCGGAGCCTCTTTATCCCCTCGGCCTTTAGAACTCGGTGACCTCCGATTCCAGGGACGGAGTTGAGTCCTGAGGCTTCTGCTCTCTACCTGGTTTGTGCGGCCTGTTATGATGGCTGCCAAATTTCTTTTAACACACTTCAGCATAACGAATGAGGTCCTAGGTATGTGCCTGTTAACCTGCTGGGTGGTCGGGCAACCCGCTCTCAGCGTGCCCTGTCTGGTGTGGACGGCCACCGTTCTGTCACACAGAGCCAGACTCCAGAGGCGGCCACTGCACGTCTTTCTTCCATCCTTTCCAGATCGCCAGCAACGGATTTGCTAATTAGCACACTGGTGTCAAAAAATGGATTTTTATTGGCAAACCTAGTGAGTGTTAATTAGCATGATGAATGTTTGAAATGAGCTACAGATACGTAACGTGGGCTGCAGGAGGTAGAGATACTCACCTTCTTTGCACGAACCTCGCAAGGCATATAGCTGTGCCTGTAGGGCTGGTACTTGAACTGCTGGATCCTTGATCAGTTCTCAGTCTGGCCATTGGTTTAGGAGGTTTCTTTGAGAGAGAGAGAGGGAGAGAGACAGAGCGTAAGTGGGGAAGAGGCATAGAGACAGGGAGACACGGAATCCAAAGCAGGCTCCAGGTTCTGAGCGCAGGTTCCAGCACAGAGCCTGACACGGGGCCCGAACTCACGGACTGTGAGATCATGACCTGAGCTGAAGTCAGATGCTTAACCGACTGAGCCACCCAGGCGCCCCTCAACATTTTTTTTTTTTAAAGTTTACTTACTTATTTTGAGGGAGAGAGAGGGAGAATCTCAATGTCACTGGGCAGCCCAATGTGGGGTTTGAACTCAAGAACTGCGAGGTCATGACCTGAGCTGAAATCAAGAGTCAGATGCTTAACCGGCAGAGCCACCCAGGTGGCCGTGTTTAAGGAGGATTTCTGAGGACATGGTTCTAACCAGTGATTGCAGAAATCTGCCCTAATCTGCTTTGAGTCAACTTTCCCTATAAGGAAAGCTTGGGAGCACCCGAGAGTTCAGAGAGCTAGGCTTCCTCACACCCCAGAATCGGTCATACGAGCTGCTTGGTGCCTGCCTCGCCATTGGATGTTTATTGAATTCATGTTGGCAGGTGTGACTCTCGGCAACCTAGGTCAACGGGATGGAGCTTCAGCCTTTCTTCTGCTAAATCAGGGATCACAGAGATGTCGGTGCTGGGTTAGCTCGTGTTACGTAGCCTGTCACCTGTCTCTTTTCTCCCAAACTTGATGGCCAGCCAGCTGCCCAAGATCTGCATCTGATTTGATTCAGGGAAACGCATCTGAGTTCCGGGAGCACTTGTGCTTTTTTGAACTTACGAAAAAGAGAAAAAGGACAGAATAGAAAAAGAGAAAGCAGGAGGGAGGGAGAGAGGGAGGGAGAGAGAGGGAGAACGACAGAAAAAGGAGGTTGACTACTGCTCTTTTGGCTTCTGTGTGTAATTTAAATTTTGATGGATCCCTTCAATGCTGGACATCCATAATGGATGTAATATGGCAAGACAAACAAAGAGAGCCTGTTCTGGAATGCAGAGGCACTCGGTCCCCCGTGTGACTATGTCAAGTCGCTGAAAGGCCATGCTGGCTCTGACACTGAGCTCCTCATCTGCATTTCTAACTGTGACCCGAGGGCTAGTCTGATGTATGAACAGGGAAGGTAGCCTTCCGAATGGTTTAGTCACGACCTTTTCCTGTCTCCTCCTTCTGAGAAGATGTTAGGAGAAGTAGGAAAGGCCAGGTTGGAGTAATAGACTTGAAAAATCTCACACTATTTCTCCCGTTACACAATTAAAGTCAGTGTCTGACATGTAGTGAGTACCGATAAATGTTTGTTAAATGAATGGAGAAAATTTGTTTTTGAGTTCAACAGAGCGAATCTATCTTTTTATCTGAATTTAAATATTTGTTTTCTTAAAGTCTGGAAAACATATTTGACAGCGTCCTGTATTTCTTTTTTTTTAATGTTTGTTTATTTTTGAGAGAGAGAGAGAGAGAGAGAGAGAGACAGTGTGAACAGGGGAGGGGCGGAGAGAAAGGGAGATACAGAATCCGAACCAGGCTCCAGGCTCTGAGCTGTCAGTCCAAAGCCTGATGCGGGGCTCGAATCCACAAACCAGGAGATCATGACCCGAGCTGAAGTCAGACACTTAACTGACTGACTTTCTATCCATTACACAATTCAACCCTCACAACAACTCAATTCTATTATTACCTTGATTTTAGATGAGGAAACCACGATTTCAAATGGTTAAGTGTTTTGACTAAAGTCCCATAGCTAGGAAGTTAAAAAAAATGTTGTTTTGCTTGAATGCAGACTGTCTGCCTCTTGATCCACCTCTAATCCCGGGTCATACTGCCTGTCTCTTTCTTAGGAATTATAAATGCCTTCATGCTATAATGTCATCTTAAAAGAATATATATATATATTTTAGACTCTTCATTTGCAACACAACCCCTTAGAATCCCCTGTTATTTATAGAGTTCATTATCAACGTTCGGATTGAAAAAGTTAGTCTGGGTCTTAACCCTAGCATCCCTGAAGATGAAATCTGTAGAAGTCTGGTTGTGATAACAAGAATGAGAACCACTTATTGAGTAATACTATATACCAGACGCTTGGTACACATTACTTCCAGTCCTCATCATTAACTCTGAATAACGATTATTTCATCATCCCTGTTTACCAAGGAAGAAAGTGAAGCTCACGGAACTTACATAAAATTGTTTTGGGTCACACAGCCTCCCTCTACCAAAACCGGGATTTGAACATAGGTCTGGGAGATGCTCAAGTTTCTCTTGTTCTAGACAGTGCCCAGAGTTGGTGATAACACAGCATTGACATGGGGCTATCATGTTGGTCTCCCCTGGGAGACGTCTCTTTTGCAAGACTTTCTACAGAACACCCAGTTGAATCTGACAGTACCTTGTCTGGTTGGAAGTAGATTAGACATTAGCCATAGACCAGCCTCGGCTAGGCTGTTTCTTCTTCTTTTTTTAAAAATGTTTATTTAGGGGCGCCTGGGTGGCTCAGTTGGTTAGGCGGCCGACTTCAGCTCAGGTCACGATCTCATGGTCTGTGGGTTCAAGCCCCGCGTCGGGCTCTGTGCTGACAGCTCAGAGCCTGGAACCTGCTTCAGATTCTGTATCTCCCTCTCTCTCTGCCCTTCCCCTGCTCATACTCTGTCTCTATATCTCTCAAAAATAAATAAACGTTAAAAAAAAATTAAAAAAAATGTTTATTTATTTTTGAGAGACAGAGTGTAAGCAGGGGAGGGGCAGAGGGAGAGGCAGACACAGAATCCGAAGCAGGCTCCAGGCTCCGAGCCGTCAGCACAGAGCCTGATGCGGGGCTCGAACCCACAGACCGTGAGATCGTGACTTGAGCTGAAGTCGGTCGCTTAACCGACTGAGCCACCCAGGTGCCCCTCGGCTAGGCTATTTCTTTCCACCTTGATTGGCTATATTTGTACTGACCCAGCGAATCTCACCATTAAGGGAAAGATGGCCCAGCTTAGCCTCCAGGTAAAGATGGGCAGACCTCATTTGAGTTCATCCTGGCTTGGATTAGTACTCTTACCAGTAATAAAAAATTAATTTTAGCACTTGAGCTAATTGGGTTAAAAAAATGTGACACCCAAGCCAGAAATAAGCCTAATGAAGCCCATTAAATAATTTAATGATTACATAATTATGTTCATTTAAAATGCAGGAATTGATTACTCTCAAATTAATTTTACCCTCTCTGTACTTTTTAGAGCACATTTATTTTGAACAAAATGAAGGATTCGTTTCATTTCTGATGGGCACTCTGCCATTAATAATCACGTCTCATTATAATGAGAAAATGTTGTGTTTTGAATAAGTTCATGTGACCATATATTTCCAGATAACAGACAAGCTGGTTCTGGGGAGAGATTTAAGCTATTGAAAGGGTCTTGCTAATTTGAATCATAAAGTGAGTAAGGGGAGAACTGACGTGCTCAGGGAGCAGAGATGTGGATGGGAAAATCTGGTGCTATCCATCTAATTAGAGGCTGGATCCGGGTGTTCTGGAAGCTCCAAACCAGTTGCCGAATCAGGCATGATGGGATCAGAAAGGCTAAAAAGGCTGCAGGGTAGAAACCTATTGAAGGTTTTTCTAGCATCTTTTCCTTTCTCTTTTCTAATACCTTCTCACTTATATTTGGGAATCGCTCTCATTCTGAGGTACAAGACTCTTTTGCGGGCTCCGGGAGCACAGCATTCGAACTACCCCACCAACGGCTGACGTCATCCTTCTGGCCACAGTGATTGGTGGAGCGGTGGGGAGCGTGTCATCCAAGGCCGGCCAATCAGAAGGAACCTCAGGGCCACGTCCGGGGATCCTGGGACAAGACTTTCTTTTCTTTTCCTTTGGCTATGAAGTGGGCTGGCAGCCATTTGGGGCCCACAAGGGAACCCAGTTTTAAGACGTAGTTGAACCCAAGAAGGCAGAACTGAAAGATAGGAGGAAACCAGATCTCAGTGACACTGTTGAACCCCAGGATAAAGGCTCTCCTGAATCTAGGCTTCTCGTACACAAGTCACTAAATCCCTTCTGCTGCTGGAGACATTGCTACTTGCAATTAAAAGCATCCTGGGCGAGCAAGATTGAATAAGACATAGGGTTTTTCTTTATAGCCACACACGTTATGGCTACAGACAGTTCCAGGCCTGTGAGAGACTATAGGGGTCCCCAATTCCAATAGGGGTCCCATAGAACAATCCAAGAAGTTGCTTTGTGGTCTAACATGGGTGTCTTGCCTTTGTGGAACGTTTTATATTTATTTTCCAGTGTGTTTTCAGAATGCGTTGGATACTCAGGCCTGAAGTTCTCTACGAGGGAGGCAGGGCGGGACCATCACACCATGAGATGTGTAGGGTCGGTTAGTGAGGTGAGATGCTTTTTGTAGCCAGAAAGATCTGACGTCAAATCCTGACTCTCGGCTCTCCTACTATGTAGTCTGAGCCATGCCTGCACCTGTAGAGTGGGCATGATAGCAACTTTGTAAGTGTATTTATTTCTATATTTATTTATTTAAAGTTTATTTATTTTGTGTGTGTGTGAGAGAGAGCTCAAGCGAGTGGGGGCGGGGCGGAGAGAGAGGGAGAGAGAGAATCCTACCCGAGCAGACTCTGTGCTGTCAGCGCAGAGCCAGACGCAGGGCTCGACCTCATGAACCCTGAGATCATGACTGAGCCAAGATCAAGAATTGGACACGGGACACGCGACCAACTGAGCTGCTCGGGCGCCCCACAGTTTTTTATTTTGAATGTGTGTGTGTAAGAATGGAAATGGAGGGATGGGGGGAATACCTTCAGAGTATCCGAAGGTGGGGGTTCCACCTCCAGACTCTTAGGGTTTTGTTCCCTGTGAAAATCCAAATATTTCCGGAAGATCAATTGGTCCGTTACGCCTTGCTGAGAGTTTGAAGTCGTTAGCAGCAATTTGTTTGTTAGGATCCATGAGAGATGGGAATAAGGAGATTTCGGTGAGGGATTAGAGGATAGAGGGCAGTGTTCCTGAATGCCCCAGAGGGCACTTTGAGGGAAGAGAAAAGCCACAGAACAGAGGCAACTATCTCCTTTTGTAGGCAGATGTTTTGGGTCCTCCTTAGGGGGTCTAGAAAATACAAATAACGGTGTCTTTGAGGGGCCACCACAAAGGAGAAATTTTCCTTAAAAGTTTAGGGCACCGTCCAACCCTTGCAAGTCACTCTGTATGGGGTGCCTGGCAATGACCTTCCTGCTGTTGCGTCAAAAACGTGAAAAATACACATCGTTTCGTACAGGCTGACAGACTACGTACCAGGCACTGGCCGAAGGTTTTTATTCTTCTTAACGTTTGTTGATTTTTTTTTTTAAGCCAAAAAGGAAATATGCTTGCTCACACATCGGAAAACTGCAGGGAGTTACTGACGTCAGACATGGGTGGATTCAGGACTCTCTCTCTCTCTCTCGATCTCTGGGTTCCTTGGGGGCTGGCTTTATTTCCAAACGGGATGTCCCCAGCTGGTGGCAAGGACGACAACCGGCAGTCCCAGAGTTACCAGCTTAGTGAGCTGATTTTCCACACACCGTCTTCCATTCCAGTGCAAGCTCGCCAGGTACGTATCATTATTCCCCATCTACAGATGAAGAAACCGAGGCCCAGAGAAGTTTAGCGAAGGTCAGCCGGCAAGTGAGGACAGAGCCCATTGTGGGTTGAATTGTGTCTCCCCACCCCCAGATTCAAATACTGAAGTCCTAACCACCAGGACCTCGGAATATGGCCTTATTTGAGATACGGTCCTTACAGAGGTACACAAATGAAATGAAGGTGTTAGGATGGTCCCTAATCCAGACCTTATAAAAAAGGGGACATTTGGAGACAGACATGTGCATAGAGGAGAGACAAGGTAAAAAGGTAAGGAGACGACTCTCTCTGTGCCCAGGAGGGAGGCCTGGAATAGATCCTTCCCTCACAGCCCTCGGAGGGAAACCAACCCTCCGGACACCTTGGCTTTGGACTTCTAACCTCCAGACACTGAGTTTATGGTATTTTGCTACAGAGTCCTAGGAGACTCATACAGAGAGCCCAAATTTGAATTCGGCTCTGTCTGACCCCAAAGCCGGTGAGCTTCCTCTTTTATTTGCTCCGCGTCAGGTGTAGACATATGTGTGGGTACCTGTGAGGTTCATGAGATAGATTCATTTCCTGAACTAAACAATAAAATATTCTTCCGGAGAGGACTTTGCAAGTGCCGTCTGCTTTCACAGACCTCTAGAGGAAGGGGAGCATTTTTCTACAGGCAGCTGTGCTTTGAGAAACTACAAACAATCCAGTGCAAGAAGCAAACACATCCTCTTCGTGCTGGGTAATTGCTGGTTATAATTGAAAGAACATTTTAATTTGCGAAATTAAAGTTACATGTGTGTGCTCATGATGACAGCAGTTGGTGGCCCTGACAAGGCGGGGGGGGATTTTTTTCTGCTTTTAAGCTTTCGACCTAGAGAAGTCATTTGAGGGGCACCTGGGTGGCTCTGTCGGTTAAGCGTCCAGCTTTGGCTCAGGTCATGATCTTGCGGTTCGTGGGTTTGAGCGCCACGTGGGGCTCTGTGCTGACGGCTCAGAGCCTAGAGGCTGCTTCGGATTCTGTGTCTCCTTCTCTCTCTGCCCCTCCCCCACTTGCACACACTCTCTTTCTCAAAACTAAATAAACATTAAAAAATAAAAACGAATAAAAACAGAAAATTAGGGGCGTCTGGGTGGCTCAGTCGGTTGGGCGTCCGACTTCAGCTCGGGTCATGATCTCACGGTCTGTGAGTTCGAGCCCTGCGTCGGGCTCTGTGCTGACAGCTCAGAGCCTGGAGCCTGCTTCAGATTCTGTGTCTCCCTCTCTCTCTGCCCCTCCCCTGCTCACGCTCTGTGTCTATGTCTCTCAAAAATAAATAAATGTTAAAAAAAAAATTAAAAATAAAACAACAGAAAATTATACAGCAAAACGTCTTAACCTTTGTCACCATGTCCCATGTTCCTACTTCTTCAGAAAAATCCTCCCCTAAAACAAATACCCAATTGCATGTGCTTTCATTTTCTTTAAACAAATGTGAATATATATTCCCATTTTCCCTTCTTTCTTCGAACCCCAAGGTAGTAAATTATGTACATGTTCTGTATTCTATGTTTCTCACTGGATAATTTATATCGAATGTGCTTTCATAGATAAGTGCCTCGTTCTTTTCCCCAGCTACATTGTATGGAGGTACCAACATTTAATCAACCTCCTGTTGACGAACACTGGGTTGTTTCCAGGGTTCGTAATTAAAAGCAATGTTGCAACGACTGTCTTGTACATGTGTCGTTTCATCTGTATGCAAGGGTCGTTGCAGGATATATTCCTAGAGGTAGGATTGCTGGGCCATAAAATAAGGGCATATAGCATTTGAGAAGATCCTGCAAAATTGTCCTCCACGGGGTTTGAGCCAAGTTATGTTTTTACCGTCAACGTGTAAGATCCACACATTGAAGTACCTATTATTATACCCATTTTTTGGATCGAGAAACTGAGGGCTCAGTCCGGTTAGGTGACATATGTATGCAGTAATGTGCGTGTGCATGGGCGAAACCCAGCATCTCACCCCAGTTCTCTTACATACACACACACACACACACCCTGTAAACTTACGAAATTAGGAAATACAATTCAAAGAACTTTTTTTAAAATGTTTATTATTTTTGAGAGAAAGACTGAGTGTAAGTGGAGGAGGGGCAGAGAGAGATGGAGACAGAATTTGAAGCAGGCTCCAGGCTCTGAGCTGTCAGCACTGAGCCCAATAAGGGGCTCGAACCCACGAACCATGACCTGAGCTGAAGTTGGATGCTTAACTGACTGAGCCACCCGGGCACCCCAGTTTTTATACCTTTTTAATGAAAATCACCAGCATTTGCACAATAGACTAGCACGATGGATCCCCATGTACCTAGCACCCAACTTCAACAAATACCAACAACAAATGGCCAGTCTAGTTTTATCATTCCCCATGCCCCGTTGGCTAAGTTTCAAACAAAGTGCACATATCATATAATTTTATCCGTAAAGACTTAAGCAGGTTTCTTTATAAGAAGTGTTAAAAAAAAAATAACCACAATAGATACGGTCGTTTTAAATGCTTATTCATACGGCTTTTAATTTTAAAGTTGGGAATCAAATGCTGATCCCCTAAAATATTTTAGAAATATTACTAGTCCATGAATCCCCAAATCTGGGAATCACTACTGAACTTTCTGGAATGATTTTTGTAAACCTTAGCCGGGATTTTATTGCACCATGACTCAGAAGCCTTCCACCCAACCGACCTGGGCATTCCGGTGCATTCTCGGGGCTTTCTTTAAAGATGAAGAGAAAAGAATCAGCAATACAAAATCGCTTCTGAAAGTGAATACAGTTTCAGGACAAGAAAAGAACTCACCACAAATTAGAAGTCCGAAAACTAACACGTACCCCAAGCATAACAAAAATCTAAGCAGAATCACATCGTATTTATTTTAATGGACTGATTGAACCACCTCTGTCCTATTTTTCTCCCTAAATTCTTTGTCCGCCTAAGCTTTGATTGCCTCTCCGTATGACAAGGGTGTTAGAACATCATATTCGATAGAGAGAATAGAAAGATAATTCAGTTTTTCCTCTAGGATGACTGTTTGAAATTTGCTTCCTATAACTGATAGTGGCGACTTTACCCAGAGATAGATTTGCCGTTTATAGTCCTGCTTTGGATTCGTGCCCTTGTCTGATAAACTCCGTTTCTCAAGAGTCCGTCAACAAAGGCGCATTTATCACTGTAGTTTCTGCGGTCTTGAATATATTCCTTGAGGGAGAAAGTTCTGTTGTGATGAGGTGTCAGTGCGGACCGAGTTTACTTTTGCTTGTGAGTTCACGCACTGGGAGAATTTTCTAAATTTTCTGAAGACTAGCTTCCTGTTGTGTCTCTTTAACCCCTTGTTGCTCTGGACTACTCACGGAGTTCCGGACCTGGGCTTCCTATGACTTAATTCCTATTCCCGCTGGGCCTCTGACCCTGCATCTTTGGGGGAGGAGTCTTCCCGGAAGCCGCTCCTACTCAGGGTCGGCTAGTCATGGAAGTGACTGGGATCCACTACGAACCCCAGACCGGATGCATCCCTAAGATAATTTCCTCTTGGCCAGCTTCCCCAGATACCTGCAGCCTCTCTAAAGACCCAGCATGGAGGGAAATGTGATTGAGAAGTCAGAGTGGAGACAGACCGCAGTCCTAACGGATTGTGGCTAAAATATCTTACTTTTCCAGACGGCACCAAAATCTGTGACTTTCGGAGCACAGTGTCAAAGCTTCATTAACTTCGCGGTAAATCTGGCTCCACCCTTGACCGCCTCTCTGATCTCACCTTCTATAGCTTTCCCATCACTTACTCGGCTTCCGGCACTCTGACCTGCCAGCTTGTTCTTCAAGTACGCCAGGCATTCTCTGCCTCAGGGCCTTTGCACTTGTTGTTCTTTCTGCCTCTCATACTTTCTCCAGGTAGCCACACAGAGCTCACTCTCTAGCTTCCTTCAGCTCGCCACTCACATGCCAGCATCTCACATCCTGTATAAAACAGCACCTTGAAACCCCAGCATTCCTTCTCTCTCGACTTCATTTTTCTTGGTAACAGCACCCCGGACATAGACTATATTTACCCACTTGTTTGCTGTATTTTCTTCCTTTAATTAGAATGTAAGGTCATTAGAGAGTAGGGACCTTGTTTTGCTCGCCGCCGTGTCCCAGCACCTAGAAGAGGGCCGGCCCAGAGCAATTGCTCAATAAATATTTGTTGACTGAATGAAGCGTGATTGGAAACCACGGAAGAATTTTAAGCAGGAGAGACACGAGGCTTTCCCGTACCTGCCAACAGAAATTAATCTCTCATTTACCTTTCTTCTGAAGCTCTTTCCATAATATTATAGTCGCCTATCCGTCTAATTTTCTCTACTGGATTGTAGAGGACGGGGAGTACGTCTAATTCATAGACAGATCCCTATCACACGTATTTCAGAATCAATGCTGGCAGAATTAAGTGGAATTTGCTGTTTCTTCGCGCGAGAATTCTTGAGCTGGCTGTGTTTCGTTTTCTCAACTAACTAGATTATAAGCTATCTCCGAGCAGGGGAAACTCCCTCGGTCACTTATATCTTCTCTGCACCCCTTAGCAACCAATACATTGTGCGTCTTGAATAGAATTCAACCTCTGTGTGTTTCTGTTGGTACAATTTCTATACTTAGCGTCTTCCAGCTCTCCCTTATAATGGGTTCCCCAGCAAGAATTCCTGAATCTGGTAGGCTACTTTCAGTTTCTACTTATTAAAAGCAGCTTCGACAGTAGGGGCTTACTATCTCAAGTGGCCAAGGGCTAGAAGTAGGGAGGCTTTAGGAATGTTTGATGCCGTGCCTAAGCTGCGTCTTTCAACTTTGCCATTCCAGTTTGTTTCCTCGCGGTCACGAGATGGCTGCTGTGGTTCCAACGATCACCTTCTAACACACTGACAACAGCCAGTGGAAGAAAGGACTGCTTCTTCTCAGCCACCTCTGAAAAAAGCCTTTTCCCTGGGGCTTTGCAGTTTGTAGTCTTCACTTCTCACTGGCTAGAGTTACAGCATGTGCCCTCACCTAAACCAGTTTGATTAGGAAAATGGAATTGCTCTGACTGGTTTACATCAATAGAGTTTCCTCTCCTGGCACAGTGGAAGGGTCCTGTCCTCAACGCAGAGCCATACAGAAGGTTGGCACTCTAACAACCGGGAAGAAGGGGCCAGCAATGGATTTAGGTTAGTACCCATAGGGTCCGCTACGGTTTTTACATGGTAGATCCCAACATGGCCTCAGTGAAAAGACGGAAACGCCGGAGATCCATAGATACTTCCTTTCATCCCAAACGAGGGCCATACGATTTTTCTGAATTGATCTCCTAAACACAAACCAAAAAACCCTGCAAATACTAAGCATATGACTTATTTCATTAAAAATTTAAAAAGAAATTTTTTTATTCTAAGTAGATTCCACACCTAACACGGGGCTTGAACTCACAACCCTGAGATCAAGAGTTGCCTGCTCTCCTGACTGAGCCAGCCAGGTGCTCCCTGATGTATTTCATTTTAAACAGAAAACCAAGTCAGTTGATTTGAATTAAAACGGAACATCGAGAAAATTGTTATTATCTCTGTGCCTCAGTTTCCCCATCTATGATGTGAACGTGATCATAGTACCTAGCTTACGGGGTTGAGGTAGAGATTAAATCAACTGTTATGCGGTGGGTTCTTATTATTAACAGGTTCTGTATTTGCAAATTCGTCTCCTCCCTAAAATTTATTTGTAGCTCCCCAAATCAATACCTGTGGACATTTGGTGGGCGTCTATAGATGCACTTGAACTGTCATAGTCTCCCCTCTGGTTTCGGCTCTTATACTACAAACAAATATTGTTTTTCACTCTTGAGAGCCATGTTTTTAACACGTTTGTTCTTTTCGTTGGTGATTTCATTGTTCAAAATGGCCCTCAAGCACGTTGCCGTAGTGCCGTCTCGTGTTCCGAAGCAGAGAAAAGGCTGCAACGGGCCATGTGGAGAAAACACATGTGTTAGATAAGCGACATTCAGCTATGCATTATAGGCTGTTGGCTAAGAGTTCAACGTGAATGAGCCGACCACATATACGAAATAAGGGGTCTTAAGACGCAAGTGCAGAAAATAGGGTTCTACCCCAATCGGTTGACAAAAATGTGACCAGAGGCTCACAGGAACCTAACCCTGTATTTCCCCTAGGAGCAGGGGCTCTGGAGACACTGACTCAGTGTTCCGTGATGGCATTACGGAACATAAGTACCGTGAAGAATAAGAATCCCAAATATTTAACACGGTTAGGATAGCTTCTATCCTGTAATAAGAATGACACAATTGTATGGTTTTAATGTCAACTAATGAAATAATAATAGTCTCTAAACTAGAATATTTTTTATAGAACCTTGATGTAAACATGAATTGTGTCTATATTTGATTAGATTTCATGTACGTCCCTGTCAGAGTACATGAATCAGCATGAAACAACCACACACACAACTGTTTTCATAGTCCGAAAGCTGGGAGCCAAAGAGTCAAGTCCAGTCAAAGCCCACAAGGGTGGCAACTGCAAAACCACAAGGGACGAGAGACAAGAGGTGCTACACATCAGAATTCCAATTGCATGATCACCTCTGAAGGGCGAGAGTTCTGTCTCCACGAACAGGACCCCTTGGTCAGGTCCGGTTGTTCTCTCTCGGGTCAGCGTGTCCCAGCCCCAGCAGCAAGTAGGGGAACACTCAGGTCCCCATGTCTGCTGACGGAAACCGTCTGGGCTGGCTCTGGTCTCACCTGAGAGCATTATTTCTAGGTACTTACCAGCATCCTTACAATCTCTTGCCTTTTCCCTGCAAGACTGGGGTGGTGGTGGTGGTGGGGATTACAGCCAAGACTTTGTTTGAACTTGACCTTTACGGGAAATGAAAAGAGAGAAGAAATTCCAAGCTGGGCTTTGGGAGAAAGGAGTGGATGATTCCACTGCCGATGCTCTTAGCTCATAATATCCCTATGACACACAGTTTCAAATCTATGTATAGAGCAGCCTATTCAAAGCCATTTAGAATATAGGATAACAATGCCAAAATAATTTCAGTGTAAGTCTTTGATCTCCTCATTATAATGCCATTACCATACCATTATTAGCTAAGATTACAATGACAAATCAATTTTAATTGAAGTCTTTGGAGATGCCATTTATAATGCTATTATCATGTGAATTTGCAATAGAAAAGTTACTTGAGCAAGCTTGTTGAAACAGAGCTATAATGCCACGATAATGGAAAATTTCGATGGTGAAATTATTCCAAGTCCCTAGGGACTGGCGATTATCATATAAAACCACTAACCATGAAAATACCCCCCTCCCCCCAATAATAAATCATGCTATGGATAGTATCTACCGATCAAAGAATCTCTTTCTCATAGAATGAGCTTCCCCAAATCATACAATCTTAAAGCAGATAAAAGGCTTCCATTGTACAAACGAGAAAGCAGACAGAGGACGGAAGAGGGATTAGGTGCCCAACGCCAAGCAATGAGTGTCAGAGCCTGGACTCAACTACAGGCTTTTGCTTTGAGTCTTCAGGCCTTTGAGTCCTAGGCAAGATTTCCCGGGTGTTGGGGAGGCGGCTGCCAAGATTTGATTCTGGTTCTATGGTTTCCTATGAGCAAATGCTTCTTTCCTGGAAGAGTAATTTCTTTTCCCTCCCCCGGAAGAGAAATTTAAACTCTTCTGGCTTTGTGTAGGAAAAGACAGAAAAGAAAAGCGATCGTATGGCACCAAGGACTTGCTAAATTCAGGCAACTAAGGACTCCGTAAACAGAAAAAAAATCGGTTACGCTAGTCGTTTGACTGAAGGGAGTGTTTAATTGAATCACCCTGGGAAGCCACTGCCTCAAACTCGTTCCTTGTTAGAGTGTCTTTCTTCCCCAGAGCACGTCTTCTGTTGGCTTCCTTCTTTATCTTAATTTGTCCAAAACACAGCCCGCCTCCACTCGCTTGAAAAAGCTTTTTCCTCTGTTCTCTGGTCATGGCATCCCTCTTCTCTCATTATTCTCCTTCTGTCCTGCTTGCTTCTCTAGTGGAAGGGGCGAGACCGTGTCTAGGGAAGGCATTCTTTCCCTCCCACGTGCCTTGGACTACGCTACCCTGGGCCAGAACTCTTGGTCCCATTGATCTGAACGTGTTCATTCTTAAAATGAGCAGCTAACGTTTTTGGAGGGCTCGCTATGGGCCAGGCACAGGGCTGCTGACTGTATTTAGCAAACCTAGCAGAAATGATCACCTCGCAGGAAACTGCAGCCGAGTGGAGTCACTTATCCAAGATCACACAGTTAGCCAGAACACAGACCTTGGGCTGTTGGATTCCAGAGCCTTGAACTCTTAGCAACTTTGTGTCCCAGAGGCAGTGTAGCATGGTGGCCGAGCAATCATCTCTGCACCCAAGCAACTGTAGACACATCTTGGCTCTGCTACTTACTTCCCAGCTGCGTTACAGGGGACAGACTACTTAACATCAGCGGGTGTCAGTTTCCTCCTTGTAGACGTAAGGCTATAATAATAACTTAGTTCAGTGTGTTGTTGTGAAGCGATTATGTACAAAAACACTTAGAATAATAGTGCCTGATGCACAGACGCAGTCTGTAAGTGACAGCTTTTTACTGCCCCTCTTTTCAAAGACATGACCAGATTTACCAGATTCTGTCAATTTCGGGTCAAGGATGAGGGCGGAAGTGCAACCAGTGTAAAATTAGCGCATTTTACATGAATGCCTTCTCCCACGCCAAGTGTAGATGTGTACGTTCGACTTGGGTGCATGATTTAAGAAGGAGCACTTGTCCTTAGGGGAGGCGACTGGTTGCTTTTGGCAGACAGATGCCAATCTTCAAGGCTCAGGCTTCGAAAGGATGAAATCAGTGACCGTCCCGATAGACGACAAACTGAGAAAAATCAGTTTCATAAGGTCAAGGCCAAAATGTTCGTGTGCATGACCAGCTGTGGGAAAAGCAGTGTAACTAATTACCCTTGGAGGAGTGGCCGTTAGTTAAGCTTTAGTTAATCTCAGTAAAATTCCTCAGGCTGAACAATGGCTCAGGAATGTCCGAATTCTGAGTTCTCATCCCAGCTCGGCTGCTGATCTGTTCTGCTATCACAGCTCCTTAATCCCCCCATGCCTCTACTTCCCTCCTGCCAAATGCCAATGGTCTCCCTGGGAGATTCTGAGGGGGTAACCAATGAAAAGGATTAGGGGCAAGAACCACCATCCAAATTGTTAATAAAAGTGGCATTTTGTACTCAATTATTTGCATCTCAACCCTTTCTAGTCTCTCTTTGTCATCCCCTACTCTCCATCTTTCTTATTCGTGGACTTTGCGGCCCGCCCCCATAGAGAAGCAAAAACACGGTAAATACGGTACAGTATCTTGCAGTAAAATGACAATCGGGCAGAAGGGGAATTAGCCACGCTGTTGACATTTCGGGTAGCCGCAGTCCAAGGGAGAAATTCACCTAAGGGATGCCCCCGGCCCTGCAAACAAAGAAATAATAGAAGGAATACTACAGAGGCTCCGGGTCTCACCGTGTGACTTGGGTGTTGCTGTCTGTTAGGCTGGCCAGTGCCTGAGCAAAGGTAATGTGACGATTCCGAGTGCTGAGAAACATAATAAAATTGCCAGAGTGTTGGAAATTAAAGTAACTCCACGAGCATAAATAATGAACACAACATCGATTGAAATAAATGATGTACTTTGCCTTAGAAACGTTATTTGAATAACCGATAGCGTACTTTGTCGGGCTATGGTTTCAAATGCATTCGATTATACGTTTTAATGTTTCCCCCCAAACAGTCTTTCAAATCAGTATAAATTGCTGTACGTAGCGGGCATGTCTTGATCCTTAGTTGATCCTTAGCTGCCATGACAACGGATACAGAGAAATGCATTTTCATAACAATTGCTAGCAATGTTTAGTATCACTGTTACTTTGTGTCAGGGAAAGGCTGGCTTTGAGAAGAAAGCAGTATTGTTTTCTTTAACTTGAAAGCTTTTGTTGTAATAATTGAAAAAATAGGTAGAAAAATTGCTGTTTGGGGGAGAAGTAGGTAGGTGGAAATAAAGCCTGGATTGGTGGGAGGTGGGGAGAGAGAGAGAGAGGGAGAGAGGGAGAGGGGGAGAGAGATCGCTGCCTGGAAAGACAGCTACATCCGTGAGTGTATGCTACCTAGCAAGTAATTGGGTAATCAGATCAGCAAATGGAGTCAAATGATGTGATTTTAAGTGATTTCACACACTTGTGGAAAATATATATGCATTTCTTTCCCCTGCCCATTTGTTTTTTAACCCAAATCTCAAATCGCTCAGAGAAAGCAAATCTGAGGAATTTTAGAGAATGACACATTTGTTGGGACAATAGATACTTAAAACAATTCCAGGCGAGCAGGCGGCCCACAAAAAAGGCAGTGGAGGGTCTTCTTTCTCCTAGTCCTCTGAAATCCGTGATGTCTCCTGTCTAGTGGCACTCGTCTCCCTTCCAGAGGAGGCTGCATAGTCTGGCGGAAGAGGGAGTGTATCAGTATAGCCCCATGGCAGGTCAAACTGGGCGTATATTCTGGCTCTGCCCTTCCCCATTGGGGGAAGGTTATTTAACCCTTCCTCATCTATTTATTCATTTTAAAATTAAGGTTACTACACTCATCGTGCTTGGGGAGAGGAAATTAGATGGGGCAGGAAGGGGGCTTAGCAAAGTGCCTGTTACATAGCGAATCTTCAAAACATTTTAGCCATCCCTGCTATTGCTATAGGATAATTTGACCAATAAAGAGAATCTGGATCATTCTACTATTTCCTACACTAGGTTCCTAGTGTTCTTAACATAGCTCTTAGTTATTAGAGGAAATAGATCACTCTCAGATTACTGGTGTCTTGTAGCTCTTGGGTCAGTCATGGCGCTGGCAGGAAATGGAATTCCCTTAAAAGGATTTAACTGGAGAGAGTTCAACGAAGGGGCTATTTACAGAGACGTGAGCAGGGTTAAGGGACCAATAAAGGACGCTGAGACCTCTAGAGACCAGCGGCAGTGGGGAGCCAAAAGACAGAGGGGGAAAGCAAGAGACCAGAGGCAGGGGGGTGTTGGAGCCATAGAGGGGAGGCATCTGTTGCCAGAAGAACAGGTGTGACCGTGCAGGTTGGGGAAGTACAGGTGGGGAAGAAGTCCCCTGGCCTTCCTCTCCTCCCACTCTCTAGACCTCCTGCCGATGCTTCCTATTGGCTGCCCTTCACTGGAAGCCAGAGACAAGGGATTCAGGTCAGCTCCTTGAGGGGCACAGAGCAGGGAGGGGAGCAAAGAACGGATCCTCAGAGCTAAATGGAAACAAGAGCAACCAGCGAGTGTCCATCTGCACTTAGCGTGATTTTTAGTTACTAGGGTAGGCTTTTTAAACAATTGCTACAGAGCCGTTTATTTTAATTACTTTGTGTGATATTCACCCACCTCTTTCGTGAAATGACAGGTTCACTGAAGGCAAAGACTATGGCTTATTCCTCTTCTAGTCCCCACAAAGCTTAGCAAAAGGCAAAAAACAATGCTGGCAATAAATAACTCTATACCTAATTGATGGGAATAATAGTAAACAACCATTTTATTATAGCAGACACTTACATAACACTATGCATCAGATATTAACCTAAATATGTACTTTGCATATTTTAACTGATTTAATACCACAACGACCCTGTGGAAGGCACTATTATTGACGTCATTTTGCAGGTGAGGAAACAGAGGTCCAGAGTGGTTCAGTAGGCAATGAATTCTTTGCAATGGCTGTGTCTACAGAGGTCAAAGACACAGGAGAGGGAGGAAGGAATAGAAAGGGAGGGAAGGTGGGTAGATATTAAAACCTTTTTTTTTTTTTTGCTAGGGGCAGGGATTCTAATCTTCCATGTGACTATTTTAGTGATGGGTAAATTATAATTTTGGGTAGTGCATAGACATGGAGTTTTATGATGTTGAACTGGAGGAGAGCGAACCATTCCTTTTTAGTTCTCTTTCCTTCTATAAAGAAAAGACTTAGGTGGGTATTAGTCTTTAACACGAAATTCCTACCAATCTTCCTAAAACAAGGACAGTGGGCCTCAGACTCAGAGCCTTTGCAGGCAACAGTATCTGAAATTTAGTGTGTATTGTGTTTTGTTATTGGTGATGTTCCTTTTTTCTTTTATTTTTTTTTAAACTAGGTTCCAATGTGTGGCTCCAACTCACGATCCTGCAACCAAGGCCTGAGCTGAGATCAAGAGTTGGACCCTTAGCCAAGTGAGCCACCCAGGCGCCCCTGCTGTTCTTTTTAATAGTAAAATAAATTATTCTTTTAAACCGTGTTTCTTTGAAGCTGAAAAGAAGGTGCCTTTAACAAAGAATATTACACAAGTAATAATGTAGATGGCATGCAGAATAAAGGTGGTATTGCATCTGGCAAAAATTTTTAAAGTGTTTTGTGAATGCTAGAGTTTGGCAAATATTTGCTTTAAGGGGAGAGACTCTGAGTGGACGAACTGTATCATAATGCTCATTGGGTTGGGTGAGCAAGAATAGTCTAGAATGCTGCAGGATGTGGAGGCTGTATTCCAGAGCACAAGAGATAAAACCTATGAAGATTCAGAGACCTGCCATGTCAGTAAAGTTTTTAGAGATTCAGGAATTGGGGGACTGCTAGAAAGTCTCCTCCAAAGTAAAAAGACAAATTTTTGCATTCTAGCATGAAGGAGAAAGCCTGGTGCCTAGTGGAACCCTTTAAATCTGGAGAAAGCTTATTCTACCCCTGGGAATCCTGCTGTGGCCCGTAGAACAGCTGTCACAAAAGGCCGCCAGCTCTGAGGGGTGCCCAGAACAGGGGTTGGTTCTGCAACCCCCCTGCATCGTTCGTGATGCGATCAGCCATGTGACCCTAAAACCTGGCAGGCCCTGTCAGCAATGGTAGGAAAAAATGACACCGCAAGAGTCCCATCAAACTGTAAGCTATATATACCTACTGCCTGAACACTTCGGGCTCCTTGTGTTCTAGAGAATGTGAGGCAAGGAATGAGTCACCATTTGGCAACCAATCTCAGGAGGAGGTAGTGTTTTTCACACCAGGCAGGAAGGAATAAGTGTGGCACCCAGGTGATCCACTTGGCTGCCTCTTGCTACTCCCTTGCTCAGCTGTGATGTTAAATGGTCAAGTGCAGCCATCCGGGCCTGAGAATCGCACGTGACTGGGAGCTCAGACGCCTCAGCAATGAGGGTCTGTGTCCTGCCACCAGTTGGGTCACTGAGACCAGTGCAGGTGTGGATCGAGGTGAGGGTAATCTATAATGGATAGTGCAGGAGGGAGAGAGGGAATATCAGGGTGGCCCCAAGAACAGCTGCAGCGGTGTGTGGGGGCTGTGTGGAGGGGGGTGGGGAGGACATCTGGGTTCCATTCCACTTACTTCATCTCTGAGTTCCCCCAGGGAGGCCGTTGGCCCAGACTTTGAGGGGCCTGCATTGTTGTGTAACTCCTCCCTCTCTCCTCAATCTCTGCTTCTTTTTCTTTTTCTTTTCTTTCTTTTCTTTTTCTAGTGGGGAATTGTGGATTCTTAACTTGTGGAAATACTGGACTGTCCAAATACATGCAGCGGTTCCAGAGAGCCATTCTGATGAGACATTTCTCCTCAGTGACCGAATCCCACTTCGGACGAAATTTTTGGGACCTGGTCAGCTGATTAAGATTGGCGTCCCAACTGGGATTTGTTCTCAGCAAGATGATGATTGAGGAGACATTTATCTCCAGTCCTCAGTAGCTAATTAAACTGCATTTATCATTCTGTGATCACACAGGGGTGCAGAGGAGAGGCCATGGAGCCAAATGCGAGTTCAAAGCCTGCCTCCTGGGCAAGTGACTTACTTCAATGCTCTACTTTGGTTTCCTCATTTGTAAAATGGGCAAGTGAAACCTTCTTTAGAGAGTTGTAGCAATTAGTACGTAAAGCCCCTAGAGTAATTCCCCTGGTAAGGAATTAGCTGTCAATAATTGATCATTTTAAAATTTTATTTATTTTTAGCCCCTTCCTTCCCTTTCTGTGTGTCCAGCCTATCATTTCAGGGAAGAAAGCAGTTTGATGAATGCTTGTTCATTAGGATTTTAAGGATTTGATGCATCAGTTCTTCCCCAGGAAATTGCGCTTTTAAAAAGGAGGCACTGTGAGGTCTGAATACTGGCAGGCATTTTGTGGGGGGGGGGGTGTGAGGCCAGGGGCCCTCGATTCAATCCTGGAAAGGAAAATACTCTTCACGTCTGGGCAAAGTTGGCTTTCCCAGCTTGCAATGAAGAGGAACGAGAAAACTTTCCACTTAAGGAGAGCTGCCCCCCGCCCCTCCCACTCTCCATGTTCAGAAGGGTTTGCCTACATCTTGCTTTTTCAAGTGGGACGACTAAAATATCTTCTAGCTATTTGTTCCAGTAGTTCAATATATATTCTCGGTGATATCAAATATTTGATATTTTAGGAAATCAGCCTTGTTAAATTAAAGTGGATAAGATGGCATTTTAAGGTCACCTTGCTGTGATCAAACATGACGCTGACATTTACAACCCTTTTCCATTGCTTCACACGTGTTTCCTTGTCAGTTAAATCCAGACTCTTCAAATTTAAAGGAGTTTCAAATCTAATAATGCAATTATAAATATTGTACCCGAATCGCTAACTGCCCACTGATTTCCAGGCAAAGGTAGAAAATCTTCATATCATTGAAAGGTTTTTCAGATTTAAAGCGCTTCCATGATGTTACCTGTGTAAATGCAAAATGTTTATAGACTCCTTAAGTTAATGATTTTTGTTCATATAAAAATCAAAGTAAATTTGCACATTAATTATAAAGAAAAATACAAATTAGGGGCGCCTGGGAGGCTCAGTCGGTTAAGCGTCCGACTTCAGCTCAGGTCATGATCTCGGGGTTCCTGAGTTCGAGCCCTGCATCCGGCTCTATGCTGACAGCTCGGAGCCTAGAGCCTGCGTTGGATGCTATGTCTCCCTCTCTCTCTGCCGCTCCTCTGCTCGCTTTCTGTCTCGGTCTCTCTCTCTCTCAAAAATAAATAAATGTTAAAAAAAGAGAAAAGTACAAATTAAAAGACATATAATAAAAGACATATAAAAGCCACATTATTTTAGGGTATAGAGAACACAGTCTTTCAGAAAACACATTGTCACACGTAGATTGGTTTTGGATCACACTGCTGTGGGCAGGCTTTATCACCATTCGCCCTCATGTTGAAAGTATTTTTTAAGAATGAAATCTGCCTCTACTCTTTCTTTGATAGATCGCTGTTATCAACCTAGTGCCCAGATGTCAATGTACGCCCATAAATAGTGTGGAAACAGTAAGTCAAATGTGGTGCTCCTGCTGCTGAAGATGTAAAATGCTTCATATTTACAAATGCTTACAAAACATAACTTAAAGTACCATGGAGATATTTAAGGGCCGAGAATGCACCCACAGTCCTCTTCAGGAATCCATACAACCTGTTGGAGAAATACTCATGTATTTCATAGAACGTGAAGGAAGCAAAATATAATAATAGGACTCTCACTAGGATATGGGAAATAGGTACTATGGGAAAAATAGGAGAATAGTCACTGTGATTAGGGAAATAATAATGTGCGCCACTGACTGGAAGTGTGTTAAGAAGAATTTAATCACGAAATATTCTTTTTATTGTAAAATACATAACCTAAAATTTATCATTAAAACAATGTTAAGTGTATAATTCTGTGGCATTAAGTACACTTACATTGGTGGGCAACCATTACATCACCGTCCATCTCCAAAACTCTTTCATTTCCCCCACGTGGAACTCTGTCCCCATTAAACACTGACTCCTCGTTTCCCCTTCCGTGAGCCTCTGATAGCCACCATTCAACTTTCTGTCTCTATGAAATTGACTACTGTAAGAAACTTGTATAGAAGGAATCAAAATATTTGTCCTATTCTGATTAACTTACTTCGTAACGTCTTCAAGATACATGCATGTTGTATCAGAGTTTCCTTCCTTTTTAAGGCTGAATAATATTCTGTTGTATGTATGCAGCACATTTTGTTGATCTGTTCACTCATTGGTGGATATTTGGGTTGAGTTCACCTCTTGGCTATTGTAAATAATGCGACTATGAACATGGATGTACAAATATTTGTTCCAGTCCCCGCTTTTCCTTCTTTTGGATGTATATCCGGAAAAGGAATTACTGGATCATATGATAATTCTACATTTAATTTTTCGAGGCATTAGCATACTATTTTCCACAGCAGTTACATCATTTTACATTCCCACCAACAGTGTGCAAGGTTTCCAATTTCCTACATCTTTGCCAACACTTGTTATTTTCTTATTTTTTTAAACAGCCATCCTAATAGGTGTGAGGTGGTATCTCATGGTTTTGATTTGCATTTTCCTGATGACTAGTGACATCAAGCATTTTTTCATGTTTACTGGCCATTTATGTATGTTCTTGGAGAAACATCTATTCAACACATTTTTTAAAAAATTTTTTTAACGTTTATTTATTTTTGAGAGACAGAGTGTGAGCAGGGGAGGGGCAGAGAGAGAGAGGCAGACGCAGAATCTGAAGCAGGCTCCAGGCTCTGAGCCATCAGCACAGAGCCCGACGCGGGGCTTGAACTCACAGACCATGAGATCATGACCTGAGCTGAAGTTGGTCGCTCAACCGACTGAGCCACCCAGGCGCCCCTATTCAACTCATTTTTAAATTGAGTTTTTGTTGGTGATTTGTGGGAGTTTTTATATATTCCGGATATCAATCCGTTATCATACATATATATGTATATACCATATATATTTTCTTTCATGTGGTGGATTTCTTTTTTCCTTTGCTAATTAACATATACAAAAGTGTTTAATTTGGATAAAGTCCAACTTATCTATTTTTTCATTTGTTGCTTATATTTTTGTGTCAGAGCCAAGATTAAAAAATCGAAAATAACACACACACGCACACCCAAAATCAAATAAATAATTGGTGTGTTTTGGTCTGGTTATTTAAAGAGCTTTATTGACTAGAGAAAAAAAGGGAAAAAATTAAAATTAAAAAATTAAAAACAACACACACACACACACACACAAAATCAAATAAATGATGATAGATCCTAAGTGTGTTTTGGTCTGGTTATTGAAAGAAACTTGATTAGAGAAAAAAGGGGAAAAATAAAATGAAAGAATTAAAACAACACACACACACACACACACACAATCAAATGAATGATGCTAGATCGTGGGTGTGTGTGTGTGTGTTTTTATTTATTTATTTTTATGTTTTATTTATTTTTGAGAGCAGGAGAGACAAAGCATGAGCGGGGGAGGGGCTCTGTGCTGATGACTGTGAGATCATGACCCGAGCCGAAGTCAGACACTTAACCAGCTGAGCCACCCAGGTGCCCCGGGGTGTGTTTTGATCTGGTTATTGAAAGGAGCTTGATTGCTTAGAGGAAAAAAAGGAAAAAGAGAAGAAGAAAATGAAAAACTTTTGAAAATAAGAAAAAAATGAATGCGATGAAACAGGATAACTTGAAGTGATTGAAGTATAATTTTGAATATCTTACAAAAAAGGGAAAAATTTAGTAGAAAAAATAAAGGAAAATAATTCTTTTCTCTTTCTGTATTTAAGTAAAAGAAAAGAAACCAAAAAGAAAGAAGAAAAAAAGAAAAAAGAAAGTTGAATAGCTGGACCAGCGAACAGCCTGAAATAGGATTGATATTACACCTTTTTTCTCTAGAGGTCAAACTATGAAGCACTTTATAGTCCGTAAACTAAGCAGGAGGAGAGATTTGGGTGTTCCTGAAGAGCACGGTTGGCCCAGTTGGGCGGGGCTTAGTGTAACCGCTCCGTTCTCCACTAGATGGCGCTGCTTGGATTACTGTGGTGGATCCTTATGGTGCCTATAGGTGTGTGTGCGCATGCGCAGGCGGGGTGAAAATGGCGTCACCCAGGTTCCCAGACTAGTATCTGGAGTAAGGTGCTCTCCCTGACCAGGAATCGGGCACCAGTCTTTTGTCTCCGGTTTCCGTCACTGCCCGCTTTTACACTGTCCGTGACCACGCTGTCAGGCTGTCAGGCAGCACGTCCCTCCAGAGTTTTATCTGAGGTGCGGCGGTGTTTCCGACCCCTCACTTCTGAGGACGGTGGCTTTGACCCACTCAGATCCTTTGGGTGAGGGTCTCACCGGGCAATGGCCCGGTGCCCGCTGCACCCAGAAATGTTTGCGGGACCTTGCTGCTGCCCATGTCCAGAGACTTGTGGCTGGGTGCCAGCCCGCCCCAGAAAAAGGTCATGCTGTCATGTAGCAGCAGCGTTTACAGGGATTGTGGAAAATCACCCGGTGGCCCGAGGACCTCCCGGACCCACTCCTCTCCTGGGGATTCGCCCTTCCCGCCAGAGCACCGCCAGGTATGGAGGTGCAGAGTTTCAGACTCCGTGCAACCGCTGTTTATAGAGCCTTAACGGAATTTAAACTCTCTCCTTTCTCTCTTTTTTGTTCCGTCCCTGCGGCTGTTGCCACTTTTCCACTTTCTCTGCAGCTGTTTTTTTTTTGGGGTGGGGGGGAATGCTTTTTCCGTACTCTCCTCTGTTTCCATCCTCTCTCACAAGGAAAAACAGCTCCCTGCCCTTTGCAGCTCCTGTTTCCCCCAGTTCACCCCTTCGTGCCGCTTACCTGCTGAGTTCTGTGGTTCAGGTGGTGCAGATTGTTGTGTTAATCGTCAGATCTGTTTCTAGGCGTGCAGGATGGTTTAGTGTTGATCTGGCTGTGTTTCATGGACGTGGGATGCAAAAAAAGTTCCATGCTGTTCTGCCATCTTGGCTCCTTCTCCGGTTCTTTTATTATTATATAATGCCCTTTCTTTACCCTTGAAATAGTGTTTGACTTATAATCTATTTTGTCTCATAGAACACCCTACTCTCTTTTGATTACTATTTGCATGGAATATCTTTTCCCATCCTTGCTCTTTCAACCTATATCTGTTCTTAAGTCTAAAACACGTTGTTTGTAGATAGCATATAGCTAAATCTTTTTGTATTTTTTCCTTTCCATTCTGCCAGTCTATGTCTTTTGATTGTGGAATTTAGTCCATAGGACTTAAAGTAATTACTGAGGGGAAGCACTAACTTTTGCCATTTTGTTTTTTGTTTTCTGTATGTCTTACAGTTTTTTGTCCATCTTTTCCTCCACTACTGCCTTCCTTTCCGTTTAATTTTTTTGAAGTGACGCTTCTTGAGTATCTTCTCATTTCCTTTTGTGTATGTTCTCTGGATATTTTCTTTGTACTTCCATGGGGATTACATGTAGCATTCCAACATTATAATAACCTATCCTAAACTGATACCAATTTAACTTCAGTCACACACAAAAACTATTCCCGTACAGCTCTACTCCTTTTTATGTTATTGATGTCATATTATGTCTTTAAATATTATCTACCTGTTATAGATTTATAGGTATTTTTGTGTGTGTGGATTTGTCTTTTAAATCCTGTAGAAAAGAGTGGAGTTACAAATGAAAATTACAATAATACTATCTTTTATGTTTGTCCATGTATTAACCTTTACTGGATAACTTTATATTTTTGCATGATTTTGAGTTATTGTCTAGTATTATTTCATTTCAAAGTAAAGGACAATATAACTATTGTTTCTTATAGGGAAGATCTAGTGGTAATGAACTTAGCTCTTGCTTCTGTGAGAATGTCTTAAATTATCCCTTAATTTTAGAGGACAGTTTTGCTGAATATAGAATTCTAGGTTGACAGGTTAGTTTTTTGTTTCCCTCAGCCCTTTAAATTTATCATCCCACTGCCTTCTGACCTGCTAGGTTTCCTCTGAGAAGTCCACCGATGGTCTTATTGGGGTTCCCTTGTATATGATAAGCTGCTTTTCTCTCACTGATTTCAAGACTCTGTTATGGGCACCTGGGTGGCTCAGTCGGTTGAGCATCCGACTTCGGCTCAGGTCATGATCTCATGGTTTGTGAGTTCGAGCCCCGTGTCAGGCTCTGTGCTGACAACTGAGAAGGATTGAGAATGTGATGAGTACTTGAGTTTTTAGGAGCCGAAGTGAATAGTGACCTGCATGGGACTTTGGTTTATTTATGATTCCCTAAAATGAACATGAAGGACTTATTGCAGAATGGACACGAATGTTCTGAGTTAAATGCTTCAATATGGGAATATGCAGGTAAAATAGGTAGCTGTTGGTAGATCACCAGATTCTACCCCATGATCCTGCCATTTTGCCAGAAATAAATTTTATTATTGGAATCTATACTTTTATTCCTTCATTTATGCATGAAGGAATTTTTTGATTGAGCATCTATTATGTGCTAGGCACTGAACTTCGGTGAATTGTTCAACCAGTGTGTTAAGCACTCGCAATGTGCCAAGGCAGAAATATCTTTACATTGAATCTTCACTGTAAGGCTAAGTGATCGGGATTATTATCCAACTGACAGATCAGGAAACTGAAGCAACAGTAAAGAGCAATTAAGTTACTTGCTGAGTAGAAAGTGGTGGAATTAGAAGCTGCATTGAAGGCACACCAGAAGCCTCCCTTTTTTCCTGATTATGTCCTTTAAAACAACTCATCACACATGTAAAAATATTTTGTCATTATAAGGTTTTTTACCCTTTCCTTGTCTTTGAGCTATTTTTCAATCTTATAATTTGTAGGCAATACTAGGCATACAAATTCTGTCCTATCCAGTAGGTTTAACTGATTTCCTTCTACCTTTGCAGAAAAAACAATTTTACCAGCATTTCCCCATTTTTTTCATCATTTCTTTAATCCAAATAAATTTGTGGGTTTTTTTATGTTTGTTTGTTTGTTTACTTTTCTTCGACCAGTTATAACATCTTCCTGATTTCCACATTACAAAACTAAAACAAACTTCACATGTGTTCATGTCCTTCCGTATGAGAGTTATCATTTGACTTGCTTTTGAAAATTATCTTTTAACACATAAGTAATATGTAATGGCTTATTGTAGGAAAAAATAAAACAAAAATAATTTCTCTCAATATTCACTATACAGAGATAACTACAGTAGAAATTTTGATGAATAACAAATATATAGATTAAGATATTAAAAATGATATCACAGTACACTTGTAATTGTACCATGCTTTCTTTTTCGCTTAAGGAATCATAAAGGTCTTTTCTATTTTAATAAACAAACAACTGTATCATTTTAATGTAAAAACCTTGATATACCTTTATAGAACAAAAAGATGGCCTTTTGCCTAAGTAGACACAACTTCCTAAAAGCACAATTATGGTTTTCCAAAGTAGGATTTCAATTCTTTTATAAATTAAGATTGTCAGTGGCTATCCCCAGTAGCACCCTGAGGGTTACTACAGATTTTTCAAATCCAGTAGAATCAAAAACACCAAAACCAATCTTGGTGTGTAATAACCTTTCGATTGTTTTACTATCCCAAACTGATGATTTGTGAAATCCTTCAAGGGACTTTTTTTTACATCAAAGGTTGAATATTGTTCCGTAGTATTTTCTTGTTAAATGTGTACCAGTTCTTTGAAAAGTGCTAAATTTACGTTTGGTAACATGTAACTATACATTCTTTGTGCTGAGCCAGATCCCGGGCTGCCTGGTCTGCGCTTGCCCAGGTGCTCCTAGGCCCTGGTTCTAATCATTGTGCTATACTGCACCTGCTTTTAAGGCCCTGCAATCCAGGAAAGTGGTTCCTAAGTCTGGTGGGCATTAAGATCACCTGAGTGGCTTCTGAAACTACAAATATTCCAACTTCAGGGCGTCGCAGTTTGACCAACTGGTTCAAAATCTCTGTAGTGTGTCTGAGTATCAGTGTACTTTTTGGAAGAAGCCTCTCAAGGTATATTCTACTGTAACTCAGTGGTTGAAACACACAGACAGGGATAGCAGCCTCTATTAATGTGCAAATGAGTATTACCTTGCTCAGTTAACACCTATTAACGTCACAAAGTTGAATGGTCCGTTGTATTACATAACTTCGAAGAATAAGCCTGAAGAAAAGGGAGAAGGCATAAAGTCTATGGACATCACTTACAGACAGATTAATCCTTCTGCAGATATAAAGAAAATTTCTGATTATGGAAGCAACTGAAATATAGGATATTCTCTTTCGAAAGGCAAGGGCTGCCTGGGCGACTATCTCACATTGCTGGTATACAGACAGTTGATGGATCGGGTGACAGTTATGGTCAATTATGATCAATAGTACAATACTGGCACCTGTGCAAGCTTCTCTAAGATAAATTCTAGAAGTCAAATTTTTAACCTTACATCTACCATGTATTTACTTTGCAAAGTAAATATCAGTTTATTATCAATTTACCTCCCCCACCCAATCCCCATGAGTTAGTTTTTCTGGTTTTCTGTATCCTTTTCAACATTTGATATTGGATTTTTTGCACACTATGGGTGTGAAAACAGTATCTCATTTAATTTTTAATTTTTATTTGCCTGATTACTAATGAGATTTAGCCCTTTGGGTTTCTTTCTCACTGTCAGTGGGGAGCCTGATATGGGGCTCAAGCCCACAAATAGTGAGATCATGACCTGAGCCAAAATCAAGAGTCCGATGGCTCAATGAGCTGAGCCATCCAGGCACCCCTAGATAAAAGAGATCCTTTGTGAGGAGCCTGGCTTAGCTGGTTGAGCATCCAACACTTGATTTTGGTTTAGGTCATAATCCCAGGCTAAGATCTGGAGAAATGAGTTCAAGTTCAACCTGACATTTAGCTTTCTGTGTTGATCTATTAAAAAAAAAAAAAAGGACAAGATATCTACTCTTCTGACACTTTGCTAACATACTGATGACTCAAGTACATCTGTGGAGTGCTTTGAGCTTTTTGGAGGTTAGATAGGTCCCAAGTAATAGATCTAGGGTAAGGCCTCCTGAAGATGAGTACTGGGTACAGTTATGGTTTCTGCTAGTGGTAACATCAGTTGTCCTTTTGCTCTTCTGTAATTCTTTCCCTTACAGCAGTGCTTCTTTGTATCTCAAACATTCCATGTGCTGTTTATTGCATTTTTTGGTATATATATAACATAGTTGACCCTTGAACAACATTGGCTTGAACTGTGAGGTCTGCTTACACAGGAATTTTTATAACGCAGTACTGTAAATGTATTTTCTCTTCTTGGTGATTTTCTTGATAACCTTTCTCTTCTCTAGCTTACTATATTATAAGACTGTAGTTCATAATAAATATACAAAATATATGTTAATCAACTGTTTATACTATCAGTAAGACTTCCAGTCAATAGTAGGCTATTACCAAACTTTTGGGGAGTCAAAAGTTAAATGTAAATTTTTGACTGTGCAAGGGGGCAGTGCCCCTAATCCACATGTTGTTCAGGGTCTATTATCTATCTACCTGTCTATCTATCTATCTATCTATCTATCTATCTAAATTTCTTTCCTTTCATATTACACTGCTTAGGATCTTCAGTTAATGTTAAGAATAAGGGAGTAATGGGAATCTTTGTTTTTTCCTTTAAAGAAACCACATGTATATAATACTTTAACTTTAGATATGATATTTACTGTAGGTTTTTGACAGATACTATTTACAATTTTAAAAGGTTCTCTTTATATTCCAAGTTTGCTAAAAAGTTTTTTTCCCTGCATATATTAAGAATATCATATATTTTTGTCTGTAAATATGATAAATTATGTTAGTAGATTTTCTAATGTTAAACCAACCTTGCATTCCTGGAATAAGCCCTACATGGTTATCATATTAAGTATTTTATGCATTTTTGGATTTGATTTGTTGATCTTATTTAAGATTTTTGTATAAGTGAATTTAATGTGTTATTTTCTCTTCTTGCACTGATTTTGTCTGGTTTTCATTACAAAAGTCATATTAATCTCATGAAATGTGAGTCTCATGAAAGGAGAATGCTTACTCCTTTTTTTTCCTTTTCCATTCTAGTGGCTTATAACAACAAGACTTAATCCTTTTTGCTTCAGTTTCCTATTTTGGGAAATGGAAATACTGATCTCATAGGGATATTTTGAGGATTAAAGCAGTTAAAATAAACAAAGCACTTAGAACAGTGCCCATAACATAGCAAGAAACCTTTTAGTTTTAGTTATTATTGCTATTGTTCTACTCCCTAAAAGTTTATATGAGAGGGATGATGCGTTCCTAAAGGTTAGGTAACACTCACCTGCAAATCATCTAACATTTTTCTTTTTTGTGGGTATATTTCATCTTATTCATTTACAGCTTCATTTCATTTTTTCTTCTTGAATTGTTTATGGCAAGTTATATTTTTCTAGCAGTTTGTCCATTTCCTCTAAATTTTCAAGTGTTTTTGCCTAATGTTTTTAGTATACTGTTCTTTTTTTTAAATATTTTTAATTTTTTTTAACGTTTTATTTTATCTTTGAGAGACATAGAGACAGAGCATGAGCAAGGGAAGGGCAGAGAGAGAGGGAGACACAGAATCTGAAGCAGGCTCCAGGCTCTGAGCTGTCAGCACAGAGCCCGACATGGGACTCGAACTCACAGACCATGAGATCATGACCTGAGCTGAAGTTGGCCGCTCAACCAACTGAGCCACCCAGGCGCCCTCTAGTATACTGTTCTTAATGTTTAGTTAATGCTATATCTATATTTCTGGCCCCCTTCCATAATTTCACTTTTTGGGGGTGCTTAATGCTTAGCTCATTAAATTTTAGATTTCTTTTGTAACA
Organism: Paguma larvata; assembly: GCA_030068075.1. Lineage (NCBI taxonomy): Eukaryota > Metazoa > Chordata > Mammalia > Carnivora > Viverridae > Paguma > Paguma larvata. Next base: position 30,695,421 of record CM057841.1, on the reverse strand, counting down.
TGTATATATAGTATATATATATAACACATATGTGATACATATGTAGTATATATGTATATAACATATAGTATATTTATATATATAGTATACATATATACTATATATACATATACATATATATACTATATATATAAAGTGCTTTCATCACACTGTAGTGGTCCTGCTTGGTAATGTTTTTCATTGTCATAAAGTTTTAAATATTTTCTTACTTGACTCATGAATTCATTATATTTATAAATTAAACATTTCCAAAATAAGATTTCTATAGTTTCCTTTTTATTATTGAATTTTAACTGTATTGTATTTTTATCAGAGAGTGTGCTGTGTGTAATATAACTCTGTTTCAATATCTATAATACATTTATTTATTTTTTTATGATCCCCCTCTGGAATGTGATCCCCATGAAGAAAGGAACGTACTGTCTTTAGTTTGCTATCGTGTCCCCAGTGCTGAGGGTGGTGTCTGGCACATAGCTGTAACTCGACATTTATTAAATGAAAGAATGATTGATGCTGATAGTAATGTTTGCTGATCAGAGTCTATTCTGGGTGGTCTTTCTTGGCCATGTAGAAGAAGATGCAAATTTCCATTGGTTCCAGCCTACACTCTTAGACCTGGTTCCATGTACTCATATCCATACGTGTCTGAAAAAGATCAAAATTTCCTGAGCGACAAAATTCTGGAGACTGACGTAAAGCATGGTGACTGTAGTTAATGGTACTGTATTATAGACTTAGAATTTGAGATCTGAAGTGTTCTGACCACACACATACAAAATGATGACTACGGGTGGTGATAGTATGTTAATTAGCTTGGTTTCGGTAGGCATTTCACAATGTATACGTATCTCAAAATCACCTTGTACGATCTACATATATACAATTTTTATTTGTTAAAAAAAGTAGAACTTAGAGGACTAAGTCTATGTCCCGGTTAATTTAATTCGGATCAGCCCGCCCTCAGCACCCAGGCGTCGATGTGACCTCAGCTGCCCACAGGTAGGAAAGGTTGACCACGGCAAAACTGGGAATCCTTATAAAAAGTTTATGTTTCCTGTATTTAATGTTCTCCACAAAACAATATTCATGCATTCTGTTACGCAGTTACAGACTAGAGACAGCTGGCCGTTACTCAGCTCGGTGTATCAAATAGGTATTTTTGAAAATATACAAGCTTTGAAAATTTTTATTCTTCAGACAACTTTGGCTTTGAAAACTCTGTATATCTTAAAAGCAGTTTCATAATGTCAGTAGTTTTCCGTGATTGATAGTCACCACACACCGAGCTCATGGAGATGTTAAAAACGGGGCATAGGAAAAGGGAAAAAGTACTTTCCAATAGTGGATTCTGTAGCAGTAAGTAATCTGCTTTCGGCTTTCCTTCCCTTCACTGAAAACTGTTTTTCCTGAAAGACCTGTGTTTTATTACAGTCTAGTTTTGGACATTCTAATAAAAATATGTTATTTTCTGTGTTTGCCAGAATGCTTTTTCTCAACCGCAGAGGGAATTGTCGCGTAAGGGCTGTAAGTTTCTCTACAGAATGCTGAAACCCCAGAATGAAAAACAAAACAAAACAAAAATTACCAATTAACAGGGACACCAGGTAGAACACTGCCGTTGGCTGGTCTCTCCTGGGGGTGACGGGGATGCTCCTGCCTTCTCACAAAGCGGGAGGTGCTTCCATTACTGAGTGTGAATTCCTGAGTGCTTGACGTGAGGGTTAAAATGACTTGGAGAAGCAGTGAGACAATGTGTGGATGATTCTGAGAAATCCAGGGAGGTTATTCTTTCGGAATGCGGAAGGTTGTTACTTTCCCTAACCAGAGTGCCCTATGAATAAATTATAGGGGGATAGCTGCTGTAACAAATAGGTCTGGAAATGTAATGGCTCATCATAGATGCTTATTTCTTCCCCAGTAATTGTCTGGAATTGGTGTTCATGGTGGTAGGGTGGCTCCTTTGACTAACTCACTTAGGAATACAGACTCTGTCCTTCTTGTGGCTCTGTCATTTCCTAGAACGGGGGTTAGCATTTTTGTTTTTTTTTTTGCCAAGGTCCAGATAGTAAATATCTTAGGTTTAGCATGCTATCTAGTCTCTGTCACAGTTACTCCATGCTGCTACTCTACCATGAAAGCAGCCATAGTCAATAAATAAATTAACGGGGTGGCTGGTTCCAACAAAACAGTATTTAGAAAAAAATAAAGGTGGTAAATTGGATTGGCTCTTGGGGCATGGCTTGCTGACCCTGCGCCAGAGTCTGGTCACTCTCCTCTGTATCTAGAAGAGGAAGGGAAGGAGCACGGAGGAGCAAACGTGGGAGGTTTCCAAAGGCCAAGCCTGGAAGTAAAACACATCATTTCCCCTCATGTTCGTTGGCTAGAAACCAGGCTTATGATAGCACGCAGTTACCAGGGAGGTCGCGACATGTCATCTAGCTGTGGGCCCAGAAAGAAGAAATACATCAGTGAGCACAGTGGACAGGCGGGAATTTTCCCTACGTCTCCATAAAATCCGACGGTGGAATTCAGGGACCACGTTCTCCAACACGAGGCTCAAAAAGCATGGCTTTGCAGACAGACCTGGGTTTGAATCCCAGCTAGGCTGCTTTCTTGCTGTGTACACTTGGGTAATTGGTGGAACCAGGCTTTGTCTCAGTCCTCACCTGGAAAACAACAGTAATTATGGCTCGAGGGTCGCTGGGAATGTTAAATAAAAACGATGACTATCACCTCCTATGTGTTCAGTAAATAGTAGCTGTTATCACTATTATTCGAACAAGGACCCTAGTTCCTGGTAAAGTAAAATTTAACGTTTCGCTGCTGGGCTAAAATCCCTCTTCCACTACTTACTAGCTGTGTCATCTTGGACAAATTATTTAACCTCTCTGTGCCTCAATTTCTTCATTTATAGAATTATGACAATAATAGTGCCTCTCTCCTTGGATTGGTGTGATGCCCAAGTGACTTAACACATATGAAATCATAGGTGCCTAGACTTAATAATGCTCAATACATGCTAACTATAATTATTATCTTGATACACTGATCCCTGGAATCCAAAGGGGATACGAATAATAAAAATCATCATCATCATAACACCCATATATTAATTTATTCAGCAAATATTGAACATCTAAGGGCCAAATTTTGTGCCAGTATCGAGGATATAAACGGTGGATAAGCCTGACATGGTTCTGGTCTTCATGGAACTTACAGTGAGTTTGCTAATAGATATTTTGTTTTCTGAGCAATCCCTGCAGTAATCACTTGTAGCAAGTTATTTAGTTGTATCCTTTGCCGTAACTCTGTGAAATTAGATAATACTGTCTTTATTTTACAGACAAGATACGAGGTTTAGAGAACTTAAACGATTTGAGCAAAGCCACAGAGCTGGGAAATGGGAGAGATGGTATTTGAAACTATCTCCTTCAAATTCAAATGCCAGTGGTCTTAACAATCATGCCGGGCAGTCAGACCTGGCCGCATAAACAGATCTGCCTGGCAAGTATATACTGTTTAATGGGAACGTGGATTGGAGGTGGGGGACAGAGGGGGCTGTAACGGTGAGGGTGACCTCTTGGCCTCTCTGGGAATTCAGTTCCATCTCCAGACCATTTATGACAGCAAATGCCCTCTCTCCTTGGATGACTTCAAACATCCCCCAGGATTAGAAACATGTAATCTTATCAACCAGGTTTGGTTCCCATCTGTAGGAGAGCCGGGCTTTTCAATTTAACCACTGGCTTAAAAAAAATGGAAAAAAAAATAACACAAAGAAATCTACTGTCTCTACCCTTCTTTAAAATGATGAATGCTTTTTTAAGGCAAATCCATCATTGGTCACTTGAGGGAGGAAATGTCAAGAAAAGTTATGGTTTGTTAGCTTTTACTTCTTGACATTATACAAGAAAGTAATTGAAGTACAACAAATGCCATGTTGTTTTACCTCATCTATTTATATAGCAATCTGACAAGATGAATATATATGTTACTGTGGATTTGGGAGAAAAGTGACACAGGCTCTATGACTCGTTCTATTGTCTTATCAGTGCTGATCAAATGTGCTTTCCCTTAAGAAAACACACAGCAGAGGAATTGATATTCTTTCATGCAGATTCCTGGATATTAAACAATTGAACTCATTTTACATTCTCAGCCCCATTAGGCTCTTATCTCAAGTTCTTAGAGCTTTAACAGGGCTGTATAATAAAACGTGCACAAATTCAATTCAATACAACAAATATTTATTTAGCACTCACTGTGCATGAGGTACTATGCCGAACAGAGATGCCATTAATTCACAATCTGTGATAATTCCAGTGCAGCCTGGGCTAAATGTTACCATTGTACCCTTTATGAAAACAAACAAACAAACAAAGAAGAGTCTGCTAAGCAAATCAACAAGGTAGATCTCACCATATATTATGCTATGCTCCTGAAAACTCCTTTGTAAATCAGATTTTGAATGCACGAGGAGAACTCACTGTTCGAAGAATTTTATAATAATGTTTCTAGAGAATGTATAATCACTGACAAATAAGGATTTTTAAGTTAGATATTTAAAAGGCGAGTGACCACTTTATTGAAGGATATTATGTGACTAGTATTACGAAAAATCCCAAGCTTGTTTCTATGACAGCCACGATCTCTCTGTGGTTGGGTAGTCTGGTTGTCCAGCGACTTAAATAGAAGAGACATGTTAAATTATTTTTTTTTTCTTCTGAAAGGTGTCAGCCACAAAACAAAGGTACAGAGCTGCTTATTCTGTGGTAAAGATCTCTTTAGTTTTCCACATAGATTGCAGGGAAGAAAAGAGATACTGAAACTATATCTAATAGGAAGAGGCAGGGTGAGGTTTCAGTGTGTCTTAACCTTTTTATTTTGCTGAAATTGCCTTAGAAAACCAGCTGGGATCTCAAGTGAGTTACTCAGGGATATAACATGAAGAATCATGAGACAATATCTCCTGTGGAAAGAATACAGCAAGATGATGATTTTTGCATTTTGGTTACTCCGTTTTTTATAGCCCCTTTATCAAAACTGGTCCCTGTGCATTTGTTCCTGTCCATATATAAATGGGCGGATAGGATAGACTCCAGAGAGTTTGAAATAGGAACCATCATCATTTATATGTCAATAGTGTATAGTAAAGAATTTGCCCAAAGAGATATTTGGCTCTGCCCTCAGCTTCAGGGAGATAATCTTTGTCATATATGATTGGAATGTCTTTGTTTAGGGCGGGGGCTGGCCACACTGGATCTTAGAGTGGGACTAGTCCCACCTGCTAGTCTTAGGGTGGGGGCCAGTGAAAGACCAATTGTGTGATTTATGGTGAGGGTTTAGGTCACATAGTAACAGTTGTCTTGGAGACTGAGTTCAACAACCCGGTCAGTCATGATTGGTAATAAGTCCCAATAAAAATTTTAAACACTGAAGCTTCAATGAGCTTCCCTGGATGGTATTACTCTGTGTATTGACACACAGCAATATTGTGAAAGTGGTGTATCCTTACCCCACGAAAGCTTCACATTTGTAATCCTCTCAGACTCTACCCTATGCATCTATTCCTTGGCTGATTTTAATCTGTACCCTTCCCCTATAATAATCCATAACTGTGAGTATAATAGCTTTCAGTGAGTTCTGTAAGTCCTTCTAGTGATTTATCAAAACTGAAGACTCGTTTGGGGAATCCCTCAAATTTGTATTTGGTGTCAGAAGTGAAGGGAATCTTGGGGACTATTTTCTCTTATCATTGCAGTTAGGATAACTACAGTTAAGTACCAACTGAAAAGGGTCTATCGACATACAAATGTGTCCAATTATGCGTAGCAATGGTATCATGTCTCAAATATCCCTTAAAACAAGAAAATTCACTTGGAGGTACTTGTTTTTTTTTTTTTTTTTTTTAAACATTTATTTATTTCTGAGAGACATAGAGACAGAGTATGAGCAGGGGAAGGGCAGAGAGAGAGGGAGACACAGAATCGGAAGCAGGCTCCAGGCTCTGATGAGCCATCAGCACAGAGCCTGATGCGGGGCTCGAACCCACAGACTGTGAGATCTGACCTGAGCTGAAGTCGGCCTCTTAACCGACTGAGCCACCCAGGTGCCCCACTTGGAGGTACTTGTAAAATAGTCTAAATTTGAAAAGTTTAGAGAAATAACATTAGGCAGATCCTTTTATTCAGCCATTTGAAATTAGAACAATCTTAATGGGTTTGAATGATTTCGAGGGTTGCAAAATTATATCTATGGGCCCAGACAGATAACCTAAAGCATGAAGCAGTAGGTAAGATCTGTGATGAACTGAAGAGCATAGGCCTAGTCTAAAGGCATTCAGAGTTACCAACAATTTTGACATACTCTAAGGACTATAAAAAAAGTCTGTAACAGGAGCTGGCCCAGAGGCCACCAATTGGCCTTTTCTCTGTAATCTGAGCTGAAGGCTCCAGTTGCAAATTGGTCATTTTTTGTAAATGAATAAGATTATTCAAATTTTCTATTTCCATGTCTTAAGTCAATTTTTAAAAATTTATTCACTCAACTAATTCTATCTACTTTTCTTGGAGTCTTATAGGTTTATTATGAAGGTAGTTTCTTCAAAAGTAAACTTTTGGCTTTGCTGGTTTTCTTTATTGATGTTTGTTTACTATTTTGTTAATTCGTCTTCCTGGTATTTCTTCATACCTCCTTTGTTTTTCTTTTTCTATCATATTGGCGTACATGTTTAGTTCTTTGATTCTCCATTTTTATCTTTTTCTAAAAAAGTTATAAATTTTTCCTAAAGCATGGATTTATCTACAGCTCATAAGTATTTATGTCTATACATCAATAGTTTATTATCTGTTAGGTTTATTATCATTCAGTTAAAATATATGTGAATTGCCATAGTTTTTTGACCTATGGATTATTTAGAAGTGTATTTTAAATGTTCAAACTTATTAATTTTTTTAGTTTTGTTTTGTAATTGATTTCTTGCTTCATTGTAGTAGGGTCAGAAAACACCTCTGAAATATTTTGATATCATTAGAATTTTTTCGAGACTTGTTTTATGGACCAGAAATATTTGTAAATATTTCATATATTTTTAGAAAGAATCTGTTTTCGGTAGTCCTTAGTTACAGTATTCTATAGCGTTTAAGACAACATCATAATTGTATTGTAATTGTTAAAAGTATACTAGATTTTTACTGATTTTTGTTTGTTCTGTAAGCTAGCACTGAAATGTCCTGCTGTGATTGTGTTTTTGTCTCTTTTATATCTTGTCAATTTTTGCTGTATATATTTTAAGGCTCTATTATTAGGTATATACATCTCTTGTTACTCCATCTCCAGGTGAACTGAAAATTTCATCACTAGGGTAAGGCTTTTGGTTAAAGTCTTCCATATTAATATAGTTATATTAATATGGAAAAATTAATGCTTATGTAGTATATTTTTTCTGCCCTTTTATTTGGGACTTTTTGTATCCTTATGATTTAGATATCTTACTGCAAACAACTTGTGATTTAAAAATATCCAGCTGAAATTATTTGTCTTTTAACTGAAATGATTGCTTCACTTATATTCCTAACTTATTTGAGCTTAAACCTACTATCTTATTGTGTGAATTCTATTTGTTATACATGATTTATGTTTCTTTCTATTTCCTTTCTTATATTCTTTTGGATCGGTAGTTTATTATTTTATCTCCTCCTATTAGTTTGGAAGTACACATTATTACATGTTATAGAGATAATATTTATAATGTCAATATCTAGAATTTACAAGGAGCTCTTCTTAATGAGCAAGAAAATGATGGGGAACACAAAAGAAAAATAGGAAAAGATTATGAACAGGCAATTTCCAGATGGGAAAGTATGTGAGCCGATATTCAACTTCATTTGAAATCAGAGAAATGCAGATTAAGACGACAAGGAGTGATCACTTCACACTCATAAAATTTGTAAGCATTAAAACATGTGTTTGGATAATACCAAATGTTGGCAAGGATGTGGAGAATTGGCAAATTATATGTTCTACTTGTGAATATTTGAACATATTCAGCTGTTCTTAAACATAAACTAGCAGTATTTAGTAAAATTAAGCAGTATTAAGTAAAATGTACAATCCAGCAATCCACTCTTTTGTAAAAACCTTAGGATACTGGTACGTGAGTATACCAGGAAACACTCATGGGGATGTTCCTCAGAGTGTAGTTGAGAGTTGGGAGGGAAGAGGAAACACCATAGATGTCCATCAACAAGGGAGTAGATTAAATTAGAGGAAGTGAAAATAAATAAATCATAAGAACATGATGAGTTTCAATGAGTGAAGATAGTGAAAAGCAGAATTGAATCTAGCAAAAAATTGCTGTATAAAACCATGCTATTATTTTTCAGAGGCACAAACAAATTTAAGCACATTTACCAAAAACATTATAAAGTGGTTGTCCCCATGGGGTGAAAGGGAATGAGAGAGGGGTTCATATTAAGAGGCAAGATCTCTAGAAATAAAATTTAGCAAGAGGAGGGTCTGTATGGACTTATGATGACCGAGAGATGCTAACGAGCATGATTAACTCAAAGGGAGAGTTGCTTTACATCAGTGATTCCAAAACCCTAATTATTTTTCCCCAGATTATTTATGTCACATCTTTTGCCATATTTGTAGAACATCTAGACTGTATCTTTAGTATATTCTTTAAATAGCCTTGTTTAAAACATAAAAATTTTATTTAAAATGAAAGCTTTATATCATGGCCATTAATAGAAAACTAGTATATTTTCCTAGTAAATATGAGGGAAGTATAAAAATAATTACATGGAAACAACCAATGCTCTGAACTTCCAGCAGGATACCGTGGCTGGCTGAAGGCTGAGTCTGAGGTTGGATCTCTGTGGAAAACTCTAGAAAGTCATTAAAGAAAAAAAAAAGAAAAAGAAAACTGCCCACCTATGACATTCCATTTCTTTATAATCAGAAAAAGGAAAGAAAATTAAGACAGGACTATAACTTTATACAATGTACTTCAGAAGTATTTAATACTATTAGCAGACATTTAGTGTAACACCTGAAATTAATTTAGACCCATCCGTGTTCTGTGTCCTACACTTTGGGAAACCCAGGAGTGAGTGGCTGCTAATGTCTTTTCCAGCTTTAACTTTCTGAAATTGCATGAAATTAAGAAAGGCAAAATCTTGTGAAAGAAGAAAGACTCCTGAAAGTAAAAACACCAAATAACAGGATGAAATTCCAGGGGAGGAAATAGGGCTAAGATGCTGCTTGGAGGATTGAATCAAATCTTCACCATTGTTCCCATTTCACAGAACTTCGCAAATATTACTTACGCTCTGGGGATGATCCAGGTGAAACCCACTGGAACCAGCAATTGGTTGGTGAGTTCTAATGGATTTGATTGAGTGGTTGATTGATTGAGAGAGAGAGAGAGAATATGAGAGAATAGTGGGTTCTAATGATGCAGCTTCTGAGCTGCCAGCAGGCTTTGAAGCTGTGCTATGGATGGTGTATAAAGGCAAATATAAAGAAAAAAGTCCCTAGAACCTGTAGTTCCATTGGTCTTTGAGTTATTTAGCAGTTTCCAGAATAACAAACAATTTGATCAGTGGAGGGAATAGATATTATTTACCATGATTTCTTTCCGACCCTAGGAAGACTATTTAGGTTGCAAATGACATAAACTCGATAAGGGGAAAACAACACAATGTTACCAGGACAGCCCCTTTGTTGGGGCTCTGCTTTCCTTTTTTCAGATCAGCTGTCTCCATATCACCAACCCTAGTGGCTTTATCTTTCCAGCGTCAACTTCTGAGGGAAGGAGAACAAGATAGCTTCTTTCCCACCATGGATTCCAGGAGTCCATGGAGACTGTTACTGGCCGGAATGGTGCCATGTACCCATTCCTGAATCATTACCACAGGCAAGAAGAATTTCTTAAAGTATGGATTTATGCTCCACGCTGAAGCCATTTCCCATCCAGAAGACATGTCTGAGAACAGGGGAGGGAAATGTAGGATGGGAAGGCAAAATCAACAAATATTCATTGCTTCTTTGAAGTGAGACCAGGCATCAGCAAGCTTTTTCTTTAAAGGGCAAGAGAGTAAATATTTTATGCTTTGTGGGTCACATAGGGTCTGTGCCACACCCCCTCTCCTTTCTCTCTGTTATGGCACTTTAAAGATGTGGAAACCTTCTTAATTGTGGGCTATACAAAACTGGCTGCAAGCTGGATTTGGTCCATGGGCCATAGTTTGCTGATCCTTGAATTAGACGACCCTTCATTTCTGTGTTTCAGAATGACTTTTTATAAGGTTTACTTTCTGAAATGCTTCTATAGACAAAAACTCTAAACCAGAAGCTCCGTTAGAGTGGGGGACTTACCTTTTCTTCTTCTTCGTATTCTTTTCTCCCTCTCCCCTCCCCCTCCCCCTCCCCCTCCCCCTCCTCCTCCTCCTCCTTTTTCTTCTTCTCCATCCCTTCCTCCTTCTCCTCCTCTTCCTTTTTTTTCCCTTCCCCTCCTCCTTTTTTCTCCTATTACCACTATTTGCCATGCCTTCTTTTTACCACCTCCTATCCAGTGTCTAGCACAGCATCTGGTAATTGAAGTCCCCCGGAGAATGTATATTGAGTAGATAAGAGCCCTTTCGCAGAACCCCAACAAAGACTGGACTTCCAGAGACTTGGAAGAAAAGGCTTTGGTGTTTCATGGAGCTGCAGTGCTGAGTGATTCCAGGAAGGTAGGTGGAGTGGTTGGTAGAAAGAAAACTGCGAGAAGGCAGGATACCCATATTTTGGTTCTGGCTGTGTCATAGCCTTATGACTTTGGACAAATCATTGGTCTTCCTTGACTCTTTCTGCCTCTTCACTTATAAAATCATGTCACTGGATGAGGAAATGGCCAAACTTTCTATAGCTCAAGACTTCATGGCAAAAAGGGGAACATTCTGCAACAGTGACAGGAGCTGATGAAAAGGGGGAAACTGTGCCTGTATTACGGGATTTTGGAAATTGATTTTCAGAAGTTTTGGCTTTCTGAAGAAATGCTAATGACTCAAACAGCCCAATAAATGCAGCTCTAACGGAAGAAGGGTTTGCCAGTTCGTTATCTTTGAAAGGAATTTAGAACGTTCTGTTCAGCTGAAGGGAGAAGTATTTCTAATTCTTTTTTTTTTTTCCAAAGGACGAAGTTCACAATATGTTTCAAACTTACCTTTCCCTACACACAGGGCAGACATTTGTAGCTGGAGAAATTATCCTCTATGTAAATATTGTCCAGTAAATTAATCAAACTTCTACTGAGACCTGATTAAATATCAGGTGCTTAGTTAGATGCCTCAAAGATGGAGAACAGATGGTTCCTTCCCTAAGGGAGTTTTAATCTGGAGATGTTGAATGGAGAATCATTTAGGTCTAACCAGGAAAACAGAAACACCTCTAAGTATTTAGAATGAGGGAATTTAATGCAGAAAGTAGTTACACAGATGATGGAATTGTTGAGAAGCCGATGGGGGACGATGCAGTGACCCAGAAGATGATGCGGGCCTGCTGTTAGGATGTTTTTGGATGCATGGAAAAAGAAATGGCCCTTGATAAATGAGGCGGAAATGCCAGAATTTCCACGGAAAATGGTGGAAATGGATTGAAAGGGTCCAAATAAGGCCAGAAAGCCCACCACGTGATTGTGTGCCATGGAAAGGCTTGGGGGAGATACATTTGGTAGGGAAATAAAGAATGTGTGGGTGAGAGGGACACTAGCATCCCTTAGAAGTCTGGTGGGGCTCCTTGGCAGGCCACGGCTAACTGTAGGATACACCATGACAGAACCGGGCTTACTGATAACAACGGGGAAGCTAGCACTCTGGGGAAATAGAGGCCAGATGGTGACATTGAATGTCAGGTGGAAAGAATTATTGTAATGAATTGAAAGGTCAAAGAAGCAACCAGGAAGACTTGTGTCCTGCAGAACATTATGAAGATGCTTAATGGAAAAATGCATCTCCAGGGGCAAGAGATGAACAGCTTATAGTAGTCCTACTGAATGTGCACGATCAAAAGAGATCAAGGGTGGATGATCAAGAGGCTGAGAGCAATCACTTCTAATAAAAAGGCATAACACAGTGGTGCTCATTTTTGCCAGAGCAGTTTTGGAACCTGAAACCCAGTGAGAAGCCAGTTCTCCATAAGGAAGACCCTGGCAACTTAAGTATAACATCGATGATTCCTCCAGGCTTTCCCCAAAGGGATGTGTAGCCATTTATTGGAATAACTTACATGGGAAAAGGCTAATGCCCAAACATTTCAAGGACTGTTGGACACAGAATTCTAACTGGTATTGACACCTAGAGGCCAAAGCGTTGTTATGGCCCCTCTACTAGAGCAGGGGCATAGAAGACAGATTCAAAGTCCTTGGCTGTAGTCCAGCTCACGATCTATGAGGTCCGTGGACAACTCACCCCGTTGTTGTCCCAGGTTTTCAAAGGTATAAATGGGATAGACATACTAGTTGGTTTTTCCACACATTTGGTCCTTGGTCTACAGGGTAGAAGTTATAGTGGGAAAGGGCAAGTGGAAGGCTGGGCCTCCCAGTACCCAACCCTGGCAAAGGTAGTCAATTAACGTTTATTTATTTTTGAGAGACATGGAGACAGAGTATGAGCAGGGGAAGGGCACAGAGAGAGGGAGACACAGAATCTGAAGCAGGCTCCAGGCTCTGAGCCGTCAGCACAGAGCCCGACGTGGGGCTCGAACTCACAGACCGTGAGGTCATGACCTGAGCTGAAGTCGGCCGCTTAACCGACTGAGCCACCCAGGCGCCCCAAAGGTAGTCAATTAAAGACACTATCTCATCCCAAGGAGGATGACAGAAATTAATGCTGGTCTAATGACCTAAAGAACGCAGAGGCGGGTCTTCATCATATCTCAATTCATTAGCCTACTTCCTACAAAAATCAGGTGGATTCTGGAATATGACAGTGGACCACTGTATCCTTGATCAAGTAGAAACTCCTGGTGCAGCTACTGTGTCAGATGTAGTCTCTTTTCTAGAGCAGATTAACAAAGCCACAGTGTTCGAAAATACAGGCTAGTAACAGACAATTTGAGGTTCAGTAAGGTCAGCAGATCAGGAGATGATTACCATTGGAAAGATTGTTAGTCACAGTTCCCAAGAGGAGCAGGCATGCCAAACCCTAGAGTCCAGGGTTGGGGGGGGTTGCACCAGTGTCAGTCAGGAGACAGAGGGAGTTGGGGGCAACAGCCTTCACTGTGGTTTCTTCAGGAAAGATTGGCTGGAGCAGGGTGAACAGGTTTGGGATTGGCTAGTTTGAATGATTTCAGTGGGCGCCGAGGCACTGATACCCAGCCTGGGGTGATTAGGGTAGGATGATAGAGGCTGAGAGTGAGGGCTCAGAAAAAGAGGTGGTTGAGAGTGTGGCCAACTGGACTGGTTGTTTTGCAATTGAAAAGTGTGCTAGTGGGCGGGTTCTTTACTGCCTCTAGGCGTTGGCTAGCCCTGGGAGGAGCGGTCCTTCCAGGGTCAGCAAGGGCTCCGATGCCACAACATCACAATACAGAAAAGACATGGCTAATACACACAGGTGCATCGTATGTGGTCACTGATCTGGCAAATGTGCCCTTTTCATTCCCTATCAGATCAGAAGATTAGAAACAGCCTGCATTCACAGGGAATGGTCAACGGTATACATTTACAGTTTTGTTCCAGGACTTTGTTAACTCTCTCCCTTCTATCATAATATACTCTGAATAGATCTGGGCCGTCTGGACATTCCACATAATACCACTGTTCAAAACTGGAGGTAAAAAGTCCTTACCCAAGTAGGGACAGTTTGGCAGGGCACAGCCATCTTTAAGACTCTCTACAGGATTGCCAAAATTTCTTTTGAGATCTTATCATAGTTTGACCTCTACCCGTACCAAACTTGCTTCCTTCCTTCCTTTCTCTGGTGTTGACCCCAAGAGTACTTCTAATCAGCGGCCCCCCCACCCCGACATACCCTAACTTCCACCTCAGAATCCACTTCTTGGGAAATCCAATCTGTAACAAGAGACTTATCCATTATCATTCAAGCATCAGACACAGAATAGGTCGATGAGGACAGATAGGAAGGAAAGCTTGCAAAAACAAATGGAAGCAAGTGAGTGCTGTTCTAGAAATGTCAGTCACTGCTTTCTCTGCCCTTACCCTTACCTCTAACCCCAGATAGACGCTGTCAGTGGCATATTTGTACTATGTGTTCCAATTCCTCTCACCAAGTTAATTTTACTAAAGGTGGGTACCTGCTCCAAGGGTAAGTCATCCGTTGGCTGGCCAGTGATAACTGATTTGGTGGTGTAGTGTGGAAACATGAGTTTAAGTCAATGCGATTCTTCACTCAGGAATTCTGAATGAGACAGAAACTGAGCAGGTTAACTGTTGTGCACAGGAAAGAAAAGGGGGGTGAGTAGGAATAGTTTGGAAGTGGATATTACAAGCTCTGTGCAAGAAAACACAGCTTGGTAAGAGAGTAGGGTATAGAATGGAGAGAAGGTAGAGTAAGGAGAGGAGTCTTGATTCTTCCTGGTTTCCCATTTTCAGTTCCTATGGGGCCCAGCTATGATTTGGTCTTTACTCTTGGGTTCCCATGAGATATTTCTGAGACTAATCCTCAGTTGAGCTAGACTGAGTGACTCTTTCTTCCTTACAACCAAAAGAACCTGCCTCTAGAACTGAAGCTTGAGGGTAACACTTCCTGTTTGATTGACCATGTCATTTTCTTTCTTATATTATTACTCTCTATGTGTTGTTTTTATCTCTCCATTTAAACTGTGGGCTTTTTGAGGTCAGTGTTCTATATATTTTAGGGAAGGCTAATGATGATGACATGATAATAATAATATTAATAATAATAGCTCACATTAACTCAGTTTTACTACCTGCCAGACACTGAGCTAGGTGCTTTCCATGCACTACCTTTAGCAGTAAATGCTCAACTGTGAGTTCTTATCATCATTAGTATTAGTTACCTTAATCCACTTACTAAGAGGGTAAAACCAGAGGAAATAAGCATGCAATATAGCTGCGGGCAGGAAAGGAGGAATTTATTCTTGGGGTTGTAATAGTTTTCTTTTTTCTTCTTAGCAAAAGGGTGAGACAGGTTCAAGAGAGAAAATTTGGAAAATTCAGAAAATCACAACGAAGAAAAAAATTTTTAATTACCCCAATTCTTACCACTAGAGATAATGATTGCTAATATTTTGGTGCATATCCTTCTGTTCATACACATACACACATACACACACACACAAATCTTGTGAATTTTCCCCATACAACCTGCATGAACAGGTTGGAAATATGTTTCCAGGATATGCTTTTTAAATATCTGTGCAATAATCCTCTATGTGAGAAGTGTCAGGGAATGAATGGAACAAAGGACCCTGGGAATTGTACCTTGGGTGGTGGCTGTGAACTTTCCCACATATTCTGATGGTTCCAGGTTCATTTTTGCCTGATTCAGGGGGAAGGGTTGTAAGACCTCTGGAGGGCACTATGTTTCCAAAATTCTTCCGAAACCAAGAAATTGTTGCATTTCCTTTATATCCTCCTTCCTTTTGCTTCCTTCATCTAATGTTGCTTTTGATAATCTTTGCTCTTGGATGCTTCGAGGCTCCCGAGAGTCGATCGATGCCTCCGGGTTGGTGTGTACAAAGTCTGGGTTCTGGGGCCAGCCGCCGTTAGCCTGCCTCCCCGCACCTGCTTGAATGTTCCATGGAGTCCTAGCTGCCAGTTCATTTCCTGGCACAACAACAGTTGCTGCCAGCAGATGGCGCTGTGAGCAAGTGCGTCTGCCTAGGTGTGATTTACACAAGCCCTTGAAGGCTTTAAATATTTATCCACAAAATTCAATAAAGCTGTTCATCAAATCTAATGCTTGGAATTTGGGCAGCCCATGAAAATATTATAATATTTTGCCCGAGGTTCCAGAATCCTTTTCTGGATGGTGTGTTTGTATATTCAGACTCCTGATATTTGTTTATCACCAGCAGGAAGGAATTCATGTTTTCATATTGGAGATTTTGCATGAGATCAGGCCTGGGAAATCTTCGTAATTTTTTTCCTCTAGATATTACAGGGAGCATGAACTCCTTACCTGACTGAGAAGTCATCCAGGTGAGGCATACATTCGAGCCATCTCTGTATTCTCCGCAAGTGTGTAGTCAAGAGAGAGGGCCCCATGAACAACTTAATTGTTGTTCATCTAGGGGAAGCTGGATATGGTTATTATTATTTTTATCATTATTTTGAAGGTGTGTGTGTGTGTGTATGTGTGTGTATGCTCACGCGTGTGTAAAGAGGAGGGGATTAAGAGTTAATGATAGTCATCAATCAATCCAATATGCGTAAGTGCTGCCCCCTTGAGGAGAGTGTGGAAATACATCTGCTCTTCACAATGATTGGGTAGGTGGGTGGGTGTGTGAGAGGGGGTCCCCACTGGGATTTATCGGACATGATCCAAGGATGCTGAACATGCAGGAAACAGTTCAGCACAAAGAAGTGTCCAAAATGCCACTTGCTCCCCCTTTAAGAAGCCCTGGATGGCTTCTTTCTAGCTGATGGCGTTATGCAAATCACATAACTTCTCTGAGCTTCGATTTTCCTCATCCTATTAAATGGAGATGTAAACATTCATCTGGCTTCCTCATAGAAATGTGGGTTTCAAATAAGTAACGTGTGTTGATGCACTTTTCACGAATGATAAAGCAACACCCGGGTCTACGGGAAAGTTTCACCCATCAGCCTGGCCTTGTTGACTACAGAGTACGACTGGCTGAGGCCTGAATCGCACAGGCAGGACCGAAACCTGTTTCCCCCTGAATTGTCAGGATATTCCATCACCAGCTCCTCTCTCCCCCCGGCTGCTCAAGACTCCAGTCAGAGCCATCTTTGATTCCGTGTTGTCTGCCACTCCCAAAGCCCAATTTCTCATACCCATTCTGCACAAAATCTTCACTCAAATCTGTGTCTTCTCTTCATCTTTCCTTTTTTTCACCCAAGTCAGCTGTGGCCTTTGATCTCCTGAGGGAACCACAGAGGCTAATGGTCTCCGGGCTTCACGTCTTACCCCTTCCATGACGTTCTTCTATACGGCAGCAAGAATGATCTTTTAAAGCTCACGCCCCAGTTTCAAACCCTCTGTTGACTTCTCACTTCCCTTGAAATCACAGCTACCCCTTCCACTGGCTTCCAAGGCCCTGCAGACTCTGGCGTCTTCGAGCACCATTTTCGGACTCTGTCCCCACGTTCACCATAGCACACCAACATTCTGATTTCCAAGCTCCTTCGGCAACTTTGCCCTTACTGACTCCTCTGTCCAGAACATTCTTTCCTGAGTCTTTTATCTCTTCAAATCTCAGTTCAGATGTCACCCCTCAGAGAGGCTTCTGCTGGCCTCCCCACATAGACCAGTCCTACTTTAGGGCACTTCCTATCCTATTACCCTGTATCATTTCCTTTACAGTGCTTATCACCCTGTGAAATGACCCCGTTTGTTTTTATCTGTTCATTAGTTTACTCTGTTAGAATGCTATTGTCATGAAAACAGGCACTCTTTCTGACTTGTCACTGCTGTATTCCTGGAACCTAGAACACTGCCCAGCACAGAGCTGGAGCTTAGCACGTGTTTGTTGATGAAATGAAAAGAATGGTTCTGGCTCAGGGTTTCTCATCAGGTAGCAGTTGAGCCGTCGGCCAGGCTCTCATCTGAAGGCCGGATTGAAGCTGGAGGATCCACTTTCAAGGTGGTTCGTTCACATGGCTGTTGGCAAGAGGCCTTGGTTCCTCACCAGATGGCCTCTCTGTAGACTTGCTCGTGACAAGGAAACTAACCTCACCCAGAACAAGCGATCTAAGAGAGAGCAAGGGGAAAAGCTGGAAGCCTTCTATCTCCTCGTCACCCACTGTCACTTTTGCCGTATTCTGTTTGTCAGAGGAGTCACTTGGCCCAGCCCATGCACAGAGGGAGGGGAATCACGGGCCACCTTTTGAAGCGAGGTGTGTTGAAGAATCGGCGGCCACCTTTTAAAACCACCACACCCAAGTCATCGGGCACAGACTCTGCTCTTTCACTTGGCCATCTATCTCTCCACCGGATTTCACCTACCTCTTTAAAATATGTCATTGGTGGCAAGGTGACAAGAGGTGAAAATATGGGCAGTTAAACACAGCTGGCCCCACCTCCTGAACCAGAAGAGACTCGGCCTCATGCTGTGCGGCCGTCAGCAGCCTCTTTGTGTGTGAAAGAGGGCTTGGGAAATGCACGCACAGGCTTGGTTAGTCTTCCTCCCTCTTCCTACCCCGCTTCTTTAATGTTGGTGTTTAGTGCTGGTGGCATAAATACAAGCTTGGCCCTTAAGCTACAAAAAATGAGGCCCCGGTGATAACAACATAGAAAATCCAAAGCTAAGGGAAACCAGTCTCAGAGAATCCTTGTTAATTGAAGTAATTAAATCAGCAGGAAGCCATCTGAACAATTATCACACTACAAGGAAAAACTCATTTTAAGGCCTTAGAATAAACATTCTAATAAATAGCTATTAGTTTATATTTGTAAATACCATCGGCCTATCAGGAAATTTGCTAATAGATTTTTAATTAAGGGGAACATTTATAGTAGAGCCATACAGCCCTGCGTTCGGCATCCTTCCCCTGGTTTGGACACGGAGTCTTGGACTCACTTTGAGAAACTGAGAAATGGGCTTGATCTCTCTTGGCCCAAGTTGCTGGTTTTTGGGGGGGCTGATCTTAGATTATCCCATCAGGAGCTCATTCAATGAAGTCTCTGTGTCCTCACAGGTGGAGGAACCCAAAGACTTGTTTCCATGAGAGAAACAAGGAAGTCCTTATAGAAATAGAGTTGATGCTGTTGTCAGAGGACCAAGTAGTGAATGCAAGAGTCCTGGTCATGGCGATGTGTGCAGGAGTCTTTGTGACTTTCTTCCCATTGAGAGCTGATGAGACTTTTTAAAAATATATATATCTTATTTTTTTATTTTTGAGAAAGCACAAGCAGGGGAGGGGCAGAGAGAGAGGGAGACAGAGGATTCGAAGTAGGCTCTACACCGACAGCAGAGAGGCTGAAGATCACAGCGAGAGCTGTGAGATCATGAGCTGAGTCCAAGTCGGACGCCCAACTGACTGAACGACCCAGGTGCCCTGATGATGATTTTTTAAGGAAATATTGCTAGCTTACTTTTTAAAAAGGGATTTAATCCTGTTGGATGTTCGTTCTAATACATCATCTCATGAATCCTCACCCAAACCTCGTGGAGTACATAACACAGGTGTGATTATGCCCATTACGTGGATGAAGTAACAGAGGCAGATGTGATTCAATGTCATGTAGCCAGTCAAGGACAGAGTTGGACTGGACCCCAGGTTTTCCAGTTATTTCTTGTCTTACTCCGCCTTGATGTTTCCCAATCTTCCCTTAATGCAGAGGTGCCTAACTATATGGGGCTCACCTTTAAGAATCTGCAGATGTTTTCCAAGAAAAAAAATCCATTTGCACACACTATTTTAGAGGGTATAATCACTCCTTGAAAACCAGTGGCGGACGGCCTAAGGGTTTATTTATCCCAAGGTGAGAAGCCTGGCCATTTATCCAGCAGCAGGGTGTCAGCCTTGTAGAGCGGAGGTTTAGACTTCATGTGAGAAGTGACGATCTGACTTTTGTGGTTCGAAGCAGAGATTCCCTTGCCCATCAGTTCCCTTCAAGTCTGGTGTTTGTCAACAATTAGAGGGAAAAGGCACTAGACTGAAAGTATCAATTCACAAGGGATTTATCCTGTTACATTATCAGAAGGCACCTATGTTAGCTTTTTTCCTTTAATATCCATGGGATTAAAGGTTTTGGAATCAGATAGCACATTCCCTTGCCCCTTTCTCCAGTTCTAGGTCCACTTGGAGGGTTTTGCTTGCATCAGGCATGAACCGGCTCTGTTTTATGGGGACGCCTATATTTCCCCCTTCTTTGAAATGTCAGCGGCAGAGTAATATGATAAAGTTCTTAGTTGACACACGGAGTAGTCTGTAATATGCTAACATTTCTGTATCATGTTAGTATTGCATTAAGCTAATATGACACTAATTCAAGATGACAGGAAAAATGACTAATACAATAAAACCTTCGTCTACCTCTGTGGGGCTGCCACACGTGTCTGATTTAATTCACCTGAAACCTCCCATGGCTAGGCAGGGTGAGGGTGCAGCGGGACCATGAGTGAAAGTCCCTGAAAAACAAAAGCGATGGGAGAGCCCCTGGTGGCCTTTCCCCTCTCCTTCTCCACCTCCAACATCCCAGTTCCTGGGAGGCAGAATAAAGGGTAGTGGTCAAACAGGAGTGGTCAGTCGAATGCATTAAGGTTGGGATTAAGACAGACCTGGATTCGGGTCTAAGCTCTGCAAAACATTGACCTTGGGCAAATTACTTAACTCGTTTGAATTTCAGTTGCCTGTGGAATAACCTCAATACAACAACCTCATGGGGCAATTTTGAGGATTAAATGAGGCAATGTATACTTAGGAAGTGCTCAGAAATGGTGATGATGGTAATGATGACAAAAACAATACCTCACTGGACCTAGAAACAGAATGGCTTGGAACACCCTTGGATCAAAAGATTAACTTATTTTTTATTTTTTAAATATTTATTTTTGAGAGAGAGAGAGAAACAAAGCGTGAGTGGGGAGGAGCAGAGAGAGAGGAAGACACAGAATCCGAAGCAGGCTCCAGGCTCTGAGCTGGTTAACACAGAGCTTGATGTGGGGCTCGAACTAGTGAACTGTGAGATCATGACCTGAACTGAAGTCAGATGCTCAACTGACTGAGTCACCCAGGTGCCCCTTTAGTTTTTATATTTTAAGGATTTTATTTTTAAGTAATCTCTGCACCCAGCATGGGGCCCGAACCCACAACCCCAAGAAAAACCGCACGCTTCACTGACCAAGCCAGCCAGGGGCCCTGAGATCAACTTTTTAAAACCTTTTTTTTTTTTTTTTTTTACTGTGGTAAAAAGTGCATACATGAAATTTACCATCTTAACCACTTCTGAGTGTATATTTAATTGTGTTAAGAATATTCACATTGCTGTGCAACGGATGTCCAAACTTTTACATCTTGTGAAACTTTAAGTCTACTCATAAACCAAATCCCCGTTTCCCCCTTCCCCAGCTCCTGGCGACCTCCATTCTACATTCTGTCCCTATGAATTTGGGACTCAGTGTCCCAAGGGCCTCATATAAGTGGAATTTTGTAGTATTTGTCCTTTTGTGACTGGTTTCTTTTGCTTAGCATAGTGTCCTCAAGGCTTTCCCATGTTATAACATGTATCAGAATCTCCTTCTTGTTAAAGATTGATTTATAGCAGCATTATCTGCAATAGCTGAATTATGGAAACAGCCCAAACGTCCATCAACTAATGAATGGATAAAGATGCGGAATATACATACAATGGAATATTACTCAGCCATAAAAAATCTTGCCATTCGCACCGACACGGTTGGAGCTAGAGAATATAATGCTAAGGGAAATAATTCAGTCAGAGAAAGACAAATACCATATGATTTTACTCATATGCGTAATTTAAGAAACAAAAGAAATGAGTAAAGGGAAAAAAAAAAAAAGAAGGAGAGAGGCAAACCAAGAAAAAAATTCCTAACTACAGAGGACAAACTGATGGTTACCAGAGGGGAGGTGGGTGGGCGGGCATGAAAAATAAAGATTGAATAGTATTCCACTGAATCTGCGTACACCTTATTTCATTTATCATGTATCTGTTGTGGACCTTAGGTTTGCTCTCACCTCTTGGCTAATGTGAGTAGTGCTACCAGGAACATAGGTGTGCAGATAATGTCTTTGAGATTCTGCTTTCAATGCTGTTGCATATATACCCAGAAGTGGAATTGCAGGGTCATATGATAATTCTGTTTTTATTTTTTGAGGAACCACCGTTATGTTTTCCAATGATTAGTGATGTTGAGCGTCTTTCCAGATGCTTGCTGACCATCCGTATATCACCTTTGCAGAAATGTCTATACAAGTCCTTTGTCCAAGAAAGCGAGCCGGGGAGGGGCAGAGAGAAAGGGGGACAGAAGATCTGAAGCAGGCTCCACACTGACAGCAGAGAGATTGATGCGGAGCTCAAACTCACCAACCGTGAGGCCATGGCCTGAGCTGAGGTCAGATGCTTACCCGGATGAGGTACCCAAGTGCCTTATCCTTTGCCCATTTTAGAGATTGAGTTATTTGTTGTTGAGATCTAGGAGTTCATTATACATTCTAAATATTAACCCCTTATCAGATACATGACTTGTAAATATTTTCTCCCGTTCTTTAGGTTACCTTTTCACTCTGTTGACTATGTCCTTTGATTCATAGAAATCTTAATTTTGTTCTAGTCTAATATGTCTCTTTTTTCTTCTGTTTCCAGTGCTTTTAATGTCATATTCAGGAAATCCTTGCCAAATCCAATGTCATGAAACTTTGCCCCAATGTTTTCTTCTAAGACTTTTACAGTTTTAATTCTTACACTTAGGTCTTTAATCCATTTTAGGTAATTTTTGTATATGGTGTTAGGTAAGGGTCAATTTTTTGCATGTGGACCTCCAGTTTATCTAACACAATCTGTTGAAAAGATTGTCTTTTACACCATTTAATGGTGTTGGCACCCTTAATCAAAAGTCATTTGATCATATATGGGAATTTATTTCTGGATTTTATATTTTTTCTCATTGGCCCATAAGTCTGTCTGTATGTCAGTACCTCATTGTTTCAATTACTGTAGCTTTGTGATAAGTTTCAAAATCAGGAACTTTGAGACCTTCAACTTTGTTCTTCTTTTTCAAGATTGTTTGGGTCTCTTTAAATTCTATATGAATTTTAGGATGGAATTTTCTATTTCTGCAGAAAACATTGTTGGGATTTAAAAAAGTTTTTTGTAATGTTTATTTATTTTTGAGAGAGAGAGAAAGACAGACAGACAGACAGAGTGCAAGTGAGAGAGGGGCAGAGAGAGGAGACAGAATCCAAAGCAAGCTCCAGGCTCCGAGCTGACAGCACAGAGCCCAACATGGAGCTTGAACTCAGGAACCTCGAGACCATGAGCTGAGCCAAAGACAGACGCTTAACTGACTGAGACACCCAGGTGCCCTGGGATCCTGATAAAGATTGTATTGAATCTGTAGATTGCCTTGGGTAGTATTGACATCTTAAGATTTCAAACCCATAAACACATCAGGTCTTTCAATTTATTTGTGTCTTCTTCAATTTCTTTCAGCAATGTTTTGTTGTTTTTGGTGTACAAATCTGCCTCTTCGGTTAAATTTATTTCTACTGTGTTTTTTGTTTTTTGTGTTTTTGTTTTTTGTTTTGTTTTGGTGCTATCATAAATGGAATTGTTTTCCTGATTTTTTTTTTTTGATTGTTCAAGGAGGTTTACTTTTTGTTATTTATTTTCTTGAGGTGTTTACTTTTTCCAAGTCACATGAGCACGCAGTAAAAGATTCACACAACATAAGAACACGTGCAGTGAAAAATAAGTCTCCCTCCATACTTGACCTTCAGGTCCAAGCTCCCCTTCCCAGAATCCATCATCCTTGCTAGTTGCTTGTGATGCCTTCCGGAGATATGCCGTTTTGATATAGCCATTTTATGAACAGATGGGATGTACAATATATACTGTTCTGGACCTAGTTTTTTTTTTTTTTAAACTCGGTATATGTTGGCAGTAGTTTTATGCTTATGCTTTTGTAAAGGCAACCTACATTATAGGTGTATACTTTACCTTTTTTTTCCTTAGCTATTTTCATAGTGTGACATTTAGGTTGTTTCCAGTTTTTGCTGTTGGAAAGAGTGCTTCAGTGACCATCTTTGTACATGTATCTTTGAGCAGAGATATGAATACACTGCTAGGATAAAATCTTTCTATTTTTATTTTGTTTTAATGTTTATTTATTTTTGAGAGAGAGACAGACAGAGCACGAGCAGGGGAGGGGCAGAGAGAGGGAGACAGAATCGAAGCAGGCTCCAGGCTCTGAGCTGTCAGCACAGAGCCCGATGTGAGGCTTGAACCCACAAGCCATGAGATCATGAACTGGGCTGAAGTCAGACACTTAACTGACTGAGCCTCCCAGGCGCCTCTAGAATAAAGTCTTAAATATGTTTCTAGAATGGCAACTGCTAGATTATATACATGAGACTTTTTTGGAGATTGTATGGAGTTTGTACTATTTTACATGTTGCTGATAGTTTTTGAGGATGGAGGTTTCCTCCACATCCATAGGTGAATTTTGGCTTTTTCCAATCTGGTAAGTTAAAATAATGGTGTATTTTTTAATGGCTTAATTTACATTTCCATAATTATGAGTCAGACTCAGTATATTTTTAAAAGGCATTTTTGTCTAATGCTGTGAACCACATTGCATATTTCCTGCCCATTTATTTATGTTGAACTTTTCTCCTTAGCTCGTAAGAAAACTTCTTATATGAGGCAGAACTAGCCCTTTGTCACGTGGCAGAAATACTTTTTGTTTGTTTTTTTACTGTTTATGGTGACTATTGTGCAGACATATTACTTTTTATGGAATCAAATTATAAATTTAAAAAGTTTTCTCTGTGGTTTTGGGTTTTATATCATGATTCAAGTGACTTTTCTATTCCAAAATTAAAAAAAAAATGATCTTGTGTTTCTCCTGTTTTTTCTTTATTTTTCATGTTTAAATATTTGATCTATTTAACATTTATTTTGGGGTAAGAAGAGAGTTAGGGATCTTGCTTTTGTTTGTTTTGTTTTGTGTTTTCTTTTTTGTTTTCCTGGATGGCTAGTTAGTTGTCATTCTACCTTTTACTGAAAAGATTCCATTTTGTCCACTGATTGAAATGTAACCTTTGTCATATAATCAATTTCCATAGGTATTTAGATTTTTTTCTAGACTCACTATTCTTTGCTGTCTGTTTTATACACCTGTACCAAATTATTTAATTATCCCAACTTTATGGTTCCCAAGAAGGGGCTTTTTTCATTCAAGAAATATTCTACTGGTATATTACTGAGATTATATACAGTTTATGGGTTGGTTTGGGGTGAAGTGACGTCTTTACAATACTCAGCCTTCCTTCCAAGAACACAGTTTATCTTCTCATTCATTTGAGTTTTCTTCACGTTCCTCAGTAGCACCCTCAAGTTTTCTTTTTACAGGTTCTGCACATTATAAAGTTAGTTCTGGAGTATTTTATCTTTTAGAATGTCTATTTATAAATGAGACTTTTTCTCCCATTGTGTGTTCTCATTGGGATATCTGTATATAGAAAGCTATTGTTATCTGTATATAAAATATAAATACTCAATTTTCTGAGTTATCTTTTTTTCCTTATAGCTTTTTAGTCGGTCCTCTTGAGTTTCATCGATACTATGTAAAAATCCCATAACGTACAAATAATCATTATTTTGCCTTCCCCTTTCCGATTTTAACTACCACATTTTCATGGCTTGCTAAGCAACCAGAACAATGCTAAATAGTGGTAGCTGCAGTGAGTATCTTATTTCATTCTAGACTTTAGCGGAAATGATTTAGAAATTCACTATTATACATGATGATGACTTTTTCTTTATATATGTGATTTAAAAATCATATCAAAGATGTATCTATTTCCTTATATTTTAATAAGGACTTTATTTTTTCAACCAAGACTGAATGTTATTTTTTTATCCAATACCTTTACCACTTTCTTTGAAGATTATTATATCATTTTTCTTCGTTGACATGTGACTCTAGTGAGTCCCTAACGTTAGACTATCTTTGCATTTTAAATCTCAGTATATTATTCTTTTAGTGTGCTGCCAGATCCTAAGTGCTGATATTTTATTCAGGAATTTTTGCATTACTATTCATAAGTGCGATTTACTCTGTATTTTTTTTTTATTATGCTATCTTTGTCATATTTTGGTATCAAAGTTTTGCTGGCTTTTGTAAAAAGAAGGTGGAAATAATCTTTTAAGACTCTGAAGAGTTTTGAAGTAGCATTAGAGTTGTCTACTCTGAGTTCTGGTAATTTTCCTTTGCGAAACCACCTAGGTCTTCCACATTTTGGGTGGCTAGCTCTTGATTCCCTTCTAAATTACTTCTAACATTAGTGTATTAAAAAAAAAAAAAGAAAAAGCGTAGTTGTATGTTGTTACACTTGTGATGTGAAAGCATTACAATAAATCAGTAAGTCTGTAAAAATTAGTGTGTTTGGGCTCTTACTTCTTCTGGGTCAGCTGTGATATTTTCCTAGGAAATACCTACTCATCAGTCTTCAACTTTACATGTAACAAAAGTCTTTTTTACGATTCTTTGAGTTAGCTCTTTCTTTATTTCCTCATCATCCCTTGATATTGTGTACTTCTGCTTTTTTGTTTCTTTATTAGATTTGTTAATGGTACATACATTTTATTATTTTTTCCCTTAAAGAGCCAGCTCTTGGATTTATTCACAAGCCATAACGTTTTTAATGTTCGTAAATCAGTAATTTCTGCTTTTATACCAACTTGTTCCTTACCTTTGATTTCCTTAGGTTTATTTTATTATTTTTAGTAAAACTTTTGCAAGTTTTTCTTATTTTTATTTGTTCCTGTTTAATAATATACATATTTTCACTTTTGATGTTTCCACCCCACCAAACATTGCTTTTGTTTTATCGTATAGGTTCTAATGTCTCTTCTTCAGTGCAGATGGTCTAAAATTTTAATTTGGATTTCTTCTTTGATTCCCAAATTGTTTAAGATGAGGTTCAGTACTTTTTCAGTGTGGTGTATTTATTATTAGTGTATTCAGGGTACTCCCCTTAATTTCTAGCTTTATTGCTTTGTAATTAGAGTATGCTATCGGAGGTGTTTACCCCTCACACCGCCCCACGTGGTAAAATATACATAACATAACATTTACCATTTTAACAGTTGTAAGTGTACACTTCTGCGGCATTACATACATTCACACTGTTGCGCAACCTTCCCTAGTGGAAACTCCGTCCCCATGAAACGCTAATTCTCCTTTCCTGCCTTCCCCTCTGAGGCGTTTCCACTGTTTGCGACTTGGTTGAGATTTTATTTGTGGCCTCACCCACATTGGTCAGATTCGAGATTTGTTTGTTTTTATCTGGAATGTTTTGTGCATCTTTTACTCCCAATCTTTTTTGAGGAATTTTGGTTTAGATGTGTCTTAGGCATAACATATAGTTGAACTGTACATTGCCATCCACGCTGGAGTCTTAAAAAAAAAAAAAAAAAGATAGTTGTCTTAGAGTGGGGACTCCTTGGGAGGTAATTCCAGAAGATACCAGAAAGGGAACATGGAAGTGAGAAGAGGGAAGACAGCCGATACAGGGGCAGATACTTGCCTTGTTTTTTAAATTTATTTATTTATTTTGAGAGAGAGAGAGAGAGAGAGAGAGAGAGAGAGAGTGTGTATGTGTGTGTGAGCAGGGGAGAGGCAGAGAGAATCCCAAGCAGGCTCCTCGCTGACAGTGTGGGACTCTAACCCACAAACCATGAGATCATGACCTGGGCCAAAACCAAGAGTCAGACCCTTAACTGACTGAGCCACCCAGGCTCCTCAGAGAGGTATCCCCTTTAAAAAAAATATTTATTTTTGGGAGAGAGAGAGAGAGACAGAGCACGAGCAGGGGAGGGGCAGAGAGAGAGGGACACAGAGGATCCAAAGCAGGCTCTGTACTGTCAGCATAGTGCTTGATGTGGGGCTCAAACCCATGAACGGTGAGATCACGACCTAAGCTGAAGTCGAATGCTTAACTGACTGAGCCACCCAGGTGCCCTGGAAGATGGCACCGACTTGCTCTTTAAAAAAAAAAAGTTACTGGATTAGAGTGTGGCCTCATCAAGGCCAGGTTTGGCTCAAGAGCTGGAAAGCCTAAGATGTCTGTAATTCCATCAAGGGCATTAAATGTTTCTGCACATTTTTCCTCTGGGTTCCTTGTGGAGCAGCAGGATGTGAACTTCTTGGTTCTGGCTGGGCCTTAGCCCCCTGGGCAGCATCACCGGAAGCCGCAGCCCCACTGGGATCTCCGGGGGCCAAGGGAAGCCAGTCACAGTCCGTACAGCCATTCTATAGCCTGTTAATTTTCTGTGATTTTGGTTAAGCGAATCAGGAATTAATCTTCAATGAGTCCATGCATCCTTCAACTTAAAGCGTCCCTGAAATACTGCCGTCCCATTTATACTACGGGGAGACGGCTACGTCTTAGCTTGACCTTATGTTATGTTACGCGTTTGTTTCTCATTCTATTGTCACGACCTATTTTTCTATTCCTTCTTTTCCCTCTCTCTTCCACCTCTTCCTCCTCTTCCTTCTTCCATCATTTCCTTTATGGTATTTTGATTTATGTTTGTGTATTTATGTGTGTTGTGTTGCTTCTGCTAATTTGGAAACCTGACATTCTTTTAACAAATCGTTTTAAGATGATAATTTACATAGCACAAGATGAACTCATTTTAAGTGTAGAATTTGATGAGTTTGGGCAGATGTACATACCTGTGTCACCACCACTCCAATGAGAAAAGGCCATTTGATCACTGTCACAAAGTTATCTTTATGCCCTTTGATGATCAGTCTCTGTTCCAGCCTCAGGCAATCACTGACCTGCTTGCTGAGTTCAGTCTTGCTTGTTTTAGACATTCATACAAATAGAATATTACTCTTTCATCTCTGCTTCTTTCACTCAGACTAGTGTTGGAGATTCATGGTGTTGGGTGCCTATTTTATTTCTGAGTAGCATTCCATTGACTTGATATATCTTTTTATTTCTGACTTCCTCTTTATTTCTTTTTTATTTCTGAGTAACGCTCCATTGACTGGATATACCCCAAAAAGTTATTATCCACCTAACCTGCTGATGTTGGACATTTGGGTTATTTCTAGTTTGGAGCTATTTTGAAGAAAGATACCACAGATATTCATGTACAAATCTTTTTATGAACATAGCTTTCATTATTCTAAGTTGGTTACCGTGGAATAGAATGAATGGGTCATAGAGTGGATAGGTATGCTTAATGTTTTACTAGAACTGTTTTCTAAAGTGGTTGTACCATTTTATACTCCCACCTAAAAGGTATGAGAGTTCTGGTTGCTGCACATCTTCATTAATGCTTGGTATCATTTGTCTTTTTAGCTTCAGCCATTTTAGTGGGTGTGTAGTGGTATCTTGCTTCAATTTGCCATATCCTGACAATTATTGATGAACATCTTTGCGTGGGTTTATAGGCTATTAATTTATCTCTTTTAAGTCTTTTCTCCAAGTTTTTAGTTTTTCTAGCTGATCCTTACAACTTGATAAAGCACACTTAGCCTTCCTTAAATGCCATTCCCCAGGAGGTTGGTATCTATGTTACTATTTATAATTTTTCTATGAGGCTAATTAAAAATTAATTTTTTAAAATGTTCTTTTTTTTTAATGTTTATTTATTTATTTAGAGAGAGAGCCTGAGTGGGAGAGGGGCAGAGAGAGAGGAAGAGAGAGAGAATCCCAAGCAGGCTCCATGCTTAATGCAAAGCCCGATCTCATGACTGTGAGATCATGACTTGAGCCCAAACCAAGAGTTTGATGCTTAACCAACTGAGCCACCCAGGTGCCCCATTAAAAATTAATTTTTAAAAATTAATAAATTTTATTATATTCTTTGAGCAGTTTTAGGCTTACAGGAAACAATTGAGTGAAGGGTACAGAGAATTCCCATATCCTTCAACACTCCCCAATTTTCTCTATACTGTTTACTTCGCTAATATTATTCATATCACTCTGTATTTAGATTTTCTTCAATAAACACAACGAACATCATCTCATACAAATAACTTTCTTTTGCGTATCTTGTCCAAAGTTTGCATTTGTTATATGCCTCAGGGTTAGTCTGATATAAGTTACTCCAACATATCCAAAACTGGAAATTTAATTAAATGTGATCTCAATTTGGGGTTTTATGGTTCAAAAGTTACTTTGGGGGGACCTGGTGACTCAGTTTGTTAAGCATCTGACTCTTGGTTTTGGCTCAGGTCATGATGTCCGTTTGTAGATTCGAGCCCTGCATCTGTCTGTCCTGTCCGCACAGAGCCTACTTGGGATTCTCTCTCTCTCTCCCCCCTCTCTGCATCTCCCCTGCTCACTGTCTCTCTCTTTCTCTAAATAACTAAATAAACATTAAAAAAATTATTCTGTTATAAGTCAGACAGTCAGTATCTTAGTAAACATGCATTAAATTCTTCAGATCCTACTTCTTAAGTGTATCTTATGTTTACATATTTCCGTCATAATTACTACCAGCTTTCTCCAAGGGAACGTCAATCAGTGCTTGGCTGGACTTCTGCAGTAGCTCCTAAGTGGTTGTGCCATATTCACTCTTGCTCCCTTGGGGTGGACTTTTCTTCCTATTTTCTTGGTTAGAGCACCATGTTTTTTTGTGGAGGGGGAATCATTCGGTTCCATTAGGTGTAGCCTCAGTGGGACTATCACACAAGGTGATCCCTAATGCCTCCAGCCCACTCATCTGGCCCGTGGTTGGGCATATGACCTATCCTAGGCATGCAAAATCCTCTATCCTAGGAATTTTCATTTTGAGAGGAATGTGATAAATTGTAAAAGTGACTGCAATTATCCATCTTGTTGACCAAAGACACTATTCATGAAATTTTGCTTCCAAGCCAGGGTCTTTAGATTTTCCATTGACTCTGGACCTTGGCCAAGAGCCTTCCAATAAATATCTTCCCCCTCCCCCAAGTGAGTTAGTTTCTGTTGCTTACAACCACAGAATGTTACCTAATATTCATGATATTAAATGTGATACAGGCTAAGCTGCTATTATGGAGACTCTAGAAGACATAGTGTCTCAAGCAAGGTCTAAGTTTGTTCTCTGTCTTGTGTAATGGCCCAGGGCTGCTGAGCAGGCCTGTGCCGTGTGGTCACTTAGGCCCAGGTAGCTTCCTCCGTGTTGCTCTGCCAATTCCTAGGGTGCTGTCCGTGTCCTCTTGTTGATGCTGGGTCATTGCCACATCCATATTCCAGCTCACAGACAAGGCATTCACGTGGTATGGCAAATCTTTCTTTATTCATGCCACACCTGGCTGCGCTGAGATTGGGGACTGCAGGCTCTCCCTGGGTGAAGTGTGCCCAGGAAGAAGGGAAAAAGGATTTGAGGACAACTGGCCATTTGCCATACGACATCACACACACACAGACACACACACACACACACACACAAAGCACATGTAAACATGTCATCCTCTTGCTGAAAAGCCTTCCATGGCCTCCCCTGTGGTTGGATTAAGACCAAGACCTTCACATGCCCTATGGCCTGCATGATGGGGTTCTGTCCACTTTTCTAATTTCCTGGCCCTCCCAATTGCCCTGGTATTTCCTTCATTTGTTGTACAAACTGCATTTTTCTTTTTCTTTTTTTTTTTAAGTTTATTTATTTTCGAGACAGAGAGACAGAGCATGAGTGGGGGAGGGGCAGAGAGAGAGGGAGACACAGAATCCGAAGCAGGCTCCAGGCTCTGAGCTGTCAGCACAGAGCCTGACGCGGGGACTGGAACTCATGGACCATGAGATCATGACCTGAGCCGAAGTCAGACGCTCAACCGACTGAGCCATCTAGGCGCTCCTGCGTTTTTATTTTTCTTATATTTTTAAGTTTTTATTTAAATTCCAGTTAGTTAACATACAGTGTAATGTTAGCTTTGGGGGTGCAACATAGTGATTCAACACTTCCACACAACACCCGGTGCTCATCATGACAAATGCCCTCCTTAATCCTCATCCCCTGTTTCGCCTGTCCCCTCTCCCCCTCCCCTCTGGTAACCATCAATTTTTTCTTTATAGTTAAGATTGAGTCATGGCCTGTTTTCTTGGCTTGGAACACTCTTCCCTTCTCCTGACTTAATTCTGACTTACCCTTCTTTTCTTTGCCCACTCATCACTGTTTTTAAGGAAGCTTTCATAGACTCCCAGATTAGGTCACAGTCCCCTGATATGCCCTCTTGTAGCAAAATTCATGTACTGAATTTTTAAAAATCATTTAATGAGCTTAGGTAATCATATGACTGATTAATATTGTTCTCTCCTGCCAGAACGTCAGCCTTGTGATGACAGAAAACACACCCACCCTGCCATCTGGGGATGCCTAGCTTCCAGCAGAGTGCGTGGCATAGAGAAGACCCTTAAAAAACACCAAATGAGGGTGCTTGGGTGACTCAGTCAGTTAAGCATCCAACTCTTTTTTTTTTTAATTAAAAAATGTTTTTTTAAATCCAAGCTGGTTAACATATAGTATAATAATGGCTTCAAGAGTAAAATTTAGTGATTCATCACTTACATATAACACCCTGTGCTCATCCCAACAAGTGCCTCCTTAATACCCATTACCCATTTATCCATTTAGCCCTTCTCCCCACCCATCTCCCCTCCAGCAACCCTCAGTTTGTTCTCTGTATTTAAGAGTCTCTTATGGTTTGCCTCTTTTTATCTTATATTTCCTTCCCTTCCCCTATGTTCGTTTGTTTTGTTTCTTAAATTCCACATATGAGTGAAATCGTAAAGCATCCAACTCTTGATTTCAACTCAGGCCTTGATCTCATGGTTTTGGGATTGAGCCTGCATTGGCCTCCATGCTGGGCATGGAGCCTGCTTGGGACTCTTTCTTTCCTTCCCCTTCTCCCCTACTTGTGCTCACTTTCTTTCTTCCGAAAAAGAAAAAAACAAACAAACCCAAATGAGTCCTCGAATGATAGAAGGCTGTGAGAGGGTGGCGTTACAGCATATGTGAGATGAAACTTTCTTGGTTTTAAGAAACTGGAGTCGATCCTAGGTGCGTTCATGAATCCTGAGGCTGGATTCTCAGAGATGAGGGGTGCAGGCAGAGGGGGCAGAGAAACGCCAACGACGGTGACCGTGATTTGAGATTTTAACTGGGAACCCTCTCTGCCTAGAAGTTCTTCAGTTCTGAATCCCAGCTGGGCCAAGCAAGGCCTTCGGGAAATGTTGTCCTCAGCCAAGAACTCGGCAAAGACAAAGGGAGGAAGGACAGGGAGAAGGACAGGAACAAGAAGAGGGTAAAAGAAATAAGCAGCGTATGTGATGAAGTCTCATATGTTGCAGCTAAGCCGACTATGCTGGTTAACAAGGCCGTCGATCATTCTTTCCGTTTGTCTGGGCTTCCCAGTTCATGAAGCGGCTTCACGGATGTCGTTTCATTTCCTTCTTCCAATGGCCCTTTGAGTAGGCAAGATGGTCCTTATTATCTTTATTTAAAAAAAAAAAAAAGCTTTGATCGTTTTCATTTCTTATTGCAGAAATGATACATATTTCCTGTAGAAACGTTACCAAACCCAGATAAACAGAAAGAACTAAAAAAAAAATCTTATCACTTTGAGATAGAAACAGTTAACAGTATATCTTTTTTGATCTCTCCTAGTGTGTATTTAGTATTCTCATTTTACTAAAATGAGAGGTAAAGGAGATGAGGCTCAGGGAGGGAGTTTGTGTATCTGTTTCTTTCTCGATTCATGTAATTATTTCTTTCTAACAGCCCCTGTACAAAGAGGATTGGAGGTGTGTGACTGTCACAGCCAGTGAGCAACCGGCTGATCCTGGGACCCACATCTCGAGACTCTTATTTTGAATTCATGCGGCTGTTTCCACTTCTCCAGCCAATGGAACCTCATGAATAAGAATTTGTTTTCCCCTCTCTGAGAGGGTTGGTTTAAGCGCCAAGAGGCATGGGGGTTGGCTCTGGAGAGAATGGTAAAGAAGGCAGGTTGTGGATGGGAAGCATAAGGAAGCCTGGTAGAGCCCAGGACAGATGGACAGACTTTCTGATGCCACATTCTGATGCCCAACCTAACAGATGACAATTAGCAGCCACCAGCTGTAAAGTGACTGTAAACGCTGCTTTGAATAAAATGAGTCTTTTATTTTTGACGCGTTTAGCAAAACATTTTAAAATCCAACAATGAATGTTTGCTGGCAGCCCAGAGGCTATGTGGCACTGGGGAGAGGCTGGTTATTTGCCATGGATGAGGGCTCCTGTTGGTGTCCTCTCTCTAGCTAGCGGAGGAGGCTCTTTTCTGAAAGGAGGGAGGTGGGCTCATTCAGAATCGCTGCTTTCTCATTGCCAGACCTTCAGCAAGTTCCTTTTTTCCTCCTTTGCCATCAGCTTTCCACCTATACCTGGTCTCCCTGCTTCCTTCTTGTCCTCTCCAGCTCCCACGCTGTGCCATCTTCTTACACCTTCTCTAGGAGTGCTTTTTAAAAACGTACATCCATTTGAATCAGTCTCCTGCTTAAAACTCCTGTGCTAGCCCATAGTAATGGAAGTAAACTCTCTGGGATCCTTGCGGGGTATAGAACCGTGCAGTAAGGTTCCTTGTCATCTGGCCCCCCTTCCCCCCATCTGCCTCTCCAGCTGGGTCTCTTACCCCACTCTCCCTTCATCTCTAAGGTCTAGCCACACCTCCTGTGAGCCAAGCTGGTTTCCTGTCTCTGGGTCTTTGAGTTTACTGTTCCCTCTTCCTGAGACCTCTCTCTCCCTAAAGAATATGGTGGGCTTTTCACCATCCAGGTCACAGCTCAAATACCTTCGTTCCTGTCCAACCCAGTTCAAGGAGCCTCCTCAGTCTGCAGTCATTCTCCATTACTTAACTGTATTTTATTTCCTTTCCTTACCACTATTGACTTCATGGTCTTCCCCCTCCCCCCACCCTCGTTTTCCTTGCACGTCCCCCAACACACCTAGAAGGTGATCTCCACAAGGGCAGGCGCCTTCTGAGGAGACAATCAGCTTTTTGAGAAATCAGTATTCATGTCACACATCCTAAAAGTTAACAATTGCAACCAACAAAAAGGTCCTAAATGTTACTTTCATATATTTGTGGCTCAGAGTTTCCAGATTATATCAAAATGGCTGCAACCACATTTCTGTCCAACATCCCACGTGAAAAGGGGAAGAACTATCTGTCTAAGGATTTATCATATAATGAAGACATTGGTTAAGACATTGGTTATTAAGACATTTACAGTCACAGCAGATGCCACCTTTGTCCCTTCATCCTTCCCCTTTGGTTCGTGCCCACCTGACTCCCAGATGTCAGCTCTTACATTTCTTTGCCCGGGACTTCCTCTGGGTTTAGACCTTCATTGGCCACTGAAGCCCACACAGTGCCCTGAAGTACTAGAGAATTAACGCCGCCACTCCCATCTCTGGAGCAATCCTCAACTAATGGCTGTTGGGAATTGGTGGATAAATACCCCAGTTCCCTCACCATTCAGGTGGAATAACGCTGAGGTGTGTGTCCTACTCTGCCTTTCGGAGTCTCCAACAGGAGTGAGCTTCATGTTCTCATGGTGGTAACTGACTCAGTAACGTGTCTTGCATTGGCTGCCTTAACTTCCCTGTTTCACTTCCCAAACCCCCAACTGTGTTTCCTGAGATCATCTCCCAGAAACAACTTGAACTTGAATTTTGTCTTGGGGCTTGTTTCTGGGGGCAGCCAAATAAGAGAGCATTATAAGTATTGCCCGTTACCTAAAAGGCATTATACCACACGTGCTATTCGTTGTGCGCTTTGCTGTCAACAACCACACCAGTACGTACTGGTCTACCTCATTTCTTTTCGCAGTAAGATCGTCGTACTTTTAATTAGTATTGGTTTTGTTTAATCTTTATTTTTTATTTTAGAGAGAGAGAGAGAGAGTGTGTGTGGGGATGTGGCAGATGGAGAGCGAGAGAGAGAGAGACAGAGAGAGAGAGAGAGAGAGAGAGAGAGAGAGAATCCTAAGCAGGTTCCACGATCAGGGTGGAGCCCAATGCAGGGCTCAGTCCCAAGACCCTGGGATCATGACATGAGTCGAAATCAAGAGTCGGACACTCAATGGACTGAGCCAGCAAGGGCCCCAGTTTGAGGTTTTAAATTGATATAATATTCTTGTGTTTTTCTTGGAACCCACAATGACTGTAGGCAATCAAGTACCCCCTTCATCTGGGTCTGGACTTCTCAGCCTCAGTACTATTGACATTTTGTTCTGCACATTTATTTTTTGTGGGTGTCTGTCCAGAACATTGTGGAATGTTTAGCAACATCTCTGGTCTCTACCTCCTAGATCCCTGTAGCACACTCCTATCTGCAACATCCAAAAATGTTTTCAGAATTGCTAATTGCCGCCTCACAGGGAGAGAATGGTCCTCAGTTAAGACCACTGCTGTACGCACTCCCCAATTCTACCCACATCTAGGGCTGTGTCTAATTCCAGTCACACTCTCTCGGTTATTAAGGTAGAACATAACTGAAAAGTTACATATTCAAAGATTATTCAAAAGAGCTTTGATGAAACATGCTTTTGGCATTCTGCTAATTGTTGTCCCTTGGGAATTTGTGTCATATTTGGCTAAGCTGGAGCTACAGTTCCCAGAATTCCTTCCCTTGCATGGTTCTGGGTTCGGTTTGGCCATGAGGAGAGACCTGCGTGGCATTTGGAAGATGGGGTGCAGTGGCCACCTTGTTTCAGTGGAAGGTGTGTGGGGTCAGGTGCTGTTGTAGCTCATCCCAGATGTTGGGTCTGTTGGTCACGTTGTTGGCATGGATCAGCATCAGGGTCCATGGCTTCTTCCTTCCCACTGGCCCCTCCTTCAGCTTCTCTAAACCCTGTGTTGGGCCCGTGTGCGAATCCCCAGCAGGTCACAAGTACCAATGGTGTTGTAGGTGTGGAGGTGGCTGAGACACCAGTGTGGGTTCCCGTAAGAGCCAGATATGCAACTGGGTTCCTCCTTGTGGTTGCAGAATGTCCTTCTGGCTCCATTCTGACCTTAGCCTCCTCATACCATGTCTGTCTTCCTTTTGCAATGACCGAGCCTGCTGACCTCAGGACCAGACACAGGCCAAGAGACCTTCACAGACTACTAACCAGCTCCCGTGATCACCGATGACCTAAACCCTGTAACAGACCCAGCCTATCACTCATGGTGGCTCTGCTCCTCTGATGAAAAACCTAAATTATAGATAGACTCACAGGCCCCTGGGTCTTCAGGTGCGTCCTGATTGAGAAATTGTGCATTCAAAGATTGCTCAAAAGGGCTCTGATGAAACCATTTTAATGTAGTGTTTTGCTCTTTATTGCTCCCTCAGAAATATCAGGGGAAGGAAAACTGATTCTTCATATGCCCCCTCCCCCTCTTTTTTAAACAGCACTCTAGCTATTACCCTGGGGCACCAGGAGCCCTTCATATTGACTCAATAGAATTGCCTGGTGGAAGAATCAAGAGAGGATTCATCACCTGGCAGGATTTTTCTTTTCTTTTCTTTTCTTTTTTTTTACACAACTCAGGCCGAGTGTCTGCAAACTCAACATTTGGAAGTGCCCATTTCATTTCAAGGTGTGTGCCCTCTTCTCCCCCAGATTTACTCAGCGCCATGTCCTTTTCTTCGTGCCAATGCCTTGTCCCCTGGCATGCAAGGGGTTAATTTACCCAACGGCCGGTGGGTTCTATGGGTTATTCCATACTTATTTCAATTATATAAGTATACTGGGCCAGTGTATTTATTTTAAATCACATTATCTACAGCTTCCCAAGCATGTGTCAACAAAAAGAACGGTTTCAATTTAGTAGACTTTGAAATGGTGCGCAGTTTATCCTCACTTCAATTATACTCTCTACAGTAAGTCATGGACAGCTTCAGGATTATTCAGGGCAAGGTAATGCTATCTGAGAGCATTGATTTTTCCCTTCTCTTCAAGAACAGTTCACTGAAGGATGCACCGGAGTCTCCTTTAAGGCAACATAAAAATACATTTCTCGGCTGTAACTTCAGAGAAATCTCAATCTCAGGGCCTCTGGATGAGGCTGCTGGAGAAGTTTCTAACCTTTAAAGGAAGCTTCGCAAAGCTGGTTGCCAAGGCACGACCATAGCGAGAACCATGTTTCTTGGGTTGAAATGATGGGTGATGGGTGGGCAGAGGAAGAAGAGGATGCCAGGGAACTCCTGCACCCTATGTACTTATAAATAGACACATATCGATAGGGCACCTACTGGGTACCAACCTCTGTGCTACCAGCTGGCGATACAGTGGTGAACAAACAGTAAAGATCAGAGACCTTCATGGGCATGTGACTCATGGAACTCCCCAAGGCTACACCCTTAGGAGGGTCCTATGCTTGGCTCGGTGTCCTACTGTTGCTGTCTTGAAATTCCTTGTAACTTTCAAACAAAAGGCCTCACAGTTTCATTTTGCACTGGAGCCTACAAAATACATAGACTGTCGTGATAAATACACAATCTTTCTGCCCTCACGGAGCTTAGAGTCTAGTGGCAGAGACAGACATGAACTAATTACAGAAACTACTAATTCCACTTGTGATGAGGGTTATTACGAAGGTGCCCTTAGTGGGTAGGTGACAGAGGGACCCAGTAGCCCACAGGCAATGAAGCCACCCAGAAGAAGAGCCATTGAAGCAAACAGTGAAAGATAGTTCATGCCAACATGCAGAGTTCTCCAGGGAGATCATTCTAGGTGGAAGGAACAGCATGCACAAAGGCCCCAAAGCAGGAAGGAGCCTGGCTTATTAGAATCAGAGAGGAGGCCAGTGGGAGTAGGGCACACTTGGACATGGGGGAAGGACAGGATTCTCTCTTTGGCAAGGCTACCAAGATCTGGAGGCACTATGGTCAGATTTATAGGTTTCTGCATTTGGTAACTTGAGGTGACCCGCAAGACTCCTTTCTATTGGTATGCATTATTGCCAGGTGATCTATGAATTCATCTAGCCTTCCTTAAATATCATAAGTCTTTGGAGGGAGGTGAATGTCACACAAGTACCTCAGTCTCTCAAAAATACTATTCACTCTAAGTTACTTATATTTAAATGGTATATAAATAATAATCATGGAGTAGCTATTGAAGAATCCAGAACGAAGATGTCATTTATGAATTTACCCAAAGCCTTGGCAGTATTTACACAGTCTGGACAATGTTTGTAAATTCATTATGCCACCGCATGTTGAGTTAGCTATGATATTCCTGTGTATTCTTTACCTACTTCTCTGACACTGAAAAGCAGGAGTTCCCTTGACCTTGGACTTCCAGAATTTGGTGAATATCCCTCTGCAGACTCATATACGTGGTGGTTATATTACTTTTTCATCTCTCCTCTTTCAAAGCTGAAGAGAACTGTTCTATTGAAGACTCTTTACAGGTGAGTGGGGAACTCCACACTATTTGCAATGGGAAAAAATAGAAATCTGTTGTACATTAGAAAGTTTACTTGGCTGAAACATTTGCAATTTGAAGTCTTGGGGAAGAGTGAAAAGGAAGTACTGGGGAAGAAAAAGAGCCTCCAGTGATGAGTACTTAAATAGCCCCATAAATCACATTTGAAAAGGCAGTTCATATGTTTACTGAATTGATTTGTCAGGACAAACGGAAGAAAAATGTAAAAAGAAAAAATAGAAGACGCGACAAATGACCCTCATCTGGTGTCATTTTTATGATGGTGTCCTGTTGACACCTCACTTTATGGCCGGGTTAAAAAATTTCAGGCAGACTTGACTGGGAATCATTAGCATAGGAAATAACTCTGGGCTCAGTGACAGTAACAGGACTTAAGAAATGTTTTATCTCTTTTCGTCCATTAAAGTGAGTTACATTTATGGATTTTCTAATCTGAAACCATTCCTGTACTTCTGGGATTAATCCAGTTTGGTCGTGTCTCTGCGCGCACATGTGCGTTTTAACCACGTTAACCACACTTAAGTGTTAATGTGTATATACTGGCATTCAGTATATCCACAATATTGTACCACAGTTTCCAGAACTTTCACATCATCCCAAACAGAGACTCTGTTATCTCTTAGACAACAAGTCTAAGCGTCCATTCAGTCACTTATAACTTACAGTCTTCTTTCTGGTTCTCTGTAAATTTGCCTCTTCCAGGTATCACACACCACCGACCTCCTGTTAATATTTGTCTTTTTATGTCTGGCTCAGTTCACTTAGCATGACGGTTTCGAAGTTTACTTATGTCGTAACCCGTGTCAGAACTTCATCCCTTATTTTCGTTGCTTTCTCTTAATTTAACAACTGTGGGCCTGTGGTAGGAATCATTGATTTTCCAGAAAGCCAGAGTTTTTGGAAAAAAGGAAACTTTCCTCTCAAAAAGTAATTATGGAAATGTCATAAGGAGGTGAAAGATTTTCGAAGAGAGCCAGACATAAAAATTACATTGTGCAAATTGTACTTGAAAAGAATTATTTTAATTGAAGTAGCTATTCCCAAGCCCAAATCCCTTATGCTCCTGTAACCTTAGAATGTTCAGTTCATCCTTGTCAACTACTTGCTCCTCTGATATGGCCTAAATATGCCACTTAAGTAAGAACTACTTAACAGGAGCTATTTGGGAGCTATGCATCAGAATCTGCACAGAGAATTCGGTAACCACGGCAGGCCAGCAGGCAGGTAATTTCCAGACCCATGAAATCTTTTCACTTCCTTCCTTGTCTATGTGATGGTCCGTCTTGCCAAGAGGAAAATATCTCTGTAGCATGCTTGAAGGCGGTCCTATGAGTTGGCTTTATTCATTCATTCATCCAGCCATTCATTCCACATGTTTATGAAATGCCTGCTATGTGCCAGACACTGTAGAACTAAGAACGCATTGGTGAATCACACGGACATAATCCTTACAAAGTTAGAGCATATACTATTGCAGGGAAGACAGAATTCATATGAGTAATTACAAGGGTGAATCATGTCATAAAGAGAAGTGGTGGGCACAGTGGAAGCATGACCCAACACCATGAGTAAGAAATGAGGGTGACAAAAACTTCTACCTGGATTGTTTTGAGGGATGAGTCATTGACATTCATTTCCTGGTATTGTCAAATTGAAGTAGATGAGGAATTAATACGGGCTATGTCTGGGATACTAACACTACCAGGTGGAGAATACTATCTGTCTGATGGGAAATAACTGAGGTGTCCATTTTGACATTCATTAAATATGACCATTGTGTGAGTAAAGTTGATGGGATGTTTTCCACATGTAAAAAATATGTTTTAATCCTGGGAGGCAGTGATGGGGTGCTCAGTTAGTCAGCTACTGTGACAGGCTGATCAGGCCGTGGGCTTAGAAGAGGCACAGGACCATGGAGAAAGACATGTATGGTATAACATCTTTAAAGAATTAGCCACATATTTGTGGCTTTTGTCTCTCCAGCTCTTGGTATGTCTCCAGCTCTTGGTATGTCTCCATTCAGTCAACCAGACTCTCCCATCTTCGCTGTCTTCACAGAAATTCGGAGAACAAGGTCTCTTCTTGTATTTGAGTTTCAAAAGCTGTGGGCCTCAGAGGAACAGGAAGGATTTGAGTTGCTTTAGAGGAAAACTTCTGACCTCTAATGCTAGAAAAGAGTTCCAAGGGTGTGGGTCGTTGCCTGCTCGCTCTGAGACCCTGTTCTCACCCTTTTGCTGCTCTGTTTTGCATTCCAGGTTGACCCCTATAGACTCCACCCGCAGGCTCTCTTGCTCATGTGGCCTCTGTGTAGGTTTGTCTATGGAAGCATGACCCAGACCTTGTGTCCGAAGGGAGAGGAACGAGATGTCATAGCATTTCTCTCTGCTTCCGGTGGCATCTCTGACAGTAGCTGCATCAACCTCTCTGGTTCTGGCCTGTGGGGAGCATCTGGGCCCTGTGGCCAGTACTTCCTCCCTTTGTCCTTTGTTTCTCCATCTCTTCAGGTTGCCTCAATGTCTCCTGATGGCCCTGTAAGCTTTCCTAACACCTTTGTAACTGGTTCTCCACATTACATGCCCTCGGTGTGGCCTAACTTCTGTTTCCCTGACTGAAAGCTGACTGATACCTTGAAGTTGTCAGGAGGGGGCCCACAAAGAAGAAGAGACATGGATGGGTCCTGGGCTGAATGAACACCTCTGTGGACCAGACAGGAGTTTTTCTTACACATTGCCTGGCCTCTTTGAGCTCCTATCCAAGTGAGCATGATGGATCATGGCGGCCATTTGCTGTGGGAATTAGCATCTCTAGACCATAGTTGTCCTTCCCTTTGGCAACTGGCAAGGACTCTCCTTGGCTGTTAGCTGCACTAACCTTGCTTGTGCCCCCCCGCCCCCAACTTGGTTTTAGGTAGACAACCCCCATTCTAGACTTCGAGGACACCCTTAAGTCCCAGGACAGAGGATGGGGTCCTACCTTCTAAATTATCTCATTGCTTAGGCCTCACAATAAGTAAGAACACTTGCATCTCATTTTGCTTTTTATTTAAGAACTGAGCAAGTTAGAAAGGAAATTACCTTAGAGACCATCTCATCTAAATTTTTCATTTTGCAGATAAGGATATTGAGGATTGGGGGAGGGGTTTTTACTGTCCAAAAACTTCCAGCTCATCCTGCATCTACTACATTTTGGTGAATATTAACGTCTTTTGTGGAGCATCTCCATTGGTACTTTTTACACCCTGCAGAATGACATAGATTCTAAATTTTATATTATTTTGTGTTTGAGAGCAGAGAGCAGCTACTGAACAGAAGTCTTAACATACCTATATCTATATCTATTCATGAACATTTGGTAATATAAAAATGTCAACAATTTACCGTGGGATTCTGCAAAAGAGAACTCTTTCTGGAATGACACTTGAACTGTTCAATATCATCTCAAATCTCATTTTGGTGGCTGTAACCTTCTAAACGCCTGGCACAAGACTAAAGTGGATTAAGGTTGAAATTTTCCAGAGGCTTCGTCTCCCATCAGTAAAGTACTTCTAATCACTTCCCATTATTGTCAAAACCAGAATGGCTTCTGAATCTCATGGACCACTGTCATGACACAGAAGAATTGCATACCATGGCAGAGAGAAGAATTATCGTCCAGAATTCTTGTTATCAAAACAAATCTAGAAGGAAAAAAGATATCTGTG
This sequence comes from Paguma larvata, assembly GCA_030068075.1. Lineage (NCBI taxonomy): Eukaryota > Metazoa > Chordata > Mammalia > Carnivora > Viverridae > Paguma > Paguma larvata. The sequence goes on along the minus strand of CM057841.1, from coordinate 30,652,405 downwards.
CCCTTGACTTTATTAGACTGCCTGATCATCTTTTTAAGAAAGATAGTGGCTCCTAATTACTTTACGTTTCCTCCCTCCAGTTTTCTACAAGGAAGAATAAATTCCCAGAAGTCAGTGTTGTAGGTTTCAACTGTTGTGTGGTTAGGATCCTAAGCACTGTTGTCTGAATAGCTGGGACACACACATATTTTGCAACCCTCTCCCCTCCCCCAGGAATGAATTCTTCCTCTTTAATAAGGTGATCTGTCCAGGCCTGGGTAGATCATCTGTGAGATAATTTGGCAGGTAAATGCAAAACTGAGACCATCTCTGTTCCCTTCCTTGTGAGATTCCCCGCAGCATTACGGAGGACCCAGGCATAAAAGTTTAGAATCTGTGTCTTTGCATGAATTTGATCATCTCCATCAGAATCCTTAAGGAATTACAATAACAGTGATTCATTCATAATTCACAATTTCCATTATCTTCTTTCTCCATCTAGTGTGGGGGGTAAAATTTATGGCTTCATTTACATTGTGTTCTATGAATAATAGAAGAAATACAGTAAAGGCCCATGGAAATGTTCTTGCTGCAGACGCACTTTGGAACACATCTGCATTACAATAGCCTTCGTACAGTGCAGAATCCACAGAGCTTTGCAGCTGCGAAGGAAGCATTTCAAAGGGGCCATTCTCATTATACAGAGTCTTCTCTTTCTTTGAACTTCAAAGCAGAATGAAGAGACCTTAAATGATATGGGGTAGGTAAGTGATGAAATTGTAACTTCAGGTATAAAATATCTTCAATTATGTGTATGGGGAAACACAGGCATTCAATGGAGCAAATATGTTTGCGCCGAATGGTATCTGGCTGGCAGGCAGGAACCAATTTAATCTTAAGATTTCTCTGAGCTCCTGGGGCCTTACAGATAATCTAGCCCAAAGCCCTCCTTTTGGGACTGGGGAAACCAAGGCATAGAGAAATAAAATGACTTGCTCAGGGCCACGTGGTAAAAGAACGGTCAAGACAGAAGCAGACTCCTCACTCCTCGTCCAGGGCTCTTTCCAGTCCACTGCATTTACCTTTGTTTTAAACACCAAGCAGCTGGCTCTGTGACACAGTCGCAAAGCTAGAAGTAATCCTCTTGGAGAGGGATTTTTGAACATGGAGCAGAGACATTTTCAAGGATTTCCCCCTAAATAATAATCTCGCTCAATGGAAAATCTTCACTGAAAAACATTTTGAGATTGGAAGAAAGAAATTTGCCATACCTCCGCGATTAAGCAAATCTCATTTTTCTTCCCCCAAGAAATGACAATAAAGCTGATGAAAGACCATACGACATTCAGATTTCTCCCCCTGGTGTCTAGCAGCAGTCGAGCGCAATACTTTATTACAACTCCATCCACAGCAGAATAAAACCCGACCCAAATAGTATTTAAAGAATGGTCTGTCCTTTGAATCAATAGCTTTCCAGAGACCATAAGGAGCATGACCCAGCCAAACCAGTCCCCTTTCACATAGCAGAAGTTCAATGCATTTTTGCAGAAAAGATTAAATTCAAAAATGTACTTTTACTTGTAGTTCGTTGGAGGCTATAAAGAGTTGTTTCTAAAACCTATTATGTCCATCCTTTCCCTTCCTGGGCCATAGTTCCTACCCTCCATCTCTTCGTATTCTGTGTTTGAAGAAAACACAAATCACAGAAAATCATTCTACATAAAGGCTTTTGGGAAGGATCTCTCGTTTCTTACAGAAGACTCGCGTCGCATGCCCTGTCTCTAATTTTATTAAAGTAATTCAGATATCATGTTAGTAGGGAGGCCTTTTGTAGCTGGAAAGGGCAACTGACATTAGTAGGCAAAACACATCCAAATTCCACCGCGCCGTGATTCACAGATGCATATTCTCTGATCCAACATGTCTAATACATTTAGTCATGCACAATAAAAACCAAACAAAAGAAGCAACCATCGGCCTTTCACTGCCCGCTTCTCACCCCAAGCTTTGAGGAATTCCTCTGGTTATGCACACCCACAACGAAATAATGTGTCTCTCCCATCCTCCCGAGTATGTAGGAAAGCTCAGCGTGCATTCACTCTGGGCAGGAAGACAAAGAAAAGATCACTTTGTTTACCTTCTTGTGCTAAGTGCTTACTCCACTCTAGTCCGGAAGTGATCTCATTCTATAAAGAGAACTCTCTTATGAACCCACAGACAGGTGTCAAGCTAACAACAGTAACAAACTTAAATGTCGCTAGCTAGCCGAGTCACCATGATCCAATCTATTGCCCATTTCAAAAGTCCGCCCCCGAAACTAAATGCAGCCTGATAAAGATACTCTTTTGGTAAAACCACACCACCTGCCTTATTTCTCAGCGTCTGCTTTTTACCCACTAGGCTGTTATTTATTCAGATAAGAATAAGAATCAGATCTGCTTATTAAGCAGAGAGGGAAGACCAGATTTTTTATTTTGACTGGTACGACTCTCAAAGATTTTAAGAACCAGGTGATCTCTCTCCTTCCCGTAAACTTTTTTGTTCCTCCTGCCCCACCATAATGGCATGGGAGATGGGGTTGTTGGAGAATTCAACTTGTACCCCCTTTGTTTCTGGACGCTGGGTCTTTTTTATCTGGTCATAGACACTCCAGTTTTGTCTGTTTGATGCTACTCTGACACTTCTTTTCTGAAAGAGACACGGATGCAAAATAAAGTTATTAACTTTTATTTTATAGGAGCAAACAGAGACGGTTTCTATTTTGCGGGGGCACAACGCAACCTTTGTTTTTCGCTGGACAATTGACATTTTATTTTATTTTATGTAGGTATTTATTTTGGGCGATGTAGTCAAGAGCGAGCAAGAGCAAACTTGCAGCTAGTGCCTGAGAAATCCGTACAAACCTGGCAGGTGGTGGCTTAAGGGTGGACATAGAACATCCAGCCTGAAAACCAGGCAACTATGCTGTTGTAGGTCGGTGGTTTTCAAATGGGGGTGATTTTGCTTCCCCCAGATATTTGGCAATGTCCGGAGATGTATTTTATTGTCACGACTAGAAGCCTGGGAGGCTGCTACCTATTCTGCCTTGCCCAGGACGGCTCCCACAGCAAAGAATTATCCCACCCAAAACACCGGTGCTGCTGGAGAAAGGGGATCCAGAGCAAATCTTACCTGGAATATTGTGTCTGGTTCTGAGTCTAATACTTTAACAAAAATCTTGCCGATTTGGAGCTTGTCCCATGAGGGTGGCCACTTTCTGCGGGGTACTTGAAATGGTATCAAACGAGATAACGAGAAAGGGGCAAAAGCTGTTTAATCCAGAGGAAAGGAGGCTCAGGAGACAGGGAGGTTTGTTCCGCTAAGTCAGAGACTGAGCCGAAAGTCACAGGGAGAGAGATTTTGGCTTAAAAAAGGAAGCCGTTTCTAACAATCAAAGTTACTGGGAGTAGAATAGGCTTCTTTGTGAAGTTATGAGTTCCCCACTACTGGTTAAGCTGAAGTAGACCCCGCTAGACTGGAAGTTCCCTGAGAGCAAAGTGCCCATTTTATTCACCACTGTATCCCCCAGGAACTGGCAGCGAACTCCAAGAATACCAAGCGAATGGCTATTGCACCAACAGTATTTTGATTCTTTATCAAAGACATTATAGAGGAGATTCAAGGTTGGAAAGACTCCAATTCTTACTTTTGGTTTGGCCTTATATTTCATTAGGAAATAATAATTAAAATAGTTTTTTAGGGGCGCCTGGGTGGCTCAGTCGGTTGAGTGTCCGACTTTGGCTCAGGTCATAATCTCGAGGTCTGTGAGTTCGAGCTCCGCGTCGGGCTGTGTGCTGACAGCTCAGAGCCTGGAGCCTGCTTCACGTTCTGTGTTTCTCTCTCTCTCTGCCCCTCCCCCACTCATGCTCTGTCTCTCTCTGTCTTAAAAATAAATAAACATTAAAAAAATTAAAAAAATAGTTTTTTAATGTTTATTTTCTTTTTGAGAGAGAGTGAGCAAGGGCGGGAGGGGCAGAGAGAGAGGGAGTCACAGAATCCAAAGGAGGCTCTAGGCTGTGAGCGGTCAGCACAGAGCCTGATGCAGGACTCTAACCCATGAACTGCGAGATCATGACCTGAGCTGAAGTCGGACGGTTAGCAAACTATAAGCCACCCAGGTGCCCCAGAACTCATAATAATTTTAAACTACATTTGAGAAATTAATTTTGGAAGAATCTGAATTCATGCATTGACCCAAAGGGTGTTTTCCCACTTTCAACAACCCTAATGTTGTAGGTAATCTACAAGATATATATTTTTAACTTTTTATTAAAGTATTCCATATAAACAGAGAAGTGCACCTGAGATAAGTCTACAGTATGTTGAACTTACTTAATTTTATTTTTTCCAGCTTTACTGAGCTTTACATAATTGACATATAATGTTGTATAAGTCTAAGGTATATAGCGTGCTGATTTGATACACATGTATATTGCAAAATGATTACCATTATAAGGTTATTTAACACATCTATTACCTCACATAATTACACATTTTTTCCTGTGGTCATATAACATTTGAGATTTGTTCTCTAAGCAACTTTTAAGTATATAATACTTTTTTAAAAAGTTTATTTTGAGACAGGGAGAGAAAGAGAGCAAGCACAAGTGGGGGAGGGGCAGAGAGAGAGGGAGACACAGAATCCAAAGCAGTCTCCAGGCTCTGAGCTGTCAGCACAGAGCCCGACATGGGGCTCGAACTCACTAACTGTGAGATCATGACCTGAGCTGAAGTTGGATGTCTAGCCTCCTGAGCCACCCAAGTGCCCCAATAATCCACTATTATTAACCATAGTCATCATGCTGAATATTAGATGCCAAACCCCGTTCATCTTATAACTGGAAGTGTATACCCTTTAACCATACAATTTGTTGAACTTTTACAGACCGAATAAATATACCCATCTCTCTGCTACCCAGACTGAGAAACTGAACATTTCTAGCACCCAAATTTCCATCTGTGTTCTCTTCCGATCACCAAAGGGAAGCCACTATTCTGATTTCTAACACCATTGACTACTTGCACCTATTTTTGTACTCTATATAAAAGCACCAGCGTGTGTACCCTTTGTTTCTGTCTTCTTTCATTCAACTCTATGTTTGTGAGATCCGTCCAAATTCTTCTATGTTCTTACAGATTAGATTGTTCACTGTCATTACCAAGTAGCATTCTATTATGTGACTGTCCTGCTAGTTATTTACTCATTCATTGGTGATGGATATTTGAGTGGTCGGTGATGGGCGTTTGAGTAGTTTCCAGTTTTGGGCTATTATGAAGAGGGCTGCTATAAACATTCTGGAACACGCTTATATCTACTACGTATTGTTGTGTACAAAACCACCACAACAAGCCAACAATGATGCGTTACTTCATATGGTTGTTAGGTTGGCCTGGCCGTTCCTCCACAGGTTCTTTCTGGGCTCACTGTGTTACTGCATCCAGTTGGAGGAGAGGGCTCAAGATAGCCTCCCTCACATCTGGCACCTGGTGTTGGCAGCTGGCTGAGGTATCTCGCCTCACCTCCACCCGGCTCTTCTCCAGCCGGTCGGGCTGGCTTTCTCGTGTGGCTATTCCCAGAGCAGTGTTCCAAGAGGGTGAAAGAAAAAGCCACAGGGTATCTTGAAGTGTTGACTATGGAAGCTGCACACTGTCATGTCTGCCCAGTGGCTGACCCAAATTCAAGAGGGTGGGGCGTAGACTCCACCTTTGGGAGGAGCTGCTGAAAATTGTGGCCAAGTCCTGGAATGGACCACAATTTCTTCCGGTGATTACGTTACTGTTTCTGCTGTTGCTGAGTCACAGGCTGGTAGATATCGCCAAACAGTTTTCTAAAGTTTCCCAATTTCTATTCCCAGGCTCATGCACGAGAGTTTAGTTTTCTCCACTTCTCTGATCATACTTGGTGTTGTAGGAGCCCATTTTGTTTTAAAACTTTCTTTTCTAATCACATCAGTGTGAAAGTGCATCCAAATAGTCAGCTACTCACATACACAAATTTAAACTTCATTTTCAAAATGTTTTGTATGCAACTAAAACTTAAAAGGCCTCCCCCAAATCTTCCATCCTCTTTTGGGTAAAGCAAAGGACACACATACTTCTCTGGGTTAAAGGACACACCTAGGGGTGCCTGGGTGGCGCAGTTGATTAGGCGTCTGATTCTTGACTGCTGCTCAGGTCATGATCTCATGGTTGTGAGATCGAGCCCCGTGCATCAGGCTCCACACTAAGCATGGAGTCTGCTTGGGATTCTCTCTGTCCCTCCTTCCCCTGCCTCTCAAAATAAATAAATTAATTAATTAATTAAAAAAAATGAAGGACCTATCTACTCCATTTCTTCCCCCTGTTCTAACACTAAGCGTTATTGTCTCTTCAGTCCCTAGGAAGATCCTAGACACTTTGGGCCACTCTTTTAGCTTAGGTGTAATTTGTGAAACAGTCCAAAGTCTCTATGTTGAAAGGAAAGAAAATAAAAAAAGAAAGAAAGAAAGAAAGAAAGGAAGGAAGGAAGGGAGGAAGGGAGGAAGGAAGGAAGAAGAGAGGAAGGAAAGGAAGGAAGGAAGGATGGAAGGAAGGAAGAAAAGGAAGAGAGAAAAGAAAAAAGAAAGGAGGGAGAGAGGGAAGGAGGAAGGAAGGAAGGGAAGAAGGACAGAGAAAGGGCTACAGACGAAAGTATTTGTGGTCTACATCACCAGTCTCTGTGTGTAATCAGGTATGAATATTGGTCCACAACTCTGATACATGGGAAATATAAAGTTATTTTTTCATAATCAAAATTAATTTGCTTGTTGAACTTGCATTCTGAGAAGGAAGATGGGGCGGGTGACAGATTCTCCATCAATCCAGCATTGATTCCACTATCCTTACAGTATTTCTTAAGGAATACTTATGGGAACCCATGCTACAGCTTTGTAGAGAACAGTATTGAGTCCTAGTCCCTCAAATATCACTGCTGGCGTCCGCTGAGATGGTCCCATCTGGCCTGGGTCATTGATCCAGCCTGCTGTGTGTCCTTCTTCTGGAAGGACTTCTGAAAGCCCAGTGTTTCCCACTTTGATCCTCATCAGTTACTTCTGCACCCTGTTTGGGAACATGAGCAACATTCGATTGCCCTTGGGTTTCACTCTGAGGCCAAGGGCAACTTGTTTGGTGTGCTCAAGACCTTCATCAGGTAGAAGCTTCTTTTATTCCCATGTTCCTTTGGGCTGAAAGCAAGACCACTTGGGATGCCTCTTTGTCACACAGGACATTTCTCCCCTACTTGTTAACCACCTCTCTTGGCGTCTGTCTTTCCTCGAACCTACTGGACTCAGCCTTGGAAGTAGGGGAAGGACAAGGTGAGTTTGAGGGGAAAATGGACTGGACCTTTTCTTGTATCCGGAGTTCCAAACACACTGAGAAGGGTGGGCAGTCGGGAGAACATCATTCATGCATTTATTCAAGTACTTGAGCCACTACTCTATGCTTTCTGAGAATATGACCCAGGTCTGAGTGGACAACGATTTTACAACGGTGGCGGTTAGTTTTATGTATCCCCCTAGGTAGGCTGTAATACACAGGTATTGGGTCAAATGCTAATCTCGATGTTGCTGTGAAGGTGTTTGGAAGATGTGATAAACATCTGCAGTTGGCGGACTTTGTATGAAGGAAGTTAACCTGGATAATCTGGGTGGGTCCGATCTGATCAGTTGAAAGCACTTCAGAGCAAGACCGAGGTTTCCTTGAGGAAGAGGCAATTAAGCCTCTGACTGTAGCATCAGCCCCTGCCTAGGAGTTTCCTGCATGCCCAGACAGCCTGCCCTATGAATGCTGGACTTTCTAGTTAGCTCCCACAACTGCATAAGCCCATTTACTGCACAAAATCTCCTTCCGGTGGAACCCTGACGGATACACGCACTTGTATATACTGGTCACAGGCAGACCTGGTCCCGGAGCAGTGAGGAAAGGTGCTTCCAGTAGACAACTAGCTACAAAAAGGAAATAGAGAGGAAGAACAGGGACTGACTGGGCATTTCCTGTTTCTCTCCCACCTCCCCCTTGTCCGAGGCTAGTGACAGAGGGGCAGAGAGAGGCCAGGGGCGCTGTGCAAAGTAGAGCCCTCGTCACAGAAGAAAGAGGCTTCTCTCACTTCCTCAAATGCTTGATGAAAAGCAGAGATTGTTAGGGACTGTGAGAGAAAATTTAATTTCACACGCTCAAATTATAAAAAGTTTAAATATTAGATCTGCCTTATTTTACCAGCTGAAGTACCTCTGATGAAATTATTGCTTTGCTCAAAATAGTCACTGAAAGAGCTCACATTTCAGTTTTCTTTCCTCTATAGCATTTTATTTGGAATGTTTAGCCATGATATTACAATCTAATATCATGTCTAAGATGCCAATTATAATTGAAACTTTCAAACAATTGTTAAACTGAGTCCCAGACATCATGCTATAAATACTCTTGAAATACATGTTTTAAAATTTTTTATTTATTTATTTTGAGAAAGAGAGAGAGAGAGAGAGAGAGAGGGCAGAGAGAGATGGAGGCAGAAAATTCCAAGCAGGATCTATGCTGTTAGCGCAGAGCCCTGCATAGGGCTTGAACTCACGAACCTGAGCCTAAATCAAGGGTCAGACGCCTAAAAGACTGAGCCACCTAGGCACCCCACATTTTAACTCAAATCCAGTCCAGTCTTCAAATAGTGTGTGCTGACCAGAGGAAGCTAGATTATACGGTCGAGAGTCACAATCATATGCTTTTCTCCCTTTTTAAAAAAATGTTTATTTCGAAAGAGAGAGAGTGTGAGTAGAGGAGGGGCAGTGAGAGAGAGAGAGAGAGAGAGAGAGAGAGAGAGAGTTCTAAGCAGGATCCATGCCATCAGCGCAGAGCCCGATGTAGGGCTCAGACTCACAAACCATGAGATCATGACCAGAGACCAAATCAGGAGTCTGACGCTTAACCAGCTGATTCATCCAGGTGCCTCATATGCTTTTCCTCGTAAGTCTACATTATATCTGTGCATTACACATCAGTATGATAATTAAAATTGAGGCCTTGGGGTCACACAGACCTGATTTTAAATCCCAGTTATGTCTTCTATTGGTTGTGTGTCCTTGGGTAAATTAATCTCTCTGAGCTTTGGTTTCCACATCTGTGAAATGGGGATGATAATTGTACCTTCTTTAAAGGGGGGGTCGTAAGGAGTCAATGAAATAATGTATGTAAAGTGCTTAGTAGGACGCAAGAAAGCATCTGGAATTCATTCATTTTACTTATTTACTTTCATTCAATCCTCAACACCACTAAAATTACACTGAAAAGAAGGGTTTTGTTTTGAATAAATGAATGGGGGACAGCAGCAACAAAGGTTTGAAGCCACTAACAGAGAAATAGAATGGTAAGTGACTTCGCATGCCTGCGGAAACAGAATCCCAAGCCTGTAACGTGGAAAGCTAAAAATCAACCTGATTTTACCCATAGACTCAAAGGCTCAGGATCAGGAATACAGAATGGGGTGAGGCGGAGCATCAGAGGAGGGCTGGCTGAAAGCCTGTATGAATAGTTCGAGCCTCAAATCCCTTCCCCAGGGGCATATAGCCAGAACATTGCCCTGCTTCCATCCCAACAAAAGACCAGAAGTTTATTCTTCGGCGAGGTTAAAACAGAAGATCTCTAGATAGGGGGACCCCAGTCATACCTGAAGACGGGGTTACACTAATCAAAAAAACTCCCAAGATTTAAGTGAATAAATGCATTCTGGCTGCTAAGTCACCCCCCTCCCCCCCACTCCCTTACCTCAGCTTCCAGAAGTGATATTCAGGCCTTTTTCCTTGCTAGGTGACAAAAGGAACCTTTTGGGGAGAATCTGACATGGCTTATGGATGTTTTGCAAGGGAGCAGTCCAGTCAGATCAACTAGTGAAGTCAGTGCGTCTTGCTCAGAACTAATCTGTTTTTCCTCCCTCACGCTTTTTTGAGTTTATTTTTGAGTGAGAGAGAGACAGAGTGAGAGCTGGGGAGGGGCACAGAGAGAGAGACACAGAATCTAAAGCAGGCTCCAGGTTCTGAGCTGTCAGCACAGGGCCTGAAGTGGGCTCAAACTCACAAATTGTGAGAATGTGACCTGAGCCAATGCCGATGCTTAACCGACTGAGCTAGCTGGGGCCCCTCCCCTCACTCTTAAACAGCAGCAGACAACTGGACAACCAGACACAAGAGAAAACTTGAACATCGAAAGATAGCAATAAAAATAAGCAATGACACTGACAAAACATCTGGTAAAAACTGGAAACCATGCAGGGAAATGAAACTAAGGGGGGAAAATCCTTTTATTATACATAAATCAAGAACAGGATGCTTTAAAAAAAGGAACATTTAGAAAACAAAAATGGAAAACTTGATAATCAAAAATGAGAGCCGAGATGAGAAAATCAATAGGAGAGCTTGAAGATGAAGCTAGGGAAGAGATTAAGCCAAGAAAGTCTCCTGAAAGGTAGAGTAAAAAGATGATAGAGAATAAGAAAATTTAGAGACCCAGTCCTGGAAGTGCAATGTCCGATCAATGGGGGGTTCCAGAAGGAGAACGTGGAGGGTTTGTTTAATCGATGAACGTTACTTGGAAATGAAGAGTGAAATTCTTAGGTAAGAGCCACTGAGTTGTCAGCACAGTAGTTGGAAGTAGCTCTACTCTAGACCCACGTGTGTCAGAACACTGGGAGAAAGAGAGAGAGAGAGAGAGGTTGAACATGTTACCCACCAAGTGCCAGGAATCAGAATGGTTTCAAGCTTCTCAACAGCCATACTGGATGCTGGAAGACAATGGAGAAATGCTTTTAGAATTTACAATGCTTTTAGAAATTTTACAAATTTAGTAACTTTGTTCCTCCTTGGAATTGTACATGTAGCCTATCTCTCAATCAAGTTAGGAGTGGAATACAGATGTTTTTTGGTAAGCTATGTTTAAACAATTTTATCTCCCATTTTTCCTTTCTTAGGAAGTTGGTGGAAGGTATGCTCCATCCAAATGAGGGAATAAACCAATAAGGAGAAAGACAATGGGGCTCGGGGAGAGGAGGAGGTCCCAGCACACAAGAGAGGCAAAGGGAATCCACAGGACAGGCTGAAATGGGATCGCAGGAGAGCAGCTGTGGACCAGGCCTAGAGGCAAACCGATTCTGGTTGGGGCCTAACAGAGGTCCCCGGGAAAGATTTCTCCAAGAATAGCAGATTGATAGAATATCTTATCATCTAGATAGTTTGAAAAAAAAAGATTTAGACAAAAGAGCGTTGAGAGTTGAATGAGTGGTAGTTCACTCAAACCAAAACAAATAAGGAAACAAGACAATTATCTGCAGGGAAACTAAAATTTGTACAGGAAGGAAACATAGTTATTAGTTTGCTCATGACTCAGCTGTGAATGGCTTAGCTGGCATAGTCTTCATGTCAACACCAAATATTGATCTAGCAAAATTACCAAATAGTTATCTTGGGAAGTTGAGGAATGGAAAGTTGTACTGGGAAGTGCACGGTGAGGGAAGGGGGGCGGGAGAGGGGGGACAAATAAAAGCTCCACTGTCATCATCCAAAGAAGGAGGTCAGGAGATAGTGTCAAAGACTGAAAAATAAAGATTCAATAATAAGTATGTCGTTTAGAGATGTGAAGCTAAATACCCAAATAATCTCTCCAGAGACTTGGCAATGGCGGCCTCTGGGAAAGACAGGAGTAGAGCAAAAAGTAGGGAGTTGCTGAGTTTTGTATGAAACTCGTACAACTCTGACGGTTTCAATAGAGTACATTTTATATCTCTGATAAACATAAGATTTTAAAAAGTCTTAGCACAGTGCTTGTTGCGTAATGAGTCTTCAATAATTAGCTCTTATCATTAATTTTATTACCCCTAGTGTTTCAACCCTGAGCAGATGTGAAAGGAAGCAAGGAGGAACTTCCTTGATGCGGAACAATTCAATCTCCGCGTGAGGTCCCAGCAGTTTTCTTCATGCTGATCTAATTATCAAATTTCAGTGGAGATGTGGAACTCTACAGTATCTCAGAAAGTTAGAGGGAAGACGTAAAATCATATTCGCCGAGTGTCCGCTCTGTGTATAGAAGCGATTTCACGTAAGACCACTCTATGTTATAAGTATTCTCATCTCCTTTTGACAGGTGAGGACAGTCAGGCTCAAAAAATTTAAGTGGAATAGCCATTGATTCCATAGTAAGATTAGAGTGGATCTGGGAGTTGAGCCCAACTTTGGAGCCTAAATCCATACTATTCCCTCCTTGTTGCCATTCACGGCATCAAGAAGTATATAGGCAAGGGGGGCCTGGGTGGCTCAGTCGGTTAAGTGACTGACTCTTGATCTCAGGTCATGGTCTCATGGAGTGTGAGTTTGAGTCCTGCGACAGGCTCTGCACTGATGGCATGGAGCCTTCTTGGGATTCTCTCTCTCCCTCTCTATTTGCCCCTCCCTGCTTGTGCTCTCTCTCAAAATAAATAAAGAAACTTTAAAAAATATTAAAAAAAAAAGTGTGTAGGCAAATCTTGGATGACGGTTTCACAATAGATTCGGGAAGGGAGGTCTGGAAGACAAGTACAACTGGCAAGGTCTAACAACAGCAGCGTTCTCTTGCCAAAAGCAGACCTCTGGGCTGGATGCCCCAGGAGCTGACACAGCAGGCCCTTCTGTTCTCGTACTTTGCAGAGTGCCCTGTCCTGCCAGCTCTTAGACCTGCAGAACGAGCCCGCTCCTCGCTTAATTTTTTAGATTCCTCCAGCTTGTTCTCCTCCCCTCCTGATGAGGTAGGTGACGCTGAACGTAAACGGAGCCTTTTCTTTTCCCCGTTCAGAGTGCAGATGCTGTTGAAGCCGGCGACTAGAGTTACAAGGGCAGCAGTGGCTAACTAAACTGCTGGGGCACGGGACAGTGGAGTGAGACCCTGAAAACAAGGGGCCCACGATACGATTCTTCTGCTCAAACTCCAGGCCAGTGATCAGAGCTGGTGGAAATGGAATTTGGGACTATCGGTAACCTTGGGTATACTTGGAGTTGTACAGTGATAGATGCTTATTGTAGGAAATTTGGAGGTGTGGGCAGGATTGGGGAAGCCCAGCAAAGAATGTTGAAGCTGTCAGGCCAGGAACAGAAAGGATTTGTGAAGGGGCTTTGAAGGAGAGAGTTCACTAGACCCTAGAGAGTTACAGGTAGAGGAGACAACTGTCCAACAGATCGAGATTATACGTTGAGAAATATAATCCCTCCCACCGTATACGGGCACGGAGTGAGCCCTGGGAATATATACTGCAATGTTACTCCTCACACCCTCCGATCACCTGCTGGTGTCTTCCCTTGGTTGAGCCCAATCAAGCCAATCAAAAAGACACCATCGAACACAGGCATAAAAAATAAAATAAGAGGGGCACCTGGGTGGCTCAGTCGGTTGAGCGTCTGACTTCGACTCAGGTCATTGTCTCATGGTTCTTGAGTTCGAGCCCCGCATCAGGCTCACTGCTCTCAGTACGGAGCCCACTTCTGATCCTCTATCCCCCTCCCTCTCTCTGCCCTTCCCCAACTTGTGCACACTTTCTCTCTCAAAAATAAATAAAACATAAAGAAAAATAAAACAAGAGCCACCATGATCCTCAGCTTGTGTAACATCAATGCCTGCCCTCTTAACTGTGTCTTGGTGATTGCTTTGGTTTTCCTCTTCTCTTCGTGCCTCTTTGCCACACTGCAGATCCAGTGTTCCAAATGGTGCCAACTCTTCTCAAGGAGACGAGCACTCATAGCAAGTATATTTTTATTGTGAAGACATCTGCACCTTCTTGCCAGCCAAAAATAACATATGGAAATGTTTCCCACATTTTCACCAGGGGGCACTCACTCCTTTCCCATGGATGGCTAGAAATGTTGTTTTGGAAGTATTTGCTGGCCAAAATAGAATCCTTTTTGTAGCCACAGTGAACGTTGGAATCGACTCTATCCTGAAGTAATTTCTGGCCAAACAATGTTTCTGTTTAAAATAATATGACTGGACTCAAAGTATGCCTTCTTGGTAAATGTTTAAAATCCCGACTTGCATGTTCCATTTGGAAACTGCTTTGGGTCTAAACACTGCCTTGCTCTTCTGCCACTGAAATGAAGAGAATGAAGAAGACTTTGAGAAGATCATCTACACGCTCCATTTGTAGGTGTATTTTCAGAGCCGAGAGCCCAACCAATCAAAGCAGATGAGGAGATTCTCTCTATGGGGGCTGCCTTATAACCCATCCTCATGATTCATTCTGATGGATAAATGGAGCTTCCTAGGGGAAACATGTTTTCTCCAGTATAAATTCTCCCGAACAGAAAGGCATTTGTTTGGTATCATATCAATCCTGTTTAGCGATTAGGGATGAAAGTGACACACTCTGTCAAAGGAACCGTGCAAACAGTTGAGTAATAAAGCAATGTATGGGGAGTAAGTGGGAGGCCTCAGACACATATTTATAAGCATCCTCTTTAAAATATTTTTAAGTCTATTTATTTATTTTTGAGAGAGAGAGTGCACGAGGGGCAGAGAGAGAGGAAGAGAGAATCTGAAGCAGGCTCTGCGCTGTCAGCATAGAGCCCAATGCGGGGCTCAAACTCACAAACGTTGAGATCATGACCTGAGCCGAAATCAAGAGTCAGATGCTTAACCAGCTGAGCTACCCAGGCACTTCTACAGATAATACATTATAAAGAAATCATCATATGCATGAAATAGTTCATTGCTGTTTTTTTTTCCTCCTAATTAACTTTAGTAGCCAGCTATGGTAGTGCTAATTAGTTATTTAAAAAACAACAGCTGTTTGAGTGAATTTACTGTCATAAAACATAGGATCCCAGAGCTGGGAGGACTAACGGATTCATCTCATCCAAACTTCTTCTAAGACGAAGGGAATTCTTTTAAAAATCTTTTAAGCAAATCCAGTTTGTCTACAGCATAGTTACAAATTGAAAATATGGGTACATAATTGCAGTTCCCATGGATTCAAAAATTGTTATTTATACATTACCTTTTTCCTTACACATCGGTGAGTGAGAGGAAGTGCGGTTTCTTTTTATTTCTATATTCCAGCTGACAGTTAAGCTTACTGTCATTGCTTTCCGTAGAATTTTGGAGCATGCTAGCGGGTCTCTGATTTCAAGTTTTCACGGACAATTAAAAATGAAACTTGATTAAAGAATTCTTTCATGACATGAGGGGCAAAGTTATCTTGTAGAGAATGAGCAAAGAAGATCAAAGTTATCAGGGTCATCAATTGTGGCAGGTTGAGCTACTTAAATGGTGTTTATTCATTTGAACATACTCTACTCCTGCAGCATGTATTGAGAAGAACGAGGGTTTCCAAGATCTGCCAGCCGATGGTCATGCATCCTCCCCATGGAGTGGGAAAGATCCCTTAGCCCAGATGGTCCCGTCTTAAATAGATATGAATCTTGGTCTAGCTCATTTTTTGTATTAGTAAAAGCAAAAAGACTTTTGCTAATAGATTAATTAGACTTTTGTTTAATAGACTGGTATAAGGTTGGTTTTTTTTCTTTCAGTATGATCTACAATGCCCAAGGCTTTATATATTCCAGTCTTGTATGACCTTTCAATTTGGCCACTTTTCCATTATACATATCAGGGAATCTATTCACAGAAAATATGTTGACTATTCCTAGGCAGCATCTGGTGTGCTAAGTGCCAAATAACAGAGTTGAGATTCAGCATAATGTATTTGTAATTACAATTTCTTAATAAACATTGTTTTATAGTATTAGTAAAAATCATGAATATATTCTTGTTCTGAAACCTTCAAAAATATGGACGTAAGTAGGAAAACAGACAGTGTCGTCGCATTCCTTGACTCTGCATAGGCAATTGCTCTTACAATATGAGGCAGATACTTTTTTCTGTGCTGTCATGGTAAAGGTGGCTAACCCAACCGTCTGCTGGGGCCTGGCAGGTAACATAAGCGAGTGAGGGAGGCTGGATGTAAGGCAGTGGGAAGCAGCTACTACCAAGCTGCCCCTGCCAGTGATTGCCATGCCAGGTCCAGTGTGGCAAAAACTTCTTGTTTTCAAGAGAAGACCGGAATGTAGATTTTGAAGTAAAAGCTCCCAATTTTGAAATGCTGGGACCTAATGAAAATATTTTATAGTCATCATCTAAGTGAAACCGAACCTGTCTGCGGGCTTGATGTGGCTGGCTGCCAGCTGATTTGTGCCCTTTGACTTCCTCCTTCCCCGCTATTTGAATGCTCTTGGCATTATCTATACTATTGCATATACGATTTGCATTATCTTTCTAGGCTGAATCGTTTTCTAAATTTTTTTTTATGTTTATATTTATTTTTGAGAGCAGGAGAGACAAAGCATGAGTGGGGAAGGATCAGGGAGAGAGAGGGAGACACAGAATCCGAAGCAGACTCCAGGCTCTGAGCTATCAGCACAGAGCCCGACGCGGGGCTCGAACTCACAGACCATGAGATCATGACCTGAGCCGAAGTCGGACGCCCAACCGACTGAGCCACCCAGGCGCCCCTGAATCGTTTTTTAAAAGACAAGGTACTTTCCTTACTCATTTTGTGTTCATTTCATAGGACCCCAGTAGGCGAATAATACACCTGACTCCAAACTTCAGTATTCCCACCATGATCCCAAGATGGAAACTAATGAAAAAGGTAAGAATAAACCTAAACCCAAACAACAGGAATAAGAATAAACAACAGCAACAAAATCAACCTAGAAAAGAAGTATGATTGAGGACTTGGTGGTTAAAATCACCCCTAAGAGATGTTACTAACAATGGCCATTGTTGGGACATGGACAGAGTTGTATTGCTCTGATTCTTTCCCCACCTCCATGTGTCCATCTTACCTATTTGATTGGCTGATAGCAGGATCCCTCACTTGTCACTCAACTGGCCAGTGGCTGGAATTGCAGAGCGCACTAGAAAGGCACACTCAATGCTTATGCTCTGATCTCTGAGGTCAATGGAGAACTGAAAAGTCAGAATTCAGTGGAAGTTGATTTAATGATCCTTCTGAGATCACTTCACTTCGATATACACAGCGCCAAGGAAAACAGAATCTGTAATTAGCTTTGAATTTCATCCAGTACATCCAGGAATGACCTTATCTCTAATAACTTAAGCTTGGAAATTGAGCTACAGCAACAAGATTTTTTTTTTTGAATCAAGTTTCCAAGTATGCCTGTGAGCTCACCTTGATGCCCTCCCGTGCTTGAACAGTTTGCTTAAATGTGAGAAATTGGGGACAGGGCAGATGAAAATATATTTAGCCTAGAAATACTTCAACAACCCCTAACTGGTCTCCCCAACTCCACGCTTTCTCCTGATTGACCAGAGGGGTCCTCTTGGCTGAAAATCCATCATGTCCCTCGCCTGTGTAAAATGCTTCAAATGATTCTATTGCCCTCAGATTAAAGTTTACACTGTCACCTACACTCTGTCAACCTAACCTAGAAGACGCTGCATTTTGGGCTCTGGTTTGCCTCTCTAGTCTACACTCTGGGCATCTCCACATATCTCGGTTTAAATCACGTTTTCCCTGGGAAGTCGTTCCTGACCTTCTAGTGCAGCACTGTCCAATGGAAATAGAGGGTGAATCATAGGTGTAATCTTACATTTTCCAATAGATACTTAAAAAGAATTGGAGGATTTAATTTAAGAAATAGATTCGGTTTAAGTCAATATGTCCAAAATATTGTCATTTCAGCATGAACACAATATAAAAATTACTGAGATACTTTATTATTATTTATTTATTTTTAATATTTTTATTAATTTTTAATATTTTAGTTGTTTATTTTATGTACATATGTCTTTGAAATTTGGTGCATGTTTTGTGCTTATAGCACATTTCCGTTACACCTGCACTGGACAGTGCAATTATGAATCCAATTGATGGACCTCCTGTGTGCGGCTCCTCTCATCTCTTGTGCTTTGTTCCAGCCACAGACCTTCTGTCTACTTTTTAGGTGAATCACGCTCTATCTCATCTCAAGGTCTTAGCACAGGTTATTTCCTCTGCCTGGAACATCTTTCCTACCCCCATCCCCTATATCTGGCTAGCTCCTGTATAATTTTCAGGTCTCAGCTTCCTCCAGAAAACCTTGTGTGAGTTCCCAAACCCAGCTTATTTTTTTTAAATTTTATTTTCTTAAATATTTTTTTAAGTTTATTTATTTGAGAGAGAAAGAGAGAGAGAGAGAGGGAACAGGGGAGGGGCAGAGAGAAAGAGAATCCCAAGTAAGCTCTACACTGTTGGTGTGGAGCCCCATGCAGGGCTCGAACTCACAAACCGTGAGATTGTGACCTGAGCCAAAATCAAGAGTTGCATGCTTAATGGACTGGCCACCCAGGTACCCCCCAAACCCAGGTTAGATGTATATCCCATGCATTCCCATGTGATTCTTAAATATTATAACAGCATGTCACCTGCTGTGTTAGCAATGCCCATTGTAGTTCTGTACGGACTGTGAGCTGGAGGAAGGGATTATCTATTGGTACCTCTGACTCACTAGTCCAATGCCTGGTACATACTAGATACTCAATAAAGCATTACTTTCTGATTTTCCAGCATCAGAAATAAACTTTTATATTCACTTTCACTGACTGAGTTAACGCATGGAGTCAAACACCTCCAATTTTTCAAAGTTAAAAATTCAACATTGATATGATTTATTTCATAAAACCAGTTGACTAACATTCTGTGGATTACCCACATACTTGGAGAACACTATTTACAAATATACAGTACAACCTGCTTCAATAGTATTGTACCAATGTCAGTTTTTTGGCTTTGATACCATACTATGGTTATACATAAAATATAATCATTGGGGGACACTGGGTGAAGGGTATGTGGGAACATAATACTATTTCTGTGACTTCATGTGAGTTTTAACTTATTTCAAAATAAAGCTCTTATATTTATCATTTAATGTTTATTTAGTTTCGAGAGAGAGAGAGACGGAGTGTGAGCTGGGGAGGGGTAGAGACAAAGAGGGAGACACAGAATCCGAAGCAGGCTCCGGGCTCCAAGCTGTCAGCACAGAGCTGACACGGGGCTTGAACCCACAAACCGTGAAATATGACCTGAGGCGAAGTTGAATGCTTAACTGGCTGAGCCACCCGGGCGCCCCTAAAAAGTTATTTTTAAAAGAGTATCTTCTCAACTTAAATAATTGTAAGTCTTGATAAAATTCCAAAGTGCTTTTGCTTAGTATTATTAAAATGTTATGTCCTGAGGGCAAAACCACTTTAAAAGGAGGCAAAATTTAGGAGCAGAAAAGGACGTATCAGTGGTTCCCAGACTGTGTGGATTCACGGCACACTTCTGAATATCAGAATTTTGGCAGACCTCTTGGAGTGATTAGGCGACTAGAAACAACATTTAAACAAATTAGGAATAATTACAATGCAATCATTACCACAGCGTAACAATGTCTCCCAGTGTTTACAAAGCAGTTAGTGGTCACCCTTTCACACTGCTCTGCTATTTCAGTAGAATTGTTTATTGCCTTGACTGTACTCTCTTACATACTCAAAAGCTCTTGACCATTTGACTGCACACTTTTTTTAAGTTTATTTATTTATTTTGAGAGGGAGAGAGAAAAAGCATGAGTGGGGGAGGGGCAGAGAGAGAGGGAGAGAGAATTCCAAGAAGACTCTGCACTATTAGCACAGAGCCCTGCTCGGGGCTCGAACCCATGAACTGTGAGATTATGACCGAGCCAAAGTTGGACACTTAACCAACTGAGCCACCCAGGCGCCCCTGATCTCACACTTTAATCCTGTTCATAGCAGATTGGACCACGTCTTATGTTTTCCTGCCTGTTTAACTAAACTGTCCATCAGACAGATACAGCTGCAACCAGATGTATTTTCAATTATGCACCCATTTAAAAAAAATGTCATACTGAGCAAAATTTGGCTGTGCCCTTATGCCAGGCTAATGGTTCAATACTATGTGACAACTCTGTGGAATAAGATTCAGATATTATAGACAGAAATTCTACTTAGGTTGTTGGCCGATGCAAATTAGTTTTGTAGAGCCCAATTAAAACCCTTTCATTTTCTTTTTGGCCATTTGAGACTGCTGAACTTCTTATTTTTCCTTTAATTCGGTCTACACAATGTATGTTAACACTGATTTATAAACTGTTGTGTCATTTCACAAAATCCTTCCTTCCTTCCTTCCTTCCTTCCTTCCTTCCTTCCTTCCTTCCTTCCTTCCTCCTTTCCTTTCCTTTCCTTTCCTTTCCTTTCCTTTCCTTTCCTTTCCTTTCCTTTCCTTTCCTTTCCTTTCCTTCCCTCTTTCTCCCTTTCTTCTTTCTGGAAAAAAGAGACAGAGTGGGAGAGAAAGAGAGAGAGAGAGAATCTCAAGCAGGCTCTCTACTGTCAGTGCAGAGCCCGACTGAGCCGAAATCAAGAGTCATATGCTCAACCGACTGAGCCATCCAGGTGCCCCTTGTGATTCTTCTTTGAATGTATGTTTTCTCATTCTAGTGAGAACCTGTAAGCTCCATGAAGATAGAAGGACCATCTGCCACCTTGTCTGTGTCACCTGTCCCATGGATCCTGAGTGAGTTCCATTCCATTCTATCTAGTAGATTCTAAAAATAGCCATTAGGTTGATTTATCCAGCTTAGATGATTCAAACAAAGACAAGGACACTTTAATCATGCCTATATCAAATTTGTGACTGAAAAATTTTGCCAACTGCTGTGCAAAAGACACTGTCAAAAGAATAGAAAGACAAGCCACAGACTGGGAGAAGATATTTGCAAAAGACACATCTGATAAACTCTGACAAATGACTGTTACCCAAAAGGCACAGAGAACTCTTAAAACTCAAAAGGAGAAACCAAACAACCCAACGAAAAGTTGGTGGAAGACCTTGAAAGACACCTCAGCAGAGAAGACACAGATGGCAAATAAACATATGAAAAGATGCTTCCCAGTGCAGGTCATCAGGGAAATGCAAATTAAAACAACAGTGAGATACCACTACACACGTATCAAAATGGCCCAAATCGAGAGAATGGAACTCTCATTCATTGCTGCTGGGAATGCAAAATGGTGCAGCCACTTTGGAAGACAGTTTGGTGGTTTCTTTAAAAATTTCAGATATTCTTAACATACAATCTAGCAATCATGCTTCTTGGTATTTACCCAAAGGAGTTAAAAACTTAGGGTCACACAAACACAGGCACACAGATGCTCATAGCAGCGTTATTCATAATTGCCAAAAGTTAGAAGCAACCAAGATGTCTTTCAGTAGGTGAACGGAAAAACTGTGTGTGGTACATCCAGACAATGGAATATTATTCAGTGCTAAAAGGCAGTAAGCTATCAAGTCAGGAAGAGACATGGAGGAAAGTTAAATGCACAATAGGTAGAAGAAGCTAATCTGCAAAGGACACCTACTGGATGACTCCAACTATATGACATCCTAGAAAAGATATGGAGACAGTAAAAACTCTGGGAGAGGAGAAAGATTAGTGGTTTCCAGGGGTTAGGGAGGAGGGCGGGATGAATAGTCTGAGTATAGAGGATTTTCAGGGCCGTGAAATTACTTGTATGATGCTATACTGGGGCATACATGTCATTATACATTGGTCCAAAGCCAGAATGCACAACACCAAGAGTGAACCTTAACACTGGTGGGGATGCTGAGAATGGGGGAGGCTATTGCTTTGTTGGGGCAGAAGGGGTATGGGAAGTATCTATACCTTGTTCTTAATTTGCTGTGAATCTAAAACTGCTCTAAAAATGTATTAAAATGCAAAGCTCCATTCCCCTCACCCCCCAGTACATAAATATAATACATTTATTACATTCAACATGTAATAAAGGAATAATCCATTCCTTTCTATGGATATATAATGAGATGATAATTTAATTACAAATGCTATTTATTAACCTGCTTTTAAAAGCCTGATAAATTGTGGATCTGTTTCCAAGTCAACAGCAGACTTGGGTTTATATACACACTGGTGTCAGACAGCAGAGAGTATACTGTTCCAGAATTACTAGTGCTGTCGATCTTGAGGAATTTGCTTACCTTCTTCGTGCCTCTGTTTATTAACTTGCCAAATGAGGAATAATAATATGACCTACTTCTTGTGTTGTCACAAGAATTAAATGAGAATGACCCTAAAACACATTTCAAGAAGTCAATCATGTTAGCTATCTTTTAATAGCAAGTGTTCTCAAACTACTTTAAAGCTGTTCAACCTTATTAAAAAGTTTTTTTGTAGAACCCTAAGTAAAGAAACACACCACACACACACACACACACACACACACACACACACACACACACACACACACAGAGTGAAGTTTCTTTGGATGAAGCTAGGGTAGAGACCCTGATTTTCTGCTGCCTTCCCTAGCAAACTTGATGAGAACACAGAGGTCCAGGCCTTATTCTATCTCAAGGGAGCCTGGGTCTCCGTGTCTTTCGTTAGCTCCCCAAGTGATTCTGGGGCACACAGAAATTGACAGCCGCAGCTCTGCAATTCTCTGCAACACTTTCAAAGCCATTGATCCACATCATAACTTTTAATGGCCACATAAACTTCATAGAACGAATATACACTGAAGTATTTAAGCACTCTGCTACTGATGGATATTTAGGGTGTTTCCATTTTTTTTTTTTTTTTCAATTGCAGTAGTTGCTGTGGTGCCTGTTCTTACGCACAAATACTCTTCTGTGGGTGTGCGAATGTCTGCAGGATAGATGTTTTTAGAAAGGAAATTGCTGGGCCCAGAGTGCGCATGCTTTAAATTCTGATAAATATTGCCCAACTGCCCTCTGAAAGGTCATATCAATTTGCTCTCCAGCTAACAGTGTGGAAGAGGGTACCTCTCTCCCCACTTGTCTCTTTTTTTCTTGGCTCAGGTTTTAACCCTGTTTATTTTTGGGCATTGATGAAATTCCCATCTGTGATAAATGGGCCCATAAGCACCTAACTGATTACCTTTCAGAAACAAATTCAGCAACCCCATTGATACTTCGGAAATCATTTTCTTATCAGTGACCTTCTTCGCTGCACAGCCATGGCTTCCGCTAATATGTACGCTTATCTTTGTATCTCTGGCGTATTTAAAACTATAAGAAATTTTGCTGCTTCTCTTGATTTCAGCCTGAGTTTTCTATTCTCTATGAAAGAGGTTATTATTTATAGTCAAGAAATACTGAAGTCAAAAAATATAACTCTCCTATTGTTGAGTTCCTGGATGCCTTTCTCCGATCAGCGCCGTATCTCTGAGTAACACATCACGGGAGTGACAGCTCTCTGGTGATTTAGGAGCCTGCCAGATCATTAGAGCATTACCAATGTAAGGATGTATTAGTGTAACACATCATCAGCGTGTTATCACTCTGTGATGAATTGCTCCAAATCAGAACAATGGCCTAAAGAAACTATGAATTCTTTTAGAGTTAGAAATGAAATCCTTTTTTTTTCTTTTGAATAAGGAATAAATAAACATGAATGTTCTTCTTTCACAGTGGAGAGAGGTTTAAATCATGTATTTTTGATCTTTTGATTATCCCTCGGCTGTTGTCTAGTTTGAGCTGGAGACAAGGTCTTTGGTTGAGACAGGTTGGAGGTTTTCTAGCTATAAATTAATTACTCTTGCCAATGGAAGATTAGCCTTCAGAAAAAAGTCTTCTTCACTTCCATCCAGGTGGCATGTTTCCCTCTAAGTCGGCGGGGGTGGGGGCATTTGTAAATGGGGGACTTTTTCATTTGCGCGTTTGTTTTGAAATGGGAACTCCATGGGAGCAGAGACCATCTTTTTAATAACTCGGTCTATCACCGCAGCACCTGAACCATGTGTGTTGAATTCTTGGTGATGGAGAAGAGAATGTGTTCCTGCAAAGCTGGAAGTTCCCACCCTTGGAGTTATCCCTTCTCATAAGGATAGTGCCTTTAGAAAACTATAGATGCAGGGGCACCTGGGTGGCTCAGTCGGTTGAGCGTCTGACTTCGGCCCAGGTCATGATCTCGCTCATGGGTTCGGGCCCGGCGTCGGGCTCTGTGCTGATGGCTCAGAGCCTGGAGCCTGCTTTAGATTCTGTGTCTCCCTCTCTCTCTGCCCCTCCCCCTGCTCATGCTCTGTCTGTCTCTCTCTCTCTCTCTCTCAAAATAAATAAATGCCAAATAAATAAATAAATAAATGTTTAAAAAAAAAAAAGAAAACTATAGATGCTGGCAAGGATGTGGAGAAGCAGGCACCCTCCTATGCTGTTGGTGGGAATGCAAACTAGTGCAGCCGCTCTGGAGAACTGTGTGGAGGTTCCTCAAAAAAATGAAAATAGAGCTACCCTATGACCCAGCAATAGCACTGCTAGGAATCTACCCAAGAGACACAGGAATGCTGATGCATAGGGGCACGTGTACCTCAACGTTTATAGCAGCACTTTTGACGATAGCCAAATCATGGAAAGAGACTAAGTGTCCAGCAACTGACGAATGGATAAAGAAGATGTGGTATATGTATGTATGTATGTATGTATGTATGTGTGTGTATATATATATATGTGATAAATGGGCCCATAAGCACCTAACTGATTACCTTTCAGAAACAAATTCAGCAACCCCATTGATACTTCGGAAATCATTTTCTTATCAGTGACCTTCTCCGCTGCACAGCCATGGCTTCCACTAATATGTACGCTTATCTTTGTATCTCTGGCTTATTTAAAACTATAAGAAATTTTGCTGCTTCTCATATATATATATATATACACACACACACACACACACACACACACACACACACACAATGGAATACTACGCAGCAACGAGGAAGAACGAAATCTGGCCATGCATAGCAACATGGATGGAACTGGAGGGTATTATGCTAAGTGAAATAAGTCAGTCACAGAAAGACAGTTACCATATATTTCCATGTATAGGTGGATTTTGAGAAACTTAGCAGGAAACCATGGGGGAGGGGAAGAGGGGAAAGGAAAAAAGACACAGAGAGGGAGGAAGACAAAACATAAAGAGACTCTCAAAGACTAAGAACAAACTGAGGAGAGAGGGGGGTATGGAGGGGGGAGAGTGGGTGATGGGCACTTGTTGGGATGAGCACTGGGTGTTGTATGGAAACCAATTTGACAATAAATTATTTTAAAAAAAAAGAAAAAAAGATTAGAATGGGCTCTTTAGAAGTGGAATTGTTTCACCGTGGGTGGGCAGAGGTACTTCCCACCACGAGTGGGGAGCAACAAGGACTTTTGGGGGAAGGAAAAGAATGGGGATACCACCATCTTAGATTTTCCCTAAAGACTGTTTGAAACCTTGGGCTGTGGAATTAGACTGACTTGGCTTTGAATTCTTGCTCTGTCACCCCCCCCCCCCCGGCACCCCGGGGTAAGCAGGTTGCTTGAGCTCTCTGAGCCAACTTCTTCATGTGCCAAATGGGGATGCAGCTGGTAATGGCCATATAGGATTGTTCTGATGATTAGGTGAGCCACTGCATGGAAAGGACTTAGTACCATGCCGGGCGCACAGTAAGTTAAGCATCTGACTGTTGATTTTGGCTCAGGTCATGATCTCATAGTTTGTGAATTTGAGCCCCACACTGGGCTCTGTGTTGACAGTGCAGAGCCTGCTTGGGATTGTCTCTTTCTTTCTCTCCCTGTCCCTCCCCTGCTTGCATGTGCATGAGCTCTCTCTCTCTCTCAAAATAGTAAAACTGAAAAAAAATTTTTTTAAAGAATTGTGTTTATAGGAAATAACACCTTGGAGCTTCTGCTGTCGTTAGTGTGAACCAGGCACTGTGTGGAGTGTATTGCATTTGGTCCCCTCAACAATGGTAGTACTTAGGCATGAATGTCCCCATTCCGCAGATAAGGAAAGTCACAGCTCAGAGAGCTCAGAGTACCTGTCGAAGGACACACTGCAAGAAACAGGTGGAATCAGATTTTCATTCAAATTTTTCTGCTGCTAGAGCGCAAGATCTTAACTACTACATGTTTCTGGAAAACACACATTCCGCTTTCACAGGGTAGTGCTACGTGTTGTGTTTGGAGGTGGTGGCAGTCCTCGAAATAGACCCAAGTAGAAAACATACCAGAAAATTGACATCAGCGTCTCAGTGGACAAGACAGCATCGAGAAAGCCCTGGTTACCCCATGGCCTGGCACTCAGCACAGGGTGGGTTCATCTAACCCATTGGAGCCTCACAGGAGAGGCATTGGGGGCTGAACTTGACTTCCACCCACCCTCCGCAGTCACTTCTCATTGTCCTCAGCCTGCACAGGGATGGCATGCTTGCTGAAGATAAGCAAGAAAGAATGTAAAAGCCCTCCTCCCCTTTCTGCCCCTCCCTCCTCATTCCCCCTTCAAAGCAAATTGCAAAGAACAGTTCTGTTCTGATCAGGCATTAAAATGTCATCACAACACATAGTTCTGATCAACTTAATCCTGCAGCTTGCTGCCAAAGACTGCACCATGTCAAACTTTAGGTTATGGGATAACAATGATCTTCTGTGGATACCGATTTTTTTTTTTAAAAGCACATTCAAATGGAATAAACACATCAATGCCAGAGACAATATTATCAATTATTTCAGTGAACTTTTAATTTCACTGGGTAGATGGAAAGTAAGTTTGTTGAAATGAGTTTTCCTTGGTCTGCGGGAGTCCTGTTTTCTTTGGAATGGATTTGGGAGGCAAAGGAGGCCACTGTTTCCCTTGATTTTTCATTTTTTTTTAAATTTTTTTGCTGTTGTTTTGGAGAACAATTTTCTCTGACGTGTAGCTGGTTGTTTTATGGCTTTAAGAAATATATTGGTTTATTCATCTGTTGCAACTATAATAATATTGCCATTGGAGTCCAACTCAGTAATAAATCAGGCCATTCTTTTCCACTCTATACAAATAATTAAAATAAAAATCGACTGTGCCAGTGAATTTGTTCTACAAGCTGAATAGAATTGTGTGCTGTAAGTCTAGATATTTTGGTTGACATAGGACTGTATATCTTAAAAATAAGAAACCAAAAGGTGGGAAAATAAGACCTTATTTCATTACATGCAATTTATAACATTTATCTTGAAGACAAAGTTGCCTTCCTCTGCTGCCTATTAACTAGGAACCAGGATTCGAATACCGTGGAGCGTTCATGGCATTATATCCGTCCCCAGCCCCCTCTCCATTCTCTTCCTCCTTTTTCCTTTCCTCCTTTCCTTGCATCATTAAAAAGCAAGTTGAGTTTCATTATTGTAGCTCTGGAAATAAGGGCCTGTTATTTATGCATGCATGCTTGCATGTCATATATATTTTTATTCACGTGCTACCTTTCACCTGAAAAGAATTTAAGGCAGCTTGCAAAAAATACGTAATTCAAAATAAAGGAAAAGTGAGTGAGTCAGAAAAATTGGTGGGAAGGGAGAGAAGGATAAACGAAGGCGTGGGATTGACCCACACAGTCAATGCTATGGGGTCTGGTACAATGCAAGAGAGGGCCGTGCATTTGGCTTGGAGGCTCCTTGTAGGACTAATGCCATACTTCCCAGGAACCATTAGATTAGGGACACTTTAAAGACCCAGGAGGAACCAAACTGTGCTTGGTAATGATAGCAGAGAGACTTCCCCTCTGAGTCCTCACCAAGAAGACTCTATAACTGAGGGACAAAGGTCTTTGACAACATCCTTAAGAAAGACAATCAATTGGGGACACCTGAGTGGCTCAGTTGGTTAAGCTTCCAACTTCGGCTCAGGTCATGATTTCACAGTTTGCGGGTTCGAGTCTCTCATCAGGCCCTGCTCTGACAGCTCAGTGCCTAGAGCTGCTTCGGATTCTGTGTCACCCTCTCTCTCTACTCCTCCTCTGCTCCTGCTCTGTCTCCATCTCTCAAAAATAAATAAACATTAAAAAATTAAAAAAAAAGAAATACAATCAGTTAGTTGGACTTTTCCCTATACTTGCATCCCCCTGAAGGCCATTGGCACAACATCAAGCAGCAGAATCATTTCTCGGGGAGCCAAATGTACAGCCTAGACAGGCAGTTCTCTGTTGTCCTTGCCTAAGTCTAGAAGAGATCATAGCACACCCATCAGTGATTTTCAAACTTCACTGTTCATAAGATTCACCCAACAGTCGCCTGAAAGTCAAAGTTGTCAGGCCTTCCTGCTTCCACCGTATGTGAGGATAAGCCAGGTTATGCTGCAGAAGCAAACAGCTCCGATATCTCAGGGGGTAAAACCACAAAGGTGTATTCCTTGCTCATGCTTCATGACCCTTGTCAGCTGGGTCCGCTGGGGAGGTAGGTGGGGATTTGGGGGTGGGGGTGTGTCTCTGCTCTATGGCTTCTGTTTTCGGGATCCAGTCTAAGGGAGTCTCCATCTCCATGCTGCCATGATTGCCAAGGCAGAAAATAGATTGGGACAAATTACATATTTGCTTCTAATGCTTCACCAGGAAGACAGGCATGTCACTTCCCAAGTCCATTTCATTGTCAGAGCAAGTCACTCGGTTGTGCTGAACTTCAAAGGAGACAGGAAAATGCACCCCCACCCGAGGCCTGGAAGAAGAGAATCTGTATTTGTATGGGAACCCCAGCTACTTCCAATGCAGATAGTCTCTGGACCATATTCTGAGAAGCATTGGTCTAGAGAAAAGGCCAGATTCTGGATCCCTCAGGAAATCTTCCATAAATATTTCCCTAAGTTGGGATTTCGGTATGTGCTGAGAGATGGTACACTTGAGCTAAGATTCTGACAAATACCTGCTTCCTGGCTGTTCTGTGGAAATAGCAAGTTACTAAGCCATGATATATATAGCAATTATGTATTCTCACAGGCAGAGCTGAGTAGTTTAATAAAGGACACTCCTGATTTTAAGATGGCTCCTGTTCCAAGAGAAAGTGGATCATGATACTTGTAGGATATCTACAGGCTGGGCCATGATTTTTCTCAATAAGCAGAATTTGTTCCCTGTTATGACACTTGTCATGAGGTCCCAGAATTCTCTGGCAGAAGTTCTTAGCTAGATGTGAGAGACAGAATCACCAAGAACCTTTGGGGGAAAACTTAACGCATCTAAGCTGGTTCCTGGGCTTAAGCATTTTTACTAAAGCTCCACAGGTGGTTCTG
This sequence comes from Paguma larvata, assembly GCA_030068075.1. Classification (NCBI taxonomy): domain Eukaryota; kingdom Metazoa; phylum Chordata; class Mammalia; order Carnivora; family Viverridae; genus Paguma; species Paguma larvata. Next base: position 30,623,252 of record CM057841.1, on the reverse strand, counting down.
AAGCATCCTCCTGGCTAAGAAACACAGGTACCGAATTCAAAAACAAAAACAGAAACAAAGTAAAAAATGAAGCAATTATAAACAACTCTGTCTCTTAAATGTCTCAGTGAAGTCTCGCTGAAATGCTTCATTATTATTTTGCTATCTCCTAGATTTTAAAAATTAAAGTGGTGAATGAACATAGTTAAAGATAATTTAGATTGTACTGAAAAGGCTTCACATGAAACCTGTCATTCCTGCTTCTAGAGGCACTCATGTTTAACTGTTTCATCCATTTCTTCTGGTATTTGTCGCCATACTTGTAAAGTACTCATAGAGTTATTTATTTGCCATGTGTAGAGATGACCTAGATCAGTGCCGTCGAATAGAAATATAACAAAGCCTATATATGTAATTTTAACTTTTCTAGTAGTCACATTTTTAAAAAGAAAAAGAGACAGGTGAAATCAATGTTAATATATTTAATGTAATATATTTTCATAACATATTTCGTTTAACCCAGTATATCCCAAGTATGCTAAAACCTTGGTTCGCGAGCATAATTCATTCCGGAAACATGTTTGTAATCCAAAGCACGTGTTTATCAAAGTGAATTTCAAGAGCCATTGGGTCATTTGTGATCGTGTAACATTCAGCATCACGTAGTACTCGAGTTGCAAGACGTTGCTTGTTTATCTAGTTGAAAGTTATTAGAAATGTTTGCTCGTCTTGCAGAACACTTGCTGAACAAGTTACAAGCCAAGGTTTTACTGTACTATCATTTCAACATGTAACCAATAGTCAAATTATTAATTAGACATTTTTACGTTCTTTATACTAAGTCTTTGGACTCTCTTGTGGTGTTTTACACCCAGGGCATTTCTCAGTCCCCCCTGGCCACCTTTCCAGTGCTTCACAGTCACATGTGGCTGGTGGCCACTCTGACAGCACTGACCCCGAGGTTTCCTATAATGGCAGACGGAGATTGAGATTTAATGCAGGTTAAGAACATGATCACCTGTTATTATGAATGGTTTTCACAGTGCAGCGCTAAAATGTATGATCGTGAACGTACGGTAGGGAAACCACTGCCGTGAAATCAGACACTCCTCGTTGTAGATGACAGGACCGGGACACTTCGTCTTGGAATTTGTCAAGAAGGAAATCGGTATATATTTGGCTTTCTTAGACTGATTATTCTTTCGTCTTGGGGAATAGGGCTTAACGTATGGGAGAAAATGGCACTCGGCTGTCTTTTTTGATAAGACAATAGCCACAGAAATGACAAAGAGCAACAAATTCTAGGGATCAAGCTTTGGAGACTTTATCTCCTCTTCAGGTTCCGTGTTGCCTTAGGATTTTTAATCAACTCCTAATGTGAGGGGACATTACCCAAACCAGTCAGAAAATGACTTGCGTCTTACAAATCCTAGGGAATTAATCTTTGTACTGGAGATTTGTCACTTCATCTTCCTAATATCTATTTTCCCTTCTGGTAGAAATACCCCAATCTCCCTTTGGGACTCACCCTGAACTCCCCTCTCAGCCCTGGGCTTTGAGAGGTATTCATTCTATGCCGGATTACAGTAATGGGGTACCTGACTTGGCCTGGCCACTTGGAGGATTTTGGTCCTCTGGCCACAATGGTTGGGTTGTTGGGGGCACACATTAGCCAAGCTGATTAGGCTCAGAGACATCTTGGGGTTTTCACTTGAGCAAGTAGGAAGAAGCATTCATTTCCCTAGGCTTGAACCTAGAAGGATGTGGTCTCAGAGCAGCCAGGGCCACCCTGGGAAGCCTGAAAATGCAGCCCACATGGTGGGGGGGAGATGAGGAGACAGGAGATCACTGATCACTGGGTTCCAACTCTACACCCAGCTGTGCTTGAAACCAGAGATCCATTCCTGACAAGAGTAAATCTCTGGGGCTTCTCTCTTTTGGCTCCACCAGTTTGTGTTAATAAGTTTGTAGTATTTCCCCCCCTCAAGTTTTTGATGCATTCATTCTTCTCTAGAACAACATTTTCCTCTGTGCATTTCTCGGGTTCATAGTCCTGTAAGATTGCTTAAAGAGAAAGTGTTTCTGCAGTCAAATGAATTTGCTAAATTCCATAGACTAGATTCTTCCACTTGGTGATTCTCAATGCATTTTAGCACATTAAAATCTCTCAGAATTTCTGAAGTTAAGAAACTTGACTAGTCCTGCTTTTCCAAGACTTACTTGGCCATGGCATCAGTTTTTTGGCTAACACTTGTTAGTCTACTAGAGAACATACTTTGCCAGCCTCTGCTCTAGGAAGGAAGTAATGCTCTCTCACTTCAGGTGATCAGGCTGGGGCCACCTCCATTCATGGTACCCTTGGAGTGTTGATGTGCAGTCATGTTGTAAAGGACTATCCATGGGGAGCCATCTGTGTAAATAGACATTACGTATCTGGCAGGAAAAATGTAAGTACTTTAGACACACATTTAGATTGCTAGGCAACCAAATTACGATAAACCTGATATTTAAACCAGGCAGACTGGTGTAGCTATCTATTCATGCATGCCATTATTTATTCATGAATTCAACAAATGTTTATTGAGTCGCTACTTTGCGATAGCCCCTAACCTCAAGGAGATGATAATACAGGAATTGTCGTATGTGAATCCAACTTGCAGTACCCCAGTGTTTGCTCTCCTGGCCTTTTTCTAACTCTAATGACCACTTGTGCTGACCTGGCTTGGGCTGACACCAACATGCAACCCCAGAGCTAATCGTAGAAAGCAGAGAGCATGATCACAGGATCTGACATTGGCATAGCAATTAAGAGCTGGACTCCTTTCAAAGATATCATCTTACTTTAGCGAAAACCTTAGGAGAGAGAGAGAAGAGTGGTTTTTACCTGATTTTTGCCTAGGGAAGAAGAGAAGTCTGGAGAAGTTAAATGCCCTCCCCAAGACCATACAATTTTGAACATTCAAAATCAGACTTGGGACCCGGCGTCTATTTTTCCTTTTTATATTCACTAGTGCCATTTACCGCTTCCTCAAATTACTCCAATACCTAGGATGTGAGAGTAGGCTGCTGACTTGCGTTGTCAATATACAGTAGTCACTAGCCACACGTGGCTCTTCAAGACTTGAAATGTGACTACCGCAGGGAAGGAACTGAAACTGCCATTTATTTCATTTTAATTAATTTTTTATTAAACTTTTTTTTGTTTATTTATTTTTGAGAGAGAGAGACACACACACAGAGAGTGAGCTGGGGAGGGACAGACAGTGAGGGAGACACAGAATCTGAAGCAGCCTCTAGGCTCTGAGCTGTCCTCACACAGCCTGATGTGGGACTCAAACCCACGAACCACGAGATCATGACCTGAGCTGAAGTCGGATGCTTAACCGACTGAGCCACCCAGGTGCCCCTAATTTTAATTTAAGCTTAATTTTAATACTCAGTTTAAGTATTGGAAACCTCTTAAGTATGTTTGAAACAACATGGGTGTATGAACCTGTTTTTTCCAACTAGAAATTTTGATACTAAAAATAGATCATGTATTTTCTGATGAAATCTTAGTGTCTGAATTGAGATGTGCTTTAAGGGTCAAATACTCATCTGATTCAGATGTGTCATGGCAAAAGAATGTAAAATGTCTCAATAATATTTGCATATTAGGTGTATGTCGAACCCATAATATGGATATATTGGCTTAAGTAAAAAAAATTATTAAAATTAACTTCACCTATCTCTCTTCCCTTTTTTGGATGGGGCCACTTAGAAACTGCGAAGTCACCATGTATGGTTTGCACTGTATTTCAGTTGGAGAGCGGTGATCCAGGCTATGTTGGAGCGGACTGAATGTCTCGCTGCAAAATTCAAAATGTAAGCAGGATGCGTGGTGGAATAGCATAGAACCAGAATTCAGAGCAGACCTCAGGACTCACTCAGGTTTTGCGTGTGTATTCTGGCTCTAGCACCTTCCAACTGGGCAAGTTACTGGACCTCTTGAAGCCTGTCTCCTTACCTGTAGATTAGGGATAATAGTAACATCTATTTCATTGAATTTCTTGAGGGCTCGATAAGCTAATGCAAACATAACACATAGGCTAGTATTAGGCAATGTTTAAGTGCTCATTACTTTGTTAGTAATAATACTAATTATAATAATACTCAGTACAAAATGCAAATAGATTCCCCAGCCTTAGTAAATGATGGTATTTTTTTTTTCTGAACTTCATTTTTTTTTTTTTTTTGAAGTGTCATCCTCTGTTGCAATTCATCGCACTGGACTGCATTAATCATACCCTGTTTTGTTCTTACTGACAGTAATGAATAGTAACTGATACAAACCAGCCTGCTAGGTCACTGATGAGGTGGCTACAAATGCTCTTTTTCCAAAGCAGTTCTTAATTACCTTTTGTGTGTGAAATACCATATGCCGTAGTTCCTCTAGCTGGAAATCTGCTCTGGGTTACAATGCCATGTTGGTTTTTAAACAGTGTCTCTGGTTGATTTCTCGTCTAAATCTCAGGGAGAAGTTTGATTCAGTTGTTGTTCCTTATGATTTTATTCTTTTTAATTGGGTGACTTCCTGATTCTCTCTTTTCTACCTCATTTTCCCATAATACTGAAGCCGGTGACTCTAGTTGTGCCTTGAGGGGTGGGACCAGGGGTGTGCTCAGTTCCTTGAAGGAATCGGAACTCTGAATGACAGTGGTGTTTACATACCTGGCTTGAAGGCTATAGATGTAGCTCTGTTATATACAAATGCTGTTTTTAGGACATTGTAAAGCACCATCAAACACAATTGAGTTTTATAATTTTTAAAAGTCTGGGAAGTGCTTCTTTATTTGAAGTTCAGGTTTTTAGCCTCTTCCATCATCCATGACACATCTGGAAACATGGTTGTAAGTGAAAAAGGTCTTTCAGCTGCTAAGAACACAGTTGTTGGCAAGCACAGCATTTTATGGAGAAGGAGAGGGTGAGATTTTTCCGAAAGATACTGACTTTTCCATGAATCTAAAATGGGGGCTGGCAAACTTTTATTTGGTAAAGAGCAGATCATAAATATTTTAGGCTTTGTTGGCCATGTAGTCTCAAATCACAAGTACTCAACTTGGCCTGTTGGGGAATGAAAGAAGCCATAGACGATGTAGAAAGCTTATGAGCACGGCCATCTTCCAGCAAAACTTTATTTACAAAACAAGCAATGTGGGTTTGGTCCACAGGCCGTAGTTTGCCCACCCCTGGTCTAAAATACAGTGGCAGATGAGAAGTAGCAGAGCAGAGGGAAGGTTGAACAGAAGGAGTGTAAAACGGTATCTTCAAGGCAGACAGAACCTTATAGAAAGCGCATCTATCCAGGGCCCTTCCATGTAGGGAGAAGTGGTTCTTCAAGCATAATAACATGACTGATGATGTGATTTCAGATGTGATACCTGAGATTCACAATGATGACCCAACACAGGAACAATTACCCTATATTCTGTACGTTCTGATTACAAAGACAGAATTAAGGAACATATTTGAGAGAGTTACATCAAATAGATGAAAATAAGAAATTTTGTTACTTAAGGTGGTAAGCATCAGTTATCTGAAGAACTCTGATATTATTCTCCATTTTGTGAAAGTGATGGCTCTTGAAGGGCTGCTGGCTTTTTCCCCCCAGTTTTGTTAAGAAGTAATTGGCATACATCACTGGGTAGGTCTACGGATGCAGCATGGTGGCTTGATTTACACACATCGTGAAATGGGGACCACAACAGGCTCAGCTAATGTCCACTTTCTCATACAGATACAATAGAAAGAAAAGAAAGGAAAAAAGAAAACAATTTTTTCTTTGTGATGGAACTCTTAGGATCTATCCCTTAACAAACTTCCTGTGTATCATACAGCGGTCTGAGCTATGGTCATCATGTTGCACATTTCATCATGAGTGCTTCTTTATCATATAACTGGAAATTTGTACTTTCGACAACTTTCTCCAATCCCCCCTCTCCCCACCCTCCACCTCGGGTTACCGCGAGTCTGGTCTCTTTTTCTGAGTTTTTTTTGTTGTTGTTGTTTTATTTTAGATTTCACTTATAAGTGGGATCATAGAATATTTATCTTTCACTGACTTATTTCATTTAGCACAATGCCTTCAAGTTTCATCCATGTTGTCACAAGCGTTAGGATATCCTCATTCTTCATGGCTAAATAATATTCTATCGCATATATATCTCACAACTTCTTTATTTGTTCATCCATTGATGGACACTTAGTGATTTCCATGCCTCGGCTCTTATAAATAATGCTGCTATGAACATGGGGGTGCAGATGGCTTTTCGAGGTTATTGTTTTCATTTTCTTTGGATATAGTCCCAGAAGTAGAATTGCTGGATCGTATGGTGGTTCTGTACCTGATAAGGGGTTAGTACCCAAATCTACAAATAACTCATACAACTCAAGAGCAGTAAAACAAATAACCCAGTTTTAAAAATGGGCAAAGGAACTGAATAGACATTTTTTTTCCAAAGAAGATGTACCAAAGGCCACCAAGTATAGGAAAAAAAGTTCAACATCGCTAGTCATTAGGGAAATGCAAATTAAAACCACAGTAAGATATCACTTCATGCCTGTTAGAATGGGCATCAGCAGAAAGAAAAGAGATGAGGATGTGGAAAAAACAGAACCCTTTTGCAGAGTTGGAGGATTATAAATTGATACAGCCATGATGGAAGATGTACGAAGGATCTTCAAAAAATTAAAAAGAGTGCCACTGTATTTTTAATCTTTTGCTCTTTAAACTTGAGACTAGCTAACAAAACCAACTTTCTATGTGGATCTTTGAACAGTCTCTGTGGGGCTTACGAGAACATTCACAATCTACATAACCCCCCCCCCACCCTTTTCAAAGCAATCTATGCGGAATGATAAAATGTACTTTTTGTACTCACAATTCATGCTGATTGCTGAAAAACAGTGTTTTCCCAGGAAAAAAAGAATATCTTGGACCACTCTTGCTAAACTTGGGGGGAAATTGGTTGTTTCTAGCTTGGGACCCTGGGAATATATCACTCTCGGCAGTCAGGCTGCTGCTGAGTTGATGCTTTTGAAGAATTTTTTCCAATACATTCTCCGGGACTTTTTTCAAGGAAGGAAATTCTGTGACTCTCCTTTCCTCAGATTCCAGCTCTTTCTCCCCTTTGCTCTGAATCATTCTACATTTATCATTATTGATAAGGAACATCAATAATGGCTGGGATTTAATCCATTTTTTCTCTCAGATATGGCTTATGTTCATGACATAAAATATGAATTTGTACAGACATCTTTGAAATTTTCCCAGGTTATTTATAAAACCTCTCAAGTTTTGACCATTAGGGGTGACCATCAAGGAAAAGGAAAGATAAAAAATGATTTAAAAAGATATCCCAGCTTAACCCTTTGTAAAAGTATTCCCTTCGTCTCTGAGTATTTTTATTTTTAATTTTTTAAAATGTTTATTTATTTATTTTTTTAAAATTTTTTTAACGTTTATTTTATTTTTGAGAGACATAGAGACAGAGTGTGAGCAGGGAAGGGGCAGAGAGAGAGGGAGACACAGAATCCAAAGCAGTCTCCAGGCTCTGAGCCGTCAGCACAGAGCCCGACGCGGGGCTCGAACTCACAGAGGTGAGATCATGACCTGAGCTGAAGTCGGCCGCTTAACCGACTGAGCCACTCAGGCGCCCCTTTATTTATTTTTGAGAGAGCGAAGAGGGGGGGACAGAAAGAGGGCGAGACAGAATCCGAGGCAGGCTTCAGGCTCCGAGCTGTCAGTAGAGAACCCGATGCGGGACTCGAACTCACAAAATGCGAGATCATGACCTGAGCCGAAGTTGGATGCTTAACTGACTGAGCCACCCAGGCACCCCTGTGAGTGAGTGAGTGTGTGTGTGTGTGTTTTTAATTTTTTTTATGTTTATTTATTTTTGAGAGAGAGAGACAGACAGTCAGAGCATGAGCAGGGGAGAGGCACAGACAGAGAGGGAGACACAGAATCTGAGACAGACTCCAGGCTCTGAGCTGTCAGCACAGAGCCCGATGCGGGGCTCGAACTCGGGAATCGCGAGATCATGACCTGAGCCGAAGTCGGACGCTTAACCGACTGAGCCACCCAGGCGCCAGTGTGTGTGTTTTAAATAACTTTGCAATAATAGTGCAAAGGATTGCATGAAGTCAATATTGGGAGCCTCAGAGCCAGCCTCCACAGGTGCAAATCCTGATTTCATACCTCATGGCTGTGTGATGTTGGGTGAATCACTTAACTTTTCTAGACCTGTTTTCTTATTTATGATATGGAACTTGTAATTCTATATTTTTCAGAGTCTTTGGGGGGATTAAATGAGATAATAATACACACGGAGTGCTTAGCACAGTGTAGGGCTGCCAAGTACGGCCATGATGATTGTGAACTGTACAAATCCAGGTGGTACCTGTCATGTAGACTACAATGCAACATGGCAGCTGTGGCATAAAGTCAGTACTTGATAGATGAAGCTATTACTATATTATTACTATTATTGATGAGAAACTTAAGGCACACAAATGCTACGAAACCTGTCTGTGATTATATACTTTCTGTGAAAAACCCATCATCATGTGGTAATAACTACTAGGCACCCACTGTTATCAGCGATTCTGGTGTACTTATTTGATTTCAATTGTTGGAATAAGATAACCAATAATTGCCTAGTAAAAGCTTGGAGTAAATTTTTGTTTTCCGGTGGATTTGATTCATCCGTGACCACATTCTAGAGTTTTCTACAAGATGACTCTTTAACCACTTTCTCCTATGCCTAGTGTCATATTATCCTTAGGAAGATGAAGTTATGCTCATTCATTCGTTCATTCATTCATTCACTCAGGAAATGCTATTAAGGACCAACTTGTGTGTGACATTGTTCCAGACACAGAGCTTTGAAGATGACTAACATGGTTTCTCATAGACTCACAGGGGGTGGTAGCTGGCAGGTAAGCAGTTCATCAGAGCAGGTGAGGATGCCCTGGAATACTGAGTCATTCATTCATTGGTTCACTGAATGTTCATTAAGGAACAATGCGTAATATTGGTTATGAACTAGGTACTGAGATTGTGGTAGTACAGGAGACTAAGAGTAGTAAGACTTGGTATCTCCCCCAAAAGAGCTCAGGCAGGCTTCCTGGAGTTGAGGAGGCTGGAACCGACTCTTGCAGAACAAATAGGAGGAGAGTACTGGGCAGACAAAGAGGGGGATGGTGTTGTAGTCAGTCTGAGGAAAATCCAAGTGCCCTGTGTGGAGCTGAGAACTTGGTGGCAGCCCCAGGTTGGTGATGCTGTCCAAACTCACCGTTTATAACCCCTGTAATCTTGGCCAATCCTCTTTCTACTTCTGAATCTCAACTTCCTCAGATGCCTCATTGAGAAAAAGAATCTTCTCTCCACTGACAGCCCTGAAGGTTTACGAGAGATCCCCATGAGTCGAGCTTGTGGTATTTCCTTGGAAGTAAGGAATCAAGTATCATATAAAATAGAATAGGTGATGATTTTAAGTCCTGTAGGTAAACCCCAGTGAAGGGCATCTAAATTAGGTTTTGTGAAAGACTGAGGTAAAGCTCTGGGTTCACGTTTTCCCAGAAAGGTGGGGTAAAGCGACAAGGAAAGAGGCAAAGTCAACATATACATGTGATTGACGTTGCTGCCTGGCCAATAGGAGGCTGGCTTTCACCAAGACCTCCCAGAATAGTCTACCCAAAGGATGGGAGGTGAGGTGCCTTTGTCCATGGATTCCTGTTCTTCCACTGAGGGAAGAACATTGTAATGGTCAGAAGACACAGTTACCTAGGGAATGTCCACAGTATTCAGATATTCGATCCCATTCCCAGCTCTTAGCTCTGATATGCCTGATAGGTATAGGGACATAGTCTCCTTTTTCATTTTTTTCCTCCTCTAACTCTTATTAATAGAATGCCTGCTGGGTAAGAGCCACACAAATTAGTGCTAGGAATTTGTTAAAAGTGCTATGAATTTGTTAAAAGGCTCTTTTCCCCCCCTGAGTTTTGATGTTGCTTCTTTTGAGAGAATCTTTCTCATCCCCGAACATTCCCCACAGAGTGTTGGTCTGGCCAAGGAGTACGTCCATCATCAAAATTGAATCTTCTGTAACCAAACTATGATTAGATATCCAAACAACTTTTGAGTTCAAGTAATTCCCTCATTAAACAGGAAACAATATGATGCTTTAGGTGGACTGTGCCTGGAATTCTAAATTCGGTAAGTCCTTTGAGGGTTTGGTAAATGTGCACTTTATCGTAGTAAAACATGCGAAAAGTAATATAGAATTTTATAAATATATATATATATATATATATATATATATGCCTCCTACTGGGCCTTGAACATCCAGCATGCCTAACCTATCAAAAGGATGCTAAAAATAGTCTCATGCACAAAGATGTTCTGAAGTGTGGCTTCTGATAAAAACACTGTCTTAATGCCCTCAACGAAATTTAATTTTTCAAAATCTCTGTTTAAGTTGGTCTCTTTAGCACAAGGACAATATGTTTGCATTCTTTAGGGCTTACATGAGAATTGCTTCCATTCGCAATTCTGTGTGAGATGCCTTTTTACCAACCAGGGTCCTGCTAGCCTCTAGTTTAGCAGCTTTGAAGGTGAATATAGGAAGGTAGGAAATTTAGGCCAAATGTGTGCCCTAATTATTTGAGTTTCTGGATGTGGCAGCTGCTCATGACTTTAGCTGTTGCACCTGAAACAATTAGCCACAAGTCCTCGTTCCTTCCTGTTCAGCGTCCTGAGTAGCTGCTATCCCCACTAATTAGCTGAATGATCTTCAGCAAGCCACTTTAGAGATAGAAAATTGAAGGTCAGAGTGGAAAATGTCAAAGCCAAAGCTGTAAAGCACCTAGCACGGTGCTTCGCATGTAGTGTGCGCTCATTCAGGGGGTAGTTTTTAGCATCTGCTGTGTGCCTGGCACCATTCCAGAGGCCGAGGTTACCGCGGTGCCCGTGGCAGACAAAAGCTTATGTTCTGATGTAGGAAGACAGACAAAAGCAAGGAAAGAAATTGAGATTGCAGGCGGTGTTATAGAGAGAGACTGGGTGTGACTTCTGAGCCTGCCTCTCTGACCAGGGGACAACTGAGCAGAGGCCCAAATGACCGAGGGTCTGTCCTGGAAATATCTGTAAGGAGAGGAAATACCAACCCAAGATCCTGAGTTAGGCATGAGCTAGGCATCTCTGGAGGTGGGCACTAACTGAGCAATGGAGTAGTGAGTGGTGAATTGTAGTGGGGCCTAGATCGTGAAGGGCCTGGAAGATGGGAAGACCATCTTAATATTCGAACCATATGGGAAACCATCATGACATGTTAAGTGAGGGAGTGACTTGATCCGATCGGAGGTTTTCTAAGACCGCTCTGGATGCTTTGTGGGGAGTAGAAGTGGGGAGGTCAGATGGAGGGCTGTTACCATAGGTGGGACAAACGTGATGGCTGATAGGACTCATGAAGAAAATGGAAAGAACAGGGAGTATATTTCAGAGGCAGATCAAAAGGTAGGACTTGGGGGTGAAAACGGAATGGAAAGGGGGAAGAGCGAGGATAGTGCCTAAATTTTTGTTTGGAAAACCGGGTAAGTGGTGGTGGCATTTTCTGAGATGAGCGAGGCATGGAGAAAGGAGTTGGTTGGGAGGGTTTCTTTCTTTCTCTCCTTCTTTTTTTAAAAATTATTTTTAAGTTTATTTATTTTGAGAGAGACAGAGCAAGCCCAGGTGGGGGAGAGGCAGAAAGAAGGAGAGACAGAATACCAGGCAGGCTCAGTACAGAATCCCAGTGCAGAGCCTGATGCAGGGCTTGAACTCCCGAACCATGAGATCATGCCCTGAGCCGAGATCAAGAGTTCGATGCTTAACCAACGGCACTACCCAGGCACCCAGTTGGGAGGGTTTCATATATAAATGTGTAGAGATGTGATGTTAGGTTGAGTTTCCCCAGAAGAAGCTCTGAGCTGAGGATTAGAGCATAATTAGAGTATCCTGGAGGTGATCCCAGGAAACGCTGGTGCCAGACAAGGGAGGTGAGGCGAGGGGTGGGAGGGAGTAGCTATTCAAAGACACGTGCTCACACTTACCAGTGTGGGCAAGTCCCCTTGGAGAACTACGGAGGTGGTGTAGAACAGGTACCTCACTGCTATTCCACCCAAGGGGTGAGGAAAATGGGTCTCTTCATCTGTCAACTCCCAGCAGACAGTGGCTGAAGGCTGTTCCTGGGGGAGAAAGAGTTTCCTGGCACCTCCACCCTGCTGTGTGTGCAGGTGGAGCAGCTTCTAGCCATGGAAGAAAGTCCTGAGGTAAAGAGAGGCAGGTGCTGGCTGCTGGCGGTGTGTCATGGCAGCACCTGCCACAATGCCAAATGGGCAGATGGACCTATGTCTGTAGCTCAGGTGAGACGTCAGGACTTCTCTGCATATAGAGAGTATATAAAGCCATGGGACTGGGGGAAGAGTCACCTATGAAGAGTTTGTGGGTGGAGAACAGAAAGCCTGAGAGCTTTAAGTCCACGAGGCACCAACATTTAGAGATGGCCCTGAGGATAAATGGAAGGGCATGGCCTTTGAGGTTGGAGGAAAATCAGCCAAACGTGGAGCCATTGGAGCCAAGAACAGGTTTTCCACATGGTCAGAGTGATTAGCTGTGTCAGATGCCTCTAAGGGGCCAGAAGCTGCAGAGAGAGAGAGAACATTGGCTGGCCTGGCTCCCTGCTTCCACTTACAGCAGACACTCGATGCCTGAGATGATTATTATTAGATTCTCTAAGACCACATTTAGATTATTTTTTCTTTTGGGCTGCCTTTTATTTTATGTATGTATGTATGTATGTATGTATTTAATTTTAGAGAGAGAGAGAAAGTGTGTACTAGTAGGGGAGAGAGAGAGAGAGGGAAAGAGAGAGAGAATCCTAAGCAGGCTCCATGCTCAGCAAGAGCCTGACCTGGGCCTTGATCCCACAACCCTACAGTCATGACCTGAGCCAAAATCAAGACTTGGATGTTCAACTGACCGAGCCACCCAGACGCCCCTTGAGCTATCTTTTAGAACCTTATGAAACAGGATTGTCCCTGGAAATGGTAGAATTCACTCTCTTGAATTCCTAGCAGGGCCCTCCATTAATCTTGGTTGAATGTATTTTGCTGAATCTTCCTTTCAGAAATCAGGACTTTCCTTGTGGCAGGAAATTTCTGGACAGTGGAAAGACAAGATGTCTCAGTAAAACACCTACTCTGTATCTTTGAAATTCTAGCAGCAGCTTAGCTCTGAAAATCATAACTTCCCGTGTAATATTTGTAACAGCGGCTATTCCAGAATTTGTATTACTAAGTTAGCTCTTATGTAAAAGTCTCTCAGAGAATAAAGTGACTTGGGTTTCTTGAATGGTACTCTTCTACCAAGGCAACGCTCCTTCTGAGAACTTTTATGCTCTTATGTGTTAAAAGCACACAGACGTATCGGGCATTTGAGACTCCATAGTACCTAGGAGTGTAAACTAGCATGCCTTTCTCTAGATGTCTACCTGCAGAATGAGATCTGAGGAAGACAGATTTCTCTAAGTCTCAGAGTTTTTTTAGGTCATGTAGAAAAATGTCACTTTTGTAGAGGTAAAGAGGTTCATTGAACAGGACTCTTTCCCAACCCCTCTCAAATTAGCCACTTCGGCTGTGTAATAAATCCATATGGCTGCCTTTTAGCCTTGGAGAATGTTCCAGGCAGACCATCTGAGCTATTTTAATGTCTTCTCTTTGTTGTAGTCTTTCAAGAAATGTCATAATCACATTCCTGTCTCAAGACGAGGAAGTGGAGCCAAACAGAAAGCTAATCATTAAGATCATTTTGTCACTTTTGGGAAACACTTGTTGAGGTAGCCAAAGTGAGTTACTAAACAATGATTTAATGCTAAGTACTGAAATCCCCCAACACTACCCAGGATTTAATTTTTATCAGTTCAGTTTAGAGGAATGTTTCAAATCATCTCCAAGTAGGGAGTCTGACTGATGCTTTTGCTGTTTCTTTCAGCTTTTGTATTTCCTAGGAATCCGACATCATATCTCATGCATCCATATCCGAGACTTTGCCCTTACCTTCATTGTGATAAAGATTTGGGGGGCACCTGGGTAGCTCAGTCGGTTAAGTGTCTGACTTCAGCTCAGGTCATGATCTCATGGTTTGTGAGTTCGAGCCCTACATCAGGCTCACTGCTGACACTGTGGAGTCAGCTTGGGATTCTTGCCTGGTTGGGATTCTCTCTCTCTCTCTCTCTCTCTCTCTCTCTCAATGCTCCTCCCCTGCTCAGGCTCACTCTCTCTCTCTCAAAACTAAATAAACATTAAAAAAAAAAAAGATTTGGTAGTAAGAAGTGTGTGTGTGGGGGTGTGGGTGTGTGTATGCATGTTCATGTACATACGATATGTGCTTTCATGTATGTGTTATGAATTTTTATACACTGGCCTATATACTATTTTTGTCTGTTTTACAAATTGTGTTACAGTTTGCTTAAAAATCTTCAAGAGTCACAGATCATTTTCAATATTTTGAGTAGTGTATCAAGTGAAAATTACCCTCTCCCTAACACCCTACATGGCTCCCAGCCCTCTTTGTTCTCCGTACCTGTTTCTGATGCTATTCTTGTAAAGACATCTGCTATGCTGTGTTCTATTTTGGTTTTTGATGTCTCTGAATGGATGGGGAGAGAGAAAGTGACAAAGACAAGGTTGGAGCTCGAGTTTAGGGATCGTAGGGTGGAAAAACGGGTGATTGTTTTTCTGTGAATTCAACCCTTGGGTTATGCATTTGGGCCACAGAGAGTGAAGGAGAGCTCGTTTTTCACAGCTGCTTTGGAGCTAACTATCCTCTTTTGATTCAGAGACTATGTATGTATTTCTAAATCAGTCACACTTAATGATACAGCAAGAGTCAATTCCCTCTGTCTTCGGGTCTGTCGTTAACCCCCGTGCCACGCTGGAAGTCCATGGGAGGAAAGTAAAACCTTTCAAGAGGATCCATGATGTTCCCTTCTATCTCAGACACTGCTACAGAGAGAACCGTACTGGGAAATCAAAATTGAAGTGAGATAAATATTACATTCGTCCTACTTAGTGAGAAACTTTGCACGCTGAGACAAAGCACGGTTTTCTTCTTGTAGTTCCACGTCGTGTTAACTAAAAGGTTGAATTATAGATATCTGTAACTTCTTTCAAATGTCTCTGATTTTTAAGGACTCTCCTGATTGTTCATTCAGATTTTTTTTTCTTTTCGTATCTCTCTATCTGCAGTGTTCCTCATTAAAAATCAGGATATGAGAAATGACAGGAGAGCTTAAAAGTTTCAAGTACATTCAAAAGTGCTCAAATATTTGACATTCCGAGTCTTTATTTCTCCCTATTTCTAAAGGTGCCTCTAATTGTGGCCCCTTTTTTCCCTGTGTTTTTTGTTCAAGGAATACCCCCCGTATGCCAAGCCCTTGAGGGCTGCCCCTGGCTTGCACTGAAGAGGCCCTCCCACGCTGGTGATCCGCGGGCGCTCCGGAGGGAATGCGCGATATGAAATGATCAATCATGAAACCATTTTACTGTCATTAAAACCTCTTTGTGAGTGATCACTGTTCTTTCTTCACATGAGATAAAAATTAAAGACAAGTTGAATAAAAAATAATTGCTCTCCATTTCCAAAGGGGAAATGTCTCTGAGGAAAAAGAGGGAAGAAAACTTTCTCAAAAAAAAGTCAACCTTTCATTGAAAAGCACTTTAATTTCCCTCAGATATCCCAACATGCTATTCCTCCCACAGGATAGGATGAGTTTAAGCAAGCAAAAGATTTAGAGTGTTTCGCTCAAGGCCTTCTTTTCCAGAGAATGCAGGTCACTCTGTGTTCTCCCATATGCCTTTATTGTCTGTACCATGCACAAGGCACCTCGTGGTGAGATATGGCAAAGGCAGATTCCAGAGTTTTCTCAGCCAAATGGGGATACCATTACTCACACACCATCACGCAAACCCTATACCCAGGAGTGGGCCTTAAAACAAAAGGGCTTTGGAGGCCATATTAGTTCTCTCAGAAATGAAGAATTATGAACCATTGTCTCTTTGAAGCTAATCCCGCAGCTGAGTTTGAGAGTCTTTGGGAAACAAATGGCAAAACCTAGTGACAAAACTTGACCATGCCTGATGAAGTGAAGTCTAGATTTTCATTTTTCTTCCTCTGAGTTTTGCAAATTTCTACCATGAGCGAGATTTGCCTGGAAAGGAGGAATCTGGTTGAGAGACGAGGAAGCCCAAGGAGGGAATGTCTTTCTAGGTCTCAGGTTAGGGACTTCTGAACCTGACTTCATCCACCTGTGAGGTGGAAAGGTTGGAGCATGTGATCCTTACTCTGTGAGTGGTGTTGATGCTAGATGTGATTTCTCCATGAAATGTTATAAACAGCTCAGAATCATACGGGAGGGGGGGTTCAATGAGATACCCTATTAAAATGTCCTCATTATGAATTTAAATAGACTCATTGTAAATAAGATTGGAAAATAGAAAAATGAAAGTCTTTGAGCCCACCCAAGCAATCCCACGCCAAAGAACAATTCCTTGGTAACATCTTAATGTATCTACTCATACATTTCCTGTGTATCTGGTGTTCTATATAGTTGTATGGTCTTCCGTATAGATATTTTCTCAGGTTTTCTCCTAGTGTTATGATAACGTTCCTCACTTCTGTGTATTCTTCCTCACCTCCCTATTAATCGCTGAGCCACTATATTTAATTATTTCCCCACTTTCGGGCAACCCATTCCAAATTCCAAATTTATAATTTTATAATATTACAATAAATATCTTCATTCCTCTGAAATCTGGTCTCCGTCCAAATCAATCTCGCTTTGAAAAAAATGAAATTGGTTGGTTGGCTCATCATTCAGAACTCTGGCTGATCCCACGTTATCCAAACTTTGTTTTATCTGTGTGTTTACAGTTACGAGGATGTTTGTAAAATGCTTATGGATTTGTTTGTGCCATCAACCCCAAATTAGATCGGCCGGTCACTTGAAAAAGCTGGCTGGGTACAGTTCAACTCGAGAGGCTTGCAGCAGGATCATGTCTGACACGGAGTAATGTGGAATACGCCGGGTGCCATGACCCTCGTGTTGTAGGGAGGGTTTCCCCCGAGGAGGCACGGCACCCACTGTCTCTCATTACCGCTCTCCCCAGCGGCCATCTGGTGGTCACCCCCTAGGATGTGGGTCCCTGAGTGGTGGCGGAGGACATAAATGACCGGTCCGCCAGCACTATCTTTTCATGCTGCTCTTCAGCCGGCACCAGTTACTTGCCAATAATATAACCACTGAAGAGTGTTAAATTTCTTAGTGCTGTGAAAATTGGTATTAAAAGAAGTACTTTAAAAAAGAAATGGGAGCTTAAGAGCTATAATAAAAGAATAACCCTTAAAGCAAGTCAATTGGAAAGCATAATGAAGTTGATAGTGGCCTTTTTAGTTTAGTCATGAATTTGTTAGAGAAAAAAATGACTTTTCTGAAAACCACCATCTGTGCCATAAGTAGATCCATTAACACTGCTAAAGACACCAAGAAGGTTATGCTTGCTGCCACGGTGGTTCACCCACTGCATCTTAATTTTACCGCGTTCACCGCTCAGGTTTTCCCAAGTCTCGTCCACTTGGCCGTGCCAGAAGGCTCTCGTTACTCCCTAATGGATTGTAATCTTCAGGGGGAACTTCGCCTCTTGAAACAAGAGTCCCCTGTGTTACTCAGACCTCTAAGCGTTGACAGGCCCGGAGAGGGGATGGAGGCTTTAACAATTTCATTTGCTTAACGCTGCTGCCTGTCAAATTCTATTACACCGGCGTCTAAGGGACAGAGCAAAGTTGCTGGGTGGACTTCTGCTTTGGCCTGTCCGGTTTAGGTGTACCCCTCACTTACTATAGAAACGATCTTACCCTTTCATGCAAAGAAAAATCTATTTTTAAACATACTTGACTCTGTAAGTCATTTTGCTTAAGTTAGGAATATTCTTTTTTTTTTTTTGAAATACAAATAATTGACCTTCAATGGTTTCATTTGAGCAACAGCTTCAGAAGTGAAACCTATGTTAATCTTCTACATTTTAGAGTTTTGGAGTAGTTGCCAAATAAATATTAATCTACTTTTCACCATTCTGGAGTTTTAAGGTTATAGTCTGTATAACTGCATGTACATGTGTATTATCCCTCATTCAATCAACAAATATTTATTAAGCACCTCCTTTAGACCTGACACCTGCTGGGTGCTAGGTATGTGATTATAGCCCTCCTGGAAATATTCTTTAGTGATTTCAGGTTTCCGTTCTCAATGAGATTTCAAGCTTCTTGAGAGATCATGTCTTGACTCCCTTTTTTAGCTCCAGAAGAAATTAAAATTGGTGGAAGAGGCACTTCGCAGGTGCTAAATGACAATGAAAAAAAAATACAATCAGAGTCAATTTATATAGCTTAGTAAAATTGGCTTATCACATGGGATTTGAAATTCTTTTGAAAGAAGGCTATTGGGATGAAACAGGATGTTTCTATTCATTCCTTTATTTTTTTTTTAAGTCTATTTATTTTGAGGGAGAGTGTGTGTGAATGGGGAAGGGACAAAGAGAGAGAGAGAATCCCAAGCAGGTTCCTCATAGCCTCACCATAGAACCCGATATGGGGCTTGAACTCACAAACTGGGAGATCATGACCTGAGTAGAAGTCAGACACTTAACCAACTGAGCCACCCTGGCACCTCTATCCTTTCCTTTGCTTAAGGTCCTTTCAACCCAATAGCTGAAACCAGTACTAGTAGATGGCAGAGAAGATGAAGACTATTTAAAGTACTTGAGATGTGGGAAAAATCATTTCTCCATAGGCTTTGGTTGGACCTCTGCTATAGACGTGACAAACGAAGCTTGGTGAGCTCAGGGGATTGCTCAAACCTGCACTGCCAGGAACTGAACCCTGGTTGGAATTCTCAATTCTTTCTGCCGTGTCTTACTTTTTATTCAGCATTGGTAATCTTACTTCTGCCTTGCTTGGGGTTTTTAAATTATAAGCAGCAGATCCTGGTTCTGACCAATTTAAGCAAAAAAAAAAAAAAAAAAAGGAACATCTTGGAAGGATATAGAGCGGTTTACAAAAATAAAGGGAGACTTGAAGAACCAGACCTTTGGAAAGGCTAGCCTCCTGGTTGTTCCTTGCCTTCAGAGGGCAGAAATTAAGCAGCAGTCCCTTCTGGGAGCCACCATCAGACTTTGTGTTACTGTACTCACGATTCAGATTCCAGGGAAGCGCCTCCAATTGGTCTAGTTAGGTCACTTGCCCATGCCTCGGGTGGGGGAGGGTGGGTCACTTTGATTGACAGTCCCAATAAAATCGTATCCATTGAAGGTTCCAAATCGAAACCAGGTGCTGGGTTTTATCAGATAAGGGGGAATGGATGCATGTTAGGCAAAACCTACGGAGCTCCAGGACACAAATGACTATTTCCTCACGAAAGCAAGTCTCCTATGTACACAGGCACTGCCTTCTCCAAATATTTACCACTCGGTTCATGCCTGTAATTCTATCTCTGAGCCCCATACTCCCAGCATGCTTTACAGGGAGGATGGAGGTCTCTAAAGGGAAATCCCTTGTGATTCCTCTGCTCTACCCAAACATTTCTCCTCACTTTCAAGTTTCTTTCTCTTCCAAGACCATAATTTCATATAAACACGAGGCCCTACCACCATCCACCTTCTTTGGGGATCTTGCTGCAAAAATTCCTTCTTTATCTACCTTACATCACCGTGACCCCGTGGTTTAGGGAGTCTTACCTCTGGGAGAAAGCACGACACCCTCAGATCTCTCCTAAATTCCAGTGTGTATCTCCAGCAGTGACCTACGGATTTCTCTCTGGAAAAAAAAAAAAAAAAAAGGAGAATGCAGGGATAACTGGGGAGACCAGTAAGAGAAACCAGAAGATGGGCATGTGAGGAGTGGACAGGACAACAAAGCAAGCAATTGCAAACTAGGGAAAGAAATGTAGAGCAATGTCATGTATCATGGAGAAAATAGCATGGCACTGGTTTCAAGGCTTTTTGAAGAATCCTTACCAGATTGGTTTGGATTTATTAAATGTGGTGGCTTGTATGCCCTAGGGTGATTAACGGTGCCTTTCAGGCTTGACACTTCCACCTAGATGCCCCAGTTTCAGCCCAGCATGACTACATACCACCTTCCCTAGTTGCCCCAGACTTCCATCAAACCTTTTTCTCATTCAGTTTCTCATCATTGCTTGTCCAGCTATAACCCACGAATCTTTCTCTTCTTGGAAAGCTCGCCAAGGCCGCAAAGGAAACAAAGCAGAGTAATGAAGAGAAACTAAGCAGAGTAACCATGGTCAACGCATGGACCTTTTATTCTGTTTTGAAAATTTATTCCGGAGAGCTTAGCAAACGTTCCTCTATCCTGACTCACACACACCCCAGATGATCTGCTTGCTCTTGAGCCTCGTGATTCAGCTACTGGGAGTAGCCTATGAGCTTTTATTTCCTCCTTAATCTTGTTTTGGCAAGTCAGCATGATAGGAGTCCCCCCTTGCTTCGAGGAAAATTTTGAATGAAACATCCAATTAGCAGGTGACTGATGACCTAGGTACTGGTGTCCATGGCTCCTTCCTAGAAAAATTGGAGTGTACCAAACATGAGACCTTTATAGAAGCACCATTATTCCAGTCACTATGACAAACAAAGGATATATCGATCAGAGGGCATTTGGTTGTAGGTAACAGGCACCCAGTAAATCGGTTAAGTAACTGCTTTATTGTAAAAGAGGTGAATAACTGGCTTCTCTGGGAACTGCTACATCTTCGGACGACCTTCTATCTGTCTGCTTTTTCCTTCTGCTTGCAACGCTCTCTCTCGTTGCTAAGGAGTGGCTGTTTCATTGATCTCTTCATATCTTTCCTAACAGCAAGGTTATGTGTGGCTTGGGGCTGTAATGGCCCTCCCTGTCTGCTGGGCTGGTGGTGGGGGGCCGTCCAAGGGGAGGGTTGTGGTCAGGTACGCTCCAAACATGTGTTTGGAGTTCAAATCCTCCTTCTTGGGGGAGGATGGTCCCTCCTCCTTTATCCCATATCTTACCTCTGATTACATAGTACCTGCACTCTAATGATTTAACTGTGGTACACAAAACCTCACGTGGACGCCTCCATGGGGTCTGACGCACCTGCTCTTGTAGAGATGACAAGCTTAGTGTCTACAAACCAGGGGGAAAAGACTCTCAGGAAGTCTGTGTCTGTCTCTGTGAGAAATAGTATTGGAAAGCGATGAAGATCCATTGCTGAAATCCGACAGCAAGATACTTAACGTAGTTACTAGCTGTGCTAACTGATTTAATGAACAGGCAACGTAACAAATGAGCATGTTTACCGAGTTAACTTGTGAAAATGAATATCTGTAATTAAAGCGGCTCACAACTGACAGGCAAACAGGAAATTATTGTTATTATTATACACAAATCATCTTAAAATACCAGAACTTAATAAATGGGGGAAAAAACAAACAATGGCTAAAACTGTCTGCTAAATAAAAAATAATGACGAACACCTGTGGTCTTTTTATAGGACTCCAGTGGAGATTTTTTTTTGAAGACCTAATTATGTTTTTGTAATGGTACCATTTCATTATTTCTCTGTAGCATTATTAAAAGAAAATGTCCATATTTTCTCTGTGTAAAAGGTCTACCACACAGATTCAGGCGTGGTGTTTTCTTAATGCTACAGACACTCTGACAGTTCTAGCTACTTATTGGCAAAGAATACAGCCCTTGGCAAGGCTAGATTTTTCTCTTTGGTAATACTGGAACCTGGCCAGGGGATAAGGGTGATATAGACCCTTCAGACAGATTCTGCCAGCAACTAACTGAGAACCCGTGTAGCCGAGTGGAGAAAAAGAGCCAGTTCTCCAATTGGCCTCCTTGGTCTTGAATCTCAGTGTCCCTTCATGGCCGTGTATCCTCTGGCGAGTTACTAAACCCCTCAGTGCCTTACTTTCCCCATTTGTAAATGAGGATAATCATTATACACATCGAAGAGGATTATTGTTTGAACTAACATCTGAAAAGAACTTACTGTGCTTGGCACATTAGCTACTATTATTACCTGCAAGTTACTATTCTGTGTGTTTTCTTTAACCAAGAAGGTTCTAGGAATGCAGCACCAGAATGCCCTAGCCGTGTAGTCGGGCGGGTGGCAATATGAGTGGTCCAGATCTCCAGAGTTGGAAGTTGATTTTCTTTATAGCATGGAACACCATGTGAAAGGATCTTACTTACCTATTGTCTGCATCTTGCACTAGAATATAAGTTCAGAGGAGGGAGTGCTGTGGTAGGGGGACACCTGGGGGTAGCTTTCGGGACAGATGATTCCATGGGCACATTTTACTTCACTACTGTCCTCTGTCCTGGTAAGTGGATATAAATTTGGGGGGAGGGGGAGAAAGAATTACAGAAAATACAAAATATTCTTCTAAGTTGTAAGAGTGGAGACGGGCGAGATTGAAGACGAGAAATTTGGCCACTCTTGTGAAGATTTCTCCCCCTTTTTTTCACTTGTGGGGCTGATCCTGGAGCTCAGCTCAATTGTATATAATGCTTGTCTAAGAGATAAGCATAGAAAAAGAAGGTTCTAGAATTTAAAGGAATCCATTCAGGCTGTTGAAATAGTGGTTGAAAGTAATTTCGTGCCTTCCTAAAATGGATCGTGGGAAGGTCACTCTTCCTTTTTACTCATTTCTGTCATAGCAAAGAATTTAAAGAAGTTCATGTATAGTAAAGGGATCCACATCCCCCTTGAGCTATTGTCCCTGAAGGAAAGGGTCAAGCGGAAGCCATTTCTTCATGTCCTGTGATTCCCTTTGGGCTTTGGTCACATTGCACAAATTGAAGTTGGGATGAATAATAGAGAAGCAACCAAGAAATGGCAGGAGACGGTGTGCCGAGTGGCCAGCCTTGGTGACTTTCAAGCAGCTCTTGTACTCTAAATTAAAGGAGAAATTGAAGACATGGTCATAAATATAAGACAAAAGTCAATGACAATGCAATGAAAATCTTACCATCGTGCTCATAGAAGCAGCCTCTGGTGCCTGAGTTCAATAAAATAAGGCAGTAGATAACTATTGTATAGATACTATTGTGTGAAAGTTCTCTCCAAGAACAGACTGAGCTGCAGCAGAGGCAAAATCACATTGCATGTGGGAAAGAGTACTAACAAGGGCAGGATAGACCCTACTGAACTCCATGGTCTTGAGCCTCTGTGAAAGGCAAGGGCAAGTTGGATTAAGGAATTCTGCAGCCAGGGCTTTAGAGGGCGCATGTTTAGATTTATGGGAGCTGACGAAAAGAGAGAGTCTTTGACCAAGAACAACTGGAAAAGAATGTTCTAGAATTCTTGAGTCGGCCCAAGGAAAAAGATGCCAGCGGTGTGGCTAGGAAGAAATAGTTGAATACTCTCAGAAGGCAGCCACCAGCATGGTGGTTAAAACCAAGAGCTTTGAAATCAGACATAAGTTCAAGTCTCCTCTCTGAGACTTAGTATCTGTGTAAAGTTGGGGAAGCTACTTACACACACATAAGCCACAGTTTTCCTCTTTCTGCAATGAAGATAGCAGTCCTTACCTTATAGAATTGTCAGTCAGATTGAATAAGATGATAAATAGAAAACAGCATGGATCTCACTCAGTATATGGGGCTGTCACCATGCAAGCAGTGTGAAATGGTAGAGGTGGTAAGAAATCATATTGATATAGACGACACACTGTCTTCAGGTAATTTAGTCTCTGAAGGCTTTTCTACTTGAAAAGGGGGATTTCTTTCCTAATTTATTCTGACCCAAAGAATTACACCCTCTTAGGTAGACAAAGTGTTATTTAGAGATTTCCAATATGCCACCTTGATTTTAATGTTTACACAGATGAAAAGTGGCTTTTGTAGATTTTCTTTTCGATATACTATGATCTCTCAACATTTAATAAAAAAGATGTGTTTTGACCAAGACAGCCCGTCAATTCAGTCAAACATCTAATTTGGCAGATTCTCCCCTCCCTCGACCTGAGTGACAGGCTGTTTGCCAACCTGATCTAATCGACTAAATGTTTTTGGTGCTCTGTCAATACAGACTCAGGTGATTTTTCGTCTTTGTTATTTGCATGGACAAAGGTACTGGATTTGAAGAAAGTGGGTGATCCTGGTGAATTTAAACCATTTGCTTGTGTGTTTGCTTCTTAATTTGGTCCTTTGAGGGCTTATGATCCAAAGGGAATATGTAGGGAGAACCTAGAAGAAGAGATTGGAAAATGAACCTGGAATGGATACTCAGTAATTAATGATATGCTCAGGAGGAGGGGGTTTTAGAATGGAAAGTGTAGGCAGCTTAAACATAACTTGGAGCTCGGCCCTGAGGACCCATCCCCCGGTTGGGGTTGGGTTGGTTATAAGGAAGTCTTGTTTGTTTCCAATTTCTGTACCCATTGACCTTCTACCATTGATAGTGGAAATTTAATTTCTCTTGCCTCCCAGCCTCTTCCCTAATTTTCTTGAAGAAGCAATCCCATCATTTCCTTTTGGGGAATTATCCGTCTCCAGCCCAGTATGGGCTTGCTTTGTTATACTTAAATCAGTTTAGCCTTTTCTCTTGTTCTTTTGTCACAAGCTAGGTCCCTGCTCTCCTGGGACTCAGAATCATTGGGACTTTAAGGGCAGAAAATGTATTAGGAGCGCATTCACTGGAGTGGGGGAGGTATGAGAAGCTTATGTTGTTCCTGCTATCCAGACCCCCAGTCCCGCCCTGCTTTCTGTATTTTTCCAAGCTTGGTTCTCTAGCCTTCCTTCTTCCCTAATCCTAACCCCTTCCTCTTCCTCTAAGCCTTCCTTGTTCTGACAACATTGGTCAGAATCTGTTTATGTGACTCGCAAACAAAGATGGGACTGCCTTCGCTGGCTGGCCGGCCAACAGACATTCTTCTCTCCGTATTGTATGCTCACAGGTCTGCCTCGCACAACAGAGGCTGATTGTGTATTCACATTCATGGCGTCTCCTGAAGTCAGGTAGAGGTGGCTGTATTCGTTAGCTACAACTGCTGTAACAAAGTACAAAAACTGGGGGAGGCTTAAACCACAGGAATGTGTTGTCTTGTTTTGGAGGCTG
Organism: Paguma larvata; assembly: GCA_030068075.1. Taxonomy (NCBI): domain Eukaryota; kingdom Metazoa; phylum Chordata; class Mammalia; order Carnivora; family Viverridae; genus Paguma; species Paguma larvata. The sequence goes on along the minus strand of CM057841.1, from coordinate 30,598,035 downwards.
GAAGTCCAAGATCGAGGTGTCGGCAGGGCTGCTTCCTTCTGAAGGCCGCAAGGGAACGATTCGATTCGTTCCAGACTCCTCTCCTTGTCTGGCTTTGTTCTCCCTGTGTCTTCATATCACCTGCCCTCTGTGTCCAAATTTCACCGGTGGCTAAGACCCACCTTAAAGACTTCACTTTTTTTTTTTAATTTTATTTTTTTTTATTTTTGAGAGAGAGAGAGAGAGAGAGAGAGAGAGAGAGCATGCGCGAGAGAGCACGAGCAGGGGAGGGGCAGAGAGAGAGGGAAACACAGAATCCCAAGCAGGCTCCAGGCTGTCAGCACAGAGCCCGACATGAAGCTCAAACCCAGGAACTGCAAGGTCATGACCTGAGCTGAGGTCGGACGCTTAACCGACTGAGCCACCCACTTTTTAAAAAATAAATGTTTATTTATTTATTTTGAAAGAGTGAGTGTGGGGGGGGGGACAGAGAGAAAGGGAGAGAGAGAATCCCAAGCAGGTTTCCTGCTCTCAGCACAGAGCCTAACAAGTTCATGGCTTGATCGCATGAACTGTGAGATCACAACCTGAGCTGAAATCAAGAGTCAGACGCTTAACCAGCTGGCCACTCAGGCACCCCAAGACTTCACTTTAATTTGATTACCTCTGTAAATACCTTATCTTCCAATAAGATCAGACTCTGCAGGTATTGGGGATTAGGACTTCAACACATAAATTTGGGGGAGGCACAATTCGAACCTTACAGGTGGCCAACTGACCCAGTTCTAACCAGAGGTTTAAGGGGAATGTTCTTTCTGGGAAAAGGTTTCCTGTGTGGCAGCGGAGAGAGATGTATAAAGGAAGGGCTAATTCTCTCCCGTCCTGCTTTGGATGCTGTAGTGTTGGGATATAATACTCAGGGTTACAGCAGCCATCTTGTGATCAAGAACTTACAAGCTGGAGGCCGAATCTCTGCTTGTGGAGGATGGTAGAGTAAAAGAATGGAAAAAAGAAAGTAATGCGGATCCCTCATGCAGTCCTGAACCAATGCAGGAACACCTAGCTCCAAACCTAAAAATGTGAGATAATTAAATGCCTTGTTTAAATTACTGTCACTTGTTACCATTCCTCCTCGAGACAGAACCCTCCCCAGATCCAATAAAATCCTCAGTGGCTTATGTCCCCACTCCTTTTCTCATTCCCTCAATATTCACAGACTATTAATGTACCCAGGGTATAAATGTCTGATATCACATCTAATCATAACATTTCAAGGTCATCCAACTGGGTCCCTTCTTCTACCTTTTCTGATGCATAGATTTCTCCTGACGTCTGGGTCAGTGGCAGAAGAAGCCACTAAATCTCTGTTGCATTAGACCACCCCACCCTGGGAAGTACAGTTCATTTCTTTGCCATTTTCCTCACATTTTACTGGAGGTGTGGTGGATACCGACGTGGGGTCATGAAGGAGTGTGGGTGTAAGACAGGCTCACAGAGGAGCTAGCTTTTTTCTTTTTCTTTGTAAAAAAAAAAAACTTTTTATGTTTATTTATTTTTGAGAGACAGAGAGACAGAGAGACACAGAGCATGAGTGAGGGAGGAGCAGAGAGAGAGGAGGCATAGAATCTGAAGCAGGCTCCAGGTTTTGAGCTGTCAGCACAGAGCCCTATGTGGGGCTCAAACTCAAAAACTGTGAGCTCATGACCTGAGCTGAAGTTGGATGCTCAACCAACTGAACCACCCAGGTGCCCCAGGTGCTAGCTTTTTAGGATTTCTTCTCCTTTTTTGTTTTATTTAATTTTAATTATTTATTTCTTTGAGTAACTATCCTATAGGGAAGGCCTGATCAAAGTCCGTAACTGCATTGAGGAAGAAGAGATGAATAAAATGATTAAAATTGTCCTGGGGAGAGTGACATGCTTACATCCCAGGGTTTTTTGGACTAAATGAGTTAATACCTATGTATAAAGCACTTAGTACAGTGACAGACCGGGTAAGAATTTCTATATAAGTATTAACAATTAATGTACAGTTTATCATGCTGGCGATTGTTTACATACTTAAAGGAAAGCTGGGATACTTCTGCAGAATCTACAATAGCCTGAGATGGTAGTTCCCAATTTCGACCACGTATTACAATCAATACTAACCAAGGTGATGCTCAGCTCCACTGAACTGGAACTCTGGAGTTGAGGCTCAAAAAAATCTGCATTTCTCACTGTTCCCCACATGGTTCTGATGAAGCCAGCCTCATACTCTATGTGGAAATTATTGACAGTCCAAGGACAATGGCGACATTTTGCTTATCGGATCTTACCTATAGTGACAATGGGACAGGTATCATGGAAAAACCTATAAAAAATAATATTAACCCCTTATTTTGTAGATGGGAGGTTGGAGGCTAGAGTGATAGAATGACTACTGAAACCACACAGCTAGTTAGTGGCAGAGATGGGGCCCAAACTCCCACCTGGAACCTTTTCTTTGAGCTTCTTTCCTACCCTGTAATCCTCTGCTAAGCTATACACTCACAAGTGGCAGGATGGGGGTATCGTCCTTGTATTTCTCCTGTTATCTTGGTGCCCAGAAAAGAGTCGGACTCTAATATATATGTTTAATGGTGAACGAATTGTACTTAAACCATCTTCTTCCATCTCTCTGACTCGTGTGCCACAAAGAGTTCAGTTTTGCAGCAAGTGGGGGAGTGGGTTGTGAGCTCTGCACTGACGGGGCTCAGTCAGACAGGAAAAAGGGGAGGTTGTGTCCTCTGTTACATAAAGATTGATTCCTCAGGGCTTTTGGGATTCTCTCGGATGGAAACTTTTCCTTGCTGCTTCTTAAGAGTAAGACTTATGCCTAGAACTTCATCTTGGCCAAGATGCTTTTGGTTCAGGGTTTAAGAAACCAACTTGAGCTTTCTTAAGTAGGAGTGGGGATTTATTAAAAGGAGACTGGCTTATTCCATGGAGCCCAAGGGCCTCAGGGTGAACCACTCCAGGAGTTACAAAACCTCTAGGGACTCAGGCCGCCATGTCTTCTCTTCTTGTGTCTCTACTCTTTTGTCCCTGCAGATATGCCTTCTCTGCTTCTCCAACTGGAAGATCCAAGACAATGAGGCCATAATTTCTAGGGATTCCCCATCTTCCCAAGTCCCTTATTTATAGGCATAGGCAAAGTTCTCTAGCTGCCTTTAGGTCACAATTCCAAATTTCTTGGGAAAAGCCTTTATATGCCCACATGGGGCCATGGGGCCATCTATTCTTGGATTAACTATGGTTAGGGCCTCTGAGGTACTAGCATTAGTATTACAGAATGCTAACGTGAGTGTCAGAGTAGTTGTGGACCAAGTATAGTTCTTGCAGATAGTGTGGAGGAAGGTGTGTGTGCATGTGTGTGTGAGCTAGCAGACTCTCGAAGCAGCATGGATGGGAGGTGGGTTTGTCAACTTTACTATGAAAACAAACAACTCCCAAATCTCAGTGACTTACGACAATAAACATTTACATCTCACTTTACATGTGCTGTGGCTCTGTGCCACATGTCTTCTCAGCCAGGACTCAGGTGGAAGGAGCAGCCCTTGTCTGGGAAATGTCTTTTTTGTCACAATGAGAAAAGAACAGGAGGCTGGGCCAAGCTATGCACCTGCTCGGAAAGCTTCCCTTTGGAAGTGGCTTGGCTGGAGTCTGCTCACAGTCCATTGGCCAGAGAAGTCCCAAGGCCAAGCCTAATGATGAGGGAAGGAGCGCACACCACCTCCAGGAAGGCTCTGCAGTTCCATCATTGGTGGGCAGGTGGGGGGATCCTTTACAACCAAGTGTGAACGATAACAGTCGGCCACAACAGGTCTTAATAACGACAACAATAATTAACCTTTAACAAATGTTTAAAATGAGCTAAACAGTGTGCAAAGAGGCTTATGCAAATTGCCTCATTTAATTATCCCAATAACCTTATGAAATAACCACTATTGCCCTCATTTTATTGACTAGAAAATGGAAGCTTACGTAGGTTAAACAACCCGCCTCATGCTTCAACCCGTAAGTGGAACTGCCCAGATCCAGTGCAGGTGCTCCCGGGGAATGTCACCTGTGTCACTTTCCTGTGGCTGCTGTAACAAATTGCTACAAATGTAGTGGCTTAAAACCACACACATCTAGCTCTTTTTTGGTTATTGCAGCAAGCGTGCAGCACCATGTGGAGTAGTGTCCCAGGACACCTTCCGCAAGGCCATGCGGGAAGTCCTGCATGTCCTCCAGTGCAAGAGCCCAAAGTTTTTGGAGACAGTGGAGCTGCGGATCACCTTGAAGAACTATGACCCTCAGGCTGACATATGCTTCTCGGCACCGTCAGACTTAAGTCCACTCTCCACCCCAGGTTCACCGTTTGTGTTTTGGGGGACCAGCAGCATTGCAGTGAAGCCAAGGCTGTGAACATTTCCCACACTGAGGCACTGAAGAAACTCAACAAGAATAAAAAATTAGTGAAGAAACTGACCAAAAGTATGATGCCTTTTTGGCTTTAGAATCTCAGATTAAGCAGATCCCATGAATCCTGGGCCCAGGCCTGAATAAGGCTGGCAAGTTCCCTTCCTTGCTGGTCTACCATGAGAACATAGTGGTTAAAGTAGACAAAGTGAAGGCAATGATCCAATTCCAGATGAAAAAGGTGCTGTTTCTGGCCGTAGCTGTTGGCCATGTGACGATGGTAGATGATGAGCTTGTGTACAACATCTACTCAGCTGGCAATTTCCTGGTGTCATTGCTCAAGAAGAATTGACAGAATGTCCGGAGTTAGACATCAGGAGCACCATGGGCAAGCCCCTGCGCTCATGCTAAAGCATAGTGTAATAAACACTAGTGCTACTAAAAAACCCAGCCAACCAGCCAACCCCCGCGCCCCCATCTGTTATTACACAGTTCTGAAGTCTGTTCTGGGTCTCACTAGAGCTAAAATCAAGGTATAAGCAGGGCTGCACTCATTGTTGGAGGCTCTAGGGAAGAGTCCATTTCCTTGCATTCACCCCATCCCTTGATGTGTGTCCCCTTCCTCCATCCCTGAAAGTCTGCAGTGGTGGATTGAGTCCTTCTTACATATTACTTCAACCCTGCTTCCATTGTCATATCTCCTTCCCTGACTTTCTCCTCTGCCTCTCCCAGTTTTTTTTTTTAATTTTTTTTGGGGCGCCTGGGTGGCTCAGTCGGTTGGGCGGCCGACTTCGGCTCAGGTCAGATCTCACGGTTTGAGTTCGAGCCCCGCGTCGGGCTCTGTGCTGACGGCTCAGAGCCTGGAGCCTGCTTCGGATTCTGTATCTTCATCTCTCTCTGCCCCTTCCCGCTTGCGTTCTGTGTTTGTCTCTCAAAAATAAATAAATGTTAAAAAAAAATTAAAAAAAATTTTTTTTTATGTTTTCATTTATTTTTTGAGAGACCAACAGAGAGAGAGAGACAGTGCAAGCAGGGGAGGGACAGAGAGAGAGGGAGACACAGAATCCAAAGACAGGCTCCAGGCTCTGAGCTAGCTGTCAGCACAGAGCCTGACATGGGGCTTGAGGTCACAAACTGTTAGATCATGACATGAGCTGAAGTCGGCCCCTTAACTGACTGAGCCACCCAGGCGCCCCTCTCTCTCCCACTTTTAAGGACTCTTGTGATTACATTGAGCCCATCCAGATAATCCAGAATTATTTCTCCATCTCTAGGTCCTTAATCACACCTGCAAAGTCTCTTTTGCCATGTTAGGTGACATATTCCTGGGTTCTGGGGATTAGGATGTGGCCATCTTTGGGGGACTGTTATAATGCCTACCACACACCCGGTGTGTATGTGGTGCTGTATGTGGTCTCCGGGAAACCTCTGAAAGAAAGGACAAACATAACCATCCCTCCTACTTTCATTTATACTGATTTTTCCATAAATCAAGAGCAAAGTGCATATGCACAAATAAAGAGAGAGATGGAATAAATAAGGGAATCAGCATAGAGCTCAAAGCTGATCATATGTTAGTTGTGTAGGAGAGAGAGCCTATTGCTGGCTCTTAAAGTAGAAAAACCAACTTATTTCGTTACTAGTGTTCCTGGCATGATGCCATAATTAATATATGGTAACAATATTACTAAGAATGAAAACACACAATTATGCCCTTAAAAATGTCAACATGAAAAGTAAACTTAATAAAAGATAGGCACAGAAACATATATAGCAAAGATTATCTTTAATAATGAAATTATTTATGATCAAACATTTATACTTAATTTCAGTTCAATTCTAAAATAGTCACAGTAATGTCATGATTAAATATTAATGCTAGCAGAAACAACGTAATTGGGAGGTTATTAAAGCTTCAAATTAAGTTTCTTTTTCTTTTCCTAACCAAAAAGTTCTGCCTAGAAGGGCATCAGGGGATTTCCAGCACATGTGTTTTGTTCACAGGGATTTGCTGGGCTGAGAAAGGGACTGCATCAGAAGAGGTTAAGCCCAAAGTCCCAGGCAACATCATGGGCCACTTTTCTGTCTCGTGATTACTCTTTGTGTAACCAAAGGAGTGGCCATTACTCTTGCCTTTCTTGGAGTAGAGCTGGCCGGTGCTTGGGGTATAACAAGTTATGGATTGCTGCCTAGTGAACCACCCCAAAGCTTAAAAACAACCACTTCATTGCACACAACTCTATGGGTCAGCAATTTGGGCTGGACTGGAGCCTGTCTCATCTCGGGTTACTTCCAGTTGCTTGACTGAAGCTGGGTATCTATGACGGCCTAACTCACATTTCTGGAGATTGGTGCTTGGCCGTCAGTGGGGTCACCTGTCTACCGGAGGCTAGCCTAGGCTTCTTAATATGGTGGCTGAGTTCTAAAAACAGCAAGAGAAACAGAGAGTAAACCCTAATTTGCAAGTGTCTTTTGAGCCTCTGCCCAGGGCATGTTTGCAGATCACTCTATTGGCCAAAGGAAGTCACGTGATGAAGACAACAGTCCCATTGGATTGACCTACACCTGGGCATTGATAGAAGAAGGCACCATTCACTGTGGACCATGACTATCCATCAGCCACATGGGGAATTCTCTAGCATGCATTTAGCATTCTCTAGAGATAAATGAGACAGAAAAGGGAGTATGAATGTTTTATGCTCTCTGTATCCTAACAGGGTTGTTGTCCCCAAGAAAGAAGCCATGCACATTTTTGTCATTCAAGAACAAGCTCCCTGTACGGGTTCCTCTTACCTTCTCAATGCTTTGGGCAGAGACGGGGTGCCCATGATCAAAGACTCATGAATTGTTTAAATCTCATCATAAGCCGAGAAGCATGTGACACCCATTTCACACTGACAGAACCCTAGACTGAGCATCACCTCAGGAGTCTAGGTCATTACTCTTCAGTGGCAAAGTCCAGATTCAGATTGTGCTTCTCCACAGAGTTGTGTACATACATTGTTATGCCTCTGGATGTACTCTAACAGATTTTCTCCCTACATACTCTATCAATTACTAAGGGAGGATTGTTGATATCTCCAACCATAGCTGTGGATTTGCCAATTTCTCTTTTTAGTCTATTGGGTTTTACTTCGTATATTTTGAAGCTCTATTATCAGGCATAATTTAGAGTTGTTAGATCTTCTCAATGATTTACCTTTTGTCATTAGATATTAGATACTATAATATCTGTAATGTTAGAAATATCATTAGAAGATTCTGGATAATATCCCTGTTCTGAAGTCTGCTTTGTCTAATATTAGTAAAGTCCCTTCAGCTCCCACATAATTAGTGTTTGCATGATGTCTTTTCCCTATTCATCTATTTTTAACTTATCTACATTCTTTTACTTTGACTGCTTGTGAGATTTTTTTTAATCGTTGGCTTTCAGCAATTTCATGATGGTATTTTGGTGCAGTTTTTCTTTAAGTTCATTCAACTTCTAGTTCATTGAGCTTCTTGAATCTGAACTTATGGACCTCTGGATGAATGTTCTTTCTTTGTCAATCTTTTATTTTATTTTTTTTAATGATTATTGACAAGCAAATCAGAAACAGAGTTTGAATTTACCAAGACACAAAAGAACACAATATTGATTCAGTAACTGGGATTGGGACAGAAACGACCAGCTTGATAAACACCAGGAAGAGTCAATTCATCTAGGGATCAAAATTCTCTGTCAGGACTCAGGATAGTTGGCTCTTGTCTATACCTGCCAGGTATGTGCTGTGTAAACTTAGGCAAGTCACTTCTTTAGTACCTCACTTTTCCTGTCTTGAAAATGAGGGATTTGGGTCTTCTGAAACCTCTGCCAACCCCTTTATTTCAGTGTTCCGTGAGTTAATGCAGCCTTTTCAAAGCATGCTTCAGAAACAGGAATCTCATGTAATGATTTAGAGAAAAAAAGGGGTCTCCTCATTCAAAGGCATCTGGGAAACTTTGCATACTATTGTATTTCATAGAATTTATCATGCCGTTAAATAAATACATACCATTACTTTATGCTCAACCAAGAAAGACAAACTGCTACCAACCAAACCATGAAATAACTCTTTCCTAGTACTAAGAATTTTTATTTTCTACTTATTGAAAGAGTTCTATAATATTTATGTAAATATATGTATTTTAAACAAATGATCAGAAGAGTCCAATTCAACATGAAGGAAGCCTAAGCAACTTAATTTGCTTAAATTTTCTTTTTTAATACCCAAGAGTGATTATGATGACTCCAAGTCAAACAACAAGTGTTTGTGTTATTTTACAAAGTATCCTCTTCTATAGCTTCTTCTATGTCATCAAGAGTTTGGATGATGCAACATTTCTTAAAAACATGCACCACTATTGTTTCTGGGATTTTCTTCCAACCCACTGACACCCACTCTGCAAATTTTAATGCATATGTTCGGGCACAGCTGTTTTCTGGCTGACTACAACTGTAAGATGCATTTTGATTTAAGAAATGTTAAAATGTGGGAAAAAATGTGCATTTTGGAATGAAGGAAATATGGTATAATCCCTTCCAAGATATGCATAATACATGGTGCATATTTAAGGCTTTGAGATATCCTACACTAAAAAAGAGTCTGTTTAACTATTTATCCCAGTGTTTCCCAAACTTAACTGACCCTGGAATCTGGGCCCAATCCTAATATTTTCAGGATCTTAAAAGAGTATAAATGGAAGTCTGTATACCAACAACTCAATATTGAAAGTTATAAATTAAACTAACAATATGTTATGTAATATATGCTATATCTTCCTATCTTGACAAATATACCTTCCTAATTACCTGGAAATCCAGGTTTGAATTCAGAATTCCTGGACACCTTGGACCTCTGTTTTGGAAGAGTTTGGCCCATAGCTCATGGTCTAGTCTTTCTTCTGTTCCACCCTTGGTGGTGTCTCATGCTACAAGAAGCCCCAGTACGCATGTGTGGACACTCCAGTTGTACATTCACATTCAAGTTTCTTCCCCTGTTCGGGTATGAAGACTGTAGACTAGAGGAGCCCCATGGGTTCTGAGTAGACATGTCTCCTTGGACCTGTGGACTCCTTATCCCAAAGGGCACAGATTGGGGAGGGCCAGAGTAGGCCTCTGTTCTTTAAGACCTAGGTCAGGGGCTTCTCTTTCAGGGCCCCAAAGATGGGATTGCTGGAATGTTTTTATTACATAACACCTACCAACATCCCATGGAATAGGCAACATTTTCCAAGAGCTCCTCTGAGGGTGGGTGGTTCTATTGGTGAGTATGCTTGTACTTTCTTTCCCTTTCTTTTTCTCTCCTCTTCCCTTCTGCACTGTTTGTTTTAAACCCTCCTTTAGTTGATTTATAGCATCCAATTTTTGTATAAACACCTTTACCCCCTTCCAAAGACATTCATATCCTTTCTTCTCTATGACATCTTTAGGGGCCTGGGGGGAGTAATAGTACCCTGTTTTGGTACTTTTGGTAGTTGAGGAAAACAGTGGCACAGAGCAGTAAAACAACGGGTCCATGGCATTGAGCTTGGTAACTGTGTTAGGCTAGACCTCCAGACTCTGCTTCTTCACTGCCAAGAGAAGAAATTAGTGATATCTTACCTGTTAAGAGTGTGACTGTATACATTAAGGGATACTTATGACAAGTTCCTAATTGTCATGTTTGTTCAGGGAGATGCTGTGTAGTAGGATGCAGAAGGTTGAAGCCAAAGAAGAGCAGGGATCTGGAAATAATACATGCAGATCCCCTAACTCAGTCACCTTTCTGCCCAAATCTATTGCACAAAAATCTTGATAACAATTCAAGTTAAATGAAGGGAATTTGTTTTACCATCTGGAACATTCTCTTGGCCCTCCTAGAGGCGTGAAAAGAGGAGCCATACCAATGGAATGGAGACAAAATCCTGTTAAGTTGGGCCATAATTCTGTAGAGAGTGGCTAAGAACAGGTGTATGTGTGTGTGTGTGTGCGTGTGTCTTTCACAAGTATGAACAATTAGCACCTATTTACAAGTATAACCCCCACCTCCACCGCAAGGTAAGCTTTTAATTCTATAAACAAAAGGAGAGATACTTTCCTTCCTCTTTTCCAGGAGTCTGCACTCTAGAAGTCTCACCTTCTAGATGACCAGAAGCTGGACCTTGGAAGTCCTTGTTATTCTCCTTCTGTTTGGTGTTTGACCATGAAGGTGAATGAAGCCTTCTGCTCTGTTCAACCCAACTGTACAAGTTTACCCAAATTGACAACACTTGTAAGGTAGTTCCATTTTTCAAAAGGTTTGGAAAGCAATACTCCCCTTTCAGGGGCTTTATGTACCTCCAACCACAGTTCCGCAGTGCAGGCCAGCTCCTTATACTCCCATTTCAACAGGAGACTGAAGAATGCTAATTTCTTTTCTGGCGTGGTACTTAAAATTCTCACTCTGAGCCAGTTCACACCACAACCGGACTAGTTATTAGGCTGGTGTCAGTAACACCTCAGGTTCCATCGAATCTCTATGAAGGGTGGTATATTAATTGGGGTCTCTAACGCTGTTGTTAGTGAGAATTCTAAAGCACAATTAGTATTAATAGCCACTATAATTGACAAGAACACTTTTGTTGCTTCTCTAAAATGCTTTGTCCCTTACACTGAAAGCCACAACACATGTATGTGTAATCAGGGAACCCATGGAAGACAGAGAACTAGTGTAATTAGAGTGACAGGTGACAGATTTAGCCTTTCAAATTAAGACCTAGAGTTAACACTGCCTTTATCCCCCCCCTCCAGTCCCTAATCTAGTGGTATTATTTGCATGACTATAACCCTCTCCAAGATTATGTAGATATTCTATATGACTGATATTTACTTTAAATATATGTCAAATATCCAAGAGCTGAAAGAGAAGTTCAAATGCAATTTGTACTTATCAAGAGGTGGGTGGCTAAGGCCAGAGTCACTATTTATCTTTTGATTTCTGCCTTAGTCTTTATGAATAAACAAGAATATGAGTCTCTGGGAAAACACTGTCCATAGGGGAAAAGTCAACAGTAAGCATGTGTTTGATGCTGTAGGACTCCCCGTTTTTCACTTTGCACCTTCTCAAGGAATGAATCAGTGGTGATTTTCTTGTTTGATCTAGCAGCACTCAAATGCCCCAGGAAATGGGTTCACATCCTAAAAGGAATTATTCTCACTGATTTTTAAGGCTCCTCTCCCCATTGCCTTTCTCTATGATTCCTGTAATAATGCTCTTGAGATAAATGTTACATCCCACCTGAATAAAATACCAATTTTTGGAACGAAAGGAAGATAGAGAAGTTTGGGGAAAATAGAAGAGAATTCAGGTCAAGAATAGAGACTGGAAGATAAGAACTCTGGAAAGGTCATTGCCCACAAGGTGGGATGGAGGACAAAAAGAGACCTGAGAGGAACAAACGCTTCATTTTGGACACTAATGCTTTTCTGCTACCACACAGCAAAACTGGAGCATCCAAGAAACATTTCTGGCCACCACCCTGAGGGTTTTACTTTTGTTTGCTTGTTTCTTTACCTGCTTATTTCCATGAAAATCCTATCCAAAGTGGTTTCCATTTGTTCGTTTGTTTGTTTGTTTGTTTGCTGTTCTAGCAATGTGTTCACAGGATCTGGTCAAATAGACTGCTTTGTGATTTTCAAGACACCCGGAGAGGATAGCAGAAGTAAGAGTCATGTCTTAAATAAATATAGCAGCACTTACCAAATATTTCCCACCCTCTGCCTTGTAGGCACATGGTAGGATTACACTTCCTGCTCCTCTAATGGTTGGATGGAGCTGCGCACCAGCCCAGGTCAGTGAGGTGTAAGTAAAAGTAATGCTTGCCTTTTCTAGGCTGGAATGTCTCATTCCTGGTGCAAGACTGTCCTGAGCTTCCTTTTGCCCTGGCATAGTGACCAGCAAGATTTGGGGGAGGTGGGGCTGGCTGCTCCACTGGCCACATCTCTGAATGACTGCCATGACAAATGACACGAACTCCTCTACTGACCTAGTATAGACATGTGTTGTGAATGACCACTGTTACTGTGAGTCTGTGAGCTTTTGAAATTCCTTGTTACTAGAGCATATTCTAGCTTATTCTGATGCATGCAGTCAGTTTGAGACCGAGTGTGATGCACAAACTGTAGAGACGCATGGTTCCGGCTACAGATGCATGTCTCATTTGGGGTTTTCCAGAGAAACTGATAAAGGAGAGAGAGAGAGAGAGAGAGAGAGAGAGAGAGAGAGAGAGAGAAAGTGAGTGTGTGTAGAGAGAGATTTATTATGAGAAATTGGCTCACATGACTATGGAGGCTGAGCAGTCTCAAAAATCTACAGCCTGCAAGCTGGAGACCCAAGAGACCCAAAGATATATTTCCAATTTGAGTCCAAAAGCCTAAGAACCAGGAATGTCTCCTGTAAATTCTGATCTAAAAACCTGCAGGCTTGAGACCCAAAAAGAGCCAATAGTTCAGCTTAAGTCCGAAGTAAGAAACAGACTCACGTCTTGGCTCAAGCTCTCAGGCAGGAGAAGTTCCCTCTCATTTAGCCTTTCTGTTCTCTTCAGGCTTTCAACTGATTGGGTGAGGCATCTGTATTACGGAAGACAACCTGTTTTATTCATCCTAACAATTCAAATGTTAATCTCACCCGAAAACACCCTTATAGGCATACCCAAAATAATGTTTGAACAAATATCTGGCCAGCCTAGGGCCCAGGTAAGTTGAGACATAAGATTAACTGTCATGAGATGCGTTTGAAGCATTGTGGGAAACAAATTCATTCTATGGTGGACAAATCTAGGAGCCAACAGGGAGTAATGGAATCTGGTGTTATGATCAGTCTATTTGGCCAGTGAGACTCCAAAGACCATTTGAGGGCGAGAGGGACAAATGTCTGGGGTTTATCTGAAACCCACATATCTAACAGCCCCTCTTGACATGCCAGTGTGACTTTCCATCTTGAATCTTCCCAGGGTACACAGGGTTCATGTAGTTCTGATCTTGAATTTGTTTGCTCTAGTGCTCTTTTTGAAGGATGGGAAAGGCCTTTATCTCCCTCTTACAAAGTCTTGTTATTCGGTCCTTAAAGTTGACTTTTTGGCAAAATGTTGCCAAGAGGACAGTTCCCGGGGAAAACAAAACAAATCAACTGTAAGTTGGAGAACCTCCCTCGTGGATCACTACACCTACCAGCTATGGTTATTCTAACTTTCATTACACTTAATCCCACTAGTCTCCAAAGAGAGGCTGGCTTTCTGTGGACTTGAAGAGAATGTCAAAAGAAAGCTTACCTCTTAAGACTGAGGTTAGGGTCTAAAGATGTAAGACAAAAACTTTGTATAATCAAAAATTTCATTGAAATATTTTAAATTTGGGGCACCTGGGTGGCTCAGTCTGTTAAGAGCCTGACTCTTGATTTTAGCTCAGGTCATGATCTTATGGTTTTTGGAACGAGTTCCCCGTTGGGCTCTGGGCTGACAGCATGGAGCCTGCTTGGGAATCTCTCTCCCCCTCTCCCTCTCTGCCCCTCTCTGGCTCACATGCATGTGTTCTTTCTCTCTCTCTCAAAATAAATAAATAAAATTAAAAAAAATATTTTAAGCTCACTAGGACATATAGCAAACATGATTTAGGGGATACAGTATCAAACCTTAATAAGTCCAGAACTGCCATATTCTCCTTAAAGTGTTGGAATCATAGTTTCTTGAGTTGAATAGATCTTGAGTTTCTTGCTAATATGTAGGCACTCTATTATATTAAAAACTCTTTTTTGTTCCCTGAGCACATTCACCTGACTTTGTGGAAACTGCATGTTTGTGTATGGGGATTCCACTGGCCTTCTTCCTGTGTATGGCAGACATTAGCATAAGAGAAGCTCAATTTAGAATCCAATGTGGACTAGCCTGTGAAGTTTTAAAATTCTTGGCATTCCTTAGTAGACTTCTGCCCATCTTAGATGTCCTTAAAGGTCACCAGAGCAACAACCCCAAGGAACCACTCTAGGGGCAGATTTTCAAAAATTAGCTTTGAGCTCAACTTCTTGGTAAGTGAAAGTGATTAAAAAGGATTTTAAGCACGCAGCCCATGACGGCTGAAAGTGGCAGATGGTGTGAGCTAGTACATTATGTCAAGGAATCCATGTACATTTTTGCAACCATTTACAGCTCTTGGTACATATTAATACTCCCAGAACGCTGTCATCACAGGAGCCTGGCCAGCTGACCCTCGTCAAATGTGCCATTTCTTTTTTGTTTCCAAAAGGCTTCATTTGAGTTGCATTTTCCTATCCTCTCCTATGAGAATCTTGTTTGGAGGTTTTGTTAAGAATTCAAGGCATTCAGAATTACTCTTTGAGTCTCTTATTTTATTTATGTCTCATTTGTCCCAGATAGATGTTGGGGGCTGGGGAACTTTTACTCCTTGGCTGCTCTGTTGCGAGTGACTTCCCCCTTCATGCAGTAAGACCTCCGGGAAGACAGGGGCAATATGAGTTCACAAACTTCAGTTTATTGACCCTAGAGCCACTGCAGTGATGAGAAGCATACATTTTGGTAGGCTAGCTGGTCCAAATTGAGCTGCCTAATCCTGGTGGGTCTTGTCCTTGTGTGCTGTTGCATTAGCAGAAGAAAAGGTCTAAAATTTGAGCTTGCATTGACCCAGTAAAATGCACCAGCTACTACTGTCTTTTTGGGAACAATAACTTTCATTTTCAAAATATCTGGGAAAACTGTAAAAATGGCCCCCAACCTTCGTCTAACATCTAGCTCATCTCTTACTTCACACAAAGCTGTTTTGCAGTTTGGGGCAACTTTGCCAAAGGACTTCCTTGAATGTGATCACCCTTTCTCATACTTGACAAGCCATGGAAGCCTGAGCCGATCAGCAGAGCCTACCATCTATCCATGTTTGGGATACAAGCAGGGCATTGGGGATAGCAGACAATCTTCTGGGCATTTCTTTGAATATATTGAACTGTTCAGGTTCTAATTGTAGGGCTACTTTGGCCGTGTTAGGGGGAAGTGCTCCCAGGCAACCAAGAGCAGAAAAGGAGACTGTCGTGCTTTCAAGATCACACTTGAGTCACTGTCTGCTGCAGGGTGACAGCGGGCAGCATCAAGGGGGCTGATTCACAGGCTCTGGGCTGAGAATTCCTTGTGATTATTGGGGAGAATCCCCCAGGGAGAGGCTGGACTTCAGGTAACCTGAGCATATGGGGACTTGGATTCACTATAGTTTGAATACTAGAAGAAAAGTAATTGGACTGGTACCAGGTCCTTGTACCTTTTTTCTCAGCTTCTCCCTGGTCCAGAACTCATTCTCATGTGTTCTCTCCTTGAGCTCAGCCCATTTTAACAATAGTCATTTATGGTTTCTGGAAGCGTCTACATAGCATAACAAATTAGTCATGAAGAAGACTGGACAGCCTAGACATTGTGAAATGTGGCAGTCTTTTGAGATCTGGGTGACAAGATGACACCCAGTAGGTAGAAATAGTGTTTTCCTCTGAAGGAAATGAATGTTCCCACTGCCAGTCATCCAGGGGAGTGATTAATCTCTGGCAGAAAGGGAGAAAGTTTTATATGCCAAGGTGGTAATGAAGTTTGTAAAGTTATAGTGCTCAATGTTGACATTAATGTTCTAATTGTGTTACCTGGGGCAGGTCCCACGGGAAATGGATCAAGGCGGTCAAATGTAGATGGGGAGGGAGAAGGAAAAAGTCAGCTGATGCATTGTGAGAGGGTGGATCCCTGAGAAGGGGAGATGAATCATGAGCCCTCAGGGGGAGTCCAAGATAGAAAAGGAAGATTTGGCTGACAAACAAGACATTCTACTCTGTTTTGCTGCGGGTCAGCTCTGGCAATCAGCAGATGACTCGCGGGAGCATCTGTTCAGTAGATACCTACCTGTTGGATTATTTCTTCCTTTAACTCACACTTCCACCAGGCATTTCTAATGACCCAAGAACCTGACAGCAGCTCCTAATCTGGTTTCACTTAGGAAGCAAATGGAGCTCATTGGAAAACAAGTCACCTTTATCCCTCCATTCTTTAGTCCAGACCCCACTCTTGAGTGTCCAGGGCCTGCGTTACTCAGAGACACGTGAGGGGACTTCATGCCCATGCATGATTTCAGCCTTACTGGATACCCTGCTCTAAGCAAAAATATATTCCCTCTATTACTAGCTGCATAGAACCCCCAAACTATCTCTATGGGTTAAGCATTATATTTCCAAGAGTCCTCTATAAAAATGCAAATGTCTACAAGTAGGTAGTACACTCAGCTGTAGTCTGCTGTTAATGCTGGGAATAGTTTAACCCTGAAGTTCCCCTGATGTGGGCCCTTGTGGTACAGAAAATGGTTACAGGTGGCACCCACACAGTCTAATCCAGTACCTTTTTTTGTTTTATATTTTCATTTGTGCAATCACTTTCTGTTTAAAGCAAGTGGACTTACTGATTAATGTTAAAGATACTACATTTATTTTAATAAATGTATTGAATTTTTTAAAAGGCAGCTTGAAGGAAAATATTAAGTACATGGTAGATAGGTGCACAGGGGAAGTACCTTGAATGATTCGAAGTTTGGGAAATACTGGTGTAACCGCCTATCTTATTTCATAGATGGAAAGACCCTATAATGGGGGTGGTGTGGGTTCTTGGCATTCACAAATTGAATAACTGAGTAATGATGGGTGGTGGGCACAACTGGAAGGGGTGTAGGAAAGGGACTGATTGATCATGGGGGCCAGGTGGACTAGTGGGTGAAACCCCAGGTCTCACTGTGGCTCTTCCAGGAGTGACAAGGTCCTAGGTGACCATTATTTCATCTCCCTCTCAAGTGAGAGCCTAGTGCACTGGGCTGGGCAGATCGCTGTCTGCATAGACTTCCTTTCCAGAAGCAAGGAACCTAAAATTAAGGAACAGATCATTCCCTGGGATATCCTTGCAGAAGGTGATAGTCAGAATGACAGATAACATTGGAGGCTAACACGAGGGCCAGACGTGGGGCAGGGGACACACTTCCAAGAGCAGGACCGAGAAATTCCCCAAAGGCTTGAGGATGTGACCAAATGTGATTGTAGGTTGTTTTGGTCTCAGCTGTGACTGGGAGGGCACCTGAGCTTTCTCTACTGACCGTAGAGGGTAGCAACCCTGGGTTTTTCAGAACTTGATTCCTTCAGGGACCAGCTAGTGGCTTTGAAGAGCTGGAAGGTCTGCTGCATGAGGGCAGACACTGGCTGGTCCTGCTCCCCAGTCTCCCCAAGCCTGTGGGTTCATAGTTGCATCTCTGCAAGCATTTTCTGGTGAATGAATGAACACCTATTGTTCTAAACTGAGTTAGATGATCTTCAGAAGATCTTTCACCTTGCCGAGCCTCAATGCTTTCATTTGTACAGTAAAATTACGCAGTCGGCTACATCATACCCTCAGTTTGGTTTGCCTCGTAAGGCTGTTGTGTGATCACCTACGCACCACTGATGATAATTGCTTATTTTGGGAGCGCACGCTGTATGCCAGGTACTGCACCAAGAACTTTCCGTGCATTCTTCTATCCCAGTTATCCCCGTGGGGGCAGTACCCTCTTCAGAACAACTATAGCATTTATACGGCCCAGTGCGAAATGAAAATGTGAGACGCTTTGTTCAAAAATCACTAAGAATTTCAAGAAAGCAGAGTACGAAAACAGGTGCGAGGCCCTGCTAAGCATGGAGTTCTGTGCAACTGCAGTTGCCCCCCATCTCCAAAGCTGGCCTTGACTATTGTTTCCCATTTGCAGATGATTTAATGAAGGTGCAAAGCAGTCCACACCCCTACGAGGTCACTGGCTACTATGAAATACATGGGATCCACTTCCTGGCAGTTTGAATCCACATGCCAGGTGGGTTGCCGCCAGTCTCTAGCACCTTTCTAGGAAGACAGGGCATGCAGAAAGAAGCTTTGCAGAATTATAGGGTGAATTTCCTTTCACCAAGAGGTGCAGCCTTACGACAAAGACCATAAAAGAGCCGTAAGGTGAATAGATTCTGGGGATTGAATCTACAGCATGGTGATGATACTAAAACTGTATCGCATGCTGGAGATTTGCTGAGAGAGTAGATCTTAAGTGTTCTCACCACACATGCACCAAAAAGATAACTATGAGGTGATGCGTGTGTTAATAAACTGGATTGTGGGGGCACCTGGATGGCTCAGTCAGTTAAGTGTCTGATTTTGGCTCAGATCATGATCTCAAGTTTGTGAGTTTGAGCCCCATATCAGGCTCTCCACTCAGCAGCCTGCTTCAGATCCTCTGTCTTCCTTTTTCTCTGCCCCTCCCCGACTCATTCTCCCTCTCTCTCTTTCTCTGCCAAAAATAAACATTTTTTAAAAACGAAAAAAAAAATCAACTAGATTGTGTTATTTCACAATGTGTATGTATATTAAGTCATCACATTGTTTGCTTTAAAAAAATCGTGTAAAAAATATGCCGTTCAACTTAAATAGATATAGTTTTTATCTGTCAGTCGTACCTCAATTGGGGGGGAAAGCCAAAAAGAAGAAACCACACCAGCGAGGAAATTTCTGGAAACCACTTTCAGAAGCATTAGCCGCCAACAGTAGGCCTGGCCTGGAGGGATTCCTAATTCCCATGCAAAGCACTCTCTCCTCACACTGTCTTCCACCCTCATTTAGAGACCATAAACATTGCGACAGGTACTGATTGGTTTGAGGCCATCAACACAAGTTTACAAAAGGGGAGGTCATGCCTAATCAGCATGATTAATATCGCCCGTGAAGTGTCTTGAAGCCTCGTGCAGGAACGAAGGCACTAGAATCTGCCTGGGCTTTGAGGAGGCTCTCCGTCCAGAAGACAGGCAGAGTGGTGGCGATGAAATTGGTGGCTGCCAGTGATGTGTTGAGGACAAAGCCAGTTTGTTAAAGCCTCCTGTGAACCCAGTAGATGAGAAGTACTGATTCACCCCTTCACAGAAAATTCTTCAGTCGCTTACCTTGCCAGCTTCCAGGGGAACACAGCCTACCCACCTGAACTCTCCCTAAAGGCCTTGTTTCTGTGCTGACATCATCCCTCATCTACAGTTTACTTCCTCTTTGGGAAAGGGGGCGCTGTGTTCAGAGAAATCAAATCCCAAGTGTGGTTGGTTACCGTTGATGTATAGAACCTAATGCCCACACCACGACTTTTTTTTTTTTTTTTTAGGTTTTTTAAATTTATTTTTGAGAGAGAGAGTGAGAGACAGAGTGCAAGCAGGGGAGGAGCAGAAAGAGATGGAGACACAGAATCTGAAATGGGCTTCAGGCTCTGAGCTGTCAGCACAGAGCCTGATGCGGGGCTTGAACCCACGAACTGCGGGATCATGACCTGTGCTGAAGTTGAGGCTTAACTGACTGAGCTACCCAGGCACCCCAAGCCTTTTTTTTTTTAAGTCAGTGAACAACACCATTAACCCAAATTGAGACAGTAGAGGTTGACTATAACAACCAAATGGAGACTACCCTACAGGCAAGTGGTGTGCTGTAGAATTCTCCACCTCTCCTCGTGCCCTGAAAAGGAGTTGATCAACTATCTTGAAGGCAGAGGAGATGGGATGGAAACCTATTACCTGTACCTAGACCAGGGCTCAGCAAACTTCTATAAAAAGCCAGATGGTAAATCTTTTAGGCTTTGTGGGCTGTATGACCTATGTGGGAATGGGTCAATTCTGTTGTTTCCACGTGAAACAGCCACAGACAATATGTAAATGAACGAATGTGTCTGTGTTCCAATAAAACTTTTTAAGAACAGGTGATGGGCTGCGTTTGGCCCAGGGCCGTAGTTTTCCAGCCCTTAGCCTAGGCTTTCCTTTTGGAGGTCTCAAAGTTGAATGTGCCTGAGGATTCCCGTGGATAGATTTACGGAGACAACAGTAGTTCAGAGGATTTTCTAAAGATGATTTTGATGGTATGTAATACGGAAAGACTTTGTTCCCAACCCTAGCTTAACATGCTGTTGTATATGATTTTTTAAAAAAAATTAATGTCTGAGAGAATCGGGTACCAGGGAGGTTAGGTAACTTGTCCAAGGGCAACCAGCTAGAGAGGGATGGAACTGGGATTTGACCTATTTTTGGAACTTCTCACAAGCATCTAGAAATAACTGATATACATGACCTATATTTCAGGATACAGGGTCCCTGATAGAAGCTTTGGTGTCACCATTGATAGGATTAGGGGGAAGGACTAAGAGGAGCATCCACCAGCAAAGGGTTTAAAAGGCAGTATCAGCCCCCCACTCTCCAATTAGCTCTTGTCTTCCCTCCATCTCCTCTGTCTCCCCATCTCCCTGTAATATAAATCCTTTGAAATATAATCATGCTTTCAATAGACTTGGTCGTTTTTATTAGATGTCAGGATCATATTTGACCAAGGTCATGGGACTCACATTTCTTGCCCAAGTATGATGTCATTGAGAAGTTCACACTCTTGACATTGTTTCGAGAGTCCCAAATATGTTTTTATGGGCTCTCACAGCGGGGAAGCAGCCATGGTAATGCATGGCCATATCAATTAGAAGTGGATTAATTAAGCAATAAGACAGGAGCAGCAGTGCATTTCAGAGAGGTTATTGCACGGCTCAGAGAGTGCTGCTGAGGCATCCAGCCAAAAGTTGAGTGACTTCCACTGGCCAAGGCATTTCAGCCATCCAAGACATGTAATGTTCTCCCAGAAACAGTATCCTCTGCCATCCATTTCCACTGTGAGAAATAAAAAGACCCTCTTCTTAACCAAGTGTTATTAGGCATGGGCAAATTGACAGCCCTTTCATTATTTCATAATTATGATTAATGGCCTTCCCAATGAAGTCATCGTCCACTATCCCAAAGCCAATTGGTCCCCTTTGGGACCGTGTCACCAAGTCGTGGTTAATGTTCCTAGAAGCATGGAACGCGTAAAGTTTCACAAACCCTGGGGAGGGAGGGTGAGTCCTAATTGCCTTTGGAGACTGTTTGCACAGGAAGCAAGACTCTTCTTGGGGAAAGTAAATACTGAAGAGGCAAAGGCGGGTGGGGATGCGTGGATATGGCAGGGGGAGAAGCAGAGGCAAGAAGAGGCAGGGTATCATTTGCCACAAGTTTTTATGCCATGCTTTGCTCTCTACACAGGACATGCACGTAAATCTTTCATGTGAGCTCTTTAGTAATTCTTTGAAGTGAGTGAATGCTGGCATTATTACTACAGATGATAAAACAGGCTCAGAGAGGTCCGGCAACTGGCTTGAGGTCACAGAGCTATTGACTGGCAAAGTTGGCTTTCTGCCTGAGGACTTTGGATTAGTGGCTACCGTGTTCTATGGGCAGAACTGTGGACCATGGGCAACAACTATGGTGCTGGATAAAGACATACATTTGATTAACAGGAAATCACTGAGCACTTCTCTTCCTCCCCCTCTCTGTCTCCTCCCTTTCCTCCTTCTCTTCCTCCTCCTTCTCTTCCTCCTCCTCCTCCTCCTCCTCCTTCTCTTCTTCCTCTTCCTCCTCCTCCTCCTTCTCTTCCTCCTCCTCCTTCTCTTCCTCCTCCTCCTTCTCTTCCTCCTCCTCCTCCTCCATCATCTCTTTTTCTTCTTCTCCTTCTTTCTTAGGTATTCCAGAAATTCAAAGAGGAAGCATTAGATTACAGATAATGTTATGGGCTAAGTTGTGTCCCCTACACCCCCAATTTATATGTTGAAGTCCTAACTCCCTGTACCTCAGATGTAACTGTTTTTGGAGAAAGTGTCTTTAAAGAGATAATTAAGCTAAAATGAGGACATTTGGGTGAGTCCTAATCCCAATATGACTGGATTTCTTATAAGAAGAGGAAATTAGGACATAGATAGACACAGAAGGAAGACCAGATGAAGACACAGAGAGAAAACACTCTAAGCCAAGTAGACAGACCTCAGAAGAGACTAACCTCTTAGTCTTCTAGCTTCCAGAACGACGAGAAAATAAATTTCTGTTGTTTGAGTGGCCCAGTCTGTAGTACTGTTGTGCTAGCAAACTAATATAGATGGAAGGGAAATATAACCCAAGGTAAAATGTGGTCAGAGCTAGAAAAAAGAGGAAATAAAATAGATAAAATACAATAAAAATCATTCTTTGGGGTGGGCATTCAGGCAATAGGTACCCAAAATTTAAATAGTCATACTCCTTGATATAGATATTCCATATTTAGAAATTAATCCTAAATAATCAGATAAATTTGTGTGAACGTATTTAAAATGATGATGGGGACATGTGAGTGGCTCATTCAGTTAAACATCTGATTTCGACTCAGGTCATGATCTCACGGTTCATAGGTTTAAGCTCCATGTTAGGCTCTGTGCTGACAGGTCAGAGCCTGGAGCCTGCTTCAGTTTCTGTGTCTCTCTCTCTCTCTGCCCCTCCCCTGCTCATGCTCTGTCTCCCTTTTCTCTCTTTCAAAAATAAACAGTTTTTTTAATTAAAACAATTTTTTAATAAACAATTTTTTTAATTAAAAAAATGATGATGCATGTAGGATCCCAGATAATTGGGATCTACATTTCCATGGGTAGAGAATTGGTTCGACGAAGTATGGTTCGTTCATGGATGCCGTGGAATATGACGAGCCATTGTAAAGGATGCAGTGGACCCAACAGAATTGATTTGAAAGATCAAATGTCCACATCATGTTGTTATTTTTAAAAAAGAAGATTCCATTCATATGTATTTACATTTATTAAACATCTAGAAGGATACACACCAACTTTCTTTCTCTGGGTAGGTGACCATAGAAGGGGACTTTGACTTTCTACTTGATGCAGGTTTGGAAGAAGAAGATGGACTTGGATAGGAGGACAGATTTCTAAACCTCATCAGTAAATCATGTTTTTCTCTCCTCATAGGAGTGGTTCTGGGAATTGATCGAATGCACATGCATTTGGAACAATAAAACAAAACAAAAATAGCCAACACTTACTGAATGCTGTCCTGAGTGCTTTACCTGAAAGAATTCGTTCAGTTCTCCCAACAGTCCTACGAGGTCATGCAATATTGTGATTTATAATAAGATCTCTGTATTCGGTCTTTGTTCTGTTTCTGGTACAGAACTCCTAGAACCCTTGGAAGTTCCTGAGGATAGAGCTAAAGGTGTCTTTTATTATGTTAATGAGGTGACTTTTGGACCACACCTAAGAATGAGGGCTGGTAGCCAGTGGAGCCAATCAAGTGATCAGAGGGTTGGAACTTTCAACTACCCACCCCCTGACCCCCTACTCCAGGGAGCGCGGAGGGACTAAAGATTGAGGTCCATCTCGAGCAGCCAATAATTTAATCAGACATGCCTACGTAATGAAGCCTCCATAAAAACCCCAAAGCATGAAGTTCCAAATAACTTCCAGGTTGGAGAAACAAAATGCTTCCTAGTGCTAGGGGGTCTGGCCCCAAACTCCACAATCACAGAAGCTTCTTTGGGACCTTGCGCTGTGTATCTCTTCATCTAGGTGTAGATTCACAACCTTTGTAATGAATCGGCAAACCAGCGAGTAAATGAGTTTCCTGAGTTCTGTTTGTGGCTCTGGCAAATTAATCAAACCCAAAGAGGGGATTGTGGGAACCTGTGGTTTAGAGCCGATCTGTTGAAAGTACAGTAACGACCTGGCCTTGTGACTGGGGATTGAAGTGGAGTGTGGTGTTGTAAGACTGAGCCCTTAACTTTAACCTGTGGAATCTGATGCTATCTCCAGGTAAAGAGTATCATAATTTAGTTGAATTGTAGGACACCCAGCAGGTGTGAGAGAACTGCTTGGTGGGGGGGGAAACTCCCTCTCCGCTTTGAATTGGTGACCAGAGCTTTTAGGTGGGTACTGATATAAATCTCGATTTACAGAGAAGGAAACTAAGCCCCAGAGAGCATATGCGAGTAAGTTGCCCAGGGTCACAGAGCTAGCAAGCAGCTGAACTGAGATTTGAATCCAGTACTTAAGTTCAGAAATTTTTATCGTAGTTAAGAGGATGTCGTCTCTCTTAGGGACATTTTATTATTCCAGTGTGTATTTATTCTGGGTGCAGGATAGAGATGGTGATGATGATGATAGGAGCTTCCGTTTATGGTGCATTTATATATGCTGGGCAATTTGTTCTTTGCATCTATTATCTCAAATAATCTTTTTATTAAGTTTATCTATTTTGGGGGAGAGAGAGAGAGAGCACACATGCAATCGGGCAGGGGTGGAGCAGGGAGAGGGAGAGACAGAGAATCCTAAGCAGGCTCCATGCTGTTAGCACAGAGCCTGATGTGGGGGGCTCGATTTCACGAACCGTGAGATCATGACTTGACCCCAAATCAAAAGTCAGAGGCTTAACCAACTGAACACCCAGGGGCCCCTATCTCATATAATCTTAATGGCAACCCTAAAAGGCCATATATTTAATATTCCCATTTTTCAGATGAGAAAACTGAGGCTCAGAGATATAAAGTAACTTACCCAAAGTAACATGGCTGGTAAGAAATACAGTTTGGACAGAATGACCTCCCGGGCAGCCGGTCCACTTCAGCAATACCATGACCCCCCTCAGTATTTATATGAAGTTGAAATCAGGGTTGATTGAACAGCAGTGGCCACTTGAAGCATGAAGAGATTAACTCAGCTTTTCTTGGAATAAATAGCTTCTCCCTCTTAGGTCATGCACCTCTTAGACCCCACCCCAAAACAGTCACCTCAGTGGGCCTGACAGGATTGGGTATCTCAGAAGAAACCAGTGTAGACCAAGGGCCATGGCCAGAAGTGCTGTGGAAACCTCCTGGACTTTGGAACAGTCTGGGGTGGCTGATGAAAGAGTCCCAGTAATGACTGTGGTTGACTTTCCCACTAGCTTGCTGGGTTGGGGTCTTAGAGTCCCATGTGAGTTCATTTAAAGAAAATTAAAAAAAAAAACAACAACATTTCTCTAGCAGGCTAGCGTCTCGTGGGAGATTTATACCCATTCCACATAGCCAAGTTGCCATGCCCTGAGTGCCGTTTTCATCCCACCATCTCTGGGGCTTTGTGCAAACTGTTCCCTCCACAGAGCTGTCCTCTGTGCCTGTGCTCATTTCAAAGTCCAAGCCATTCTTTCCTGCTAAAATCTCAAGATTAGCTACTCCAGAGGTTAACCTTCCTCTCCCTCCTTGTCCAATCATCCATAAACCTTTTGATACCTTGCTCTCAGTTTTACCACTTTCTAACTTGTAGTATCATGATGTGAGCAGGTGATTCTTCCACCTCTCCCCACCCCAAAACCTGTGACCCTCAGGAAGAAAGGATTCATTTCGTTCTCTTTACTCATGTCATCATATCCTTCTTTGTTTTGCATCTATCAGGTGCCACCAAATGTATATACTGATTTAAAATGAAGGGGACTCTCATTCTGAGTCCACTGGAAGCTCTAGTTTTCCTTCCTGCTCCAATCTCTATACTTCTTTCCTTATTAATATAATAATTGGCATTTATTGGGCACTTACTATGTGCCATCAGAGTGCTAAGTGACTAAAGGCACACTTTTGTGTGCCCCCGAGATAGATGTCATCATCGTGCCCATTTTACAAATGAGAAAACTGAGATAGGAGGCAGTCAGTAAAATACGTGTAGAATAAGTGGTGAGTTTATTATGCAAGGTCATATTTCTAGAATATAGTGGAACCAGTACAGGGAGCCAGCTCAGCCTTCATCTTTGTACTTCCTGTCCTGTTTGCAGAACCAGGTATATAATATGTCAGACCCAGTGCAAAATAAAAATGTGGGGTGCTTTGTTAAAAAATTAAGAACTTCAAGATGGTTACAACACAACATTAAACTAAGTGCGGGGATCCTTCTAAGTGTGGGGTCCTGTGTGACTGTGGAGGTGGGATGCCCGTGAAGCCGGCCCTGCCTCTTTGGTCACTTGCTGCTGCCTTTTGTGTGCCCAGTGTAGGTACTTGAAGGATGGGCAGGAATTGGAAAGGATGTCTGTACTGTGGGTTTGAGGTGGGGTAAGGCATGGTGGAGCTGAAAAGCAGAGTGATCGGGGATTGCGTGAAGGTGGGGTCCTTCTCAGAGATGCCGATGGTGAAGTTGAGTAGGAGGAAGACGCGGTCCTGTTGAAGGATGATTTAGAATATGACAAGAATGCAGTTGCTATTTGATGTCGGTTTGACAGATCGAGGAAGAGATGGGCCATTGTCATAACACTAATTATAGTCACTACCTGTGAACATCTACTGGAGACCAAGCACTGTACCAAGACCTCTATATACTTGAAAAAAAAGTCAATTCTCATGAAAATCCTATGAGGTGGATAATATTAATGAGTCTATTCACAGGTGAGGAAAGTGAGTCTCAAATCCCTGAGGAACTTGTCTAAAACTGGCAGGTGCCCAAGCTGGAACTGGCACTTAGGTCTTTGTATCAACTCCAGAGGCCCTGCTCTTAGTATGTATTGTTCTTTTTGTTCTACATAGTTTGAGTGGTGTCCTTGAAAGAGGCGGATTTTTGGTAGAGGAAATGTTGATCTGTTGGCTACTGATGAGAATTGTCTACTTTCCCCTTCTCTTTCTCCCCATAGGCCTTGAGGAACTCTAAATAGCACCTCTTCCTGCCCCCTCTAATGAGCTAGTTGAAAATAGCTTCTCCTGTGTGGCACAATGGCTCCCGGTCATGGGGCTGGTGGTAGGGAAAGTTATCTAATCCACCGAGAAAGCTGTTCCTCTCTTGCTGTTTTGTCAGGGAAGGTGATACCTGAGTCCAAAGCTGAGTAATTAAAAGCCCTCTTAACACCACTTGAAATCAAGTGGCTCATATACAACACGCTGAGTCTTCCATCCTCTGGGCTTGGGGTAATGATTGTCTTTTAATACCAGTCTCAATTGTGGTTTGAATCTCATGAGAGGCAAATAGAATAAAAATAAGAAAATCTTTTTTAAACAAGTAGAAACTAACAAAAACCTACCCCAGATAATTCTGCCCTGTAATTATGCTTCCCATATTTTTGCATCCCTCATTACTATTTGAACTTAAAAAGCAAACCCCAAGCCCAAAACAATATATACTCTTTGGAATGTAGTTTGGCTTTAAGTCATCACAATTTTTTTTTCATGTACAGCATTATCTCCCATTTACTAAAATAGCGTACAGTTAATTGCATTTCGTTGAGAATTTACATTGAATTTATGTGTCTCCACTAGCAAGTTATCATGAATTTAACACAGCTGCGTAGTCATTTGCCTTTTGAGGGCATTGCAGTGTCTTGTCAGATCACCTCAGATGGACTCACTTTTTCCTGGAGGTGAGGAGATGGTGGCATGAATTGAGGATTGGGCTAGGGAGGTGAAAGTTCATCCACTCTTCTTCAGGGTCAGTCGATCTTACTCTGTGGCTACTTTTGAGCAGGTGCCAAGCACTCCCTGATGAGCCTGTCCATGAATGATCGTCTTCCTGAATGGTTTGCCACTTAGTGATCAGACAACAGACTGAGCAGATATTTGACAAAGAACATCCACTACAGCTTTGCATAAAATAGGAAAAAAGTGCAAATGACCTAAGCTTTCATCATCAGGGAAATAGGACAATGAAAGATGGTGCCTGCCCACAGTTAGAATCACTGAGAACATCAAACCAAAGAGGGACAGTCAGGCAGGTTAAGGGACTTGTCCTAGATCATACTGTTGCCTTTTCCTGGCTCCCAAACCTGACCTTCCTCCCTCCTCCCTAGAATGCCCAGTAGGGTTCATGTATCGCAGAGCTAGCCAGAACCCTGACATTTCTCCTGCTGTGATCAATACTGAAGGGAAAGATGAGAGGCTTATTAATATAGTGGTTAAGGCATGACTTGGCCTCAGTTAAACCTGGATTTGAATCTTGAGTTGGCAAGACTCCATAATTCTCTGCACTCTCCCAGCATGACATGGAGGCAGATGTGGTGGCTTTGCAGTGGCTCTAGAGGGCAAGCTTCACCTAGCCTCTGCTCTTCTGGCTGGCACAGAGCTACAGAAAGAAGTCTGAGTGTCCGAGGGCCACCAAGAGACTGGGCGAATCCTGTGACTAGATGTAGCAGTGACTACCGGGGGGGCGTCTAATGATCAGTACCAGATGCAGACCTCTCAGTGGATAACAGCACATCTAGATGCCTCTCTCCTCTTCTTTCAGCCAGTGTTCTCCAGAGAAATGATATCCATTTACATATAAATACACACAGAAGGCTTATAGGAATTGGCTCACGCCATTTTGGAGGCCAGGAAGTCCTATAATCTGCCATCTACAAGCTGGAGAACCGGGGAAGCCTGTGGTATAATTCAGTCTGAGCCCAAAGGCACGAAAATGGGGGTGCGGGTTGATGATGTAAATCCTGGTCTAAGTCCGAAAGCCTGGGAATCAGGAACGCTGATATCCAAGACCTTGAGAAGACCCCTGTTTCAGCTCAAGCAGAGAGAGGGGGCAAATTTGCCCTTCCTCAGCCTTTTTATTCTACCCAGGGCCTTCAACGATTGAATGATGGGCCATCTGCTTTATCCAGTTCATCCACTCAGATGCGAATCTCGTCTAGAAACATCCTCATGAACACACCCAGAAATAATGTTTTACCAGCTAGCTGGAATCCCTTCGTCCAGGCAAGTCGGCCATTACAATGAACCATTATGCCCTTAGTGACTTGGCTCTAGACAAGTTCCCTAAATCTAAAGCAGCCCACCAAAAAGGGGGTATACCCAAAACTCCTGATACAAGGTCTTGAGTTAGAAAAGAAATTCAGTTGGAGGAAAATAACACGATGCTTTCTTACGATACTGCTGCAGGGACCTGCATTCATAGCCACTTCGATGACTATGTTTCCAAGTTAGTTTGGTTGGGATTCCTAGGATGGTTCACCCCAAAAAGAACCCAATAGCCTCTTGAGGTTCTTGCAACAGGTTGGATGGTGCCAAGTGCTCCTGCCTCATGGAAGATTCTGTATCGGTACGATGAGAAACAGCAGCTGGTGATTCCAAGGATGCTAAATGGCTTTATTAATCATAACCACAAACCAAAGGCTGTGTGTTTTCTCCAAGAGTCGAGTGAGAGATTGCCTTGTCTCCTGCCGCTCCCACAGTATAATCAAGGCATCAAGCTAAATTAAAGGAAATGCCATCCTCTCGTGACAGCAGGTGCAAAATTACCTCTAATTATGAATTTGCTAGGTACAACAGTGACTCTGCGTGAATTATAACGTTGCATTCATTATAACAACCATTTAGGGTCTCACTTACCTTGACATGCATACAGATTCTCAGAATTGGAAAGCGAGCCCATTTCAAACCATCCACTGTGCTCCTGGAGAACTGGGCTGGTTCTGACCATTTACGGTTTGAAACCTTTGTTCTAAGTGTAAGGTCGAGGGTAAGGAGTGCTAGGTCTGAGTCCCAGTTTTCCTGTTGACCAGTGTGTGCTTGGACAAGTCAGTTAACCTTTTCAGAACTCAGTTCCTTCACTCGTAAAATGAGGGGGCTGAACCGGGCAATCTGTAAGGCAGTACTTCTCAAACCTTAATGTGCTACTCAAGCAGCTTGTTAGAGATGCAGTAAGTCTGTTCCAGACATACTAGTTTCAAACTAGAAGGTGCGTATGAATCATCCGGGGACATGTTAAAAATGCAGATTCTGATCGAGTGTATCTGGAGTGGGGCCTGACGCTCTGCATTCCGAAGATCTCCCAGATGCTGCCGTTGCTGCTCTGCCAGCTACCCTTTGAGTGGCAAGGCTCCAAGATCCCTTCTAGCTGAATATTATCATCATAGGTGATATTTAGTGAGTATTTCCTGTGCGATGGGCATGATGCTACAATACATGTGTTGTCTATTTAATTCTTTAAAGATCTCTACAGAGCGGATACTGTTAATATTGACCACATTTCCTAGGTATTGAAACAAAAGGTCATGATTACCTATAACTCAACGGAAGTCACATCAAGGGCACGCCTGGGATTTGAACTTGGATCATCTGGCTCTGTTGCTTGCATGCTTATTGAAAACACTCTAGTGCACCCCAAGTAATTTAGCTTTTGAAAAACCCTGACTCTTGTTTCTTTCCCCTTATGGTTAAAGTTGTGGGGACTGAGGGGCGCCTGGGCGGCTCAGTCGGTTAAACATTCGACTTCGGCTCAGGTCATGATCTCACAGTTCTTGAGTTCGAGTCCCATGTCGGGATCTGTGCTGACAGCTCAGAGCCTGGAGCCTGCTTCGGATTCTGTGTCTCCCTCTCTCTCTGCCCCTCCCCCACTCACACTCTGTCTCTCTGTCTCTCTCTCAAAAATAAATAAACATTATAAAAAAGTTTTTTTAAAAGTTGTGGGGGCTGAATCTCCATGGAGGAGCAGGATATGAATGTAGTCAATTGATGTCACACTCGTTATAAGTAATGCTTCTCCAGGTTGTATCGTAGTAGATAAATAAACTATGTATTTCACTATCAAGAGGCACTTTGGAGAGTTCCAATTTACTTCTATGGTGAACCGTGCTTCAATAAACACATTTGTACATATACTTCATATATGGAATGACCTTGGGGTAGGTTCCTAGAAATCCTACCCCTGGACCAAAGAATATACACTATTTCTTGTGGATAAATACTGCCATCTTGCCTACAGCTGGAGTTCATGCTTTGAACACTCAAATTAAATCTTTCATTGAGTAGCCAAATTTGAATTTTGAGTCTCAACCTTCTCTCAACAAAAATCCATGCCCCATATTTTCAAATAGTAAAAATGTTACCCGTGAAGATGGGCTCTTTTTTTGGGTGTTCCCTCTACTGAAATGTAGATCCCATCAGGAAGTAGTAATGTCTTTCTTTTATGAAACTTGAGAAAAAAATGAAGAAAAGAAAGTCTCAAAGCTGGAGTATGGTTAACCCATATTCTTCGAGGTTGGTTTCTGAAAAGACAAACTCTCCATTTGGGAACATGGAATCACTTGGTTTCCCTGTTTGGCTCCATATAATTAGCCTAAACCTCAAAAGGCTCTGTCTAGGGCAGCAAAAACTTCAGGAAAACAAAAGCATGAAGACTCATTTTGATAAGAAGACTGAACTCCAAATGGTTGTTTGGGGAACCAATTTAGACTTCTGGCTGAAACTCAAGATGTTATACATTTGCCTACATATTTAATACTATACTCGAGTTCCCAAGACTTCTCTGATGGATTTTTTATTTGTGAGTCTGGGTATTTCTTCCTCCTATAAATGGTTATTTCTCTACACAGATACACGTGGGAGAATATTTAATTAGAACCGAAAATGTTTTGAGCGTGTTAAGTACAATCTAAGTGATAAGTATCATGATCTTTAAATGCTACAATAAGCATTATAATACATGCCTAATTCACTGATGAGCACTTGGCATGTCTTTGACAAATTCTTAATAAATTGCTCAAAAGAGCCCTTTAGAAAGTGTCATTTCACACTGTATAACTCTACCTCTGATATTTCTCAACCTTGTCTATCTGCAGAAATGGGAAATTCTCTTGAACATTTTTCTTAACTGATTCTGATTTATGGCTTTCAGTGAAAACTCCCAGGGACTTGTTGCAATATACTGTAAATGAAATCTGCTAGCTACACGATTTGAAAAGTGAAGGCTGTAGTCCCCAAGTTTTCAAAAGCAGCCCATTTCACCTAGACTATGAATTATGGGACCCATAAGTACATAGAAAGCACGAATCCTGCATTCGGTATGTATCTTCAAGGGAAAAGCTGTACGAATCGAACAAAGACTAGCTGCGGTCCGATGTCATCTGGAGGGTATTAGGAGAAGATTTGTAGCAATTTAGTTGATTGTTGGTGTTAGGGGCAGGGGTTCCTTAGCATAAAAGCATTCGATACACTCTCGCTGTGCCCAGATCTCAGACTTTGCAATTAAATTTCAGTGTAAGTAGAAGATGTTTTGGCATATTAATTAAAAATGTAAAAATGCATTAATTTAGAAAGGTCTGCATCTGCATAGCAATTCACATTGCTTGAAAGTGGGGGGAAAAAAGCGACACTGGCTTTGGCGGGATCATTTATCTCTTACTATATGCCCCAGGCAAGATGTTCTAACTGCACATATTTCATGGTTAGATTTTAATTCCAATCTTCTATATCTGCATTAAAATATCTGAAAAGATAAAAGACACTCCAGTAAGAAAATTGAAGCTCAGAAAGAGGGGAAACATACTGGCAGTGAGGGGACCTGGCTCACTGACTTTTTAGAAATAAGCTTTTTACTTTGGAATAATTTTAGATTTACAGAAAAGTCACCAAGATAATAGGGCTCCTACAAACCTAGTGTTTTAGCCTACTGTTCCTATCTTACATAATCGTTGTAGATATGTCAAAACTAAGAAATTAACATCGGCCCATTGCTATTGACCGATGCTATTAACTAATGTACTAATGCCTCCTCCCGCCCCCGACCTAGAATCCCATTCAAGATCCCAGACTGCCTTTTATGGTCATGCCACCTAGTCTCCTCTGGTCTGTGACAGTTTCTTCCTCTTCCTTGTTTATAATGACCTTGAGAGTTTCAAGGAGTACTGGTCAGGTGTTTTGTAGAGTGTCCCTCAGTTTGTATTTGTCTTAATGGTTCTGCCATGATTAGACTGGGGTTGTGGGTTTTGGGGAAGAACCTCATAGAGGTGGAGTGCCTTCCATTCCCATCATATCATGCTATCCTGCTTTCCACATGACTTATCACTGGCAATGTTAACCTTGACCTCTTGGTTAAGGTCATGTCTGTCAGGTTTCTGGGGCCACATTTTGGATCATTGGTAAAGAATGTGGCAGTTGATCAGTGATGTCTGCGATGAGCATAGAAGCGGGCAATAGTGATACTCACAGCAAGTATTTGTCATTCTTAGCTCTTATATTAGATGGCCCCTTTTTGCAGGTAAAGAAATAGATTCAGCTAGGAGAATTTCATGTCAGTGTACCTGTGGCTCAGCTATCCATAGTCTATGGACAGCATTTAAAAATCAAATATTTGTTGAACATCTATAACATGCAAGGACCATATTTATGATTCTCATTAACAGACTGAGAGAATACTGAGGCTTAAGAGGAGACTTCAGAGATAATCCAATTTCCTCATTATTATTTTTTTTTTAATTAAAAAAATTAAAAACTCCAAAACAGAGAGCAAATTCACCAGAGGCTCAAGAAGTCGCAATTACTGCATGAAGCATAAGAGCCTAGGAGGCTCAGACTAGAATCATATCTCCCTGGCTGATTTAGTATGCAGAAGCCCTGTTCGTATCTATTACCGTGCTTATACGAGTTACTAAACCAAAGTGCCTATAGGACTGTATGGTATGGTCTCCTTCAGGAGGTCATTGAAATCAGCCCTTCGCAAAGTGCAAGAGAATGATACTTCAAACCATTTCTCTCTAGCTCACCAAAACATTTTCGGTTGTTGGGTATAAATGGATAGTTTTTGCAAACAACTGTGTGCTTTCGAAAATTTCCTCGTGTGAGAACAATTTAGTGGGTACCAGCCATTTGTCAGGTATTGAGCTAGATGCTGGCTTTATGTTGATGAATGAAGTAGATACGGTCCCTACCCAAGACAGCGTATACTCTAGTGGAGTACACAGTCGTAAAATAAACGAAAATAATAATATAATTGTACAACATGAAAGATGCTACGAAGGAAACAAACGTGGAGTGTGCAAGTGGGGGAAGGGCAGAGAGAGTGAGGGAGAGAGAGAATCCAAAGCAGGCTCTGTGCTGTCAGCACAGAGCCCAAAGAGGGGCTGGATCCCATGAACCATGAGATCATGACCTGAGCCAAAATCAAAAGTCAGATGGTTAACCGACTGAGCCACCCAGGCGGCTCTAGAGTACCATATTTGTCAGCATGCTACCCATGTCCCCGGTCCTCCTGGCTTTCTCTTGGCATGCTGGGTCAACACAGTAGGCAGGCTGGAGGGGCCAGGGAGTTGATGTCCTGGGAGCTGTTCTCAACCTCTGGCAAATGGGGTCTGGCAGATGAAGCTCCCAGCCTCCTACCCCCGTGGGAGGGATGTATGTTACCAGGAGGCATATTCTGTGCTCTCCCTGTCTTTCGGGAGTCCTCAGGGGATTGAACCTCAGCCCACTGTGGTAGGTTGCTTGATCAAATACCTTTTATTGGCTTCCTTCTCTTCACTGCCTACCGTCCCTGTTTCCGCATCATTCCTTTTCCAAATAAGCTACTTGGACTCTAATTTCAGGGTCTCATTTGGAGGAGCCCAGCCAAAGATCAGTGAGCAGAGTGGTACAAGCTGAGGTTGGAGATGTAGCAGAGGCTGGACCATGCAGCCCTTTGTAGGTTTTGTAAAGAAGTTTGAATTCATTCTAAGTGTGGTAGGAAGTAACTGAATGCTCTTAAGGGAGTGACTTGATCTTGATCAGATTTAGATTTCAAAAAGAATACTCTGAAATATAAGTTAGCCTGCAAATGGGGGCTTTAGAAGACATCTTACAGACGATCTATTTGAACCCTTACTATAGGAAAAGAAAGCAAGATGTGTAGAAGCAGCGACTTGTCTGAAGGCACGAGGTGGTAGAGATAGGGCTACCATGAACGAGATCTCATGACCCAGGTCTCCCGTTTAGGACTCAGCCGTGGCTCTTTGTCTCCGACAATCTCTTAGAGCAATGTCATCCAAGACGGCATTTGTTAAGAAAAAGCCACATGAATTTTGAATTCAACATTGTGCCGCAGAGGACTGCATGAGATAATTACCATTCCATGTAAGACAGTTGAAATTGCAGGGGAGAAAAATAGTTAAGACACTGGCCCAGTTATTAAGTATCAAAGACACAGATGATTTTTACTTTGTGATAAGTAGCAGGATAGGGCATGAGAATCATTTGCAAATATTTGTAAAGGTGCAGACAGTGAAGAGGGAGAGAAATTACTTAGCTTACTTAGAGCAGTGGAGACAAACTGGAAGTAATGACGAGGAACAAAAGGGAAATACTATTAGCCGAAGAGTGGAGAAGTGTCTTTGCAGTGAGAACCAGTCGGTTGTGTTTACACACAAAGCCAATTGTCCGAGGGAACCTTTGGTCATGCTGGAAATGAAAAGAAGGAGAAGGAAAAGAAAAAGGAGAAGGAGATGAAGATGAAGATGAAAGAGGAGGAGAAGGAGAAGGAGGAGGAGGAGGAGCAGAAGGAAGAGAAGAAGAAGAAAGAAAAGGAAAGAAGGGGGAGAGGGATGGGAAGGGAAGGGTGGGGGGATTAGACAGCTTTGCACCAGCACACAGCTCTTGTGTTTCTTGAAATCATTTTCTCTTATGCACCACTGTCCAAACACATTTACCGTAGTTTGAAACACAATTATTTTACAGCGGAAGATGTGTGATGAAGTTTGGTCAGTTTTAGGATTGACCAAGTCAGATTTCTTTCGCGTCAAACGGAAATGGATAAATAATTGGCCTGCGCACCACTGTTCTCTAACTATGTTTCACTTGCTGATTATGACGTTAAGAGAGACTACATTAGCGTTGTTGACCATTTTTACCGTGTTTTAACATTTGTATGATTTTAAACTGCCAAAGGAAGGGTCCAGGTTACTGAAATGCTGAATTGTCACTGGCAGATATAAATTTCCAGCATGACTTCGGATGGTTAACGTTAAATTAAAACAAAACAAAAGAAAAGAAACTCCAAAGCAATTGTTTAACCTAAGTTGTTTTCAGTGGATTTAAGTGGCTAGTATTGAATATGATCCACTGGTAATCGAGGCTATTTTTTTTCTTATTTTATTTGGGTTTGTTGGATATGCCAGCACAAATGATTTTACAACCTATTAAGGCTACCGCTATCTGTCCATGCAAGAAACACATGTACACACACACACACACACACACACACACACACACACACACACACCAGTCCTCCTGGCCCTTCAGTGCAGGGCCTGGGGTGGAGGGTTCCTCTAAGGATAAAATATTACAGATGGGTCTATCCTGAGTGACCGGCATCCCAGTGTTGTTCTGAGTATCATCGCTGAATACAATTTCTTAGCACACTGTTTGCTTTGTCCTCAGTGAAGAGCCAGCAAAATAGCTGCTATAATTATATCTCCTTAAGATGATGCCCATTTGATTGAAGGCTGGGCTGAAAATATACTCTACATTATCATATGAAAAAGCCACATAAAAAGCCCTGGATTCATACTGCAGGGTGAACCCTGCTCCAAGTGGTTCCAAATGAAGCGATGAGGTGCAAAAGGGGTTAGGGCACTTATTTGACCACAGACCCACTGAAATATCACTTTGATGAATGCAAACACATTTATTAGCATCTGCCCTGAGAGATGTTTTATGTTGCTGTCCCAGCGAAGGATGTTTTAGCTGTAAAGTGTAGAACCCCACACCCAGCTGGCTTAAGCCAGAAAGGGAATTTACTAGATGTACACAAGAGTATGGGACAGAATACACCAGGGGCCAAGACTAGAGTTGAGAAAACCATCCAGAATCAAGGCTGATTCTTTTGGTTTCCCTCTGGGGTCATGTGGTCTCTCATTTATCTCTGCCTTTCTTTTTGTAACCCCCTCGCTCTTTTGCAGAGGCTGGGCGCTCCTTGCTTCTTCTCTCTTCATGTGTCTCTCCTGCAGCCTTGCTTTGTGACAACCTTAGGTGCAGCCACATGGTCACCCTCAGACTAGCATCCTTTAGGTAAATTCTGGGAGATGTAATCTGAGAAGTACAGTTAGGGTCATGTCCTTGCCTGGTCTACACAGTGATGGCTGTGGGACGCTATTCATGTCCTCCAAACATGGCTGCCAGGGCTCAAGCCTGTGGATAAGGGTAGTTCTGTGAGAAGAGTGGTTGTGGTAGAAAAGATGATTACTACAATTATTTTCAGATGATAACCCGTGTATTCCTTTATTCATTCATTCCTCAAATATTTACCAAGTGCCGACTATGTGCCAAGAGCTGGGGATACAGAAAAGAACAAAGATTCACTGAGAGAACAAAGCAGACACAATTCTTGACCTCGTGGAACATTCTGGAGTAATAAACCAAAATAAAATAAATAAGTATATATAACAGGGAGATTAAAAGGTGATAAAGACAATGAAGCAAAATAAATTGGGGAGGGGAAAGAGGAGAGCCAGAGGTTGGAGAAGGTGCAGTTTTTGAGGATTTGGTTAGGAATGCATCACTAACAAGGTACTTCTTGAGCAAAGCCCTGAAGAAAGCAACTAAGGAAATTGTTGCTAAGGTATTGGATGCTTCATTCTGAGTTTATTTTTATTAACCCCCCGCCCCCGACAGAAGCAGAGGGTGATGATTTAAAATGTTTTTTTCTCCCTCTGAAGTTCATCGTAGAAGTCTTTTTTTCTAGGAAGTGGGGATGGTCCTGTCAATTCAACATTTATATTTGCCAAATATCTCAAGTGTCTGTAATTAGGGATCCCAGTTACAAATCATGTTTCCTTATATTTCAAAATTAAATAATAGTCAATGCCAGTATTGGCTGGGGAACACAAAGCAAACAAACAGACACGGTCTGAGTTTCACCCTTGAAGAAGGGAGCAGTGAAGTCATGTGAATCAGCCAGCCTGGGCCTTGACGTTAGCAGGTATCAAGATTATGTCAGGAAAGTTCTGCCCCATGGGTATGGGAAGGAGGCATGGGGGTGGAGGGAAGATTGGTTGGACAGATTATTCTCCAGGGTATTTACAGTCAAATGTGTCTAGGTAAGGGCCAGGTGTATATTTTAATGACGTCTGTTCACTTATTATTCAACAGGCAATGAAAGCTTGAGCGAAGTAAAAATTCTCAAAACTTGATTGTCTGTGTGTCTGTGTGTTTTTCACTTTTCCCACTTTAGAACTGAATGGTGGCACACCCACGTTAATAGCAGCATTTTTCACAATAGCTAACAGGGCAAGCAACCCAAAGGTCCACCAATAAAGAACATGGGTACGTATGACAATGGGAATATTAGTCAACCTTAAAAAGGAAGGAAATTCTGACACTTGCTACAACATGGATAAGCCTTGAAGACATGATGCTAAATGAAATAAACCAGACACAAAAAGACAAATATTGTATAATCTCACGTATATGAGGCATCCAAAGTAGATCAAATTCCTGGGAGCAGAAAGCAGAAGTGTGGTTGCCAGGAAAGGGGGGAGTTGCCGTCCATTGGATAGAATATGAGTTTCAGTTTTGCATCACGAAAAGATTATGGATATGGATTGCACAATGGTGGAAGTTAACGCTCTTGAGCTGTACACTTAAAATAGTTTATGTTATGTGCTTTTTTTTTTTTTTACCACAATTAAAAAAAAGGATGTTGCGATAAAAAAATAGGAAGAAATTGACCATACCGTGGAGTGGCTGTACCAGTCTTTATCCACCTTTAGAGTTCTTGCTATGTATTTTTTTTAAAAAGCCCTACTCAGTCATTTTATTAAAAATAAAAGTGTATCATGGGTCACCAAAGCCCACTGACCTCCATCAGCTGGTCTTAAAATTCGTGGCCCCTTTGTCCATTAGTTCCCGGAAATTTTAGCTAGTCGGGGCCACTTAGTGTTCCAGACAGAAGCCTTGTGCAGCATAGTCTCCCAGCCTCACCTTCCATGTTCTCCAGCAGACTTTCTTGATACCATTATTTTGGTACAATTTCCCCATTCTGCATGTGTGTATTTCTTACAGTATTCAACTCTTCCTGTCTTTTATTGCAATTTAGGTATAAATCTTTTCTCCCCAATCATACTGAGGGTTCCTTGAAGTCAGGGAACATGATTTCAAAGTTGCCATACCTTCCATGGCACCATCAAAGTGCCAGGCACATAGTAAGTGTTTAGAATGCAGATAAGCAAACCAAAAACATGGCCAGGGTTTTCAATCAAGGCTGAAATGGAAATGAATGAGCATCTTAATAACACTGTCTCAATTGATTCCATTATTTTATTTTCAAGTTCGGATATAGGGCATGTTGATATGAATCAAATAGAAGTCTCTGGGGTCACATTAAGGAAGAAATTCACTGAAGCCGAGTGGATCAGTTGCTTGGTTGTTCTGAATCATTAGCTAGTTAAGCCCACTAACACAGGACTGATCATTTTCCCATACAGCATTTTCATCATATAGACCATACGTTTGTAAATCCTTACAATAGAAAAGCTCTGTTTTCACTGTTAATTTTATGAAAGTAGTACTTTTGTGTCTGGGGATGGAGAAAAGACACAATAACACAGCTCCGACTAACTCAATGATGCTTTAAATATCTCTCATATCTTATTAGTCATAACACTTTCTACGTATATTTAAAAAACAGCAGAATTTGATGGTGTGATGCATATTTATCCCAACAGATAATGCACTTAGTACATCTAGATTTTCAGAGCTCTTTCCAATGGAACCATTGATATAAATCCCAACTAACTAACAAATCAGAGGATATATCAGAGGATAGCTTTTTGCAGCAAAACAAAGAACCGGAGCCCGTTTCAACACCTTCCAGCTAAATGTATTACTTTTCTTATCTACCTTCTCTGGGCAGGATATGAAGTCTTGCCCTCATAATACTCAGAGGAGTTGTTCACTCATGGTTGTACCCATGAAACTTATGTTTCACTTTATATAGTGAAACATAAGATGGTTTACTAAGAGTTCGTGTAAAGAACTTGTGTCCAGCCAACTATAACTTTATGACAACTAGACAGTATCTGGTGTTAACGGTCAAGGCTTCTTGCTCTGACATGCCTGCCTTTCATTCTTATCTGATGTCTACTTTTATCACACCGATCCTCCTCTGTGCATGATACCAGTCCAAATCCGTTAGTCTGAGTTTAGGGCCACTTCCTCATGGAGGCCTTGCTTGCTTCCTCCCAGCCTGGTAGGCCTCTGCTTTTCTAACGTCATGATTGTGCTCATAATTCCAACCATCACGAAGGTCTACCACAGAGAGCAGAGACTTCATTTTGTACATGTTTGTATCCTTAGCGCATAGTAGCTAACTGGTTAATACACGTTTGTTCAATAAATTAATGAATGCCCTTGCTGTTTCATATTGAGCTCGCTGTATTGGGCTGATTAGTTAATTGCAGGGGAATCTCAACCTCACTCCAAAGTCAGAACTAAGATGTAGTCTGTGTCAGTTGTATTTGCCTAAAACATCAATGTCTG
Source organism: Paguma larvata (assembly GCA_030068075.1). NCBI lineage: Eukaryota > Metazoa > Chordata > Mammalia > Carnivora > Viverridae > Paguma > Paguma larvata. Next base: position 30,557,488 of record CM057841.1, on the reverse strand, counting down.
TTCTTTTCTGTGACTGCCTATATTCAACGCAAACATTGAGACCTATCTATGTATTCTCTAGTGTGTGATCTGAAAAGTGTCCCGTCTCTCTTTACTGCTACACAATTATTTTTCAATACCTTTTAATACCTGTTCCCTAGACTGTGAGTCCTATGGGTGCAAAGACCTTGTTTACCCGGCTTCCATGATATTCCTATAATAGTACATGGCAGGCCCCAGATAAATACTTCTTGTATGAAAGAATGACTGTTGACTGACTGACTAATATAATTATTGGGAAGAGGGTTATGATATGGGGTGTGATTAAAATGCTACACACAGAAGAGCGGGAAGGAAACTAGCTACCACTACCCATTGCCTTTAGCATCGGCGAGTTGGCATAGCAAGAACCACTTTTGATTCATGGGTTTGCCTTGCTTTCCAAACGGACTCATTTTTCTTAAGGAAATCTCTAACTCCTTCCATTCGAACCTCCCTCATATCTAATGTGTTATTCCCTGGACACTGGATTTTCTGTCTTGCTTCCACTTCAAGTTCAGAGAGAGAAACAAATTGAGTCTTGCAGGGACCTGGACACACACAAAAATGTGTATTTACTGCTCCTCGTATTACCCTCATCAGCAGTGTGGATTGTTGAGGAGGATAAATGAAGACATTATGGTTCAGGTTTGATCTCATTCCCCATTTGCATTCCCTAACAAAGAACAAGTCTGTGGTTCACTGTGATTGTATAATAGGAAGTAAAGGACTGTGGCTTATGTTACTTGGAGTTGATTTAAATTTTTATGAACCTGATACCTCTGAAAGGCAATAATCAAAATGAAACCATGGTAATTATTTTCATTTGAAAGCATCAGAATGGTACCTCATTACATTCCGGTGAGTGTTTCAAGAAGTATGGGAAGGAGAAGCAGAAACTCCATTTTGAAAATACATTTCGTAAAATATTCAGCAAAGTCACGGAAGGAAGTACAAAGCCAGAGGTGACAATTTTCAATCAATATTCCAAATTCTTTTAATTAAGGATGTCTTGGGATTGCAGACTGTGCTGGGACATACATATGTATCTATAATAAACAAGATGTATTTTGCAGAAATGGATTTGGGTTTTGGCATCGGCTTGATAGGGAGATCAAAGCACTAGCTGGCATTAGAAGGATTTAGATACATTTGTCATAGGCAGCTGTTATGCTAATCTCATTTATGCAGTTGTCAGCTGATAGGCTCTGATGAGCCAGCTGAGTGGGAAAATCATTATTCCATCCCTATTGTGATAAGTGTTATTTATTACTGTCAAATGGTATTAATGTTTGATTCAAAGATGGGGAGTGGGCACCATCTACATGAAGTTCATCCATTCATGGTCAACTGCAACAAAAGGAATCGCTGAATTCCAGCCAAACGAACTTCATTTCTGGGTGAAAAAAGAAGAATGGATTTAATTTGCATATGTTTTAAAAGGGTAATGAAGTAATATGATGTTTATCTTGGTTGAAGAGTGGTAATTTTCATTGGCGGGACTCCAGCCTCGTCGGAGCCATTGTGAGACATTTACTGTTGGGTTGGTGTGGAAGGACTTTTCAAAGCAGCAGGTGCATCGGGGGTTGGGGGGGCAAGATGATTTATTCATTAGGCCAAAAATGAGCAATCTGGACATCTATTTTTTCTTCATCTTCCTCAGAAATGTATTTATAACTAAATCCCTTCTCTCTTCCCCCATGATGGTGATATCCCTTGATTTTCACATTCCTTTTGTGGCCTTTGACAATTTAATTATGTGAAATCCCTAACCCGTCACTCACATCATTACTGTTCTCCTTTTGTTATGATCAGATTTGCTGTTCCCACTCCATCTAAACTGATATCTGTACAGGCCTGGTGTTTTGGAATGGGGTGTTGCTTTCTAGCGAGGAGACAGTTAAGGATGGCCACCAATGACTGGGGGTTTGTTCTTAAGCATTTTGTTAAATTAACTGCTCAGCTGAGCTCTGAGTTGTTAAAAATGATTCCCCTCTGTTTGGAGACTTGCAGAGAGCTGTCCCCCTTCCAATACAGCTGCATTGGTTAATGCCGCTTTGGATTATTTTTCTTGTGTTAAAAATACAGATAACCTAATTATAGCGCCTCCCCAGTTCCCAAACGCCTCACTTAATGACTCATTAGTGCAGTGAGAACACTTTCCATCGCTTGCTAAATAATATTCTGTTTCTGAGGACTTCATTTTCTTTTTTCGTATTTTCTCTGAAGAAAAAAAGTTTGACTCAACATATTTTAGAGCCTTTAGATTTTGCTGATTGGCTACATTTCTATAACAAGCTGGTCACTTTTCAGGATCCAGCTTCTCTCTTCTTTTTGGGTTGATAACAATGGGGCCAGATGCCTTTGTTCAGTGAGGAGAAGACATGGGTCACAAGAGTTTTGTAAATCCTTGAGCTCAAAGAAAACTGTCTTCCTACTCACCCAGTATTTAATGTAGCTTTACTGGAGTTCAGAATCTTCCATTGTATGACTTAATCCACCATGTTTCCACAGACGCCAACAAAATGGCTGGCCTAGAAGGCCCTCAAAAAATATTTGTTGAAAAAATGAATGGACCTTAGAAAGCTCACAGCCTCATTCAAGAGTTGGCAAACTTTTTCTATAAAGGCCCAGATAATAAATATCTTAGGCTTTGGGGGCCATATGATCATTGTTGCAACTGCTCAATTATTGTTGTAAGGCAAAAGCAACCGTCACCCAAGAGTAAGTAAATGGGTGTGGCTTGAGTTCCAATAAATCTTTGCATTATGGATGCTAATTATATAATTTTCACATGCCATGAAATATTATTCTAATTTGGATTTTTTTCCCAACTAAATTTGAAAAAATACAAAAATCATTCTTAGCTCGTGGCCATACAAAGTGGATGGTGGGCTAGATTTGATCTATGTTCCATAGCTTCCTCACATAAAGATAGTGATGGCCACAGGAATTCCAAAGATGGAGGGTTCAGATGGCTTCATTTAGGAGGCTGTCTTTTCACTGAGTCCTGGCTCTGCAGAGAAGAGCGAGGAAGGTTTGCCATAGCGTGGGTTTCCAGCCACAGAGGAAACATCCAGAGAACCACTGATTCCTGAGGATTATTTATGATTGTTTCATGAAAGTGGGGAAATCAGCCTGTGGCAGCGACAAGATGGAGAGTAAGTTTTTGAATGCTAATGTTCCTAGGGACCTTCTCACAGATGAGTGTGTTAAATGCCTAATCGAGCCTCTCCATTGAAGTTCTACAACCAGAGCAACATTAGACCCTAAGAGCCTCTCCCAGCAAGTGGAGTCAATGGACTGCATGAGCAAAAGAACGGGTGTGACAGATTAATAAATACTGTCTTGAATGGGATCTGGCTCTTGCTGGCCTCCCTGGCTTCCTCCCCATCTGTCCTACATATACTTTTCATTCCAGTTTTCCCAAGGTACCTTGCTAGCTCATACCTTTGCACATGCTGTTACTTTTTTTTTTTTTTTTTTAACCAAGATCCCTTTTCTTCACTTATTCCTTGAACGTGCATCAGGCTAATGAAGGTAAGGTACATGGGTAAAGTGGACTGGGTGGGGTTTGGGGCAAACTGGAGGGCACTCACTATGTCTAAAGAGGAGGCTGCTGCTTAGTCTCAGTGAACTTTTTTAAATGTTTTATTTATTTTTGAGAGAGAGGGAGAGACAGAGTGTGAGCAGGGGAGGGGCAGAGAGAGAGAAAGGGAGATACAGAATCCGAAGCAGGCTCCAGGCTCCACGCTCCACATTGTCAGCACAGAGCCTGACATGGGGCTTGAACCCACGAACCGTGAGATCATGACCTGAGCTGTAGTTGGACCCTTAACTGACTGAGCCCCACAGGTCCCCTCAGTGAATTAAAATTTTTTTTTAATGTTTTATTTTTGAGAGAGAGAGAGAGACAGAGCATGAGCAGGGGAGGGTCAGAGAGAGAGGGAGACACAGAACGTGAAGCAGGCCCCAGGCTCTGAGCTGTTAGCACAGAGCCCGATGCAGGGCTCGAACCCATGAGCAGCGAGATCATGACTTGAGCTGAAGTCGGATGCTTAACCGACTGAGCCACCCAGGCGCCCCCCGGCCCCCCCCCCCCCGTGAATTTTTGTAATGCAAGGATGTGAGCTCTGTGCCGACAAGTCTTCTAATATTTTTCAGAGAAATGGGAAATCTGAATTTTTAAATATTTGTAACTGTTTAAACTACTAACATACAGTTGAGGGTCAAATCTGATCTATGCCCCACTAATTTGCTTCCTCTTGTCTAAGCCAGTTCTCCCTCCTCCTCCTCCTTTAGAATTCTGCTTAAGCGTCCCCTCTTCCTTTGTGCTTTCATGGTATGTTGTACATACGACATGATGTCTTCTCATATGGGCCATCATTCTGACTGGACTCCTCGGAAACCCTAACTGGATAACGGGGAGAGATGAGGATTATAAGCCACTAAGCTTAGCCCATTTGCTTCAGCCTCTCGTTACCACTGTGCCATCAGTTAAGCGACATGAAATTCACATCTCATCAGATACAGAGACGATGATGTCAAGGAAACCTCATGGCATCTCTTTATAGGTTCCATGAAAGCATGACTTGAGTTTTAGTTCCAGAAAAGCTTGCTTTCTCTAAACAAGCCGTGTGTGTGCATGTGTGTGTGTGTGTATGTGTGTGTGTGTGTGTGTGTGTGTGTATTCTCTGCTGTAGCCCTCAGGAAGTGCTCTGTTTACCTCTTTCAAAGGTCACCCTCTTTCAATGGAATGTTCACCTAACCACTGGCTTTCCTTCGTTTTCCTTACTTCTTAGTTTGTCCTTCTGTTTGTGTTACACTCTTGTATTTCAGGGTTTTTTTTTCTTTAGAGAAAACTCAAGTACTCTTTTTTGACATGACATCGGAGATTCATAAATAAATGTAAATCACATTTAATTTTATACTGTTCTAGGCTATTCTCTGAGTTAGTCACAGAGACCGGGGTGGGGGGGAAGTGAGCACGCAGTGATTTTTCACCTTCCCTAGTTCACACAGGGCCTACCAGTAATGTTCTATGTAGAAATACTTAATGAATATACACCGAATGATGAATAGACAATGAGATATTTGATCATGTCGATCAATTTCCTTTCGATAATCCGTTTAAAGTGGCAAATAAATTGATGAGGCAAACCGCAGTTTTCATTGTTGAGAAGATTACCATTGAAGATGGGTATTTGAGATACAGCTTCTTTGCCATACTTATAATTTTATTGCTAGCGCTCTATACCAGAGCAGTTAACGAGAATAAGTGCAAGACGATTGAAATTACATCACATTATAACTGACACTTCGAGGATTAATTTTACAACTTGTGATTTTAATTTTGGTGAAAATGTATTTAAAATTATCTCTTGTCACCATCTCTTATGAAACATAATGAAACTTGATGATATTCTAATAACATTAAACTGTTTTGGTAGTCACGGAGGTTGGTATGAAAAGACTATTCAAGCTAAGAAAATAGTGGATCATTTGTGAAAGAAAGAATTTGGGGAGGTTTGAGGAGCTGAGTTCATGCTTCTCATGCACTACATTATCACTTACACCCGTGTGGAATTTGGAAGATATTCTGCATGTTAAAAGAACCAGTGTGCAATTAATGGGGGGGGGGCAGGGGGAAGTGGGGAATCAAGGACATTTTAGCCAAGAAGAAAACAGGAAGAAATCATATCACATCACTGCAATTTGGTATCTATGTTCTGGGTCAATGTTTATTATTAGCAGGCCCGAAAAATACTGGGTCTCCAAAACTTGGTAAATAAAACTAATGATGTAACCAAGTCATTGCGTTCATCTTTTTAGATCTTCCTTGTGTTCTTTCTTCCCTCCTCCACTCCCTTGCTTCCTTCCTTCCTTTTCCCTCTTTGACTCAGGTGTCAAGTCCGTGGCATGATCTTCCTCTTGGGTTCACATTTCCCTGTTGCCAGATGAGGGGGAAAGGGGATAGAATGATATTGCACAGAGGGAGAACTCCAATAATAGCTCCCATTTTTCCTAATGATAGAGCAATAGTTGGCCTGAAGGCTTGCTACATGCCCAATATTTGCTAATTTGGGGGTTTTGTGTGTTCAGTACCTTCTTTTACGTTCTTTTCAAGAAGCCTAGGGGTTTTTCATAACATTCTTTTGACTCTCTCTTGGAGCACTCCCTTCTCTGTCCTTAGCCTCATTCCCAAATGTAAATTATGTTAATATGACAAACATGTATTGAGCACCTCCTATATGTCAGATGTCTGCTGGGAATGGGAGATTGTGACCAGAATGAGCATCAATATTTACCATCTACAAGCTCATTGTTTAGTGGGTAAAAAAGAAAAGTCAGCCAATAATTCTAGGGTAATCAGCTAGGTGTTATAAGAGCCCATGACCTAAAAGCAAAGAGGCATGGAGTAAAGAATGAATAGAGAGTGTTTCAGAGGTGACATTTGAAATGGGCCAAGAAGTATCCTGGAGAAAAAGAGAGAAAATATTTTCTGAGATAAGAAAAGCATGCATCAGGGGCGCCTGGCTGGTTCAGTCTGTAGAGCATGTGATTTGATTTCAGGGTGGCGAGCTCGAGCCCTACCTTGGGAACAGAGTTTGATTAAAAAAAAAAAGTGTGCACAAGACCAGCATGACCCTCACAAGTAGAATGGAAATAGAGGGAAGAGAAAACCGGTGGGGAGAGGGGGGGAATCCAGGGAAATGAAGCCAGCCTCATATGGTGGAAAGCCTCTATTATGCTGAGGACCTTTGATTTTATCCTATAAGTTATGGGGGGCGGCAGGCACTTTAAATAATGGAAGAGACATGATGGACCTGTGGCTATGGAGGACCGCCGTGGAGCAAGGAGAGGCCGAAGAGAGGACTAGATCGGAAACAACATTGGCACAGACGAGTGAGAGATAATGAGGATCCAATTAGACAGTGGAAGAGAGAGCATATGTGAGAGACATTTAGGAGGTGGTATTGACCTTGAGGACTGATTAGACAGGAAGGGCGAGGGAGAGGGAGGCATTGAGGAGACTCTGAAGCCACCAGATGCTTTCATTCCATGATAAGACAGAATTGATGCCTTGAACAGCTCATGAGACTCAGGTGTCTTGTGGAGATGGTGTCATGCAGGGGGAGCACTACAGTTCATTCATCCATTCTCCATCCACCCACTCATCCCTTCATTCATCCAACAAATACTAATTAGGAAATAATGCCTAGAGGCCAGGATTTGGCCAGGCACAAGGAACATGCTACAAACTCAGGAAAAAGATCAATGGCAAAAGGTCTTTAAGGCTCACAACAGGACAGCTGCACACCTGTCACCTTCTCCCTGTGAGGTAGAACCTGGAAGTGCATGTCATCCCTCCCCTGTCCTGTCCTAGGACCACTTAGAAGCTCACTGAAGGGTATTACCAGAGACATGGGCTGCGTGACGGGAGGCGGCTGGCCAGGGGATGGGAGGCAGGCTGTCCTAGAGAGGAAAGAAATTCTCGGAACTTTCTTTTTTCTTTAGATTTTATTTATTTATTTTTGAGAAAGCCAGAGCGAGCTTGGGAACGGCAAAGAGAGAATCCCAAGCAGGCTCCGTGCTGGCAGCATGGAGCCTGACACGGGGCTCGGACTCACAAATCATGAGATCACAAGCTTAGTGGAAACCAAAGGTCAGACACTGAATGGACTGAGCCACCCAGGCGCCCTGGAACTTTCTGAAGTATCCTTTTTGCTTTCGCAAGAGTCCCTCCTTCACAAGTGGAAATTTACATTCCCTCTCTTTTATTTCAGTATTTAAAAATTTTATTTATTTATTTTTTTATTTTAATTCCTCTCTTGAGAACTTTTATTTAAATAATTTCTACAAGTTTTGTCCCAGCGATGTACTCTATCTGTACATTTTTCTTAGTAGAGTTCTTTTCAGATATACAATGTTCAATAATAATTGTTTTTCTTGAAATTGAAAAATATGTTATCTATCAAAACACATCTGTTATTCTCCCTCTTCTTTTCTTCTTTCCCCTCTCAGCTTTATTGAGATTTAATTGACACATAATACTGTTTAAGTCAAAGGTGTACAATGTGATGATCTGGTACACGTATATATTGTGAAATGCTTACCACAATAAGGTTAGTTAACACATCCTTTGCCTCACATAATCACCATTTTGTCATGGCGGCGGTAAGTATGGTTTTCTTCCAAATATTCCTAATACCATCTTTATTCCTTTTTCTGGAAAGTTCTCTGCCTTCTTCTCCTCTCTGTACTCAATATATTCCTATCATAGTTCTTGATGTGCCTTTGATTTTCTTTCTGTGCACTTAAAATTATCCTATTTGTCCCTAGAGGTCAAATACATATTTTTTACATTTTTTAATGTAATGTAATGATTTATTTTTGAGGGAGAGAAAGATCGTGAGTGAGTGGGAGAGGGGCGGAGGGAGAGGAAGAGTGAGGGAGAGAATCTCAAGCAAGCTCCGCCTTGTCAGTACAGAGCCTGACTCGAGGTTCAAACCCCTGAACTGTGAGATCATGACCTGAACTGAAATCAAGAGTCAGAGGCTTAACCGAATGAGCCACCCAGGCACCCTTATATTTTTTACATTTTTATCATGAAAAGTTTTGCACAAATATAAAAGTAGTAAATCCCACATATGAGTCACCTCGTTTCAACAACAATCAGCTCACCGCCAACCTTACTTCTGTCTGAGGACTTCCTTCTTCTTTCCCTAACCCTCTGTTTTCTTCTTTCCCACTGCTTTCTGCACTTGGATAGGAGTCAGTCTCACTGGAACCTGCCAGTTCTACCACTTACTGAAACTGAGCAGCTTTCAGTTCTGATTTTGGCTTTTATCACTTCAGTCTAGATAACTTGTAATGCTCTTTTATCCTTGATTCTTAAAATCAACTCTTTTCTACATTCTATAACCACGGAGTGTTTCTATTTGAACAATGATGGGCTAAATTTATGAGCATTTCCATAAATGAGTTGACTTTAAGATGCCCCCAACCCTACATTATGATTCTAATCAGCACATTAATGAACAGGTATAGAAATGAGCCTATTTGCAAATTGCCAGATTAGATTTGTCCTTGTTTAACTAAAAGCTTTAACTAAAAGCAGGGTTAAAATCCTGGAGCTGGTAAAGCCTCCTCCATGCCTGAACATTTCTTGGTCAAATGGTGCTTTAAAAGAGCTTAAGAAAATTTTTACTATTTGTTGACAGATTGGGTCTAAAACAATGGGGAAAAGCTGAAATCATCACATAAATCATCATGTAAGATAATACTGTTATTAATACAGTGTTCTAAATTTACTTTCTCGGTTACAAAAATGTTCTGACTTAAAAATAAAATGGTGAGGCTGTGATTGATGTATTTTTTATGTGTCCGCTCGGGTCCTGCCTGCTTAATTGGGCTCAGTCAATTTCAGTGTGTTTCCGATGACATTTCCATCCTACAGCTGTCAAGCCAAAGAAAGAATTAATATCAATAATCCAGTGATCGGGTTTAATCTCTGAGATTAGTCATCATTTAAGCAACCAAAACCTAGGCTGGAAAGAAAACCCTTGTCAATTTTATTCTCTCACGCGATAGTGGGAGATATGGGTATTCATATATATGCGTAAAAATCACACATTCACATGTATTTTATTGCATTCCTTGTGTTTTTGAAAACCATGTAAACTACTGTGTTAAAAGAAACTCTCTTCTCCCAAATGGCATATTGTCTACTCTTATTTCATTTCTCACATATCTAGAAGCAGTCTTAGCAGCTACTGATTTTTGTCCTTAGAGGCTTTCCTTTTTGTATGTTTGTTTTAACAAGCATTGATTGATATGCCATTGTCTCAATTACTAAGGCATTGCTGCCTTTACTGTATAGATTGAGAAATAAAGACGGAAAGAGAGAAAGCTGGAAAACAGCGACAACTGCACGCCACAACAATAAAATCTCTAGTTCTATCTGTGGAAGGTGCTTTTCATTGTACTGAGTCGGTCACACCATGTGTTAATGCTGTAGTTTAACAGACAAGGAAGCAAGGGAACCGAGAGCTTCAGCGCTTTGCCGCTGTTGCACAGTCACTGAGGCAGAACAGTGTATTACCTTCTTTTAAGGTAAGTCATGGGGCACCTGCCTAGCTCAGCCAGTAGTGACTCATTCTCGGGGTCATGCATTGGAGTCCCACACGGGGTGTAGAGATTACTTAAAAAAAAGAAAATATAAGAGAAGTCGCATGGACAAGTAAAGGCAAACCCGTGGGCAGGCAAGCAGACAAATCAGTATTGCCTGAAAGATGCTCTTTAGGACGTTAGTCTGTTGAGATGCCCTTACATCAAAAGGGTCTGTTGGTCAATCATGTTTTGGAAAATTGCATCAAGTCTCATTCTGGAGGGTCACAATGCAAATGAGCATATTCAAGGTTCTGAGAAATCCTGGAGTTAGAAAAAGAAAAACTCGGTCTAACTTTTGCTTAACTCGATGTATTTCATGGCAGAACTTTCTTGTGCACATAACACAATCCACTGGAAACACGTAGGGAAAATTTGCTTTAAGCAAATATCCATTTTCAATGACTTGGGCTAACAAAGTATACCAAATTCAAGTGTTTCGGGATATAAATTCATGCTCAGATATAACCTCTTAACATTCATGACTCAAAAAACGAAGAAAACCATTTAAAGGCAGGCAGAAATCCAACTACCAATCCATTCATTCCTTTATTTTTTCAATAGGCATTTATTAAACACCTACTTTGGCCCAGATAACATGCAAGAAATTGGTGACATAATAGTAAAAAGCCACAGTTGAGGGAGGTGGGGAAGGTTTCCCAGAAAAAGCAAAGCTTAGGCTGAACCTTAAAGGGTAAATAGAAGGGTGGGCATTCAGCAGATGGACGGCAGCTAGTTGTGGAAATGCATTCCAAATCAAAGCCCTGAAGATGCAAAGACATAGAAGATTAAGAGCATAGCAAATTCAGGGGATTGTAGATGACTACACCCACTGTTTATCACCATCTCTTGTTTGTTGATGTACTGTTTGTCTTCCCTACTGGAATATAAGTTCCATGAAGCAGGGATTCTGTTGTGTTGTCATTGTGTTCTCCATGCTTAGCACAGTGCTCATCTTATGATAGGGGCACAGTAAATTCTTATCAAATGAATGACCAGTAGCCTGGTATCACTGGACCCTTCTATATTTGAAGGCAAGACGACAAGTGGAGGCTGGGATGGTAGGCAGGGCATCAATTATGAAGAGCCTTGTGGGTCATGGTTGGACACCATCGGATACACTCACTTTTAGGTGAGCCATGAAGGATTGTTATTAGGGGAGTGTCTTAATCAGGTCTGCATTTTAGATGACTCTGGTAGGAGAGAGGATGATGGCTTGAGACTGGGGACAATTAGGAGGAAGTTGCAATAATACAAGAAAGAAGAGGGTTTGATGAATTGCTCTGGATGGAGAGAAGGGGACAGCGTAGTATGTAGATGAGCCCAGCCCTAGCGGCAGAATGGGACAGGGAAGAGGTGAGAAGGCAGAGGAGGAATCAAAAAGGATTCTTCTGTTTCTGATTCAGAAAGTTGGAAAAACTTTTTATTATGGAAATCTCCAAACATATACAAGGTAGACAGACTAGTAAAATAAACACCATGATGTACTCATCATCCAACAACTACCAACACAGAGCCAGTTTGGTTTATCAGTACTGGTTTTCTCACCCTACACCCCTCACCCCTGCCTGGAGCGTTTTAGAACAAATACCAGATATCCCATTGTTTCATCCATAAAAGAACTGTTTAAAAACATAAATATCTCTAACACACCTAAAAAATGTTAACACAAATTCCTTCACATCATCAAATATTTAATCGGTGTTCAAATGGTGTCAAAATGACTTTCTATAATTGTCTGCTCAACGTGGGATCTAAAACAAAGGCCTCAACACTGCATTTGGTTGATATGGCTTTGAGTCTCTTTTAATCTGTAACAATTCTCCCTTCTACTACCTTCTTTGTTTACTGAAGATACCAGGTCATTTATCCTATAGAATCCCCTAGTTTTGCTGATTGCATCCGGATGGTATCTTGTATCATGTTCCTCTAACCCCTGATCTTATAAGTTGGTAGATCCCATTACAAGGTTCTAGGTAGAAGAGGTAATCCCTAAAGACATAAAGTTTAGGGGTGCCTCGGTGGCTTAGTCGGTTGAGTGCTCAGGTCATGATCCCAGGGTTGTGGGATCGAGCCCCATGTTGGGCTCTGTGCTGAACATGGAGCCTGCTTGGGATTTTCTCTCTCTTTCTCTCTCTCTCTCTCTCTCTCTCCCCCTCTGCCCCTCTACCCCAATGCACACATACTCTGTCTCTCTCTAAAATAAGTAAAAATGAAAAAAAAAAAGAGTTTATTGGAGAATGTGTTAAGTACAGTGCTGGGGGTGAGGGGCTAAATGGACATATGTGTGGGTAAGGGTTTGAAGGGCGCTGTCAAAACTATGCAAGAATAGTCCTTTGGAGGAGTTTGGGTCACCCAGCCTCTTAAAGCTGCCATCGCCTTTAACTAAATGCTTTTGGAAAGGAAGGAAGAAGTCCGTGAAAACCCTCTGGGTACCTTTGGTGAGCCATTCTTTTGGCAGATACGGCACCCTCACCCGGGTCTATATCTTTATTAGATTTTTCCAAAGCTTTTGCCTTTCAACAGGAGTCTTTAATTATTATTTGGAAGGTCAAGAAGGAGAGCCATGCCTGGAGGGCCTTGTTTGGAGTTAGTTAGCCAAGTGGAGTGGTATTCCCCATAATGGAGGGGAGGTTGCTGGAGTCATGAGTTTATCACCATATAAAAATCTCTGTTTTCTTTCCATCATGTGTCCTCTGAGGGGCACTAATAGGCACCTTTAAAGAGCCCGCTTAGAGAAATGTAAGCTGTGCTTTACCTGATATGATCGTGGTTTCCATATAGGCTGATTAACTGGAAAATCGGGGTGCGGAGTGCACCTGCTCAAGAACAGCAGTGGACCTCGTGTTTGTCTGTATTTGGTCCCAATAGTGTTCGGTTTCATCTGCCTAGATCTTTTCTAAGCAGCTTTGCTACTATCTAAGAGTTGATTTCACACTAGTTCTGTCTTAGAATTCTGGGAATCTCTCACCTCTTCTAAGTGAACTGTATTTATTTTCATTAACACACACACACACACACACATAGAACTTACTGTGTGCCAGACATTGGTACAGTTCATATGTACAAGCTCGAGTAATCCTCATCACAGCCCCTTAAAGTAGATACCGTACTTATCCCCATTTTACAGACGAGAAAACTGAGGCACAGAGAAGTTAAGTAATTTGCCCAAGATCACACGACTGACAAAGAGTAGTGTTTGAACTCGGTCTGGTTCTAGAGTCTCTCGCTTAACCACTAGGATGCGTTGCTTGCTTGCACCGATAGTCAAATTAAAATGGGGTTAGAACTTAAAAGGAGTCACGGCCGTGAGGGCTAGTGGCTGAGGGTGTGAGCTTTGGTGTCACACAGACCGGGGTGGGTCCTAGCATTGCCACTTAGTAGTGGTGGAAGAAGTAGCGATGGCATAAGAGCATGTTATTTACGCTGCTGAGCCTCAGTTTCCTTACCTGTCAATCGGATGTTGCGCTCCCAATCTCCCAAAGTTGCGAGGATAACATGGAGTGAATGGAGCGATGTATTTAAAACGCGCGAGGCAGCTCTTAGAATGGCGTCTGTTACAATCATGGCATCATTCCCGAGAAACTTTGTGCACAGCAGACACTGCCCCAACGGGACCGCCTCATTCCCCGGTGCTCGGCCAGACTTGGGGGGCGTGGCTGGTTTATGGGCATAGGTATAATTATCTAGAATGTTGCTTCTGCGCCTTTACCGTGTCTGAACACAATGGGGACCAAAACCAGAAAAGGGAGTTAGCAGAGCAAACTTCCGTGTATAAAGCTTACACATATGCTACCTCATTAGATACAAATCAGAGTGCTGCTTTTCAGAACTGACTGGACACGGTTTTTCCCATCTCTGCGTTCAGTGACTTCGGTCCAGGGCGAGAGCATGGAGACCCCCGAAATCAGCAAATGGTACCAATCGGGGCTTCCCTTCCTTCCCCTCAACCAGGGAACTGATTGTTTTACATTTGCCAGCATGACGCTGTCCTCGGGCACCTGAGCTCTGTCCCCTCAACAGCCCTAGGAAGTAGCTACAGTTTCTATCCTCATCTTTAGAACAGGCAACAGAGGTATGGACAGTTAAAGCAAATTGCCCCAAACTATGTGACAGGAGGCAGATTCAAGCTTAGGAACTCTGCTGCAGGTTACTGTGTCTCAGCTGCGACAGGTTACTGCCTCTCCGAGCCTACCTTGCTAAGTTCATACGGTTCTCTCTCTTAGGAGATGAGAAATAGCCACACAGTCCACACACTGCAACTAGAGAACACGGCGGTATTAATTAATGTGTTAATTCATTCATGCCTACATGCAACAAATCTTTTTGAATGCCTCCTGTATGGCACACGGTTTGGAGGAGCTTAAAAAGGATAAAGTGAGGGGCGCCTGGGTGGCTCAATCGGTTGAGCGTCCGACTTCGGCTCAGGTCATGATCTCACGGTCTGTGAGTTCGAGCCCTGCATCCGGCTCAGAGCCTGGAACCTGCTTCGGATTCTGTGTCTCCCTCTCTCTCTGCCCCTCCCCCACTCATGCTCTGTCTCTATCTGTCTAAAAAATAAATAAACATTAAAAAAAAAAAAAAGGATACAGTGAGTCGCTGATACATAAAACCTACATTCCTACCCTCCGCCCTTCAACCAGACCGTGAACTTCTAGGGAGCACAGACCATGCCTTGGTCATCTCCGTGTCTTCTCAAGAACTAACGTGAAGGCTGACATAATCATTGTCAGATAAAAGAATGAAAGAGGCTGGTTGGGGAAGGCCGCCTATGGGGATGTGTGCCATTTCGTAGACAATATCCTTCCTTTCAGGAAGAGAGAGGCTGTCACACAGGAAGCCATGGTGGGCTCCTTTTCAGCACGGCTGGCTTTTCTTTGCTCAGTGTTTCATGATTTGTTGGAGTTTGTTTCCCGAGGTGGGAAGCTAAACACCAGCTTCTGCCTCCTGGGACCGCTTTTGTCATCCAGACCATAAGCTGACCCACGAATGAATATGGACTCGGAGATATTAGGGTCAGTCCTCTCTGTGACGAAGATAGACGGCCAGGAGGAAGCCCAGGTCCAGCTGTGTCACAGGTGAAATATAGGCTGAGTGAGGGGCACAGACTGGGCTAAGGGGTGTGACATGATCATAAAAGTTACAATTTAAGACATTTTTGAGAGCAAAAGAGATGCTATTAGTAATTACGCTGGGACCATAGCCACGAACCCAAACTATTCCGGGCGAATTGCAATGAACGGTCGCCCTATTGAAGGGTCAAATAGGGAAACATTGCAAATTAAAGAAAACGCATCATTTGGTAAGGAGCTCCGAACAGATCTAAGGGACCAAAGTTCTAATCCTAGCTCTGTGTCCTTCCAGCCTAGTCTCCTTCAGCTACTTACTCCTTATCTAAGGCATTGAAATAGATCAGAGGTTCCCAGCCATTTTCTCCCCTTTGTGCAATATTTCTTTCCAGATAATTCTTACACAAGAACATTTTGGAAGATCTCCAGGCTTAGGACTGCTGAGTGGCAGGAATAGAATTTGTTTGGATTCCTTATCCTTATGGTTCCTTATTCTTATTTTCTCCTTAAGTGAAACAGATATTTCATAGATGACTCAACATATGAGCCCTGGAAGAGACCTCAGAATCAACTTCTTCACTGACAAATCAGGCAGCTGAAATCCAAGAGAGTGACATTTGTCTGAGGTCTCGCAGCCTGGCAAGACCTGGATGGCCTTTACTTAGCCATAATCACAATGCAAATCAGTACCTGCTTTAAAAAAGCAAAAAACAAAAAACAACTTCAGAATATTTGTGACTATAATGCATGACTGCTGTAGACAATATAGAAAAGGCAAGCAGACAAAAAGAAAAGGAAAAAAAAGAAACAGAAAATATAAATCAACCATCAAAACTCACTCACATAGAGCCACTATAATCATTCTGATGTATGTATATCTTTTCAGACTTTTTTCCCCTTCTGTCTCCAGTGGCCTCTTCAGTCTACCAACAAGTTCTTATTTTGTCCCTTTTTCCACTCGTTCCACTCTCACAGTTTTCTCGAAATTATAGCTAAAGGACGTAGTTTCTAAGTTGACAAGTTTATGAACAGTTGCCCTTGAATGCAGTGCCTTGAAGCAGCAGGCATCTGGAGAAGGCATTCCAGTATAGAGCGGAGCAGAAGGAACATAGGACCTGGGTGCTAAGCGAAGCCCAGGCTCCTGATTGGTCAGCTGCAAGTGAGGGATAAACTGACTCCAGACATCAGGCGATCAAAAGGGGAGATCAGAAACCTGAAGCAAGAGAGAGCGCCCTCCGTCAGACGCCCTGCTCCCTGGGGAAGCACACTCCCAGGGTGCAAGTCGGCTAGCGTGCGGACAAGACAAAGGTGACCTTCAACATTTCAAGAAGGCCTGGACCCCCCAGTCCTGGGTCCAGTTGTTGATGTGGGCCCTACACCGTTGCCTCCCAGATTCCCTCCCCCCGCAACTGTCTCAACTGATAAATGCCCTAAGACTTTGCCTGGAATGGCAAAGTTAATCTCACCTTGTTAGAGTCCTTGATTGCGTGTTACAAGTGAAAAATAGAGCTGGTTAAATTAAATCATGGAGATGTTCCTGAAAAGCGGCCTAGAGGAAGGTTCTAGATCACTCTTTAGAGCCTCCAGTGAAAAGCTTATGACGGAGAAGAAAAGTTACAAAGGGGAAACGGAAAAAGAAAACATGAGCTTCTCAGGGACCATTGTTTTCCAAAGATCTTATAAATCTCATTTCACAAAGCATCCCTGATCAAAACAATTTCTTAATCGAAAACTGCTGTCTTCATTTGTCTTATCGGTGGCCACCGTCACCAGAAATACCCCCCTGGTCCTTCGCGACCGGCCAGGGGCTGCCTTTTATTATGCAGATTGGATGGAGCCGGCTTCCTCGAGCCAATTCTGGGAGCCCTGTCTGCATAATACCTCGCCTCCTTAAAGATGGGCAGTTAAACCAAATAGTTTTTAATTTCTTTTGTGGAATGGCTGCCTCTTTATTTAATGTTGAACACTGAAGCAGTTGAGGAAGGGTACCAGCTAAACAGGCTTTTTAAATACTGCCTTCGTAATTATCTGTGGAATTAAACCCACAGAACACACATTAACTCTCATCAGAAAATGGAATTATGAGAATTCTTATTAACAGCGGCTCCAGACTCAACTCACAGTATTCACTTGAGTAATTATTATTGGTAAAGGCTGGGATTAATTTTTTTTTTTTTCAAACTGGAGAAAATAAATTCTTAGCGATTGCCTGCCTTGGACATGCAGAAGGAGACAAAGACATGGGAACTTTTATTTTAGGGAGAAAAGAAAAATAATTTCGAAATGTAATTTTGCTCTGATTTCGGAGGGAATTCTTATGCAAGGCATTTTCTATGTAAAGGGATTATATGTCAGCAATGCAAAACGAAATACAAAATAAACCAAAGAGCTGTGAATGTCCTAAGTGCAGAAAATAATATATAATTTATGATACTTTAAATCTCATTAAAAACACTAGCTTTTGTAGCTTCCTAGCAACCAACCCTCAGGAGTCCGTCTGTAAAAGAGGTTGGCTCTCCCCAAGCTCGGGGTCCAAAGCTTTAATAAATGAAACCCATATGGTGGCTATATGACATTTCCCTGTGTGCAGGCCATTTGTCTGGGTGTTCTTGAAAGCCTCATATGATAGTTTATAATTTGCTAATCCAATATAATAAACATGAAAGCACTTTGTTAAACTAATGTTTAGGGTCTAAATTAAACCAGCCCAGGCTGAAGAGTTAGAGGGAAAGTTGGAGGTCTATAATTCCAGCCTTAATTCTGGGTGGAACATACAAGTTTCTCAAAGATAGCGCTGGGGATAGCGTCATTTTTTTTTTTTTTTAATGTTTAAAGCCCGATTGCTTCGACTTTTTCATTTCACGTTCTTAACAACGCGGTGAAGTAAGGAGAGCAGGTTTTACTGTGCCCCTTTGTCTGATAGAGAGACTGAGGCTCGGGAAAATAAGTCATGGCTGCGAGTATCTGCGAAATCAGGGGACAGGGAGACGCCGCAGGCATGTAAATACTCCTTTGTAACTTTCGCTGATCTGTGATGACGTTTTCCCAGTCCAAAGCAAAATGGAAAAATGACAGAAATGAGTTCTTTTTTTTTAAATATTTTAATGTTTATTTATTTTTAAGACAGGGAGAGACAGAGCACGAGCGGGAGAGGGACAGAGAGAGAGGGAGACACAGAATCCGAAGCAGGCTCCAGGCTCCGAGCTGTGAGCACAGAGCCCGACGCGGGGCCCGAACTCACAGACCGAGAGATCATGACCTGAGCTGAAGTCGGCTGCTCAACCGACTGAGCCACCCAGGCACCCCAGAAATGAGTTCTTCTAATAAAACAAAAGGAACAACTCTTTTAGAATGGAGATTATTGGGATATTTCCTCTCCCCTTTTGTGGTAGCAAATGACCTTTATGTTATAAAATAATAGTGATGGTAGAGAGCAGCTGCTCTTGGTTTGTCTTTGGCAAAACTAATTCCTGGGCGGAATGGGGGAGAAATGCCTGGGTGGCTCAGCTGGTTAAGTGTCCGGCTCCTGACTCCTGATCTCAGCTCAGGGCAGGATCTCACAGTTTGTGAGTTCAAGCCCCACATGGGGCTCCTCGCCGACAGTGCAGAGCCTGCTTGGGATTCTCTCACTGTCTCTGCCTCTCCCATGCTTACTCTCTCTCTCAAAAATAAATAAATTAAAAAAAATTAATCCCCGGCCATCAGGTCAATCTCCAAAACATTAAAAAGTTTACCAGTTGGTGGGGGCGCCTGGGGGGCTCAGTCGGTTAAGCGTCCGACTTCGGCTCAGGTCATGATCTCACAGTTCATGAGTTCAAGCCCCATATAGGGCCCCGTGCTGACAGCTCAGAGCCTGGGGCCTGCTTTGGATTCTGTGTCTCCCTCTCTTTTTGCCCCTCCCCCACTTGCATGCACTCTCTCTCTCTCACAAAAATAAATAAACATTAAAAAATTAAATAAACATTTAAAAAAGATTTTTAAAAATTTCCTGGTTGGTAAAATCTCAAAGTCTGTCCTTCCTTTTTAACAAACGAGAAAAAAATGAGATTTGGGTGTGTGTACGGGTCAGTCTCACACAGCGAGGGGATGGCGGAGATATGTTTAGAGCACAGGTCTCTATGCTTCTGGGTCAGTGGACATAGTGAAGGGAAAATAAATAGCATCAATTTTCATTTCGAGGCAAAAACATGATTTTTTTATTTTTTTTATTTAAAAAATTTTTTGTTGATGTTTATTTCTTTTTGAGAGACAGAGAGAGGCTGGAGGAGTAGAGTGAGGGAGACAGAGGATCTGAAGCAGGCTCTGCATTGACAGCAGAGAGCCTGACGCGGGGCTCGAACTCGGGAGCCGAGAGATCATGACCTGAGCCAAAGTCGGGCGCTCAACCGACTGAGCCACCCAGGCGCCCCGAAAACATAATTTTTAAACAGACATTCGCTTCAGTTTCTGAAGGCATTTACAATGCAGGCGCTTTGTTCGTGACGAGAGTACAGGCCAGAGATGCAAAATGAAACAGGAAACTACGTCAGGAGAAACTAACATCTGAGATGCGATAAATCATGTCACAAGTGGTCTTTGGAGGCAGTGACATCCGGTCCCACTGTCTTTAAGAGGAGGCCAAAAGTGGATACCCTGATTCCTTAGACTTGGGGATGGCATTGCTATTTCTCTTTGAAAAGCCGGAGTCTCAGAGAGGGTGTCTCCTCTGCTCTGATGGGAGAGGAGAGGCATGGGACCGCCCCAAATCTGGCTGATTGCGAGATCCCCGGCTCGCTTCTGCTGCCAAAGGAGGCTGAGTGTTACCCTAGGGGCAGGCCAGGGGCCTTTGTCTTTTTTTTTTTTTTTTTTGAATAATTTATTGTCAAATTGGTTTCCATACAACACCCAGTGCTCAGCCCAACAAGTGCCCTCCTCTGTGCCCATCATCCACTCTCCCACACCTCTCTCTCCCCTCAGTTTGTTCTTAGTCTTTGAGAATCTCTTATGTTATGTCTTCCTTCCTCTCTGTGGCTTTTTTTTTTTCCCCTTCCTTCCCCTCTTCCCCTCCCCCCTGGTTTTCTGTTAGGTCTCCCAAAGCCTACCTATGCGTGGGAACATATGGCATCTGTCTTTCTCTGCCTGACTTATTTCACTCAGCATAATACCCTCCAGTTCCATCCATGTTGCCACACATGGCCGGATTTCATTCTTTCTCACTGCTGCATAGTATTCCATTGTGTATATATATACCACATCTTCTTTATCCATTTGTCAGTTGATGGGCACTTGGTCTCTTTCCATGATTTGGCTATTGTCGAAAGTGCTGCTATGAACATCGGGGTACATGTCAGGGGTCTTTGTCTTAAGGCTGTCGTTCCTGCACTGTCAAGGTGTATCAGAGAGCACTGCAGCTAACTCATGGGAGCACAACGGGATCTTTAACATTCTTGAAGGAAACTAGTGAGAGTTGGCATCTATAAATTACGACCGGAAGTAGTCAATATTACATGGTGTTACATTGCTTTCTGTGATGTCATATCTTTGTGAAGAGTTTTTTTGGTGTGTGTTTTGGACAGTTACTGTGATCAAAAGCAAGAAGTTTAGGGATATTATGTGGAATAGAAAATAAGGGCAGTGGTATCTAATCTGATTCCAAAGTTTGAGAAACTGTGCAGTGTCCAATGGGTGGGAATGTCTTTCATGAATAAGTAGCTGTAGGTATTAAGGAATGAAACACAAATTATTTGCAGTACTATTTTTTCAACTGGCTACCAAGTCATTAGAATATAAGCATTTCTTTAGTTGATGGGGTCTAACTACTACATAAATGAAAGTTATATGTTTCTTTTGACCTGAAGGCAACGGGATAAATTACTGAGATTCCAAGGACACCATGAACGGAGAACCTTTGGGACCGTTCTGGGTGTCGTTTGAAGATCATGGAGGGTATCAGGTGAACTGTCACCGGAGGAGGCTAAGAATGTCTTCAGCTTCCATGACAGTGGACATAGGAAAGCGGTTTGGGGCTGGCTGTGTGCCTAGGGCACAGCTTTCCATCTGTCTTAAACTTTCTGGACATGGGCCAGAGACTGTTGCTGCCTCCTGCTCATACAGAAGTGACAGCACCGGAAACACTCAGGGAACCACTTTTCCCCAAACTCTTTCCATGTGGTTTGGGTGAGGCTGACCCCTTCCTATCCCATGCTCCTAGGAGTAGATGCATGGCCAGGATGGGGCAATGAAGTTTAACCCCTTAGTCACAATGGGTTAGAATTGGGCACATAATTAAGCCAAGCCAATCAGCGCCAAGGAAAAGACAGTGGTGTGGAGCCAAGAAAAAGACCTTGCCCTGATAATAATTATTTGAACCTTTGGATCTAGCCTTAACTGGTCTTTTCAGCTACTTACAACGAACAAAAAAACATGGGTGGGCAAGTAGGTAGATAGACATAGGTAGGTTGATGTAAATATAGTCTCCTCTACCCCCTCCCCCATAAGGCAGTTTCTTTTGTCTTCCTTCATACTCCAGGGGCTCAAGATATCAGACTCAAGATATTATTGAGATATTTTCTTCCCTCTGTCTCGCAACACTGGTGTCATCCATATTGGCTTCTCTCTCTCTCAGGCAGGGCTCTCTCCAGGAAGTGGCGAAATGCCTGGGCTTGCAAGCTAGTCCACGAGAAAAAGGAGAATCTGTCTCTTTCCCGAGAGTCCCAGCATAATTCCTGACGGTATTTATGACCGGCTGTGATTGTGTTCTATGCAAATTCCTGAACCAATCACCATGGCCACAAGGATGCAATGTTCTGATTGGCCAGGTCTAAGTCACATGTCCACCTCTGCAGCTGGGGATGGAGTTAACTCGAAGCAAATGGCCTGAGAATGAGGGATGGGGGCAGGGGTGGGGGCGGGGCTCGGAGATCAGCCGGGGCCCAGCTAGCAAAGCTGAAACCACTTTCAATATTTAAAGCAGAGGTAATTTAATGCAGGAGATGGGTTACACGTGTGACGGCAGAGTGGCACAGCCAAGTGGGGTTGGCCAAGCGTTCCTGAGATTAACAACAGCAGGATGTAGCTTCTGCAGCTTGGCTAGAGGAACAGAGGGAGGAAGGAGCAGTGTTCCAGGCTCTGTGGCAAGCCCACTTGGGGGAAGCAGGAGCCACAACAGAACCTGTCTGGCAGGAAATGAAGCCATGGAGAAGATCACCACACTGCTGGTGACATCACCCAAGGCAGAGAGGCAGGCAATCCCCTACCCTCCTCCTTTCTCCCTTGACTCCAGTCTCCTGCCGTTGCCTCTCATTAGCTTAATCCACCTGGAGACCAGCAGACACCAAAGCCTGGGAAATTCAGCTCTCCTGAAATAGGAAATAGATGAAGGGAAAGGTGCGGAGTGGATCTGAGGGCAAACACAGGGTAGGTTCCCAAGAGGAAAACTGGGGTATTGTAGAAAAGGGACACACGATAGCAGAGGGTTCAAGAATGTGTAATATACCGACATCCATGTTGACATCATGGAAGTCTGTCCACACATGGCCCAGTAAGGGACCGGGGTTCCAAGCCAGTCTCTGGGACAACATTAACAAAAGCACGGTAGGGTCATTGCATGTCTTGAGTGAATGGAGGTCCCCAAGTCAAGGTGGCCAAAACACAGAGGCCTAGCTAGGTACCAAGAAAAGGATCCTGGGATATGAAGTGGGGTAAGAACTGGAAGACCAGTAAGAGTGACTTGAGACAGAATTTCAGGTTGATAGAGTGAGACTGTCTTAAATCCTCTATGCTCAAAGTCAGGACTGCGACCAGTTGAGCTTACAAATGTAGGTCCAATGGCCGCTGGGTTGGGGAAGAGACACCATGGAGCCTGGAACCAGGCAAGACTATGGTAGTTGACACCTATTGTTTTCGCCAGTCTAGACCTCATTCCTGTGTTCAGAAACAACTCTGATTTTGGGGAGGGAAGCACCTCACTCACCTCAGGTCAGCCCTCCTCCTTTACGATGATTCGGGATGGACACGTGACCCAAATCATCCCAGTGGTATTTGAGATGTGTGCTTTTGTTGAACAGTTGGAGAAGTAATCTCTCTTTAGTGCCAGACTTGAAGCCCTGAGGATAATATCTGCACCTGTCTGGAGTCAGCACATGAAGAGGTGACTGAGTAAGAATGAAACTGCATGGAGAGGGCGAGAGAGGGAGGAACCACATCCAGAAGTCATTGCTGGAGTCCCGGGTCAGGGTGGCGACCCCTTAATGCAGATGCATCCCTCAGATGTCCAGCTACTTTTCTTTTCTCTTTTTTCTGAAGACAATTTGAGTTTTGTTTTTTTGATCTGTTGCAACAGGGAAAGTCCTGCTACACTCATTCTTTCCTTATTGTTGGACTTCTATTTGATTTTCTTTTTTAATTTTTTTTAATGTTTATTTATTTTTGAGAGAGACAGTGAGAGCCAGGGAGGGGCAGACAGAGAGGGAGACACAGAATCCGAAACAGGCTCCAGGCTCTGAGCTGTCAGCACAGAGCCCGAGGCGGGGCTCGAACTCACGAACCATGAGATCTGACCTGAGCCGAAGTCGGATCCCAACTGACTGAGCCACTCAGGTGCACCTACTATTTGATTTTCATGTGAAAATGGGCAGGAGGCCTTAAATGATGTTTCCTCCAAATCCCAAGTGTTTTCGCTGACTCTGTAAACTTGTCTTCAATTTCTCCTGGGCTTTGGTAGACATGACCATCGGTGAAAGAAGGGAGATTTTGGCTGGCACCCCTACTTACTGGGGGGAGTCTGGGAGAAGTGGCTGTGTTCAGTGTTTTGGGCTAATGAGGGAAATATAGAGGAAACACGGCCCCAGACACTCTGAAGTCCCTTCATTTTTCATCCTATGAAAACTTGGATATGTGGTAACTCAGGCAAATCTTTGCTTTAACGTGTTTGGAGCTTATAAGGTTGGTTCTGTGAATCAAACTTTGGCTAACTTCTTTTTTTTCTCTCTTATTTAAATGTAATGAACAGGTTTCCTGAATTGATCAAATAAATCAGCGATTTTGGCATCCTGTGCAAACAACATCCAAGAGACAAAAATAAGGGCCTTGATTAGATTCGTGTCTGGGAAGTCTGGTACTATATGTGGGGTATTCAATGAAAATATTCTGGGGGAGAGACATTGTCTTAGAACAAGCAGAATTTAGGCTTGGGCTCATAGGAATTAGAAAATGATGGAGTTTTACTAATATTGTTGTGTTAGTTAAGACTGTTTTCATTATAGTAGTCAGAACCCAACTTGACTTTGTTTGAACAAAAAGGAATTTGTTGTAAAAGATACTCGAGTGTCTCTTAGAACCTAAAGATGGGTTGTATCTGGACCTAAGAATCAACTGGAACCGGGGACTCAGATATGGCTACAATATTTCTTGTCCTTGCTTCTCTGTGTGTTGACTTTGTTGATTTCATTCTTTTCTCTCATAGCAGGAATTCCTCCCATGTAGGAGAAAATATCACTACCACTAATTCTTGATTTTTGCTTCTTATAGTTTCAGCCACCCTCTGGCTCTCAAGTCTGAAAGTTCTAGAGACGGGTTCTCTAATTGGTCCGTCTAGGTCACACTCCTGGACCAATGAGCTTTGTCCACGGGGCAGGCCACATTTTCAAGATGGCTGCTCCCACGATAGCCATGAGGTTAGGGTGGGGCGGCAATGGAGTCACTCCCAGATAATCAGAGAAGCTGAGCAGACAAAATAATATGGGTATATAGAAGGACAGTGAGGTTCATGACGTTTTCATCTCTGTTATTAATTTTCTATTGCTGTGTGACAAATTACCACAAACTTACTGACTTCAAGCCAAACGAACTTACTAGCTCAACCTTCTGTAGTCAGAGTCAGGGTGTAGCGTAGTTTGGTTCTCAGCTCAGAGTTTTACAAACCTGCAATCAAGGTGTCAGCCAGGCTCTCATCTTGAGCTCAAGGCCCTCTTCCAAGGCCACATGGTTGTGACAGAATTCAGTTTCTTGCAGGTGCAGAACTAAGGTTCCCCAAAGAAATGGGGCTATTCTTCTAGAGGCCCCATATTCCTTGCCACATGAGCTGCTTCCTCTTCAAAGCCAGCAATGGCAAATGTCCCTCCTGTCGAATCTCTCTGATGCTTTCAACCCTCTTGCCACCTGAACAGCTCAGGCCCACCAGGACTATTTTCCATAAATTAAGGGCAAAATCCTCTGTAAGACTGATTCCACTTAGGATGCTAGCTGCCAGCGAGGTCCCAGACCACCCACCCTGCTGACTGACTGGCTTAAACTCCGAGTTTTCTGCAATCTCCTTAGGTTCAGTAATTCCCTAAGACGACTCACAGAACTCAGCAAAGCCGTCCTTCCAATTGCAGTTTTATCGTGAAGGACACCCCACAGGCTAAGGTGTGAGAGGGTGTACAACACTTCATACCATCTCCCTGTGGAATCGGGGGTATGTCGCCCTTCTGTACACCTGTGTGTTCACCAGCCAGAAAGCTCCATTGAACTTCAGTGACCAGAGTTTTTCTTGGGGTTTTAAACCGATACCAAGATTATTTTTCTTCGAATGTGACTTTACCAATTCTAATCATTGTCACAAGCTTTCTCTAACTGGGTTGCAGATTACACGTGAAGGCAAATGTTTAAACCACCTCATTGATTTAAATATAGCAAGAGTTCCAGTTATGTTCACCTAATCGAATATTAGAGACAAAACCACCCTGCAAGGAAATTTTTTTGACATTCAAAAATTCAATCATCTGTGATGGAGAGTGAGATAATCCCTCCATGAAGCTACCCTTTAAAGCGCTGGGCGAGGGGCATGGGAAAATGGAAGTAGACTATATTTTTTTCCGACTCAAATTTATTTCCCTGACACATAAGATATTGTTTCCAGGTCTTGGAGGGGGACATCTGGGAAACCTAGGGAGATCTGTAAACTCTTCCATCAGTTTCTCAGGCACTAAGAGAATTTGTAGTGTTTGCAAGATTCTCTGGGAAGAAAAAAATGGATATCATGCCAAAGGAAGAGTCCAGAATTGTTAATCCCTGTGTACTACACCTACATCAAACTGCTTAGCACGGGGACAGCCAGCATTTCTGTATCTTCTGGGGCTTGCAGACTCCCGTCACATCTCGCAAGATCCCAGGAAGGGTTGCGATTTCATCAGGATTATAGGTAAAAGCATTAGGAAGAGACATCACCATGTATCTACAATCACAACGAGTCCTTTAGATGTTTCCATTTTCTCTTTTCCGGAGAAGAGCAAAGTCCTCCTTCATATGATGGCAGATTCACAATAGCCAGTGGCCTTCATTCGTCAACTTTCCCACCCTTCCCGCCCAAATTGTGTATTTCCTACCTACTTTCATATCTGTTTTTAGAAACGACTAACCCTAGACTAATCGTGTTCTATTCAAATGAAAGATGAAAACCAAGCTAAAGCCTCCTGTCCCCAAAGGCCGGAAACGACATCGTGACTTTACATGTGCCTCGTGGGAACCAAGGCAGGGCCACTAGTCTGTCACTATGTCTTCTAGCACTCAGGAAAGTGTCAATTTTTTTTTCCCAAGTGAAAATACCAGGCGATTCCGGAGTAGCAAGTGTAATCACCAGATGGGGACTGGCTCTGGTTTCTCAAGCCCTGAGCTCCCTTTCTCATCTCCACTTCTGGCAGTTCTTGAAAGTTCCTTTCAATCCCTCTCTTTTGTTTCTCTTCAAGTCTATTTACCACTTTTTTTTTTTTTTTTTTTTTTTTTTTACAGAGGGGTGTTTTTGCTCTATATGCCGTTATGGGGTCCAGAGCGTCTAATTGACAAATTATGTTGTGCTTTTGGTGGCTTTAAGGAATCATTTAAAATAAATAAGATCATAATTATCAGTTTTCATTTACCCATTTATTAAGTAACAATGTTCACACCGAGTAGTTTGATTTTGTGTTATAATAAGGCAATCTCTACATGATGACAGATGGTGTTTCATTTTGCCGACACTGTGCTAAAGTGCTTTGGGTTGTGATGTGTTTGATTTTATTAGAGATCAGATTTAACACATGCATGCTACATAACTGCAATCACATTCCCATTTCTCATCTGTAGGAGAAAATGAAACTGTGATGAAATGTAATATACTCACCCTCAGGCAGAACTAGTGGCACTGGGAATTGCAACATAATAAATCTAATGGATATTACACTATAGGACCCTAGAAATTTACTGTTATTATGTTCAGGGAAGGAACTCGGTTTTGTAAAACTCACTTTTATTTCACTGGCATCCGTGCAATTTCACATTATTTAACTGTTGTGTCCCAATAGCAGGGATGGTATTTGTTGGTGTCGTGTTCCCCTCCCCAACGCCCTACCCTAACCCCCCTCCCGCACCCCCCTGCCACCCGAAGGAACACAGTGGGGCCAGGAACCCAGAAGAGAAAGCTAGGGGAGAGCAAACAGCCAAAAAATTGCCTTTACCAAATGCAAATGACAACAATGGCACGTCGTTAACAATGGATTGTTGGGATTGTCAAATTAAGCCATGTTTAGCCATGCCGTCAGTGTGGCACCCGCTGGAGGAAGACACATCCGTAAAAGCTTTGACTATGATAAGGAGCTCTTGTATTCTCAGCCTGCCTCACTGCCACCCTCTGGGGGAGGGGTGGGAATCTAAGTTAATTACACATCTAGTTATTGATGTGACTGTCGATAGAGGTTTTCCCTAATGAGGCCATTGTCAAGCAAAATTCCAAAGGCGGAGGCAGCTTTCAGGGCTCATGCGCCAATGAGGTGGAGCCCGTGAGTCTGCATTGCCCGCTGAAGGTTGTCCCAATGAAACCTCGTCTGCTGCACTTCCAACAGCCTCCCAGCCGGTCTCCCTGCCTCCAGCCTCTACCTGCTGTAACTCATCCCGGATGTCTTGTCTCCCATTTACTCATCCTCAGTGACCGCTTGTGCCAAGTTGCTTCCACGCTCAAAAAACCTCAGTGACTCCTTGTGGTGTGGCATTTGCACCCCTCTTAATTCAGCTCTGATCTCTTATTCTGGTGACGTTTGTCGTTTCGTTGTTCTTCAGACACAATGAGCTCATTTCCTTCTTTGCTTGGGTGTGGGGTTCTTTGGGTTGTGAGAGGCAGAAGCCCACCTCAAGTTTGTTTAGGCGGAAAGGGGAAGTTTCTTGACTCACAAATCTAGGAAGGTAGGAGAGGCTGGATTCTAGAATGCAGAGGGACCTTGGAACCAAGGTGTTGCTCAGAGGGTCTCTACTTTGTCTAATCTCTACACTAGATGTGAATATTCATGCTTCTTCCTACTGTGGAACTACTTCCTATGTAGGTTAGGGGATTTCAGAGGACAGAAATGGAAACTCAGCCACTCTTCCTGGGTCCAGGTTTAAAAATGCCAAGGAAGAGTTCTGATTGGCCTGGTTCATATCAGGTACTCCTATATGGCACAATGGTTGTAGCCAAGCGGTCGGGTCCTGTCGGTGGCCCAGTATGGTTTAGGCTAAGCTCCCCCCATGATAATTGTGTCCAGGAGGGTGAAGTATGTCACATGGTTAGAATAGGGACATAGAGCAGAGCCAGGAAAGGAGGAGCGTGGCTTTCCTGGGCAGCCAAAATGATTGATGTCCACCACAATGCCTGCTTATAAGGTCCCCACCACCTGCTATGCTCATGTCCTTCCTCTCTTCCTATCTCAATCGGAACCATTTGCCTTATAGAATAAAAGGTCAGGGTTAGGGAGAGAAAGCTAATATCCGAGTACCTATAAAATATGGATGTTATCTAAACAAATTTCCACCATAGCCCTATACATATGGTACCCTTATCCAGATTTTATGGATGAGCTTAGAAAAGCTATTTGCCTTGATCACGTCATTCAACCAGGAAATGGCTGAGCCAGGTTTCGAAACCAGCTCTGTGGGACTCTGTTCATAGTCCAGAATGTGTGGGAGGATTCCGTTCTGTGCTAGAACAGAAACATTTAAAAGAACCCGAATAAGGGCCTTTGGGTGGCTGGGTTGGTTGGGTGTCTGGCTCTTGGTTTTGGCTCAGGTCATAATCTCAATGGCTCATGGGATCGAGCCCTGCATCGGGCTCTGTGCTGGCAGCATGGAGCCTGCTTGAGATTCTCTCTCTCTCTCTCTCTCTCTCTCTCTCTCTCTGCCTCCCCCACCCATTTAAATAAACTTAAAAAATTTAAAACATTAAAAAAAATAAAAGAACCTAGATACCCTATTTTTCTGACCCCCAAATACATAATTGATTGAAAACACATGACTATTCAGTTTCCTCAAGTTTATATTTAGGTTACTTAAGAGCAGACAAATAGGATGTCAGGCTAATTCTGCATTGATATTTTCTTAGGAAAGGACCGATACTTACGTCTCATTCCGTCTCTCAACAGCTATTAATGGACACCTGTCTGGTTTGTCAGCCCATTATCCTCACATGTCATTCTCTCATCATGTTCGATTTTGTTTTTACACAAGGTACTTTCATGTGTGCAGCCTTAGTTCCTCTCAGATTGGCCATCTCACTATTTTCCCTCCTCCTCGCTTTACAAAACACGTCCTCCTGCCTACGATGCCTGCCCTCCTCCCTTTTGCTGTTGACATCCTGCTTCTTCTTCAGGGCTTGATTCAGACTTCTTTTTCCATCTGACCTTAAATGCCCCTCCCCACCCTGCTCCATCCATCCCAGGAACGTTCTCATTCTTCCAAATCTTAGAGAAATGACGCAAGCCAATGTATAACCGCAAGCCTCCCGAGGGCTCCAGTTGTCAGGGTTCTCCCCATAGTAACTAGCATACTGATGGCCGCATAGCAGATGTTTGATAAATATTGTTTCTTAAGGTAAGAAAAACTCACATACAGGTCTTCCTCATCATAGGAGGGGCTTCTGTCTTGATAAACCCATTCAAAGTTGAAAATACCTTAAGTTGAAAATACACGTGATACACCCAATCTATGGAACATCATAGCTCAGCCAAGCTTGCCTAAAATAGGTTCAGAACACTGACTTTAGCCTACAGTTGGGCAAAATCATCTCACACAAAGCCTATTTTCTAATAGAGTGTTGAATAGCTCATGGGATGTATTTACTACTCTCCTGAAAAGGAAAGACAGAATGGTTGTGCGGGTACAGAATGGTTGCAAGTATATCTATTGTTGACCCTTGGGACCCCGTGGCTGACTGAAAGCAGAGGCTGGCTGTGGCCACCCAGCATCTCAGGAGAGGATGGTACCAGGAAAATCTCCAAATTCAAAATTCAAAGTACAGTTTCCACTGATAGCATTATCCTTTGCGTATCAATGTAAAGTTGAAAAATCATGAAGTAAAAAAAAAACAAAAAAACAAAAAAACCCCCCAAAATCATAAGTCAACTGGGAGTTGGGGGTGGTCTGTATTAATATAAAATTATTTAGAGAAAAGCAGTGGATTACTGTGACTCTGTAGAGTGCCTTTGCAAACATCAGAAGAAGTAATATAATTGAATGTTACGACTGACTATAGACTTAGTTGTTAAAGCAGGACTTGAATTCTGACTTGTGCCACTTAATTGGTGTAGAGTCCCAGGCAAGCCTCAGCTTCTTCATTTGTAGGTGGGAGGTAAGACTTTAAGGTGTCCATTGTGAGAATTACATGAAATGCAGTTTGTGAAGGTATGAAGTGCTTTGTGTAGCACCTGATGCCTCTGTGTGCACTGTAAGTGCACAGGTGTAAGCCCAGGCACATATGTAGAGTTTGGAAAAATTAGATTCATGTGGATTGGGAGAAGGAACCTGTTTACGCCTATCCACTGGTTCCCGGGGGTGGTTCATCCTTGGGGGCTATCAAATCATTGGAGAGTCTGGTGAGAGGCTCAAAGAGACAAGAGGGGAAGGGGAAGACACCCAAGCACCTGAGCTCTACCTGGAAGAGTACAATGAAATGATGACACCAGGATAAGCTTTTAACAAATTTGACATGTAGCAGTTTTGCTTCTTGAATCCCCAGTGGGGTTGGGGGAATGGGTACAAAGGCAGGCAACTCTAGTTAGATAGGGTAGGTGGCCAGGCTTCTCAGATGGTGACATTTGCTTCTAGACCTAAATGCCAGGGAACCAGCCATGTGAGAATCTGGAAGAAGAACATTCCAGGCAGAGGGAGTTGCAAGCAGAAAGGTCCTGAGGCAGGAATATGCTTGAGGTCAGAAAGAAGTCCACAGTACCTGGAGCCAAGTCGGTAAGGGGAACATAAGTGGGGGCCAGATTGCACAGGGTAAGCCATAGTAACATGGTGGGATTCTATTCTAACTCTAGTAGGAAGCCATTGGAAGGTTTTAGGCAAAGAAGACTTCTGATAGCCAGTGTCCAAGGTGACCTCCAGTGATCCTTGCTCCCTGGTATCTATTCATATCCTTCCCTATTGAATAAGACTGGCCCATAACTAACAGGCTACACGGAAATGGCAGATGTAACTTCTGGGCTAAGCTGTGGAAGATATTGAAGCTGTTGCCTTGGGCTCTCTCTTCACTCACTTTGGAGGAAGCTGGCTGCCAAGCCATAAGGCTATTCGAGCAGCTTTGGAGAGCTCCATGTGGGGAAAAACTGAGACCTCTAGCCAACAGCCCTGTGGGTGAGCCACCTTGGAAGTGGATCCCTCCAGCTTCGGTCCAGCCTTCGGATGACAGCAGCCCAGACAGCCATACTGACTGCAACCTCACCAGACACTCTGAATCAGAACCACTTAGCTAAGCTGTTCTCAAATTCCTGATCCTCAGAAACCGTGGGAGATAATTAATGTTTCTTTTTTATCTTAAGCTGCTAAATTTTGGAGTAATTTGTTCTGCAGCAATAGATAACTAAT
This sequence comes from Paguma larvata, assembly GCA_030068075.1. Lineage (NCBI taxonomy): Eukaryota > Metazoa > Chordata > Mammalia > Carnivora > Viverridae > Paguma > Paguma larvata. Next base: position 30,525,404 of record CM057841.1, on the reverse strand, counting down.
TCAAGTGGTATCATCCGATTTAGATTTTCCACACTTGGGCTGCTGAGTGAACCAAGAACTTGGGATGGTAAAAGCGGAAACAAGGAAAACATGAAGCAGGCTTAGTAGGTACTCAGGTAAGCACTGGTGGTGGCTTGAATTAGGGACATTCTCACCAGGGATGGTGAGAAATGGTCAGCTTTGGTGAAGCTGCTGTTATCTGCTGATGAGGCTATGGGGTGTGAAAAATCAGGGTTGACCCCTTTATTTTTGGTGAAGTGGATGGCCTTACTATTTACTGAAATGGGAGGAATCAGTTTGGAGAGGGAAATCTAGACTCCACTGGAGACAGAATAAAGATTGTGTTGAATGAGAGACAGATAGCCTAACCAGCAGCTGTTTTTTTCTGTCGCCTACAGGACACAAATAAGAACTGTCTATGTTTCAATAAAAACACCTTCAGTCAGTACCTTGGAACTGGCTTCCTTCTCCTCAATTAAGTAGGAGACAATTAAATTAGAGTCCAGCTTCAAGGAGTTTATTATGCCTCATCGAAAATGATAAATGACTCTTGGTGACCTTGTCACCTCGCCAAGTTGGTCCCACCTCGTTTTTCAAAGAGCTAATGAAACCGATGGATTTCTCCCTTCTTAGGAGCTGGGGCCAACAAAAACAGCACACACCATGAAATGCAAGGAAGCTGAGAAGGAGGCAGAGAGAAAAAAGGAGAGAAAACCCACACTTGACATTTTGACAATTGGCCAAAGTGACTTTGAAGTGCAAGCTTGAAAAAAAACAACAACCCTTCACCCATCTACATATTGATTTCCTATCTGTTCTATTGCTTTAATCCACCCTTGCCTCTGTGTGTGTGTGTGTGTGTGTGTGTGTGTGTGTGTGGCGTGCATTTGAGTGGGGGGCAAGCTTGCCCTTTTTCTTTGGAAAGAAAAGCAAAGTGGGGAAAAGGGAAGGGCAAATGACAGTAGGGGATGCTTTGGAGTTGGCAAAGACATGCATTAGTACTCATTTGCTCCTGAAATTACCCTGAGCCAGAGTAAGCACTCAAATTACTCTCCCTGCTTGGCTGGAAAGGAACAAAGCTGGCTCTGAAGCCTAGAGGCAGCAGGTGGAAGGGTTAGGAGCCAGAGCTTTGGATCTGGACTTAAGTTCTGGCTCCCCCATTTTCCAGCTGTGTGGCCTTAATTGAGTTACTTGACCTCTCTGAGCCTCTGTTTCCTCGTCTGTCAAACGGGACCGATACTACTATCCAGGTTAGTTATGGAGATTAAGTGAGGCTATGCTCATTAGGCACTTAGCTACTGGCAGGCGTAGGGCGAGCCCTCAAGAGGGGTCGGGTGTCTCCACTGTTGTTTCATCTGAGTTACAAATTTAAAACTTTCCCACTGCATCACAGGTTTCACTATAGAATGAACAAATCTGACTGTTGAGGTACTTTACTTAAAATGCATGACTTAGGACAGGGGCCTTTGTGGGCCATATGGTCTCTATCAAAACTATTTTACCTCTGCTATAGACAATATGTAAATGAATATGCATGGCTGTGTTTCAATAAAGCTTTATTTACAAAAACAGATGGCAACTGGATTTGGTCACCTGACCCCTGATTGAGGAGACGGAGCTGGGGAACTAGAATTTCAGGCTGCCTTGGTATAATAATACTATTTGCATTTTTCAGAATAAGTTACAGGCAGACTTATTTTTATTAGTCAAAGTCGCAAATAGCAAAAGGTTTCTTGGCCAGCTCTGAGATGTGTGTTTAAAAAAAAAAATGTCTCTATGATTGCGTTAGCAAGGCAAGAAAATACCAAGCATGTTTTTGTTTCTGGTTTTGAATTGCGGTTGGAGTTGGTGAAATCAACACAGTAGTAAAACAAAACGCGGGACAACTCGGTCAAATTGTTTTTTTGGTTGTCTGCCTCGCTTCTGACCTCCGTTTATATTATGCCTATTTCCGAAGTACTTTAAGGTGAATCTTCCGTTTACCTGCACAGAAATCCCATAAAGTGATAATAGCAGCTAATGTTTATCGAGGGCTTATTGTGTGCTGAGCACTTGGCAGGAATCATGGGAAGCGGTGGACGTTACCGTGCACTGGACTCAGGTGGTTGGGAACTGAAGCCCCTAGTTGGGTGATCTTGGGCAAGTCACTCAACCTCTCTGCGCCTCAGTTTTCTCATCTGTAAATGCCTTTAAACTTGTAAAGCTCTTGGAAGAGCATCTAGCATATAATAAGTGCTCAAGAAATGTAATGAACTCAGTCTTCACCACGACCTGGGAGAGAGTTACCGTTATCTCCATTCTGGTGGGAAAGGGAAGTACCTCTCCTGAGATCGTCGGGGAGTTTTCCAGCAAAGGCTGGAAGGAGGTCTGTGTGACTCCACAGCCTTTGTTCTGCTGGACTGCACATCACTGCTTCCCAAGGGACGGTCATTACCTCCATTTTACAGAAAGGGAAACTGAGGGAGAGAAAAAGCATTTATTTAAGCGCAGGCAGCCGGTACACAAAAGAGCTAAGACTCTATTAGGATCTTTGGCTCCTGGTCCAGGACTGGCTCAATGACCAAAACCCCGTGTCCTCTTTCAGAGATGATGGAATGTTCCAAGTCTAAAAATACCCAGCAGAATCATGTCTGCCTGAAAGCCTGAAAGCCAGAGTCCCCAGTCAGTGAATTCGGGAGGACGGTGGGGAGGGAGGCAGGAAGGGAGGGAGGAGTTGAAGTGTATGGAGCAGAAAACAGACTTCCTGCACCCCTTTAGCGGCAGACGCTCCCTCCATCCACCTGACCTTGGTGAAAGGTGGCATTCCCCTGAGAATGAGTAACAATAATCCACACCAAGCATCTCTTGGCATGTTATGTTCCAGACGCTGAGCTACATTTTTGTAACCATTTTATTGAGTTATCACAGCAAGTCTACAAGAAAGGCCCTCCGCTGTCCCGACTCTAAGGGTGGAAAGGCTGAAGCTCTGAGAGAGAGATACTTTGTCCCCCGAAGTGTCACACAGTGGGTAGCTGGTGGGGCCAGGATTTGAACCTAGATCGGTCTGACTGTAAGCTCGTGTTCTGAAAACGCTCACCACTACTGCCAGTCTTGGGTCATCCCCCAGTGGCCTGGGTCACACAGAAGTCCGGGGAGGCTGAGCGGCTTTGCTTCCTTTGCTTCTTCTCCAGTCCCTCTCCCCCATCCTCTCTTAGTGGGGAGCCCCTCAGGTGTGTGGGTCGTGTGGAAACTTGGTGAATCTCTCTGCGGAGGCCTTTTCTGTGACTTATCTTCTTACCTAGCACTTATCTTCTTACCTATCCACTTGCCAAGCAAATGCAAAGCATCTTATCAAAATATGATCAAAACGCCACCAACCATGTTAGTAAATCGCCAGGGTTGTCACATGTCTCTTCCAGAGAGCCCTGGCTTGGCTCTGAGAACTTTCTTCCTTTGATGAGAACCTTCCTGTAAACAACCTATGATTAAGAGTGGAGAATAGCTCAGGGTGCCTGGGTGGCTTAGTCTGTTAAGTGTCCAACTTCAGCTCAGGTCATGATCTCATGGTTTGTGGGTTCGAGCCCCGCGTCGGGCTCTGTGCTGACCGCTCAGAGCCTGGAGCCTGCTTCGGATTCTGTGTCTTCTCTCTCTGCCCCTTTCCTGATTGCACTCTGTCTCTTTCTCTCTCTCTCAAAAATAAATAAATATTTTAAAACATTGAAAAAAAAAGAATGGAGAGTAATTTTCTAGCTGTTCTGTGTTCTATGTCTTACAGAAAAGTCTTGGTATGGAATACCTATTTTTATATCCAGATTCCAGAAAGAAGGGGTCTTAGCTCCAACTAACGTAGGCAGTCTGTTGTTTGTCTAAAACCTCAAAACCACAACCTCTGACTCTTGAGATCTCCCCTTCCAAAAAAAAATCTCTGATGCTTTGATCAGTAAAAGCATACACATCATAGATCCTAGCATGGAGGCTGTTGGTGCTGGCCTGTAAATTAATATAAAATGTTTATCCTTGTCGTAGCCGTCGGGGATCCTCTGCCCAAAAGGGTGCCACTGCCCGACTGTTTTAAATACACCCCAGACCAAATACCTTTTAACTGGAGTACAATCAGTTTTTGGGAAGGCAGGATAACGTGCCTAAATCAACCCATGTCCGCCACCACTACCTCTTTGTAGTGAGATTTAGTTGTCGGGGGAAAATGTACTGGGTGAGACTCGCTTTGACGTGGGAAACGAGGAGGGTGCCTTACATTGCTTTAATACCATTTCTCAAAAAATATTCTTGACACACGTCTGGCAGAATCGGAGTGTGGGTAGAAAGGGTTATCTTGCAGGAGAGACGCAACACGGAAAAGCTCATCTAGTTGCAGCGATGTGTCCAGCCGGCCCCAGAGAGGGTTTGCAAGAGAGGGGGAAGCGGACTGGAAAAGGGGGTCAGGGACCGGCCTGTTCCCTTCGGGGCTTCCCCTCGCAGGACGCGGGCCGGCGGCCCGGGAACCATCCCGCAGGAAGGATCCAGCGTCAGCAGAAGGGCGCTCGCACATACCGGGAGCAGATGAAAGCTGTGTTTGATTCCGAGCGCGCCTGTGCTGCGGGCCCAGGTGGCATTATTCATTTAGTGCTGCTCCACACTTCACAGGAAAAGCACAGCAGGCTTACCATGCTTGAGTTTTTAAACATTCAGAAGGCTGTGATGCTATAAATAAGCTTCTGTGTCAGAGATTAAATCAACCAAGATGCCTGCCATGCCAACTTTATTTCTGAAACAACGTGTTTTCAACAGAAATCAAAATACATGTTAATCCTTTCCTTCTGACAGGCTAATATGAGCTTTGAAAACCTCAGTGGAGAGATACCGAGAGGAGGTAAGCAGCAGAAGCCGTGTCTGCGTGGCTTATCTGTCGGAGAAGACAGCAGCCATCCTGGTTTGGGAGGTCTTTTGCCAGAAGCTGTGGCGTGGTGCTGCCGAATCAGGACCCAGCCAGGCCGTCTCCATCAGGAAAGACTTGGCTGCTGTGTTCTGGATACACCAGCACAGAAGCTGCGTCTTTGCCATGGCTAATAACAGGTTAGCAAACAGTTGCCCAATCTCAAATCGATGTCTCTTTCTTTTGGTTACAACACCCCAATTTTCTCTGGAAAGCATCCTTTACCCACTCTTAATCCATGTGGTCGGGGTGGGTGATTCGGTCTCCTAGCTCCAGAGGTGGGACCAGGGCTAGCCAATCATAGCTGTCCATCTCCTTGGCCACGGCAATTGGTTCAGAGGTGGGCCAGTGACCAAGTGGACCAATGGGAGTAGTTCTGGAAACCTGGCTGACAATACTGAGAAAAAAGAGCTCTCTTTTTTAGCTGAGGTTACTGGCTGGGAGCTGCCGAACTTCATCATTGCTACCTGATCACCTGAGATTGAAGCCAACCCCCAACGGAGCAGCGATAAGAGATGGAGACCGATTCCTGAGGATGTTGCCTGAGCACCCGGATACATTCTTGCTGGAAATCGGATGCACTCCTGGGCTTGTTCGTGTGAACAAGTTCTGCGCTTTTGCATCAAGTGTGAGTTGGATTGCTGGCACTTGAAGTTGAAATAATTCTGATTAAATCCTTAGTCCAGCTGACAAATGAAGCCAAACTGGTCGATTCAGTGATGAAATGCATTTATGGATTTGTCGACCTGTTGTTAGGCTAGATTATTCTAACACAGTGAGATTGGCTGGTGGGGCAGCCCAGGGCCGACTCCACTCCAGTGAAGAAGTTCCTGAGAAGCTTCAGCCTGTAGGCTGGTGCAGAGGACCGGTATTGGGGACCGTGCTGGGTTTGGAAGAAGTAGATTTCAGCCAGAGATCCTTAGCCTTCAGGGGTACCCTTAAGGATGGGATAAGATTGTGTACCTTCTGCCTAGCAAGATACTCTTCCCCACAAAACTTTCCATGTAATTTCTGGTGGCTCGGAGACACACAGAAACCCAGTTCTAGGTCTCTGGGGATTCTGAATCACACTTTAAGAACCTAGGCAGATGATTCATCTTTTATATTTTATAAGATCTCTTGCGACTGATACCTATTTACTGGTTAAAATATTTGAAGACCGGTCTCAGGCACTGTGCTTAACATAAAGAATTTATATTTTTATAGTGGAGCGGGGGTAGGTGCTATTATTATCCTAATTTTACAAGTGAGTAATCTGAAATATAAGAAAAAGTTATATAGCTTCCTCAAGGTCACAAAGCTTACAAGTGAGCAGAATCCAAAGCTCGGGCTAGAAGACCCAAGAGGCCACATTCTAAATCACCTGACTGACTTTATAAATTACTCTACTAAGGGGTCACAATGCATACCAGTCTATAATGGTTTGAGTCTTCACGCCTAACTTAAGTGCATCATGACATAGTTGAAACCCATTGCTTCGTGGAGGTGCTATGGGAAGTACCTCAATTCCAGTCCCAGATTCGACAACGACTTGTAAGCTGCTTAGTGTCTGAGACGAGTTCTTTATACGGGGTGTGTGGTTGGCCTCTTTGCATATTTCTTCCCCCTTTCCTTATTTTGGAAACTCACAAAGGCGATGCTTTTGCTTTAAAACCTCAACACAGAAATGGACAGCAGAGAGTAGGTACCGCAAGAACGTTTCCCTCGGTGGCTCCTCCAACCATCTCACTCCCCAGAGGTAACTAGTTGGAAGGTTGGGTGTGTATTTTCTCTGCTCCTTTCTGTGGATTTGCAGTCTTTCCACAACACATGTATAGAGTTTATTTTCATACAAAAATAGAATCGCATATCTTGGCCGCTTTCCATGTTCATGGCACGATCTTCCGTAGTGTTTTGGATGCACTACATGTAATCCACAGATATGGACGTATGTATTTTGCTTAGTCATTCCTTGACCACTGGGCATTTCAGGTGCTTCCATTTTTTTTCCTTTACAACATTATTGACTATATTCCCTATGCAGTAGTTTTTATCTCCGTGACTTATTTATCTTATAACTGGAAGTTTGTGCCTCTTAATCCCCTTCACCTATTTTGCCCATACCCCCGCCCTCATTAAAAAAATATTATCTTAAACTCCGCTGCAGTGAATACCCTTGCCAATGTATCTTTGCTCACATGACTGGATATTTCTATAAAATGGATCCTTAGGAGTAGAACTACAGGGTCAGACCTACTTCTGTAATCTAAGATAAATGGATGAGAGACCAGTTTTGGCATTATTAAAGGGATTCCAGGGAAATAACCTACGCAGGCTAGGTTTAGCTCATATTCTTGTGCTTAAGAGCATTCGCCCATGAGACAGTGTGCCCTCTTGGTTTCTCTGGTTGTCATTGTCCCCCTGGAGCCCCCTTTATGTTCAGGAGCTCATCTGAGTCCTGCCCTCCCTTGAGCCGCCCAGGGCTTCTGTGTTTTGGGGTGGGTAGCCAGCTTTCTGAGCTGTGCACACCTCACCTCGACACAGGCTGCCCACGGGCAGACTCAGCTGGAGCCTGGGAGCAGCACTCTCCATGACGTCCACGCTCCCAAATCTGAGACATTGTGCAGCCTCCATTTGCTAAGAGGGAAAGGGAGACCCCTAAGAATGGCTACTTGAGACTCTGATGCTGGAGGCTCATAGCCTTTGACGAAGCCTCATTAATTGGTTCATTTCTTGAACAAATATCTTTTCAGTATCTACTGTGAGCCAAGTGCAGTGACAGGAGTCAGGGATACAATAAATCACCAAATGCAAAGATGGCCCGCTACTCATGATGACTCTAAAAACATCATAGAGAGGGATATGTATTCTCCTCTTCTTGCAATTTTGGACTTCTGTCTTAGAGACACCATGAATGACAGGTGACTTTGAAAAGGTGTTTCGGAAACCAGAACGAATCAACCCAAGGCAGAGTGAAGACAAACTCCCCTTGAAAAGGGCACATAACTTTCCACTCTGCAGTGGTAAGTCAACGGGATATTGATAACATTAAAAAAACTTAAATCAAATGGTATTAATCACTTTGCCTCCATCCTGCCGCCCCCCTTCCACCCCCCACCTCACATCAGGCTGTTTCCTCCACCCCTGCTAAGGGGACCACTTTGGGGCCACTTTACTCCTAGCCCTTTGAACCCGGACTCGAGCTCAGCCAACCAGAATCTCTCCTGGACAGCTGGAATTATAGCATTGGAAACTCAAGTCAGCCTTTCTTGGGGGGCTGTTTATTTGGGAAGAATTTAAAAGGTGGACGCGGGTCTCAGCCCATGTGCCAACGGAGCAAAGAAGGCGACCCTGCCCAGAAAGAGAGAAGGAAGCTGGAAGAAGGAAAAAAGACGGGAACAGTGGGATGCTGGAGAGAGAGAACTTGAGAGAGGGGTTCCTTTTATGTTAGAATTCTCTCCTGAGATCAAGGGCACTTCCTATTCTTACGTGCTCTGAACCTTACCTGGATCATCAGAACAAATCCCTGTTTTTTTTCCCCCAGTTATATTGAAAAATAATTGTCGCACATGACTATGTGAGTTTAAGGCATACCGCATCACCGTTCGATTTACGTATATTTCGAAGTGATTACAATAGGTTCAGATAAGCGCCCGTCTCCTCGTTGAGATAGCATAGAAAGAAAAGAAAGAAAAAAGAATCAACTATTTTCTTCTCGTGAGGAGAGCTCTCAGGATTTATTCTTTCAACAACTGTCCTACATATCACACAGCAGCGTTAGCTGTAGCCATCATGTGAAACACCACGTCCCTGGTACTTTATCTTCTGGAAGGTCGTACCTTTTGACCACTCTCCTCCAATTGCCTCTCTGCCTGTGGTAACCACAAGTTTGATCTCTTTTTCTATGAGGGTTTTGTTGTTTAAGATTTCACATGTAAGTGAGATTAGACAGTAATTGTCTTTCACCGTCTGCTTATTTCACTTAGCATAAAGCCTTCCAGGCTTCTAGGTCCATCCATGTTGTCACAAGCAGTAGGGTTTCTTAATTTTTTAATGGCTGAATAATATTTCACTGTGTGTGTGTGTGTGTGTGTGTGTGTGTATACACATCACAACTTCTTTTTCCATTCATCGTTGATGGACACTTAGGTCATTTCTATATCTTGGCTCTTGGCAATAACGCTGCTATGAACGTGGAGGTGTGATATCTCTCTGAGTTAGTGTTTTCATTTCCTTTCTGGATATATTCTCAGACATGGAAGTGCTAGGGCACAGGATAGTTCTATTTGTAAGTTTCTGAGGATCCTCTGTACTGTCTTCTGTAGTGACAGTGACAGTTTATAATCCCACGACAGTGTGCTAACATCCCCTTTCCTCTACATCCACACCGGCATTTGTCAGCTTCTCTTTTTGACGGTGGTCATTCTAACAGGCATGAGGTGAGAGCTCATTGTGGTTTTGATTTGGATTTTCCTAACCTCTTTTTTCCTCTCTCTGTCACCCTGTCCCCCTCCGGTGACGACAATATTTGCTCCTTCCTTTGCGCTGTAGAGAAAGGGGCGACAGAGAAACTTCTTTTCATTTTGCTCCTAAAGCCTAAACAGATGATCCTTGGGAAGTATATTTCGATCAGCTCTCTCTGTCATTTCGCCGATGGCCTGCTTATTTTAGAAACATGCTGAACCCATCCTCAGGGACTCCCTAAGGAAGGCTCAGCTTGGAGGATTCATGAATCCATTTGTTCATCAATTAGGGAGTCCTGGAAGCAGACGCTCTGTGAGTGGGGGCGCCCTGCGCTGTTCTCTGCTGGGGGGAGTTGGGAGCCCCAGAAGTGTGGTCTCTCCTTGGAGGCCCATGAAGTCATAAGTTGAAAGTGCCAGTTGAAATCAGAATTATCATTTTAATCCAAGCCTAGCCTCTCAAGGTCAGTGAGAAAGTAAGGAAATTCCCAATGAGTTTCTGATCACTGGGTATCAATGAGGAGTACCAGACAGTGGGACTGTCTGGGAAAAAAAAAAGAAATCTCCTTTCCATGACTAGGAAAGCCAGGCTGTAGATCCAGGAAACAGATTCACACTCTTGCTTCAGGTACACACGTGTACGCATATACAAACATGCGTGGAAAAACAATGTATTGTTGCATCGCTGTGGTGCAAAGCACACACGCGTCCATTACAGCTGGCCGAACCTGTGTGGAGAGGCGCTTTCGAGGCCAGGTGACTTAACAGTTCAGTTCAGCAACCCCCTGAGAATCTCTGCCAAGATGAATCTCTCCTCTTCCCAGAAGCTTTGAAAGAAATGGAATTTAGTAATCTCGATAGAGGAATTTGTCGTGAAAGACACGTTAAAGGAGTGAGTCATCATGGCTCTTGCCCCAGCCCCTGCTGCCTTGTTCCCCGCGACCCGGTCCAGTGCTATCTATGCCAGTTGACTCAAACGCTGTCCACTCCCCACGAGGACCCAGTGCAGATGCCTGAACCTCCTGAGTTCCCATCGATTCTAGGCCTCCTTTGTGGGTTTTCTCTCTCTAACTGGCATTTTGCATACAGTACCGAGCAGCAGGGAACGCAGGCTGGCATTAGGAGCAAATCTGGTTTCTTTCTTTGTCTTCCCTCCCCCACCCCCACCCCCCTTCCTTTAGATAGCCGCCTTCAGCTGTGTATAAATTAAGCACATTCTTGTGCTTTTGCAGGTCACATCTGGGATATTCTGGACATCTCTGGTATAAACTCTGAATTTATGAAACCAGTAATTTGCTGCTCCCAGCTTATAATGCCTGACATTGTCACTGTTTGCTTAGAGTTTTGGTATCTGATGCTCTTAATGTGAAGGTCATTGTTATTGATACTGAACTCCGTGCCCTCATTTCTTTCCCCATTGCGTTTTTTTTTTTTTTCTTTCGAGGCACACACAGAGAGGGTAACTAATCTTAATATCTTGTGTTCACAATTCTATTTAGCATGAAATCAGTAACTGACATATTAATTATAATAATCTGTTAAATATACTTTACCTACATGTTAATTATGGGAGACCATTCTCATTTATTTCTGTGGGTAGCCTATTAATTCAACCCAGATGGTACAGCTTTGTGAGACGGTAACACTGAGCATTTGCAGAATAAATCATGTTGCCAAGATACGGCAGCAAAAACGTTATCACATCTGAATAAGCTTTAGTATGATATAACCAGGAAAGAAAACTTACCGATCACTCACAGACTGGAGCTTAGTTAAAAACAGGATCAGTATATCAGACGTTTAACAAAAATTGAGGGGGGGACGTAAAATGTTCTCCTCCAAAGAGTGGATTCTTTATGTAAGCCTAGTGACACATAAATAATTCTGAAAGGGGGAAACGGAATCCTGACACAAGGAGCTCATCATAACTTGGGGTGGGGGGAGGGGGGAAGGCAGCTGTGCTTTTCTTGGACTTTCTGATGTCAAGGCTGGTGTCATTTGGGGAAATTCTGCAACACCTCTCCCCTCTTCCTCTATTCCCTTGCGTCCCCATGATTTCTTCTTGGATGCTAATAGGCAGGAACTCCGGGCTCCGTCTTGTTGGGACTCTCTACTTGGAGCCAGATTTATGTTTGGGAGACTGATTCATCTCCGAATGGGGATGGTTCCAATGGGGAAGCTTGGAATCAGTCAATGGGATGTCAACATCATCCTCTTTCTAGATCCATTGGCCAAAGATCCTTTCAGCCCAGCAATGTGGCTTCAACAGTTTAATCAGCACCCACTCATTATTTGGTTTCAGAAAGAACTGTGCTGGTACTTGGGAACTGGTGGAAAGCAAGATTGATATAGGCTCTGCCTTTACAGAATGTATAATGGGGGTGGGGAGGCAATTAAACAGTTATAATCTAGTGGGATAGGGTCATGCTAGGGGGTGTGTGGTGTGGCTGGGAGAGCACACAGCAAAAGCTCCCCCAACTCTGGCATGGGGGAGGCTCAGAGAAGGCTTCCCAGAGGGTGGACAGGAGGTCATTGAGTGGAGAACTCAAGAGAGATCCAGATGGAAGGAACAGTATCTGCAAATGGTGCATCACGTACTCATGGGATGGAAGGAAGCTAGTGCAAGTAGAATGTAAATTGAGGGGGTCATGGAAACTTCCAAGAGATGGAAACTTCCACTAGATAAGTGTGCAGGGGCCAGGATGATGAGGGTCCCTGTAAACCACACAAAAAAGCTCAGCTTTCACCTCGAAGACAAGTGGGGGCCATGGAAAGGTTTGAGCATGAGGTGGCAGGATCAGCTTGACACTTTAGGAATGTCTTCCTAAGTTCATCCGGGGAAAACTGTGAGCAGGCTGGAGCTGTCATTAGAGCGAGAGACGGCGGTGTCCTGGACCAGAAGAGACGCAGAGCTTTTTTCACCTTCTTACCCTTCAGCTCTGCCTAAGGCTCTTCTCTTTCTCAAAGAGCCATCTCCAGCATTCACCGTGCTCTCCCTTCCTTAAGCTCTAATAGCAGTACTTTGCCAAAGGTTTCATATTTGAAAATAAGTAAAGACTTTGCTTCTCTGCTCCCCTTAACACAGGAACAGGTGTAACCATCTCTGCCGCCACGTTAGAGGACGCCAGCTTCTCTTGGCCCCTGTCTCCCTCCTACTGACACATGGTTCCTATGAACTTCTACATTTGACCAACTCATGGTTCATGATGACCTTGGCTACTTGGGCTCCATATGTATTGTGATATTATATTTTGCGATTCTCCTCCATCACTTGATCTGAAAAACGCTGTTCCTTCTTTCTCTCTTATAACCCCTTGTCCTTCATAACATTGGACACAAGTACAGTTGGAGGGTAATTTGATGTGCTTGCTTATCTATGCCTTTTTTTTTTTATTATTTTTTCCCTCCCCCACTGGACTTTAAGTTCCATCCGGGTGGAGACCATGTCTGTTTTTCTTCATTGTCTTACGAGCATGTAGCTCAATGCCTGTACACAGGAGTTGTGCAACAGATAAAAATTTCTTCAGTGACTGTATCATTCTTCTAAAACTAAAGGACATTTAACTCTTTGGGGAAGCACGTGGATCTCCAGAACATGTTTCAGGCTCATGCCTTATGCTTAGAAAAAGAGATGAAAATGGGGAGATGCCTATGTGGGAACTGTGAGCCAGAAAATGTGGCAGTGGCCAGAACACAGCCTTCCGCAACTCTGATTAGAATTTATGTGAACGACTTGGATACAGGTTGGACTCATCAAGCCCACTGGAGAGAGACTTATCTGAGCAGTGGGGACTGCAGGGTAAGGCGGGGGGGGCGGGGGGCGGTGGTGGTGGATATTTTGACCATCCAAATTACAGCTCCAAGAAGCATATGCACTTTAGGAGAATACAGTTGGTTTAGAGTTGGCTTTGAGTTTTAGGTCTTACCCTCTTTTGCTTTTCTAAGAAACAACCATCCTTCCCTCCATTCTTTCTTCCCACCCACCTACCTTCTTTGGTTCATGCATTCATCCAACAAACATTTCTTGAGTATATGCGACACCCCGGGCTCTGGATCGTGCTTGAAAGTGACTTAGAAAAGAGGTCAGGTAAGCTTTAGGATACTAAGAGTAAAGTACACCTCTGCATTGATGGGTCCAGGGAAGGGCCTCAGCAGAAAGGATTCCAGCTAAAAGACTGTGTTTATACAGGTTTGACAATCCCCCCCCGCCCCCCCCGCCAGCTTCTCTTTCAAAACAGATATTGAGAAAGGATCGGGGGCTGACACATCTCCTGAGCCCTCTGAAATCACAGCTGAGCCCCACTCGCCGGATTGAACCTCCACCAGAATTCCACATCCACTACATGGTTAAGAGGAACTTCTAGCTGGGGAATATAAAATTGTAAATGGCACAGATAACGTCAGTCTGAGTTACTGTTTTCAGAATGACACAGATGTTAGGATAAGGGAAGCATAAATGGAAATTAAAGAGAAACAAATTCAGAACAGATGTCAGGAAGCATTTTTTTTTCCTGCGGAGAATCACAAATGTGTGGAATGGCCTACCAGGCTCGATTGTTAAGGCAAAGACACAGGGGACATTCGCGAACTGATCAGATGGCATCATGGGGGAATTAAACAGTAAAGGAGGAAATGAGCGTGCATACTGCGACTGGCTTTCGGCTAATCCTCGGCAGTGTCCATGCTCTTACGTCCCGGTGCTTCCATACTTACCTTGGATAAACACACATCATTTCTTTGCTTTGAGTTTTCACAGATTACACCAACCTCAAAATAGTTATTTTCACATCATGAAGATGACATTGGCAGAGCGGGAGACAGAGAGAGAAAGAGAGAGAGAGAGAGAGAGAGAGAGAGAGAGCTCCTTCCCTGCAGTTATTTTTGGGGGAGGGAGGGTGTTGTCGTTTGCGTATTGTGCATGGGAATGAGTGTTTAAAATGTGTCTACCTATCTCACTCCAGAGAGCAGGGTGCCATCATAAAGCAGCCAGCCCTCTCGTACTGTCAGGTGGAGCCGGGGTTCTAATTCTCGCTAAGGAAGTACATGATCGCCAAGGAGCCTATTGGAGAAGTCCTGCAAGGCTTTCTCTGCTTCTGTCTTCCCAGCTAATGGCCTCATGGTGCCCAAGTCCTTTTCAAAATGTTATACGTGGGAGAAAGGGAAGTTAACACTAGTTGTTAGCTTCCAATAGCTACTTACCGCAAAGATTTGCACCAAGGATGGGGCAATAGGAAATGGGCTGCACGTGACTGCTTATGCGTGTCTTTCTCTCATTGCGCCTTCGGAGCTGCTCTAGAGAGACTGTAACCAGGTGCCCCTTTAAAGGAGTATCACTTGGGGGAGATAGCTTATGATAATAGGCCAGGAAAGAGTGGATAGCAATGACTCTATGCCCCAAGGGAAGGGAGTTGAGGATAAAAAGTAGAGTAAAACCTCATTAATCTGGACCCTGCTAATTTAGAATGTATGAATAATTCAGACTCTCCGGCTGAGCTGAAGTTTACCTTTGTACAAGATATGGAAAAAAGGGTTTGCTAAGCAAATTAATAGTGTAAACAAGATAGAGGGTAGGGAATATATAACCTATTTAAGAGAACAAATTGTTTTCACATACTTAGCGGAACCATCTGCATAGGAACAATGAATAGGTCAATTATAAGTAATCCCGGTCTATTCATTAATCTTGGTCTGTTGGGTATCCGTACTTAAGAAAATTTTGTCAGCACTAGAGGGGCGAAATGGAACAAGCAGGGAGTTCTTCAAAGTTCCTATTTAAGGGTTGGGTTGACTACATTGTATTTTCTTTCTTCATCTACTACAGATTTGCAAGACTTTGAAGATCTCCTGACCAACCTTCCTTGGACCCTTGTTACCTCTGAGCCTTGATTGTTGAGAAGACCGAAAGGCTAGCTTGTAGAGCACGGTCCTGAGTAATGTCGGCACCAGAGCAAAGAAGACAAGATTTGAAAGTCTGAGTTCTAATCTGATCTCTGCTAGTACCTACCGACTGGATTTGGGTGAGCAGCTTATTCTTTCTGGGTTTCAGTTTCCACGTGTGTAAAATGGGATACCATTAATGATATCCAAAGTCTCTTCCAACTCAACAATTCTCTTGTCACCATCTATCTCCTCCGAGGTAACTTCTCATCTGTAAAAGATATATAGTGATTCTCTGGGCACCTGGGTGGCTCAGTTGGTGAAGGATTTGACTCTTGATTTCATCTCAAGTCATGATCTCGCGGTTCGTGAGTTTGAGCCCCCATTGGGCCCTGTCCTGTGCGGACAGCATGGAGCCTGCCTGGGATCCTCTGTCTCTCTGTCTCTGCTTCTCCCCTGCTCGTGGTCTCTCTCAAACAACTAAATAGTAGAACATAGGAATTCTCATGTTGTGTTGATAATCAAATGATACAGCAAATAAAATGCGGAGGAGAATATCAGCAATAAGTAAGGAAAGGGTAAGTAATGGGGCACCTGGGTGGCTCGGTTGGTTGAGCAACCGACTCTTGATCTCAATTCAGGTCTTGATCTCAGAGTCGTGAGGTCAAGCCCCATGTTGGGCTCCACACTGGCCATGTAGCCTTCACCCTCTCCTGGGGACATCTGACTTTCTTTTCTCCTTTCTCATCCATGCTCATCCATGGACTTTTCCTTTTCCTTTTTCTTTTTAAGTTTATTAATTTTGAGAGAGAGAGAGAGAATGAGCGTGGGCAGGGGAGGGACAGAGAGAGAGGGAAAGAGAGAGAATCCCGAGCAGGCGCCACCCTATCAGTGCAAAGTCCAACGTGGGGCTTGAACCCATAAATGGTAAGATCACGACCTGAGCCACAGTCAGATGTTTATCAGACTGAACCACCCAGGCGCCCCTCCCTGGACTTCTTAGTAACATTTTCCCACCGGGTACTGTTGGAGTTTTCCCCAGCCCTGCCCCCCACCCCCCGGTGGGTGTAGCCGATAGAGCGCTGCTGTATCACAAGCAAGGTGAAGAAGCATCCTCACCCACCCTCTGTCTCCTCCAGCGGGTCAGTGAGCAGTGGATTGGAACGGGGAAGGAAGGAGTGGATGACCTTCCCTCCACCGAACATCTTGTCGCCACTCTCCCGGCTGCCCTCAAACACTCTCATGGGTTGTGCTGACTTTAATCCCAAAGCTGGAGGTGGACACGGAGCGGCCAGCTGGCGTAAGTTTGGCTTTCGGCTTCAGTTTATATCAGCCCCCGAGCCTGCCAGTCACTGGAGCGTAAAGGAAATTAATCAATTAAATATTGATTTTATGTACCATTTCCATTTAAGCGATTCTCAAATAATGCTTCATCAGTGGACATTTAAAACCTTTGCCACCTAAACAAATCATCACGTAGCCCTTTCCAGATATAGACTCAGAAACTAAGGCCATGCTGGTCTTCCTTATCTGTGCTTGGCTGAGGACTCTTATCTCCTTAAATGTGCCTTTGACACATAAAACTCAGTAGCAGAATAGCTTTAGAGATTTGCTAAAATCATATGTAAATCTCATTGGTATGTACTGTGTACAGATTAGGGGCTCTGTAGAAAATGAGAGAAGGCTGGGAGAAAAAGGTGGTGGGTGCCATGAGCAGCTTTTGTAGGGGGAGGGCTTTTAATCAGAGCCCACAGTCCTGCTGCATCCTCTAGACAGCGGGACCCTGCCTCGCAAGGGGAACTCTGATTTTAAATGAACTCATCAAGGGCGCCAGAGTGACTCAGTCGGTTGAGTGTCCGACTCTCGGTTTCAGCTCAGGTAATGATCTCACAGTTTTGTGGTTTCAAGCCCCACGTTGCACTGGCAGTGTGGAGCCTGCTTGAGATTCTCTCTCCCTCTCCTTCTCTCTCTGCCCCTCCCCCACTCACACCGTGTGTGTGTGTGTGTGTGTGTGTGTGTGTGTGTGTGTGTCTCTCTCTCTCTCAAAATAAATAAATAAACTTAAAAAAAAAAAAACCCTATCAGTGACTCATCAGGCTTGGAAAGCCTGCTTCTACAGAATCACAGACTTTGAAAGAAGTTTTGGTGAGGTCATTCGACATCCTTGAAGACAAATCTAAGTTGACACAGTGCTCTGTGCAATTGCTGTCAGAGCGTTTGTGTGTGTGTGTGTAACCTTCGTCAGCAAGCCTTGCTTTATTTCTCTTTTTTATCGACTGCTTGCCATGAGCTCCATCCCATGAACGGTGCTGTAAGCTTTGCAGAAAAAACACTCAGCCCTTCTACCTTTCCAGAAGTGTCCACTCGGGGCGAGGGACAAGGCACAGAGACCCAGAGTTGTAAGACGGTGCATGTAATTTGTCTGGTAAATAGTATCTTACGTTAATAAGCAAACACATAACCTAAAATCTAAAATTTGACATTGTGGCCAGAACTTAGAGATCGAGACGTTTCACTCGAAAATTGAGAGCGCCGACTTCTCTTGAAAAATGTCAGGTGACTGAGAAATATAGGTCCTGCATTCCCTCTTGGCAACCACCAGCTGGACCTGAGAAAGGGCTACTTCCTTTTACTGAGAAATATGTCCTCCAGTTCATCAGAGCCCCTCCAGCCAAACCCATAGGAATGTGTATTTATAACCCTCGGAATCGTTACATAAGACAAACACACAAACAGAAATGCAAGACACAATATGAATTCACGATCAAATGAGTGGTACAGATAAAGACCGCGGGTGAGGGGTGCCTGGTTAGGCGTCCCACTCTTCATTTCCGCTCAGGTCATGATCTCATGATCCATGAGTTTGAGCCCCGAGTCAGGCTCTGCACTGGCAGGGAGGAGCCTGCTTGAGATTCCCACTCTACCTCTCTCTCTGCCCCTCCCCTTCTCACTTACATGCACTCTCTCTCTCTCTCTCTCTCTCTCAAAATAAATAAAAAGACTGTGGGTGGGATGACAAAATGACCAAAGTTACCTGCATGTGACTTGGTCTCCGGACATCCCTATTTGTCATAATTGTTTTGGAAGATGCCCTCACAAACGACCAATAAGCGGGAACTAAAATCTTTAAATGTCTTGAAAAAGTAAGCGAGAGAAGAGGCAATACTATCCCCTCAATACTGTTGCTCTCTGTAGCTGGGATTTCTGTGTACTTTTGTAAGCGAAGAGGCGTGGCCTTAGGGCGATGGCTAATTCAGTCCCGATGCTCAAGGGGAATGTGTCACCACATGAATGACTTCCGTCACGCAATATGGAAGGAGGGGCTGAGCCCTCTGGAGTGATGAAATCGGTGTGGCCTGGAGGAGCGACTGACCCAAGGGTGGCCACCAGATAGACACTTGCCTTGTCTTCTCATGGTTGGTATGATCCCAAGATCAAGCTATGAGTAAGAGGTCGAGTATGAGGTGGTCGGCAGGGTGACGTATAACTGCAAGGAGACTTCAGAGAAGGCCCGAGAGAATTGCTGCATTTGGTGGTTAAGGTGACCGTCACGGCGAACAGGTTTTTGTTGGTTTTGTTTTGTTTTGTTGTTGTTGTTGTTAGTTTGTTTTTTGTCTGCGCACTTTCATTCTCTATTCTTCTGGAAACTGTAGAATGTCTTTTCCCACTTACCTCGTGTGGTTCAGGTGGGCTGACTCCACACCAGGGTACCAGGGGTCAGCACATAATTCAGACTTGACACAGGAGAATTTTCATGTCCCTTTCTCCGAGTGTTTCAGGCTGGGCGTGTGACCAAACCTGGAGCAGGAGATTTCAGGCTGGGGAATTTTGCTGTGTTTCTGCTGGGGTTACACAGCTGACAGGATGGCAGCTGGGAACTTCGGGAGGCCATTCTTTTCCTTTTTTTTTTTTTAACGTTTATTTTGAGAGAGAGCGATGGAGTGCGAGCGAGGGAAGGACAGAGAGAGAGGGAGACACAGAATCCGAAGCAGGCTCCAGGCTCCGAGTTGTCAGCACAGAGCCCGATGCGGGGCTCAAACCCACGAACTGTGAGATCATGACGTGCGTGAAGCCAGACGCTTACCAGACTGAGCCGCCCAGGCGCCCCTCGGGAGGCCATTCTTGCAGTCACTGTAGGAACTTCTGCCCAAGACGGAAGCCAGTAGATGAAAGGAGAGATCCGGAGACCTGTTGGTGGCGCCTCTCGCCACCCTTGCCTAAACCACGTAACGACCAGCTCGCCTTCCTCGTTTGGCGCTGCTCCTTTATGTTAGCATGGCCGGGCGCTGCGTTATCCTGCTGGGACGGAGCTTTTCCTCTGATGAATCAAGCACGCCTGGGTGGCTCAGCCCACTGGGGATCCGACTTCAGCTCAGGTCACGATCTCACATTCGTGGGTTTGAGCCCCGCGTCGGGTTCTGTGCTGACTGCTTGGAGCCTGGTGCTGCGGATTCTGTCTCGCTCTCTGTCTGCTCCTCCCCCGCTCATGCTCTGTCTCTCAAAAAGTAAACATTAAAAAAAGAAAGAACGAAAGAAAATGCTACTCTTCTCTCTGGCTGTTGCACTTTGAAACTCAAATCGTGTTCCTCAGTTTACCTCTGTTGCACTGACTCCTGGGCTTCCGTGCTCCAAGCCCCTTTCTTATGCTGCCTGCGAGTATCAAACCCCTGATCCCATGAGCCATTTTTACTCCCAAGGCGTGTATCCTTTTTTCTTCTTTTATGTCTATGGAGGAAGGAACAATAGGGTCACACTTAATAGGCAATCACTGCCCGTCCCATGGGATTACAGCTGCTGATCTGGAAGCCCTTTCTAGCACTTCAGAAGCTCATGGTCCTTTTTTTTTTTTTTTTCCTGCTACTGCACATGAAAGAAGCAATGGGAAGAAGAAGGGTTCTGGAACCAGGCAGGACAGAATCAGAACGCCCTTTCTGCCGCGTGGACCTCTCAGATCTTAGGTAAGTTACTGAACTTCTCTGAATCTCGGCTTCCTCAGTCTCTAATAGGAAAAGCATGGTAACTGCTCCGTAGGGTTGCTAAAGGATTAAATGAGATAATGCATGCACATAACTGGAGCTCAGGAAAAGGCGGCTTGGGGTGATTATTTCCTGGGTGAGAGGAGGAGGCCGAGCAGCACTGGGGTGCGCGGCTCAGCTTCTGGAGGGAGACCACCTGGGTTCCCATCCCATCTTCACCTTTTCCACAGCATCCTCATGACTCAGTTGGTTTATCAACAAATGGGAATGAAAGCAACAATAAAGTTTTTACCTCGTGGAGTTATTATGTGAAATAAATGATTTACTGAGTCCAAAGCACCTGGTGCCAGGTGCACAGCGAGCCGTCAACCGCTTCCAGTTTCTTGGAAGCACAGGACTTGTATTTAGTGGCACACCTAATATCTTGAAAAATACGAAAGTGCGTCGTTTTTAGATATCGCTCTTTTTGATACAGCAAAATTATTCTCAGTCATAATTATGTAATAATTAATGAAGTTGCTACAACCATTTTTTTTGTTCTTTAGCTTTAAAAAAAATAATAAATAATTTTAGAAGAATAAATTTGGGGGCACCAGGCTGTCTCAGTGGGTAGAGCATGCAACTTTGATCTTGCGGTTGCAAGTTCGAGTCCCATGTTGGTGTGGAGATTGCTTCAAAACAAAATCTTTAAAAAAAGAGTGAGAGAAAGAAATACATTAAGAAATAAATTTCTGCTCTTTAAATAAATAAACTTAAAAAAAAAAAGGTGCGGGGACACCTGGGTGGCTCATTCAGTTAAATGTCTGACTCTTGACTTTGGCTTAGGTCATGATCTCATGGTTTGCGAGTACGAGCCCCATGTCAGGCTCTGCGCTGACAGTGTGGAGACCACTTGGGATTCTCTCTCTCTTCTCTTTCTCTGCCCCCTCCACTCATGTGCTCTCTCTTTCTCTAAGTAAATAAACTTAAAAAAAAGAGAATAAATTTCAACTTCAAAGATACTATTCCAATTCTATAAAATATTCCACATACGAATTAAATTTTGCTTTTACCACACAAAAAAATTACACCTAGCTGTTTGTACTGTTTCACAAGGTTACACACAAATAAAAACTTCTATTTGTCATAAGGAATGACAGAACAGGTAACTCAAATTCCTTATTTTTATACTCCTCATTATATCATTGTTTAGTTTGAATCTACCATATAAATATAGGAGTGTGTCACACTCTAGGGGTTAGAGACACATGCTACATTCGAAGCAAGCTCAAGCAATTCTGAAACTTCACAGAATTATTCTCTTGAGAGATACCCTGTAGCTGAGTCCCGACGTGGTGCGGGCCCACTGAATAACCAGGAATTGTCTGAATAACCTTGTGATTAGAATGCAATATTTATGAAGGCATCAGTAATAAAAATATTCATATTTGAAGCTTATGTTTATATATATTGTTAAATCCCAACGGAAAATGCAACAAGTATTTAGAATTTAGACTAAGAAAAGATTTTTTTTTTTTTTTACTATGAAACATTGATGGACAAAGCCAGAGAAGACACAAATAAATGGAATGATATCTGGTGTTTGTGGATTGGAAGAATTGTTACTGTTAAAGCGTCTATACTACCCAAAGCCATCTACACATTCAGTGCAATCGCTATCAAAAATATGAATGCATTTTTCACAGACATAGGAAAAACAGCCTTAAAATTCATGTGGAATTACAAAAGACCCCAAATAGCCAAAGCAACCTTGATCCAAACACACACACACACACACACACACACACACACACAAAACAAAACTAGAGACATCACACTAACTTGATTTCAAAATATACCTCAAAACTATAGTAATCAAAAGAGCAAAATACTGGCATAAAAGTAGATATATAGACCAATGGAACAGAGAGATATCCCTGAAATAAATCCATTCTTTAGCAAATAAATCAATTCTTTAGCAAAGAATGCACAATGGAGGAAGGAGACTGTCTTCAATAGATGGTGTTGGGAAAACAGATTATCCACATGCAAAAGAATGAGATTGGACTATTATCTCATTCTCTATATAAAGATCATCTTGAAAATACATTAAAGACTTAAAGGTAAGACCTGAAACCATAAAGCTACTAGAAGAAAGCAGAAGAGAAAAACTTCCTGCCATTGGCCTGGGCAATGATGTTTTTGGGTATGACCCCAAAAACACAGGCAACGAAAGCAAAAATAGACAAATGGGACTGTATCAAGCTAAAGAGCTTCTGCATGGCAAAAGCAGCAATCCGTAGAGTGCACGGACAACCTAAACGGAGTGCGAGAAAATAGTTGTAAACCGTAGAGCTGATAAGGAATTAATATCCAAAACATATAAGGAACTCAAACAAATCAATAGTGAGAAAACAAACGACCCAATTAAAAATAAGTAAAGGACCTGGACAGACATTTCCTGAAAGACGACATCACAAATGGT
The DNA here is from genome assembly GCA_030068075.1 of Paguma larvata. Lineage (NCBI taxonomy): Eukaryota > Metazoa > Chordata > Mammalia > Carnivora > Viverridae > Paguma > Paguma larvata. The sequence continues at coordinate 30,502,736 of CM057841.1, read as the reverse complement.
CGGCAGGTGCATGAAAAGATGCTCACCATCGCTCATCATCAGGGGAACACAAATCAAAACTACAATGAGATCTCACTGTATACCTTTTAACATGGCTGTTGTCAAAAAGACAAAAAACAACAACTATTGGTGAGAATGTGGAAGAGACAGCAGTTGGTGGGAATATAAATTAATGTAGCCACTATGAAAAACACTATAGAGGTTCCCCCCAAAATTAAAAATAGAATTACTGTACGATCCAACAATCCCACTTTTGGGTGTACATCCAAATTAAATACAAGCAGGATATTGAAGAGATGTCTTCACTCCCATGTCCTAGTGCAGCATTGTGCTCAGTAACCAAGAGGTTGAAACAATGTAAATGCCCATCAATGGATGGATGGGTAAAGAAAATATACATGTATACTCAGCCTTAAAAAAGAAGGGAAATCTGCTATTTCTGACAACATGGATCTAGGGGAAATTACGCTACGTAAAATAAGCCAGACACAAAATGTCAAAAACTGTATGATCTCATTCCTATGTGGAATCTAAAAAAGTTGAACTCACAGAAGCACAGGGTAGAATGGTAGTTACCGGGGCTAGTGAGGAGGAAGGAGGGAAATGGGAAAATATGTTTGTCAAATGATACAGAGTTACAGTGATGTAGACTAAATAAGTCTACAAATCTAATGTACCCGCTGTGTCTATAGTTGATAATACTGTATTGAAAACTGGAAATCTGCTAAGAGAGTAGATTTCAGGTGCTCTCATCACAAGAGAAAGTGCTACCTGTGTACCTGTGTCAGGAGATGATATGTTAATGAGCTAGATTGTAGTAATCAATTCACTATGTATCAAATCTTTACAGCAAATCATCATCATGTATACCTTCAGTATATTAGATTTTTATTAACAGAAAGAATGAAGTGTTCATTCATGCTACAAAATGGATGAACCTTGAAATCACTTTGCTAAGAAAAAAGAAGCCAGACACAAAAGGCCATATATTTTATGTTTCCACTTAAATGAAATGTCCAGCATTGGCGAATCTGTAGGGACAGAAAGCAGATTAGAAGTTGCCTTGGGCTGGGGAGACTGGGAGGGCCATAGCTGAAGAGTACAGGGTTTCTTTGGGGGATGATGAAAATCTTCTAAAATTTATTGTAATAATAGTGGCATAGCTCCATGAATATATTAAAAACCATTGAATTGTACGCTTTAAGTGGGGGAAATTGTATGATATGTGAGTATGTGTATTATATCTCAATAAAGCTATTAACAACAATGACAAAAGAGATTTCCAGACAGCAGTGCTTACCACTGACTGACACAGTTAGAATTGCTGGTGCATGGTGACGTTGGAGAGAAAATCACATTTTAGTCAGTTTTATTATTGTTCCTAAAATCTCTACAATGAAAAAAGAAGTCTCTACAATAAGCCTTCTATCTCTCTAGTCGCCTGGCATGTAATAAGTCCGTAATAAATATCTGTTGACTTAATGAAAGACAACAAACACCTTGATCAGGGGAGTAGCTACCTCTAGGAGGAGCACCTAACCTAATTGTAGAGGATAAAAAAAGCTTCCGTGGCCGGAGGCATTGAAGACAGCTTTGAATGATGTGTAAGAGTTTGTTAGGCAAAAGAGTGGGGGAGTAGCGCTTTGACAAAGGGCGCGACGTGGGCAAAGGTCTGGAGGAGAAAGCGAGAGGATTATAATTTGTCTGAAAAGATCACATGATGGAGGAACAAGGATGAAGGCGAGGAGGGAAGGAGAGAGGAGGGGATGACCAGGAAGGGAAGGAGGGGGCGGCGACGGCGGAGTAAAAATGTCCTTTGTGGAAGACAAAATTTGGTACCGAATTTTGACCTTAGGGAATTCAGAACAAGTTTTAGGTATCCTAGCAACTGCTGCAGGGCGGGAGGTCAGATTTCCTCCAGGAAGAGTGGCTTGGGCTGCAAGGTGGAAGGAAGATCACTTAAAGAGAGCAGAGCAGGTAATTTGGTAAATGGGCTAAGAGGCCGTGGGCGTAATCCCAACAAGGGATCATGGTGACCTAGGGAAGTGTGATGGCAGGGATCTGACTGTGAGAAGGTGGCCTGAGAGACAGGAAATAGAATTCACATGGAGTGAGGGTCGGTTAGCAGGCACCAATGGCTCCCTACTGTGTCTGTGTTCCAGAAATGGTTGAACCATGTTGCATGGATTGATATAGGAGCACAGGAGGTCTTCATTTGTGGTGAGTTTTAGATGTCTGTGAGATATCTACATGGAAGTATCCAGAAGCTTTAGGTGTGCTTATCTGAGACTGAGGAGACTGATCTCGGCTGGAGAGTCAAATTTAGGAGTTATCTGGACACACACATTAAACAGTACCCTACAGCAGGAGACCAAATGGAGTTGAGCAGGAGTATGTAGACTGAGAAGGGAAGGGCCAAGACAGAACCCTCCAGAACAAAGCTTTGTTGGGATGGGTATATTGAATTGGGAGGAATGAGAACACCGAAGGCAAATTTCTTCTCCTTTTTTTCCCCTAAGGGAAAAACCATCTCCAGTGTGACCAAGCAATCGGGATTCTTTTTGTAACGGTACCTTTCAGTCACTACCCTGTCTGAACGGATGCAAAACCTCTTCTTGAAGACTTGCTGTATAAAGTGTAAGGTAGGTAGACACTACCTTGAGGAAATACTGCGAGATTTCTTTTGGCCTGGCAGAAACTGCCTGTCCCAAATAACTCACAGTGACAAAAGAGGCAGGTGTTTGCATTGAGGCCATTGAGTTTCCCAGGGAAAATGTCACACTCTAGAAAACCTATAGGCACAACCCTCTTCAAGATGCAACATTAATTGAACCTGCCTGCTAGACTAGGGTAATCCGACATAAGATGCATAATCAAGCACAGACTCACCATGAGGCAAGATTAATTAGGTCTTGGTGTTTTGCTCACATATATGTCCCGCACAACCTGGTTGCAAGAGAGTTTTGTGATTGTGTAGGACTGGTGTTCAAGAGTGATACTGTTTCCGTGTGGCAAGGGTATTGATGACAGCCCTGGGAGACTTATATGACTCTTCAGTACTTTCAAATAAGCCCCTGGTTTTCATGGGTAACTAAATAGAAGCCTTTAGAAGAAGATACTGAGGGGTGCCTTGGTAGCTCAGTTGGTTGAGCATCCAACTTTGGCTCGGGTCATGATCCCACGGTCTGTGGGTTCGAGCCCTGCATCGGGCTCTGTGCTGATAGCTCAGAGCCTGGAGCCTGCTTTGTATTCTGTGTCTCCCTCTCTCTCTGCCCCTCCCCTGATCATGCTCTGTCTCTGTCTCTCAAAAATAAATAAATGTTAAAAAAATTTAAACAAACAAACAAAGATACTGAACTCCCTACTAATATAGGCAGATGATTGATGAAGCAATTATTGGCAATGGGAAGAGATTACTGTTACTGTGTTTGAGCCCCAAGCAGAGGAAAGGGTCATTGAACATGAAGACCCTCGTGAAGATGTTTTTCAAGATCACTTACCAATACATTACCTCTACTCTGAAATGGAAATCTGGGGCATGAAGTGGCCAGTATAGGAAACACTTGCATAGAGCTGGAAATACATGGTAAACTCTCCTTGCCCGTAAATGAATCTGCCTGCATTTTAGAGTAGTCGTTTCCCTTTTATATGTGATCTTTGAAGATTTTGTAAGTATCCTTACGCTGTGTAGGTCTCCACATACTCTTTGTTTCTATATGCCATGTAGAAGCATAAAATGGTGGTTGGAAAGAGGTATGCACTTTCAATTAGGATTCCTTCTCCTTTTTAAAAACCTGCTAGGGGTGCCTGGGTGTTTCAGTCAGTTAAGCATCTGACTCTTGGTTTCCACTCAGGTCACAATCTCACGGTTCGTGAGATCAAGCCGTCAGTGTGGAGCCTGCTTGGGATTTTCTTTCCCCCTCTCTCTTTGCCCCTCCCCTGTTCATGTGTGCAGGCGCATGTGCTCTCTCTCTCTCTCTTTCTCTCAAAACAAAGAAATAAACATTAAAAAAAAAAACCCTCCTTAATCAATTGAAAAGAACTTTCAAATCTGACTTTTCCCATTTGTCCATATAACAAAATATGGTCATGTGATTCTGATGCGACATGGAACTGTCTCATGGTAAAAGGATGTTTAGTTAGGAACACACAGGGAGCAAGACCCCTGAGGGGCTCAGTTGGTTAAGTGCGACTTTGGCTCAGGTCATGATCTCATAGTCCGTGGGTTCGAGCCCCGCATTAGGCTCTGTGCTGACAGTGCAGAGCCTGCTTGGGATTCTCTCTCCCTCTCTCTCTGTCCCTTCCTGACTCTCTCTCTCTCAAAATAAATAAATAAATTTTAAAAAGGAACATATATTTGTCGATAAACTCAGGGATCATTATTTGTAGTGCTTTTTAAAAAGTGGTGGGATTTTTTCATTGATTTAGGGAAAAGAGGAGGAAGGCAATAGTTAAATTTAACAAATTTCCTTCTTCCCTTTTGGTGTGTGTCATTTGAACATTCTCATTTATTTCTATTGAGAATTTTCTAAGTGTTCTTTAATTGCCTTTGTCAGTAGTTATTATATTCAAGATTTCTATTAGTTTTTAAATGTCCCATCTTATTTCCTTCATTTTTCTCATTAAAGAGGCTGGATAGAAAAATGAATTTGATTCAGTGGCCAACAATTGCCTGTCCATTGTAGATTCTACTAGTAAATTGTATGTGGGTTCTTGCAGCACCCTTGAGATGACTCTGAGGATCTTGAAAAACCAAGTTTGATTAAAAAAAAAAGATCTTCTATTGTGGTTTCTTAGAGCAGATTGAAGACCTGAAAGAGTACCTCTAAAAATATGGTGATACAATACAACTAAAAAGGCAGTAAACTTACATTAGCTTTACTTATTTATATATTTAGGCCCTGACTGTCTTGACTGGAAGCCATTTGAAACAATTTGAAAGAATAAAAGAAATAAAATAAAATAGAAAAGAAATCAGGGCCTTGAAATATAGACTAGAGATAAAAACTGGAGGAAATTAAAATGGATAAGCCATATTAACATAATACAGTTATTGAAAATAAGCTGGATCAAGGGATTGGTTTTCTCCATCCATCAGTTTTCCTCCACAGGACTTTTGTTGAGTATCGGCACAGCAAGAGAACCCAAGGACTGGGCTGGGAAAGAAAAGTGAAGTCACCCACTGTCTCTGTGCTTAGAAGCAGTAAGTCTGCTAAAGAAAGGAGGCAACAATGACCACAACAGTTTCCTATGCCCGAGATAATTGAAATCACGGGTAGACTAAAACTAGCTTAGTTACAACTCAGCAACCATTCATCATAATTCCTGACCGAATCAAGGTGAGGAGGCCCTCAACCAATGTCTCTGACATTGGAAAGTTAATATCAATCTACAGTCTCTAATTTCTTTTATATGAGCATCTAGCATGCAACAAGAATGTGACACATGAGAAGCAGCCGGAAAATGCAACTCATGATCAAGAGAAAAAATAGCCAGTAGAAACAGACACACACATGCACCTCTCACACGTTGCTGGTGGGAATGTAAGATGCTGCAACTATAAACACTTTGGTAATTTCTTATACAGCTAAGTATACACTTATCAAAAGACCTAGTAATTCCACTCTCAGGTACTTATTCAAGAAAGAAGAAACATATTTCCCAAGAGAGGTCATAAATGCTCATAGCATCAAAACCTAGAAATGTTCAGAAGGGATAAACAAGTTTCTCACGCTAAAGGAAATATTTCCAGTACAAAGGAACCAACTGCAAGAAGGAACAAAGAGCTCTTGAAAAGATACATATATGAGTATATGTAAAAGATTATTGATTGCCTAAAGCAACATAACCCTATCTTATGATGTTTATAACATATGAAGTTAAATATAGAACCACAATAACATAAAGGATAGGGGTGGTAAATCAATTATAAGGCTATAATTTTAAGGTGAAAAAAATTGGTGCTGAACTTCCTGGAAGCCAAAGCAACACATGAAATATTACTATTTCCAAAATCAATATGTCCATAGAAAAATCGATTCTTATTCCTCGGGAGAGATAAAACTTTCTTATGAGGGCTAAAATAAAATTTCAATTTGCCATTTTTGGCAAATTTGCCACTGAATGCAGTGGATGACATACTAAAAAAAAAATCTCTCTATAACAAAATGAAATAATGAGTTTGTTTAGCATTTTTTTTAGAGCATTTCACAAAATAAGCCAAAGCCTGGGTGAAGGCTAGTCTATCGGTGGGAAGTGCAATGTGATTCACTCAACCTGAAATTGTTATCTAATTGGTCAGAAAGTCATTTCTCCTAACCTTCATCTCACATTAATAACTTCAAATGACATTCATACACATATTTGGAACTTACCTAAATCCTGACATATCAATAATTGCCTTACATATAAATGATCTCAATACACGATTTAAAAAGCAGAGATCAGAAGAGAAGATTTAAAAAAATACTATCCAGTAGATGTTGTCTATAAGACATTCATTTCAAATAACACTAGTAAAAATTTGAAACGATAAAAACCTGTAAGCATATATTTTGCTCAAGTCGATAAAAATTAGCCAACACATTTGTAAAGTAATTTGGCAAGTTGCTTATTAAAGGCTAAAATCCCAACTAAAAATAAAAATGAAAACAACATAAGCACTGGCTGGTATTGAAATTACTGTTCCTTTCACAGAAACTTGTAGGTAGCATGTGTTTACTAAGCAAATATTTTGGATCAAATTGTGATCTTTTTCAGTGCAATCCATCCACATCAGCTCTGTAATTGGTCCAATTCAGTTATTAAGATAGAGGTTTGAAAATATTTCATTTTGGGGGCGCCCGGGTGGCTCAGTTAATTAAGCGTGCTACTTCAGCTTGGGTCATGATCTCAAAGTTCTGGGTTCTAGCCCCATGTGGGGCTCTGTGCTGACAACTCGGAGTCTGGAGACTGCTTTAGATTCTGTGTGTGTCTCTCTGCCCCTCCCCCACTTGCAATCTGTCTCTCTCTCTCAAAAATAAATAAACATTAAAAAAATTTTTTTAAACACTAGAAATAAGAAAATGTTGCATTTTGAACAGAAAGCTTTCTTCATAGGAAAGCTTCGTTATCGACAAAACAAGACTTCAATAAGACTTCAATAATCTCAACAAAGAGAAATTATAATTGAATTAAAGAAGAGTAAAATCAAAAGTTAACCAGAGTTCAGGTCCTGGTATGTGGTGAAACTTTTCTTTTTTTAATCACTGCTCTCCTACAGAAAAAAAAAAAATGTTTCCATCAACAACTTTTAACGTTTTTACTTCCTTTATCTTTTGATGCCGAAAAGAATTTTTTAAGGCATTATATTTTCCCTCCCTCTTCCAGGAGTTTTTGAGCAATACAAGTATTTGTATCACTAAGATAAAGTCAGGGAATATTTATTTAATCAATGTGTTAGTTATAGAAATGGAAGTGTGCATAATCAAAAAGTTTGCATAATCTTAATACTAAAAACTGATAAAATAGCACAAAAGAAGAAAATAAGTCTCAGTTTGGAATATAGAAACTATAATCCTGAATAATGTATTAGCAAACATAATGTCTCAGGCTCAAATCTGGTAGAAAAAAAAAATCTCTTAGCATGAGTTGCTGTGTATGTATACTCACTTATGGCTCTGCGCAGGGTGATGGAAAGAAGTTCTACCCTTTGGAGTTGTCAGCTCATTTCACTTCATCAAAAAAGACAACAAAAACAGACCATGTTAGATATTGAGTAATGGAATCTAATCCTGTCTGCTTACTGCTTTCCTGGTTTTATATTGCTATAGTAAATTATAAGCAACTTTATGATGGGATTCTTGATTTACTTTTTAAAAAGACATTAGCTTTATTATTTATTAATTCTCGCAGATTTCTCCTATAAACACTCCATAAATATTAACATATCTGATGGATTGAAAAGATCTGGTGAAACTAAAAACAAAAAATGAACCATTATGCCTGATGTATGATGATGATTTGACAGCATTCTTCTTTTATGTTGTTTGTTCTTTATTGTTTTTGATAGCAAAAAGTGCAATTAATTAACAGCTCATGTCAGGGGAAGAAAAAGATACAGTATTTAAATGTAGCGAGGTTTAGATTCTTCTACCAGGAGTAAATACATCATTATTTCTAGAAGTTTATGGTCCTATTAGTTGAAGTTTTCCTAGATTCAAATTTACTAAAAGTTTGCTTTAATTTGCTACTGAAGTTATTTTCAATAGAATGAAAGTCTTTATTATTATTATTATTATTTAAATATTTATTTATTTTTGAGACATAGAGACAGAGAATGAGCAGGTGAAGGGCAGAGAGAGAGGGAGACACAGAATCCGAAGCAGGCTCCAGGCTCTGAGCTGTCAGCACAGAGCCCGATGCGGGGCTCGAACTCACAGACCGCGAGATCATGACCCGAGCCGAAGTCGGCCACTCAACCGACTGAGCCACCCAGGCGCCCCGAAAGTCTTTATTATTAAACTAGAGAAATAACCGGTGTTACATGGTCACATTTTCCCTTTTATAAGGTATTTTGAAAATGAGACAGACCTGGGGTTTCCGTTCTCAAAAAGACTTCAGTATACAGATATTAATTAAGTGCTTAAGTGCTCATTGTGATGGTTGGCTGTGTGTGCGTGCGCGCGTGTGTGTATGAGAGAGAGAGAGAGAGAGAGAGAGAGGTAGACAGAATGAGGAAGAGGCTGAAAAAGAAGACAGCGTCTCTCCCCAAATACAGTAATAGTGTAGGATAACAGATACAGAAACCCATGTGGCGGGAAATGTTAGTCTTAATGTCTTTTAGTAACACATATTCTTCTATTTTTGGTTCAGAAGTTTTGTACTGTTTTTTTTAAAGCCTATTAACAGTTAAAATTCTAGACCATGGTAACTTCCCCTTCCAAAGAGTCTCCACACCACACCCCTAATTTCAACACGCAAATGGAAAAGATGGCTCACACGAAGCCCATCTGTGATTTCCCCATGGACAAGAAGAATGTGGATAAGGCGCGTAGATGTAACAGTTTAAGTTATAACTAATATTTCTTGAGTGTTATGTATGTGTCAGTCACTGTGCTGAGAGGCTGACATATATTGCTTGTCCATTGTTTACTGACAACTTATGAAATCAGGTGCTATTATTATCTCCATTTTTTTTATATATGAGAGAATAAAAGCTAGAAACAGATCACTAATGAAACTGAATCGCACCTTGAATGTTACTCTTTAATTTAAAAAAATTGTTTTGAATGTTTATTTTTTTGAGAGAGATACAGAGCACACGCAGGGGAGGGGTAGAGAAAGTAGGAGACACAGAATTCAAAGCAGGCTCCAGGCTCCCAACTGTCAGCACAAAACCTGATGCAGGGCTCGAACCCTCAAACCATGAGATCATGACCTGAGCCGAAGTCCGATGCTTAACTGACTGAGCCACCCAGGCACCCCAGAAATTTACTCTTTTAAATGGTTTCATTCCTTGTGATTTCAACAGAGAAATCTCAGGAGTTAGTATGTTTTTAACACCCCTGTAACATTTCCTAATCAGTTTTTCTCCCGAGCTGTTTCAACAAAGAACATTAAAACCCAGGTTCAGAACCCCGAGAAAACCATAGTTTGTAAAACAGATTGTAACAACATTGTTTAGATTTCATTCTGTTTTTAATGTATAGGTTCTGTTTATGGTCAGTGATAGGAGTATTCCATACTTAGTAGTAGCCCAAATTGCCTTTTTGAAATTAATTTAAGTAGAAAAATAGGGAGTCCTTTAAAGTTATTGAGTAAATAATGGCAATATTTGTGAAGGTAGTAAGTAGAAGACAAGTTTGGGAAATAGCATAGAATTTGCTGCTTTAGTCATTGACGAAAGTTCGTGCCAGCTTTAAAATCCATTTGCATCTGAGGCACACATTTTGAGGACATTTTAAAATGATGTACGTAGCACCGGACTCTGCAATAATTGATGGTTCTGAAATTTAATATCTTTGCATATATAGACCTAAGTTCATCAAACCAACATGAAGACAACCAGCACTCGTGATTTTTACTTTAAGAAGAAAGAAAGATAAATGAAAGAGAGAAGTTAGTAAAACTTTAGATACTCTTGGTTAAGGCAGGACCGTTCTAAAGTTCTAGTTTTTAGTAACGAATATTTATCGATCACTTTCGCACGTCAGTCAGTTTGGTAATTAAATGTCTTACATGTGTTATGACACTTAACTCTTGCAACAATCTCCTGGTATAGGAGCGTGGTTGTCTCGGTTTTGCGAATATATAGTAGGTTATTATAGGCTGAGGGACTTGATCTTGAACTTCAATGTTTTGAGTCTTCCTACATCATGCCTAACATTGATCTCGGCAACATTTCTTCTCACTGAGTGCCCACCGTGCCCTGGACACCGTGCTAGGCACTCCTGTGGACATTCTCCCTAATTTCTTAGTGATGATTCAAAGGTAAGAGTCAGCCCAGTACTGGATGAAGGAAATGATGCAGAGACGTTAAACGACTTATCCTGGATTATGGGGTTTATAGTGGCAGAGCTGAGATTTGGTTCTAGTTTCCCTGGTCGTGTATGGTTTTTACTTCATACTTTTTGTTCCTTCTCTTCTCCCTCTTTTAATTTCTGAGAAAATTAAGAGAAGGAAAAAAATCTAATCTTTTATATTTAGGCTCATATCCAACATTTTGGGGGCTCTTCGTATCTTCATATGGATCTGGGTTTCTATGCGGTTCGTGTCCGTTAGTGTCCATTGTGAAGCAGGCAGTTGCTGACCAACTGTCTCAACCCTTGCTCTTCCGACATTGCCTTTATCTCTCCCTGAGTTTTAAAAGGTGCGTTTTGCTGGGGATACAATTCTGATTTGACAGCATTTTCTTTCAGCACTGAAAAAAATATGACCTTATTGTCCCCCGACTCTCTTCGTTTTTTATAAGAAGTTGGCTAATGTTGATGTCATTATTTCTTTCCATGTAACGAGTCACTTTTCTCTAACTGTTTTGGGATTTTCATTTTCTGTCTTCAGTTTCAGGAGCTTGAGCCTCATGTGCTTAGTTGTGATCTATCTGTATTTATCCTCTGTCAGGTTTATTGAGCTTCTTAGATCTATTTTTCATTAAATTTGGGAAATTTTACACCATTTAAAGAACTTTATTTTAATTCCAGTTAATTACCAGACAGTGCTACGTTCGTTTCAGGTATACAATATAGTGATTCGACAATTCCTTACATCACAACTAGTGCCCTCCTTAATCCCCATTACCTATCTCTTTCGTCCCCCCCCCACCTACCCCCTCTCTGGTAACCATCAGTTTGTTCCCATAGTTAAGAGTCTGTTTCTTGATATTTCTCTCTTTTTTCCCTTTGCTCATTTGTATTGTTTCCTAAATCCCACATGTGAACGAAATCATCTGGTAATTGTCTTTTTCTGACAGACTTATTTTGTTCAGCATTATACTCTCTAGCTCCATCCATGAGCAAAACATTTGAACAGATAATTCATGAAAGAGTATCAAGTTACCAATAAGTGTATGAGAAAGTAATACATTTCACTAAAGCATCCAGTGTACAAGGATTACAACTACAGCGCCATGTCACTTACGTGCCAACCAGAATAGTAAAAATGGAAAAGGTGAAATATACGAAGAACTTGTAAAGACATGGAAAAACTGGAACACTGTTAGTGAGAGTGTAAACTGATGCACCCACTAAACTCTTGGGCAATATCTGCTAAAGCTGATGCCTATAGATATAGATATTGATATATATCACATCTTCTTTAAATGGACCCTTGGGCTGCTTCCATATCTTGGCTTTTGTAAATAATGCCCATAAACATAGGGTTGCATGTATCCCTTTGAATTCTGTATTTGTTATATAAATACCCAGTAGTATAATCGCTACATCATAGGATAGTTCTATTTTTAACTTTTTGAGGCACCTCCATACTGTTTTCTACAATGGCTGCACCAGTTTGCATTCCCACCAACAGTGCATGATGGTTCCTATTTCTCCACATCCTCGCCAACACCTGTTGTTTCTTGTGTTGTTGATTTTAGCCATCCTGACAGGTATAGGTGACATGGCATTGTAGTTTTGATTTGTATTTCCTGGATGATAAGTGATGTTGAGAATCTTTTCATGCGTCTGTTGGCCATCCGGGTGTCTTCTTTGGAGAAATGTCTGTTTATGTCTTCTGCCCATTTTTAATTGGATTGTTTGGTTTTTTCGGTATTGAGTTTTATACATTATCTATATATTTTGGATACTAACCCTTTATTGGATATGTCATTTGCAAATATCTTCTCCCGTTCAGTAGGTTGTCTTTTCTTTTTGTCGATTGTTTCTTGTCCTGTGCAGAAGCTTTTTATTTTGATATCCCAATAGTTTATTTTTGCTTTTGTTTTCCTTGCCTCAGGGGACCTATCTAGAAAAAGGGTGCTACAGTCAATGTCAAGAAGTTACTGCCTGTGCTCTCTTCTAGGATTTTTATGGTTTTAGGTCTCACATTTAGGTCTTTAGTCCGTTTTAAATTTATTTTTATGTATGGTATAAGAAAATGGTCCCCTTTCATTCTTTTGCTTGTAGTGGTCCAGTTTTCCCAACACCATTTGTTGACACCATTTTTTTTAAGTTTATTTATTTATTTGGGGAGGAGAGGGGGAGAGGGAAAGGGAGACAGAATCCCAAACAGGCTCTGTGCTGTCAGCACGGAGCCCGATGTGGGGCTCAATCTCACACACGATGAGATCATGACCTAAGCTGAAATCAAGAGTTGGAGGCTTAACCGACAAAGCCACCCAAGTGCCCCAACACCATTATTTTAAAACAACAACAACTTTTCTGCCTCGATCTCAATCCCTCCTGTTTTTCTGGTGCTATAACCACACATGTGTCTTAAGACTATCACTTAGGTCATGGAGGCTCTCTTAAATTCTTCATTTTAAAAACTATGTGATCTCCTCATGGGATAATTGTGATCGCCCTCTTTTAAAGGTCAGTGACTATTTTTCTTCCCTTTCTATTGTCCAGCTCATCCAGTGAATTTTCCATTTCAGGTACTGTATTTTTAGTTATAGAGTTTCCATTTAATTCTTTTTATGGCTTATATTTTCCCTTGAGATTTACTGTTTACTCAGTAAGACCATAGTTCATTTAAGTCCTTGAATTTATTTGTAACTGCTTTGAAGTCCTTAATGACTATTCCCAACATCTAGGTCATCTCAGTGCCTATTTCTACTGATGGGTTTCTTCTTGATCATGGGTCACGTCTTCCTGTTTAATAAACATTTATTGTGTGCTGGACATGGTAGATAATATACTTTAGCGGATATGAATTATGATGTCTTCTTTTAAAGAATGTTGAGCTTTTTTACTGGCAATTAACTTACTTTGTAACCTTGAGCATGTCCATTCTACCTTAAGTATGTCTCAACGGCGTAGTAATTGTTTTCTGCAAGTTTTTGTGGATTCTTGCCCTGTGCAGTCCAGCTTTTAAATAACACACACAGAGCCTCTCCCGACAACCTCCTGGGGATGACTTCTCTGTGAAGCAACTGCCTTTTCAGGACTCCATCCTGCAGGTTCCAGCTGCTTTATCAGTCTTGCATTCTAGTCTCGGTCTCCTCAACTCGGCACAAGTATCCTGTTTTGCCTGGGCCTCACCCTCCTGTGTTACGGTCAGGAAGCTGTCCTGATACAGACAGTATATAGATATAGTATATATCTCTTCTTTCTCCCATTCCTGGGCTACATTTTGCTCAATGTTTGAAAAATTGTTGTGTTCTATGCTTTATTTATAGCAATTTGTGATGAGTGCTAGCTCCTCCAACCTGGATAAAAACAGAAGTCTCTTTCCTTTTTCCTCCTTCTCCATTGCTTCTACTATTTCTCCTCTGCCCTTCTCAGTTTCTTCTCCCGTTGCAAAAGGCTGATGTAAGTGATGAATCACTGAATTCTACTCCTGAAACCAATATTGCACTGTATGTTAACTAACAAGAATTTAAATAAAACTTTGGAAAGAAAAAAATATTTTAAAAGGGTGAGGTTACAATAGACTACTTATCATTGGTCTACTTTTTTTTAAATTTTTTAACGTTTATTTATTTTTGAGAGACATAGAGACAGAGTGTGAGCAGGGGAAGGGCAGAGAGAGAGGGAGACACAGAATCAGAAGTAGGTTCCAGGCTCTGAGCCGTCAGCACAGAGCCGGACATGGGGCTCGAACTCACAGACCGCGAGATCATGACCTGAGTTGAAGTTGGCCACTTAACCGACTGAGCCACCCAGGCGCTCCCATTTGTCTACTTTCTAAGACATGTCATGGTCCCGTTTCCATCTTATAATGCCAGTATCGAATGCATTCCTATTAGTCTGATTTATTTAACACTTATCAAATCAAAACAAGTTAAGTTATAGGGGCCGATTGCTGTGCTGAATTGTGGAGACACTAAGATAAATCCAAGTCTCCATCTTCAAAGACTTCATGGTATAATGGAAACGAAGCAAAGAATTAGAACAGGGTAAGATCATTGCTATCACAGAAGCAGGCGTTGTGTGCTGGGAGAAACTGACTGTTGTGGGAACAGAATCAGGGACCTCTTCTTGGACCAGGGAGCATTGGAGACAGTCTTGAAGGAGTAGTAGGAGGTGAATGAGAGACAGAGAAGGCATCCCATGCAGAGAACGGCATGTGTAAAAGCATGGCAGGGTAAGGAAGCCAGGGGTGAGCGATTGAGCAGACACACTGGTCACTGGGCCTTATGCCTTGTGGGGAAGATGGCAGGTCATTAGATTGAAAAGCAGCCTTAGTCTCATCTTAGAGAAACTGTATACAAAATCTTCAGTACAACCATATAAAGACCAAGACCCTCTCCTTTTTCCTTAGTGTGGTATATTTCAGATTAACCAGGTTTTCTTTCTATATCCCATACTGGCTTCTTAAAAATAAATATGTTGGCCTTACCTCTCAGTATTAACACCTGTCAAGTGCAAATTGAATATCCATCTGGAAAATAAAGTATTTTGACCTTTACCTTACACCATACGAAGAAATTCATTCCACATAGATTGTGGACCTAGGTCTGCAGTCTGCGAAGCAACACAATAGCACTTTTAGAAGGATACTGGAGAAAATATCTATGACCATGGAGTAGGCAACAAGTTTTTAAGCATGGCACAAAAATCGCTAGTCATAAAGGAAAAGCAGCTAATAAGTTGGAGGATGTTAATACTGAGAATTTCTACCCCTCAGAGATGATTCAGTAAGGTGAGAAGGCAACTCTCAAAGTATTTTGTATATCCACTAAAGACTCGTATCCAACACTATACCTAAAACTCCTACAAATCAAAATGGAAGAGAAAAAGACAACTTTATAGAAAAATGAGTGAAATACTTGAACAGAAAGTTCACAAAAGAGGATGTCAAATTACCAATAAGCGTAGGAGAAAGTGACAGATTTCACTAAAGCATCCAGTGGACGAAGATTGCAACTATAGTGCCATGCCACTTAAATCCCAGTCAGAATAGTGAAAATGGAAAAGACGAAACACCAAGAGCTTGTAAAGACATGGAGAAACTGGAACTCTGTTTATGGGTGTGTAGATTGATGTGCCCACTTTGCAAAAGCCTTGGGCAGTATCTACTAGTGATGAACTTGCTTGTTTCCCACAACACAGACATTCTATACTTGGGTGTAGATTTAAGAAGAACTCGTACGCGTGATCCCCAACGATACGCACCAACATATGTACAGGAGCATAATTCGTAATAGCCAGGAAACGGAAACAACCCGAATGCCTAGCAGCAGTAACGTAGATACATAAACGGTGTCATGGCCGTGGAATGGAATGCTATGCATTGGGTACGAATACTCTGCAGCCACTTGCAACAGTATGAATGAAGCTCATGTGCGTGATGGCTGAAAGAAGGCACCACACAAAAGTAAAAACTGCACAATCCAATTCCAAAAATAAAAAATAGGCAAAACTAATCTATGCTCTTGAGGTAAAGGGAGTGGTTACCCTGGAGGAGTGACTACAAAGAAACTTAAGGGCTTCTGTGAGGTTGGTAACGGTCTATTTTTTTAAACGTGGGTGCTGGTTACGCAGGTGTGTTTAGTTTGTGATAATTTATTGAACTGCATATTTATGATTTGGATATATATGTGTGTGTGTATATATCAATAACTGTACATCTATATCTTTGTATATACTTGTATTTCTACCTTATTACACTTAATAGTTTTAATTGGTTGGTGGCAGAGCTGGCAAAGATTTGTCCCTTTGTTACTGTCGATAGAATTGAGCCGCGTGAGAATTTTACGGTTATGATTGCTCTTCTCTCTTGAGTGATTGATCCAGTTTACATTTTCTACAACCCCCGTAAGAGCCATTGAAGGACCAGAGTGACTTGCAGTGGGTTTGGCATCTGTCCCAGCTTCTCTCGTCAAGTGGAAGGTGTAATCTGAATTGCGAGCAAACACACCTCAGAAGGCAGATTGTTCTTTGGCTAAGACCAGCGAGCTTCAGAACTGCTCAGCTCTGTGCAGGGCTTCCCCGATGCACACAGATTTAGACGGCTGCCCCGGGAGGGGGAACTGGCTCACATTTACTCTCTTCATGCTTTCGCTCTCCACGAGGCCCAAGCTCTCCTCAAGACCCCAGAAAAGTCAGCTCTTAGCCACGGCCCCCCCCCGCCTGTAGTTTTTGTAAGCTCTGGAGTCCCAGCATTTTTCTTCTGCATCTGCCACTATTAAATCATGTGGGTTCTTAGCTACTTTACCTCTTTGGGGCTTTGTTTTGTCAACTTTTTTTTTTTAAACATTTATTTTTAATTTTGAGAGACAGAGAGACAGAGCGTGAGCAGGGGAAGGGAAGAGAGAGAGGGAGACACAGAATCTGAAGCAGGCTTCAGTGCCTGAGCCTGACGCGGGGCTTGAACCCACAGACCGTGAGATCATGACCTGAGCTGAAGTCGGCAGCTTAACCGACTGAGCCACCCAGGCGCCCCTGTTTTGTCAACTTTTAAGGCTCAGTGCATATGCTGCCCCTTCTACCAAGTCTTCTACGGTCCCCCAGGTGTGTCCTCCTTCTATACGCTCCCCTTCTACTTTGCACAACCACCCATTTCGGTCCTTATTATTTTTATTTGTAAATTGTTATCTGTACATCCATGTTCCACTAAGCATTGGTTTCTGTCCTTATTACCCTGGTCTTGATCTCAATAAGTTTTTGTTGAAAAGATGAATTTCATGTGGATTAACGTGTAGGATGATTTGATCACTGTCTGTCTCTCCAACTAGACTATAAGCTCCCTGAGGGCAGGGATTGTAACCATTGGTCTAAATCATGCCTAGCACATAGCAGGTACTCAATAAATATTTATTGGATAAATGAACGAGTCTAAAATGAAGAAGTTAATTAGATCGGGTTGTCTTTGAAGTCTGTGCCAGTTTTAGAATTTTCTAGTGAATCAGGTGTATGGGATTTAGTTTCTTTAAACAAATGACTGTAATGACACCAGTCAGAATGACTAAAATTAACAACGCAGGAAAATAACAGGTGTTGGTGAGGATGCAGAGAAAGAGGAACCCTCTTGAACTGCTGGTGGGAATGCAAACTGGTACAGCCATTCTGGAAAATGGTATGGAGTTTCCTCGAAAAGTTAAAAATAGAACTACCCTATGCTCCAGCAATCACACTAGTAGGTATTTACCCAAAGGATACAAAAAATACTAATTCAAAGGTATACATGCACCCCAATGTTTATAGCAGCATTATCAACAATAGTCAAATTGTGGAAAGACCCAAATGTCTATCAACTGATGAAATCATTAAGATATATATATACGTGTGTAGATATACATATATATATTCTGATATATATGTGTATATATACATATATACATACATATATACTTATCAGAATATTATATATATTCCATATACATGAGAAAAGAATACAAAAGAATAAAATCTTGGGACTCCTGGGTGGCTCAGTCCCTTAAGTGCCTGACTCTTGATTATGGCTCAGTCCAAGATCTCACAGTGGTGAGATCGAGCCCCATGTTGGGATTTGCACTGGGAAAAAACTTGCTTAAGATTCTCTTTCTCCATCTTCCTCTGCCTCTCACCCCCACCTGCCCACATGCTTTTCCTTTCTTTCTCTCATACACACACTCTCTCTCCCTCCCTCTTGGAAAAAAAAAAAAAAGAATGAAATCTTGCCATTTGCAATGATGTGGATGGAGCTAGAGAGCATAATGCTGGGAGAAATAAGTCAGTCAGAGAAAGACAAATAACCATATGATTTCACTCACATATTGAATCTAAGAAACAAAACAAACAAACATGGGGGGAGAAAGAAAGGAAGAACCAAGAAAGAGACTCTTTTTTTTTTTAATATTTATTTTATTTTTGAGACAGAGAAAGACAGAGCACGAGTGGCGGAGGGGCAGAGAGAGAGGGAGACACAGAATCCGAAATAGGCTCTAGGCTCTGAGCTGTCAGCACAGAGCCCGACGCGGGGCTCGAACCCACAGACCACAAGATCATGACCTGAGCCGAAGTCAGACGCTCAACCGACTGAGCCACCCAGGCGCCCCAAGAGACTCTTAACCATAGAGAACAAACTGATGGTTACCAGAAGGGGTTGGTTTAAATAGGTGATGGGAATTAAGGAGGGCTCTTGTGAGGAGCACTGGGTGTTGTATGTAAATGTTGAATCACTGAATTCTACACCTGAAACTAATATTACACTGTATGTTAACTAACTGCAATTTAAATAAAAACTTAAAAAAATAACTGTATACATGCGAACACACACACACATATGTATAGTAATAGTAATACGCATATATGCATCAGCTCAAAGCAATGCATATTTAAGTAGGCTTATACAAACATCATATAGAATATTATATATTATTTGTGTGATTATCTGCTTAAAGTCTTTACTTTCATTAGATTGTAAGCATCACTGGGGCACCTGGATGGCTCAGTTGGTTAGGCATCTGACTTCAGCCCAGGCCACGATCTTATAGTTAGTGAGTTCCAGCCCCACACCTGGCTCTGCACTGACAGTCCAAAGCCTGCTTGGAATTCTCTCTCTCTGTCCCTCCCCTGTGCTCTCTCTCTCTCAAAATAAATAAATAAACTTAAACAAGATATTGTAAACATCAGAGGCATGAAACTTGACTACGTCTTTCTCAACTGGTGTATCTCCAGCGCTTGGTACAATTCGTGGCACAGAGTTCATGTCCAGTAATGATTTCTTGAATGAATGTGACCAAGCCTCGAAAGAGCAGAGAGGCTTGCTACTCTTTTTTGCACTCTATCATCGTCATCAAATATGTTTGGATGGTGTCTTATTCTGTACATCCCGCTTGGAGATTTACTAGCCTTGTCAGCCTACTGATAGCCTGGGAAGGTCCAGCACAAGGTCCTTTTGAACTTAGCCTTTCTCGAAGTCCTTAATTCTATGAAATTTTGTATATCCAATACCTATGAAAATCTTGACGAACTAGTATGCCACAGAACACAAATTGGGGAATGCTTCCCGAGTTTTAGATTTGCTGGTGACTTACTTTCAGCCATATTTATGGTACCAGAGTGTATGGTGTTACTGGCTGTCCCGAGCACAATTCCAGGGGATCCCATTAACAGTTCAACCTCACCACCATAAATGGTGGTCCTACTTCTGTATCATAAATTCTGTTTCCCAAGCAATCTGTAATTGTTCCGAGGGCAGGGAATATATTTTTCATTTCTCCTACTCCTAGTAGCAAAAAGAGCTTTATTTGCCCAATGTGGAAGCTCCTTTTGGACTTAAACTATGATGGTTTATCCAGTACACTAGAGTAGGGATAACCTTAGGCTAAATTATGATGGAAATTAATATTTATTTCTTCTTTGAGCCTCTTTTATCTATGTCTCTCTTCCACTCCATTGCATGAATTCTTTTATGATACCTTTTCCCTTCCACCTCAATCAAAAGAAATTTTTGCATCAGCCCTTTACCATTTAGTCTGAATGGACTCCTCCTTCCTAGAGGCTTTATCTACTACTGTGGAAGGAAGCCTTCAGACCTCTGTTGAAGTTATCTCAGGCATTCCTAACTCAGGAGGAGGCCACACTTGAGGCAATGCCAACCACAAGTTAATTGCTAGCTTCACCTTAGGTGATTAAGATTAGCCCTGTGGAAGATATCTATTGTTTTTGCAGTTCTATTCCCTGTTACCCTGATTCTCTATAAGCATTTTCTGATTCTCCCCAACTTTCAGCCCATGTACTTGGATACAGCTCATAGTTGGTCACAGATACAGCACCTAATCAGGCCCAGTCCACAAATAGGATTTTTTCTGGCCACAATATTTGGTTTAGGAATGGTGCTTGGTCTAATCAAAGCCAATGAAATGCAATGCTGGGAATGTTGGGAAAGCCTAGCATTAAAACAGAGGACAAAAGAGCCTAGAGCAACTGTTGCCATTCTGGTCCTATGTGGAACCAGAGGATGAAGCCAACATAGCCAAGGCTCAGTTGAAAGAGGGAGAAATTGAGTCCCCCCCCCCCAACTCAGTTTCCTTCTCCTAGCTAGTCAGGCAGTTCAGTAGAAGGTTTGAACAGAATATCCTGGCATGATATTTTCCAAACCGTGAGTCATAACCTATTAGTGAGTTTTAAAAAATAAATTCAATGTGTGGAGTGGGGGGCAGCCTGGATGGCTCAGTCCATTAGGCAGCTGACTCTTGATTTTGGCTCAGGTCATGATCATGCATTTTAGGGTATCGAGCCCCACATCTGGCTTTGCTGACAGCGCAGAGCCTGCTTGGGATCCTCTCTCTCCCTCCCTCTCTCTCTCTCTGCCCCTCCCCTACTTGTGTGTGCGTGCGCTCTTTCTCAAAAGAAATAAATAAACATTTAAAGAAATAAATTCGGTAGGTAGTCACCATCATTTTAAAGAGAGAATAAGCAAGAAAAAAATGCATTTAGTATCAGGGATCAAAAAATGTTTTAAGTCGCTGCTAGTCCATGATAAATTTTGGTAACTTCTCCCTGTACGCAGAACAATCATTTTTTAAAAATCCTCTAGTGATTTAAAAATTAATGTATAATGACTGACATTGGTCACATCTGATGATTCACAGGAGAGAAAATAAACAACATATTTTCTGTTTAAAAAAAGAAAAGAAGGAACCTAGCCGCACCTGTAGCCAGCCTTACCCCTGGTCTTTTCTGTCAGGCTTGCCTAATTTCCATTTTGCTTAAGCAGGTCTGAGCTGGATTTTCTGTCAGTTGAAACCAAGAGAAATCTAATACATCAGCCAAAAAGGCACTCTTACCCTTTGGGGATTTATGGTTCTGTAACTACTTGGCCTGGGAATGTATTCCGTTCTTCTGTCAAAAGAAGAGTGGAAGAAATAAAAGAAAAAAACTTGAAAGGTCTATCCAACTTCAGAACGCAAGCACTGCCTCTGGTGGAGATATTTGAACTGCCTTTTCCTCTGGGTCTACAAATATGTCAACCCTGATGTTATTTGTAAGAATACTGCGATTTCCTCAGAACAACCCAAAAGGAGCCTGATTCACGCTTGCTCACACACATACCTGTTCACATGCTGGGGCAACATGTTAGGAAAGGCTGAGACATTGGAGGGCTGCCTCACGCCCGCTTGTAAAGCACGGATGTGGCTTGGGGCGGAATGAATTTAGTCCCAGGGAAGGGTAGGAATTTGTCCTGCAGTCTACCTGTGCAAGGCCCGGTCGCTGTTACAGACTGAATCTGTCCGCAGGGACCAAGTGGCTGTCCCTTGAAGCCCTCCTGAGAAATACCTGGCCCGCGTGCCAAGAGGCTTCTAAGAGCTTCCTTAAGTATCTGTGTACTTATGCCACCCTCAGGTCCCAAATATTGAGGTGGGATCTTATACAGGAGGGGAGTAGAGAGTCCTTTCTGCCCACGAGCAATACGGGGTTATCTCTTAAAGAGGCCGCTAGGTTCAGAAGTGCCTACGCCCCGGGGAAAAGGGAGTTTCTGGAAGAGATATGAACACACAGAAAAGTCTTGGTGACATTTCCTTCTTTCTTGCCTGCATAACGGGGTGGAGAAGGGGGGAGGAAAAAGGGGGCTCTCTTTCCAGGATTGCCCCCTGAAGATTGAGAGCATCAGTTCCTCAAGACAAAGATACAAAGTAGGAAGGAATAAAGGGCGTTTTGAAATAATTGGCGGGGAGCCAGTAAAATCAAATAATATTACTGCAAAATCCTTCTCCTAGTCTAAGTAATAACCTGGCAGGGCCGAGCGCGGCAGCTCTGTTTGCTCTGTAGTTGTTTTATTATGTATTTTTATTGGGTATTTTCCCCTCTATTCCCCGTTGATAGAGGGTACTTAACTGTTTATGAGTCCTGTGCAAGAGCGATGTTTTTGATTTTCTGCCTCGAATTCTAAGTGAATGGGGGTGAGTGGGGCAGGGGGAGAAGGTCACTAACATGGGCCAGGGGGCCAGGGGGCCAAGGGGTGGAGTTTCTCGCGGCGCCTCTGAGCCCCGGCCTGTACAGGCATAACACATCGTGCTGCTGGGCTGCCTGTCACCTTCAGCGGCTCCCCACTGCCTCAGGCTCTGGGCCTGAGGCTTCAGCGTGGTCTACATGGTCTCACAGGATCCAGTTGCACCCCTGTGGCCACTGTTGCCTCTCCCTGGTTCTGTGATTCCCACCCCCTCCTCTGCTCCAATAACTAGTGTTTTTTGAGCTCCTCAAAGCAGCCATGATTCTTTTCTGCTCAGGGCTGCTTCACACATGCTGTTCCCTGTGCCTGGAGTGGCCTCTCTGACCCCATCAGACTGGAAGAGCTTTCTGTTATGTGGTCTCGTAGTTCTTAGACTTTGCCTTCATAGCCCTTGGTCTCAATCTGGGTTTCTCCCAAAGCAGAGCCAAGACCAGGATTTTGGAGGTGACCTTAGCCCACGTGGTGAGGGAGGGGCACGAGGAGGCAGGGAAGGGGGCAAGACAAATAATATGTTAGTGGGTCAGTTACAGCTGCGGGTAACTGGATCCAGTCTCCTGGGGACCTTCTGAGAGTCTAGAACTGGGGCTGGCTAACTATGGCCCCTGGGGCCACCCACCTATTTTTCTATCGAGACACGGCCATGCTCATTTGTCATGTACTACCTGCAGTGGAGTAGTTATAACAGAGACCACATGGGCCACAAAACCTAAAATATTTACTATCGGCTCTTTGAGAAAAACTTTGCTGACCCTGCTCTCAACCACACCTGAGAATTGTCTCATCAATGAGCAAGGACGCTGGTGTATGCATTCACCGACTCCCTTTTGTCATCGGCCCCAAGTTGCCCCTGGGGTTGTCATCTACCCCAGAGGACGCTCTCAGGCCTAGAGACATCAGTGCCAGAGGAGGAAGCCGTCACCTAGCTATCAAAGTCGCAGGTGATCTCCGGCTGGCAAGGGGGTGTCGGTAGGCTATCCACAGCACCTATTCTGGTACTTACCACAATTATAGCTGATTCATTGGCTATATTTTTTAATATTTATTTCAGTTTTTGAGGGGGGTGCAGAGCGAGAGGGGGACAGAGGATCTGCCTGAGGCGGGCTCCGTGCTGACAGCAGAGGGCCCGACACAGGGCTAGAACTCACAAACCACGAGACCATGACCTGAGCTAAAGTCGGATGCTTGACCAACTGAGCCACCCAGGCGCCCCGGTTAATTAGCTATTTAGTGGTGTTATTATTTGTTTAGTGTCTGTCTCCCTTGCCTCACTCTAGCCTCTATGAAGGCGGGGACCACGTGGTCTCATTCATGTCCCATCTCCAGGGCCTGCCACAATGGCTGGCACGTGACAGCCGGTCACAAATATCCGTTGACTGAATGACGAAGGAATGATGACAACAGATACGGAAACTAAGACTCAGAGAGGTTATGTATCTTGGCCAAGGAACAAGAGATTCGTGCCCAGGCCTTTTGACTACAAATCCAGAATGTTTTCCTTTTCACAAGACAAAATATAATGAATTGCTCAATGGGTATGGATGATGAGTCGGGAAGGAGGAGGATAATGAGGAGCTAAATAGTCATGGAGGAGGTGGGTCAAGTAGAATAAATGAGCCTTTGCTGGAAGGGAAACTCTAAGAGACCCTTGAATAGAATTTCCAGGAAAACAGGCCTTCGAATGAGAAATGGTAAAAGCAACTGCACAGAAACCGAGCTGGACGGAGCGCTATATTAGTGGAGTACTGGGGCGCCTCGCATCCCGTAGGCAGAAAGCAGGTGCAGTCAAGGGGAAGTCCAGTTGTGGTGGGCCTGACTCGTGAGACAGTAGAGGCTCTTCACCTGAAAAATAAAAGTTATTTTAGAAAGGTGTCTCCCTTAGCTAATTTTTGCAGTAGATCTGGAATACCGCGATAAGGTACCACGTAGACGAGCGTGCAGAGGCGTGAGGCACACAGGGACGCAGACCCATCAGCAAACTCATGCATCTTGATGACGTGAAATTGCCGATTTGCACTGCAGTTTTGTGAATGGACGCGTGAATCCCATAGGGGAGAGTGAGGGAAACTTTGAAAACGAACACCCCACGTTTGAGGGGTGCTAACCTCACCCCCTCTCTCCATGTGCTAATAACAGGCAATCCTTCTCTAGCACTTACTGTCCAAACGCTTCATATGAATTAAATTGTATTCACGACAACTTCGTGAGGTAGGTAGTCCTATTATCTTGCTTTTACTACTGAGGATATGAAGTCCTGGAAAGATTAATAAGATGTTGGCCGAAGGTCATGCCGCCTATAAGCAGAGAAGCCGGGACGCACACCTAAGGAGCACGAAGGGCAGAGTCTGTGGATGAGAGCACCATGGACCACCCCTCATGCAACCTTGAGTTGTCCGACTGTCCTTTCTCATCTCTGGAAGTCTTACGTCCGTA
Organism: Paguma larvata; assembly: GCA_030068075.1. Classification (NCBI taxonomy): domain Eukaryota; kingdom Metazoa; phylum Chordata; class Mammalia; order Carnivora; family Viverridae; genus Paguma; species Paguma larvata. Next base: position 30,477,788 of record CM057841.1, on the reverse strand, counting down.
ACTTCTGGTTATAAATCTCTTTGGGGGAGATTTTACGTGGAATGGCATTTTCCTGCCAACACGAGGGTGGTGGAGCGTTAACCTTGGGTCACTAGTGTCAGGGGTAGAATAACTGGGGGTAGAATTTTCAGAAGTCAATGTTATCACCAGAGGAGCCGCATGGGTCCACCTGACAGCTGCCTTTCCTCTGTAGTTACAGGATGGAGATGTTCCAATCCCAGGTATCTTTAGGGAGTCCCTGTCTTGGCTTATATTACTCCAAAGGGACTCCGAAAGAGCCAAAGATGTAAGGGCAAAGAGTTTATTTGGAAAGTGCCAAGGACACCAGTGGGGTAGGAGAGCAGAGATATTGGAAAGGCAACACGACCACTCAAAGGTGCATTATTAGGGGTGCCTGGGTGACTCAGTTAAGCATCAACTCTTGGTGTTGGCTCAGGTCATGATCTCACGGTTCGTGAGTTCCAGCCCCAGAGCAGGTTCTACCCCTCCCCCACTCACTCATTCTCTCTCAAAAATAAATGAACATTATTATTAGATCAGCTTAGCTCCAGAAGGAACACATAGCCTTGGAATTAACTGCCCCAAGGGACGAGGGAGCTGGGACATTTATACACCAACACTCAAGAACTGTCAGTTGATGGCTTGTTCTGGGATTCTAATTCCCTGGCACTTCTGGCCTGGTCTGCACAGGGAGTGCAGCCTTCTGTGGATCTGGATGGACCGGGGAGGACATTAAGCTAAGTGAAATACCCCAGACCCAGAGACAAATACTGCATGATGTCACTTATATGTAGACTCCAAAGATGGTGAACTCATAGAAACAGAAAGTAGTAGTGGTTCCCAGAGGGGAGAGAGATGGGAGGTGTTGGACAAAGGGTACAAACTTCTAGTCATCAGACAAATAAGTTCAGAGGGTCTAAGGTACAGCCTGCTGGCTAGTGTTAGGAATACTGTTTTGAGGGGCGCTTGGGTGGCTCAGTCAGTTGACCATCCGACTTTGGCTCAGGTCATGATCTCATGGTTTGTGAATTCAAGCCCCCCACTGGGCTCACTTCAAATCCTCTGTCCCCCTCTCTCTGCCCCTCCAGTGCTCATGCTGTATCCAAAAGAAATAAACATTTAAAAAAAGAATACTGTATTGCATACTTGGAAGTTTCTAAGGGAATAGATCCTAAGAGTTCTCAGGGTACGTGTGCACGGCACACACACACACACACACACACACTCACACACACCAAGGTTACTTAGTGAGCTGATGGATGGCTCATTAACTTGATTGTGGTAATCATTTCACAACGTACGTGTACATCAAATCACATTGTATACCGTAAGCGCATACAACTTCTATTTGTCAGTGATACCTCAATAAAGCGGGAGAGCCAGCCCTCAGGCACAGAGACAAGGCACCCGCAGCCAGAGGCCAGCCAGCACACAGCAGCGGCAGGCTGGGTGAGGCCATGGCCTGAGGCACCCTTCAGCTGTGGCCGCAGACAAGCAGCGTGTGTGCTGTTTGGAGATGGACAGACCTAAGTTTTCACCCCAGTTCCACCACTTAGGCCGTGACCTTGGACAAGTTATTTCATGTTCTTCTTGAGCACAAAAGAGGTGGAAAGAGTCGCGACCTGCCAGGATCGTGAACACCGAACGGGATACTAGCCATGGAGCGCGTAGCGCTGGGCCTGACGGAGAAAAACGCAACTTTTCACTTTCCGATTATTATCATTGTTACCTAACGTGACGCATCCGAGTGGAGGGAAGAGACTTGGGGAGGAAACGCCGGTCTCTGTGATGCTCGGAGCACCCCGACACGCGCCAAACGATTTAGCCCTGTCAAAAGAATCAAGCTGCATGAGGCTTCCGTGAGCATTTTCTTCCTTTTCCTCCCCCAAAGGGTCAAATGTTCGCCCCGAGTGGGACCTTTCCTTCAATCACTTTCAAAAATAACGATTTGCCAGAACATTTGTATTAACCTTGAAACTTGTCCAATCTGCCCAGGAATAATAGGCTGCAGTGATATGTATGATAATAAAGTCCCAAACAAACCTGGCCGACGCGTGACACATGGCTCTCTCTTTGCACATAATTAAATGTTTTGTTTTTGTTTTTGTTTTTTTTTTTTCAGATGCCGCATGCTATCGGCACACAGAGCTGGTCCTCCCAAGGGGGAGTGTTCAGGGGCACGCTGCCAGAGGGTGACGCACTGCTTCGCTTTAATCAAGACGTAACGGCGGCAACGTTTCCCTCCATGACCATGGCTCCTGGCATTGAACCATCAGGTGTGGACCACCGCGCGCCTGGGAGAGCTGAAGGTACAGGTTAGAAACTCTCCTACAGGTGAAAGATCCTATGTCCCCAGAGGCTCAGGTGTGCGAGAGTCTTGGATCGGGTCCCCTGGAAGCGGAACTTCATCCAGAAGGCTGCTCGGGGAATGTTCTCCGGAGACATTCCTGCCAGGACGTGGGAAGGCAGGATCGGGCGAAGAGAGAAGCTGCTCCTCTCCGCAGTCACAGCCCTGGGGCTGGGGTGGCCCTGCGGGGGTACCCCGGGCGGGGGCCAGGCAGCACAAGCCAATCTTTTCCAAACTTTTTGGTTGTTTTCTATGTTGTCGTCAGGGAAGTGTCTTTGCCAAAGTAGAGGAGAGAATTTATTTAACAGCCTTTAGCTTGATTTGTAACTTGTAAATATCCAGACAGATGGGACGTGGGCTTCTATTTGTAGTCCTGCCCCGGGCCCTACAAATGTTGGCGGCAGCCTCGGGGAAGGTGTTCAGTCTCAGAAGCTTCAAGTTGACTTAGGTAGATCCAGCTGTGGAAGGAGCGCCAACAAGGAAAGAAGGCTCTTGCCGTGTTGCGGCGACGTGATTGTGTCCGCAGTAGGTAGACACTGTGATCCTTACCCCTCCATCCCCAATAAGGACACTGGGCAGCAGAGACCTTCATGCAAGGTCACACAGCAGGAGCCAGGACTGAGACAAGGCAAGTGAACTCAGGACTGGTACTCTCCGTGGCACCGTGGGCAAGGCCGAGCAACCGATCCTATTGGATCTGGTCAATCCAGTAGGTGCTTGCACTGGGTCAACCCCTCACGTTCTCTCTAGACTTTAAGGCCGTTGCGAATGTCACCTCCTCCATGAAGCCCTCTCTGATTTTTCTCAGCCACATTTCTTTCTCCATGTGGCTTGTGTCTTTCTCGGACATAAGTTTGTATACCCTGATACACACGCCTCCCTGTGTACCTTATCTCCAGGACTAGAATATGAGTTCCCTGATGGCAGCAAATCTAATATATCATCTCCGTATCCCTTTACAGTAATGTTCTCTTTCTATATGACAAAGTCCCACAAACTTGGGAGCTCAAAACAACACAAAGTGATTATCTCAGTTTCTAGATCTATAAGCCTGGGCTCAGGGTCCTCTTGTTTGCTAATTGGTTGTTGGCTGAAGTCACCCTCTTGCAGATGTAGAACTGAACTCCGTTTTCTTGCTGTCTGCTGGGAACGCCCAGTTCCTTGCCAGGTGGCCCCCACAGGCACTTTGCAGCTTGGAGGTTTGCTTTCTTCCAAGCCAGCTGGGGTACATCTCTCTGACTTCCTTGCCTGCAACTGCTGAAGGAAACCAGTTTAAATGCATGCGCATGATTAGGCCAGGCCCACCCAGGGTAATCGCTCTTTTGTAATACAATGTAACAATCACAGGTGTGATGTAACTATATTCACAGATTCAACCCACACCCAAAAGGGAGGGGATTACACAAAGGTATGGGTCACTGGGGATCATCTTAGCATGCCATTACACCCTTCTACGCCTAAATGTGTCCTGTCCAAGCTTGCAAAGCAGTAAACTATTCCTCAGTTAGTTTCTCTTTCATTTCCCTACTTAATTGCGTTTGGCAGGGGAACACAGAAGAACTTGGGATGCCTGCATTCCTTCAGTTAAAGAAGGAACTCGTATCAAAGAGGGCGGAAGTGACTGGGGTCGCTTTTATTCTCTAATCCAGGATTTCCAAAAATAAATATACCACCGAGGGAATACACGATGATTTTAAGTGGTGCACAGGCCCGGTAATAAATAATGTTGAAGCACACAGCGAGAAATGCATTCCCTTTTCAATTCTTTTTTAATACCTCTTATTACATTAAGGAGAAAGTCTCAGTTTGGTGCCAATATGTCCTTAACACCTCCCACACTTGCGAATCTCCCTTTTTAACAAAGAGGCTCAGGCTCGGAGACTTCAAGATGCAACAGTATCAAGAGAACGCGGAACAACGTTTTCGTTTTCGCGTGTGTGGTGCCAACTTTTAGGTCCCTTTTCGTTGCGGCAAATCAGACCAGCCTTTACTTCTGCTACCGCTGAAAGATTTCCTTATCAAACTTTTATTTAAGAAAAAAGTCACCGTCAATTTACATAAAATGATTATATAAATACAACTACTGGGGCTTCATGGATCTGGCCAAAGTCATCCGTGTAGGATGTGAATGATGGACGTTGGGTGGGGGTGGGGGGGACACAGTGCTCTCATCAGGGGTAAGATGGGCTTGGGGTCTGGGCTGGCGTTAAACCCGCAGGTGGAGGTTAGGTCGGCTCAGCTCCTGACATATGGAAAAGGGAGGGGGGGAAATCCTGGACACAGGGTTGGGGGGGCCCGTCTTCCCGTCTTGCCTTGGCCACTTAGCAACTGGGCAGCCTCAAGCTTTCACTCTCCTCTCTGGACTTGTAGGGTCCCCACTGTGAAGTCAGGAATTTGTACTTGACCTCTTGGGTGCCTTCCATCCTACCTTCCTAGGATTCTGTGAACAAATCAGGCATTATATAGAACATCTCCATCATCTTGACCCATATTTTAATATGTTGCTGTGAAAAAAAAAAACTCCCCATCGCTGACCATTTGTTAGAGCAGGTTTTCTCAACCGCCTGCGCTGTTGGAGGGGGAATAATTCTCTGTCATGAGGACCGTCCTGGGCATCCCATGGCGTCTTGACCGGCTCCCCTGAACTGGATGCCGGGAGTAGGCCCCCAAAATGTCTCCAAACATTGCCAGATGTCCCCTGCGGGACAAAATCGCCCTGGTTGGGAATCGGCGATTTAGGGAAAACTCATCTGGTTTTGTGATGTTTGTTCCATTGGTTCTCATAGCAAAATGTTACTCAGACCACACTCTTGTATTTTGAGGCTGCAAGTTGCCTTCCACGGAGCAATAGGAGACACTCAACTGGATCGGTTGGTTCGTTGAAGAATGCACTCACGAGTCATTTTCTGAACATGTTCATGGCAAACTCTAGCCGAACAATGGTGAACGAGAGCTTTCAAGAACTTGCGGTTGGCTCCCATCCAGCTACGCATCATCTCTTACCGAACATGTATATTAAGCTATTACTTATGTGCCACTTCTTCCTCTAATACGGATAATTAAAAACAGCATTTATTCTGTATAACGCTGCACCCATTTTAGAGATGGGAAAATTCCTTCAGAAGGCTGAGGATATTGCCCTTGTTTACTTAACCGGGGGGATGCAGGAGCTAGAGAAAAGGCAGGAGAAGGGACTTGAATCCAGCCACGTTTACCTGGTAGCAAAGTCCCGTGGACTTGTCTACTTTCCCAGGCAGATACTAAAGAGTGCTGGGAAATTTCTTAGAGGGAGTCAGATAGAAGTTGCGGAAGCGTGAGGGAACAAAAGTAGGTAAACATCTGGGAATCACAGTCTGTAAGAAGGCTTCGTAAGAGCAAATGTCTGACCTTTTCTGGTCCCAGGCTTCTAGACTCCCCAGAGAATCTGGTCCCAGTGGAAAAGATGCTGGGGATGAGATAGAAACAGAGGGAATACAGTGGCCACAGCGAGAAAGCTGAGCACCACTCAAAAGAAGAAAAATGTAGTGGCCAGAGTCAAAATGAACTGCACGGAGCAGCACATGCTCTCGCTTTACTTGTTGAGACCCTTGAATCCCTACAGGGCATCATCAGAGAATGGGTCCTTCTTAAATGAAAACTGTGAGGGGAAGACTTTTCTCATTCTTACTTTAAATCTTGCTTTTCTCATGCAGTCTGTTTGCAAAACCAATCCAAACCCTGAAGACTTCACCCATTACCGGAGACAGAAATCTCTGCGGGTTCTTTCCTAGTTTCACTTTGGAGGGAACTGTATCACCGCAGAGATCATTCCACATGTCCCGCTAAGGAGCAGGGGAGGGTTTGCGGTACGTGCTGTACGTAACATCAGCGTGAGTTCCCGCCATGTGCTTGCCCCTCCCCACCCCCTGTGATTTGTGATTTTTTTTCAGAAATAATACAAAATCTGAGAGTAAGTGGAGGAATTTTATCTTGTTCTATCAAAAGAATTTCTGTTGGAGTAGGGACTTTTTTTTTTTTTTTTTTGCTAATGATCTTTAAATATCTCGAAAGACTAGTTGCGTCTAGCCACAAATGCCTTAATGTTGAAAAAGAAAATTACCCAAGAATTCTGTTAGAGCGTGGTCTCGAAAATGTAATAAGGTAGAACATTGACATAGATGATTATCGCTACATTATTACACATTGGCAGCTTATCAATCCTTGATCATTAAACTGTTGGGGAAACTCATTGTATTTACCTTAGTGGGCTCCAAATAGCAATAAATACCATGGCTGTTACCGATTGCCTTTGAAACAAACCAGAGCAATTGATCAAAGTGAGTTTGTCTGTGTCTCCTGCTAGGTTATAGGTTCACTGAGGTCAGGAGAAGGGCTTTGAATCTGCAACACCAGGTGTAATGACTTGCATTAAGGGGTGCTGGAGATAACGTGTACAGTTCATGTAAGCTGCAGGAAATTTGCAAGCCAATTGTAACACCCCTGGTAGCTTGAAATTGGCCATGGTGGAGATATTTACGTCATGGAAATTGACAAATGCAACAAATCAGGACTGTTCGTTGTTGCTACTGTTGTGGGTTGAGTGCTGGTATTTTGCATATAATCCGGTACCCAGGAAGTGTTTGCTCATCTAGAATTTGGGAACCTCTATTTTGGGGAAATAACCAAAAACAAATACTAAACTAATGCTTTATGATCAATTGAGCTGGAAGTTTTTCCTTTTGCCTGGAACTCACTCTGGACTCCAAGTCCCATCAATAAAGTTATTTTGCAGTATGTGTGAAGAGACCAGGGTAGAACATTGCCCTAATTTTCCAAGCATAAGTAGACCCTCATCATATAAGCTCTGTCTGCATTTCTAACTTTATTGGATATTATACTCTTTCACATTGCCTTCTCTCTTTAAATTAATACTCTGACACTCAACACATTAGAATTAATACTCTGATATCCATTTTGGGACCCTACAGTGCACTAGGCATTTTGCCAGAGACAGAGGGCACTCAATATGACTAAGAGCGAATTCACACTGTCTGACGTTCCTCTTCTGACCGGAGGAGAGGATGATATATGAGAGAATCTGGACATGGGCATTCTGTCTTGTCCTAGAAAGTGATAGGTCAAGACCAAGCGTCACCAACTTAGAGCTAGAAGAAAAACATGTGACAAGGTATAAAGTCAAGGAAGCCTCATCAAAGAAAACCAGTGCATGAGGAAGTCTGGTGGGGATGGCAGGAAGCTAGGCCTCAATATTCTTGGAGGGAAGTCTGGGCAATGGGATAATTCTGGAATCAAACTGTTAGCGTGGAGATTGCTGTATTTCCACTTCCGATGACTGCGGGCATGAGTGTGCTGAGACCATGAAAGAGACTCTGGCAGAGCCTGTGGTCTCAAGGCGCTTGCAGATGGCTTGAAGAGTCATTAAACATGCAGGGAAAGGGGGCTCATGATGAAATCAGAAGAAGCAAACGTTAAACAAGTGGAAAGGTAATCACGAATGTCTTCGAGGATGAGATAGAATTTTCAATGGTCTTCAAAAGATGGGGAGAGAATCAGGCATTCTGGGTGAGTGCAAATAACTTGAGCAAGCAAGAGGGAAATGTTTAATATGATGTTGGCAGATGAGGGTGGCATGTAGACTCATCTGAGTACAGTATAAGATTTACCATGGCTGTGCTTGGTTGATAGGTTCCCCAAAACTTTGATTTTTATTAAGAATTAAAATGCAATAACCGTTTTAACGTTAAAGGAACACAAAAACATATGCCAGAGAATAAAACTGGATTAAAGAACACTTTATTTTTTTTTCTTCAGTCTTTGGATTATGTACTTCATGGTGATTGTCATTCTTTTGTACACTTAGCACTTTGCTAAGGACTAAGTTAGGAGATGGGAGGAAACCAAGATTAAAACCATTTATGGTTTTTTAGCTTCAAATGGTAGGGGAAAGAGGACTAACGTATGTGTAATGATAACACAATGAAAATCATGAATGTTCTTAAAAGGGATATAGATAAAGAAATGTAGATATTACGAGAAGAAGGAAGAGATTATCTGTGACTGGCAGTAATCAGGGAGGCTTCATGGAGAATGGGAAGGGATTTATAGCATCGACTCAGCTTAAAAATTATCTCCGAAGAGAGACTTTTCCCTGCCACTTTAGCATATAAAATAGGTATTTTCATCTCAAAGCATTCTAGACTGGGCATGGAGGAAAAACACAAAAAGAATGAAGCGTTAAGGACCTTCATAGCTAAGAGTTGTGCCTGGAGTGACCATTCCCATTTGACTTCTATGTAGATTGGATGATCTGGTAGAGCTCACTTATTAAATCTTTCCTGAAAGCATTCTTTCCGTATGCCAGGTGCAACTACAGCAACTGGGAATAAAGCAGTTAATAGGGCAAACACAGTCCGGGCCCTCATGCAAAATAAGTTCTGAGAGAAGATTGAGATAAATCAATTACATGAATACCTGGTGTAGTAAGAGCTATAAAGGAAAAGGAGTTTGAGAACAGGTAGAGGTGCCATCTGGCTGAGTCTGAGGGCCTGGGAAGCCCGCACAGATAACTAACTGCAATGGAGAGATGAGGAGGAATTTACCAAGCAAAAAGGCCAGTGGGTAGAAGACTTAGGAAGACAGAAAAGCAGGCACAAAGGCAATGAAATGAGAAGGTAAAGGTGGCCAGAGCACAAGGTAGGGGAGAGAGAGGATAAGACAATAGACACCTTGAATCATGCAGTGTCTTATAGGAATTTAGACTTTATCCTAAAATGAACCTTGAGAGTTTCTGAGCATTTTTCAACAGGTGGTTAACATGGCAAGGCTTATAGCTGAAAGATTCTTCTAAATGCTGTCTGGAGAATTGACAGAGTTTGGGCAAATATGGCAGCAGCTCTTCCATTAGAAAAACACTCAACCAACTAGAAATAGAAGGGAATTTCCTCAATCTGCTAAAGACATCTACTAAAAACCCACATCAGACATCATACTTCATATAACATTGTATGCTTTTTACACTTCTATTCAACATTGTACTGACTCTAGCCAGTTAGACAAGAAAAATAAATAAATAAAAAGCATTCTTATTGAAAAGAAAGGAGTAAAGCTATCTTTATTTGCAGATGACATGATCTTGTATATAAAAACCCTAAAGAATCCACACAAAAATCATTAGAACTAATAAGCAAATTCAAGGCATTTTCAGGATACAGATCAAGACATACAAATCAGTTGTATTTCTTTACTCTAGCAGTGAAGGATATAAAAATGAAATAAATAAAATAATTCAATTTGCAATAGCACCAAAATAATGAAATACTTAAGAATAAATTAAACAAAAGAAATATAAGAGTTTTACATTGAAACTATAAAACAGTATAGAAAGATCTAAATAAATGGAAAGATATACCATGTTCATGGATTAGAAGACTTAATGTGATTAGAATGGCTACACTCTCCAAAGAGATCTACAGATTCAATGCAATCCCTATCAATATTGTAGCTGCCTTTTTTGCAGAAGTTGACATGCCGATCCTAAACTTTATATAGAAATGCAAAACAGGATAGCCAAAACAATTTTGAATTAAAAGAAAGTAACAGGATTCACACTTGATGATTTCAAAACTTACTACAAAGATATAGTAATCAAGATAGTAGTGGGATATGGATGAACACAGATCAATGGAATAAAATTGAGAGTCCAAAAATAAATCCTTATATTTTGGCCAGTTGATTTTTGATGAGGGTGCCAAAATCATTCAATTGGGGAAGAATAGCCTTTAGCAAATAGTTCTTCAAACAAAGAATAGCCTTTGTCCAATTTCAAACAGTGGCCAAAGGTTTTGAATATACATTTTCCCCAAAGAAGGTATAGAAATGGCCACTAAGCCCTTGAAAAGATGCTCAACATCGTGAGTAATTAGGGAAGTGTAAATCAATACCATATGATGTGGTATCACACACACTAGGCTGGCTAAAATTTAAGAGTCAGACAATAACAAAGTATTGGTAAGGACGTAGAGAAATTGGAACCTTCATACATTGCTGGAGGAGTTGTACAATGGTGCAGCTGCAATGCAAAAGAGTTTGGCAATTCTTCAAAAAGTTTAAAATAGAGTTATCATAATTCTATTCCTAGGTATCTAACCAAAAGAAATGAAAATACATGTTCACATGTATTTCCACGTAACTCAGACATAAGTATTCATAGCAGCCTTATTCAAAATGGCCCCAGAGTAGAAACAACCCAAATGTTTATCACTGATGAATGAACAGATAAACAAAATGTGGTATATTCACAAAATGAAATATTATTTGCTATAAAACAAGATTGAAATAGTGATACAATCTACAGCTGAATGATCCTTGAAAGCATTATGCTAGTGAAAGAAACCAGACACAAAACCATACGTTGTACGATTCCATTTGTGCGAAATGTTCAGGATACACAAATCCATACAGACAAAAAGTGGAGTAGTAGTTGCCAGGGGTCAGAGGGAGGTTGGAATAGGGAGTGACTACCGATGGGTATGGTGTTTCTTTTTGGGGTGATGAATGTTCTGAAATAGATAAGTGATGGTTGCACGACTCCATGCATATACTAAGAACTACTGATTTATAACTTCTAAAGGTGACTTTCATGGTATGTGAATCACATATACACAAACCTTTTTAAAATTTTACAAAATGGTAGCTGAGAGTCAGTCTAATGAGAGATGATGGTGGCATGGAAGAAGGGGGGACTGTGGAGATGAAAAGAAAAGGACAGATCTAAGACATATGATGGAAAGCCTTTCGTAGGACTCCCTCCACCCTGCCCCCACCATCACTTTTACATCGCCCTGTCCTACCCGAACTCATGCCCCAGCTGTGGTGAGTGGATCCAACTTGTCTAATGACAAGAATTACCTCGGGGAGATACACAGATTTTGTAGATTTCCAGATCAGTACAAGGGGTTGGGGGTGGAACCCTGGAATCTGTACTTTAACAGGTGCTTTAGCAAGCAAATCGGGGGAAATTGCACTGTGGTCTGTGTCCCAGCTTTCTCGGAGACCTACTTTCTGCTTAGCGCTGTGTATGTGCTGGGGTGCTGGAGCGGGGACAGCGGGTATTGTGGGGGAAGTCAAGTAGAGGCATCGTGCAGAGTTCCCATCTTCAAAATTTGGCCCCGTCGACACCTCCAAAGCCAGGAGAGGAGCTCCTTTATTCCGAGTTGGAACCGCCTGCATTTTAAATCTCTCTGCACAATTTATTCAGAGGAAGCCTTTCAAGAAGGAGTGAGAGCCGGGCCGCAGGATTCTAATCTTGAATATTCAGGGAGAGCAGCATGTCCTATTCAACACGGCTGATCAATAATGAGGCATTCACACTCTAAATGTGTGCATTATGTACAGATACAAAATATACAATGCCCCCAAAACGGGGAAAGACATTTCTGATTGAATTTTTTTGTTTGGGTTTATAAAAATAACTTGTGTTGCATCAATTACTCTCCATTTCCATGGATACAGGCAATACTTTATTATATAACTCTACAGCTGTGCCGGTTTTTAATATAAAACCCAGATTTTTTCATCTATTTCTCTTTCATAGTTACTGAGCTGAGATAATAACATCTTTTACCTATGAATGTATTCAGTTCCTTTTTTTTTTCCCCTCACCATCCTGCAAACTATTATTGATTAGAATTTCATTTTGTGGCTTTTGTAATAAAATCTCCAGTAAATGTTACCATTGCAGGCAGTGGAAGGGCGGAGCGGGAGAAGGTCATTCTTTATGTAGAGTGTGTGTAAATATGTATGTGTAAAGAATACGGTGTGTGTGCACATCCTTCCCAGTCTAACAAGTGAACGCCTGGGCATTGTACTGACTTCCAATTTGCTCTAGGGCAGTTTTCAAATGACTATTTATGAAATGTTGAGAAACATTTCTCTCCTTTTTTTTTTTTAAAGAACCCACAACCCTCTTTTCTGAGAACAACACTCTACCTACCGCTATAATTTGCAATTCGGTGCCATTGTTTTAACTCCCTGGCGATGCTCAGAGTTTTGACGGATACCACATAGTTCTTTCCAGGTGTCCCTGCGCAGAAATGGCTTCCCATTGTCCTAACAGGGGTTGGAGCAGAGAGTGACAGGAAGGAGACGAGGAAGAGAGGAAGTGGCATGAAAATCCAGGGCAGGCTGGAAAGGGGGCAGATTAGGGGACTGGAGCCAGATGGGACTGGAGGAGCTACTTGGGGGGCTTCTGCTTTAGCAGATTGTCAGCCATTTGGAATTCTTCCATTAGCAATTCAAATTGTGTGTGTGTGTGTGTGTGTGTGTGTGTGTGTGTAAACAGCGTTAACTTAGGGTCCTGGAATGGCCTCGAAGGGTCTATTGACTCCCTGAAATTTTATGTGAAAAGTTGCATATGTATGAACACGGACATTTTGGGAGGAAAGGATCTGTTACAGGTAGATTTGGGAGTGACTACCTGGTTTAGCTTGGAGAGGTCACTTCGTCTTTTGATGACAGAGCCAGCAAAAAGGGTGGGGCATAGTTAAGCCAGTCATCACCATCCTGCTCACACTTCAGAGGTGGGCATCTTACTCCCGCTGGGCCAATCAGAGTCCTTCCCCTGAAGTTTTCCCAACTGATCTGGAGAGAAAGATCTCACTTCCTCTCTAGATGATGGTAGGAGGATTCAGCCACCATCTCCATCATCTGGCAATAGTCCATCAGCAATAGGAGGGAGAAAGAGAGAATCCAAAAGCATGCTAACAGCACTCACTGATTTGGTTATCTCTTGGGCTGGCCTCACTCGTGCCTCTTCTAAGTCCGGAGTCAATAAAGAACTTTTGTTGGGTATGTTAATTCTACTGGGTACCTGTCGTCCACAGCAGAAACAAATCTTGAAAGGAGAGAATCCACGGTTTTCATCAGAGTCATGTGATCTAAAGTGGAGTGAGAACACCCATGTAAACCTGTCTTTCCTTGTAATGATCTCGCGTGCTCACCACCTCTGCGAGGGATGGCTCAGAAAGCAGTAAACAAATACCAAGGTAAACGAGACGGAGTTGATTCCATGCTCTCCTCATTGGTAAGAAGATCCTGGGGATGCATATGGGGCCTCCAGGGACTGTCCTGTTTTATCATTTTGCTTTGAATAGCCCCGGAGGTGATGGTGCTGACTTTCAGCAAACACTTGTTAAACACCACTACACACACAGTTCCAGGCGGGTTACTGTGGCGTGAAAAGGAATGAGGGTGTGGTCCATGCCTCCAACTTACATGAGGATGGAAGTAGCCCAGGGACTATTTTCCAGCTATATTGTGAGCAGGGGCGTGAGGCAGGATGCAGCAGAGACCATGTGTGGAAGAGGAGGCAGGGCAACAGGCATGCCCTCCATAATTATTGTTGCCTAATTCAATTATTTAAATGATTAATTAATTCATGAGAGCACCATAGTACAGAAAAGAATGAGAAGATATTATGGGATGTTAAGCGTTGGGCTTGGTCCCATAACTCTGTGGTCTTCTTTCCCAGGAGGGGTCAAGTGCACAGGAATTCTGCTTCTATGGCTTTTCTTTTAGGGGACCCTCAGTGTCCCAGTCTCCCCCATCTCTCAAAGGATCATAGTAATAATTTCAGTCCTCCCTACTTCATTTAGGTGTTGTGAAGACCTAATGGGATCTTTTAAATTACATGTTGTCCTCACACTCCAAAGAGTGCTATGCAGATGTGTCTTGGTCTGAGACGGCAAACGTGCCCGAGTGACATCATGCTCTCTTTCTCTGCCCAAGGCAGACATCACCAGTCGATCCCAGTGCTCTTCCTCAATCTGGCTGTGACCTTAGCAACTTTTTCAGCACAACTCTCTGTGTGGCCCCCACCACCGATCAGAGCTGGTATGTAAAATGAAACCCAGGAGTGGTCTCTGATCCAGGTTCTTGAATGGTTGGTGTTAGGGTTGCAGGCTGGAGATCAATTTCCTAACTTATCACCAGGGAGGGATCAAGATCTAATGATATGTTGCCACCACTTTGAAAAGGACAAAGTGGTGTAACTTTTAGGCAAACATAAACAGGAATTTAGGGGAGTTAGGAGAAAGGGGCTGTCATTTTAGCTGTTGAAACATCTTAGCTATCATTAATAACAGAGAGCGGGAAGGTTAGCTAAAATCACTCTAATTACTTCCCCCCAGGCATCCCGGGCTGAGCCTAGAACGGAACAGTCTGACAAGTCAAAACAGGACACGGTGTCAGTCAGTCATTATTATCTTTTGCTCCTGGGAATTTAAGAAAGTGAGACTTTAAGAACAACCCATGTATAGGGAAATAAAACAAACAAACAAAAAAAAGCCAAAAAAAAAAAAACCAACCCCAAAACAAAAATATGCTTAAAAACATGTTTTCAGAAGTTGCAGATGAGACCATTTGCATTCTTATTGGTATGTTTACCTCCTCGGAAGTAAGCAACCATATGCAAAACCCTAACCCCTCCAACAACTGGTTAGGGGACAATAGTGACCTTCGGCAGAGACCTGAAGCTTTAGTCATCCTATTTCTGAGACCCACAGCCGGCTGCAGTGCCTCAGGCTCTCTCTAGATTGCTAGTGGCTTTCCAGAGTACCTTCGACAGAGCTTACTTCCTAATTCCCACAGTGGCTTCCAAGCCACTTGGAGCATCCTCCAAGGCTCAGTATTTTCAGGGTGCCCACCTGTAGGGGTCACACCCCTCTGGAGCCATTCTATCGGCTGAGTCACAGCTGGAGTCCTCACCAAGCTGGGCCAATAGGATTTTCTTTCCCCAAGTTCAGACTGAGTTACTGGCTCTCTAGTAGGTGTCACCGGACCTGGCAGGCCATTTGAACGTGAGGGACAGGAGTTCAGGGCAGTTGGGGTGCTGTTGGTGGGACTCTCTTCTGGAGAGAAAGGGGGTGAAGGGGTCAGCTCTGCTTTCTGAAAATAAAGTCCTTTTAATTTCAGCTAGTTTAATTGAGCTTCTGTTCTCTGCAAGCGACCCTGTCCTGACCCAAACCGCCCCCACCAAAGCCGAGATGTGTCCCTCCAGCGTGCACAACTGGATGTTTAGACAGCAGAAGTGATTTGAGGGGGCGCGTGGGTTCTGCCTTTTCAAACATCACCTCCAGCTTCCATCCCCAGAAGAAATCCCTTTTCAGTGTTTTTGACTCTCTCTGTTTGGTGCTTGTCTTTAACACCCAAGACCTAGGAGATGGTGAAGCCACCCAGAATTAGCAATGGCTGGATGTCGCTTCTGCTCATAGAGCTGGAGGGACAAAGGAAGGACCAGATGTTACTAGCGCCCAGGAGCCAGGGCCACGGTGGGAGCTGGATCCTTAGCTCCTGCCAAAGATAAAGTCCAAAGGAGAGAGGAGTATAAATACTTTATATAAAGTACAAACACTTTAGCTTCTCCTCTTTTACTCATCAGGCTCCCGTTGGGGCTTTCCGTGAGACTCTTACAGAAGCCTGTTGTTAAGGAAGCCTGGATACTGCAATTTGCAGCAGTCAAATTATGGAAGATGAAGAGGGCGGGGCAAGGCGGGTAAGTGATCTAAGAGCAACTGGGGCAAGTGACCAGCACACAGGGTCATGCAACACAAACTTAGGCAAAGCTCTCCTCAGGAACCCCCGTGGCCAGTTGGCCCAGAGTAGAGTCAAGGGCATGAAAGGCACATGGCCTTTGATAGATGGCCCTTCCCCAATTCGTATGCTACCTGCTATATAGCCATGCTTGGTTCCTGGAGGTCTGACTTCCTCCTTTCCACGGGATGCTCCTTGAACTAGGAACAACCAAGACCCTTTTCGCTTGCAAGTGGCTCGCTTTTTAAATGTCTGGAGGGAGAAGGCTTCAGGCACAGACAGGTGCAAAAGTTCACCTGGATCATCGGGCAACTGTCCCCGTCCATCTCTGAACTGTGTGCCGCTCCATCTTCATTCCCAGGTGGTCACTTTTCGTGTAGGGTCAGCGTGATTACCAACTGCTCTCGGTTTGCCTCCATTGGCTCAGCGGCCCCAGTGAAAACTCAGCAACTTTTTCTTAATACCTCGAAGTTCCAGAGTGGAGCATTGTTGGCCTGGCTGGGGTCAAGGGTCCGTGCCTGCACTGACCACGAGGGCCAGGGAGTGGAATGTTCAGATGCAGCTCATGGAAGCCAGACATGAGGGGGACCAAGGCAGGGGTCAGCTTCTTCTGAACGGAAGGGCCATTCACCTAAATAAAATTCAGGTACTTGTCCCCAGAAGAGGGGACGCTGGGCAGGGACAAACAATAGATGTCTCCTCTACCCTTTCGAGCCCTTCTATTCTATGCCTTGTTCCTATTTCCCTGTGGTCCTGGCTCGTCAGGAAATATTATGCCTCATTCACCTCTATATTCCCACAATGTCTGGCATGCTACCAGGGACCAAGTAAGCGCTCAGTAAATGTGGAATTGAACTGAGGTGTCAGCACGTGCATTATACATTTATTTCTAGAACACAATGGGGATTTTCCATGCCCTGGTGGGGGAGGGAGTCTGGGTTCCTTACACTTTCTCTGGGGGGGGGGGAGGGCAGATAGGAGCAGCACTGGCCTAAACGCAACGCAGCCCCTCATCACACCCCCACATCTTTTCCCTGCTGCGGGGTCTCTTGGGGACCCTGGCCAACCCAGCTGGGAGCTCATCTCCATTTGCTCCAAATTAGAAAACCCGCATTTTCCCTTCAGTTGGCCTGAGGCGCAATCTTTCCCTTCCAATTTGAATTGCATATAAGAACAATTTCTTCCTGTTGGATGTTTAAGGACAATCTGATGCTTCAGTTGTTTTTCCTTGTCTTTCATATTGCAAAGGGAAAACATTTTTGAGCCCCGTTTGGTATTCTGGCCCCCTTTAAAAAGTATTGTCGGCGTCACACCGCAAACGCCAAATCCTCAATTCCTCTATACAAATTAAGTTCACACTCAGTCTTTGCCTGAGGCCGCCACGTAAGCCTGGCCTCTGTTAGTCACTGGACTCCAAACCATCCTCCTAAACAGAATCATTATGGGTCCTGTTTATAACAGTGCCATTAAAAATGAAGACCTGTCAAGAGTCCCTTATAACAATGTTGGAAACTGTACCCACAAAGATTTTTTTAACGACTGGATGGTTTTTAAAAAGGCAATGGAACACTTTTAAGGAACCATAATGTAATAAATCAATCACAGTCCCTCTGTCTTGACTACAGTGTTTTCGTGTTTATTGCAGCTTATGGAAAACCACACTGTTAATTCTTTCCTACTTCCCCCGCCCTCCTCTTTCCCTGCAAAACTCAGAGACATCTAGGTAAAGCATATTTATATTTTAAGAGATCTGTATTTGCTTTTAGTATTGCTTACCCAAACCGATCTTCAAAGTACCTACGGGAACTTGGGCTTATTTATTTATTTACTTAATTTACTTATTTTGAGAAGGGGAGAGAAAGAGATAGAGAGAGTGAGAGAAATTGAGAAAGAGGGAATACCAAGCAGGCTCTCTCAGCACAACCCGGGGCTCAATCTCATGACCCTGAGATCATAACTGGAGCCGAAACCAAGAGTTGGATGACTGAACCACCCAGGCACCCCAGAAATTGGGTTCTTTTAATTTTCAATGTCTGTTCTTTTGAGGGGATAGTATTAGTTAGTGTTCCTTGATTGTAGGCAACAGAAATGGACAGCTCCAGCTGACTCAAGAAGAGGAAATTTTTTGGAAGGATACCCAGAGTTGTTGAGAGCCTTGAGCTTGAACAAGTATGGACAGAAACCAGGGCAAGTCTGGAGGGCGGGAAAATAGGACTTACAGGAAGTCTCTTGGAGAAGTGCGGCCGGAAAGCTGCCATTACCTCCAACCAGAAAGATACCTTCCCTTTATCTGACTCTATCCCAGGACAAAGCATCTGATTAGCCGAGCTTCAGTCATGTCTTTGCTCTCCAGGTGTACTGAGGAGAGGGGAGGAAAGGGAGAGAGAGACTCTTTTGCTTCCACAATGAGAAATACGTTTATTTCAGAGTGACACACAAGAGGGGGAGCAATTTCCCAAAAAAGAAATCACTGAGCTGCTCAAAAGTGATATTAATTTAGGTAATACCAGCTGCTACAACAGATAATATCCCTAATTCTACTTATTGGCTTAACACAATAAACATTTATTTCTCCCTTACATAATGGTCCACATTGGTTGATCCCAATTGGGTTTTTTTCTATTTTAAGCTACTCTCTTGAGGTATGATTGACATTTATATGTAATGTACGCAACTCAGTGAGTTCAGGCACACGTTTACACCCATGGAAACATCACTCTCATCAATATCATAAACATATCCATCACCTCCCAAAGTTTCCTCCCACCTTTATTATTATTATTATTATTATTATTATCATTATTATTAATTATTTATGGTAAGAACACAACATAAGATCTACCCACTTAGCCACTTCTGAGGATACAGCACAGTATCCTGTAACTATAGGCACCATGCCGATCACCAGAATTACCTTGTATAACTGGAACCTTGTGCCTTTGACCATCACCTGTTTTGTCTTTCTCTAGCCCCTGGTAACAACCATTCTACTCTCTGCTTCTGAGTTCCCCTTTTTCAGATTCCACATATAACTGAGATTATGAACTATTTTTCTTTCTGTGCCTGGCTTATTTCACCTAGCATAATGTCCTCCAGTTTCATGCATGTTGTTGCAAATGACAGCATTTTCTTTGTAAGGCTGAACAACCTTTCATTGAATGTATATACCACATTTCCTTTATCCATTCATCTGTTGTGATAGATGTGTAGACTCTGTCCAACTCTTGGTTATTGTGAATAATGTAGCAGTGAACAGGAGAATGCAGTTTCTCTTTGAGAACTTGATTTCAATTCCTTTGGATAAATACCCAGGGGTGGGATTGCTGGCTCAAATGGTAGGTGTATTTTTAAACCTTTAAGGAATTTTCATACTGTTTTCCAAAATATCTGTGCCAATTTACATATCTACCAATAGTGTACTTTGGTTCCCTTTTCTCCACATCCTCACCAAAACTTACTATCCTTTTTAAAAAAAAAAAAATACTAGCTGCCCTAACAGGTGTGAGGTGACACCTCACTGTGGTTTTAATTTGCATTTTTCTGATCATTAGTGATGAGGAGCACTTTTTCATTTACCTGTTGGTCATTCGTACATCTTTGTTGGAAAAATGTGTATTCAAGTCCTTTGCCCATTTTTAAATCACCTTTTAGGGTTGTTTTCTTTCTTTCTCTCTTTCTTTCTTTCTTTCTTTCTTTCTTTCTTCCTTCCTTCCTTCCTTCCTTCCTTCCTTCCTTCCTTCCTTCCTTTCTTTTTCTTTCTTTCTTTCTTTCTTTTTGCTATTGAGTTGTGTAAATTCCTCGTGTATTATGGCTATTAATATATAATAAATAAAATATATAATATGGATGGTTTGCAAATATCTTCATCCTTTCTGTCAGTTGCCTTTTCGTTTTGTTGATTGTTTCTTTGTGCAGAATTTTTTTAGTTTGATGCAGTCCCACTGGTTTATTTTTTTGTTGCCTGCACTTTTGGTATCAAATCCAAAAAAAACAAATCATTGCCAAGACCAATATCAAGGAGCTTCCCCCAGTGCTTTCTCCTAGGAGGTTTTAGCTTCCGGTCTTCCATTGGCGAGTTTAATCCATTTTGAATAGATTTTTGTGTATAGTGTAAGGGTCCACTTTCATTCTTTTGCATGTTGATACCCAGTTTTCCCAACACTGTTTATTAAATAGACTATTATTTCCCCGTTTTGTATTCTTGGTGTCCTTGTCAAAATTAGTTGACCGTATACATGTGGGTATATTTCTGGGTGCTCTATTCCCTCCACTGGCCTCTATTTCTGTTTTTATGCCGATACCACACTGTTTTGCTTACTAGAGCTTCATAATATAATTAATTTGAAATCAGAAAGTGTAATGCTTCCAGCTTTGTTCATATTTCTTTTTTTTTTTAATTTTTTTAATGTTTGTTTATTTTTGAGAGACATAGAGACAGAGTGTGAGCAGGGGAAGGGCAGAGAGAGAGGGAGATACAGAATCTGAAGCAGGTTCCAGGCTCTGATGAGCTGTCAGCACAGAGCCTGATGCAGGGCTCGAACCCACAGACCGTGAGATCATGACCCGAGCTGAAGTCGGCCACTCCACCGACTGAGCCACCCAGGCGCCCCTGTTCATCTTTCTTAAGATTGGTATGGCTCTAGGGGGCCTTTTATTGTTCTATATGAATTTTAAGATTGTTTTTCTCTATTTCCGTGAAAAATGCCATTGGATTGTGATGGAAATTACATTGAATCTGTAGATTACCTCAGGCATGATGGACATTTTTAACAATATTAATTCTTACAATCCATAAATATGAAATATCTTTCCATTCATTTGTGTCTTCTTTGATTCATTCTTTACTGTTTCATAGATTTCAGTGTACAGGTCTTTTGCCTTCTTGGTTAAATTTATGACTAAATATTTGGTTCTTTTTTGTGCCATTGTAAATGACATCATTTTCTTAATTTCTTCTTTGGATAGTTCATTGTTAATATATAGAAACACAGCTGATTTTTGTATGCGGATTTTATATCCTGCGACTTTACTGAATTTGTTTAGTCTAACAATTTTTGTGCGGAATTTTTAGGGTTTTATATATGTAGGATTATGTCATCAGCAGAGACAATTTTACTTTTTCCATTCTGATGTGGATACCTTTTATTTCTTCTTCTCGCCTAATTGCTGCTCTGACGAGGACTTCCAGAACTATGTTGTATAGGAGCAGGGACAGTGGGCACCCTTGTCTTCCTTCCGATCCTCGAGGAAAGATTTCAGCTTTTCACCACGGAGTATGACATTAGCTGTGCAATTGTCATTTACATCTTTTATTATATTGAAGTACATTCCTTCTATACCTAATTTGTTGAGAGTATTTGTTTTGAACGGAGGTTGAATTTTGCCAAATACTTTTTCCGCCTTTGCTGAGACAGTCATGATTTTTTATATATATATAACATAACACAAACTTGGTTAAAGAATGCTTTGCCAGTGTCATTGGGTAAGTGAAAGTGACTGGATTGTAACCAGGAACTTAAAAAAAAAAAGGTTATTTACCTATTTTTGAGAGAGAGAGAGAAAATCAAGGGGGGGGGAAGGACAGAAAGAGAAGGAGAGAGAGAATCTCAAGCATGCTCCATACTGTCAGTTGAAATCAAGAGTTGGACACTTAACCGACTGAGACACCCAGGCTCCCCATGGCCAGGAACATCTTGACAATTGAAAAAGTGTGTGTGTGTGTGTGTGTGTGTGTGTGTGTGTGTGTGTGTGAATATAATGTAACGTAATATCATGTGATATGATATGACATAATATATAATTTAAACCAATGCACTCTATTGGTTAGAATGGTAAGATAGGAATAGAATAAACACAGATTTGCAACCTTAATTCCTTGCCTCTCTATCATGGGCCTTTAGCATTAAATCCACATTGAATACACTATTAAGCAAAGTAATAGGCTGGAGATATACTTCTGATTGATGCTATGCCATTTCATGGTGAGGTAGACAAAGTCGTTCATCCTGTGGTGACAGTGTATTAGAGGGCCTTGTGCACTGGGCTCAGAGTTGGAAGGGCTGTGGGCACGGGTCTTCACATTTGTTGTGGAACCTCTCTAGTGAATATCGCCGGTTAGTTATTGTATTTCTCAGCTCTCTGATTTCTTTGTGGTACTCTCTACAGTTTCTATCTCTTTATGGAAATTTTCACTTTGCTCATGCAAAGTGTTCTCCTGACCTTGGTGAGCGTCTTTATGAAGGCTATTTTGAATTCTCCATCAGAGAAATTTAATTTCATTAGGGTTCACGTCTGAGGATTTGTTCTTGTGTGTGAAACCCATTTCCCTGTTTCTTCACTTTCCTTAACTCTCTGTGTTAGACACAGCCACGTGACCCAACCTTCATGGACGGGCCTCATACAGGAGAAGACCCAGACCAATCAGCCTGGCCAGAGATTCTAGGGGTGTCTCTAATTTTATGCTAGTCTAATCTGCTTTTTTTGTTCTTAGCTTTCCCTCCTCCCCCGCCTGCCCCCTTTCCCCAGGGATCTGGAATGTACTAGGCCCTGTCAGTTCTCTGAGACAAGTAAGACTAAAGCCAATTCATCAGAGTTCGCAACTCTTTTCTTCCTCCAAGGAGAAGCTGGGAGCTGGAGGGTTTCCTCTCAATCCTATGGCACTGTGCTGGAGGAGGAATTATGGCGATTCATGAAGTTGTCTTGAATTTCCCTACCAGCTTCAGCGTGGATAGTTTTGTCCACACTCATCCACTGCACAGCAGTCTCTCAACTGACTTCTGGATTTCTCACAAAAGGAATTTGTCCGAAATTGTCGTTGACTTGCTGTATCTGTAGGGAGTAGGGGGGCCAAGGGCTTCTTATTGTGTCATCTTGCTAATGTCACCCTTCTCCTCCCGTAAAACAAAAGGGTTAGAGGAGATGGTTTGGGCAGTCCCTTCCAGTTATAATAAGCTGTGGAAAGGCAAGTATATTCTCTTTCTCGCAAATCATCATTCGCCCCACAAACCTAATTACATCTCTACTCATTTCCTCCTGCCATGAGATTTCATGGAACTCAGTGATAGCCAATAGACCTTCGTCGACACCAGCGCAGGGGCAGGTAGATTTGCCTGGCCCTTCCTGCCAATCTGATCCATGGAAACTTGTCATGAGGTGAAAGCCCCAGCTTTGCATGTGATGGTTTCTCATTCTACAAAAGAGGAAACAGATGTCAGAATCTGCTCAGATCCACAGAACGTGAGCATGGGATGAGGCCTCTTGCATTATGTGCCTCACCCTGTCACCGTAGAGAAAAGGACATTGAGCCATCTCAGCCACCACTACTGTCACCTAATCTCTTAACGTTGTGCTACATGCCCAGGTCTAGCCGGATTGGATCCACAGAGCCCAAAGGCACAACCCAAATCAGGAAGCGTTGATGAGTGAATGCTTCGTGACACAAACTCCCCCCAGTGAGAGGAAAAAGGTAGCAAAGAGTCTGCACATAAATTCTTTACTCTATCTTCTTCCAAAAGATGGTTCCCAATTATAATGATTCCATAGATTTTTCCAGGGACATCTTTCATGACCAAGAGATTGATTGTGTTTGTTGTAAGTCTGTGGCAAACTCAACGATACATCCACTCGTATTGGCTTTTCCCCCATCCTTGCTCGGAATCTCTTTTCCCTCACCCTTGATGCCTCGGTATTGTACTCTCTAAGAAAACCCTGGCATGTAAGCTTTGCCTCAGGCTGTTCTCTAAGGAACTGTGCTAGAACATCTTTTGGCAACATTTCCCACCATACTGGATGCTCACTACTTGCATCCTAGAGGTTACTTTAGATGTCCCGCCCAGATACAACAGTGAGTCCTGTGGGGGCGAGAAAGTTGCTTTTGTATCAATTTGCTTTTTATCTTGTTAATTACCCACTGGAAAAAATTTCTATTTGGGGCAGCTTTTGTCTTAAATAACTCTCCACAACTCCTAAGTTCCCTCTCAGCAGAGACCAGAGCTCAGCCGCAGAACCTTCAGCAAAAATTCTAAGTACCTAACGTGACATGACATTGCTTCGTGTCCAGTGTGTGTTTCGCTTTTCTGTGTGGTCAGTGATACTCATCTTGCAGTTACCCTAGTGACATAACATTTCCCTTTTAAATAAAATGAGCTTTAAAAAGCCTGTTAAAAACAAATAAGCCCAAGAAACAGGGAGATGATTGAAGATAGTGAAGAAACATGCCCTTTGTACATCGTGCAAGGATTCGGCCCCAAACCATGAAAACACAATCAGCTGAAATTTGGGAAACCGCCTGATAGCAGAGGCTTCTGCTTGGTGCGGTGGGGGCAACAAAATTCTGTCAACTGAAAAATCCTCAGGGGCGCCTGGGCGGTTCAGTCGGTTAAGCGTCCGACTTCAGCTCAGGCCATGATCTCACGTCCGTGAGTTCGAGTCTCGCGTCAGGCTCTGTGATGACAGCTCAGAACCTGGAGCCTGCTTCGGATTCTGTGTCTCCCTCTCTCTCCGCCCCTCCCCTACTTGTGCTCTGTCTCTCTCTCTCTCAAAAATAAAATAAAAACATTTTAAAAAAGAAAAAAGAAAAAACCTTTTTCTTTTTCCTGGAGACCCTCTTTTGCTCGGAGACCCTCTTTTGCTCCTCAGCCCCCTTCTTCCCAGGGTATAGGGCCTTGTAGTCTGCAAACAGAATTTGGCGACTGTGTTTTATTCAGTGCAACAATGACTGAGATTCTGCCTGTCTGCTGTCCTGTGACTGCAGGCCCTGAACGAACCAACAAGAAGGCTCAATGATAAATAGACCCCCAGAGCTAAACACGAGCCCCATCCCATCAGCCCGCACCCACACTGGTGTCTCTACAACTGCTTTGGTTGCCGTGCTGCCCTGGCCTTACCATCTAACAGCTCCAACTGCAAGACCTTCTGGGATTCACTTACTGTCTTTCTTTCCAGTTTAGTATCTCGAGTGTCGGCACCAAGGGATGCCTGTTGTGCCCCCATAATCTCCACTGCCCCGCACCGTTCGAGATGGCAACGGACGACAACTTAGGCTTCTGTAAATACTTCTGGAAGAGCATCTTCAAGCCTTCCTGCCTGCCAGCTTTCTTCTTTTAGACTCCTCCTCCTAGCTAAAGATTGTGTCATTCCCACGGGCCCTTCCCTTCTCTGTGGTTTGTTGCCCTGCACCGCCCTCACTGCCGACCATTTCTTTCTTCTTTCTCTTCCCTCCATCTCTCGTTCCAGACCTCCTGGGTTTCTTCTCGAAAGTTATCTAGGCCTTCTTTTGGCCTTACTCACCGTGCTGGACACAATGATTCAATATCGCCTTTCTCCCGTAATTCACAGAGGGAGGTTCCCCAAGGTTTAGGAAAGACGCCAAGTCCCCTTCCTATAACCTGTCACCCTCTTCTCCTGGCACCCACACGTGGGACCAGAGTTGCGGTTCCTCCTTGGGATGTGGGGTTCATTTCTGGGACAGGACTTTTACCCTCCAGCAATTCCCTCTGTGCCAGAACCAGCACAGGGGACGGTAGTACGGGGGCGGTGAAGTCTCTCCTGCTCCTGTGCCGTAGGCCTCACCAGACCTGGGGTCTAGCCAGGGCCCCATGCAGAAGTTGTGACCACAACAGGAAGGCCCCGCTGAGAACCACAGGCTTCGTCATAGGGAGGAGGCTCCCAGGAGAGTCTTAAGGACACAGACCACCCATTCTCTTCCAACCTGCCTCTTGAAAAAATAAGCCTTGAGAGAAAAGAAAAGGAAAAGAGAGGAGGGAGAGAAGAGAAGGAAAGGGAGGAGGGAGGGCAGGTGGGATGGAGAGGGGAGAAGAAAGAAAAGAAAAAGGAAAGGCTTCCGTTCTGTGCTCCATCCATGAAAGGCAGGTCTTAGGCTTTGCTAATAGAGCTGCCTCTCTCACCATGGCTGCTAGCGTCTGGGATGAAGGGAACCCAACATCACATCCTGCTCTGAACTCAAGGGGAAATGACCTTGGTGGAAATTTGCTGGGCCAGCCACCTTGAATGCCAGGTTCGGAAAGCATCAAGACTTCCTGCCCTGGGATGGGCTTCCCAAGGCATTGAGGGCACAACCTGTGTGCAATCCCCTATACACAGAAGATTCTGGAAAGAATGGAGTGGTTTTCCTGTACTTCTTTTTGAGGCCCTACCACCTCCTGGAAGCCTTCCTGAATAACCGAGTCTCCTGTTCTCAGGGACAGTAAATCCTAACCTAATAATTCGCCGCCTGTCTTTCTATGAAGACATTCTGTTTTTTGTCCCTTGTTTTTCAACCCTCCCCTGAAATGGTGTCTCACAGAGAGGCACACAGTAGGTGGTCAACAATTACTGTTTATTGAGTGAACACATCAGGGTAGCACTGTGGTCCAGGTAGGAGAGAATGCAGGAGTCTTCAGAATCCCGTGTTCCAACTCCAGCTGTGCCGTTACTTTAGCTGTGAGGCCCCGGGCGAGTCTCTTTAATTCTTCACCACGTACAAAAGGGCGATAATAACACCTACTTTACAAAGAAGCCATAACATTTACAGGTTGTGATGGGCAGAATAATGTCTCCCCCGCAAAGATGTCCACACCCTAATCCCAGGCACCTGTGAATATGTTATGCGGGTCAAGTGAAGGGAGCCGACAGTCCCCTGGATCATCTGGCTGGGCCCCATGTCAACACGAGGGTCTTTAATAATGGAAGAAGGAGGCGGGAGTGAACCAGAGAGATGGTGCTACGAGAAATGCTCAGCCACCACTGGCTTTGGAGATGGAGGAAGACTCTGAAAGCCAGGAAGGAGGGCGGCCACTAGAAACGGGAGAAGGCAAGGAGATGGAGTCTCGCCTAGAGCATCCAGAAGGAATGCTGCCTTGTCGACACCTTGCTTGTAGCCCTGAGAGACCCATTTCAGATTTCTCATCCCCAGA
This sequence comes from Paguma larvata, assembly GCA_030068075.1. Lineage (NCBI taxonomy): Eukaryota > Metazoa > Chordata > Mammalia > Carnivora > Viverridae > Paguma > Paguma larvata. Next base: position 30,450,941 of record CM057841.1, on the reverse strand, counting down.
GCTTTAGGAGAGTAAATTTGCATTGCTTTGAGTCACCAAGTGTGCGATAATTTGCTACAGCAGCAAGAGGAAGCTAATACAGGTATTGTGTGTAAAGCCTCTGGCATACATTGTTCGGTTTAAGAGTTGATAGCAGAGAAGGAAGGAAAGGAGGAAGGAGGGAGGGAGGGAGGGAGGGAAGGAAGGAAAGAAGGGAGGAAAGAAGGAAGGAAGGAGGGAAGGAAAGAAGGAAGGAAGGGAAAGAAGGAAGGGAAGGAAGGAAGGGAGGGAGGGAGGGAGGAAGGAAGGAAGGAAGGAAGGAAGGAAGGAAGGAAGGAAGGAAGGAAGGAAGGAAGGGCGGGCTAGTGTTTCCAGCTAAACTATCAGCAATGTGAGGGCAGTGTTTCTTCTTGTACATTTCACTCACCACCTGGGAGAGTGCTGGGCACACCCCAATCCAAAAAGACCTCTAGACTCAAACTGAATTTTACCTTTGGGGATTGACCGATGCTAGCAGGAGGGATGGAAAAGAGACGCGGCATTGAAGAGGAGCTAGAGGGGTTTATAAAACACAATCTGAGTTCCTCCCAAGGGGCAGGCTACCCCTAAATGCACATAATACAGAAGCCAGGTTTTAATGCCACTGTGCCATGAGGCTCCAGACAAAGCTGCTGGGACAACGCAAGAGAAAGAGGACTCTTAACCTCATCTCCAGAAGAGACGGTTTCTGTGGGCGAGAGATGCTGTCCATCGGAGGGAAATGTTCACTATGAGCGACCTCATTTCTATTTACCGACACTGTTTGCTGAGGTATCAGGCCGAATTCACCCAGCGCATCTACAGAGCCAGGCCCCGGTGCAGGCGAAGACAGCGATGGCCGTGGCAGAGCTGGATTTTGCAAATTTTCCAGATGCATTTTGGCCCTCCCCGAAGTCCAGTGTCCAAAGAGGAGACTCTCGGTTGTGGGGACACCACTGATGGATTGATCGGTATGGCTCTGTTGCAAATCACCGAACGTCTTCCTTCATTTAAAAGAAAGGGAAAAAATTTGGTTTCGGTTCTGAATGCATAGGGTAAGAAACCCAGAGGTCACTTTCTCTTTCTTTTGAGCTCTCTCTCTCACTCTCTTAAATAAGGAGAAAGGCTATATTTTTCCATGGATTAAGTCCAACACAGAGAAAACTGTCACTGTGAAAACAATAGAATTTATCTCCACTGATATAGCCTGACGCTGGGACAAGTGCCTGAATTGTTGCCATAGCAATAAACGTGTCGGACTTATGCATGCGTTTTCTGCTATAGGATTTTGATTAATGGCATTGACTAAATGGTGTGAAGGAGGGAGAGACGGTGCAGAAGGCCCAAGGAGCAAGCGCCGGGTTGCATAGGGTTTGCCGCGGCCCACTTCGGAGGATGGCAAACGGGCTTGGCTGGAAACCAGTTAAACAGGGGGTAGAATCTCATCCGGGGAGCAGCATCTGCATGCCAGCAGTGCCTCGTGGCAGAGACCTGGGAGGTGGAGGGGAGGGCGCGAGATACTGTGGCCAGAGCTCGATCAGGGCCAGAGAACTAATGAAATCTCACTGCTTCCTACGTACCTGTATGCTGAGAATTTTGTGTCTCAACTTGATTCATCCTCAGACATACCCGAAGAGGTGGCTATGAATTCTTCTTTCTCTGATAAGAACGTGGAGGCACAGAGAAGTTCATTAACTTGCGAAAAGTCACACAGGGAGGGAATGGCGGAATCAGGATTCCAACCCAGGCTGGAACTGCCACCCCGTGCTTTGCTGCAGGAACAGATCCTACCCTCCTGACTTTCCTGTCAAGGACGGCGATGAGCCTGGGAGAGACTAAGAGAGAAAAAGAGAAGGAGAGAGATGGTTCAGGGAAAGGTGTCCCCAATTTTGGAAAATCAACACAAAGCCCTCAGAGCTGGTGGAGGAGAGGGGGCATACTTCACCGGGGTTTGTGGGGTGCTACCTGCGGTCTGTACTGAGTGCTTCAAGGGGCAAGGCTGGCAGGGCAGCCAGAGGGTGGGGGCCTGGGAGTCAGAAGGGCTTGATTCCTGACTCTCTCGGCTCTCAGCGTGACCTTGGATTGCTCACCTGATCTCCTAACACCGCCCTGCCTGTGGCCGTGGGGGTGTAATGGGATGACATAGTACACACTCACTCAAGCAAGTCCTCAAATTAACTCGTGTTTTAAAAGACTCATTTTCCACTAATTTGCCTGGTGTTTATTTATTTTTTAAAGTTTATTTATTTTGATAAGGAGAACGAGTTGGGGAGGGGCAGAGAGAACAGAGGATGGGAAGCGGGCTCCGTGCTGACAGCAGAGACCCTGACGCAGGGCTCAAATTCACAGACCGTGAGTTCCTGACCTGAGCCGAGGTCGGACGCTTAACTGACTGAGCCACCCAGGCGCCCCTTGCCTGGCGTTTAGAAAATTCAGTTTTCAATCCTTAGCTCAAATAAGTTTTCTGCTGTCATTTTCTCAAATTTTTGCTTCTATTCCTATTATTTGTTTTTTTTTTAATGCTTATTTATTTTTGAGAGAGAGAGAGAGAGAGAGAGAGAGAGGGAGACAACACAAGCAGGGGAGGGGCAGAGAGAGAGGGAGACACAGAATCGGAAGCAGGCTTCAGGCTCTGAGCCATCAGCACAGAGCCCGACGCGGGGCTCCAACTTGTGAACCGAGCATGAGATCAGACTTCAGACCTGAGCTGAAGTCAGACACTTAACCGCCTGAGCCACCCAGGCGCCCCCCTATTTGTTTTTTTAATATTCTTTTTCAATTGTGAACTAGATCTCCCGAATATGTCCCGCCCCCCCCACCCCACCCCTACCACCGCCTTCTCTCTCCTCTTTTTGTTTCTAAACTCAATTCCCCTTGGAGATGAAGTTCCATTTGTCAGGTTTGTCCTCACCTTGCTCACTCGGTGTTTTTCTTCAGTACCCATTCTGCTACTCACTCCTCTGAAATGGTTCTTGCTTTCATTTATTTATTTGTTTAAGATTTTCATTTTTTAAGTAATCTCTCCCCCCAGTGTGGGGCTTGAACTCACAGCCCTGAGATCAAGAGCTGCCTGCTCGATCACAGAGGGCGACACTCTCTAGCCAGCCAGTCTCCCCGGTTCCTGCTTTTGGGCCATTCCTTTGTGACTATTTAGTCCACCTTCCCAGATGTAAGGTTATGTTAAATATTTTTCAAATCACTACTCAGAAATCTTTTAACATTTTGTTTTTCAATTTTCTGCAATAGATCTATATGAGGAAGTCTGGTTCTCTAAGGTGTCCCTGTTGTGCTGGGCTGCAATGTTACTCCTTTGATTTCATTAATTAATTAATTAATTCATTCATTCATTCATTCTTTGACTCGTTTGTTAAGAGTCATGTATTGAGTGTCTGTTATACACCTGTACCTAATTCGTCATATCAGATGGCCACAAGCTCTCTGAAGAAAAAACAAGCCGGTAAGGGGAACTGAGGGTCGCAGGGGGAGCTGTCACTATGACGTGGCCGAGGAAAGCCTCTCTGTGGAGCCAACATTTAAACAGAGTCCTGAAGAAACAAAAGGGGCAAGAGATGTGGATATCTGGTGGGGGGGAATATTCTAGAATGAGGGAGCAGTCTGTGCAAAGGCCCTGCTCCATTTGCAAGGTCAACCCTGTTTGTTCTGGAAGACAGCTCAAGTGGGAGACTCCAGGGAGGTGGCTGTCACCCAGGTACTTCCTTCTGCCTCCGGGCTTGCTTACCACTAGGGTTTTCTCAAATCCCCAGAAATAAAGGGATTCCCGCCCCCCCCCCCCCGCCAGGAGAGGGAATTTGGAGTTGGTCCCTGATGAGATACAGTTTGCACTGGAGCAGGAATCCTTTGAATTTGGGAGGCGGATGGCACTTCCCGTAGTTTCAGGGGCTGCTGCTGGTGTGTTGATGGCGTGGAAAGAGGGGTGTTCCCCACACCAGGGAGAGCAAACACACAGCACGAGCACTTGCCGACCATGGTCAATACCGGTGGGTCATGATGGGCACCCAAGGCAAAACCTTCCGGTCATCCCTGAGGACGGTTTCTGACGGGATGCACACAAATTGAATTTTTGCGCCATGTCAGTGAAATTGATAATGGGTAATCTTTTTTAGATGTCGATTTCTGTATTTTGAAAGAGAGACAGAGACAGAAAGAGAGAGAGGGAGAGAGATAATTCCAAGCAGTCTCTGTGCTGTCAGTGCAGAGCCCGACACGGAGCTCAAACTCACGAATTGTGAGATCATGACCTGCGCCGAAATCAAGAGTCTGATGCTTCACCAAATAGCCACATAGGCGCCCCACGAATAGGTAACTTTAAAAATATCCCCCCAAATGGCAATTTCTTGTGGTTTCATCTAATACATTAAATACAATTCTGTTCAGTGAACCTTTGCTGGGAATTCTTTGGGTAAGCCAAGATTTCTTGTCCTAGTGAACACTTAAACCCTAAAATACACCATACTTTTCATATATCGAATTTTCTTAAAGTAAGATCCCACCTCGTATTCATTAATATTCTAATTTTTTTAATGTTTATTTATTTTTGAGACAGAGAGAGACACAGCATGAGTGGGGGAGGAGCAGAGAGAGAGGGAGACACAGAATCCACAGCAGGCTCCAGGCTCTGAGCTGTCACCACAGAGCCCAACGCAGGGCTCAAACTCACGGACCGCGAGATCATGACCTGAGCCAAAGTCGGACGCTCAATCGACTGAGCCACCCAGGCGCCCCTATTCATTAATATTCTAACGTATCTGCCTTGACACCGGCTCCATTTCTAGCCTTTGTCTAAATTTTTTTTTATTATTTTCTGAGACTACGAGGTGGTGGAACCTAAAATAAGGAGTCTCCAAAAGACATGCCAATAGGTCATAGCTTTTTCCTCTAACTTCTATGAAGTAACGTGTGTTAGTGCTCTCATTCATTCACTCTTTTCCTTGCAAGATGTTTCTACTTTCCTCACACCTCGCCATGGGAGTTGTGGTGCTTCCCTGTGGGAGAAGTGTACTTCCTGTCCCCTTGACATTAGGCTTAGTCGTATGACTTGTTTTGACCAGTGGAATGTGACGTGTGATACTCTGGGAAGAAGTTTTAAAAGACATTGCATTAACGGTGCTCTTTTCCTTTTGTCATGAGACCTGGATCTTGGGCCGTGGCAGATACGGGAAACGGAAGAGTAGAGCCTCAGGTTTGCTTCAGGGCCATATGGCGCCAGTGAAAAAGAAACCTTCAGAAGCCACTAAAATATTGGGGATTGTTTGTTACTGTGACCATACCTAGCCAAAGCTGACTAATACACTTGGCTGTCATTAGATACCATGTTAAGAGATGACTTTTTCAGAGACCCATTCTGGGTGAGTACCATGTAGCTCTAGAGCTCCCTAGGGAGTGTTTCAGTTTATACATCCCTGAGGCTAAAGGCGTGGAGGGCGTGAGGCCATCCAACCTTCTAGGCACAACATATGATCATATGATCGGTGTGCCTGATGCCTTCAGTACAATGTGTCTAACCCCCATCATCACAGATGCTATGGGGAAAAAAAGAAGAGAGGGAGAGAGAAATTTTGACCTCAAATAAGTTTGGAAGCAATGTGTTAAATGAAGTTAAACAGGCTTCTTTCTGACAAGACTTCTCAAAGCTTTTAATGTGCTAAGGTGCATTGTGAGTCTCCATGGGAGGAAGGTATATATAGAATTCATTGTTTTCCAAAACTGTTTGATTGTGGAATTCTTTTTTTTTTTTTTCATAGAGTATTTCATGGGCTTAGTGTTCTGCAAAAAACCTCAGCCAACGCTGCCTCTGGTGGTAGCACTTTGTGTATTTCTCTTGTATTTCCCACTTTGTCCAGCGATGTATCCTTCTTGCTGTCTTCTCCTTTGCCATTATGTGACCTCTCTCCTTTGCCACCTGCTTTTCCGTCCCTATCATTCTGCCTCCCCTATTTCTCTGCCCTCCTGCCCTCCTTCCCTTCTTTCTTCTCCTCTCTTATTCCCTTCTATGCCCTATTGTCCCCTCCTACCTCACCCCTCCTCTTCACTCTCGCCCCCTTCTCTCTCCCTCTCCTTGGCTTTTCAAGAAGCCAGAGAGGTTTCTTCAGCTGGACGACTCAGGGGGCATGTCCTGCCTGATTGTCAAGTATCATTCCCGGAAAACAGAGCCAGCGATGGTGCTGCCTGCCCTTCCCAGGTGTGGTGTTAATTTTTAAGTGATGGGCTTTAACTCTGCCTCAGCCTCCTTAAGAAGCGATCCTTTGTTCTAGACTCAGACAAAGCAGCACAGTCAGCCTTAAAAGAAAAAAAAAAAAAGCTGTTTCATTTTATATTGGAAAAATACATTGTGACATCTGGAGAATAAATTGTTCAGTCAGCCAGAAATACGCCTCGTAAAAATTGCTTAGGTTTCTGTAACAAGATTATTTACTGCGAGTGTTCACCTATAATACAGCACACTTTTGAAATGGACCTTTTATGAAACACATCAAGAACTGTAGAAATGTATTCAGTGCATTAATCTACAACGCTGAACACTTTGCCACACTTTTAGAGCAGATTTCAAAACTCAGACCATCTAATGAGATAGAAAAAAGTTATTCTTGTCCTATATTCATTCCAGTCATGTTCTCTACGGAGCCCTTGGGATATTTAACATAATGCAATAGGTTTTTCAACATACACACACACACACACACACACACACACAATCACGCACACTGTTCTCCTCTCACACACAAACAAAATATATGACTGCTCAGACAAGTATTCAGTTTAGAATGCACCCGGCCCATATTTCAACAGCCTGTGTGCAAGGCAAAGGCTGGCTATTTTAGATACCAGAACTTTATAAATATTTAAAGATCTTGATTTAATCCAAATGAGAGATCGCTCAGGTGCTGTCAGTTACTTTCCATAACTCCTTCTTTCCTGATCAGGGGGTGACAGTTTGGATAGCAATCTCCTGGCACTTTGAGGAACAGCCTCAGCTAGCATCTGGCAGCTGGGACTGGGCCCGAGGTGGCTGAAGCAGGTGGATCTTGAAGTGGGTCAGGCGGGGGAGGCAGGGAAAAGCACGCCCCGTGATGGCCTGCTTCACTGACCTTGACTTTTCTTGGCCACACGGACTGCACGAATGGGTTCTTGCAGCCGCACAGCTCAGGATTAGGTGGTCCAGACCCTTGTGCTTCAGGGTCAACTCAACTGCTGCCTTGGTTCCATGCCCATCAGGTCTAGAAGGTACGGAGCAGAGAAAAGACCTGCAGAATGATTCTCCCGCCAACCCAATGAGAGGCCCTGGACTCTCCAAGTTCACCTTTGTGCCCAGATTTTAGTGGTTGTTGCTGACAGAGTTAAATAAAGGAAAGAGGCCAGCGTGGAAATTCCGGGGAGGAGGACAAGAACCACACCAGAATTCTCTCTCTGGCGCCAAAGATCACCTAATTTCTCAGGCATCGCTTCCCATCCTGTTGGTATCGCCACGCAGTAAAGGTTGCGTGGAACTCGAGTAGAGCCGGGGGCAGGTGCACATCACCTCTGTCTGGGCGGACGGGGCTCTGGAAGAGTTGTCCAGCTCTGCATTCTGACGGTCTCTCTTCTTAGGGACTGGAGCTCTGGAGAATGCTTGCAGGAGGGCCTGGCAGTTCTCAGTGCAGAGAGAGCCCTTTCCTTTTACTGCTTCTCATTTTACTTTGCTGAATTTCAAGCTTCTCTTCTGGCTCTTATCTGCCCCCTGGTCTGGCCGAGACTGAAGGATGACATTTTTTCCTGCCTCTGCTTGGCTTTCTTGGGCTTTTCAAAAATGGGTTTTAGCGTTTTCCAATGTATTTTTTTTCTAAGTCTCACGCTCTGGGAAACTACCAGCCTCTCTGAGAAACTTTCTTCTACTTACTGTTTCCATTTCTTTCATGGGAATGTCATCTTTATTCTTCATGGGCCAACCCAAGACACTTGTCCTTCATGAGTCTTTCCATGACGCTTTGGCTCACACTAGTTTCCCTCGAACCATGTAGTTGAACCCTCAATCACACATGGCCTGCCTTGCTTCAACTATCTTATTTCCCTGTATGTGTTAAGCAGAGACACGAGAGAATGGAAAGCCTAGTGCACCAAGGGTAAGAAACTAGGGGTTCTCGTTTCATTATACAATCATATATGTAAACTTACATCATCATGTAAACTTCGGCAAGTCCCTTAACCATTTTGAGCCTCAATTTCCTCATCTATCACATTGCTGTCTCAAAAAAAATATTGCTAATATTAAGTGAAGTGAGTGAAAACACTTCATATGGAAAATCCTGGAACATGTATAAAGTATCAAGAGTACTGAGCTTTTGTCTTATATTTGCTTCCATTTTTCCACAGTAGCCAGTAAAGTGTTGAGCACAGAGTAGGAAACCAGCAAACCTTTATTGAATAGAATGTTTATCTGTACTTCTTGCCCTCAAGGTGTCCTTTCAAGTCTAGCTTCTGGAACTAGGTCTACTACAAAGCACAGGGCAAATCCTAATCAGGATGAAAAAGAGTTGAGGGCCCTGTCTCTTCTTTTCACAAGGATTTACAAAGCTGAGTTTAGGTTTTCCTCTACAATTTTCTAGAAACTGGGTTGAGAGTTGTGTTGTAGACGACTCTCTGGAAAGTTGATGGTGGAAATCTGAAAGTTTAGCATAAACCATGAGATGAATTTTTTTCCTTCTTTCAAGAACAGAGAATGCTAATGTTAGGACCATTTTTTGATAGGTCAGAGGTCACGATGACTTCTTACAAGGTAGTTTTATGTCTATACTAAGAAAAACTTAAAAAAATCTGAAGTCTTGGTGAGAGCCCCTTTGATTAAGGCTTTGGTTGGCTTGTTTCTCAGTATTTCTCCACAAATTACCTTTCCCTTCAATTCTGAAGATGACAATGGATTTCACAGTGGACAAGAAGGAGTATCTTCTTTTCCTTTGCTGCACTAGTGGCCTTGTGGGAGTGGTGGGGTGTTCGTTCTGGCCCTAAGGGTCAGGGCCACTCAGATACTTGAAGAAATGTGTGTTGTTTATGGACATAGTTTGGCTATTAAGATAGCGAGCAAAGGTCAATCGTTTGAGTCAATCTTTTTTTTCTCAGAGTTCTAGAATGTCTGTCTCACTGTGATGGAAAAGAGACAAAGTGTGGTCTGCTCCAAACAGGGGAGACGACAGCACGTTTGACAGACCCTTTGAGATCCTGGGCTCTGCACCCTGGAGGGAAACAACCCTTTTTCTCTACCCTTATTCTAAAGCATGGACACATCTCTAAAACACCAACTCGATGTGGGGGAAACTACAGATTCCGAACTGAGGTCCCCCACAGACATCACTCCATTCCCCTTCAAATGGTTTCCAAAAAGGATTGAGAAAATCACATCACCAACATGGACCTCGTTCATTGGTGAAAATGAACATTTTCCCTTAAAAGCATTTTAAAGGCAATAATTGAAGGGCTTGTAGGTTTGAGGTTTTGTGAAGATAACCATGGGCAAAATGGAGAGAAAACACAGTCTTCTCAATGGCCCATGATCTGCTGGGGGAGACTGAGCATTACAGAAGCAATGATGGCACCAGACTGGCTGTGGTAAATACTGTAATACTTGTACAAGCGTTCCCTGAAAGAGAAGGGAGGAAGAAATTTATGTGGGCTGAGGAAGTAAAGAAAAGAAGACCTAGCAAGGGCTCTCCATGGGGGCCAAACCAGCATCTTCAGCCATGACTGAACCAAGTATGCGTTCGCCATGGCTTCAGCACCAGATTGATCAGAGAGGCATTTGTGGAGTCCTTGACATACTATGTCATAGGAAAGGTCCTAGAAATTGAGTGTGTTTCAACCTTTTGGATATTGATCGGGCAATCTTGGCACTTAAGATTTTTCTCATATCCTCTTGTATATCACTTGGTCTTTATGATTCTTGGTGGCCACTAGCAGGTGGGGATTTAGGTACTGTCAAAAGCATTTGAGTTTCAAGTCACATCAGCCAACTCAAGAGAGTTCAAGCAAAACAAAACCAAAACCAAAAGGGATTTACTAAAAACTATGTATCATGGAATCCAGGGGAGGAATATAGTTGGGCCACAGAACAGAACTTCTATCAGAACCAGGAAAAGTTGCTGGGGATCCAGGCAGTACTCCCTCTCTTTCATTTCTGCTTCTCTCTGAGTAGCTTTTCCATTCTCTTTATATACCTGTTCCTATGCTTCTTAGTCCCTGTGAAAAAATGGCTGTCCCAGATGTCCATGTTTTTAATGTGTTCTTCTCATTCTATCATTCGCACAAACTTATTGTCTGAATTCCTATTCCACATTCCTGGTAGAGAATCTGTCTAAAGTAATTTAAGCTTCTAACATCCAGTTCCAAAGTGGGGGGTGGTGTTCCCCACACATCCAAGGAACTCTCTGACACCAGCTGGATATTCTACAATTCAACTCAATTCCGCTACCATCTACCTGGAAGTAGCAACAGATTTGCAGGTGAAAGGCTCAGTCTACAAGACCACACTCCACTTCAGACACCAGTTGCAAGGCCAAGGTTGTTACCTGTACTTCTGACAGACTGTCTATAAAGGTTTCCACGATCCCCTCCTTGGGTTTAATTAATTTGCCAGAGTGCCTCACAGAATTCACAGAAACATTTTACTTACTAGCTTACCAGTTTAATATAAAAGGATATAACTCAAGAAGAGCCAGATGGAAGAGAAGCATAGGGCCAGGCATGAGGAAAGGACCTGGAGTCTCTATGCCCTCTCCAAGCACACAAATCTCCCAGACTCTCCATGTGTTCAGTAACCCAGAAGTTCTCAAAACCCCGTCCTTTTGGGTTTTAATGGAGGTCTCATTACATTGGTATGATTGATCAAATCATTGACTAATGGTAACTGAACTCAATCTCCAGCCTCTCTCCCCTCTCTGAGGTTGAGGATGGGACAAAAGTTCCAACCCTCTGATAGGTGGGTTGTTTCTCTGGGCAATTGACTAGCCCCCAACCCTCGGTGCTTTCTAAATGTCACTCCATTAACATAACAAGAGACTCCTTTATTGCTCTTATCACAGGAAATTCCAAGAGGTTTAGGAGCTCAGTGCCAGAAACAAGATGAAGACCAACTCTTTACATCTTTTTATAAATCTCAATATCATACCAATCAACTTCATCTATAGGATTGGTCAATGAGTAGAAACACAGTGGCTAAGGTCCCATCCCTGTGGTAGAAAGAAGACACTTAGAGAGGAGGATTCTTGGGGTTCCTGGGTGGCTCAGTCAGTTGAGCATCCGAGTCTTGATTTCGGCTCAGCCATGATCTCACGGTTTGTGAGTTCAAGCCCCACATTGGGCTCTGTGCTGACAGTGCTTGAGATTCTGTCTCTTCCTCTCTCTCCTTCTGCCCCTTCCCCGCTCTCTCTATCTCAAAAATAAATACACGTGAAAAAATATTTTTTTAAAAAAATGGTGGATTCCTTAAAGACTGGACAGATCGCTTCCCCATCCCCCACTTTAAAAAAATATGTATTATCTATGCCTTTCTAAGTGCCTGTGCTGCAGGAGAATCACGAATGGCCACTTTAGAGAAAGTCCATGTACAGGGAGAAGTAAGAAGAAAAAATAGCCTTGCCGATTTTAGATGCCACCCTTCAGAAAACAATGACATGAACCTAATCTTCTTCATGACCTCGAGCTTGGACCATGTCAAGGTTGTGTTTTTGAATGTTCCTATAGTGATTCCAAGTTTGTATTGCTTGGTCTCAATACCTTTGTTCTTTACCAGGTGTAGTATTCGTAGTATTCTGCATGCCAGAGGTGTAAACGATGCTTCCACACAAGGCAGGTTCATGACAGCCCAGGGAAGCCCAAACTCTTTGGTATTAAACACAACTCTGTCCTGCCATTTGGCCTGTCTCAGCTATCAGGACTGCTGATCAGGCAGTGTATGTTCCGGACATTTAAAACTCTTTATGATTCCTGAAACAATGCATGGTGTTTGTAACTCCATGCTTCTGAACATCCTTGTTTCTTCTTTCTGGAGACTCTTTCCTGTTACCTGTCCATTTCACAAACTCCTGTTCACCTGTTAAAACTGGCTCACAAATACCCCTTCCAGAAGCTCTGCTTGAGACTTACACACACACACACACACACACACACACACACACACACACACAAACACTCACACCACTAGAATGGGATGATGAATTGGCCTAACTCAACACAAAATGACCCTCTAAGACGGGACCTCCAGCCCTGTTTTCATCCATGAACTATTCACATATGCTAGACATGACTAAGTTCCCTTAAAATGGTTCCATTTTGCCTATCTACTTATTTATTCTCCTGCAAACATATATTTTTGCACAAGAAAATCTAGTGTAATTTAGTCTCCAAGTATAGTTTGGAGATTAAGAAAATATAGTGTAATAATGATCTCCAAGAGGTTATTCACAAGAATAATGTCTGCTGTCAGATGGACCTGCCCGGGTTCAACTCTTAGCTCTTCCAATTCTTAGCTGTAACCCTCGGCAAGTTCTTCTCTCTTTGTCTCAGTCTCCACACCTATAAAATGGGAATAGTCATAAGACTTAACGGTAAGAGTTATAATGCAGTGATTTAAAGAAATAATACGCGTGACATAAGCCTTCAACAAATGTTGGATATTATTATATAAAAATCTTCTCAACAAAATTACTGTTTTGTTTTATGACTTCGAAGGTGCTCTGTTTCAACAGCCACAAAACATCTTGTGTACCTTGGGGAATCTTCACTAAGTGCAATGATAAACCATTTTTTTAAACGTTTCTTTATTTTGAGAGAGAGAAAGAGCATGAGTTGGGGAGGGGCAGAGAGAGGGAGAGAATCCCAGGCAGGCTTCCTGCTGTCGGCACAGGGCCAGATGCTAGGTTCTGTCTCACGTTGACCTGAGCCCATCTCAAGAGCCAGAAACTTAACCCACTGAACCACCCAGGTGCCCCAATGATAAACCATTAGTTCTTCGATGGGCCAAAAGTACTGGTAACCAGGAAGTTCTAATTAATAAATTCAGTTTCCTCTCCTGCATGCTTAAAAAAATAGTTTATTTATTTTTGAGAGAGAGAGAGAGAGAGAAAGAGAGAGAGAGACTGCACAGGGAGGGGCAGAGGGAGAGAGGGACAGAAGATCTGAAGCGGGCTTCCCATTGACAGCAGTGAGCCCGATGCCAGGCTCCAGCTCACCAACTGTGAGATCATGACCTCAGCAGAAGTCGGATGTTCAACCCACTGAGCCACCCAGGTGCCCCTACCGCACGCTTTTTGACTTTGATTCCATTTCCCTTTTTCTAGATGATGAAGAATTGGAAGGACAGGCTGCACTTTGATTTTACACTTAGGGATTCTCTTCAATGGCCATGAGGTTATTGGGCTCAAATGTCCTTCCAGAGTTTGGCCATCCCATCCTTCTCCCTGCTTGCCAGCCAAGAGCCTCTGTCCGATGCATCCCAGAAACGTGTTCCTCTCAGGACAACAGAAGATCTTCTGTAAAGTTCTAGAACTCTGAGTTTCTCAGCCAGAACTCCAGGGGGAATAATGTTTTATTGTGCTGGAGAAAACAGAGATTATTGGGGAAGAGAGCAAAGGAAAAGAAAGAAATTTTCTCTCCGGCATTCTCATGCGGGCACGAATGCACACATACATGCCCTCTCTGTGAGCTCTCGGATTTGTAAGAAAATACGCCTATTTTTCTTAGACGGCTGGTGACAGCTCTTCTTCTCAAATCTTTTTGGAGGCTGCTCTCTTGTGCCCCCCGGGAAAGGCGCAAACACACGACTCCGTGTGTATTGGTCCCCACCGTCCAATGCTTTCTCCCAGCCTCTCATGCCCCTGCCCATCCTTCCCCTCTCCTCTTCTCTCTGTGTTTCTTCTCTCCTTTCTCCTCTCCTCTCTCCCCTCTTTCCCTCCTCCCACCTCTCCCCCCCCTCCCGCGTCAGTGGAGGAGGGCATTCATCCCCGGGCACATTCTATTCTCGACTTTAGGAGACGAGATACATTTCCAGCCCCCCAAAACCAGCCCCAGGACTGTGCTCCTCACGCGTGAGTGCCGCTTTTGTGGGCAGGCACATGCCCGGAGGGCTTTTGGCACCTGCACCCGGCCCGCCCGCCTCTGGCTTCGCGCTATAGAATGCAGACAATGTTGCTCCGTCCAGAGGAGCCTGCCCTTCCAGCGCCCAGGCTTCCCGCCGCGGCCCAGCTACTCTTTGAGCTCTTTATTTTGAAACCATTTCTTGTTGGATTCTGCCACGATCTGTCTCAAATGAAAGAAAAGAAAAGAAAAAGCCACAAAAAGAAATGGCCTGATTGCCGCGCGCCGATCGCCCGGCCCTGGGTGTCTACTACTGATCTCTGGAATGACGCGAAGGACTGTTTTAAATCTGCTGCCACCTTCCTACATATTAGCACTGGTATTAAACAGAAATGTCTCCTGCCTAAAAAGAAAAAAAAAAAAAAGGGACACTAGATCTAGGGCCAAAGGGAGTCAATTCTGACATTCATTATCATTTTTTTTTTTTTTTAATATTTCAATTTGGAGAAAATGAGATAGGGGATAACTGGGTACAGAAGAGAGTCGGGTGTTTTTTTTTTTCTTTCCTTTTTTTTTTTCCTCTTTTGAGAGGGGGTTGGGGTTGAAGCCGGGCATGTCAGAGAATGTACCCAGGAGGATGGCCAACCTTCAGCAGAGTCAATTTAGTTACAAGATCAAAATCTCTTGACTCACAGGAGACAGTGTTAAAAGGTTGGGAACAGCTACAGATCTGTTAAAATCATGCTTTTGCAGCAAAATCAGATTCTGAATTGCTTTACAGGCTCTTCATTTATAAAGCCCCTTTCAAGCTGGAAGGTTTTGGTCCAAGCAGTCAGGATGCTTAGGAAGCTGTTGAACCAAGGCATCGGCTTCATGCAACCCTCCTGCTCCATCCCGCACCCCAAATTCCAGCCCCCACCTGGGTCAAGTCCCGCTGCTTGAGGGACAAGAAGAAAAAGTAAATTCTCAGAGGAGGCCTGATTTTCAGGTGTTTGTGGACTCGGAAGCCACTGTTGGATGCTCTCTTGCTAATCTTTGTTTGTTTACTATTTATTTTTGAGAGAGAGAGAGAGAGTGTGTGTGAGCAGGGGAGGGGCAGAGAGAGAGGGAGACACAGAATCGGAAGCAGGCTCCAGGCTCTGAGCTGTCAGCACAGACGCAGAGCTCGAACCCACGAGCTATGAGATCACGACCCGGACTGAAGTCGGTGCCACCCGGGCGCCCCTCTCTTGCTGACCTTAATAGCCACCACTTCAACATCAGCTACTGAGTGCTTACTGTGCCCCAGCGTTGTGCCAAATATTTATGGACCCGAGTCAGCAAACTACAGTGTATGGACTGTTTCCTGTGAGCTCGGAATGGTCTTGACATCATTTTAATGGTTAAAAAAAAATCAAAAACTCTTTCATGACTCATGACGATTATAGGAAAATCAAAGTACAACGTCTATAAATAAAGTTTTATTGGCTCGGGGCCATGTCAATTCATTTATGCTGCTTGGCGACAACATGGCGAGTTTAAGCAGTTGCAGCAGAAACTGTATGACCCACAAGCCTAAAATATTTACTCTCTGGCCCTTTACAGAAGAAGTTTGTGGACCCCTGTTTCTGTACATCAGTCTTATTCTTACAGTGGCCTTCCAGAGTAGGGCCTACGGTTACCCTTCTTGCTGTAGGTGCAGAGAGAATGGAGATGCAGAGAAGTCATTGTACCTACGCTTTAAATGGCTCCTTTCTTTCAAAGTCACTTTTGAGGAGATTTCTTTGAAAAGGAGGCCCTTCCGTAGGTGCTAGAGAATTGGAGAGGAGTGGTAGGCAGAGTCACTGACCCTGGAGAGTTTCGGTCGGAGGTGGGAACCAGCTCTGTGTCGTTAGTGTAATTCTTTGAAGTCATAAAACACTTTTCTTTCATTGACTGATTGAAGAAACACGCCTGCAGCAATCGGTGTGGGCAGGTCCTAGTCCACATGCTTGACAAATATTAACTCATTTAATTCTCTCAGCCTCCTTATGTAGTGAAAATGATTGCTGCTTCCGTTTTATAGATGGAGAAACTGAGGCACGTACCGTTAGTTTGGTATCTAACTCCCGGTCATACAATTAGTCAGTGGCAGAGATGGGACTTGAACCTGGTTGACCTTGGGTGGAATGCCCTTGCTCTGCCCCAGGGTACTGCGCTGGCTTTGCCATCTCAACGTATCATTTGCTTCTTCTAGAAAACCCGTGACGACAGAACTGTACGTGCTATTCCCATTGAAGAGAGACAGAAACTGAGGACCTGAGAGGTGAAATGAGCCGAGGATGAGCACCTATTTCACGGCAAAACTATTCCCCTGCCTACTTCACTTCACACCACCCTCTTCTTGATGTTTGCTCTTAAGCACCCCCTGACTTTCTTATGGGTTCACTTCACAGTTCTTGCCTATGAGATCCCCTTTTCCTGCAACGCTTTTCTCCTGCTCTCCTCATGCACGTGGCTCCTTTTCATCTCTCAGATGAGGTGACCTTAGTGAAAGACAGGGCCTGCTTCTCCCACAGAGAGATCCCCAAAGAACAGTATCTCTTTCTTTCTCATGCAGAAACGCGTGTAGACATCAAAGATTGGTAGGCAGCTCCATAATCGTGAAGGACTAGGCTCCTTCTTCAAAATGGCTCTTGTCTTTGAATCCAAAAATATTGCTGCAGCTCCTGCCATCACATCCGACTTCCAGTCAGCCAAAAGGAGGAAGAGAGAGTAGCCCAACCCGCCTCTTTTGCTTATATTCCATAGACCAGGTTTAAGTCAGATGGCCATACCTAGCCGCAAGGGAGTTTGGGAAAACCAGTCTCTCTTCTTGAAGGCTTTCTGGGTAGCCAGAAAGTAGAGCATTCCGGTGATGAGCAAGAAGGAGAGAATAGGTATGGAAAGACGACTGCTGGAAAACCATTTTCCTTAAGAGTACTTCTGCTTTTCCTAGGGGCACTTCTCCAGTTTATAATATGATTTGACTGGTGTGATTATTACTTAATGTCTGTCTAACTAAGCCAAAATGAAGATCTTCTAACCTGTTTCCTCTATGGCCACATTGTAGCTGCTTGGTATTTTTTTTTAATGTTTATTTATTTTTGAGACAGAGAGAGACAGAGCATGAGTGGGGGAGGGGTAGAGAGAGAGGGAGACACAGAATCTGAAGCAGGCTCCAGGCTCTGAGCTGTCAGCACAGAGCCCGACGTGGGGCTCGAACTCACAGACCGCGAGATCATGACCTGAGCCAAAGTCGGACGCTCAACCAACTGAGCCACCCAGGCGCCCCAGCCGCTTGGTATTTTTGAATGGATGCTTTGCATGGTCAGGAATGGAACTCAAGACATCAAGCTCTTGGCCTGTTTCTCTAGCTCTAAGCCCAGATCATCTTATCTCATGTAAACTATAAGATAAGAGAATTCCAGGCAATGAGTGCAAAGGTGAGCACTCTTTTCCTGTCCACTGGGTAAAGCTGTATTGTCTGATCAGTAGCTAACTTCCCAGTTGGTGAGAAAGACACCCAGGGAGCATGGGATACAGTGAACACATGCACGGGTGAACAGCAATGGCCTGACTCAGTCACAAGAGGGCTGGTCTCCTTTGTGCAACCCTCTGAGTCGTGCTTGGCACTTCCATTTTGTAAGCCCCAGATAATAGAGAATATAAATAGCCACGAGTCCATTATTTCCACACAGCCCCAACTATCATACTCCTTAGTGAGATCCCTGCTAGCCAAGGCCATTTGTATAGCTTTCTCATCAAGGAGTGTCTTTTGCAGCCACTTAGAGTCTTCATCTTGCAGAATGAAGTAAAGTAGAGATACCATTTGTCAACGGCCTACTATGTGACGGAAACGCCCAGTCCCTTGAATATGACGTGATCAGTCAAAGGGCTCAACTACTCTGAGAGGTTGCCGGTGGAACCAGTGGAAGCCACAATGTTCACTGAACGATTTCTTTCCTCTTGAGCTCACAGAAAGGCTCCCTTTTTAGTTTCTCTTTGATGGCGGGCGTCAGGGTATGTAACCAGATCCGGTTGGTAAAATATGGGCAGAAATGACATCTGCTGCCTCAGGCTTAGCTCCTTCTTTTGACATATGTTCCCCCTCCGTGGTGTGGTTAGCATGTGCGAAGATGGTCAAGCTGTGATTTGGAAGAAGCCTTCCCGGAAGCGCATACCATCGCTTCTTTGTTGATGGTTGACATGTCGACATGAGGCAACTCAGAGGTGTGGGGTGGGAAAGCCTCACTGGGGCAAATTTTGTCTGCTTCTTTGTTTTCTTCGGTTTTATTGAGAAAGAATTGTCATACATCACTGTGCGAGTTTAAGGCAGACAGCATGATAATTTGATTTACGTATATGTGGTGAAACGCTTATCGAAGTAGGTTCAGCCCACACCCATCATCTCATAGAGATACAATACAAGGAGAAGAAAGACGAGGAAAATAATCTCCTTGTGATGAGAACGGTTAGGATCTACTTCCTTAACACCTTCCTCACATTCCATACAGCGATGTTAGCTAGAATCATCATGCTGTACGTTACATCCCCAGTACTGATCTATCTTGTAATTGGAAAGACGTGTCCTTTGACCTCCTTCCTGCAATTCCCCCTCCCCGACCCTCCGCCTCTGGTAACCACATGTCTGAGCTCTTTTTCTATGAGTTTTTGTTTTAATTCCACATATAAATGAGACCACACAGTATTTGTCTTTCTGTATCTTATTTCAATTAGCATAATGTCTTCAAGGTCCATCCATGTTGTCAGCCATGGTAGGATTTTCTAGATACTGTGTGTGTGTGTGTGTGTGTGTGTGTGTGTGTATCTCACAACTTCTTTATCCATCATCCATCAGTGGATACCTGGGTTGTCTTTAGGTCATTTATATATCCTGACTGGTATAAATAATGCTACTCTGAACATAGGGGTCAGGATATCTTTCCGGGTTCGTGTTTTTGTTTCCTTTGGATATGTTCCCAGAAGTGGAATTGCTGGATCATAGGTAGTTCTATTTTTTGAGGAACCTCCAGACTGTTTCCCATAATGGCCGCACCAATTTATACACCCACCAAGAGTGTTCCCTTTTCTCCACATCCACACCAGCGTTCGTTAGCTTTCTTGTATGTTCGATAACGGCCATTCTGACAGGTGTGAGGTGATATCTCACTGTGGTTTTAATTTGCGTTTCCAAAAGGACTGGTAACGTTGGGCATCTTTCCATATACCTGTTGGCCTTTTGTATATCTTCTTTGGAAAAATATCTATTCAGGTCCTTGGGGCTAGCTCTTGACCCATGGGGATGGGAGCCAATGGGTAAATGCTTCATTATTTTTCCATCAGGTACATACTCATGAGGTGCATTTCAGGTCCCGTCCTGGAGTGCGGGATCACACACCCTGTTGCCCCCAGTGGCCTTACCGAGCTGCTGGCTTAGTAAGGCTTCCTTGTACTGACTCTTCCTTCTAACCCGCCTCACGCTGCTTGCTCTCACTCCTGCTGGGCGCTCTCATGGTACCCACTAAAGCCTTTTGCTCAAGCTCTACTTTCTGTGGGACCCTGTTTAAGATACTCCACTGGACCGAGAGGTTTCCAGAAGGGCCACCTGACCAGAAACATCAATCTTGAATTTTGTGTGATCGAGAAATAAATTGTGATTGTCCGAAGCTATCGAGAACGGATTTGTGGATGACAGCAGCAAATGCTAATTACTCTAATATATTACTCCCCTTTTCCAGATAAGGGAACTGAGTTCGGAAAAATGAAATAACATTCCTTAGTCACACAATTTGTGTTAGAGCGGAGGTTCAAATCAAAGTCCACTTAATTTGCAGTGATTCCCGGGCCATCGTGATTTACATGAGATATTCACAGAGTTTCCACAAAACGGTCATCTTTTAGAGGACTATCTTCATCTTTCCCTCCATCTCATCCAGTCTTATGGGCTATGACAGGATCAGCGGACATACTTGCCTGGCTAACCTCAGCCTAAAAACTACTAGTTTAGGCAACCTCCCCCTCCCCATCAACTAGCCTCCATTGATACACATGTCTGCTTCTCTATTTATTTTATTTGGTAGCGATTGAGGGAAGACTTTCTTTGAGGACTATGGAAATGTGTGAGTGAGGCACTGGAGAGGTCTCAGTTTCTAATCTTGCATCTTAGGATTGTCCAATCGAGCAAACCTCATTTGTTATATGGAAAAAAAAGTGTTTATGTGCTACACTCAGAAAAACAGCAAATAGAAAGTAATATCTATAATCTTAGGAATGAACTGAATTATTCGAAGTAAGAGGGAAAGAACTCCCACCCTCCACAAGTCCTCAGACTCACCCCAAAGTAGAGCATTGTTAAGAGTTTGGGGCAAAGCTCTTCCTGTACAAATCCCTCTATCTTTGTATCTCTCTTTCTCTCTCTCTCTCTTTCTCTCTCTCTCTCTCTCTCTCTCTCTCTCTATCATCTCTCTACCATCTATCTATTCACATATATAGTTTTGATCATTTTGTACAAATACACAATTATAAGAAAAAATGGGTGCCATTCCACATGACTGAAATTTTTTTCTCTTAATTCCACATTACGAAAATTTTCATTGAGCAAATATTCAGCGTCATTTCTTAAGCAAATATTTACTGACCACCCGCTGTGTTCTAGGTGCTGTCTTAGGCTTGGGGACATAGTGGTAACATGACCAAGTTCCTACTCTAATGAGTCAGGCAATAAAAATTGAGCTCATGACGGAATATTCCATTGCGTGGAAGTACCTCACACATTTCACTTAACCAATGACCCACAGATGGGCGTTCTAGATTGTTTCAATTGTATTTGCTTTTACCAAAAAATAGGGTAATGAACATTCTTAAATATGTATCTTTACGTGCTCACGCTGATATTTCTGTGGAGTAGAAGCCTACTCCTCAATAGAATCAGTAGCTCACTTTCAGCATGAAATAGATACTGCTAATCACCATCCAAAATATTGTACCACTGTTTTAACAGAGTTTAAATCTGCTCTATTCTCCCTACCCTCTCCCACACTTAATGTTAGCAGGGTTGGGGTTTCTTTCCCCACCTTTAAGGTAAAAAATAATATCTCACTGTTGCTTTTATTCTTCAATATGTGGCAAGGCTGAGCACCATTTCACATGTTTGCTGGCTGAACGCATTTCTTTCGTGAATGGCTGCCCATGTCTGTTGCTTGTTTATTTCTCCTCATGACTTAATATTGAACCCCTGGTGTTGTGAGCACAACAGGTTCCTTCATGGAGCCTCCAGTCCAACAGGGAATACAGACCTTGGACAATGGTAAGAAGAGGCAGATCCATGCATGAAAGTGCTGGATCCATGGGGGCCCCTAACAGTCTTGGGTGGGAGTCAGCAGGGAAGGCTTCTAGGTGGAGAGGATATTTAAGAGTAGATTTGGCCAGATGAAAGCAAGTAACAGACTTAACTTTCAGATAAGGATGTGGCAAGCCTGATAGTAACTAGGAGTCTCAGGTTTGGCTTTATTATTTACTTACGTATCTATACAAATATAAGTTCTTGTACTCACAGAATTCTGTAATATTAAAATTACAGAATAATTAGTCCTCAATAATATTTTTAATGTTTATTTTTTTATATTTGAGAGAGAGAGTGCATGAGGGATGTCTGCATGGGGACAGTCAGAGAGAGAGGGAGACACAGAATCTGAAGGAGGCTCCAGGCTCTGAGCTGTCAGCACAGAACCTGATGTGGGGCTCGAACTCACAGACCGTGAGATCATGACCTGAGCCGAAGTCGGACGCTTAACCCACTGAGCCACCCAGGTGCCCCAGGAAATCTCTATTTCTGTTGTCTTCCCCTTAGTATCCTCTTTAAGATCTGGGGTTTCATGAGGCTTGCATCCCATAGTCGCTGTGCAATTTTGGGACCAAAACTCTGAGCTTTAGATTCTTCTTCTGTAAAATAAAAATAATGATGATAATGATACTTCATGTTGATAGACCACTTTCTGTGTCAGTTAGGTAAGTTGGCTTATATTTCAGTTCAAAAAAAAAAAAAAGCTTATAATCACGAAGGGTTATGTCTTGCTTGTGTTATGTCATAATTGGCTGGGAGCTCCACGCCATGTCTCATTTCTCTAGGACTTTGGCTGTTGGGGTTCCATCATGGCGCGGGTGTCCGCGGTCCCCGCAGCAGGGGGAAGGGACCCTACAGTGTCTTCCACTCAGCAGTGGTGCATATTCTACCTCTTTCACTTCATTGGCCAAAGCAAGCCACGTGGTCACACCTGAGCTCCAGCCCTGGCGAAGGCAGTCCAGGCAGGCGCACAGAGGGAAGAACAAGACCATGGATCCACTACCATAATCCATGTGCCGACTCTGTTTAAGTGTTTTACTGTAACAACCTACTGGCCAACAACCTGGGATAGTAACTGATTGTTGTGCCCGTTTTAAAGATGAGGGAACTGAGTCGCAGAAATGAAACTTGGCTACGAAGTGGTAAAGCCAAGTTTCAGCCCCAGCTGTCAGTCCTCAGATCCCATATTCTTAAACTTTCTATTGTATTTACCCTATAGGGTTATTGGAAGAAAAATAGACAGAAAGGACTTGAGGGGCACCTGGGTGGCTCAGTCAGTTAAGTGTCCAACTTTGGCTCAGGGCATCATCTCATGGTTCGTGGGTCTGACCCCCATTGGGCTCTGTGCTGACAGCTCAGAGCCTGAAGCCTGTGTCTTCCCCTCTCCCTGCCTCTCTCCTGCTCCCGCTCTGTCTCTGTCTCAAAAATAAATAAACATTGAAAAAATTAAAAAAAAAAAAGCACTTCAACAATGTCGATGACCATAAGAAGTGTTTACATTGTTGCTGCTGCTTGCTCAGTGTTCTGGTCTCGGGAAGTCCTTAGGTGCGGAAATTGATTTCACTCAGCCCCTTCTAGCTGTCTTCTCCCTCTCCACCACCCAACCAGAAAGACACAGACTTTTCAGGAAGCATTGCTGCCTTCGCCATGAATGAGTCCCGCCCGAACAACCCGGTGCACTATCTTCTTCCAGGCCAGGTCCCATTAACCTAAAACTCTCAGGCAAGTGCGGTGAATCCAATGAATAAATATCAGTCACCAAAGGGCCGGCTCTGTGAATAAGTCATGTAGCACAATGTAAAGTGGGATAACACGTTGTAAATTAATGTTGTTAAAATGAATACTTGATAGTAATCCCAAGGAAGGCTATTTACCATCAGCACTTGAAGCGACAGGAGCAGCGTGGAAGCCAGAGCAATTTGCATCGCATGGAAACACGCAGGTTTGCCGCTGCTGATGAATTATCAAACGCTTTGGCTGCTCTCCATGGGCAGCGCTGTTTAATGTTTACCTAAAAAGCAATGGGGCAGGGAGATGCTCTGTGTGCCTTGCAAATGGGCAATGATAGAGGTCAGTGGTAATGCATGAAGCAAAGCGGAAGAAATCTATTTGAGTGGCCATCCCCTCCCCCCTCCCTGGGCTAACGCACGTGGCTTTTATCCTCTCTTGAATTGGGTCTGACCAGTCCATCCTGGCACTGGCGCTGGGGAGAAAGAGGCACTGTCAAGGCATCAGCTCTCTTCCGCTCTCTCTTTCCCAACCTCACCTTCCTGGTTTGGTTCCTCCAATGAGCGCCCTCCAACTTCTCGGGGTTTCCATATGCCTCAGCAGACAGCTAAGGGATGGTATTTTCTATGAGCGTAAGTCTTGGGTAAAAGTTATATGTGTCTCTTTTAAAAATAATTTTTAATCGTGAGCTCCAGGATCCTCGCACTTACCTTGAACGCCTCGGGCGCCATATAGAAAAGAGCGCCTCGTGTTGCTGACCTATTATGCTTCATCAAAACCTCACATTCTCCCTCCTATCCTTAGAGTCCTAACACCAAGTGCCTGGCTTAGCCACATTATAGACGCTCTTATCTGAGGAGAATTCAACTAGAGAGGAGGCAACAAAAAGGAGAAAAAGACAAACGTAATGAGGGCCGGTGAGCTCGCCCACACATCCACTTCCCATGAAAGGGAGAATGAGAGCCAGACGGTCACAGCCTCTGCTGGCCTCTCCAACGCGTGCACAGCTCTCTCTACTGAATGCAAGGTCTAGCTTTACAGATACAAAGTTTGTATAGAACATGGCCCTTGACTTCTTCTTAAGGGATTGCAAGGGCAATAACTGGCTTTTTATCTAAAGAGGTTGAAGCTGTACCCCGTGGTGATGGGCGCAATAACGGTAACAAGTTAACACCATTCCAACTCATTCTTTTAAACCTAACGTTCAATAGATTGAGAGTTGCACCTTTTGGGCGATGTCCCAGAAAGGGCAAGTGACTCCTCTTCCTTCTCCATCATCCCACCTTGAAAGGAAATCCCTGTAGTCCAGATAGGGTGGCCCATTGCTTGATTTCCCTTCGGTTGAGACCAGGATTTCCCAAACGTGAGTAAGACACAGACTCAGTTTAGAGGAAAAGAGTCATCATGGACTCCAAGGAGAATCTAAATTATTTTTATTAAAATGTTAATATACATAAATGTAAAATCAGATATAAAATTTTGTGCTTATTGTTTAAGCCAATTATGAAACCCAAACAAATTAGAAATTAAATACAGACATCACTGCAGATGCAATAAAATTCAAATTAAAACTATTAAATATGATGAATCGTGTTCTTTGGCTGAAATGAATCCTCTTTTTGTCAGATTTTCACAGTTTGGGCTTTGGTGCTAGTTCTCCTGAGGTAGGAGACCTGAGTGACTGGCAGTACTCCAATCTTTCTCTTTCTCATCACTTGGCATGAATTTATCACGTGAATTTGTGCATTGGATGCTTCTCTGTTGTTTTCTGCAGAGAACAAAGGTAGTTATGCTTGGCACGTGGATGGCGGTCAACGAAAAGTGTCAAAGTCTTTTCTGAAATGGTGTGGCTGAACTTGATTAGAAGGTGGTCATCCAACGACACGGGCTGGACCCGCAATGTGCTCTATTGATTTCTTTTTGCTTGTCATTGAAATTGCGCGTGACAATAGAACTTTCTTTTGGAGAGAATAATGCGTGTGGACCCTCAGGGGCTGTGGGCTCTAGTTCGAACACAGTGTTCTAGACCAATATTTGTCTAGAATTCTCTCTCCCTGCCAGCCTTCTCCCTTTGCCCCATGCACCCTTGGAGTCTGTTCGATTTTAAAAATCCAATTGGACAATTAGGACTCCGGGGCTCCAGCTGGAGCCCTAACTAGCTTAGGTTCTGACCAAATCTCCTCTCAGTTCCCTCTATCTCTACCAGCCCAAGATAAGCCACCGCCATGTTCTGCCCCAGCTGGAATGGCCGACTCCCAACTTGTCAACCTCTTCCGCCCTTGGCCCTTCTCCCACCTGTTCTTTACCTGGCAGTAGGGGGTGACCTCCTTAAATCATGTATTAATCATGTTACTTGTTTAATATCCTTCCATTGGGGCTCCAATTTTACTTCAATAAAAACCACAACCTACCAAGTTGTATGTGATCCCGTTCTCCTTCTCAGATTCGGCCCACACCTCACTTCCCCTCAGGCCCCTCATGCCCCAGCCCCAGAGTTTCTTCAAACTGCCTCAACTCTTTTCTACATCAAGCTTTTAAATGGGTTTTTCTCTACATGGAACATTCTTGTTGCTTCCACCACCTTCTCTCTCTCTCTCTCTCTGGCGCCTTATTATCCTTTAGACCTCAGCTTAAATCCCTAATGTTTTTGGTAGATCTTTTCTTGATCAGACTGCCTGGATTAAATTTCCATGTTCTCTATCTCTGTCTTGGCTTAAACCTCAGCACACCACGATTTAGTTGGGTGATGTGGGCGCGTTTACTTTGCTCTCGGGGTCTGTCTTCCTCCACCAGGAGGGCAAGAGAAACTGTGCGCCCTGGTATCCTGGCATTCTCCACACTCAGGGCCGCACTGGCATAGAGTAGATATTAGATTATTTAATTAATGTTTCTGAAGGAATGAAAGCCTTCCATTGGGATCATTTCTCTGGACGTCTTTTTTTTTTTTTTTTTTTTAGCTGTGAAGTGGAGCTAATGGTATCTACTTCATCTGACATCATTCACTTAACATGGAAAAGCCCTGTTTTGCAATCAGACCATGTGCTAGGTACCAGGGACACAGAGTGTCTTGAAAACATCAAGGGGTCTTAAGGAGGGTCAAGTGCTGGAGGCTTGGCGTCAAGAGCTGGGTAGAGGATGTGTGGAGTCAGGGCTGAGTACTCCCTGGAGAGCTCCACCTCTTGGGCACTAACAGCCCAGCACCCCAGGTGCCTTGTCTCCCTCACTCCTGATGGGGCTGCCTTTTATTCAGAGCAGAGCATACTTTAAATGTGCTTACTGAATGATCATGGGCACAGACCTGGGAAAGTCTCTCTACTACCTTCCCACTTCGCCTCTTACGTAACCTAGCTTCTTGTGTACCCCCTCCCCATGTTCATTCTGGAGTTCTCGATGGAGCGAATGTAGTTTGGTTCATCGGTTCATTCATTCGGTGAACACACGACACGCACCTACTGTGGGCCGGGCACTGTTTTTGGTGCTCGCGAGTGATGGGGAATCTTGTTTCTGCCGTGTCTGACCCTAACACAGTCCTGGGGTTTGGTGTGCTGGTTGCTTTGCCGAAGCATATCTCCCTTGTAGAACTCTGTCATGTAATGGCCAGGTGATGAGGTGCAAAGGATGCTGGAGCAGGACTTAGGAACCTTACCTTCTCACCTCGTTCTACATTAGCAGTGTGACATTGGGCAGGTCGCTTCACCATGCTAAATCAAGGACTTCCTATGGTGTCAAACAGGTTATAAATTCCTGCGCTACCTGATCGTTTGAGTTCCTTCCGGACTTGAAAAAGATAATGAATAGAGGGAGTTTAGATGAAGTATAGAGCAAAAGGAAAATATAATTAACCAAATTATCCCTTTTACGACCAAATGGCTGTAAAATGCTAAGCAGTGGTAAAGAGAAAGAAACTAACGCGGGGAGCGCCTGGGTGGCTCAGTTGGTTAAGCGGCCGACTTCAGCTCAAGTCATGATCTCACGGTCTGTGAGTTCAAGCCCCACGTCGGGCTCTGTGCTGACAGCTCAGAGCCCGGAGCCTGCTTCGGATTCTGTATCTCCCTCTCTCTCTGCCCTTCCCCTGCTCACGCTCTGTCTCCATGTCTCTCAAAAATAAATAAACGTTTAAAAAAATTTTAAAAAAAAAGAAACTAACGTGGATTACGTGTTTATTGTGTTAGTGAGGCTGTGCCCAGCAGTTACATACAACACCGGCACCTTCACACACATACAAAAAACACTTTATGAAGAGGAAACGGAGACCAAGAATATTTAGGTCAGTTTTTCAAGACTGTGCAGATAGTAAGCAGTGAGGTCAGTTCTCAAACCAGATCAGGGTGACTATTAAGGCCAGGATTCGTACCGCTCCAAGCCGGCTAAAGCAACCAAACACTGGATACCATTGTAGAGGGTCATTCAGCCTCTACTTAAATACTTCCATATGGTTGTGGTCTGGTTTCTTTGAGGTCCCAACCCTGAGGACAGGTAGGATGGGACCAAGGTCAGAACATCTCTCTATGGATAATGTTGGGTCTTTTGTCTTCCCTCCACGCAACCGGAGGTTCTCTCTGGAAGTCACGAATTTGCAGGCAATGGGGAAACATCTTGACAAATCAGTTTCTCCTTTTGGACAATCCAGGTTCCTCCAGCTCACTGTTGTGGGCTCTCAGCCTCAGACTTCCAGGAATGGAAACTCTCACATTGACACCTACTTTCTGAATTCTGAGGACGGTTCCCCATTCCATTGGTAATGGACTAACGGGGTCGCGGCTGCATCAAGAGAGACGAAGCCTGCAGCAATTTGGTAGCAGCTAACACCCCAAATACCCCGAGCTTCATCTGTATTCATTCTCCCCCAGTGCCGTGGATAGCTTCTGCAGACTCGAGTTTATCTCAGCCTCAAAGCTAATAGAGTTAAACCAGCTGGTCAATTTAAACACGAGCAGAACCAGTGAGATGTTACTGTATTCTAAGGCGGTGCTAATAAACTTTAATAGATTTCAGCTAACAATTTGGTATAAATTAGACATTGCACTGCTGCTGAGGTAATAACTTTTGGCACTAAATAACAGAAAATCAAGCTCTGTGATGTGCTTCAAAAGCACCTTCATCGAGCCTCCGAGATTCAGGCAGATTTCACTATTGATTACCGCTTACTCTTCCCCAAGCTTTAAGAAAACAGTAAAATGCTCCAAAATGCACCCCCCAGAGGAGCTCAGACTTTTTCTCTCACTGGCTCAATAGCTCATTTCCATGAAAAGGTTTTGGAATCAAAATGGGGGACAAGATGGCTGGGGGCCTCTCATGGGTGAGTCAGGAACTAAGAGGTTAGATGGATCCTCTCAAGGGCACACAAAGTTTTGTTCAGACTTTTCTGGAATCTTCCAGAATGTTGAGCCTGAATTCATTTCAATTCGATCCTGTTTAACAATAGGACCTGTAATTAGCAAGCTCTGTAATTAGCTTGGGTTAGGCACTTGTCAGTTGGGTGGGTAACAAGAGGTCTAGACACAGCATTAGGAGAACTTGTGCAGGTCCTGACTGTGGCACTAATTATCCATGTGACTTTGGGCAAGTCGGGCAACTCATCCAAATCTAGAAGCATTTAGCTTCCCTCACCGCCTGGCTTAAAACATCGTGCTGAGGTGAAAGGAAAGGTGATAATCCTGTGTGGCAGCTGGAAAGGGCTATCCACACATCAGCCGTGAAATGCAATAGGCCACACAACCTTATGCACGGGTTCTGAGGTTTGGTGGTACCATCGTGGACTTCAGAAATGGCCAGGGGCACCTGGGTGTCTCGGTCGGTTGAGCATCCGACTTCAGCCCATGTCATGATCTCACGGTCTGTGAGTTCAAGCCCCGCGTTGGGCTCTGTGCTGACAGCTCAGAGCCTGGAGCCTGCTTCAGATTCTGTGTCTCCCTCTCTCTCTGCCCCTCCCCCACTTACACTCTGTCTCTCTCTCAAAAATAAACATTAAAAAAAAAGAAATAGGTAGAATGTTTCCTGTTATAGACACTCTACTCACAGTTCCTGCCACCCACCGCGTTCTCCCCCCCTCCACTCTGTACCTGTGGGACCTTCATAGGCGTGGAACCACGCTCAGGGCAAGTGCTATAACTTCTTTGTCAGTCTTCATAGAAGTCATATTTCGCCAAGAACACAACCTTGCATGAGGGCATTATTATTGAAACATTTGCCATATTTCATTGCATCAAAGACATGTTTTTTTCTCATCGTTTAACGGCTCCGGGGTGGGATGCATCTCTCCATCACTGTCAGGTCAGAGTTTAATTAGTATCTTTTTCTTTCTTAGTGGCATACAGTAATGATGCGTCTTACAATTGGGATCATCTTAAATGTGATGGTCTATATGGAATCGTGTGCCTGTTAGGAGTGAGAATCTCTTCTGAGTGCTACAGAGAGTGGGGTCCAAGGCAGCATGTTCTTCTCTCAGCATGTTGACATCCGACCACAGTGGAGCAGGGCGAGCCAAAGAGCCATCAGTTGGACAGGAGAATTTCATGTAGCATCGTGTTTTGAAACAACTCAACAGGGAAAAATGATGACGAATGTCTAGAGCTTGGGCTGCTGCAGTGGGGATGGTTCATGAACATCTCTCTGACAGGAGGAAAGGACGCTACATAATAAGATCTGGGATGAGAGCCTTTCACTGTGAGGAAACAGTCAGATGGACCTTGAAATGGGAATAAGGTTAGTGGGACATTGTTGGCATAGATCTCCTAGGTATAATTACCTAAATATGTGCAGATAAAAATGTATGGGGGCAACTGGGTGACTCAGTCGGTTGAGCATCAGGTCATGATCCTAGGGTTGTGGGATCAAGGCCTGTGTCAGGCTCCATACTCAGTGCGGAGCCTGCTTGAGATTCTCTGTCTCTCTCTCTCTGTCTCTCTCCCTCTGCCCCTCTCCCCTCCACATCTCTATCTATCTTAAAAAAAGTTATATATGTTCTCAAAGACCTTGTGTCTCTGTCCTTGATTTTTTTAAAACTAATCCTCCGTCTTTACCTTCCTCGGGACTGTATTAGCTTCCCAGGGGTGCTGTAACAAAACCCCACAAACTTGGATGCCTTGAAACAAGAGAAATCTATTCTCTCTGCAGTTCTATAGGCTACAAGTCTGAAACACAGTGTTGGCAGGGCCATGCTCTTTCTGGAGGATCTAGGTGAAAGTATGTTCCATGCCTTTCTCTTCCTTCTGGGTTTGCCAGCAATCCTTGGCATTCCCTGACTTGCAGACATCGCAGTCTAATCTCTGCCCCTCTAATCCCATGGCGCTCTCCTTGTGTGTCTGTGTCTCTTTTTGCCTTATAGGGATGCCGGTCACGTTGGATTAGGGCCCACCCTAATTCAGTATGAGCTTATCCTAACTATTACATCAACAAAGACCCTATTTCCAAGTAGGAGGTCATAGTTACAGATTCTAGGGGTTAGTACTTCAATATATCTTCCGGGGGGACACACTTCCACTCAGAGCAGAGATATTTATGATGCATCTCAAGAAAATGTCTTCATTGAGGCTGATGCTACTTTGATAACATAGAGATCAAGCCTTCCTAATACAAAGAGATCTACATTTTGCCAACTAAGGACAAAAAGCATGACCCCATCTTCAGTGTGAAAAACTCAAATGCCTGGCTTCCCTATGGACACCTTCTTATTTCTTTGTTGGCCTAAGTGATTTTGAAGTCAAGGCTGAAGCTTTATTGGTGGAAACAGGGTACCTTCACCAACATCTCTAAACCTAATCATTGGTGGCAAAATTAATATTACTACCTTTGGAGTATGGGGGTGGCGGCAATAACAGAGAAGTTTTAAATAACACAGTAGCCAGTTGTCATCTTGAGTATTGGTATAAAAATAGGTACTTAATTCCTCAGTATATTCCCTCAACTATCTCTTGCCACTCTTGAAAGTCATCATAAAATAATAACAGCTAACACTGAGTGCTTGCCATGTTTTAGGCATTATGCCACCCAGTTTAAATGTATGGTGCACCCATTTATTTCTTAAAATAACTCCATGAGACAGGAACTATTATCCTCACTTAGGAGGACGCAGAGGTTGGGAGAGCTTGTGTGTCTCACAAGGGATTAGAAGGCTGAGCGCCAGACACAAGATTCACATCCAGAAGGTCTAGCTCTACAGTTCACGGATGTAACCACTCCGCCTACTTCTCTTCAATGGCACAGTCCCCTCGTTTTGCACCAGAAATGGGAAGTGATGTTCTCAAGGTCACACTAGGAGATACCAGAACGGGGAAACGGGCCCAGAATCTTCTGATTCTCAGTCCAGCGCTTTCTCTTTTACTCTTTGTTTTCTCAGGGCTTTGTCAACATTCACAGCCAAGTGAAATTTTCCAGCTTGGCATCTGACCCTCATCCTTAAGAGCAGGCCTCGAGAAGTCCTTGAGAAAGTCTAGTTGGCAAAGTCTTGTCCAGCGGTGCTGACCCTCCTCAGTGGATATCAGCCTCTGAGAAGCTCGGACATTACTCAGGAACATCCAGAGCATTGTGGGAACAAGGTTGCCCCCCTCCTTTTATTAAGTTTATTTATTTTGAGAGAGAGAAAACATGAGCAGGGGAGGGTCAGAGAGAGGGAGAGACAGAATTCCAAGCAGGCTTCACACCATCAGCATGGAGCCTGACATGGGGTTCAAACCCATGAACCATGAGACCATGATCTGAGCTGAAACCAAAAGTCAGACGCTTAACAGACTGAGCCACCCAGGGACCCCTATGGAGCTGACCAGCTAATGAAAACTTGTATTAAGGACCTATATCATTGCCACAGAGCTAAGTCTGTTCTCTCCTAGCTGACCATTGGGTGGCTGAGACTGGAACTAGAGAAATGCTGCTGAGCCTCTTCTCTGAAACTGAAAGACTAGATTCTGAATGGGAAATTCGATTCATCTCCTTTGCCATGTCCTCTCAAAGCTAGCATGTTGTCTGGGCAGCTTGGTCCCAGTCTGGGGAAGGGAACTGGATGTGAGGGGTGGGAGGGAGATTTCTCAAGTATATACTCTAGTATTTTGTAACCAGTGACTGTATTAGATAATAAATTTTTTAAAAAGATCTGAAGCTCTGCCTTGGACTCATGAGGAAATGCTGAATACGTTGTAATCAATTAGTGGGGCCTCCCAGGTACACAGGATAAAGCAGTGCCTGCACACGGACTGTGCGTCTCTTATCTCTGGACACTAGTCATGATATTCATAATTTATACCTCGTGAAGACAGAATTTCTCATTTCCCGGGGAGAAGATTCCAGGGCAGTTGTCAGTGTTTTGCACATTCCCCATTTTCTCCTCCAAGCTCCTCATGGGTACGTGAGTGTCATAAAATGGGATGTTCACAACTTCTCAGCTGTAAGAGTCAGAAATACAGACAAACCCATGGGGGTCTTCCTTGTGTCCGACCTCACTCCCTCCTGTTGCCTTCATTGAAAATAGGCGTTGGCATCATTTTTGCCCCCTGTGGGGGTCCTTCTCCCTATGCTCCCTGGAGCCACCCTTTCTTTCTCTTGCAGGAATTCAAGAGCAACTGTGCAGGCCCCTCCTCCATGCTGGGGACCTCAGCCTCTAGCAGATTTTTAGGCAGAAGAGGAGCACAGGTGTGGAGTCTCAGGATGAGCCCATTTTGATGCTCCTGCCTGGGAAAACTGCCCTCGACAAACACATTTGTTGCTCATACATTATCCATTGGCTATCTACCCACGTGGCCATCTGTTGAGATGGCAATGAGCCCGATCCCAGGCCCCAAAGCCAGTTCTGTTAAGCCTAACTGCCAACCACCAGCGAGCTGGCTGCAGGAGACTTCGCCCTCTGGGGACCCTTTCTCCTCATCTCCCCTTGAGACTGCTGAACCTCCAGCATACTTCTGACTTTCTCACCTGGTTCCTGGCTGGAGGCACAGCCCCCTTTAGAGACTCCTGCTTGGGATGAGAAAGTTTTGTCCCCTGGATGGCGAGGCCCAACCTAAGTTGAGACTCTGTGAGGAAGGAGAGAGGTGGTGAAATTGAGTCATGGGCATGGGTTGGACAGGATACTACCTGCCTGCCCTGGGAGCAGAGAGGGATAATGTACATCCTTTCCACTGAATCTCATTTATGTGAGTGTGTGTGTCTGTGTGTGTGTGTGTGGGGGGGGAAACTAAATTTATCCACATCGTCAGTAATAAATCAAATGTCTTTATTCCATTCCCTTGCTCCAAAATGGGTTTGAAGGGACAGACAAAATGCCAAGTATCTGTAAAACCTACTAACAAGAGCACATTCCCATCTCCCATGATACGTTTAGGCCCCAAAAGGCACCTGGCAGGGAGAAGGAAGATGATTAACTATGGTTTGTGGCTGGCATAATATCAGGCACATAGTAGACACTCAGAGAAAGCTCTTGAATGAGTAAATGAATAACGGAGGTCTCTTCACAGAGTAGTGTGTG
Organism: Paguma larvata; assembly: GCA_030068075.1. NCBI lineage: Eukaryota > Metazoa > Chordata > Mammalia > Carnivora > Viverridae > Paguma > Paguma larvata. The sequence continues at coordinate 30,417,363 of CM057841.1, read as the reverse complement.
AATGAAATGTGATGAGTATGTTTGCATTAATTTTTGACCACCTACTAAATGCCAGGCACCATTCTAGGCTGCGCGGAGGTAGGTATGGAGCAAGATAGATGAGATCTCTGCTCCCGTAGATCTTACCTTCCATCAGGGAACAGACAAAAACAAACAAATGCACGATGAAAAGTGCAGAGCTCAATAACTTGTCTTTTGCTCCCATGGAAAGCAGCAAAATGAAGGAGACTTGCACGCACGTATATAGTAAGGGCCATTCACCTATATTTGCTAGATGGTTTCCAAAGATACTCCCCCTCCACACACATATTCTCATGCATATAAATGTACACAATCACACGCGCATGCGTGCGCGCACACACCCATACACACATACGCAATCTTTCAAACTTGGGATGCTCTTGAATTATACATTATTTTTTTCTATAAAATCTACAAGATACAAACCCATGTGGCCTGACTGGGGATCTGGTCAAGAATCCGGGGGTCTCAGTTTGTTTGAAGCCATTGTCAGGTCACTAACTTCAAATGAGAACATACGGTCCCGAAACCTGGGTCTGATTCTGGCCGCATCTGGGAGGGGATCATGGTTTCTGGGTCATGTTCCACTATGTATCTGCTCTAGCAAGCTACAGGGATGCAGGGTGGCTACTATTGAATCAGGATATGTGAAAGACAGACACTGGAGAGATTCCTAGACAGGAGATGGGTTTGCTCCATTTCCTCTGTGATCTCATCTGCCTTAGAGATTCTGTGATTCCCAGAGCATTCCAGAGCTCTGACCTCCTTCGGCTGGTTAGATGGTCAGGAGTTGAAGGGTAGATCCTTGTCCACATGGTTGAAGTCATTGAGGTGTCAGAGAGAGAAAACCATCTACAACTGAAGGACTACACTCGGGAAAACTTCATCTCCCATGCTGTGAAGACTGAGTCTCCTCTCTAGCATATTTGGACCACTGTGATATGTCTAACATCCAAATTACTCATTAGGAGCCCGTTATTGTGTTGCCGTGGTGATGCTCTTCCATTATTATAGGCAAGATTAAAAAAGACAATGTCTGTGAAGATCTCCACGGCCGATGAGTGAATGCCAATGTGAGAGAGAAGCAGATCTGTTTCCACAATGTACTGGGATGGAGGCAAATCCTGAGCCCAGTTAACTATGTGAATGTGGTGGACCAATCTGCTCCATAAGATAGGGATCTTGTCAGTCTTATCCATCCCTACATCATCAACAGCTGTCACAATACTGGTACGAAGCAGGTACTCACTATTAGACAAATGACAATGAATGGTTGCAATATTAAAGTGAGTGTTGAGGAGTAGAGTGGGGCTGCTAACCCTCGGGCAGAGAAATTGGTAGTGTTGGTGGTGGTGATGGGAAGAGTACACTTATCACCAAACTAAAAGATAACACACTCCCACAGTGTAGGTTGCCAAAGTCCAGCATAAATTAAATTATCCAAGATTAAAAAAAAAAAAAAAAGTCATCACCAGGAGGCTGAGAGTATCAATAAACCACTTCCTGCAAGTTTTGTAGAAGCATGAGTTGGTACTACCTCTCTGGAGAAGAATGTTGGAAGTAAGTTTCAAAAAATGTTTAAATATATGCAATAGTTGAGGTGGGCCCAGCCAAACCGGTGTATATAAGCTAGTGTAGCAGTTTAGCCTAAGGATAAATCTGAGGTTGTGCATGAATGCGTGTTCACCATGCCTTGTTTAACCGAGAGACATGTCAGAAATAGCTGAAACATCTACAATAGTGGGATGGATGAGTAAATGGTGGTCTTTCCCTGCCCTGGAACGCCATGCCGCCATTTATATGATGTTATAGACACGTATTTGTCAACACAGAAGCTTGTGCATTCATGAGGATTAGGGTAAATTCTAGTAACAGAGACCAAAAAATGTTTTAACAAAATAGGAGTTAGCTTCTTTCTTATATGGAAGTTCCGGGCTATCATGAGTCTCTTCGGTCTTCTAGAATGGAGCTTCCAGACTTCTTCTGTATTGAGGACTGGTAAAAACCCTCGGCACTGCATAGCTATCAAAGAGTTATAAGTAGCACACGACTTTGCTCCAAGACGGTCTTTCTTTGTAAAGATTCCCTCATTTTTCTCAACAAAGTTTGAAGTGGTTCTTGTTTATGTGACTTGCACAAACTCAGGCAGTGCTTAAGTCTCTAGACAAAGATGTTGGGAACATGAGACTGTGATGGCCATAATGCTGTCTCGCTGATTAGACTGCTTTAAATTTTCGTTGGCTCTTTCGCTTCTATTATATTCTCAATTAGTAAATAGCCAAAGTAGGGAAACACATTTTTTTAAACTTTTATGCCGCAATACTAAATCAAAGGCTTATGTGCATGCTAAGTCAGGTTTATTTTAGTATTTCCCAGCATATCCTTATGTGTAATTATGTTGGGTGATCTCCGAGACACCAAGAAGTATTTGTAAAGATTTTCTTTACAAGCCCACATTTGCAGCCTTCTATGAAAGAGAGGAGGCACTTGCTCATTAGGATGGGCCCTGTAGCAAGGAAAACATCACCAGTCTTCCTGGAACACTCGATTCAATCAAATTAGGTAGGAGAGCATTACTTCAATACCAGCTTTGCAAGGCCATGGCCCCAAGCCAAAATAACTGGCATTAAGTGTTGACCATGATTACTTCTGGGAGGCAATAGAGTTCTGGGAATCTGGGTGGAGTATGGGAATTAGGGGGTCGCAAAGGACTGAAGTCAGTGGCAATACGGTGACATGTTAATGGCAGGCAAAGTCTGAGTTAATGGGTAGGAAAGGGTTAGGCACAGCACTGAGCCTGGTGGAAAGTGCAACAGTTTTACCACTTTATACATTTTTTCCCAGTTTTATTGAGATATATTTAAAATTAAGTATTATATTAGTTTAAGGCACATGACATAATGATTTGAGATATGCATACTGCAAAATGATCACCACAATAAGTTTAGTTAACATCTATCACCTCACATAGTTACAAGTATTTTTCTTATGATTCCAACTTTTCGGATCTACTCTCCTAGGGATGTTCAAATATACAAGACAATATCATTGCCTATATCGTCACCATACTGCATGTTACATGCCCAGAACTTATTTATCTTATAAATGGAAGTTTGTGTATTTTGGCCACCTTTATCCATTTCTTCCACTCTTTACCTTTGGTCTCTGCCAACGACAATCGGTTTACACATTCTTGATAGCAACTCCCATTTACTGATTGTTCATTGGTCCCTTACGTGTGCATTTTCACTAGAGGTGTTCAAAGCCAAAATGGAGAGAAGTCAATGATGAGAATGCTTCACTATATTAGGGGTCCACTGGGTTGTAAAAAATGGCAACCAAACTGAGTGAGTACAAAAAAACTTTTGTAAAGGAATCAAAGGTATCCTGTAAAACTCAGAATAAGAAGTATGGCTAGGGAACAAGAGACAGGTACCAGTAACTGTAGAGCTATTAAGAGTCTGGTAAGCATAACTGGACAGCTCTCTATTGTTGATAGAGTACAAGGTCCAAGATGGCTGCCACAAAATGGTTGCCCCGGCCACCCTTCAAGTCTATGGAATCCTACAGTTTCAGCACCCAAAGTTAACTGACACTGTTTTTTATGCTCCAGTTCAAAAATCTGAAAAAAGAGATTTCTCTTATGTGTTCGTCCATCGCCTAGTCACCTGTAGTCGAGGAAGGAGTCCCATTGTGGGGGTAAGGGAGTGAGGGTAAGGGAACAGAGTCTTTGAGAAAAAAAAAAAAAAGAGCAAATCTCTAAGAACAAATGAGGAGCAGAAATAATTACCAGAGAAAGTGAATTGCATTTCTTTCTTTCCCTTTCTTTCTGCATTTCTAATATATTTACCCAGAAAGAGAAACAAAAGTATTGAGCTCAAAGTCTAGGTGGCAGGTTCCTAAGAGACAGGAGTGCATGCTCTTATTTTTCCTCCTTGTGGCGTCTCCATTTACTTCTCTACCACTTTTCTAATTACTACCAGCAGAGCAATCAATACAAGGTTATCAACAATAGGGACAAGTTAATTAAGATGAGCAAATTAATCAGGTAATTAAGTGGCCTTTCCTGAGAAGGTGAGCCTGTTGAGGTGTTAGTGACATTAGGTCACATCAAATTGTCTTTATGCCAGCTCTTACAAAAAATGGTAACTGTGGATCATACTAGACTGAACCAAAAGTTCCTCATCTTCCTGAATGACCACACTATTTCTCTAGTCTTATTCATAATAAGTCCATATCCAATACCAACTCCTAGAATCTTGGCATCATTCTCACCGTATGGGCCATTTGTTTCAATGGTAGACATGGGTAGTTAATAATTCAATACTTATTCTTCCCTTTTACCCAATAAACAAAACTCCAATCTATTCCTGGTGGCCCGGCTAAGGACTACATTTCCCAGACTCCCTTGTAGCTAAAAAATATCCAGTAAAATTAAATTTGGAAATCACTGAATTCTGGGGTTATTTGAGGGTTCTGACCCAGCTGGGAGATACGCCCTTTCTATTTCTATTATTATATTTTTCTGTCTATAATTTCCATTTTTTTTAACTTTCTTTGCTAAAATTTTCTATTTTTTTTTCTTTCGTTTCGAGAAAGTTTGTGGTTGATTGTTAAAGCATTTTAATGATGGCTGCTTTATTTTTAATGTTTATTTATTTTCAAGAAAGAGAGAGACAGAGAGCAAGCAGGGGAGGGGCAGAGAGAGAGGGAGACACAGAATCCAAAGCAGGCCTCAGGCTCTGAACTGTCAGCACAGGACCTGGTGTGGGGCTTGAACTCACAAACTGTGAAATCATGACCTGAACCGAAGTTGGATGCCTAACCGACTAAGGCACGCAGATGCCCAAATAATGGCTGTTTTAAAATTCTTGTAAACCTGGGTGGCTCAGCTGGTCAGGCGTTCAACTCTTGATTTTGGCTCAGGTCGTGATCTCATGGTTCATGGGTTCGAGCCCTGCATTGGGCTCTGCACTGACAGCTTGGAGCCTGCTTGGGATTCTCTCTCTCTCTGCCCCTCTCCTGTTCTCGTTCTCTCCCTCTCTCTCTCTCCTCTCTCTCTCTCTCTCTCTCTGTCCCTCCCTCCCTCTCAAAATAAATAAATAAATATTTTTTAAAAATCCTTGTCAGATAATTCCAGTGTCTGATTCATCTCATTGCTGGTCTCCGTTGTCTTTTCTTATTCATGTTGTGGTTTTCTTGGTTCTTGGGATGATGGTTTTCTATTATATACTGGCTATTTTAGCTGTTATTGTTAGGAGACTGGGTACTATTTAAATCTTTGATTTTTAGCAGGCTGTTTAGGTTCAGCACACAGGTCTTGGCATGCTTTTGTGGGCTGGCAAGAGATGAAGTTGAGATATGATCCCAGAATGAACATGTCCAATAACAACTTAATTTTCAGAGCCTTTGTGGAATTATTTTGGTCACCTTATTTTTTTTTAATGTTTATATTTGAGAGACAGACAGAGTGCAAGTGAGGGAGGGGCAGACAGAATCTGAAGCAGACTTCAGGCTCTGAGCTGTCAGCACAGAGCCCAACACGGGGCTCAAACCCACAGACCGTGAGATTGTGACCTGAGCCGAAGTTGGACATTTAACCAACCGAGCCACCCAGGCAATTGTCTATAATCGTTTTGATCTGCTTGTTGTATCTGGTGCCGCTGGGGCTCCCACTGGTCTCTGTGGAGCTACCTGAGGGTGCGGAGGGCCTTTCCCAGTTCGGCAGAAAGGTGGCGCTAGGTGGAGGAGGAGAATCCCAAGTCCCCAGACACGGAGGGTTCCTGCGCTGGCCCACTTGTTGGGGCTGGATATCTCTTAGTGGGGTCAGGGAGTTTCAGGCCTTGTGTGAGGAAGAACATTTCTCCTGACTGCTTATTTTTAGGGACAAAAAGATAGAAGAAACCTTGTTTCGCAGATCGGAACCCACCATGCCAGCATTGGACTAACCATCTCTGCTCTTTCCTTATGCAAGAGAAAAAACTCATTTCAGCCACTGTTGTTTGTGTTGTCTGTAATATACTACAAAAGTTAATCCTAAGTGACATAGTATCTAAAGGAGGGAAGGACTGGGGCCCCTGGGTGGCTCCGTTGGTTAAGCCTCCAACTTCGGCTCAGGTCACGATCTCATGGTTTGTGAGTTCAAGCCCCATGTCAGGCTCTGTGCTGACAGCTCAGAGCCTGAAGCCTGCTTCAGATTCTGTGTCTCCCTCTCTTTCTGCCCCTTCTCTGCTCATACTCTGTCTCTCTCTCTCTCAAAAATAAATACTAAAAAATAATAAAAATAAAAAAGGAGGGAAGGACAGAACTGGTGGTCCTCAAAGTCAGCTGAATCCCATTCTTCCAGACAGAAGAATCTGCCAACCCCATGTATGTGACCTATGCTCTCCTCCTTGATGACAGATATCCTCTCCTCTGAAGAGCACCTTCTTGAGTGAAGGGACAGATTGACCATGATGAAAGAGCTTAGACTCTGATAAGCTTGAGTCTGAATCCCAGCTCCATCACTGACTAGCCTGGTGATTCATGCAGTCGCTTGAGTTAAAACCATAAAAGAGGGATAAAATCCCTGTAATTCAAGGTTGTTGTAAAGATTAGGAAATATAATGCACATAAGACACCTAGTCCGATAGTTACTTGATCATCATCATCACCATTACCATCATCTTCTACCCATAGCAAACATTAAGAGTAATTTTCTAAGAAATGAGTCACATAAAATGCAGCCTCTATATAATCAGAGCTAACATTTACAGAGCGCTTACCGTGAGCCAGACACTGGTTACACGCCTTGTGTTCATTCATTTAATCCACACAAACCGATGAGGCAATTATCATAATCATAACCATCAATACTCCTTTAATAAGTTGAAGAGACTGGAGTTCAAAGGCCCAGAACTTTGAGTAACACACAGGCAAGAGGTGGAGCTGAGACATGATGCTGGGTCTGTCTAACTCCAGAGTGAAAGATTTCATCAAGTAGAGTGTAGAACTGGAAGAAGTATCTCAGAATTTTGAGTTTAAACAACTCAATTCATTCATTCATTCATTCATTCAGTAATTCAGGTAGTATCCATTGATTTTTTATTTCATGCCAGTTCTATGTTAGGCCCTACACATACAAAGAAGGACAAAGCAAGGCCATGTCCTAAAGGCGTTTCTGGTGTGATTGTAAGAGACAGACATGGAAAGAAATATGGACCCAAAAAATTGAGTTGTGATGACGTGTGTGTGCCTAGGGTCATTTGGGGGCACGCAGCAGAAAGCAGTCAGTTCTAGGGGAGTGAAGGAATGGTTTAGCTCAGAAAGCCCAATTCTGCATTTCCCAGAAGGTCTGTTTTCTAATGGAATGTTGAAGGATCTCTATTTTTCTGCTTGACTTGTGGCAAAGAAGCATGAACGGCACTTACCAATCATACTTGTGTTAGTTGCGAATGAAAGAAACTATTTGCTGTCAGTCTGAAGCCAGAAAGTTCTAGACGGTGCTTCAGCAGGCATGGTGCTTCCCTTCCTAGAGGTCAGAGTATGTACCAGGGTGGGTTGGGCTTTGTTTCTGTTTTTTTTTTTTTAATGTCTTTATTTTTTTTATTTAAATAATTTATTTTCAAAATGGTTTCCATATAACACCCAGTGTTCATCCCAACAAGTGCCCTCTTTAATGCCCGTCACCCACTCTCCCCCCTCCCACACCCCTCTCACCCTCAGTTTGTTCTTAGAGAGTCTCTTATGTTTTGTCTCCCTCCCTCTGTGTCTTTTTTTCCTTTCCCCACTTCCCCTTCCCCATGGTTTTTGCTAAGTCTCTCAAAATCCACCTATGCGTGGAAACATATGGTATCTGTCTTTTTCTGACTGACTTATTTCACTTAGCATAATACCTTCCAGTTCCATCCGTGTTGCTACACATGCCCAGATTTCATTCTTTCCCATTGCCACGTAGTATTCCATTGTATATATGTACCACATCTTCTTTATCCATTCGTCAGTTGATGGACACTTGGTCTCTTTCCATGATTTGGCTATTGTGGAAAGTGCTGCTATGAACATTGGGGTACACGTGCTCCTATGCATCAGCACTCCTGTGTCTCTTGGGTAGATTCCTAGCAGTGCTATTGCTGGGTCGTAGGGTAGCTCTATTTTCATTTTTTTGAGGAACCTCCACACCGTTTTCCAGAGCGGCTGCACTAGTTTGCATTCCCACCATTTGTTTCTGTTTTTGCTATGGCGTCCTGGCAGCTCATTTGGCTTTTCTGCTTACAGCTACCATCAGTAGGCACCAGTTAGTTAAATTAACAAGGAATAGTCTACGAGACAAGAGAGATAGAAATGGAGTGAAAAAAACCAGAGGGTAAGCTGAAATGGAAATTATTCATGATCCTGAATTCTCATAAAACACCACTGGTCATTTCTTTTTACTTCAAAGCAAAATAAGTGTAAAACTTCTGCTCTTTGAAAGACACTATGAAGAAAATGTAAAGAAAAGCCATGGGCAGGGGGAAAATATTGCAGTTCATGTAACTAACAGAGACTTGTATCTAGAATATATAAAGAACTCCTACAACTCGGTAATAAAAGGGGCGCCTGGGTGGGTTAAGCATCTTGATTTGGTTTCTGGTCATGATCTCATGGTTTGTGAATTCAAGACACACGTTGGGCTCCACACTGGGTGTATGGAGCCTCCTTGGGATTCTCACTCTCTCTCTGCCCCTCCCCTATTCTCATTCTCTCTCAAAATAAATAAAAATTAAAAAAATATAATAAAAGACCAATTATCCAATAAAAAGTGAGCAATAGACTTGAACAGGCAGTTCACAAAATAAAATATGCAAACAGCCAATAAACACAAGATGCTCACATCCTTAGCCATTAGGGAAATGTGAATTTAAACCTACGGTGACACACCACTACATATCCACTAGGATGGCTAAAATTTAAAAGACTGAAAAACCAAGTGTTGGGATGGATGTGGAGGAACTAGAATTTCCATCCATTGCCGGCACGGTTGTAAAGTGGTATAACCACTTTGGAAACTAGTTTGGCAGTTTCTTATGAAGTTAAATATTTACTTCTGTCATGAGCCCTCGATTCTATTTAGGGATATTTACCCATGGCAAATGAAAACATATGTCTTAAAAAACAAAACAAACCTTGTACAAGAATTTTAAATATTGGTTTTAAGTTTATTTATTTTTTAAGAGACTGAGAGAAAGCATGAGTTAGGGAGGCACAGAAAGAGAGGGAGAGAGAGAATCTCAAGCAGGCTCTGCACTGAAAGTGCAAAACCCAATGCAGGGCTCAAACTCCCCAACCATGAGATCATGACCTGAGCCGAAACCAAGAGTCAGACACTCAATTGACTGAGCCACCCAGGCGCCCCTTGTACAGGAAATTTATAATAGCTCTATTCATAATAGTGCAAAACTGGAAACAACTCTAAGTGCCCATCCGTTATCTGATGGCTAAATAAACAAAATGTGGTATGGCCGCACAACGAAATATCACCCAGCAAGAAAAAGGAATTGCCAACAGATCAGAGTAAATCGTTGACTAATCTATAGATTCACACAACAACAAGGATGAATCTGAAAAACATTAAGGCCGAATCTGTGCAAAAGGAGCCAAACATACATACTGTATGATTCCCTGAAATTCTTTTTTAAAAAAATACTATAGGGGCACCTGGGGGTCTCAGTTGGTTAAGCATCAACTCTTGGTTTTGGCTCAGGTCATGATCCCACAGTTTGTGAGTTCAAGCCCTGCATCAGGCTCTGTGCTCACAGTGCGGAACCTGCTTGGGATTCTCTCCCTCTCTCTACCCCTCCCACATCTCTCTCTCTCTCCCTCAAAATAAATAAATAAACTTTTTTTTAAACATTTATTTATTTTTGAGAGACAGAGCATGAGCAGGGGAGGGGCAGAGAGAGAGGGAGACACAGAATCCAAAGCAGGCTCCAGGCTCTGAGCCATCAGCACAGAGCCCCATGCGGGGCTCGAACCCACAGACTGCAAGATCATGACCTAAGCCGAAGTCGGCCGCTTAACCAACTGAGCCACCCAGGCGCCCCATAAATAAATAAACTTAAAAAAATACTAAAATATCTGTATTGGGTTGCTAAGGCTGCCATACAAATACCACAGACTGAGTGGCTTAAAGAACCAGAAATTTATTTTCTCACTATTTTGGAGACTTAGAAGTCTGAGAGGTAGGGGCAGGTTTGGAATCTTCTGAGGCCTCTCTCCTTGGTTTGTCGATGACGGTCTTCTGTCTTCCTTCTATGTATGTCTGTATTCTAATCTCTTCTGCTTTTATTTTATTTCATTTTTTAAGTTTTTTTAATGTTTATTTTTGAGAGAGAGAGAGACAGAGTGCAAGCGGGGGAGGGGCAGAGAGAGAGGGAGATACAGAATGTGAAGTGAGAACCAGGCTCTGAGCTGTCAGCACAGAGCCCGACGCGGGGCTTGAACCCATAAACCTTGAGATCATGACCTGAGCTGAAGCTGGACGCTTAACCAACTGAGCCACCCAGGCGCCTCATCTCTTCTTCTTATAATAACAGTCACAAGGGGACAGGACTCACCCATATGACCTCATCTTACCTAATCTGCCTCTTGAAAGGCTTTGTCTCCCAATAAGCCACATTCTGAGGTGCTGGAGGTTTGGGACTTTAACCTATAAATTTGGGGAGAGACACAATTCAGCCCATAACAATGACAGAAAGTTGCCTTGGAGCCAGAGGAGGTGAGAAATTTGACTAGAAAGAGACATGAGGGAACGTTTTAGCGTAGAAATTATGTAGTAATTCTATATTTTAATTGTTCTGTGTCTTAATTTGCCAACGACACGGGGTATATACATTTGTCAAAACTCATTGAAATGAATACTTAAGATGAATACATTTAATTATATGTAAATTATACCTCAAAACAATCGATTTAAAATGAAAACCTACACAATATTTTTAGAATTTTGAATCCTAAAAATAATAATTGTTCATTGTAGAATATTTCAATTATAAAATAAGTAAAAAACAAACTATACCTGTAGTTGTACCCGTGCTATAATTTTGTTATATGTCATTAAGATTTATACATAGTACATATTTGTACATATATATCTCCTAGTGGCAAAATATAACATTCACTTTTTTGCAATCCGTTTTTTCTTACTTGCCAAGATCAACACTACGCACTGTCGTTAAGTTTTATCCTATTACTTCATTTCGAATAATTTCATAAATTATGGACCATCATTTAATTAGCTAGTCTCAATTGTTTGATATTTAGGTCATTAGATATTTCTCTTATCATAAGCAAAGCCATGCATTTTTATAGTTAAATCCGTGAATGAATCTATAATTATTTTCTGATGCATTCAAGAGGTAGAATTTCTGGGTCAAAGGTTAGATAGATTTTAAGGCTTTTGATATCTATATTTATCATTTATATTTATATTTTACATAATAATATATCTATATTTTATATAATAAATACATTTTCATACATAGAAAATTATTATCTGTGGTATCACTTATTACTGGAAAAAATTATAGGAAGTATAAAAAGTATAATTGTATGAAGTATTTAGAAATGTTTCCCAATTGGAAAGAGGAAAATGGTAGCCCACTGTTGTTCTGTCTGGCCTTTCTCTGAAAGCTTCCACCAACCTATTCTTCCGGTCTTGGCGATGAAGAGATTGGACTCAAGATGTTAACATGACTAAGTTCAAAGGATGGACCAGACGCAAAGATGGATGACTTCTGACTCTCCAAGTCTCCCTGCCCCAGGGTCAACTGGCTAATATTGGCTCTGACACTAAGCAGATCCCCAGGCAAAGGGAGTTTCTGAAGCACATCCTTAGTTCAATTACAGCTCTGGCCAGTGGGTAGGAAAAATGCCTCAGTGCCCAACAATCCTGATCCAACTTCAGGCAGTTAACACCTAGGGAAAGTGAACTCATTCGCACTGAAGGGATATGAGCTAGTATGGCCGACACCCATTCCATCATCATCGCCTTCTCAAGCATACAGATCTATTAACACTTTCATCCCGTTACTGAGCTCTATCTTGGGGAATCAACAGGCACAACAACAGCAAGAAGGAAAACATCGATAGTCAAGGAGCATCACTCTAAAAAGGAAGGAAGAGTGAGACCAAATAAATGCGTTTTAGAACTTACAGAAAAACAAGGCGCTAACTGGTTGGAAGAGGAACAGATTTTTCTTTTCTACAACATTCCAAGCTCTTGCTCATGCCCCTGACTTTTGCTCCACTTTCCTGATGAGGGGGAAAGTCTGTTCATCCTTCAGTCTGAAAGAAAACCTTGAGGCTGGAAGTCTCCGTAAAGGCAGAGCTCTTGGTGCCGGTAAAAGAACAATGTTGTGTATTGTGAACATGAGAACTGATGAGGTCAGAACCACCCCAGGGACATGAAAATATATATTTATGTAAGAGGCAGTAAAATTTGTCTGCAATTAAGTTTTACCAAAACCCTCAAATCTGTTGTTTGGTTTTAAGCAGATGTTGAAAAGGTTTATCCTGGATTCTGTCTTTATTGATAGGATGTCTTTTGATCTGCAGCCAAATAAGAAATCTGGATGTTATTTTGGATTTGGAAATTTCCTTTAAATAAACATATTAGTTAAGTATGTAAATCTGCTTATCATCACTTTGGGCATATTGCCAGAGTGGGAAACATCTGGGGCCTGGTGTCAGCCGACTTATTAATTCACACTTAGAGTATGTTTCACCCACGTTATTGCTGAATAATGTTATCTTGATTGCCTAAGTCAGCTGTGTCTTGACAACAGTTCATTACAAGTTGGAGGCTTAAATTTTGACTCATGAGAAATCCACCAGGCAAGGCCTGTCTGGGCCCAGCGATTTGGGCTTCCAGCCCCCTTCAGGATTGATTTCGTAAATTAATTGTTAACATTTTGGATTATGAATGGTGGAGATCTGTGTTATTTATCTGAGCTGGCCAGCATGTAATTCTGGGAAGGGATTATATGACCTCCTCCTGATAAGCACTGAAGTGGGGTCATTAATACAACTTTCTACCGTAAAGCTCTTGCCACTTTATGGAAGTGCCTTTCCCTCCAGTTAAAACGATACTCGGTCGACTTCAACCTTTAAGTCTAGAGTGAATCATTGTGTCTGGTGGGCTGGGGGATGAAGAATGGCTGCAGCCTAGCATTCTCACTAATACAGGTAACAGAGCGTATAAATCCAGAGAGCGCTGTGATCCTCACACACTTCCAGGCCAGGAAATGAGCACCAGGGAACGGATGTGTTTGGAGAGCACCCTAATGAAGGAAGACTTTGTGCTCAACAGAGAAAATGGTTCTAGTCATTGATTGATGGAACAGCTGGAATTCATGTTCCCAGGTCCAGGAGAAATGAATTATGGGAAAGAGGAATTTCAGAGAAGCTGTGATTATTTGTGTCTTCTGGTTGGTCCTTACAAACCATTTGCAAGGCTTCCTTGGTGTATTAGCTAGGGCAGGTAGTCCTAGCTACTGTAACAAAGACCCCTTCAAACTCAACAATAAAAATAAAAAAACCTATGGGAGGCAGCAAAAACAACAGTAAGAGGAATGTTTTTTGCAATTAATGCTTACTTTAAAAAGAAGAGGGGCACCTGGGTGGCTCAGTTGGTTGAGTATTGGACTCTTGATTTCAGCTCGGGTCATGATCCCAGGGTCATGGGATCGAGCCCTGTGTCGAGCTCCACGCTGAGCATGGAGCCTGCTTAAGATTTTCTCTCTCCTTCTCCCTCTGCTCCTCTCCACATGCTTTCTCTCTCTAAAAATTAAAAAATATTTAAAAAAGAAGAAAATTATCAAATAAAAATGTAACTTTACACCTCAAGGAGCTAGAAAAAGAAGAGTGAACTAAGCCCCAAGTTAGCAGAAGGGAGGAAGATGATTTTAGCTACCGTGAAGCACAATGAAGAGGAACATTCTAGAATAGTGAGGTAGGAAGTGATGGGCAGGCGCAGGGCTATAGGGGGTAAGGTGATCAAGGATGACCTCACAGAGGAGCTGCTGTTTGAACTGAGACTTGACAGGTGGGGAGGAGCCGGCCATGACAGGAAAAAATAAAAGCAAATGGCAAGACCCAGAAGCAGGAACAAGTCTGGCATGGTGGAGGAAATTAAAGAATGCCTGTGCGGCTAGGAATAAGGGAAAGTCTTTCTAGGGAAGAAGCTGAAGGGACCGAGGGTGTCAATCACACAGGGTCATTAGACCATGCTATGGAGTTTGCATTTTATAATACAAGAAAGGGGACGAGTGATAGGAAAGAAATTGAAGCTCTTCACTCCTTCCCCCCTCATCACCCTAGTGTGCATTATTGCCTGCTTTGCTCTGTCACTTTCATGTCCAGTAGCTTCGACCGACTGTTCTCCCTCATATGCGGGTTTCTCGTTTTTTTCTGAGCATACCTGCCCCCTCCCCCTTCTACCCCGTTCATTTATTTACCTTCTGAATGTCTACTCTTTGGCATCTAATTTCCCAATATGGCATTTTCTCTACTCTGCAGACTTGCGATCTAATGAGGAAGGAAGGTTCGAATGGTTCCAGGCCTCATTCTGACAATTGGCAATTGTCGAACGCCATGCCAGTTGTCTAGTTGGAGGAGATCGACCAATTGAACCCACGCTTCCTTTTCTCATGAATGGCATTCATTACCTTGGACTTTCCCTTGAACCTTTCAGGGAAAGAGATGAGCCTATGAGTGAGAAGGAGTGAAAAGGAAGAAAGGAAAGATTAGGAGCTGTTGAGGCCTGGGAGAGTTTAGAGAGAAGGGTAGATGTCAACCAGATATGCCTTTGCCTGACCTCTGGGCTGAGAGAAGTTATCTCCGGCCACTGAGTATATTTCTCTTTTCCGTCCTCAACAGGATCTTCTTCCTTCTGACCTTTGTCTGTGCATTTGAGAAAAAACAACCATTTAGGAACTTAAAATGTAAACTCACTTAGGGTAGAGAAAGTCTGGTTATCCTCTGATTAAAGAATGAAAATAATGGTGTCCTCTCTCTCCCTACACACACACTCACACAATTTGTCAACAGCTGGCAAGAATTGGTTGCTGGATTCCACTCTGCCGTAGGTCAGGTTGATTCTATCTTTTTATACTGGAGTGGAGTATGACTCCATTGGCCCTCTCTTTCTTTCTTTCTTTCTTTCTTTCTTTCTTTCTTTCTTTCTTTCTTTCTTTCTTCTTTCTTTCTTTCCTTCTTTCTTTCCTCCCTTCCTTCTTTCTTTCTTTCTTTCTTTCTTTCTTTCTTTCTTTCTTTCTTTCTTTCTTTCTTTCTTTCTTTCTTTCCTTCCTTCCTTTCTGAAGGAAAATAAATTACAGGAATAATGCAGCAAGTTATAGCAATGAATGGACGGAGTCCTAGAGGACAAGAAGAGCAGGCAGATCTGGGCTTCTTGCCTAGAAAAAGTACATGCCTTTTATCTTAGAAAGAAAGAGTTGACACTTAATTTCAGGTTTCTATAGCAAGGAGGATAGAATGAGCCCCAGATATTTCCAGATTCCCTTGAGGAAGATGGCTCAGGGTGGTTTCTTATATACTGAGGATACCTTAGATACTCAAGCTTACTCGTTTTCACCTATTGTGATGGTAGGAGAAGCCTCTTGTATCTTCCAAATTCCTGCTGAGGAGTTAGGCCAAGTGAAGCAAGATCCCCATACGGATGACTTCAGAGACTCAAGAACAAATATATCCTTTGCTCTTCAAAATGTGATTTGAGAACCAGCCAAATATTATGCAATCATTAAAAATGTATTGGCCACCCACTCACCCTTGGATCCGTATCGAACAGACAGGATCCTCACAGTGGTATCTAGTTGAGGGATGGAGGCACGTCTTTGTTGTATTAGGATTCCTTTCATCTCAAATGATGGAAAACCCAATCCTAACTGACTAAAGCAAAATAATAATAATAATAAATTGCTGATATGCATAAGTGAAAAACCCAGGGTTAGGGGTGTGTGTTATTAGTTAGCTGTTAATGAATGATAGCTCACCTCAACATATAGTAGCTTGGCACAATTACTTATTTAGCTCAATATCTGTGGGTCAGCAATCAAAGCTGGGCTCAGTTGGATGGTTCTTCCAGTCTCCCCTGGACTCCCTCATTCATTTCAGTCTCCACTGGGCTGCTAGCTGTGGATGGGCTACTGATGGTTGGCTGGGATGCTCGGCTGTCCTCCACAACATCTCTCACCTTCTAACAGGCCAGCCCAGGCTTGGCTGCATGGCGGCGGGATTCTGAGATAGAGCGAGAGCAAGCACCATCACTCCTGCTGCATTGCATTGGCTGAAGCCAGTCACGAGACTGGCCGGATTCAAAGGGTAGGGAAAAAATCTCCATCTCTTGATGCTCTCAGTGAGAGAATGTGCAAAACCACAAACGGTTTGGATGCAGAGAAGTGTAGAAACATGTTTATATTTTTCTCCAGTCCATCTCGTTAAGGTTGGGCTTAAGGAAGGTTATGCCGGGGGCTTAAGCAAGGTCATCATTCTATTCTGCTGACTTCTGCCTCAGGCTCCACGGTAGCTGCCTCAGTTCTAGGCTCCCACATTCGATTCTAGTGGAGAAGTACAGCCCATCTAATCACTTGCCGCGTCTCAGTCTTATTGGTTAACTGTGCATATAACTAAACCAATCTGTGTGGCCAGTGCAGTGCACTGCATTGATTGGCCCAGGCCTGGTCACGTGTTCCATTCTTGCGCCGGGAATGGAGCTCCACGGAACACGTAAAGCCTTCAAAATTGGTGGTTCTTGCCCGAAGGAGTAACGGGTGCTGTGGGTGATAGTGATAAGGGTGAAATGAGAACAGACACCCAATAACATGCCCGTCACGGAACCCAACAGATTGGCTGAGGCTCCATTTGCTGGTTATGTAGGATAATGCAACAGGTTAGAAGTTCGATGCATCCACATCTGAACCCAGACCTTCAGACACCAAACCCTCCATTTGGGCCTGGATTATTTTTCTCCTCAACACAGGGCATAATTCGACATGACACGAGGGTCAGAAGGTCCTGCCTAGAGGGGCTTTTACTTTGTAATAGAAACATCACCCCGATGGCAGCTTTGGCTTTTCGCAATCATCTTCTCCATGTTGTGGGATCAATACACTTTCAAATACTTGCCCATTCACCAAGGCATTATCTCCCCAAACTTCTTTGTCCCTGCTTCTATTTGTCAACTTTACAATCCTTTTATTACCAGCAAAAGCTTTGGGAAGCAACAAATAAAAGCAGGGATTATAAAAGGATTCTTATTAAAGCATGCTTTCTTTGAGGCACAGAGCACAATGGCCTCCGTTCTCCCCTTGTGAAAAGATGTGTTTTCTTGTTTAATTAGAACAGACCTCCATTCCATTAGAAGAGGACAAGTAGGGCAGCAGGACTGAGACTCCAGGCCCCAATGGCAAAAAAAAAAAAAAAAAGGTTTATTTATTTCCGCTCCAGCCAACTTTAAAACCATATTGTAAACTTTGTGAAATATTCTACCATATTCGGGATGAACGAATGCATGTAAGGCACCACATCCCTGCCCCATAATAATTGGTCATAGTCCCCACTTTTTGTTGTTGGTTTTGCTTTTGTTGTTTGTTGTTCCTTTGCAATTAGAGCTTGTGTTGGAGAAAGGCAAAGCCAAGTGCATCAATTAGGGTCCTAGCAGGAAACAGATGTCACACGCAATTTGGATAATTCGAGGGGAGCTTAGTAAAGGAATTATTTGCAAAGATGTGAGCAGGGTTAAAGGAAACCACAAGGGACAGTGCTGTCCCCCCGAGTTAGCAGCGCGGGGAATTGTCTCGCTTTGAACAGGGGTTGGCAAACTACGGCCTATGGGCCAAATCTGGCCCACCACCTATTTATGAGAATAAAGCTTTATTGAAACATGCCTATTGTCTGCAACTGCTTTCGCAGTTCAAAGGCAGAGTTGAATAGTTGCATCAGAGACTGTTGGGCCTACAACACCTAAAGTATTTAGTCCGGCCCCTTACAGAAAAATGTTACATCAGGGCTGGGACAATGCACGGACCCACACCTCACACCTTCCTTAGCTTTTGCAACTAGCCATGTAACTTGCCTTAGTCTCGGGCCTGATTTGCTGATCTTGGGTGCAGAGAGTAGTTATATAGAGAGGGCGGCCTGGCAGGAGCTGTGACTCTCTAGAGAGAGATGCAACCAATACATGGCAACTGTGCCGACGAGGAGATGGTATACAAATCGTACGGCCTGCCTCCAAACCCTCAAATGGCCTTGTTCAGTTGGAAGGTGCGGGGCCAGGGAGCCATTTGATAGGGTCCATAAAGATCAGCTTCCTGGGAAGCAGGGGAGGTTGAAGAAGGGTGCAGAGCACTCTCTGGGGCAAACCTGAGGGCAGGGAAGAAAAGAGGTAAGTGGGAGAACTTGCTCCAAATCTTAAGGGGCTCCAGCAATCATCCGACCCAAAGAAACTGCATTAGCGACGCATCAAGTTGTTTCAAGATATACAATTGTTTTGAAATACACAATACACACAATTTTGATTTGTGAATTACACCTCAATAAGGCAAGAAGAAAAAAAAAACCACTGCATTAAAAATTGGAAGGCAAGTTGCTGGCTCATTTATTCAAACACTCATTTTATTCTTCCGAAATAGGAAACCCATCCCAGTTCTGAGTTATGTGAAGACAGGGTGAACGTTTCCTTCTCCATCCACACATCACACGCATCAGGAAGTGACGATTCTGTGGTTGTGTATTTAAAGTCTGTTTTCCCCACCGTGGGTTCTACCATTCACCCATCTATCCCCGCACCCTGTTCACTGCCTACCATATAGCAGTAGTTCAATAAATGTGTGTTGAATAAGCTCACTGAAGACAGAATACGTGAAATACTTTCACCTAAAAATGACAGTATGTCTAGGGATGAAGCGTACGTGGGCAAACGGCAAACATGAAAAGTAGTAACATGAAGATCCTCTTATCAGAAGCAATTGGGACAAACAGGTAAAGTTGAAGTTTGAAATGATTTTAAAAATACATACCTTAAATATTTAGCTATCTTTTTTTTTACTATTTTTTCCAAGCCCCACGTCGGGTTCCATGCTAAGAGTTCCAAGCCTGCTTAGGATTCTCTCTCTCCCTCTTTCTCTCTGCCCCTCCCCACTCTCACACACACTCTCTCAAGATAAATAAATTAATTTTTTAAAAAAGAAATGATACATGGAGAATCTTTAGGAACAAAGAAATTTGACAAATCTCAGTTTCCTGCCTCAGTTCCTCAGTTTTTCCTTTCTCGTCCCTCTCCATTTTTCTGAACTCTCCCTGATGGAAGGGGTAAAGGTTTTAGGGTTGGGTGTGGGGCTAAAGAGAGAAACTATTGCTGCCTGTCCTACAGGTACCCCCACCGTATTGGGTGATACGGCCAGTGGAAGTCGGAGTGAACCCCAATCACTCGAGGCCATCTCAAGGCCATCTCAAGGCCATCTCAAGGCCATCTCAAGTAGTTGCTATGAGAACTCCAGAAAAGCATCTCTCTGGAGAACTTGTCTAAGTCTCTTCAGGAAAGGCTCTGCGGTAGCCAGCAATGCCAATTCTTCTCGAACTTCTACCTGCATCTGAATCACCGAGGGATCTTGTAAAATACAGATTGTGATTCTTGAGTTCTGAGGGGGGGGGGTCCCAGAGTCCATATTTCTGACAAGCTTTCAGGTGATAACAAAGCTGCCTCTCTTTGGACCATACTTTGAGTAGCGAGATTCCAGAGGGAAAAAATGAGGATATAGGGGCCGTGGACTTAAGTAACAATCCTGTATCTACTACTGGGGGCATTCCAAAGCTTGGGCAAAACGCTGGTCTATTCGAAAACTCCATTTCCTCCTCTACAAAGCAGCCACAAAAATCATACCACCCCCACGATGTTGTTGCAAGACTTAAATGAGATCATGTACGCGAAAAACTTTGTTAACCGGAAAGCTCTGCGAAGTATGAGTTCTTAGTAGCTCTTCCGACTGAAAGCACCAGGCTCCGTCCCTCAACCAGAAGAGAAGCACTAAATCTAGACCACATACACCTATGTGTGGGCAGGGAGCTTGATGGGAGGGTGGGGGGCGGCCCCAAAGCTAAGGAAAGTTGGTGTAAATGGTCGGCGTGAAGGCATCTTAACCAAATAGAACCTGTTAAACCAGGCCACGAAGCAGTGAGACCCTACTTCTTCTTACGGGATGCGGTGATAGAGAAATTACATAGTTATTTGAGAGGAACATAAATAAAGATTAATAGGTTAATGAGTTATTTTCCTTTCATTACTACACTATTGTACTTTATTATAATTGCTTTGCACTCATTTAATTAAATTTGAACCGGGGCCAACACAAGATAATTTGTTTTCCCTGTACTGAACAATGAGTATGCAGATTGGATGTACTGAAGCAGTAATCAGCCCTCTGTTTGCAACACTTTCCTACTCTGAGTAGACATTATAATTGATAATTTGATTGTTGCAGCACTCTGTGCAATATATTTTAAAGCAACATTAACATAATGGAAATTATGTTGTGAGCTTAATCTCGGCTTTTCACTGAGCGGCTATCTGGCTCCCCGGAATAAACCGGTGAGGGGCTGACTGCGGCAGCTCTACGTCTGTCTCTGTCTCTCTCTCTCTCTCTCTTTTTCTCTCGTCCTGCCTCTCTCCCTCCTTTCTATTCTCTTCCTTCCGGCTCCTCCCCCTCCCTCCTTTTCATCCTTCTTGTTCCCATACTTTCTCGGTGTCCCCTTCCCTTCCTTTCTTTTCCTTTCTTCCCCCCTCCCATAACCACATCCACTCTCTTCGCTTGCTTGGTTCTAGATCCACCGAAGAAGGTCCGAGGGTGACCCAGGGAATGCTGAAGGCGGTTCTTCAAGGTGGTCAGCGGGACAGCCAGCTCCACACTCTGTGCTGTTGAGCCACGTAACGGGGCGGCTCACGAGGTGGCCAGGCCCTCTTCGAGGGCATTGCTGCAAGTTTTGGCAGATGTCGGGGAGAAGTCTCTGCCATTTCCTTTGTCTAAAATCCACTCTTCCCTCGGAGCTGCAAACGCTTTCTTGAAAGGATGCAGCATTTACTCTCATGAATCCGCTCTGGGAGCTCATTCTCCCCGGCCCGGGGGTTTCCTGTCCCACGATGGAAACTTCGGTGTGACATTCTGGTTAATAATCCCGGGCCAGAGAGCTTGAGCACAGGTGGGGAAGCCCTGTGTCCAGGTGACTTCTGTTGAATTTTCGCGACTCTGTAAATATTTGTTTCTGTGTTTGTTCTGGGAGGAAAAACAGCTGTGAGCGGTCGGAAAGGACCGTGTGGGCTTTGGAAGAGCCTCGGGAGGGGATTCTGAGTGTTCTTTGTCCTCCTCCAAACTGTCCGGGCCCTGATTTGTTACAAAAACCACATTTCTTGGAAGGAAAGCCTGCTTTTTAATCCCCTTGTGCTTTCTAGGGCCTGTGCACCCACACTCGGGTCTCCTATCATATTTTCAAACTCCCGGTCAGTCTGGAGGCAAAATGCCACCACCAAGGGCATGTTCCTTTGGTGTGGGCAACTTTTGGAAAAGGCAGATGTATCTCTGTAGTGCACTCACTGTCCCCGGTGGACGCTTGTGTGTCAGCACTGACTCGGAGGGTCTCGTGTGGGTTCCCCCCCCTTCTCTTTCTGTGTTTTTATTTTGCATAGAAACTTGCACTAGAACTTGATTCACTCACACACCAACTACCCAGTTCAGAAGCAACACTTCTAAATTCTATTTTCCACTCGCTATCTCTTATCTGGTCCGGGAGGACATCTTATATATAGTCTCTCCTTTGCGTGAGACAGACTTCTCTTGGCTGGGTTTGCTGTTCTAATTATTACTATTATTTTTTGAATGTTTCTTTTTTTACAGAAAAGGGGCCAAAGACGGGTGTTTTTACATTTCGCCCCATTGAAAAGAAGAAGAAGGAAAAAGAACGAGAAAACTCCACCTTGCCTGCATGGAGTGTGCTTCCCTTGTTCTGATGCCGTGTTTACGTCGAGACGCCCACAAGCCGGGATGCGGTTCCAGGCTAGAGACACAATCCTGGCTTCTGGCATCAGCCCGCCCATGGCTCCCAGCCGCCAGAGACATTGCTGAGGAAGCCTGCTCCCAAACAAGGACCCGCAGGCGGATTCGAGGAGTGCAGGTATCAGGTCTTCGGGTGCAGGGCAGCTTCCCGCTCAGAGAAACCAGGGCCAAGAGGCTGTCTCCAGGTCCTGGCCATGGATTCCTGGCATCTGGAGCCTGTACAGACAACACAGCATTTTGGGATATTCGGCTTGGCTCCTTGGTTTGTATCTATCATAATTTGGTTTCCAGGACTAGGACTCAACTTCTTTGGAGATGATCCCAGTGCACACCAGGAGGGGAATGAGGAACTGAGACAAGGCAGAAGGACGATCGGTGAAGGATGTGTCATCAGGCCAGTGGGCAAGTGGGGCTCCATCCTGTTGGGGAACCCCAGAGTCACTGCAGAGAGAACACTGCGGAATGATCCCGCTGGGGCAGAGGGAGCCGGCGGCTATTTATACAGATGCTCTTGTCAGTGGCTGGTGGAGGGTTATTCCTCGGGTGGTGGCAGACGCGGGGGAGGCATTAATAATTCTTTGGGATAGTTCAGAGGCGTGCTCTGCTGAACAGGGTGGGGCAGGACACACTTGGGAGGCCCGAGAAGGCTCTCAGGTGAGATGCAGACAACTGCAATTGGAAGGCGGGCCATGGCGACGCACACGAGGCGCAGGGTGCGAACTGGCAGCCTCCGCTGGAGCTTGGCTAGGCCACATCTCGTGTGTATTTGCCTCCACCTGGATCATACAGTAGTCCCCCCACTTACCCGCACTCGCTTTCGGAGTTACCGGCGGCCGACCGCGGTGCAGAAGCAGGTGAGGCCCCCTTTGACGCAGATTCAGACGGTCAACGGTAAGGCTGCATCGGCTGGCGCGCCTACGTCCTTCCCCTCCCTGCATCTCCTCACGTAGGCATTTCATCATCTCCCATCGTCGCAAGATGCAGAGGGCGAGTGCGGAGAGAGACCACATTCCAATCATGTTTATTACGGTAAATTGTCATAATTATTCTATCTTATAATTAGTTATTGCTGTGAATCCCTTACTGTGCCGGATTTGGGAATTACACCCGGTCATAGGTATATATGTATAGGAAAAAACACAGAATATATACAGTTTGGTACTATCCTTGCTTTCAGGCATCCATTGGGGGGGCCTAGAACGTACCCCCCACACGTAAGGGGGGGCTCCTTTGCCTAGAACGGCAAAGATGTGCACTGAGCTCACGCATCTGTGTTCCATAGTGCCCGCCTGGACAAGAATATTTATCATCCATTCAGCCCCCTTGGTGGATGTAACGCTAAGCACCCCACGAGGCCAGCCCCCTCAGTCGTCAGGGTCGTCAAACTCACAGCCTGGCACCAGAAGCCTACCCTCTGCAGTGCTGTGTTGGACTGCTTCTCACGACTTTCCGGGACTCGCCTTTCACAACTTTTTCTGGAAGCTCTGGAGACCACGGCTCCCCTAACTACCCCTGTCATTGATTAACCTCATCGCCTTGGTCCCATCCTCCGGGAAAGGCTTCACTTCCGTTATTTTGTGTCGACTTCCTCGCTGAGGCTGAGTGGTATGTGTTGTTGTCGCCATTCTAGAGCTCAGGAGAGTGAGGTTCGGAGAAGTGAAACTGCAAAGCTGGTGAGCCAAGAGTCAGGGTTCAGAGAGAGGCACGTGCACGCCGGACCCACGAGCCATGGCTCCAAGACGATGTGTGTTTCACCTGGGCCACTGCGGCAGGGCGCAAGCGAGGAAAGAAGGAAATCCAAGAGAGTAGCATCCCCTGACTTGCCTCAGAGCAAGCAGAGGGGGCAAGGGCCAGGCAAGAAACCAGTCATTAAGGGAGTCACAGACCCTACCCCCGCCCCACCCCCTATCACGAATGCGGCACAATGAGGCAAGGTGGTTGCTATTTTTTAACCAACTTTGATAATACCCAAAGTGCTTTACAAACTACTTCCCTGTCACCTGGCACACTGGCCAGACTACCGGGATGGAGCCGTGCCCACCAGGCTGTCAGAAGCCATTCCTCCAATACTTGTTTGAAAACCCTTCCCTCAGTCCCTGAGATTATCAACACAGCCCCACGGTGTCCCACAAGTTGGACTTTGGGGGTTGCATGCATGTGCACGGGGACCACAGCCACACCCTGCCCAGGGTGCGTGGGGGTGAGAGAAGGGGGGCTAGCCTGTGTTCCTCCGAAGGGCATGCTGGGCACTCCCTGGGTCTGCCTATGGAGAAGCTTCCTTATCTCTTATCTTTCCTTCCCTAGCGCCTTCTCGCCTTTTCTTCTCCCTTTGTCTCTTGCTTCTTTTGTTTCCTTTCCAGAAAAGGAAGCCCCGTGTGGTAGAATAAGCACCTAGCTGTACAGCTAGCAAGAAATGAAAGATGCCTCCTCCAAGGCAGGCAGCCCCAGCCCTGGGTTTCTGTCGCCCACCAGCCAAGTAGCCGCCTCCTTCTCTCTAGATTTCAGCCCCCAGGCTGTAAGCACAGGGCAGACGCAGTAGATAAGGGCCTCAGTCTTCTTGAAAAGACATTTATTGGATTGAGCACTGGGTGTTGTATAGAAACCAATTTGACAATAAATTATTAAAAAATAAAATAAGATAAAATAAATTAAAAAAAAAAAAGACAAGACATTTATTCACGATTGTTTACAATTACAGTACAACCTTGGTTTGGGAGTATAATTCGTCCTGGAAACATTTTTGTAATCCAAAGCACTTGTACGTCAAAGCGGATTTCGAGCACCCTTGGCTCGGCTGTGATCATGTGACGTTCAGTGCCACATACTCCTCGTATTGCAAGATGTTGCTGGTTTATCAAATTAAAATTGATTAGAAATGCTTGCTCGTCTTGCGGAATACTCGCAGAACAAGTTACTTGCCATCCAAGATTTTACTGTATTTTTGAGCCTGTACTTGTCAGATAGTAGATTTTATATTAAAAAAAAAATTCAAGATTCTTGGCCTTCCTTGAAAAAATAGATCCGGCCACACTGGACCTACAGTCTTCATGCTAGTTGTCTGTTGGCACTGAGTTCCTTTGCCTCTTCGAGATGGAGCGTCTGTTCACCACTTAGCGCTCACAGTCACTTGGTCTTACCCCCCCACGCCGCTTCTGAGTTTGTTAGGGGCTGGGAAAAGACAGAACCCACAGATACCTCGGATGCTCCTAAAAATGCACACGGATAGGGGATTTCTATGTCTTGCTTTGTCTGTGTGAGAAAGGCTAAAAACAAAGCAAAACAAAAGGCCGGCCTCACCTGACCCTGGGCGCAGCCGGTGGCAGAAGCGCCGTGTCCCAGGCGCACGATTTTCAAGGTGCCTCACACGTGGGAGCTCCGGGAGTCTCCGACCCCTGGGAGGCGCAGATGGCAGGTTCCTGCGTGGCACGCTGCGTGATGAGGAGTCCGAGCCGCGGGGAGGGGAGGGGACTCGCCCACAGTCACAATGCTGCTATTGTCAAGGGCCGAGTCAAACTCAGGTTTGCTCCCCCCTGCCCGGTGCTCCCTCCTTCCCCTCTACCAGGAAGTCGCTCCGTCTCAATTTGAATACTAGCTGTTTCCCCACTACATTATCTATGCGGTTCCTCGAGCGGCTTGGCAGGTGCGCCGGGCAGCTGCTACTAGGCACATTTCAGCAGATGAGGAAACTGTAGCGGTGTGGCCAGTCGGCATAAAAGCAAAGCAAGCAATTCTCTCTCTGGCATAATCGGAGGGAGGACGGGAGGGGTGGGTCTCATTCTCTCTCCTTCCCCTTCCCTTTCTCCCTCTCTCTCTCTCTTTCTGGGCAGGGAGAAGGGGGAACCCTATTCCCCTTCTCTCTCTCTCTCTGGGTGGGGGAAGGTGGGACCCTATGACACTCCCCCTCCTCTCCTTTTTTTTTTTTCTCTTTAAGACAGGAAAAAAGGGGCAGGGAAAGGAAAGATGAAAAAGTACCAAACACCAATCTTACTCACTTTGCACATTTGGAAACAGCAGTCCTGGATTCTTTTCTCTTTTTCTTCCCTCCCTCCCTTTTTTTTTTTTTTTTCTGGCTACAAAAACAAATAATTCTCTAACAGCATTTGAGCTTTTCAAGCCCCTGCATGGATTTCTCAGTGGCTCTTACCCAAATACATAAAAGGCGGTGTGGGATGATGAGTTGTACGCCCGAGTTACGATTCTGAATCGGCGATGGAGCTGACAAGTCCAGCTTCACTGGCTGGCCTAGAAAGGACGCTCGGAGGGAACCCCAGATCACTTGGGATTTCAGAGCGAGCCAAGCTAAGTCTCTCAGAAGAACTGTTTGGAGGAACACCTACAACCTGCTGGGTACTTTACAGACAAAATCTCATGAATCCACAGAATTTTCCTAGGAGGGCATTTGTTATCTCCGTTTCCCCACTGAGGAACCCTAGGTGGGCCAAAATGTCTAGAATGCCGCCGAAGGTCATCCCACAAGCCTGGGTGGGACTCTAAAATCCACACTCCCTCTACCACACTGAGTGTGCGATAGAATAAAAAAAATCTTCCCCCTCCACCAATATTCCTGTGAGTCAGAGCCCTTCCTTAATCCATTTATCCCCAGTGACTCTTTCGGGGTGTTTGGGGGTTTCCTACAGGTCCTTTGGGGTTGTCTGAAGGATAGATCATGTTTGGACTATTTTGCCATCGACTAAACTGCAACAATATAATCAAAATCCTATATAGTAGCCAATAGGGTACGGAGTCAGGTCTCCGTCCTCAGGTCTCCGTCCTCCACTCATCTGAGGCTGTCAATTCTAACGTCCCTTTGGAAGGGATAAAGTCAGTTTAAACTAAGTAACGAACATTCAGGAAGCAAAAAGCCCATGCCACACCCTTGACATGGTGTACTAGGGAAGACGGAGTAAACATTAACCAGAAAGCAAATACGGAAACATCAGAGAGGTGGTGCCTGGAGCAAAAAGCAAGCAAAGCCGGGTAACAGTAGCTAAGCTCACGGACTTGGAAATCAGCCAAAGTCTGGGTTCAAATCCCTCCTTTGATACTTACTAGCTGCCTGGTATTAGACAAATTACTTAACTGGTTTTAGCCTTAATTTTCTCTGTAGACCTGGGATGATAATAATATATCCCTCTGAGTCTTGTTGTATAGATTAAATGTGATAGTGTATAGAACATGTTTGGGAGAGTGCCTGGCATTATCATTATGGGCTCAATCAATGATAGCTCTTCTTATATACAATCAAACTGCAATTAACCGATTTTCAGGCTCTCCCCTCTCAAATTTCGTTGCTATGCTCATATTTCAAGAAAAAGGTTACATCAGAGGTTTTTTTTTTTTAAATTACACTATTCTTTTTAAATTTCTGGAGCATGTAGTGTGGTCACTACGGATTCGAGCTAAGTCTCCCGTGATGTGAATATCTGTCGTGGCAAGAAGAGCGGCTCCTTTATGAAAAGCCGGTGAGACTCCGTGAGCCGTGAGGAAGAAAGACAGTGGTATGTCCGTTGGACCAACCTGTGGAGGAAAGCAGGTGGGTAGGAAGCCACCAGGTTTCGAGAAATACATGCAGAACGGACTTCGGGGAGAATGCCGACCGTCTCTCCACCCACGCCCCAGGCCTGGGTGGCGGCACCCCGGTCAACTGATATCACGCAGAAATGGAAACTGGCAGAGATTGGCAAACAGCAGCCACAAGGCTTACAGAAAATAAGCCCCTGGTTCATCAGAGGCACGATGAAAGCTGACACCAGTCCTTCCTGAAAAGAGAAAATGAGGGTATCCGATAGAATGGTGTGTGGTATCTGCAATCAATGCAGCGATTCTGGCCGGGCACAAAAGTCTACTGTGCCATTTTGGATACCCTATTATGAAAAGGCTACTGTGCCCATTAGGGAGGCCCAGTGCAGTACAGCCTAAGTGACTGGGGCGGGGGGGAGGCACAAAGATCCATGGATATTTTAAAGGGGAAGCGAAACCAGGCTGGCACTCTCCAGGAAACGAAACACGGAGAGGTGGGGATTCACAGAGGGACATGGCATCTGGAAGTGAACACGGAATAAAAGCGAAAGAGGATATTGGAGTTCGTACTGTCTCCCTGCCTGTCTTCTGCTTCCTCTGAACCTATGTGAAGGCAGGATGGGCCAAAAGAGGTATTTATTCATGAGGGCATTTAAAAAATACTAAGCAATTACCTGGGAACCAAACAGAGAACAGACAGGAGAATGATGAGTTATGGCATTAGGGCAAGAAGCGCCTACAACGGGGCACCTGGGTGGCTCAGCTGGTTGAGTATCTGAGTTTTGATTTTAGCTCAGGTCATGATCTCGCGGTTCATGGGATCAAGCCCTGAGTTGGGCTCCACGACGACAGTGCGGAACCTGCTTGGGATTCTCTCTCTCTCCCTCTCTCTCCCCTCCCCAACTTGTTCTCTCTCTCTCTCAAAGTCAATAAATAAACATTTTTTAAAAAAATGCCTACAACCACCACTCCGATGACTCTGGACTAGCATCAAATAGCTGGAGAAAAGGAGAAAGGAAACCAGGAGCTACTCGGCCAGCTGATATGCTTCAGAACTGGCTTTGAACTCAAACACCTCAACCCTCACTCATTAGCTGTGGGACTCGGGGCGAGGCCCTCTACTTCTCTGAGCCTCAGGAACAATGCAAGTCCCGACTTCATTGTGGTTTTGTGAACATAAGAGATAATAATGTGTATGAAACACCTAGAATAGGGCGCACCATGGAAGGGACCCCACAAAGTGGTGGTCACTGTTGCCGTCGTTATCAGTGTTGGTCTACGGAGCACCCTGGGGAGAAGGGCCATGTTTTACCCGTGTGAAAATCAAGGCTCAGAGAGGTCAAATAATTTGCCCCAGGTCACACAGGCAGTAAATGGTGGAGCTTGTACTTGACCCCTGGTTTGTCTGACATACTGCCTCCCCTGCCACCACCCCCTCCATGGCAACTGATAAAAGGAAAAACAAAAGCCTTGCTTAATCTATGCTTAATCCATGCTTCCTTCATAGCTAATACATTTTCTAGGGACCTAACTCGTTGGCACATATTTCTATGGTTTCTATAGCTCGGAGGGCTCTGCAGGCCTCAGTGAAAACCTGACTTCTATTTGGGGATTCCAGGAAATGCACATCCCCCGAAGCCAATGGGGACTGCATGCATTACAGATGGATAAAAATAGCATTTAAGCAATGGTTTGGAGACAGAGCTTCAGTTATTTGGCATGTAACTAGAGGGCGTCTCTGAAGACCAATAAAGCTTCTGTACACAAGGCCCTGTTCCTGCCTTCAGCAAGCTTACTGTCCCTATGGGACGTCTCTTCCTCCTTCTTTCTTGCTTCCCAGCTCAGAGCCCAAGGTTTTGTTCAGGACAGTCTAGCTCTAACAACGGATCATGCTTGGCCTCAAGCAATCAGGACAACCCACTCTCCTTTGCCAGTGATAGGCCATGGATGGATGTGTGTCCCAGTTTTAGCCAGGAAATGTAGGCAAATGTCTGCAGGAAACTTCTAGACTCTCTTTCTCTGGTGAGAGAGGCATGGGAGAAGAACTCTTGTTCCTTGCCTTGTTCCTGCTTGGCATGCTGGTATGAAGATGTGATGCTTGGAGCCACAGCAGCTGTCCTGCAGCCATAAGGGGAGACATTGCTGATACATTGAGAATGACCAATCAGGAAGACAGAATGAGCCTAAGCCTCAGTGACATCCTTAAACTGCTGGGTCAATCCTGGAACCACTTGCTTCCATATACCTTGCTCTGTCAGTAAACTACATGTTTTTATTGCCGAAACCACTGCTAGTTGGCATTTCTATTTCCAGACCAATAAAATGAGACTACCTTGGGATGGGATCAGGTTATGTGTGTTTTAAATATTCCCAAATCACCCTAATAAGCAGAGTTCAGAACTACTTTTCTATCCCCTGAAAAGCTTAAGCATCATGAGAAGTGTTCCAGCTCTTCAGGAGAAGAAGAGACTTTTTTTCTGGGTGGATTATCAGTGAAAACATTTGGGAGAAGGTAGCATTTGGTTTGACCTGGGTGGGATGGGTAGGATCTGAGCCTATGAGGATAAAGGAAAATGGTACTCGATGGAGCAAAGCCCTGAGAAGCACAGGCTGTATACGGTGAGGCTCAAGTAGCTCAACTTGGCTGCATCGCGAGGCATGAAAAGTAGGAGATGAGTCTGGAGAGATGGTTTGGGGCTGGACTGGGTGTCAGGTGGTGGTTCAATGCCATGCTAAGGACTTGGTGCCCAAGACTGAGCTAGTTGTTATAGACGATGAAAGAGAAGTTTAAGACCCAGGCTGGTCCCTGAAATGTTCCCAAAGTAGTTGAGATGTCAAGGATTACTCATGTGAAACCCTCATGAAAACAAACGTACCATATATAATTAAGCTCCCCAGGTGACAGCACAGAGAGAAACAGCCTTAGGATGTCACAGTCGGGAGAGAACGGTGTGGAGTAGAACAGGATCACGAAGCTGTAGGATGTTCGAGGTGGAAGGATACCTATTGGCCCAGTGTCTCACTTTCTAAGTGACACTGGAATCCCATCTAAGCCACTCTTGGGAAATGAGCCCTCGGACTCCGTCTACCTTCTTCTGGCACAAAGATCTCACTAGTTGGGATCTATTATTAGACAGTTTCAGTGGTTATCCAGTTTTTTATTACATCCTACCAGATTCAATCTCTTTAAAACTTTAGCCCACTGACCCTCGTTTTGCTCTACTAGTCTACGGTGAGATGAGTTGAATTACTGGTTAACTCTGTAATGTTAATGCATTCAGTCCCTTCCCACAGTCTCATTGTGAATAAAGTATACTTTCCTGACACTTGACTTTGAGATGGCTTGATTCGAGCAACTGGGATGTTGGTGGGTGTAATACCAGCAGAGGCTCTTCACCTGTGTGCCCATTTGGGAAAGCCTTTTTGTACCCTTCAATCACTAAGAGAAAAATATTCCCGGGGCGCGTACCAATTTCCAAAGAAAAAGAAACGTGGAACAAAACTGACCCAAACCATGACCTGGATCCAAGCACAGCAGAGACTCCATCGGATCAGACAAACTCCAGCTCACCTGTAGATATGCAAGAGGTAAACAGGTGTGGTAACAAGCATTAACGTGGCAACAGCTGACCAAGACAGCGACAAAGAACAGGCTTCCTCCCTTCACACCAGAATGCTCTTCAAATAGATGGAGGTCACTATTATTCCCCGAAAATATTATCATTTTGTTCTCATATATCCCAGTGCTGACAACCATTTCTTTTGTGGCATGCGTTCCGAACCTTCCTGAATGTATTGCTCACTCTTTCACCTAGAACTGAGCACACAGTACTCCAGATGTAACCTGCCCCTTGTAGAACCTATTAGGATCATCACTGCCCCTCAACTGAAAATAATACTTTATTACCATGCCTATAATTGCTTTAAATAATAATAATAATTTTAAAAACTTCCATTGTTGGATCATATGGAGCTTTGGGTTAATGAACCCTCTGATCTTTTCTGACTCAATCACTGTCAATCCGGCTCTCCACACCTATACTTACAGAGCTGACTTTTTTTGATGTTAAATACAGATTTTATTACTCTTAAATTGTATATGGCTGTTTCTGACCTAACAACCTGGCCTGTCAATACAATTTGAATCCTTATTCTGTCATCGAACATATCAACTGTTCCTTTCCGACTTAGGCCATCCATAAATTTGGTAAGTATGCCTGCTATGCCCTCCTCCAAGTCATCATGAGTACGAATACTGAACGCAACAGTGGTAAAAACAAGAACGTTATAGCATAACTCTAGAGACTTCCAGGTTGAATATGAGTAGGTTGGTTGAAATTCAGTAACAAATCCCCTTTTAACTGTACAGTCACCCTATCAGTGTTTTGACATGTTGTCCACAAGAATATTATGAGTGACATGGCCTGAAGCCTTGCTTAGATCAGTATACATCAGTGAAGTAACTTCATCAAAAATGGAAATTGGTCGGAACAGCATGATCTTCTCTTGGAGAACTGATAAAGGGGCTTAGTAATTAGCTCTTTCTTTTCTGTGTGCTTATCAACAGTGTTTAATAGTTTCTACCATCTAACCGTCAGGAAGCAACATTGGAATATTATCTCCAGTCTTGAGAATCTATCTTTAAAAGTTTTCATGAAATTTCTCATTGATGAGTAATGTAACTTGGTACAATGTAATCGATGATGATGTGTCTTATCAGGACACTCCCCCTGGACTTGACCCCATCTTTCTCACTGTCTTGTGGACCGAAGGCATTGTGCACCACCCCAAATCCAACATGGCCTTGCTAGCAGTTGGATAGACCCAACCTAGACATGTACTGCCCCCACAGTTATGAAGCCAGGTTCCTACAGCTTCTGCTGTGTCACATGTGAAAACCCCCCTCCCGACCTTGGTAGTAGCTCCAGATTCAGGATTATGAGGCATTTCCCCACCCCCCCCCCACCTTATGCACTGTCCCATCTCCTGCCCCAGGACTTTCCTGTTGCCACTAAAGTACACCACCACCACGACCACCATTACACCCACTGGGCACTTTCTTCCCTCCTTGCAGAGGGATGGTGTGGAGGCAAGGCAGTTTGCTTGGTCTCCAAGAAGACGTCCAGTAAGACAAAGCAGTCATCTTGACAGGAATTAATACACTGCCTTGTATGGCTTCTCTCTTTTGCTGCCTCATAAGCTTTTTCCACAAGCTTTGCTTTCTAGGTTAGCCAAAGCTCACAGCCCCCTGCCTGTGTCCCCTTGGCTCTCACTTCCTCTATCTGCTGACAACTTTCTACTGCCAGCACTTTCTCTTGTGTCTCAGCCTAGACGTAGGGAAGGCTGAATGCACTGGAGAACCAGTGTCCCCAGAGAACAGAGGATAAACCCTTCTGATTCCTCCCTCTTTGGGTGGGACAACTCTGAAGCACATTCTACCCTGTGTCTCAGAGGTCCCCAGTGGGACCAAGCCTTCACTGCCCACAGTGTTAACCACTGACCCATGCCTTATCAATTCCCTTTCCTTCCTTGTTTCACTCCCTCACTCCTGTTTTGGGGCTTTTTGGACTCACCTCCCAAATAAGTGATTTCCACTGAAATCCTTGACTCTGGATCTGCTTCCTGAGAGACCCAACCCAAGGCACTAGGGGACCTGAGACCTTCTCCCATGATAAGACCCCTTCCCCATCAAGGTCTCCTCTTCTGATGGAATGAGTGACAAGAATATGCAATAGCCATATAGGTTTTTAATTTTTTCCTGTATTCTTGTAAACTATTTACAAGTAAAATTTAATGGACTTAAATCATCCGTGTTAACAGAATAGTGTGTTACCAGAGTGTTGCAGCTTGTTATCTGCAACATGATGTTAGTAGATCTCACTTTGGCATTTCGTTTTTGTCAAGATGTTATTTCAATGATTTGAATAGGTAATAAATGGCAATAAATAATAATAATAAATAAGTAACATGTGCAGAAGGATGGATAGTGAAAGTAAGTTTCTCCCCCCATCTTAAGTCTACTAGTCTGTTACTAGTTTCTTATGCATCTTTCCAGAAACAGTCTACGCATTAACAGTCGCACACATTCACGTGCATGCGCACACGTGCACACACAGGTACACGTGCCTATCTTCCTATAGGACAGGTGGAATCCTGTACTCTGTGGATTCTTCATGTGAAAGTAAATCTTGGTGGTCATCTCATGTCAGTAAACCTAGACTTGCCCCAGTCCTTCAATAGAGGGGCTAGTTTTCCATCGTATGCCTCAGTTTCCGATGCTATGCATCACTTTCAACAGCTTTTAGGTAATCTTGCTCCGTTAACATCACCTAGACCCTAACATGATCTACAACTTTGAAACAACGCTTTCATTGGCTCACAAGTCTACAGTCTGAACTGGGCCCGCCTGGGTAATTCTTCTGGTCTTGCTTGTGGTTGTCCCTGTGGATGTGTCCAGTTTGGCAGGTAGATGTGGGGCTGGGATGGCTGGGTCCCTTGCTGTCATTCCATGCCATCTCAGGGTCTCTCTCTTTCCTCACGAGCTCTCATGGCCTCTGTACATGGTCACTCCAGCAGGGGACTGGGCTTCTTATGCAGCTCTTCAGGGCTCTGGAAGCCGTCAGCCTTCTTAATGCTTAGGCCAGAACCTGGCCTGTCTTCACCTCTGCTGCATTCTATTGGTTGGACCACCTCATGGATTCAGCCAAGATTCAAGGATAAGGGACGTCACAATGGTGTGGACATAGGGAGAACGGTTCACTGAGGGTCACCAATCATACTATAAGGGACTTCAGGGGAAACTAACTAGTTAGGGGATCAGGGATCCCAACAGTTGTACATCTCTTTGATGGGATTTGTGACATTTTGTTTGAAAATGTGATTAGAATTTTTAATAGTGTAGCACATCACTAATTTACATCATGGAACTGTAAGAGGATTTAGGGAGATCATCCAAGCCTTTGCCTTCATTTGGCCAGTGAAAGATCTGAAAATCTGAAAGGTTAACCGTCAAAAGAATGACATCATCCCCCTGACTCCTGGTCCCAGAGCCAGCCCTAATTCTTTTTCTTTTTAATTTTTTTAATGTTTACTTTTTAAAAATTTTTTTAACGTTTATTTATTTTTGAGAGACATAGAATGAGCAGGAGAAGAGCAGAGAGAGAGGGAGACAGAGGATCTGAAGCAGGCTCCAGGCTCTGAGCCGTCAGCACAGAGCCCAACGCGGGGCTCAAACTCACAGACCGCGAGATCATGACCAGAGCTGAAGTCGGCCGCTCAACCAACTGAGCCACCCAGGCGCCCCTAATGTTTACTTATTTTTGAGAGAGAGAGAGACAGACAGACAGACAGAGTGTGAGTGGGGGAGGGGCAGAGAGAGAAGGAGACACAGAATCTGAAACAGGTTCCAGGCTGTCAGCTCAGAGCCCGACATGGGGCTCAAACTCACGAACTGTGAGATTATGACCTGAGCCAAAGTGGGACACTTAACTAACTGTGCCACCCAGGTGCCCCTCCGACCCTAATTCTTTATTCTCCTCCTTAAACTTCATGCCCTCCATGGAGTTCCCCTCTGTAGGCTTCTGCCCATTCAGTTACTGGTTTAACAAACATGCATTGAGCACCTGCTACTTTCCGGGCACCGTTTCAGAAGATCATCATTTCAAAGATGTAGTAATTCTAGCCTGACATAAGTGGCGTGCTAGAGCTGGCCTGAACCATCACGCGAGACCTGCTTGTGTGCATCTATCTTCAAGTCCACGATCGGTGGCATCATGTCAGTAGCTTGAAATCAGCCGTGCTGGGAATATTTGCAGCACAAACTTGAGACACACTACAATCCAGGACTTTTTTTTTTTCTCCCCAAAGAGTTGTTTGTTAAACATTTACCAGCACACCCTGGATTTAGTCTTAAATCACATTCTCTTTTAGGCTAAGAGGGGATTCTTTACCACAGTCCGTGCTGGCCTACAGGTCTCCGTCTTGTCATCCACTGATTCACCCAATCAGTAAATATTAACTGATCAACTACCACGTGATAGGCCCTGCATCGAGAAGGTGACCTCTGCTCTTTACCAGATAATTGTCTGCAGGCAGGAAAGTGAGCCTGGGATGGCTAGATTTGCTTTAGTAACAGAAGTTGGTAATCCAGATATATGTGTAGAATTGCCCAAATTTTAAATGTAAACAACAAATTCCAAAAATTTACAACTGGTGTCTGGGCCAAATTAAATATGTCTTTAGGTGATATTGGTTATGAGGGCCACCAGCCTATAACCTCTATTCTTTTATTATTATTATTATTATTATTATTATTATTATTATTATTATTTATTTTAGAGTGAGAGCGCACACAAGTGGTTGAGAGGGACAGAGGGAGAGAGAGAGAATCTTAAGCAGGCTTCACACTCGGTAGGGAGCCCAATGTAGGGCTTGATCCCATGATCCGAGCCACAATCAGGAATCAGTTGCTCGACCAACTGAACCACCCAGGTGACCCTGTAACCTCTGTTCTAATCCTCACAAAAGTGTGTGACATCAAGGCCCTGGGCTCTCCACCCCTCCACGCCACTGGTCTCGCTGCCGTTAAACCACCTGGAAATCCAGGCATATGTCTCCCCTGTGTCTAAAACAAAAGCCTTTGCTCACAGGTCTTATGTGGCTGCCAACTAATGACCATTGCTTCAGGTTCCCATTTCATTCTCTACTCAGCTACACCGGCCTTCTTTTAGATGCTGGAGCAGTCCATGCTGCCTTCTACTACAGGGCCTTTGTACCCTGCCGTCTCCTCCTCCTGGAACACCACACTTGCACTTCATCAACTCAACACGAAGACTGCTTTCTCAAGGAATCTCCGTTCTTCTGGACGAGCTCAAGTCCCTATAATTTATCTACCATTATGACCAGAGTTTGATCTTTTGTAGCAAGGTGGTGGCCACAAGAATACACTTCTTAGATTTTTTTTGTGGAGGGGAATCTAATTGACCGATAGCCTCAGCCGCTCTTCCCCGACCACCACCCCTCTGCTGGGGCCATACTTCCCAAGGGCTGCTCCCCGACCGTGACTGAGCATGGCAAGATCTCTAAGGCAGGCCTGTCCTTCAGAACAGGAGACCCTGCTGTTGGGTAGTTCTGGCCTGGCCTGGATTCCCTTGGAACTACCCGGCAAAGCACGACCACCATCTCTCTCCTCCCCAGACTTGCTTCGCCAGCTGAAGACTGGCTCCCCCAGTCTTCTCCAGCCTGCCCCCTATTCTCACTCACAAATAAATCTCCTGCATGTTTAGTCCTGCCCTACTGTCTGCTTCTTAAAGGGCCTAAACTAGCGCAAGCATCTATTACAGGGGATAAATTTAGATTTATAAGTGCAATTCCTTGATGCCTGCTTACCTCCCAGACTCAATTGTGAAAGCAGGGATTAGTTCAGAGATATGTTTGTCTTTGGCCGACCGTTAAATCCCGGCCCTTCCCACAGGGCCTGGCACACAGTGGGTGCTCAGTAAACACTTGCCAATTTGACAGAAGAATGAAACCATTGAAAAATACAGTGAGTTTTGAAAATGAAAGGTGTGGTTAAATGTAATGCATGCTTGTCCTAACTATAGGCTGTACTAATTTCAACATAGAAACTGGAATTGGGGAGTGTCCCCTGGAGAATAAGGTCAATAAACGTAAGACAAATTCAGCCAGTCCAAGTAGTTCGTGCGGTGACTCAGAATGTCGAATGGGATGGCATTTCGATGTACTTACTGAAGGAACCTTTGGTTTTTCTCCAAGGCATGATAGTTTGGTTATGGAGAACACACTAAAAGAGTCAATTCAAACACTATCCAAGACGGACAACCTCGGAAGTGGCACACAATGAAAGCAGTTGACAAAGGACTTTTCGGAGCTGACTAGCTTGAAACCTACAATGACCTGGCTTAGCGTCTTTGGCAAGTCACTTTCTCTCTCCAGATTTTGACGTTCCCATCAGCACCATGAGGGGGTAGCTTTGGGGACTCTGAAACATTTCCAGCTTGGGCAAACCCTGGATTCTAAGTGGGAGTGGACAGATATCTACCAAAGTGCCTAGTACTCAGGAGGCTCTCAATAAATCTTGCTTGAATGCATTAATGAAAGCATGAATGGAGAACACCTCCTCTCTCCCCTGGGTACACAAGGTTTTGGGGCCCCAATCTGTGCTAGCAGGGGAGGCAGGAAGCAGCTGTTTACCTTCGAGGGAGCGGCTAGGTGATGTGCTTGTGCAAACAGCCATTTACCCAGGTGTCAAGAGGAGGGACAGAAAGAGAACACACATTTATTCCTTTCCTCACGGTAATGATCCAGAAATCCCAACCTGCCTCTCTGCATTTTTCCAGGCAGTGCTGGAGTGGGACCTGTTGTTTTCTGACCAGGCTTGAGGCCAAGCAAGACTCCCTCCCTTGTTATTCCCACTTATACTCCAAGTCAGTCCCTCTCCAGTAACCCTCCAGGGCAAATATCAGCAACCAAAGCTATCTTATTATTGGATGCTGTTTTCTGCTTGTTATCCGTATCCTTCCACTGGAATAGAAACACCTCAAGAGTAGGTCATTTGTCTTGACCATTGTCCTATCCCTGTAGCCGAAGCGGTGTCTTGGACTTGGTGGGCCTGCTCGGTAAGTAGACATTGACTGACCGATAGACAGGTGAGGTGTGCTCCAAGCCTAGTCTGGTGAAATCACCAGCCTGGAGTTCCCACTGTTAACGTCATCTCATTGGGTACATCGGCATCCTTGAGTCAAACATGACAATCGTTCTCACAGTGTCTGTCTTACCTCCTATCCTTTCTTACTCAGTATATTTCTCTAATTCATCTCTCCTCTGTAATTTAAATAAATTTATCTAAACTCTACATTGTATGTCACGACTATAAATGGAAACCAATGTCACCTCCCATCATGAGAAAGTAATCATGAATATGAGTACAATGATCGTAAACCTTAGTGCCAAGCGATGGCGAATGGAGCACTATTTCAACATATTTCCTCCTTTGTAAAACTAGGCATTGTATTGCATGCATTTACCAACCTTATTTTGATACAGGGTCCATGCGTCTCATCAAACCTTGTAGGAGTTTATGTCATCTTCCTTAAGAGCCCTGGAGAAGAGATACCAAGGTACAGTCTGCCAATGGTCCAAGTTTGAGGTCGTTTCTTTTCTTTTTTAAAAGGAAAATCCAGTCGTGTTAGGATAGTGTGAAAGACATGTTAGCACCGAGCTGAGACCCTCCATGACATAAGAAGGACTAAAAGAAGACAGAAAGGGAAAGGACTTTTTGATATAATTTAGTGTCTGTGTGCCACATTAAGTCATCTCAGTTTCCTTGGGTGAAGGTGAGGGTCTTCAGAAATCTCAATTAAATTGCATGCAAATTATTTAGGTTTAAATCTAATCACACACAAATTACACAAATTAATGGGTTAAATTTCAAACCCATTATTTTAGATTAATTTATCAGTTCATATTGCTAAATATCTGTTGACTATTATTGACAAAGCTGTGCACTAAGCTCATGTACTAAACAGCTTCTGAGTAATTGGGGAAGAATGGCTACATAATCATGATATCGATATATATATATATATATATATATATATGATAAAATTTAATATCTCTCATGGTAGGTGAGTCCTAAGATGCCATAAGATTGATGAAAAGGTAACTCAGTCTGGTGTTGGATGACGGGGCTGAGAAAGGATTCCTGGGTCAGTAAACTTTGACCCAAATCCTAAAGGATAGGGCCTCTTTCTATTATTCAAAATTGTGTGGTCATGAGAACTTTCCCCTGGGACTTGTTAAAATACAGATTCCTGGGCTCCATTTCAAACCAGCTAGACCACAATCTTCAGTAGAAATCTTTAAAAAAAAAAAGTACCCCAGATGATTCTTATCATTAGACAAATTTGGAAGCCCAAGTGCTACCTAAGACAGTGGCTTGCAACCTTGCCTGTGCATTGGTAGCCTGTCCATATATAGATACTGGGCTTATCTAATCAGATTCTCTCATTAAAGTGGCATGACCATTTTAAGATGCTCCCAAGATAACTTTTGTGCTCGCCTATCTTGAGAATCACTGAGCCTGGTCAGAGGTGATGGTGTAGAGGTTCGGGTGTGGATAATGAATACCCCAGGCAGAGGAAGAGCATAAATAAATACTACCTGGTTTAGTATTTGGGAATCTACAAGCACAAAGAAGGGTCACGGTAAGAAGAGTCTCAATGTCATGGCAAGGAACCTGGAATTTCTCCTACAAGTCAGTGCTTCTCACTGATATATGTGTGTATGTGGTTGGAGATGCACCCACCAAAATCACCTTTAGAACCTGATAAGATGAAGTATTAGAAGCGGAAGTCTGTGGACTAAAGAACCCCACGATATTTTTTCTGGAACTCCTTCTAAATTTAGAGTGAATTTTAAAAATTCCTGAAAAAGGCACCCGGCTGGCTCAGTTGGTAGAGCATGCAACTCTTAATCTCAGGGTCATGAGTTCAAACTCCATGTTGGGCATAGAGTTTACTTTACAAATTAAAAAAAAGAAGGGGACATCTGGCTGGCTCAGTTGGTAAGGCATGTGACTCTTGGTCTCAGGGTTATAAGTTTGAGCTTCACGTTGGGTATAGAAACTACTTAAAAATAAAATCGTAAAAAGTAAAAAATTCTTGAAGTATAGCATACTTGCAGAAAATGTACTAATATAAGTTTAAAGCTCGATGAATTAACACAAAGTCAAATACCCAACCACCAACCAGATGAAGAGATAGAATGCTACCATCAACCCAGATGCTCTGCTTGTTTTCCCTACCAATCGCTACCCTTGCTTTATCCCCGATATATATTCTGGATATGACATTTTTAGTATTCTCAGTTTATTTTTCACTCTGTGATTTGCTTTCCCACTTTCATAAGGATGTCTTCTAATGAAGATCAATTTCTTCATTTTAATGAAGTCCAAAGTAGCAATCTTTTCTTTTATAGTGTTTATTTATGTCATGTTAAGAAAGCCTATCCCCAAGTCACAAAGACATTTCCTATATTCTGAAAAATCTTTTTTCTTAATTTTTAAAAATATTTATTTATTTGAGAGAGAGAGAAAGAGAGAGAGAGAGAGAGGGAGAGAATGCATGGGGGAGGAGCAGAGAAAGAAGGAGAACCAGAATCCAGAGCAGGCTCCAGGCTCTGAGCTGTCAGCACAGAGCCCAACATGGGGCTTGAACTCACGGATCTCGAGATCATGACCTGAGCCGAAGTCAGATGCTTAACCAACTGAATCACCCAGGCACCCCCAACAAGTCTATTTTTTAAGTTATTAATCATGGATATTTTAAAACCCAAGTCTAATGAGTTCAATATCTGGACACCCTTTAAGTGTTCCTCTTTCGACTATTTTTTTAATCGTGTAGTTTTGCCTCCTAAGATGGATATTAGTTTGGAATTAGATACCAGATATCATAAGTTGACCTTTGAACAATGGAGGGGTCAGGGGTGCCAACCCCATGCAGCCAAAACTCTATGTATAACTTTGACTCTCCCAAAATGTTACTACTAACAGTCTACTACTGACCAGGGGCACTACCAGTAACAGAAAGTCAATCAATGCATATTTTAATTTTTTTGCTATTTTTATGCTAGATGTATTCTATGCAGTATTCTTATTCTTACAATTAAGTAAGCTACAGAAAAGAAAATGTTATTAAGAAAATACATTTACATTGTACTGTATTAATTGAAAAAAAATCCACAGATAAGTGGATCCATCCAGTTCAAACCTGTGTTGTTCAAGGGTCAGCTGTGCATATCTAAAATTAAGATCACTTGAGACTCTGGGGAACTTCATTCTCTTAGGAAGAAGATTTGCTTTTACCTCTAGTAA
Source organism: Paguma larvata (assembly GCA_030068075.1). Taxonomy (NCBI): domain Eukaryota; kingdom Metazoa; phylum Chordata; class Mammalia; order Carnivora; family Viverridae; genus Paguma; species Paguma larvata. The sequence continues at coordinate 30,375,852 of CM057841.1, read as the reverse complement.
TCAGGGTAGAGGCGAATCACCTAATCCTATCAGAGATTGAGTTTATCCAAAACTGGACTTCAAAAAAAAATTACCTCTTCATAAAAACAAAACAAAACAAAAAAAAATGGGCTTCACTCTTTATGAGGATTGGTTTACTCTGGTTCGCTCCCATTTCTCTACTGGGCTCTAAATTCCCATTTCCCCCCCTCAGTCTGGTAAGACTGCTGGAAGCACTGCTCAGATTCGCTGTCCTCAGCCGTTGCTTGTGAACCAGATAATGGTCGTGGGGGAAAGTAGGATGAATGTTGAGCTCACTGTTTGGTATCTGCCTTTTCTCAAGAATCTTAGCCCCTTAAGTCCTAGTAGTCTCGGTAGTCCTTTCATGCCTTCAAACCTAATATTTTGTCTGGCTTTTCTAGTTGTCCTTGGCTGATGAATTGGTATACAGCAAGTAGGTCTACCATTACAAACTCTAAGATATATGGTTACATAGGAAAATAAATTTAAGAAGGATACGTATGTGGAGCGCCTGGGTGGCTCAGTCACATAAGCATCCAACTCTCGATTTCCGCTCAAGTCATGATCTCACAGTTCATGGCATCAAGCCCAGTGTCAGGCTGTGTGCTGACAGTGTGGAGCCTGCTTGGGATTCTCTCTCTCCTTCTCTCTCTGCCCCTCCTCCACTCATGCTGTGTGTGTCTCTCTCTCAAAATAAACATTTTTTTAAAAAAGAAGAATATGTATGTGATCCTATATTCATTAAAATCAAAATATTGATAAATTGTTAGAAGAGAATGCATAAGAGTATCATGAGAAAAAGGAGTCGTCATCTATTTACATTGGTTACATATCATTGGAGTGTTTCTTTTTCTATACTACGTATATTTATAATGTTTGGGCTTCAGCATTCGATGAGGATATATTCATATATAAGAGGAAAATAATAAGGTCTTTTCAAAAAATTAAAGAAATAGAAATAGCATAATACATAAAGTAGCTGGAAAGTGAGCTTGTCTTTACTTCTGTTCCCTAATTTGGGAAAGCTGAACTAACAGAATATCCACCTATATAGAGAGAGATCATGGCTAGCCTTATGCTATATTTTACCAAGTTTCCCCTTTGTAAGCTTAATTATGGAGGGGCTTCTTAGTTAAGGGATTTTCCAGGTTGATGAGTTACCTGTGGGAACTTGAAATTACTTACGGGGTCTTGTTATCTACTTGATCTTCAAATAAAAGGGAAACCAAAATTATAGGAACGCTCCAACTTTAGGAAAACATTTACTTAATCAAACTAACTTTAGCACACAACGAATTAAAAAGGAATTTCTTCTTGGGAAGAGAAGATACAGACTTACAGACTGCTACAATTTATAAAAGGACTCAATTTGAAAACTCCATCCATTGTTTTGCCGATGTTTTGCCGACAACACTGAACTCCAAATCTGGGAGTTAGTACTAAGAGGAGCTAATTCTCATCTTATTCATTCTACCCACGTTTCCAGCCTTTCACGATCATTTTGAGTCTGAATTTTGTCTCCAACTATAGGAAGCGACCCTTCCATCATTTTATCAACTGAAAATTCAGCAGGCATGTCTTCTATGTCCTAATCTATTTGTTAAAATTTTGGAAAAATAAAAAATATCGGAATCAAGGGTGGAATGAAGTAAGAGTTACTAAATGCTTCTCTGCAGGTTGTCAATAATAAATCAACATCCTTTGGGTATGATTGTCCCGTCTACTTCAAATCCACCTAATACACTGCATAGTTATCCTTATTTCCTTCATCTCACTAGGACTGCCAATTACTTCATTCCCATTCAAATCCTCTCCTTGGCGAATTGATTTAGTCACAGCCCCTAAGAGCCAGCCCTTAGGGACCTGGCCACATTAGATTGAACCGAGGGTGAACCGACTGAGCCAATCAGATCTTCTATCTCAAGAGCTTAGTAAAGACTTGATAAGGGAGTAGATCTTAAAAGTTTTCATCACAAGAAAAACAATGTGAATGTGTGAGGTGACGGATGGCAAGTAAACCTAGTGTGGTAACCATTCTGCAGTATACACATAGATTAAGCGATTATATGGTACACCTTACACAACTTACACCATGTTGTATGTCAATTACATGTAAATAAAACTGGAAGCAAATGAAAAGAGAAATATGACATGAAGTCTGAGTCTGCTGGCTGTAGGGAGCTAAACAGGAGGGTCACGTGACTTAGGGGCTTGGGGCCCCCATCCCGGGGTACCATGATGGGCTGTGTACAAGCAGAAGAGTAGGGCTGATCTGTAGGGAGAAAGAAAAGACCAAAACATACATGCTGAGAGAAACAGAAATTTGAAACCAGAAAGAGGGAAAAAGATGAAGAGAGTAGCTGTCTGTTGGCTCCCAGTTCCCATGAGGTGTCTAACTTTATAACCCGGACTTTGATTCTGTGAGTTTTTCTGTAGTTTTAAAATTAACTCCCTTTTTGGCTTGAGCGAGTGTTGCAACTTTGTTCCCTCCAAAAGTCATATGCTGAAGCCCTAACCCTCAGTACCTCACAATGTGACTGTGTTTGGAGATAGGGCCTTTTAACAGGTATTGAAGTTAAAATGGGGCTGTTGGGGTGGGTCCTAACCCAATCTGACTGATGTCCTTCTGGAAAGAGATTAGGCCAGAAAGCGAAACCGAGGATGAATGAGGCCACAGGGATGGCCGCGGGAAAGTGGTCACCTGCAAGCCCGAGAGGGAGGTCTTGGGGGAAACAAAACCGGCTGGCACCCTCATCCGGAGCTTCTCCTTCCAGAACTGTGAGAAAATATATTTCTGGTGTTTCAGCTCCCTGCTTGTGATAGATGTATTGCATAGAAGTCTGGCGAACTATTATCGCAAGTTCAAGTGAGTTTCAATTGTATGAGCAGAAGACTCAGACTTAATTGGATCCAAGGATAAGAACGTGAATTATTCCCCATAACTAGAAAGAGCTCCGGGGTTGGTTAATTCAGAGACCCATGACATTGTCAAGGATCTATGTTCTTTGCGTGTTTCCGTTTCGCCATTCTCATATCGTATGTCAGCTCTGACCTGAGGTTGGATCCCTTCACGTTGACAAGGTAGGCGCAACATTGCCAGACGTGATATTGTCTGGAAGGAGAAATTATTATGTCTTTTTGAATGTTTGTTTTTAAGAGCAACAAACCCTTCTCAGAAGCCCTGCTGTGCTCTTGTTTATGTCTCACGGGCCCAAAACGCATCAGAGCCAATGAAAATGGGGCTGTGATGACAGCATCCGTCCTGAATGATGGATTCAGGCCCCGTGGAGAAGGGCGGGACCTACATAAAATGGAGGTAGGGTTGCACAAGGAGAAGAGAGAATGAATTTGGAGTAGGTAACGGACAGTGTCTTCCAGTGTCTTCCAGCGGGACCTACATAAAATGGAGGTAGGGTTGCACAAGGAGAAGAGAGAATGAATTTGGAGTAGGTAACCGACAGTGTCTTCCAGGTTCCTTTTACCAAGCTTTCCTAGACAGCAATTGTATGTACAAGATTATCACGGAAAATTTTGACAGAGGTGTGGCTGAAATGGAGATCCTATTTTTAATATCGCTCAAATGACTGACGGTCACATGTCACATGGCTTGAATTAGAGATCTAAGGCAGTAAAATCATAGACATCCAGGGTCAGATTACAAGGACCTTAAATGTTAGGGGGCAGGAGGAATTTGAAATGGAAAAATCTATAGTAAAATCTTAATCTAATACGAGGTAAAGATATTTTGGGAAGATTGCTCAAGCGCTAATTGCGGAAAACAATTCACAGGGAGCTTAACTAAACAGCCTACAGAGACCAGGCTCCATTTTGGATTCATTCACTTCCCCTCCACCGGTGTAGACTGGGTCGGTGCCATGTGGCAGGCTGTATCCTCGGCCACAGAAATCAGGGAATGAGCAAGACAGATCCGGTGCTTTTCCTTGTGTCATTTCAAGTCAGGGGGATCTTTACTGATCAGGATGGGCCAGGCTCTAGTAACTAGTAAACACTGATATCTCATGGGTCGACACTATGAAGATAGATCTTTGCTCACGTACCTTCTGGGGCTTGAACGGCCCTCCTCTGTCTTCTACCTATGGCATCTGGACTGCCTGGCCACCAAGGACACCACGGGAGGGCAAGAGAGGTGCATGGAGAAGATGGAGGAAGCATACCAGCTTTTAGTCGTCTCAACCTGGAAGAGAACACACGTCTGCTCAGAGTCCACGCCCCAGAACTGGTCCTATGACCTGCTCGCCTACTGGTAAGACAGGTTGGGAAATCCATGGTGGGGGCTGGGGAGCAGCACACGAACATTTAGTAAACAGCAACCGTCTCTGCCGCGGGATTTTATAATAAATACCTCAGGCAAAGACTTGTTTCTTCTTCGTTCGCTTAAGAAGGTGTACGAAGCAAGGGGTGGTTATAGAAACATCATTTTAATGGCAACTTCCGCTTGAGGAGAAAAAGTATCGCATTAACCTGGCTTTCAGACAGTGGGTAATAGGACGAGATAAAGAATAACAGGTCAGTACTAAAGCAAGGTGACACTTTTATTTCTTTGCCCTGCAGTGATGCAGTAGAAAGAAGAGACCTCGATTTGCATCTCCGCTCCCATGCGCCACTTTTGTGTCCTTAAGCAAGTCATTTAACCCCTGTGAGCCCACTTCTTCAACTAAAATAGAATGGGGATAAGATCTCAGAGAGATGTCACGAGGATTAAAATTTAAAAAACTAAATATATATGCGTATGCAAATATCTACCTTGTACCTCAACTGGCACAGGGTACGAACTTGTTAGATGTTAATGAATCTGCCGCAGATGAGTTCAACAAACCTGTGATGAGAACACGCAGTCCTGTTTTTCATGTCATTCCCCATCAAATCTAACTTGGCCGCCTGGCCCTCGAGACTCCACGGTGCTTCTCCGTCTCCTGCCATCTATCTATTCCCCGGACAACTTCGCGGCATCCCATCTCACCAACCCCTTCTCTTCCACGCTCCCTCACCGCTCCAGCTAACCAATTTTACTAGTTTTCAGACTTTCATTCGGTCTCCAAGAAAACCCAACGCAACAACAACAATAACAACCGAACCTCTTCTGTGTCACTGACCCCATTATGGAAATACAGGCCATTCCCTATGGGGGGGTCATCCTTTGTGCCCCATTGGCATCAGGCGTGGCCATCCACCGGCTTTGACCAGTGATGTGGGTGGAAGAGATGCGAGCAGACACTTGGAGCGCCGTGGCATGCTTTCACAATCTCTTCCTCTGCCACAAGACAGCTTTGGTCCTGAGATGAAAGTGAGCAGGGCGGCAGCTGCCTCTTGGTAGGCAACGTGGGTGACCAGCAGCCCTTTGCGGTGGTGGCCCACTAAAGGCATTAGGGGGTACTTGTTACTGTAGCATAATCAGTCCAAGAAACGGCCAGTATGACCTCATATCCCCACCTCCCATATGACTTCTTCTCTTTAGTAACTGCGTTGGCAACCTCTCTTCCCTAGGGCACTTTTTTATTCCCCTTGCCTCCCCTAAATGCTTTTTACTTTCAAATGTCTTCTCTAGGAAGCTTCCCCGATCATCCTGATCATAAATGGTCTCTCCTTTCTCCACGCAGCATCCTAACATGTTATCTGGAATACCTGTAAACAAATGTTTGCTGACTCTATCAAGGAAGGAATGCTTCTCCCATGACATGAAGAGGAAATTTCATTATTATGATAGTTTCCCCATGTCTTAAAATCTAAAGGGTAGACAACGATCACGTTTTTTCTTTCTACATTTCTGGAACCCTAATGCCACATACTTACAAGAGTAGAGTAAGAACTGGTTGAATAATAACTGACATGAGTTTCAGTTTTGGGTGAAATGGAGGAATCACAGGCTTAGGCCCTATGTCTCCCACTGAAAGCAGTTATAATACTCGGTACTTCAAGCACAATACCGGAAACTCGTTCGGTGATGTTTCTAGAATATAAGCGCTTAATCTTTCGGTGAAACAAGAGTTGACATGTGGCTGCGGACTGCAGACTAGGTTTCTTTAGACCGATTAAACGCAAAAACTTCTTTCTCTGGGCCTGAGAATTGGCCAGTCCCATACATGTTAACCGGAAGGTTGGACCTTTCATGGTTATAATTTTGTTGCTGTGTGGGTATGGGAATGGCCAACAAGACTCTGTAGTAATCTCTCCAGATTTCTGGCTGCAGCATCCCCAGTGAAAGGTGGGGAGAGGCACTTGACGAGAGACCCCGGGGGATCAGAAGGAAAAGAAAAGGTGAGGAGAGCTGGTCAAGGCAACTGTCGCATGGCGGTCTGCACACCTCGTGACAGCTGGCTTCGTTTTACAACGAAAAAGGTAGTTTTTGAGGAACCGTAGAGGGTCCTTCTTGAGCAAACAGTCATGTGTTCCTGGGGAAAAATAAGACAGTTAAAGACATAGGAGCCAGGACAATAAATGAACAACTCGAGGAGAAAAAGTTGCATGTAGATTTTAGCTTCAGGACTAGAAGGATCCAGAACACTCATGGAATGTGCGGTGGGTGAATGGAGGAGGAATACAAAAGGGGAAAAAGAAGGCAGTAGGTGGGAGCAGAGGCCAACCTTAGGCCCAGCCACACAAGTTACGAGGGTGTCCCTTGTTCCTAGGGATTCGATCTGAAGATGTTTCAGTCAGGCGCTGGTTCCGAAGAGTCGGCCACCATCATGGTTTTCACGTCCTGCCCACCCTGGGTTTCTGGACTGTGTGGGTTGCGGCGAGCTGGGGGAGTGGAGGTGGAATGACAGCACTGTTTCAGTGCACAACTCTAGGGGGCGCCACCCACCCTGCATTTATGTAACATAAGGAAGTGGAATCCTCCTTTGCCACCAGTAGCGTCCACAACAGGGAAACACGATGTTTTCCCAGAACCACTTGCCAACAGCACCTTTTGATTTGAGTTCTATTACGTATTTAAGAAATCTTGGGGCGCCTGGGTGGCTCAGTTGGTTGGGCGTCTGACTCTTGATTTTGGCTCAGGTCATCATCCCAGGGTCGTGGGATCGGGCCCTGCACTGAGCCCTGCATCAGGCTCCTGGCTGAGTGTGGACCCTGCTTGAGATTCTTTCTCTTCCTCCCTCTGCCCCCTCTCCCTCGCTCTCTGTCTCTCGATACATAAATTAATTTTTTTAAAAGGCATTCTGCAGGTCCCAAAGCTCTCGTTCAAAATTTTAAATATTTTCCTTTCCTTCCACAAGTTGTTGACACAGGACACGCTGAGTAGATAAAACTAAATGATTTTACAGGCTGGCGTTAAAACGACAAGCTCTTTTGCTAACTAGCCTCGCTTCTTTAAACACGCTTTTAAACAAAGCGCAAATCCTCTGCTCTGACTTGTAAAACATTTAATATTTTGGATCTACGGCCTTAACGACCATCTAAAAGTCAGCCGGCTGGACAATGGGGAGCTGCCGGAGGATTATTCATCCTTCTCAAAGCCATGAGGTGGCTCTTTCTCCGGGGTCAAGAGGTCAAGCTCCGCAGCATCAATTTCGCTGAGTTTCTTTGTTATAAATAACAAACGAGGTCATTTATTTTCATTTTCTTGTTTCTAATTGCGTGCGTGTACTCCCGAGGATGAACTCCAGAAACAGGTGGCGGGAATACTGGGGAGAAAGCTCGAAACTGTTCCAGAAAGGAGGGCGCGTCCCACTCTGGCTAAACAGTTTGATGAGTTAGAGATTTCGTCACTGCGGGATACGCACCTGCACGATTACTCGAAAAGCAAACACTCATCTGTTTGGCACGCACAGATCTATGTAAATTAGGGGAGACTATTTTGCTGCCAGTCCTCGGCTGTTTTGTGATCAAATGCATTGTTTCTCATTTCTTAAGAAACGGAATCTCTATTAGACTCTGTTCTTTCCTCGGTTATTTTGGCCATTTTATGCTTTTCTGCGGTTATTAATAATAACATGCTGTATGAATTCGGCCCAGAAACACAGGCGCCTATCAAAGCAAGGATGTCATCAGAGGCTCCAACTATGAGTGATATGTACGAGCGATGGTATACAGACCTGTCATGGGAAGGTTTAATTAATATCTGCTTCATAATTTTCTCTCCTTAATGCTCCTTCAGCTGCCCCTTGGTGAAGAATAAAAAATGGACACCCCCCCCCCACCCATTGTTAAGAGAGTCCGGACCCTCAGCTTTCATTGTTTGGCAGTGGTGTTTGTGGGCCATACTGCAGGGCCCCTCCTGCTGGGAAAACTCTGAGCTTTCTGATTTTCACTCCTGTATAAACCTCCTCCCCCATCGCCACCTTTGTCTCTTTGGGGGGGCGGGGAAGGTTTTCACTTGAGCAAAATAAAAACTACCCCGTATTTGTTTCTGGAGTGTAATTATAAACTTCATTGTACATTCTTCCTGGCTTTGATGCTTATCTTGAAGAGTTCAGTGAAAATAAATTGTTTTTATGAAAGCAGAGAAACCATTTGATAAACACGCTGTCTCTGAAAATTGTTCCTGCAAAAGAGGTCATTCTTTCGCTTCAAAAGAAATAGAATATATTTCAGAAAACAGGCAGGACAACGGTTTAGGATTTCTGTGAATACAGGATATGTTTTTTTTTTAAGGCAGGGTGTAAACACACTGAAAACTGCACACCTCCCGACTGTGTCGAGTGTATTGGTTTTTAAAATAGCTTTATTGAAGAGCTACTTAGGTCACAAGCAAATACCTGCTGCATTTCATATTGCTGGGAATGAATTCTCAGCACAGTACTTTTTTGCTAACAGGGGCTTGGGGGGTTAGCATTCCATAATTACTATATATCTGTCAGAATCTATGGGTGTATCTATTCTTAGTAAAAGTAATAGCCAACTGAGAAAATGATTGGTTTTTCTAGAATTCTCCTTGTGCCTGGTAGTACAGAGACCAGTATGGCCAAACTTGGTTGCAGTAATGTGAGAAGCAGCCTCATATATGTGTGTGTGTGTATATGTATATATGCAGTAATGTGAGAAGCAGCCTCATATATGTGTGTGTGTGTATATATACATATATACACACACACACATATATATATATATATAGTGAGCTTATTTTTTTCCCAATTTGCTCATGTTTCTATATTTTTTGACCTAAGTAAAAAAATCAAAATAGATATTTCCAGACCTGAAAAGTTTGGATTCACTGAAAACTGAAGCTAACAATGACAATGCATGAGGATTCCCCCCCCCCGCCCCGCCCCCAATATAGTTCCTGTGTGAACTCTCTCCTGATGATTAGTTTTAGAGCCTTCTCTGGAGATACGTATTGAGGGTCCCAAGCTTCCTCTATCCCATGTATACATTCACTGCTGTGAGAGCCTTGGTAGGTCTTGACTTGATTTTATCTGCAGGTGATTTAGAGTATGAGTGAATGTCCAGTGTTGATTCTCTGACAGGCAACTCCAAATTTCACGGAGATGAGTTATACAGATACTAAGAATCCATGCTGGATAGAAATGCTATGCTTTATGACAGGAAGCCAGATTCAGACATAAAACCAAATATAAAATGTTTTACCAATACGATACATTAGCTGTTACTATGGGAATAGGATGAGAAGAAACTTGAGTAGTTCTGGCCTTGTTAATTTCCATTTGGAGCTGCTGTGAATTTGGCTACATTACATATTGCAAACAAGGATCATAATATTTGGATAGGGCTTTTCGTGACCAAAACTCAAGAAAATTACACTGTATATAATGCTTAATGGGATCCTCACCTCCTCTGGGCAAGCAATTCGCAGAGAGGTGAAATTACTATTCATAGATCCCAAAAAGCTGGGGTCTCAGTATGATCTTTGGGTATAAAGTTCGTCAGGTTTAATGCAGTCCTCGTGGGAACTTTCTTTCTTAATTCAGAGACAGATAAAGTAGAGAAATAAAGTTTTTGAGTTCTGTCAAGATGTGAGTAGTTTTCTCATGCTCTCTCTGCTTTCATTAAAACAATCTATTTCCACTGAATTCTTCAAGATAAGCTCGTTTATTCCCCCCCCCCTTTTTTTTTTTAGAGATTCTTGGATATTACCTCCCGTTCAGTTGGAAACATCAAGCTAATAAGACTGACAGTTTTGACCCAAATCGTACAAAAACCCGACAGGGATTTTCTTATGCCCAGAAGTTGAATTTTGACTGTATAATTGATTCTCATGCTGCCCTTCTAAATCAGTAACTGCCAGCACTGTTCAGCATAAATTCAAAGCATGTTTAAGATACGTTGTTGGAGAAGTTTCTTCCAACTCAAGGCCAACCCAGTACAAAGGAAACCTTTGTGGCATTTCAGAAACAAATGCTGACAGCCTGAAAAAGGTGACACCCTTAAGAATGACAAATAGCATGGCAGTTACAATTGCATTAACGTTTTTAAAAGCCTCACTCCAAAGTTTTTAATGGATGGGTTTCAAATCCACTAGAACCCTTAAAATTAGATGGTATTCTGAATGCAGTGGAGAGTTTGCTCAGATCGGCTCTCAACGTATAATCTAGTTGTGTTGCTGTGTTGCGTACAAGAGATTTAAAACAGCAGGGCACAGAAGACCACTCCCCCCACACACATACACACACCATCAAGTAGTTTGTTCTTATTCACACGATAGGTCTTGGGTTCCCTCTTCCCAAATCTTACCTTAACCAGCTTCCTTGGGAATGCTTTTCCACTATTAAAACATCTGTTTTCCCTCCCCCTCTCTCCCTTTCCTTTCTCCTTCTCACTTGCCTTTGTGTAAATGGATATTAATTTATTGCAAACCACCTAAGTACCAAGCACGGAACAAGGGTGTTGGGATACAGCTGTGGCCCAGCTCTGGCCCTTCAGTGCGTGTCCTACACCCACCCTTGAGCTTTCTTTTACCAATAACCATGAAGGCGCGGCGGCTGGCATCCCTCCCACGGCATGTGAACTTGTTTATCAGATTTCTTCTCTCCATAGCAGTGTGAGTTGTGACAGGACGGGGTCTCCAGGCCAGGTGAGTGGATGGGACAGAGCATGCGTATACGTGTGTGTATGAAAATGTGTGTGTGTGTGTGTGTGTGTGTGTAGCAAGACAGGTCCAAACCATAGCCTCCTTTGACGATTTCCACGTGTGTCATCTGGGGATCCTCTCTCACTCACAAGTGCCTAACCCAGTGCCTGGCGCAGAGGAGGCAAGCAAAAAATGGCTGCTGAGTGCCTGGAGGCCGTGGGCAAAACCGTCGGGTGGGCAGCCTTCCCGAATGACCTGTTTCTGTGCTCGCCGATGTTTTTTCATTCCAAATGCCTCAACATACAGATCTTCAGACTGCCTCAGTTTCTTCCCTGCCCCCTCTTTTTAACAGAGATCTCCACTCAGAAATCAGTTACCCAAATCATCATCATAATAAAATAGTGACTGAAGAATATTGGTTCCTTCTCCAAGGCATTTGCATCTTAACAGTGAGGGGATTTTTCCGAGGAAAGCCCTTTCAAAACCAGGGCCGGGAAGGTGGTGCTGGATATATTGCCCGGCATTCCTCCCTCCTGGGAGCCTCCTGGGAGAAGGTTCTCACTTCGCTTTCTAGTGTGTACGGCTCAGGGCTCCATGCAAGCCGTCAGCCCCCATGCAATTCCTGTTCTGGCAGCTAGTGGGGTTTCCACTGTGAATATTTGTATTCTCGACGCTCGAGGTCTGATTACAAGTTCAGGTTGAAGTCTCTGTGTAACTTTGATTATACTTTCCTTCATCCTGTGCAATCAAGCTCCGATTGCTCCGGAGACACAACAGAACCAGCACAAGGTGCGAAATGGGAGTGTGCAAAGGAACGCTCGGCTTCCTAAGCCTTTTGGGCTCCGGTTAACAACTATCTGGGAAAAAAATAATTTCTTTTTTGGTACCTCAGATCAGCAGGCTGCCCCTCTCCCGCGGCCAGATGCTGCTCTATCCGCCGTCGTTAAGCACTAATAGTGAAACTTAAAAGATGTTCTCTTGCGAGACAACAGGTGGCCACTGCAACCTCCCGCTCTGATTGGTGGAAAGGCCACAGGCGCCCAGTGGCCCAGGGAAAGGGCCTCCACTTCTGCGTTTCAAGAACCTGCTCGATGGGGTGTTGTCCTGATAATATCTCAGCTCGCTGCCAATTTGTGCAACCCGCTGGGCCATTAGGGAGCGCCGCTGGGTTGTCAAAGTTAAATGGAGCCCCGGGAAAGAGGACCTAAGCTTTTTCGGAGGGGGGGGGCGCGGGGGTTGGAGTCAACCCAGGGACAATGTGAGCGGTTGTTCCTTTCCTGAATACACACCGCTCTCTCGGGCAGTATCCAAACACACGTTTCGGCTAGGAGAAGGGCAAATACACAAACTTTCACCTAATTGACGTTTATTTTTCCTGCTTAGTTCCAGAGAGAGAATATTGGGTGAAGGTACATATACAGGTGTCACCAAGCGGGAGTGTGTCCTTTGGAGGACAGAAGAAAGGAAAAGCAACCCATCTGATGCCTGTCTGAAAAAAAAGTTCAGGCCCTGGTCCAGCCAAGTGTGTTCAGGGAAGGAAAGTGTTAGTGAGTGTCCGCTAAAATATTTGAAAATTTCTCCCTTCCGGTTGAAGCAGCTCCTAGATCACCAAATTGGGGAGTTGGGGGGAAAATCTCACCGCCGGTCCCTAATGTTCTCATCTACCAATAAAGTCACTTCCCTTCGCCAAGGCTGAGGGCCAAACTCTCAAATTAACCCAAAGCAGTAAAGGGAGGTGGGGGGGGGGGGAGATTGGAAGGAGGGAGGGAGTGGGAGAGAGAGATAGCTTAAAGACAGAGAAAGAAATAAAGAGGAGGTGGGTGAGTGCAGTCTGAGGAAGTTAATCACCCAGAACCTTTTAGGAAAATGGGGACATTTTCTCTCCGAGAGCAGTGAATGATCCGCCTAGATCCAGTTACTCAAATGCCTTTCGAATACAAACAAGAGCGAAGGAAATACGAAGAGAACCGACACGAGGCTTAACCCGGGAAGCTTCGAGTCTGCCTACCTGTGAAAGGTCAGGCCCCGACACCCCTTCTGGAAAATACCACAGGTGTACATGGGGGTCCCGGCTCCCGGCAGGCCCTCCTGGCTGCCCGGCTAGGTGCCTCCAGGCAGAGGACATTCGTCCGGGAAGAAGAGTAGGGTAGACGGGCCGCAGGACCCGCACCACGAGGGACGAACCGGGGGCGAGGGAAGGAAACCCATGGCACGAGCGGTGGCGAGGGAGGGGACGGCGTGGGGAGGCCGGTGGCAGGAGCCGGGGGCCGAGGGACGCGGGGCTCGGAGCGGGGGGGGGGGGGGGGCGGGAGGGCCACACCGGGCACCGGGCTGGCGGCGGGCCGGCCGAAGCGGCCGAGGAGAGGAGGGGGGCGAGGAGCGCTCCGAGGCATCGGGGACAAAGAGGACCGGAGGGGGAAGGGGGGCGAGGTGGGGAGAAGTGGGGCCCCGGGGAGGGGGAGGCCGCGGCGCGCGCGACGGGCACCGCGGGAGCTGCGCGCGGCGCGGGGTGAGGCGCGAGGGGCCGCGCGGGGCAGGGGCCGCGGCGGGGCGGGGTCGGCGCGCCCGGGGGCGGTCCGGGCCGAGGAGCGCACCGGCGGGGCGGGCGGCGCGCCAGCTGCCCGCGGTGGGAGGGGCGGAGCGGCGGCGGCGCGGGGAGGGGACCGGCGGCGGAGGCAGGAGGGGGAGCGGGAGGGGAGGGGCCGGGCCCCTTGTCTCCGCGGCTCCTCGGCTCAGTCCGCCCGGGGAGGAGGAGGAGGAGGAGGAGCGGGGCCAGCGCCGCGGCCGCCGCCGTCCCAGCCTCGCCCCGCGCACCTGAGCCCGCCGCGCCGCCCGGGCCCCCGCGCCGCGCCCCGCGCCCCGGGCGCCCGGCCCGCGCGCAGCGCTGCCTCGGTGCCCCGGCGGGGCGCGTCCCCCGGGCCGCCTCCCGCTCTCCCGCGGCTCGCGTGGCCGCGCCTTTGTGTGCGGCGGCCGCGGCTCCCGGGCTCCTCGGGCTCCGGCCGCGGCGCCCCTCCGGCCCCGAGCCCCGCGCGCCGCCCCCCGGGCAACCCCGGCCGGGCGCCCCCGACGGTGGATCTAGCGGCTTCGAGGAGGCGGGCACCGGCCCCGGCGAGTCCCAGCCCCGGCCCCCCGGCCCCGGGCCCGGCTCCGGCATGGATGTGAGGTTCTACCCCGCGGCGGCCGGGGACCCCGCCGGCCTGGACTTCGCGCAGTGTCTGGGGTACTACGGCTACAGCAAGGTGACCGGGCCGGGGTCGGGGCCGGGGGGAGGGCGGCGGGGCCACCTCCCCATCCCGGGCGCGCCCCGCGCTCCAGCTGCCCGCCCGCTGCACTTTTCTCTCCCCTCTCCACTCCTTTCCCTTTGCGCCCTCGTCTCTGTCCAACTCTCTCGCTCTACTCTTTCTGCCCTCTTCCACCCTCCTTTTTGTCCCTCTGCCGGCGCTCCGCGCTCTCACCCCTCACCCCCCTCCAACCCCGCCGACTCTCGCTTGCCTCCCCCAAAGAAGCCAAGACCGGCCCAGGGGCTGAAAGGGGGGGGGGGCACGCGTGTGATTCTTTGTTGTTGTTATTAGTAAACACGACAGCAGCGCCCCGGAGTTGGGGGGGCAACGTAGGAGTCGGCGATCTCGTGGTCCGACGACCTCGCCGCCCTCCCCCCACACCCCCCGCCCCGCTTACCTTCCCCGCGCACTGGAGAGCTGGACCCGGGGCAGCTCGGGGAAGGAAAGGAACAAACTTTTGAGCGTGCCCTGGATTGAACGGAGGTGGGGAGGGGGGTCGCGGAGTGCTGGGACCCCCGCAGGTGGCCTTTGCTGCCGTCTCGCTGGGGCGCTTTGGACCGCGGAATGGAGGTGCCAGGCCCCTCCCTGGTTAGCGCCAGCGGCTTCTCATCTTTCATTTTTGGGGAGGGGTAAGTTTTGCATTTCGGGGAGATCAGGCTTTGGAGACCTCCCCACCACGCCCCGGCTCACCCTACCTCCTGCTCCCCCTCTCCCCCCGCCCCCCGCGCCAACTTCGAGGACCGAGCGTTTCAGGTGGGCGAAGGTGGGTCTCAGAAGGGCGGCATGCGCAGCTCGGACCCGCGAGTCGGTGCGGGAGTCACAGCCCTTGGGCCAGGGCGGCGCGATCTCCCCTTCTCGGGCTTTCCTGCAGCCCCCCAAGGCCAAGCTTTGGAGGAAACATCACCCCGAGGGCGATGTTCGGAGAAAGAGCAGTGCTCGGGATGGCCTGTGCCTTTTGAATGTGGTTTTTCTTTCTCCTTCCCCCCTGCTCCTCCCTCCTCCCCCTCCCCCTTTCTTTCAAATCGTAGTTTGTTTATGATTGCTTGGATAACAGAGGAGGAAATAAAGGAGCCGCTGGAAGAAAGGTGCCATACAAAACTAATGAATAAATAACAGGGAGAGAAGGAATTGGATCAAGAGTGAGGAACAGTTTGCTGTGCCCCGTGGCTGATGGAGGCTCCAGTTCCTTTCTATTTGTTTATACTCCGTTCCCAACTCCGGTGCTGAAGTTTGTGAAAGACCATCGGGGTCTCTCTGCCTCACCCTGTGTCCTCGGCGTCCAGGCCCGCGCCTGGCACCGCGGGCCTCCCCACGAGTATAGAACGAAGGGACATTATTCAGTGTGCTTTAACCCTTTGGTGGTGCTGAGTGGGGGGTGGGGGGCGTTCATGCTCTCAAAATTCCAAGAGTGGTATGTTGAGCATTGAACGGGAAGCAAAAAAGAGGCCTATCGCGGTAGCCAGGGTTAAGGTTTTAGTTTCTGCCCTCTGATTTTGGATTTACTCAGGTTCTTAAATGCTTTAAAAAGTCCCCCTTCCATGTTCAGTAAGGGACTTAGGCAGCCTAATTAAGTATGTCGTGTTTCTGAGAATCCACCTAATTGTTCCAGTGGGGTATTATTTATCTCCTTACAACTTAGCCTTGGGGATGCAAGCCTTGGATAACTGGGCATGCTCTTATGTTTGGAAGCCATTACCTTGCTTAATGTAACTACTTCTTTCTCTGATTTAAGATCAGCAACACTCGAATGACACCAAAATAGAAACCTTTTGTACTAATCCAGTCACTGCAATGCGTGGCAAATCTCTCTGTTCACTGAGATCCCAAGGGTACTTCAAGGGACCAGAGGAAATTGTGGGTGTTTTTGTGTGTGTGTCTTTTTTTTTTCCCCTTTTTTTGAGAAAAGCTATTTTGAGTCCATTTAAACTCAGAGCATTTACTTCAAGGGAGAGCAGAGAAAGCTTGAAAACCGACATTATTTATTGAGATGCTTGTTCAACTTCGGCAGCGAAGATGCAAGTTGGTTTGCTATCATATTTTCTTAATGCAGCTTTTTGCCTGAAATAACCTGGCTTCTTAGTAAATCAGCAAGCTGGTGGTCATGAGCGCTGTGTGTACCGGATTTGCGAAAGTTACACACAGCGCTTATTGTTGGTGGAAGTCAAACCGTACTTATTTTAAGGGATGTTTGCATTTAATTCCTTGCAGATAAAAAAAATACAATGATCTTTCATTTGAGCCCCAGGACTTTATTTTCCTACTCTTAATTTCAGCAGTGAAAAATCCAGTTTGATTCCCTGTAGTTTTTCTTTACAGGGCGAATGTAGTAGAAGACGATGTATTAACTTTATGGGTATAGAACGGCAAATGCTAATGAAGGGTTTATAGCATTTTGTTTCACAGCTAACTTGTCTGTCTAAAGTGGTGCCATTCGATATAGATGTATATTGAAAATGTAAAAACATTTGTTTGCCTGGCATACAAAGACCTATATTTATTTCCCTGGGAACTACCTGCAATTATTAATCTCTTAAGACTTAACTTTTGATGGCGCGTATTATCATTCTGGATGGGAAATGATGGCTTTCAAAGAACGAATGTTGCTGCCCTTTCTTGTCTTAACGACCATCTGGGAAACTTTAGAAGAAACACAGAACCCTCTGCTCCAGGCTTCACAAGTGAAAAGTTAGCGCTTATCTTTAAATTTATTTACAAACCGTGAATAATAGGGGTTCATTCATTTCTGTCTTTAACAAACGACCAGAGTCCTTTGTATAAATTATATGTGTGTGTATTATCTTTACATTCCGTGAGTATATGGATCCTTTTAAAATGTCAGCGCGCAGAAAGTGTACCGGCTACGGAGAATGGATGAAAGAGTTTTGAGGGTTCAAAAGTCCTTGCAAGTAGGAGAATAACTTCAAATAAAATATAGCCAGGATCATTAAAATCAGTTAATAATTCATGAACAGCCACTGATGTGTAAACTTACAGTCATCTCTGTTTTCTAAGGGCTAATTTCCATTTTAATTTCAAGTGGAAAGTCTACTGTTTGAACATTTCTTTTTCTGATATGGCCAACAAATGAAACGAACACCTATATTTTTAAAAAGGGGAGGGGGCCTTATGTTGCTCCAGCGAATTAGCAACCCATTGTCTATATATCTGAAATTTTTCTTTCCCTGGGTTCAGTTTGTCTTTTCCCCAGTAAGAAGACAATATGCTACGTATCAGTTAGCATGTCATCAGAAGTCTGCCACCCTGAAATAAACTCTTATATTTAAGGGGGGTGTGTGTGCAAGGTGAAATCACACAGTGGGTTAATAATGAACTTGGGCCAAACTCAGTATTTCATAGCTCTTTCTGCATATTCTTAGGTGGGTATTTTTTTTTCTTTTTTTGTTTTGTTTTCTTTTCTGAAAATCTTCTATCTTCTTCAAGACCATGGTTCAAATTGAGAATACATTGAGAGGAGGATTTGATTGCAGCTCTTCGTAAGTTGATACCTTCACTGAGTGAGAACTAATGACTTCATTTTAGGGCCCGCCGTAGGGGGGGGTTGAATTTTGAGAGCAGGTTGAGAGATTTTTTTTTTTTTTTTTTACTATAATTTATTGTCAAGTTGGCTTACATGTAGTGTATACAGTGTGCTCTTGGTTTGGGGGGGTAGATTCCTGCGATTCATCGCTTCTATACAACACCCAATGCTCATCCTAACACGTGCCCTCCTCAATGCCCATACCCCATTTTCCCCTCTCCTCCGCCTCTCCCCCCCAAGTGGAGAGATTTCCACGTGAGGTCTTCAAACAAGATATTGAAGCCACCTTGCGAAAGAGATGTAAGGCTTTTCTAAGGACCTTGGACAAGGGGTCATAAACTCAAAATGCCCCCCGGGACAGCCAGTTTAACCTACAAGAAGATAGGGTTTGTGGTCAAGTGGAGAACACGCCCCATGTAAAGGGGGGGCCGTGTTCAGCGTTCGCAGATTGTTGCCATGCCAACATTTGGGCCCAGCATCTCCACATTTTGCAGTTATTTTTCCAAGAGAGTGATAATCTGAGTTTTTATGTGAGATATCCTGAATTTTAAATGTTGGCAGCAAATTCACACATTATCGAAATCAGTATGTGGGACCC
Source organism: Paguma larvata (assembly GCA_030068075.1). Taxonomy (NCBI): domain Eukaryota; kingdom Metazoa; phylum Chordata; class Mammalia; order Carnivora; family Viverridae; genus Paguma; species Paguma larvata. Next base: position 30,357,448 of record CM057841.1, on the reverse strand, counting down.
TGAAAACATTCTTGTGGCCTGTGTGCGGCTTCTTTGCCGTTTTTGGCTTAGACCAGCTCGTATGCAGATGAGGTTCAAAAGTCAATTTTTAATAAGTCGTTTATGGTTTATGGTCAGCTGGTGTATGTGGACAGTTTATGGTTTATGTGGACAGTTTGGACAGTTCCCCTCTCCTGTCCGACCATGTGGACAAGCCAGTTGAGTGCGTACAAGAAGTAGAATCTAACCACTTTCAGGGTACTTCTCATTGAAGAATGCGAATTCTGTCATTCATGAATTTTAGGTCTCAAGTCATCGGACTAGTTCTAGAGCAGGGGCTGGCAAACGGTGGCCCGCGTGCCACATCTGGCCCACTGCCTGTTCTCGCTTGGTTTGTGAGTTAAGAATGGTTTTTATGTTTTTAAATGGCAGAAAAACCCAAAGAAATATAATATTTCATGACTGAAAATGACATGACATTCACATTTGTGTCCATAAATAAAGTTTTATCAGAACGCGGCCCCCCCTCATTTGTTTACATGTTGTCTATGGCTGCTTGAGTGCTACAGAGTCCAAGTTGAGTAGTTGTAACATTTAGTATCTGTCCCTTTACAGAAACAGTTTGCTGACCCCTGCTCTAGATATCAGAGCACTCGATGGTACCAGGATCTTCCTTGGTTCCAAGACTTGGCAGTAGAAGGAAAATCTAGTTAAGATGGTATAACTGGAGAGATTACTATTTCAGAGAATGTTTCTCAGAATGCTTCTAAAACAGTAGGAGCTTAGCCTTGGCTATAACCTAGTCTTAGCTGGTGGGAGGAAGCTTGTACAAGATACTCCAGCACAGCCTCGCCCCAGACCAGTTCAATAAGAATCTTTGGGGGATGGGAACCAGGCGGCAGTGTTTTTAAAGCTCTCTAGGTGATTCCAACGTGCCGCCATGGTTGAAAACTTTATCCGAGGCTAGGGATCCTCTCTGGAGTAAGTAACCTCGAGGGGCAGTAGAACTGGGTAAAGAAGTTTGTGATTGCTCTAAAGTAGACAAGACTTATGACAGATGATTGGTTCTAGGTTGACACTTAGGGCCTTTTCAGGACCTTGGTGGGTCCGAAGCACTGTTAATCTGGCTTCCCTCCACATCGTATCGGATGTTAAAATGCTGCATCCATATCCTGCATTTATTGTTCTATGATGTGTTAATATACCATGTCTGAGTTGATGCTGATTAGTTGACTTAGTTTGCATTTTGTCAGCCTGTTAGTTTTAATTTTGTAGTGTGTGTGTGTGTGTGTGTGTGTGTGTGTTGTGTGGCCAATGAATTTTTTCCCTCACGTTTTAAACATTTTCGTGTGCCCTTGAGAAGCTTGTACTTCTAGGTGACCAGTCTTTGATGACTAATGGATAAAGTAGTCCAGCTGATACTAATTAAAGGTCCATGAACTTACCATTTTGTCACCCCAAACAGTGGAATGTTGATGAAAGCCCTGTGTTCAGTAGAGACTGATACACAGTAAGCCAAAGAAAATTAATTTTAGTTGTTTTAGATGAAGTCAATGAAGGTATGTGGCCACGACATTCAAAGTATGTGTAGGTGCTGTAAGAACTATTTGTATTGGATCACAAACTGTCAGGGGGGGATGCTGAATCCACTTGAGGCCTTGCTTTATCTCATTAGTACCAATATTTAAAAATATTCAATAGTTGTCTGTATCAAAAAAGTCTCTGCATATAAATCTGAATTTTCAGCCCTTCCTCCCTTCCTTCCTTCTTCCTTCCTTCCTCCTTTCTTCCTTCTCTTCTTCCTTTCTTCTTTCCTCCCTCTTTTCCTCCCTCGCTCCTCTTCTTCCTTCCTTTCTTTCCCTCCTTTCCTTCCTTCCTTCCTTCCCTCCTTCCTCCCTCCCTCCCTTTTTTCTTTTAAGAAATAATAAATTTGGCAATCTTGGACCTGTTCCTTATAGGGCAACCTGTTTCTCTCCACTCTAACTTCCTCATGTTCTGCCCTTGGTATTCCTCTCAAGTCCCAGGAGGCTTTGAGTTTGAGTTTGAAAACTTCAAGAACAGATGAAGTTAAACAAGCAGTAATTGTGATGCTCAAACCCTAGCGAAGTGAGGCTGCTGTCACTGGAGGAGTATTCCTTGTGGTGTGTCGGGTAGTAGGTGAATGGAAAAATGTAACTTGTGATCACACTATAAGCAGTGTTTCTCAAGCTTCGGCATGCACAAGAATCACCTGGAGAGCTTTTTATAACACAGACTCTTGGACTTAGCCCTAGAGATTCTGAATCCTGGGGAATAGGCTGGGGCTCCCGCGTGACACTGATGGTGCACCGTCAGTAGCACAGCTCAGAGGGCCTTCCAGTGGTGAGGTAAGGAGTTTGTTCTTTGCAAGAGTTTGTCAGAGTGCGTTGGGCTGCAGGTAACAGAACACCCAACAAACAGTGGCATAAAGCATGAGGACATTCGTTTACTTACAGAGAAGTTGTTAGGCAGTCTCAGGCTATTTTGGATAGAGGCAATCATGTCTTCAAGAACCCTCTTTTCTTTTTATTCTGCCATTCCCGAAGTTTCAGCAGTCTCCTCAAGGTCACAAGTTGGCTGCTGTAGCTGCACACATCACATCCTCACATGATAGCATGTAAAACGGGAAGCAAGGTATGGTGGGGATGGGAGTGATAGCAAAAGTTCTTCTGTACCTCTCAATAAGCAGGAATAGCTTTCCTGGGAGCGGTTCCATCGGCCTCTTGTGATTGATCAGAAATGGATCACGTGCCCACCCCGAGCCCGTCATTTAACTAAAAAGAAGGAGATGGCCGTGATCAGCTCGGATCAATCCCATGTCATCCCGTGGGGACCAGGCACATTGTCACGTGAGCATAGATGATCTTCTATACTCTCTTAGCATGGAAGTGGGCCAGTCGTGTGGTTGGAGTTGTTGGCTGTGAAGGTGGCTCTGAGCTTTTGACTAGCTCACTGTAGGGTCTGACAGGACGTAGGCGGACCAGGGAGGATGCCACTGCCCCGTCGAGATGAAGGTGTGTGAGGATTTGAACCGAGGTGATGTGAACCTGGATGGGAAGGGGAGGACGGCACTGAACAGAGCATCCCTGTCCCGTAGAAGGGAGACAGACGAGGCGGAGGTGACTCAGAGTGTTTGAAGTTGGGCCCTGGACAAACGGGAGCACCTTGAACAGAAGCAAAGAGGTCACGGGAGAAGCTGCTTTGGAAGGAAAGAGAAAGCTGATACTGGACATTTTGGTGGAATAGTCGCGCAGAGACATCAAGTAGGCACTTGGCACCAATGCCCTGGAATTCAAGAGAGCTCAGGAGGGCCAAGGGACCCAACTGGGAGTCCTCCTGTGTGCAGGAGTGATAGAAATGAAAGCGACTCCTCCTAGAGGGGGGGTAGACAGGACTTGCTAGGACACATCCTTGGTTTGAGGTTCCGTCGGTGTGGTGTTCGCAGACTCGCCTCCCCAGGTAGCCCGGCAGTGTTTCCGGAAGTAATGTGTGGAACTCAGGAAACTTGGAAATCCCGCTGTACCATGATGGTGGGTTAAAAAAGGAGTATGTGTGCGCGCGCGTGCATGTATGCACACGTGCCTGTGCGCAGGTGCGCGTGCATGCGTGACAGTATATCCTTTCTGTGTTGAGTTGTTTGAAAAGAAACTTTTTTAAATAGTTGCTATTAAGGGGGGGATGATGTAAAATTTATAATAACATAATTTAAAACCGTATGAGCCACTTATGAGTGAAAACGTTTCATGTTTTTTTCTTTATGTAAGAGGTGCAATTTCAAGTTGGATTTTATGACGTGTGAGTGAAGTAAGTATCTTGGAGAATCTGTTTTGATTGTGCTTAATCAGGAAAGACAGGATTTTTGCTAAGTATGCATATAAATAAAATGTATTCTGAAGGTAGCTTGAGTTCTTAAAAAAACAAAAAACAAAAAAAAATCCAAAACCCTGTTTAAAATATAAATAGACGTTGGTACTCAGGTCTGCATGAGATTCTGATCAGTTTTCTGTACACCCTTTGTAGTACATTATTTTATTTTCGTTGTTTCCTGGGTTTGTATCCTTAATCCTTCCGTAGGGAGGCCATGTTCTCCTAAACGTGTTCCCTGCTTACGTAAAGCACGTCAGCGGTTGGGAAACGGCCCTTCTTGTGTGACTAACATTCTGTCTTTAATCTTAATTTGATCTTACTTCGTTTCTAAAAGAGTAATTTGAATGCCTTGATAATCCAGAAGCTAAACAAACTGGCCGATCCCAAGAAGTATTTGGATTTCGCTCTAAATACATGTTTGAATGATATGGATTCTTCTTTGGGAGAAGATACATTTTAAGCCGGGCCTTTCTGTTCCAAATGTTGGAAGGCCTTTTCTCCATTAACTGATTCGGTTATATGGAAGAATTATATTAAATGTGTTGGAGGTGAGTTTTTTAATATTTCAAATCGACGTGATGTCAGTGACTCTCCCATATCGTGAAAATTTGGAGCAATTTTCCATCCAATTTGTAATGAGCAAGGGATTTGGCGTACCTTAGAGTAGTAACAAGTTTTTCATTTCCTTTTAAAGATCATCTTGGTGCAGGAAGTAGAAGTCCCTTATGCTGACCAACTAGAAAACTTTTCTGAAGTATGTATGATTGGCTGTAAGTTGATTTTCTTGGGGGGAGAAAAAAAAGGATGGGTTAAATTTTACTAGGAATACTGGACCCTTAAGCATACTCCAGAGATCTGTCTTGCTACTCTTTGATGCCTGTGTGTCTGTAATGAGAAACTCAACCCTTATTATTTGGCTTGTATATAAATTCCAATAAAAATGTTTAATGGAAAAGCAGTTAAAACTGCTGTATGAGCGAAAATTCTTTTGATTGCAAATGGGCAGACGTCCTTAAACTGAATTAAGGGGCATAGGGATGGTGCGTTTTGTCTCCGGCATGGCTGGGCCTGAAGTTTCAAGGGATGTTATCAACACTTCCTTACATTCGCCCCGCTCTCATCAGCTTTCCTGTCCGTCTCCACTCAGGTGGCGGGAGGGCGTCCAGCAGGAGCCGCAAGGCACATTAGCACAGCTCAGCCTCCCCGAGAGGGACAGAGTCTCTTTCCTCCTTGTTCCAGAAACTTCTCCGGATTGTGGGACGGACTTGGGTCCTCTGTCCGGGCCCAGAGCCGCACACCCGTCTCAGGAGCAGGGGTGGGTACTGCTGTCCCCGTGGAAGCCACGTGGGCTGGTGGTCTGGAGTGGCGCAGAAAATGCTGAATGGCACGAAGTCTGCCAGTTTTGAAGATTTCTGAGGACTTGAGTTGTCCGTGTTTATTACTGTTCTTTGTGGAAACCAGAGAATGCCTGTGCCTCTTGAAGAGATATGAGATAAAATAACGGTATCTGAGATCTAATAACTATCATTGAGTAAGTACTACTGATTAGGAATGTACTTCCTGTTAGGGGCTGACATTAGATGTGGTCTACCTTCAAGAAACCTCTAGTTTGGTAGGGGAGCAGGTGTGTACACATGAGCATTCATGAAATATGTGTGTGTGAGTGAGAGAGAGAGAGAGAGAGAGAGAGACTCAAGTAGGTAAAAGTGCTCCAGGATCAGATTGGGCAAGAGGAATGGTTTCTGAGGGGTGGTGTGGTCAAGGTTCAGGAGCTCACAGAGGCTGTCAGGCTCGGAATGGACAAGTAGGAAAAATGGGATGTGAGACGGGAGAGGGCAGGAGAAGGAATTCCAGGTAGGGCTTCTGCGTGATCGAGACACCCTGGGAAAGGTCCGGCTGGAGGCCTGGGCAGGATGGTCCCACGGGACAATGTACAGAGAGGAGTTTGCAGCTGTGTAGAAGTTCTCTTTTGGTGGGAGATGCAGTTTTACCCAGCAGGGACTAGTGAAGTGTGTGTGCACGGGTGTGTGTGTGGGTATGGACGTTTGCATGTGGGCTTCTGGATGTGTTTCCGTGTGTGCGTGCGTGTGCGCACCAGTTTGTGGGCATGTGTGTACATAGGGGAGACTGTTTGAATGGAGGGGAGGAAGATAGTAAGATATTTTGAAGACCCCACCTGAGAATGTTTGAAGGAGAGATTAAAGGGGCACAAAGAGAGAGAGTAATGTGATGCTGGGTGGGATGGGTGGTAGGTTGGTGTTGGAATAAAGGCTGTAGATAGAGGGAGATGAGCCTTGAAAGTTGGGTAACCCTTTCTTTGAGATGAGGGGGCAGAAAGAAAAGATGGCTGATATACATCTTAGTGAAACAGACGGTGTGGAAGGGAGGGAGAGAGACAGAGACAGAACAAGAGGGAGAACAAGAAGGAAGCAGGGAGAAAGGGAGATGAGAATGTGGAGGAGGAATGGGTGGAGGAGTTGACTGATAAGCCCAAGATCCATCCCTGCCTGTTTCCACCTCGCTTCTTGCCCTTACGCCCTCCTCTTGACTTTGCCTGTCTTACCACAGGAGCGTGGCCTCACCACTGAAAAATATCTGAATATCTCAAATCTCTACCCGCCTCCCCCCGTTCCTCCAGTCACTGTCTCATTACTTTAGTCATAGCCTGTATCACTGCATGAACTTTTTTTAAGTTTATTTTTTTTTTATTTTGAGAGAGAGGGAGCGTGAGCGGGGCTCTGTGTGTGCTGCCGCTGTGGAGCCCAGGGCGGGTTTCGATCCTGCAAACTGTGAGATCGCAGCCTCGAGCCGAAATCAAGAGTCAGATGCTTAACCAACTGAGCTATCCAAGCCCCCCCCCCATTTGAAGTTTTTGTTAATTCATTTTTTTATGTGTTTTCGGTTTACTTTTCCCCACTAGTATGCAGAACTCCACGAAGGAGGGGACATTTGAGGACTACCACACCTGGCATCTAGAACAGTGCTTACCACATAAACGAAAATACAATGAGGAGTGAACTAGAGATGAGTAAGAATAGGCTCTGGTTCCGGTTTAATCTTTGAATAAACCCATTTTGGACCTACCGTGTGTCAGATACTTAGAGGCAACGAGAACGCAGTGATGATGAGTCGGTGTCCAATTCTTAAGGAGCCGGCCTGTGGTCATAATAACGATCCCTGTGAGATGTTTTTAAGTTGAAATTTTATCTTAAGGTTTTGGATTTCATGTATTTCGCGCACTGCCGGCAGGGAACGGAGTGATGGGTGGCAGGGGTGAGGTAGGGAATCTTGCTCAGGCTGGAATAAGGGAAGAGGGGTTGAGAGAAGGGGAGTTTGAAATGACTGTTTTCAATCCAGGTATTCAGGCTGGTCAAGGAAGGTCCAATGGTCGAGGACAGGGAGACGTCAGTAAAAAGCGAAGAAGAGTCTGGTAACTCAGGGTTGGCCGGCAGGAAAAAAAAAGTGAGTCGCAGTGGTGTAAATGGGGTAGATGCTCCTCTCTCTTCTCTAATGAACTCTGGAGATAAGTAGTCTAGAGCTGTTACTGGGGCTTCGCAGACAACTGGGAGCCTCGCTGCCTTCAGCTTTCCCGTGACCCTGGACTCTTCAGGGTACAACCCTAGGCATCGTACCATCCCTGGTCCAACCAGGAGGAAGGTGTCAAGGGAAAAGGGAGGTTTTCAGGACCTGCCATGGACGCTTGCTTATGTCTCAGTGGCCAGGACTGAGGCGCACGGCCACACCTATGACTTTAAGGTATCCCGGAAGTGCGATCTGTGTCGTGGTTTGCCATGTGCCCAGCTATATACTCCATTGCCGTGGAAGAAGGGGATGGGTGGCTAGGCAGGAACAATATATGTGGTTTAGCAGGCGCATGGGAGTGAGTGATGGCGAGGTCCAGGAAGCCCTTCTTGGCCACTTTCATTTTGAGGTTTTTGCATACCAATCACAGCACTCCATTTTGGTAAACGTCATTCAATATTTTAGTTTTCATTTGCTCTGTGGAGGGTCCCTTTTTGGCGACGCACGGTGATAAGGTAGCTTTTCAGTCTTTCATTTGCAGGGTTTTATTTGGGGCATGCTTAAAAATACCCAGTGATTTATGTTCATTTTTGCAGCAACTGCAAACCTTTATGTCCTGACTTTAATTGATTACCTGTATTTCAGGCCCAAATTTCTCTTCTTTTTTTGAAATACCTCTTGAATTTTTATACTGCCATTTCTCAAGTCCCGACTGTTGGTAACAAAAGTTTCGAGTACAGGTCAGTCTTCAGCCAACACTTTTAAACTAGATTTTTTTTTTTTCATTGCTACTTTTCTTTTTTGATCAAACCCAGCTTACCTCTGACGCCTCCTATCTGCATCTGCTGGACCTTCTTCCCTAGAGACATCAAGTTCTTATGCTCTTTCCTCCTCATTTCCTCCACCGGCCCGTCTTGTTAGCCCTTGACTGTTCTGCAGCCTCAGTTACAGGGACATGTCCGCTGTCCTCAGCACCACCAACCCCCCCAGCCCCCTTCCCTTTTGCTATGCATGTTGTATTGGCCGTCAGGCTGCGGCATTTCTCAACTTGAGGGTGACTGATTCTCAACTGGAGGGCAATTCGGAGATAGCTCCAAATGCTGTCGGAGAATACCTGGGCCTTTGCTGTGTCATCTTTTTGTGTATCTGTTGATTCTCTTGGACCTTCTCCACAATGGACAGTCCAGTGCTTGTCCAGCCGTAGTCCAGCCAGCCTTACCCTCGTTCTTGGAAGGCGACTCTGATCTTTCAGCTTATGGGGAACGTTGATAATTTGCTGTCCTCACTTGTCTGGAAACCAGTTCTCTCATCTTTCCAGACCCAGGGGAGAGCAGTTCCTTGGGACGAATCCTTCCAACGGAAGGATTTCAAGCTGGGTTTAAGCAAAAAAGAAAAGTATCAATTAAAAAAAAAATCTCATTTAAAAATGTTGGCTGAAGATTGACCTGTCCTCAATCCTTTCTGCCGTGTATTCTTGGTTTTATAGGCAGCTCCTGTCTTCCCCGATTTGTTCCTTTCTACCTTCAGATGTACACCCCACGTATGTTCTGACCCCCACCATGGATTTTCCAGTCTTTAGCTTGTCGAGTGCCACCTCCCTTGTGAGAGCTTTTGCTGAGACCTCATTCCATCCACGTTAGGATATGCTTCATGTTTTTGGCCTGACTCCATCCTTTCCCCTTAGATAATGTGAAGTGAAGACCACCACAAATGGAAAACCCTATCACTGCCCTTACGTAGAGGAAAATCCTGAAAATAAACACAAGGGGAGTAAACACTATTGCTGAAAGCGCACTGGAGACCTTGCTTACCTAAGACTTCGCCCTCTGTTTGTTGAAAGGGAGATTTGCAAGTGTGAGGAAGGTGTTGAAGACCCCTTAGCACCAAACTGAGACTTTGTCTTTGATTTTATCTGGGGTGGAAGGAGAGCTTGAAAGGGAATTCAAAACCAGAGGACTTTCTCGACATGTAATGAAAGGCTCTTTGGGTTCGCTGTCTTGGTGCCTCCTACAGCTGTGCTTCTCCTGTGTGGGTGCAAGTCCACTGGGCATCTGGATACAATGCAGATCTGCAGGTCCGGGGTGAGCCTGAGAATCGGCACTGCTCACACGTTCCCGGGGCATGCTGCTGGCTGTCGGCCGCTGGCCGCACTCGGAGTCGTAGAGTCCGAGAGACTACGTACATTCACATGTTTGCCTGATCCTGCGGATCCCTGTTACAACACCTCTCTGAACAGTTCCTCAAACAAGAAATCTTTACTTAGGGTTCCATGTCTTTCCCACCTAGGCTGTCCTCAACACCCTGCATGCTACTTTCCTTCTTGGTTCTGTTACCAAAACTATCATTCGGCTTTTCCTTTTCCTCCAGGGAGCTCCGCCTTGCCAGATTGGACTCCATTCATTGTCAGGCAAGAATATCAAGTGTCTCTTGAGGCCAGATGCCGCCCTAAGCCCTGGGGTTGCCCTTTTCTGATGACTCCTTGAACTCCCTTTTCTACCCTATCCCTGGTTCCCTAACCTCCGGTCTCCCGGGTTCTCTAATATCATCTATTTGGATACTTCTGATTGCTTTTGCTCTGTCATCTTGTCCACCCTCCTGCCTCTTTCCGGCACTGGGGCTGTCCTCGCAAAGCTTGGCTCTTACTCTTTGCCTCTGTGTCCTTTTCCCTTTGTGTGTGGATCTTGTTTTCTGCCTTCAGCTGTTCCCTCGCTGGTACTATTTGTATCAGTTACCTTTGCTGTGTAACAAATTAAGCTTTGAGGCTTAAAACAAACAAACAAAAGCCACATTTACCTCATGATCTGCAAGTCATGTGCATGACTCATGTCATGACTCAGGTACTCATGATCTTCAGTCACAGTGTAGACTGGGTTCTCTTCTGTGTTTGCAGTCAACTGCAGGTTTGATTTTGCCTCTGGATGTTGGCCAGCTCTGTCTGGGACCCCTCATTTCTCCTGCATGGACTCCCTCCTCCAACACGCCGAGGCATACACAAGAGCCGTCCTGGTGGCAGCATTCCGAGGGGTACGCTAGGGCCCTTAAGCCCCGTCACACTCTTTCTTCTACTACATTGTGCTGCCCCAAGCAAGTCTCAAGGGCAGCCCAGATTCAAGGGGAAAGGAAATAATGGATTCCATTTCTTTCAGAGAGGAGCTGCAACAGTTACATTACAAAGGAGCATAGGTACAAGAAGGCGTGAAGAATTGCCTTCCTTTTTGCAGTGTCCCCCAAGACCTCAAGTCCTCACCCCTACATTGATCCGCACCTCTCACCTCCTAGATGGCGGGCAGCTCTGTGCAGGAGGCTACCCCTTCACGGTCTGCTGTCAGTTCACGTCCAAAATGAAGCCCATGGCAACCTGCTTTCCTTCTACTTCCAAAGCTCGTCTTCAGGTTCTTGCCATTTCTTACAGTGTCCCCATGATTTCCAGCTACAAAAAAATTAATTTCAATTACTTGTCCCCTTTCATTCCCTTAATGCGATAAGTCTTCATATTGGCTTTATTTTGCTTTCTAATGATCTCTTTTGTGTCTGTCTTCCTTTTTTCCGTGGATCCCAGTTTAAGCCTCTGCTAGAGCCGCGGGTTCCTCACGGACTCTCTGGGTTTCTTGTATCTCCAATTGAATCTATGCCCCAATTCTGCTTTAATCCTTAGGAGGATATCAGTCTAAGCCATCATTCTCCTTCTAAAAACACTTCCAGTTGCTCGTCTTTGTTCATGGCAGTGCTTTCTCAGACTCAGCACCTTCATTTAGGCCACATCTCCTCACCATTGACGGTACTATTTATTTCAATTTTTGTACATTACTCATTTTTACATTTATACCAGTGTTGCCTAAGGCAACCTTGTATGGCTCACAATAAATAAAAATTACCCATATAATAAATGCATAACTATTAAAATTTTATAAATTAAGCTACATGTGAATTAAATTCGCCCAGCACGCGTAATATTGAGAGAATTGCCAACAGGATAAGTTGCGGTGTCTCCAGTTTGACATTGAGGGCCCTTCATATCTAATATTAAAGTTATTACGTTAAGGAAGAATGAAATTCCTTAGAAAAAAGCTAGTGAATTTTCTTGAATGTTAGAATTCTGCTCAAGGTCATTGTCGTGGGTATAGACCAGCACCACAAAGTGGGATCACCTGACTTCATATTTTTTTGCTTAGTGCTAGACATATTAGTTACTTTGAAAAACTTAATTTGGAATAGTTATTTTCCCCATCCCTCAAAGCCCAGTTATTCAAAATAAATAACTTTCTTTGTGGCATAATAGCCTTGCTCTGTCTTCACTTGTTTATCAAATGGCCTCTTCAATTCTGGCTTCAGGCTTCACTGGTTTCTAACTGCCAGTGGGCGAAAATCGTATACTACATATCCCTATTTTTACGGCTTATCTTCACCTCAGATTCCTAGAAGACACTGTCGTTCTGGTACATGCTACTTTGATCATCTGGACTTCTCTTTGTAATGAGGCACTTTGAAAATCCTGGCACTTAAACCGGTGTATGATGGTGGGTTACAGGTACCATCCCCCTCCCTCCACACTTCTTGAGGCTGGGAGACACTTGTGGAAGGTTCAAGGCAGAAACCAAGGGAAGTCCAAGTTAAGTTAAAGGAACTCTGACAGACTAATAAGAAGAACACGAATAGTGACAACAGAAGACAAGAAGTGTGACAATGGATGAGAAGGATCTAGAAGGTTCTTAGAGAAGGGCGAGAGACAAAACAATATCACGTTGTGGAGAGGAAAAAGAGATGGGATAGTTTTAGGAAATGAGGCCAATTCAGCCTAAAGCGAGCAGGCACTTTAGATGACAGGCCACACCCCATTGCCCATTTGTGGTTGCTTAACTAAAATTTCCCAACGTGACGTAACCTGCCTAGGTTAGAATTCAGCTCTCTGGGGAATTTTTTTTTCTGATGGTAAATACTGCCATCATACTTGATAGTTGACACAGCATTTTTGTCCTTGGGTTTCTTACAGCAGAAATTATGGTCTTGAAGTCTGCTGCTCTGTCCTGATTAAAGGCTTCGTTGTAAGAAATAATGTACTTATGGAGAAGGGCCTGGAGAAGATACAGTGTTTCCATTCATCCAGATAACCTGATCTGATGGGGAGCTTCTGCCAGAGGGAGCGGAGTGCTCAGGATGGCTGGCGCATTGTTGCGAACACGCCTTCACACTTGCCTTCACTGGGGCTCTCACGTATGTGGAATTGGCACACTCACTTTGCATTGAGGGGAATCGTGAGTAATAGTTTTGTGTTCACCCTCCTTCTGGGGTTCTAGACAGATACAACCTTTTACATATCAGAGTGTCCATTTTTATGACAGAGCCCTCTTAGATTACTGTATCAGGAAGAGCTGAAAAAGAAAATCATTTAGTTTGATCCTATGGGTATTATTAATCGTGTCATTCTCATTTCTTTCTTGGCATTCGCTTCCAAGAAGCTGGAGTCCAACATGAAACCAACACGTAACTGACCATGGTAATACCTGCATTCCTGGGCTCTGACCCTCTTGGCTTTACAGCTTTCTTAAGCTTATTTTTTTTTCTTTGCGTTGATTCTTAACGAGTCTTCCCCCTGCTTTTAGAATCAAATATACTTTAAAAAGTCACGCCCAATTCTTTTGTGGAGAAAAGCAGGTTGTGAATACATACTTAAAGTACTCGTACTGCGATGAACATGTTTGTATAGTGTCAAGGATGCTTTGCTTATCTTTCTGTAGGAGAAATTTCCACTTAAAAAAAATTGAAGTCTACTTGTGCCCATGTTAGAGAGCTAAAAATACTTAATACTTCCTCTTTTGGTCTTTCAGGATGAATGTAATTCTCAGTTTATAGCACTTCCTTAAATTTGTTTTTTATAGGATATTTCCCCTGGCATTATGTAATCTACTGAAATGATGAAACTAGAGAAATTGGTATACTCCCTGAGCCTTTAAGTTAACGTGTGAGCTCTCTTATTATTTAAAAAGTACTAATTCCTGAAAGTTCACATCGCGCCATAATCCGCATGTATCTTAATTGAGTAAGACGCAGAGTAAGATACTAAGACCGAGCTAAGATTAGCCTCGCATTGGGGGTTCATCGGAGCAGTTGTCAAGTGTTGACTGGTCTACACCTGCATCCCACGATCCATGAGTTGGCTTCCATGGTTGGAAAGAAGTTTCTGCACTTACCCAAGGCATCTGTCCTTTGAGAAAGCGCTGCCGACTTGGCGTGGGCAAACCCGCCTAGCGCTTTGTGAGCCCTGCTCAAATTGAGAGAAGCAGTTAACCTCTCGTGAACCCGACCTCCGTCTTGGATGGCTTTCAGGTGACTCGTGGCAATGCAGCTCCGCTTCGCCTTTGTCTTGGGGTCACTGTTTTGTTTAATCAGCTTCCTGAAAAGTGGGAAATTTCATTTTGGTAGCTTTGGAAAGCGGCCCGATTCATTCCTGCTCAGGTCGTTGTTGGTTGTGTGTATCGAAGGTTAGGCCCAGGGGGGCCTTTGGATTTCAGTGACTTCACATGTCCAGTGGTTGGCAGGCTGGCGAGCGCAGAAGCCCGTTGGAACCAGTTTCCGCCCCTTGCTTACTGGCTCTGTGATCTCCAGCACGTTCCTGAGCCTCTCAGCGTCCTCATCTCTCAAATGGGCGTTTTACTCTGCTGGGTGCCGGAAAACCAGAGGTGAATGAAACCGAGAAAGTCCCGCCCCACCACGTTTAGATTCTGGGGAGTTATACACCCACCGCCTACATAGGCTATTACACCTACGTGTGTAATAAACATGCTTACCATGCGGAGAATCGTAATAGTATTTACAATATAGAATTATTGGAAATATCGACTAGAAGTCTCTATACGAAGTATTTCTTTAATGTTAGCTATAGTCACCATTATTATTGTCAGATACTGTTATTATCCTAAGATCAGGTAAATTTCTTAACATGTGGATGGACTGCTGAACATAGACTATTGGAAGAAGAATCTTGCCTCAGAACTCTGTGGCAGACTTTTCACTTTGAGCCCTGATAGGCAGACCCTCTGTTCTTTACTTGATGTGTAACTTGAGTAAGATTCCTCGGCTTCAGCACTTTGCCGTGGGGGCCTTCCTGTGATTAGGGTATGTTCAGAAGCACCCTGGCCTCCACCCGCCAGATACCAGTACCACCCACAGCTCTAACAACCAAAACTGTCTCTAGACTTCGCCAGTGGTCTCCGGGGCCAAAAGAGCCCCTGCTTGGAACCACTGAGCTAGAGGAATACCTTGGAAGACTTTCTGGTTTTGTCATTTAGAGAGCGCTAACTGGGATGTGTCACTCCTTCGTTACAAAGGGCATCTGTCTAAATATAGGCCAGTTACTTCTCTAGGGCCCCATGGAGCTAAAAGGAGCCTCCATCACTGTGCGAACAGCTAAGAAGGCGAGTGGCCAGAGAAGGAGGCTCCAGGACCGAGTCTGCGACTCTATACCTGTCCTGGCACCTGCCAACCGTTTTCTTTCGTTTTCCTTCTCTCGCTTTCTGTTTGGAAACCTCTCTGGCTGATTAACAGTGTCTCGAATTTTTAAAGCTGCGTGATACAGAGCATTAAGAGGAGAAAGTCTGCGTTTATTAGAGGAAATAATGGACCATAACCTGGGGAATAGGCTCATTTAGGGTCCACCTGTGTCTCTAGGTGCTTGAACTGAGTCAGCCACAAAACTATTTGGGATGAGTTACAAAAGCACCCATGACCAGCTGGTGACTAGTTCTGTGCGGTGATTGTCTTAGAGTAACAGACAGGACCTGGATGTCAAGAATTTCAACTTCTCAGCCTATGTCTTTTAATTTGGGGGCACACTGCGGTTGACGATTTCCTGTGTTTGGTCAATCCCGGTTCATCTGCTACCAATTGTTTATTTCTTTTTTAAGTCTTGAGTCACGTGAACCCTAAGCAAGCCTCTTCTTCATTTCTTTCCTCAAATATTTATGGAATGGCTACTGTGTGTGGTGTGGCAGGCATAGAAGTTTAAGAGAGAGCTTTGGCCTTGAAGCTGGCTTCCAGACAGCAGTGACCATATCCGTTTGTTTCGTTCCATGCTCTGTCTTCAGGGCCTCACAACTGTGCCTGGAGCGTAGGAAGTTTTCGACGTATAACTAATCGTAAGATTTTTTACGCTAATATTCAGTGTCCCTTGCCTCACGGTTTCCTAGGCTGACAGTTTTACACATTTTTTGAACCACTGGCAGCGTGTCTTAAGGAAACTGTAGCAATACGTTTGAAAAGACAGATTCCAAAGAGCATGTGTTAGTGGTGGGGCCAGCATTTCCCAGGCAGTAAACCGCAAAGCCTACCTGGTCGATCTTGCCCAAAGCGGTTGTCACCGTGACCCCTTCCCTTTCTAGCATGCCTGGTATTCCCAAAGGAAAGGGGGAGCGCCCCCAGACAACAATGTCCCCTCTCTGGCTGGGATCAGAGTTTTATTGTCAGGAAATCCCCTTTTCAGGGACTTCATTGTCCGCATCCTCTCGCCAGCCCGCGCCCATCCCCCCCTGCCAGCCACCGATTTCAAGGCTTTATGGAAATGAAAAGTTGCTCGTCTTCACAAAAAAGATTGGAGGAGATAAAGTGATTAACACTTATTTTGTTCGGGAATCCATCCGCGCTACCATCCTTGAACACTCATTTGGCTTGTTGGAAGGGTAATCTCTTTCAGAAACATTGGACAGAATTGACCAATTCATTATGTATGTAAGTCTGCTTAAGAATGTTTAATTCAGTGAGCCCTCATCTCCTGGCTTCGTAATCTCCTGCCTTGGCTATTCTGTTCTCTTTGAGTTTCTGCAACTCATTTCTCCCCTGATTATTGAATCTTTCCCTGGACATTCCAGGCTTGGTAGGCTCTCAATGAATAGATTTATGGGGGTGGGGAGGGAATTCCATACTCTTTTAGATGGTTGTTGATGACTGAATTGTTCTGGGGTAATTAAATTTGGGGAAGTACCGATGTAGGCAGAAAAGTAGGAGAGAATGGGAATGTTGGAGAATGTTTTAGAGGTAGTGGGAAAATTTGATAAAAAATGGCGATTTGGGCTACTTTGGGGGCAGTTTCTGTGGAGCCAATTCTGGATCTAAATGAAAACAAATCAACATATATTTCTTTATGCAGACTCATATTTTTGCTATTTAAGTGTAGGAACAGATAATTCAGGTCATTTCATGGGTATCTTTCCGTGGGATATATTACACATTGTTATTTATTTATTATTTTTAAGTTTGTTTCTTTTGAGAGAGGGAGAGGGAGATCAAGGAGGAAGGCAGGGGTAGAGAGAGAAGGAGAGAGCATCCCAAGCAGCCTCCACACTGTCAGGTGGAGCCAGAGGCAAGGCTCGAACCCCCAAACTGTGAGATCATGACCTGAGTCAAAATCAAGAGTTGGACACTTAACTGCCTGAACCCCCCCAGGCGCCCCCTATTACACATTTTTAAAGTTTCTCTTCCTTTTGGGTTTACCTGGCAGGTACCTATCACAGTATTACTGCCTTATCCCTGACAGAGAAGAAGGGAGTGTGTAAAATATAAAAATACTGGAACACGTTGTCAGGGTGTGTGCGTGTGTACGTGTGCACACACACGCACGTGCTCAGACCCCTGCATTCCCTGGGACTCACGTGGACTTCCCAGCGAGGGGGAGAGGAGCCAAGGCTGAAAAGCGATCGTCCTTTTGGTTGCCGCCTTTGCAATTCATGCCCCCACTATCTCTGATAGCAAAGAGGCAGTGAGAGAAATTCATAAGTGCTTGACAGTAGCCACTGATTTCAAATTAGCGTTTGCCCCTCTAGGTAGCCGATAACGTTACCGATGGCAGGACGCACGCTTCTTCGCAAGCGGCCTGCATGCCTGAAGTAGAATTTGATTTATTATTTTATTTTGTTATGTACTCTGCTGTCTTAGTAATTTAGGTAGGTACTCTGGGCTCCAGATAAGTTTTTTTTTTTTTTTTTTTTTTTTTTTTTTTTGCAATAGGAAGGCTTCAGGGAAAAGAACAAAAGGAAAAGAAAAGGAAGCTATAACCCCACGAATGTATTCAAGTGTATGACATCATAACTCATGGATAGCCCCTCCCCAGCCATCAACCTCCGCATTCGTCAGAAAGGTCTCCTCTCACTCTATCTGCTGTGTCTCCTGTATTTACAGTGTGTGCAGTGGGGCCAGCAGAACCACTCCCAGTCAGGTCCTGCAATTTTATTTTTTTAAA
The DNA here is from genome assembly GCA_030068075.1 of Paguma larvata. Classification (NCBI taxonomy): domain Eukaryota; kingdom Metazoa; phylum Chordata; class Mammalia; order Carnivora; family Viverridae; genus Paguma; species Paguma larvata. Next base: position 30,339,834 of record CM057841.1, on the reverse strand, counting down.
AAAAAAGAGGTTTTTTTTTTTTTGTTCGTTTATTTGTTTTTGTTTTTTCTCCAATTTCTTCCTTTTCGTATTTTTGAAACCAAGACAGAGCACAGTAGAATTTTTCTTTTATAATTATCACTCCCGCTGAAGAAACTGTTTTGGGGAATTTTACCTCGGTGGAAGAACGTTGGGGTGGGTGTGCCAGCAGCATCATGCAAGGCATGGGGTCAGGAAAAGGCAGAAGTGGGGGGGGTGCGGTTCTCAGAGAGGAGATCTGGGAAGGAGCGTTGAGGCCAGATTTTGGACGGCGTGGGGCTGCCATGCTTCAGAGTTTGGGTTTTATCTTTCAGGTACTTTTTAGCTCAATGGGCATCCAGGGACATGCCTAGATTTCTGTTTTGGAAGACAGAAAGTGGGGTGAGGGGCACACGAGGGAAGAGGAGGAGAGGCGGACTGGCCGTGTTCTTGTCCCAGGAGCCAAGTCCCCTTCAGCCCTCTGTGGGAGGAGGAAGGGCCTGGAAGCTTCCATTCCCTTTATGTCTTGTTCAGTGAATGCCGACGTCTTCTGAAATCTCATTAGGAGACGTTGCGGTCATGCCCACGCACCCGTGGTGGTTTGAAATCATTTGCATTTACTGCTCCATACATGTAAATCATAGTAATTTTTAGGAAGAAAAAAAATTGCAAACATCTAAAAAATTCATTTGAATTCATTTCGCAAATTCCATCTTTAATACACCATTTTCTTTCAGGCAACCTAATGTCCTACCAGATTTAAAAAAAAAAAAACTGAAATAGACCACTTTTAGGCCCTGTTGCATTCAGCGAGTTATTAAATTTCACATCTTCCTAGGTTTATTTTTTTCTGATGCCATAGTTCAAGATAATGTTTTTTTAATACTACATGCAGAATTCCAGAGATTCATAATAGCTTATGACATCTTAATGTCCACAGTGACATTCCACTGGTCATATCCAACTGTGATAAACAGCTCTATCTATACTCCATAAAGATGACAGTCACTGAGCAAAATGCAGGAAGAGGCAAACAGTCCCTCAATCTTATGAATAATGTTACAGATCCTGAATGTTAATTTTGAAGAAAACACATACTTAAATTTAAAGTTTATGCCTTCGATTCATAGTCTTTTTCTTCTTCTAGGAAAAAAAAATACCAAGCAGCTATACTTTAAATGAATTTAATGAACTGCAAAGACTGACATTTTCACTATAAAAGTCACACTTCATTTAATGAGTAGTTAAATATTGATGCTATATTAAAATACAGGCAGAATAAAAATGGCACAATGGATTTCAAAATAGGAATTCAGGGTTCTTTTATGTTGAAAATTTCATGAACGGAAAAAAAAGGATCGTTCATCAGAACGTCTTCATAAACACAAATATTCCAGGGAAATTGCATAGTAGCCTGCGGTACATAAATCCCAGGGGAGGAGCTGAGGTCAGCTCCTCATTCTGTGTCAGTCTTTGTAGCTTAAGGACCCTGTGATGTTAAATGTCGTTCCTGTGTTTGATGGGAAGGATGCTGAAGTTCTAGAAGGGGTAGAATCTACCTTCCTTGAACTGATTTGGATATGAAAAGAAGACAACCTTATGTTGAGGAATATTCTAGAAAAGTAGTCGAGCTAGCTACTATCGCTCCTATCACTCCTCTGTTTCAGAGCTCTCCAATGGTTTGGTTTCGTTCGCAAAGTCAAAGTTGACGTGGGGGCTTGCACAGCCTTAACTTGGTGACCGCCATGATCTCCTTGACCATGACAGTTCTTCTAGGCAAGACTCACTCTTGCTCTTGCCACACATCGGCCTCCTTGTTACCTACTTGAAATTCTAGGCACATCCCCTACCTCAGGGTCTTTAGTTTATCTCTCTCTGCCCCAGACCTTCTTCTTCAGATATTTCCATGTCTTCCTTCCTCATCTTCTCAGGGTCTTCTCTCCGGGTGGCCGCTTATGACCACCCTGTCCAAAATTGAACCCTCTTTCCTCCCCCTGATACTCTCTGCCCCCCTTCCCGCCTTCAGTTTTCTCCAAGTACTTGGTCTTAAAATATACTCTATATTTATTTTCTGTCTTCCGTGTTGGACATAACCCTTGGGAAGACAGAGATCTTTATCTCTTTTCTTTCTTGCTTTATCCCTCTTGCCCAGAATTCTGCCTGCCACTGCAGAAGCATTCAGGCATTGTTTGCGGAGTGCCCAGATGAATGAAGGAAAGTGTTTTGGGGGGCAGAAGTGGGATTGGCAAGGGAAATGTTCCCCATGATAGTTGGAAATGGGGACCCGAATGCCAGGAGAGACGCCTGGAACTGAGATCTGGTAACCATAGGCATGGATAGGGTGACTGCTGTGATCTGGGCTGCTTGGGGCTTTCCCAGCTTTAGCATGAAAGATCCATGCCCTGGAACCCTTTCAGCCTTGGGCGGGCTGGCGCAGTTGGCCACCATATGCACAGAGAATATACCAGAAAATGTTAGAGTTTTTAGGAGGACAAGACTCACAAAACTCTCGGTCATAGACACCGGGAAGATGTTACCTGGCCACCGCTGACCTGTTTGTATATGTAGCGAACAGGAGGACACAGGCCCCTCTGAGGGCAGTGGTCGCAACTCTGGCCGACAGTAGCTCTGGGGAACTGTAGGCCAGCGTTTTCTGAGCTCCCGAGGTTTTAAGGGGAGGACATTTTGATTCTGTGATAGGTTTTAACTTATAAATGTTGGCAACCGATCTGGAACCGGCTAAGGATTACATATGGCCTGGGGGCTGTCAGTTGGCTACCTCTGCTAAAACAGACCCAGACTTCAGTTCATTAGGAGAGAGGGTCTGTGAATCTTCATGTTTAAGCGGTTGGGGCGCCTGGGGGGCTCAGTCGGCTAAGCGTCTGACTCTCGGTTTGGGCCCAGGTCCTGGTCTCACGGTTCGTGAGATTGAGCCCCGCATCGGGCTCTGTGCTGACAGCATGGAGCCTGCTTGAGAGTCTCTCTTTCCTCTCTGCCCCTACACTGCTTGCATCGTGTGCTCTCTCTCTCTCAAAAATAAACTTAAAAAAAATTTTTAAGTGGTAAGTGAAGGACATAGTTATTAAATGTCCGTATTGTTTGGAGAAAATAAATATCATTATTAGGTGTAGGTAAAGGTTTTATGTAGGAAGAATAATAATATTTGTGGAATATTTCCAGGATCTGTTCTGAGCACTGTTACATGTATTCGTAAATTTAATCCTCAGCAACTCAGAGGCAAGTTCTGTTAACGTCTCAATTTACGGATGAGGAAATAGAGGCCTGGCTAGATTAAATAGGTCATTCAAGTTCATAGGCTAGGAGGTGCTAGATCTGGGATTTAAACTCAGCCTTTCCAGGGCTGGGCTTCCCCCTGCCCTCCTCCTCCAGTCTCAAATTATAATGAGCATCAGAATCCCTCGGAGGGCTCATTAAACTCCAGAGTGCTGGGTCCCACGCTCAAAGTTTTTGATTCAGTTGGTCTGGGGTGGGGCGCAAGAATTTGCATTCCTAACAGGTTCCCGGAGGATGCCGATGCCGTGGTCCCCTGGGATCTCAATTTGAGTGTCGCAGCTCTGAACCACGCAGAGGCCTCTGAGAGGACCGGGGACCATTGGACAGAATATCCTGGCGTCCACTGGAGCTGTACACACACAGTTGCTCTCAGCTGCCGCACTTGCATACTTTGGTCCTTACAGTGTCTTCCGCACAGGCAGCCGTAGACAAAGGCAACATATTTAACAGGCACCAAATGGGTTTTCTGTGAAATGAAGCACTTCCTGGCCCCGTGTGGTCTTACCCACGGGTATACTGAATCCTGGAGGCTCTGTGTGTGTTTCCAAACGTCTAAGAGAGAAGGTCGGGCTGGCCAGGGTCATGAGCAAGCACTGGGATGCATTGGTGCAGGGGCAGAGGAAGCTAGGTGGTGTGAGCTGCTGCCGTTGGTAGTGTGTGGTTCGATTTGTAGCTAAAAGGACGAGTCATTTGACCATATTGAATGACACAGAAAGTGTTTTCTTTCCATTTTCCTCCCAGTCTCTCTTATTACATCAACGAGAAAAATCTCAGTTTGGTGCCAATATGTCTTTAACACCTAACACTTGCTAATCTTTTTTTTCAACAGAGAGATTGAGAGACAGAGGGAGAGAGATGAAAGGGAGAGAGGAAGGAAGAATGGAGAGAGAGAGACGAAAAGAAAGGAAGGGGAGAACACAGGACTCAGTTACAAAACCCTCCTGTTGCCAGTAGTTTGGTAGAATGAAATAGATTATTTTACTTTTATTGTATTTCTTTTGGTGATTATGTTCTACCTATGACAAATAATAGGGTTTTTTTTCCCACTTAGGATATCAAGTTTCTTTTTGTTAATAAAAAACACAATTGCTTTTATTCAGATGCCTGACTTAAAGGGAAATAATAAATTCCAAAATTCTAAAAGTCCTGAGAAACAAAGTTTAAAAAAAAATAAATTTATGGCAACACATTTGCAGCAAAACCTGAGCTGAACTCACGTGAGGCTGTTTTGGTTCTGTATTTATACCCCGTTGTGCGAATATTGAGACATTTTGCTGCGGAAATGTTTGTGGGTTATGGGGTGCTGCCTCAGACCACTAAGAGGTATTATATAATAGATGGAATACGCCCTGCATTGCGTTTCTAAATCTTAAAAACTCTCAACTGTAAAACACATTCTGGCCCCAAGGTTTTGGATAAAGAAGGAGGTGGATCTGCTTTAAATATTTTTTTTAATGCTTTATTTATTTTTGTAAGAGAGAGAGAGAGGGAGAGACAGAGTGCCAGCAGGGGAGGGGCAGAGAGCGAGGGAGACACGGAATCCGAAGCAAGCTCCAGGCTCCGGGCTGTCAGCACAGAGCCCGACACGGGGCTCGAATTCACGGGGCTCGAATTCACGGTTCGCGAGATCACGACCTGAGCCGAAGTTAGACCCTTAACCGACTGAGCCCCCCAGGTGCCCCTGCTTCAAATGGCAAAACACAGAAGGGTGATGATGTACAAATAACTGAAATTGGGCAGACACTGACCTGAGGTGAAGAGCTGCGATTCGAGGTGAATATATTGACATGAGTGGAACAAACATGCCATCTGATAGAGTACTCCGCTTTTGCTTCCTATTAACAATCGGTAGTGTTTGCGTCTCTATTTGTTAGATCGCTGTCTTCTTCGTAAGATGAGGTGCTAGTCCTGCTGCTAACGCTGATCTTAAAAGCTTTTCAGGGAAATTATAGTGTAAAAAATTACACTACTTTCATTGGAAAACTGAAGACATTCAACCAAGAGGCAGTTTTTAAATAGGTTTAGAGGTACTATCTCAAGATTTTTTTTTTAATGCACTAATGACTCTTATGGATCTGCTTTTTACGTTTGGGTTTTACACACCAATACAGTGTACAGTTGAGTATATCCAACATGTGGTGTCCGCATCCATATTTTGGTTTCCGCTGGCCACTTTACTAGTTCTTACTTGGTAAGAAGTGCCGTCGGGTGTTTCAACCCGTCTTCTCACCAGAGAAGACAAATGGCCGCCCCACCATCTCTTCCTTTCTTCTTTTGCTCAGCTAGGATTCACTTCTTTCACCCAACGCAATCCAGCAGAGGGACAGAAGAGGCAGAAGTGGTAGAGAAGAACCACTCAGATGCTCCCAGAAGATATAGGCAGGGGCGATTGCCTGGCTCAGGGAGCACAGCATGCTGACGTGAGCCTCGGTTACCTGATAACCACCTATCTGATAGTGAGACCTAATCTGGTAAGGTTGGCTAATGGATCTTGGTGGGCCAAGTGGCAGTGTGTTTTATCAGTGTGTGTGAGGAATGAACTAGCCCTTTACATTTCTAGTTTCAAGAAGATGAAAGTGATTGGGAGTAGCAAGGTATAAAGTCCAATAAAACGTGTGCGAGCTTATGTCGATTTCGTGGGCTTTAAACAGTTTGTAGCCTCCAAAATATTTGTAGATAACGCAAGACAGCTTAGCCCGTCCATCTGCCAAGGAAGGACATTCAGTGCTAGAAGAGGCTGGGTTTACATGCCTTGAGTGATACTGTTTCCCTTTGATCTTCTTGGCTGGAGTTGTCCTCACTGCTAGGAAGGATTTCCTGATAACCGACATTCTGCCCTCCTGTACCTTCTTCCCGCTCCTAAATCCAGGCTCATCAGTCATTGTCCTTTGTGTTTACACTCAAGTGTAAAGTTTGGTAGGAAAAAATGAAATGATTTACTCAACCACAGAATATTAATGACCATAGAAATATGATTCAAATCAGAAACATCCTACCATGGAAGAGGATGTTTGGAAAAGCAGTTCATTGCTCATTATGCTTGAACTCTCTGAGCAATATATCAAGTAAAGTAGTTGTTCTTTTAATTTATATTATTCAGGCGAACACTAAGCATCCAAAATTATTATAAGGTACTCTTCATCTCTCTGCCGTATAATGTTGCCACTGTTGCCTTTTGCCAGAGTAAATGTGAATATTTAAGAAATACGTTGCTGACAATTCTTGTAAATATTAGAATTCTGTGTGGGAATATTGATATTAAAGCTGTATTAGGACTGATACCATTAGCAGCAATATAGAGAAGATGTTTTATTAAATACTAATTTCATATGTTATTTAACAAGTAGCCGGCTTTGAACACATTAATCTCTCTTTTTAATTCAAGGTTGATGGTCTGGGTCTTACATATTGTATCCCTGAATAGGCCATTCAATAACTATGCAAAATATCTATTTCTCCCGTGAGTATTTGTGCTTTGATATATTCTGATCCTTATTAAATTTAAACAGGATCAAATTTATACAGTTCTGGCAGAGATTTATTAAAATACACTGAATGGACAGCTTGTGGGAGTGCAGTGTACTGTAATAACATATGCCTTTTACCAGAGAATAGTAATTATTGAGAATCAAATCTGTAGGAGGTTAAGTATATATGGAAAAGATATCAATTGCAGATCTTCAAAACTAGCCTGAAATATTATTTGAAGATGTGTTACTGTGCAAAATAACAAACCTCATCCTTTTAGACTCTAAATATTTAGCAATATTTGACATGCAGGTTTTTAGGGCTGTTGTAAATTCCAAAAGTGGGGGAGGGGGCGGGGGCTGGGAATTATCAGAGGGGTTACATGTGTTTAGCATACTCCATCTGTAGAGGCACCTGCTTTTTACTTTGCCCGACTTTTTATTAAATAAAATCGAAAGCACATGTATTATACAGTTTGTAAAAAAGCTATTTTTTTTTTTGGAAGCAGAAATCTGTGTCTCCTTTACTTGGGGATTTGAAAGAGGAATCACAGATGGATGAAATACGAGTGTTTTCAGACTCTTAGTAGTTTATAGTCTTCAACTATAATGATATGTTTTCTTACTTTTGTGTTTTCCTACATACTTTCAAAGTGGTCTCGGTGTGTTCACTCCGATTGAAGAGATCACAATAGTCCCGATTTGTTAGTTTTTGTGGTGGCACTGTAGAGAACAGTTAGGTGTTTAAATACTGAACTTGTACATAAGACACATGTAGGCTCTCTGTTCTTCCAGAGCTCCCTGTGGCTCTAATATTTTATCCTTCATAAATTATTTAATAATGTTACATTAGTCACTATTAGCTCTTTTCTCTTCTCTTCTCTATTTATAGACACTCTTGGGGGCTGGCGCAGGGCACCTCCAAGGAGAAGGGCATTATCAATGGGGGCAAGAAGACATTTTTGCCATAACAAACCTGGCTTGCCCCTACATCTTTCTCCTTCCAGTATTTGAATTTCTTTCTCTGCCTGGCTCTTACTAGCGTAGGGGCAGAGGCACAGGGGTAGGTGAGCCACTGTCTTTCCTGGCCAAAATACTTAGGAGCGTCGAGACTAGAGAGAAGTGTCTAGAAACCAAGAGAATCTTTGAGGGGTGAGTATCTAGAGAAAGTGAGTTAAGACACTTCTGGAAATCCCCCCAGTTCTGCCCTAAATTACACTGAGTATTGTGAAGGGATCGTTAGGACAGGGAGTGGGAAATCTGTTTTCTGCTCTGTATTCTGGTGTCTGACTTTTTGTACTTATTATCCTTTAACGTACAATGTGTGTGTAGTTTTCTAGGAGAGAACTATTTACTTTATGCATGCGTTGTAGCACTATGTTGGGTCATAGTATTTGTGGGTACATGATGTTCTAGATAGGTAAACCGTAGAATTTATTCTTAGGAGGCATGGTACATCAGGGTTTGGGATTTTTTTTTGGGGGGGGTGGCAGTGGAATTCAGATATATTGAGGTATAATTTATGTACAATAAAATTTGCCAATTTTAAGTATGTGGTATGATAAGTTCTAATAAATACAGTTGCGAACAACCACCACCGTGATAATGGAACATTTCTGTCACATCACAAAGTTTCCTCGTGTCCCTTTGTACAACTTACCCGCAACCACTGATCTGCTCTCTGTCTGTGCGGTATTTGCAATAAACACTTAGGCTTAAGCCAACTCAGTTAAGCCAATAAATGTGTAAATGTTTAAATATATCTATATTGGTAAACCTTTATGGTTTAGCCTGTGTTTTATTTCTTCATTCTCTTGCTACTTTTGGTAATGCTGAGTGATTATCAGAAAGAAGGAATGTCAGAAATTTTAGCGAAGAGTTTATATCAATTATAGCAAAAAAGATTTTTAAAGGTCCCAAATTGTTTGTCCCTTGGAAAATAAGTATAATTGTCTCCATTGCCTACCTTTCTCCTTTTCATTGTTGCTGATGAATGAGTTAGATTTTTCTAAAAGCACGTAAGTGATGCATTCAGGTCCCTTTCTCTTATAATTATAAATTTTCATTTATATATTTTTATATGGGGAAAATACTGTAATTTTTCTTTTATAGCGTGTTGTACAAGGCTATATAGATCTAGTTCCTGAAATTTGAAAACTGATGAAAAATATTAAATGAGATGATATTTAATCTAAACGTGTTAATGTTAATTGTTGGCTGATTTTCTTAACCGTCATATCCATGACCATGTTACACATCCATGTGAAATTTGGAAGTTGCTTTACCCTTGAGATCATCTGCAATACTGAGTTTGGACCAGATGAACTCAAATGCCCTTTCGGTCCTGAAATATATAATTCTTTGAGGGTTTTCCTCCCCAAATATATGTGTGTGCTGGATTTGTGTTTGTGTGTATAGGGGTGTGTATATACAGACCCACCCCTTGATGCACACACATGAATAATAAATTAGAAAGAAAAGAGAAAAACCCAAAGGAATTGTACCGTTGGTATTTTAGAGTTATTGGTTTAGAAGATTGATTATAAAAATAATTAAAGTAATTTGAAAACATTCTAGATGTTGATTGTGTCAATGAGAAAGTAAAGAAAATGGAAAGCTAACTAGTATAGTTTGCCATAGGTATTCTTATTACCAAAAAGGAGGAAGTTAAAAGGGCAAAAAGAAAAAAAAAAAACATCAGCTTAAGCTAGCCTTCTTTTTACTTCCTTCAAATTGAGTGTAACATGATCACTAGCTTCTGAATGCCAAGCGCTTAAATCCTTTGCAGTAACAAGGGCATGTTTTAGTGTTGTCAGAACTTTTGTTTGCACCTGGTGTTACACTTGATCACTGAATAATTGAGTGATAATGACTGTTATTTTTAAACTGAAGTATAACATCAGGGGAGGATGAGAAACACATAACGCCCAACTTCCCAAAGGGAATAGGGAAAATATTTATAAGTACAGCATGATAGAAGTGTTGAAAGTACATGCAGCATGCTAGCAATGCAGACTAAGAGCAGAAGTCAGGGAATGACTTGTTCTGCAGCTCAAAAAATCAGATTGTTTTCTTTATTTCATAAAGATGAAAAATCAAACTGAAAAATCTAGTAGAATCGGACCCCAGTGAATTGGGATGAGGAAAGAATCCTATCTAACCAAACACCATTATTCAGGACCAAGGACAGGGACACAGGCGCGCCTCTCCCCACTTAAGTTTATTTTTGTAAACTTCATAGCTATGCTTTTAAGTTATCCGTTTGTTTCGTTTATTTATCCAGCAGTACCTAGTGAGTGTCTACTGTGTGACCAAACAAGACGAAACTCTGCCTTCCTGGGACTGCATTATCTTGTGTCCCTTTGTGAAGTTTGTTCTTTTCTAAAATAATATAAGCTTGTTCTCTCTTTCTGGGATTTGGCTCTTCCAAGGTAACGCGTATCTCCCATATTAATACCTGTTCTCAGATTCTCAATCTACTTGTCTTCTTTCAGCATACCTATCCTCTTATAGATATAGGCTTCTAGAGTCTTCTATTTCCGGTTCTGTTGAGCTTGCCAGAACTGTTCTTATCCTAACTTTTACAACCATACTGTGAAAACAATTTCTGTTTACCTTTCTTTTAAATGACTGCTCCAAAGGTGAATGAAATATGCTATGAGTAGTTTAGGGGTGAATTATCAGTCGGGATCTTGCTGAAGACCAGTCATATGGAGTTAAATTAGAAAGCATCGGCTCTTTGATTTATGGTTGCAATGATACCCAGAAACATAAAAGAAGACATAAAGTGTTTCATTAAAACAATATATTTATTTAGGTCCCTGTCATTTGGAATTTGTTAAATTTGCATTTTAGGGGCAATCTGATATGGCAGAATAACACCTAAATTTGGAGCCTAAAAAACCTTCTGTTTGACTCCCACAGTTGCCACTTATTGGCTTTGTGCCTTTGTTAACATTACTTAATATCTCTGAACCATGATTTCTTCAGAAGTAAGGAGATTGTAATACCCACCTCAGTTCCACTGCAAGGTTGAATGTATGTAAAACATCTAGAAAAATATATGTAAATTTCCTGCCCTTCTTCTAAGTCGTTTTAATGAGTCAAATAATTAGTGAACTTATTTTGAAAGTTCTACATTTTAGATTTTTCAATTTTAGATTGGCCTTCCCATTGCAGTTCTAGGTTCCTCTGCTTTTACTCAGTAGAGTTAGCTTTAGAACCAGAGCGGAAGCCAATACAAAAGAAAATCGTGTCCCTTTCATTTTGGAAAGGAACTTACATTTATCGAACCCTTATAGGATCCTAGGTACTCTGCTAGGAGCTTTGCATATATTATCCTATTTTAACTACAAGAGAAATCGTTTTCAGTGTATCTGCAATTTCCGTCTCATCTAGGCTTCTGTAATTTTCACTCATGCCTTTACTCCTGCAACAGTTCTGGTTATGTGCATGTTTGGGAAGTATGCGCGTGGTCCTAGATATTTCTGTACATTGAGCATACAAAGAGGAGATGGTTATTTATCATTCTTAGAATGAATATGCCATAAATCTCCAGTTATCATAACACAGAATGTTTGTAGGACACAGGTAACATTGTATATCTGATTGCTTGGAAGGGTACTGTAGTGAAGGCTCTCAGTGGGAATGAGTGAAAATGGAGAGCCCGTTCCCTTTTCTACAGCTTGTGTCCTTACCAGTGTTTGTTGAGTAAGGCTGTGATTTATTCAGCCTTTTGTATTGGTGTCTCCACCTCTATTTTCTTAAGCCCCTAAAAGGATCATTTGCTGTCTATATGTATTATAGCCATTCTTTCCTTTTGATCCACCGCTGTTGTACCCAATGTGATATTATGTACCTGCATAGTGTTTGGAACTGCAAAAGCAAAATTGATCAATTTTTGGATGTTAAGAGTGATATTCTTTATTCTTTTTGCTTACCTTGCTTGTGTTCTTTCGTGCCTTCCTTCCCGTCTGTCTGAGCTCACGTCATAATATTCCCTGGCATTCACTTTGCTGAAGCCATCTTTGTTTCCCTGCTTTACTTGCTTGCTTTTTTTCTCTATTCCCTTCCACGCCCCCTGCTGTCCCCTTCCTTTCTCTTCCCTTCCCTTCCCCTCCCTTGCCTCTCTCAGACACATTCATTTTTAACTCAGGGCTTTGCTACTTTTTCTTTCTTCTGCAAGGAATTCTTTCCCCAGCTCCTGGTTAGGGCTGTCTCCTCCTTGTATATGTCTCAGCTCAAAGTGTCACCTCCTCCAGGGAGCCTTTCCTATCCTCCTTTCAAAAGTATCCTTCCACCAACTCAGTTTAAGTAATGCAATCTTGCTGTATTTTCTTCATCTGCAGTTCTTCTCGCTTGTCCTCTCTGTCCGCCTGTCCCCCCTTGTCACGCTCAGGGACCTTGTTCTCTTTGGTTGCTAGCCACATCTTCAGCGCACAGTAGCACCTGGCATAGGTTGTATAAATGGGCATGTTGAGCAATAAATATCTCTGGGTAAATAGAAAGCAGAGGGGTTCATGTTGGTAGGAAGATCCCTGGAGTAAAGTTCTGGGTTCTAGAGCATTTGGCGTTGGAATCTCTTTGAGGGGATTGGCCACAGTCTGTCAGCTGTGTAGTGTTTCCTCCCAGAACCTTCCTGGCATTTTAGCAACTGTTCCTGAGGCAAATTTTTATCCCTTTGATTCAGTCAAAAGAAAATCCATTGGAGCTAATATTTGTCTTTTCCAGAATGAGTCCTGATTCCTGAGGCATGGTAATAGAAAATACCTTATTCCTTCCATGGTCAAACTGTCTTAAAGATGAACCAACAAATACAGTCAAACAAATACACGCCACAGGGATTGTCTCTTTAAATACATTATTTCACATTTGATCCCCTCGTTTTCTCTGAGAGGGAGGCAGGGCAGGCATTAGCGTTTTTGTAAGCTGGGAAAAGGAGGCAAAAGTGGTGTTTGAACCTGGAATACCTGATTCCGAGCTTGCTTCTCCTCTGTGCGCTGCCGCCTCCCTCAGGAGTTCCGTATCTATCCAGCCAGCCAGTCAGTCACTGTGTTGCTTGCTTTGAAGTATTCTTCGAAAGTATAAAGTCAAATGGGATTTTATACTGAAGGATTTAAGTACACTAAATTGTTTCTTTGATGTTTATTTACTTATTGAGAGTGTGTGTGTATGAGCAAGGGAGGGGCAGAGAGAGAGAATCCCAAACAGGCTCGGCACTGTCAGCGCAGACCCAATGCGGGGCTCGATCTCATGACCTGAACAGAAATCAAACATTGGATGCTCAACCAACTGAGCCACCCAGGTGCCCTAAGTACACTAAATTTCAAGTCATGAGAGGATGGATTAAGAGTTCTCAAACTTTCTGATTTTTTTCCGATCACTCTTTCAGCTGTTGCTGGGATCCTTTGTGTTTTCTTGGAATATATCTTCCTTTTCTGGAAGTATTTGGGTTACTCTCGTTTTTGTCCTTTTGTAGAAACACAACATAAGGAAAAATGCAGGTCTATACTTTATAAAGAAGCAAATGCTTAATAGAAGAAACCACATTCCAAATCTGTGACTCCTTCACCAAATTAAAATGTATTTTAAATTACTTACCCTCACTCTTTTGTATTACAGATAACATTTTTGGTATACTTTACATGAACTTTTCTATTTTAGTATCCTGAACTCAGAGCTTTTTATAAGATGCACCCCTTGTTCTGATTAATTGTATTCCATATTCTTACGCCGCTTCTCAGATGGTCACGGCGTGACCTGTGGAGCTTCCTCCTTGGCCCTGTCCGCATCACCCCCAGGCATTCCTGAAAGCACTTTTGTTTTCTGAGAACCACAAGAAGTTCCAGTCAATCTTGATTTTCTTCTGTTCCAACACTTGGAATCCGCTATTCTCCGAGGAGCTCTGATTCTTTTTAGTAGGGAATAGTATTAGAGTCCAGAGTTTGGCTACTGTTCCACTCAAGTGCTTCTGGAAGGAAGAAATGACTTCTTCATTAGGTCATTTCAAGGAGAGAGCTGAAAAGATAATTTTTTGTCGAGGTCACAAGTTCAAATAGCTATTTTCAATTTAAAGCCAGCATTACTAAATCCATTTTTATTTTCTTCTAATATAAATGTTTTTATATATTTTTCTGCTCAGCATACCTACTCTAGATTTTTAAGGCCCTCATGCTAAGCACTTTTGTTTCTATCTCTGCTTCATCTTTCTGTCCTGTGCATCACTTTATGGACACAAATATTTTGAGATTATCTCAGGTTGTCATAAGAGAAAGGGGAAGGACAAGTAAAAAAGAATCTTGCATTTTATCTTGTAAGTGGCATCATTTTTTTTTTTTCTGACCAAGGTTCATATCTTTGTTCTTTCCTCTTGGAAATGCAAGTATATTTTTTGAGGCACAGGGGAGGAGGTGGGTTTCCAGGGGTTGGAGGAATATAACTGATTTCGTACTTAGAAGCTGTTTCCTCACTGTCACCAATTGCAAATATTTCTGGTTTCTGGGAGGGGAGAACTGGAGGGGTCCTTTTAAACTTGCAAATACCATGACTCACCGTTACCGCACGAGCTCGGGAACCGTAGCTATGGACCTTAGACTTTGGACTTGCCAGTTCACATTTAAAGGTTAATTTTATTAATAGAACTGCTACTATCAATCATTATGTTCAATGTGTAATAAGACGGTATGCTAAAAATCTGTTTGTTTGGCCAGTGCCTAGCAGTTAATGTATCTGTGTATCTAAGCATTATGTGGGCTGCGTGTGCACACGTATACACCCATACACATGCACATTAGGCCCCACCGCATCATCGGGAGGAATTGTGTGTGGGTGTGTGTGATTGGCAAGTGTGAAATTGAATTTAATATGAGATTCTCTGTCTTAGGTAAAATATTTGAAAGAACGTTGATAGCATAAAGCTGTCTAGCTTTGGGAAAAAAATGGCTTCTGTGTTTTGGGAGCAAGAGATCTGAATGTTAAAATTGCATTTAGCTGGCAAAACACTTTCAGGACTAACTGAAGAATTTGGCTTTAGTGGGAAAACTTTAATTTGCCTATAACATGAGGTACAAGTTATTAATTGCACCAAAGATAACACACTAATTAAAAGGTTCGTGCGTAGTTGTCAGAGGTTACCAGTGCACACTGACAGACTTGGAATAGAAACTAATTATATTATGTTCTCTAAACGGAGTATTTTTACCCGCTAATGTAAGATACCTTATTATAGTGCTGTGTTGTTGGTTTTTTTTCCCTTAGCTTGGAAAGAAATCTTTTAGATGTTCTTTGTAATAAAACTGCAATGATAAGCATTCAGACCAATGATGAGGCTATATAAATAGCTTCCCTTGCAACACTGGCTTCAAGGATAGTTATAGAGATAATTCCAAGTAAACATTTATTCATACTTGCAGCTCAGAAGGAAGATACACAAAGTGGAACTTTCTTGAACTTGCTAGTTCTGGGTTGGAGGAATATTGCAGCAACTAAGATTTTTGGCAATATCCTAATGCTTCTTTTTTGAATTATCTTAGCAATAACAATCATTTTTTGATTGTTAGGATGCCACAGATTTGGGCTTGTCCACTCTTGGGTTGCATTTTAAGCCTCTTAATTGTTACGTATATAATATATACGTGTATATAGAATTACACATGTGGATTTAAATAATGAAATACATTTGATACGTAAGAGTACACTTAATGAGAACATTTAAAGAACAATAATAAAATGATCACCTGTTTACTCAACACCCAACTGAATTGGAAGTTGTCAGGGATTTTGAAGCCCCCTAGGGGTCCTTTTCAGTTGAAGCTCCCCTCATCCCCACCCCCAGTGGTGGTCGCCCTCCTGAATCTTGCATTTATCATTCTGTTGTTTTTCTTGATGGTTTGGCCAGACACCTAGTGATTCCTCCACTATATACCATCTGGTCTTGCCTACTTCTCATCTCTGTCCCAGTACAATTGTACCGTGCATTTTCGTCTGCGACTTGCCATTTCCCCCTCGGTATTTTTGTTGTGACACTCTCCTCATTTGATGTGCGTGGCTGTACTTCTTTGGTTTTCATTGCTCTGTAGGATTCCCTTGTATGAAGATACCACTACTGTCAGGGGACACTTGATTTGTTCTGAACATCCTGCCGTTAGGAACAGAATCCCTGCAAACATCCGAGTGTCCGTGCCCCAGCGCAATACGCGAGAGTCCCTGTCATCTGTTGACCGAGGGGTAGAACTCCTGGCCTTTTGGGTAGGGTCATTGACTTGACTAGGTCATGGCGAACTGTTTCCAGAGTGGTTATGCAGTCAGCACTCCCAGAGCCTATCTGTGCTAGACATCTCATCCAAATGAGTCGCCATAATGTTGTTTCCAGATATTTGTGGGCTCGCTTATTGCTATAATTAAATCAAAGAGAAACATTCTTACATAATGGAAACTTAGAGGAGTTCTGCTTTCATGGCATATTTCTTTGCTTACTGTGCTTAGTCAAAAGTGCTCAATATCTTTGATCAAATATTTAACATGCTCTGTAACCAACCTGAAACTTACTCACAATGTTGTTGTAGGGATGCAAACTCCACAGCTTGGTTGGGATGCACCTGAATCATTGGATTGACTTTCACTCTTTCCTGGGCTTTCTTCTGCCACACGGCGTGGTTAGAAGTCAGTATTTTCAAATAATACAACCTAGATGCCAAAAAAGAGGGAAAATGAAGATAGTGTTAGCCCTCGTAAAATGGAATGAAGATCATAGATAAACTGTGAGAAGTCTGATGTATCTCATTTCTTAGGGTATGACTTTGGACTTTGGTACCGGTTCTGGACGTACACATCTCTTGGGTTGTCGGTGGCATTCCTTTGCTCCATTAACATGGATGAATTGAGTGTCTATCCTTTGCCTTAAAAATGGTCTTTGACCTCATATTTTCCTCACTATTTCTTTTCCTTGTTTGTGCCTTCTTTTGCTTACGACAATATGTGCAAACAATTAAGCATAAATGTCGACATGAAGACGTCAGTGACTTCTGAAAGATTCACTTTCCTGACCTTTATCTCAGAAACTCCCCTGATGGCAAAGAAGGCAGAGAACTATAGTCTTCCAAGTCACTCAGCTTCTGGCAGCAACTCTTTAGAGTTCCTTGTTTTATTTTTTTTAATGCAGATTCTACATTCTTTTATGTAATAGCAACTCTGTGTTTGCTATAATACGCAAGTCATGATGCCCTTTCTTCCCCTATTCTTTGAGGAAAATTGATTCTTTGGGAAACTGTCACCTTCAGTCTGTAACTCTGAAAATGTTTCGTATGTATCCCAGGTGTCTGTGCGCCGTGGTAGAGGGTGTGTGGCACCACACATTTTAACAATAAATATGCGCTTTATGGGACTCATCACCTTGAGGGTCAGTGACCACTTCTTTGGAAGCTTTGAACACCGAGCAGAATTCACATCTCTGTGGGTGCCTCTAACAAGGGCTCCCAGCTACTCACAGTCTCCATGATCACCTCCTTTGAGAATTTGACACAAACAATACTACATTATAAATGGTAGTACTTCTTAGATGAAGTAGATTTAGAAGGGACATTCTAAAGAAAGGCAGAGGTCTGAGGAGGAGAGTGTTAAGATGTGATTTAGTCATGTTTTTGAATCTTTGCAGTGATTGTAAATAGCATCTCATGATTGGAGGCCTCTCCAGCCACCCCTCTCCCCTATCCCAATAAGAGTCTTCTTTCCCGTACCCTGTCTATAGCTTCTAAAGAGTCCTTGTTACCTTATGGTAATGAGCATCTTATGGTAGGGGACTGGCCACCATGAGCCCGTGGTTATACCACTGTCTAGAAACCCTCCTTCTTCAAAAGAAGAGCTATGAACTCATGAAGCCCTTGAGCCGTATACAGCACCCACTGTATAAAGCCTCTGATCTGTCTACAATCCAGTTTGATACATTACTTGGTGGGTTGGGTTGAGATGAAGGCACCAATGGCTATGTGTTTGAATTCTTATCTGTGAGAGGTTGTTCACCTTCTTGTTCTAGCCTCTTTCTTCACCTTGGACTTGACTTCTACCAGCTGGGGAAAACGTTCCTCTTTGCCTGTTCTGTTTGTTCTTATCTTTTGGTGGCTAGACCCTTGGGCGCATGGGTACTAGAGCTTGAGCATGCAAGAAGTACTTTATGCATTGTTTTTAGCATGGGAAGTTTGCATTACACTGCTGCCAAAGTTCTTGGATGTAAATAAAATAGCCTAAGAGTTTAATACGAAGACCTTTCTCCTACGGTATTTGTAATTTTGACTAGAAGTATCAATTCAGAGCTAAGTTAATAAAATTTATCATTGAGGTTTCAGATAGGGTGAGATAAAAACAGACCGTCCTGGAGATTCTGAATTCTCATTGTGATATAAAATTATTAGCTCGTTGAATGTGATTTTGACTGTTTTGCATTCTCCAGAAGGAACTTGGGGCTTATCCATGAGGCCATTCGTTGGACGCCAAAGCAGTTAGTGATTTTTGTGGCAAAATCCAGTCATCAGCTTCATGAAAACCCAATCTAGTTGTATTGTCTAGCATAATCTGTAATTATTCCCGTGCTTCCAAATTATCAATCAATTTGTTTAATGCTTGGTTTGGAGACCCTGGCATTCAGAATTTATTACAGCTAAGGAAACAAGCAAATAAGTAATCCCTCTGAAGCAATAGATTAGCCGGATGATTATTGTTGTTTGAGAGATTAATACGATCAGAATTTTGGTGGCATCTATTAATCGTCATACCTTAGCCGTGTTGCCTGAAATGGCTACTGTCATTTTAGTGGTAAGACTCAGAGAGTCCTATCCGGGCCTTTTCTCTCCCACGTATTGCCCTCCTTACCTGGTCCTCACCATCCTGCTTCTTCGAAGGTCTCACATCTTTTAGTGCCTCGCCAGGGACTGCCCTTCTCTTGGACTACCTTCGTCTCCTCTTCCCATTTCCCTAGATTGAGCCCCTCGCCTTGCCTTTTTGTCTCTCGTGCTTGATTCTCCGCTTGGCCATCTCGGTAGATGTTTATTCCCTTTATTCTCCTTTATTCCCTCCATGAAGCACGCCACACCTCTTCCCTTCTGCAGCTCTCCCCTGGGCTTTCAAGTGTTGGCATGTGAGCAAGAGAGACAGTCAAGCTGACTGTGCCCTCCAGCTCACGTGTGTATACGGGGGGCCTCTGGGCACACAGACCTTTCCTTGTGTGCCCCATTTTAGAACGTGAGCTTCTTAAGGGAACGTACATTTTCATCGTTTCCCGAGAACAAAAGTTATTGCGCAGCTCGGTTGGCCTACGCTGCCCTCATGTTCAATTTTGCTAGAAGAAACTACTTAATCCCTGTGTTTTCCCGACCTGTTATTTGTGAAATATCTCCTCTCGTGCTGTAGGGAACAGGAAAGTGGTGATTCTGGGGGGGAACAAATACCAGCATATGACCACTTGATTTGGAAAACAACAAAGCCGACTTCGGAGCGATGTGTAATCGTCGGGCACGTTTGTTTCTGGAGTGTCGTTTTGTGCTGTTCCCCCAAAACGCAACCTTTGGTTGAAGTCCTGTTGTAACATAGCAGCTCTTTTCATTTACTTTTTATGTCTCCTTTGGGGGTTTGAGAAAAACCAATTGTAAGGAATTTTCTCTAGAAAACCTATTGATGCTGCGTACGCATTATTATTTTCTCTTGCCTTTCACTTCTGTAGAACATTTGGAGGTTCGGGTTTTATTTAAATTTGGAAACAAAGGCCAAAATTCGCCACCTCCTTCCATGCTTTTACCATTTGCCTTTGCTTGTTCTTTGCATCTGAGTACATCCCAGCTTAGTTATGTTGGCGTGAGGCTGGGTGTTTTTTGATATACCCAGAGCTAAGTTAGAAGAAAGCTGATAGCAATAGTTGTGATAGGGCGAGTGGCGGGGTTATGCTTTCCACACATTCGCTTGTCTGGTCCTCACCGTGAATGACACAAAGTCAGGATGGCCATCATCTCGATTTTCTGGGTGAGGACACTGGCCCTTCGAGATGGTCGGTCACTAGCCCAGGGTTCGCACAGCTCATGTGGAACCTTGTCGTTTGTTTGACGTCATAATCCAGAGTTCTTTCTTCATCCTGCATTTTTCTACTTTCTGAAGACTTTTAATGAACAAACATAATTTTTATGATGTAAAGAGCTGGGTAAACATTAATCTTTTAAAAAACTAAATAGATACACATAATGGCTTCAGCCATGGGTCAGCCCATTAGGGCCCATGGACTAGTTTGCCTAGTTGTTTTGTCAATAAAGTTTTATTGGAACACAGCACGCTCATTCACCCATGTGCCGTCTATCTCTTCTGGTTGCGTCCACGCTACATCAGGCAGAGCGGATGGCCCACAGAGTGTAAACTATTGATGATCTGGTCCTTTAAGAAAAAGTTTGCCAATCCTGTTTAAAATAATATGAAAAAATGCATTGATTTTTTATTAGTAGTATTAGTATTTTACCAGCAAGCTGATGTTCTACTTAATGTAAGAAGCAGTATTGTTTGACAGCGTTTTCAAATTCCCAGAAGCTGAGTTGCTAAGATCAGTCTTCGGGAAGATATCATGGAATTCTTAAGTTAGTTTCTAAAAAAAAATTTGTTTTGTAATGATTATAAAATACTCCTCTGCTCTTAGTTTTGTTAAAAAGCTATATTTGAGAGCTCTTTGTAAAGTTCTTCATTTTGACTACAGTGGAATTATTTTTTTTGGTCAAACTTCAATACTAAAGATTTTCTTAGCAACCTCGCTGTTTTTCATTAAACACGGTGGCATGGATCTGAAAATTGTTTCCTTTTCTTGAAGATCTGTTCTTGTAGGTTTGACTTGCATGTTATTTATTGCTGCTTATCTTCCTGGGAACTGGCTTTCTGGCTAATACATGAGGGAAGACATTTTAAAAATCAGAATTAAGTTTGAAGCATGGAAGAATGTGGCGTTTTCCACCAATGTTAGATTTTTCCTCCTAGGTTTTACTGCGAAATCTTTTACCTGAATGATTGTCGCTTTTATTTTTGTCCTCCTGATACTGTACGTGGCCTGGAAAACAACGGGCACTCGAGAGATGCTTAATTTTTTTGTCTTACTGGAGGGTTGGGAGGACCTTTGAGGAAAAAATGGAGTTGCAGTGTCTCAGGGTACCATGTGTTGGTAAACCACCTGGGAAATGGCTTCTCCCTCTCCCTTATTGATATGGCCCACATTTTATTTGGTGGGTTTTCAAATGACAGGAAACTACAATATTCTCCTTCCCTTTTCTGTTGCTTCCTTTCCCTAAGTAATTGTAGGATCTCAGTTGAGAAGAGTCTATTCTACCCCAGGAAGGAAGGCTGAGGGAGCCTTAGTTGGGGGCGTGATTGTTTCTTACAGATTATTCTAAATAGGCCAGGTTGTGGAAAGGACTCTGTTTAGATTAGTGGCTTGGGGCACTGGTTTCCCCAGTATGGTTCCCAGAGCTCAGGGAGTGACCTTTATGACTGGAGGAAAAATGAGCAATTCTGTATTTTCAATCATCCTTTCTTATTACGATATTTGATGTTTTGAAATACGCATAATTTGTCAGATGATAGCAATTGTGTAGAGAGTTTATAAATAAATCTGCGGATATTGGGGGTCAATACTGAGTTTTTTTTTTAAATTTTTTTAACATTTATTTATTTTTGAGACATAGAGACAGAGCGTGAGCAGGAGAAGGGCAGAGAGAGAGGGAGACACAGAATCAGAACACAGGCTCCAGGTTCTGAGCTTTCAGCACAGACCCCGACGCGGGGCTCGAACTCACAGACCGCGAGATCATGACCTGAGCCGAAGTCGGCCGCTCAACCGACTGAGCCACCCAGGCGCCCCTCAATACCGAGTTTTGAGAGAGACCGTGCAGTGGCTCACAAGAGTGTGCCCTGTGGAGCCCGCTTGTCTGCACCACCACGTAGCCTTGGCCAAGGTGCTGAGTTTGTTCTTCTGTGGAATGGGCATAATGATGGTACCTGTCTCCCAGGTGGTCGTGACGAATTAATGAGTTACCACGTGGAAAGGACTTTGGACTGTGTTTGACACCATGGCCAGTAATACGAAGGTGTTAACTATTATTATTTACATGAATGTCTTTAGTAGAGGCATGCAATGAAAATAACTGGAGACTACTTATCTAGAATTTAAGATGTCTGAATCAACTTGTCTTAGTTGGAGTGCAGATTTTCTTTGTGTCTGATTGTGGACAGGTTACTTAAGCTCTCTAAGCTTTGCGCTCTAAGCCTGAGCTACAAATAAGAATAGTAATAATAATAATAATAATAATAATAATAATAATAATAATAATAAAACCGTATTTCATTGACTAAAACATACATTTTCTTTCACATCATAACGTGTCTTTAGTTGGATTTTATCTTGCAATCAATGGTGTCTTAGATTTTGTGAAATACGATAGTTCCCACCTCCTAAGATAGTGGTAAAGGATAAAGTAGGTGAGGGGGGTGATTAGCATAATGCCCAGCGTACAGAAGGGGCTCAGCAAATACTGTTATTAAGACACATTGGCATCTGGATTATTCTAAAAGGGAAGTGCGAAAGCCAAACGCAGTGGGAGCGAGTGGAGGGTTTTGAAGATCAGCCCTTGATATCTAGTAGGAGTGTTAAGCATCAGCCTTCCCAACTCTTGGAAATGCCTCTGAGGTGCCCTGCTTGAGAAAGTTGGCAGCACGTAAGTGTTCCTGAACTCTTCGTGAAGCTTTTTCGGCGTGATACCGTTGGTTCGTGCCGATGCAATGCTGCTGAGGTGGTACCAATACCGGTCGGTTAGCAGGCTATTTCTTGACCACAGGGCTGCGTCAGGAGTTCACGGCCTGTGCTGAGCGGGTGACGTGCACGGGATGTACCTGTTTGATCTACATAATCCTTGGGTTTTGTTCACGTGTTCACGTCGTCGTGCCGTCTCCTCCAATAACAGGCGTTTAAACACGCAAAGGGAATATGCAGATCCAGGGTGGAATTTGCTGTGCTGCGGCTTCCCTTGCCAGCTGCACATCAGCAAGTTGTTTCCCTCAGGTCTCTTAAATGCAGCAGGATCTCTTTTACTGGGGAGAAGAAAACCATGTCCTGCAAACCCTTCTCCGGTTCTAGAATGCCCTGTCTTTGCAGAGGTGGAACCCTTCTGGCCTACCTAGAAGTATCCTTTCTTAAATTAAGCCAGAAGCAAAAAATTCACGGTTGTCACTTTGGAGCCAGTGACTCTGGTGTTTGAGCCAAAGATTGATGCTTGCCATGGTTTTCGCCTGTCTTAGACATCTCCTACACCCTCAGAAGGTGAAAAAGAACGGACTCGAGAAAAGCTTTCGTAAAGGGCCCTGCATCTTCACCTCGTACCTGGGGGGACGCTAGAGGTGCCCAGCAGCTTCTCTGCTCATGACCTCTACCTGTCTAGGCAGGTCTATGTTTGCAGCACTAGGGAAAGTGTATTCTCAGCTCGGGAAAACCTCAGGTGCAGGTGCGAGGTCTCTGCCCGCTCGAGCGTATCCTGAAGTGGGTCCTCGATCCTTCCGAGACTGCGAGCGAGGAGACTGGTTTAGAAGTCAGCACGATCCTTTCCTTTGGGGTGGAGGACCGGGAGCAAAGGGGGGCCTTTGACCACAATCCTGATCAGGCAGTCTTACTACGTCGTTTCGCTTGTTGTGGATTTTTGGAACCCGCCGGGTCCTAACCATCCGGTGCCAGAAGTGATGGATCCTTCATCCTTACTGTAGCATTCCATCATTTATGGCTCTCTCTGAATCAGAAAGCGGCGCATGGTTGCTACCCTCGAACGTGGCTTAGTTAACGCCCTGAGTCTTTGGAACACATTCCGTCAAGGAAAACGAAAGGAGTACCTCTCAGATACTTCACAAGGACCGGGCTTGGGATGTCGTTCGAAGTACATGCCTCCTGGCTTCGTGGGAGCCGCTGCCCGCGTTGCTGAGCCTGGTGAGGGAGGCCCTAATTCCCTTCTTGCCTACTGGCTTTCTAATTTTCCCCCTGTGATCATAGTTATAAAACCTAATTTCCAGGGGGTCTTGTGAATCATATTAGTAGCTTTGTGTTATAATAGCAATTTTATATTGCATCGGTATTCATTTTCACTATTATGGAATAATCAAATCAGCACCTCTCTTATTATGCCGTTGAAATAGAAAATAATGGGGCTGTAATGTAAGACTGCTAATACGGCGAAACCCGCTCATTGTGTTAGGGTAAGAATGCCCTCCTTTCTTGTTCCAGCTCGCTTGAAACTGTGATTGAGGAAGGAAATGGAAAGCATTTCTACATCTGTGATAAGGCCCGCATATATCCTTCATTTGAATACCTAATTGTCTTTTTCTCGGGCTCAGGGGGTGCTCGTCGGCCCCCTCGGAGGCCCCCCCCTGCCACCCCGGCGATGCGCCGGCGAGCAGGGGGCTGCACGGACCTGGCTTGCACCGCGGTTTCCCTTTTAATCATAAGTAACGTTTGATGTCTCTTTGCATCCAGAGGAATTGTTCGCACCCTCTTTCATGCTCATCGAGGGCCTTCTTCTGGGTTTAAAAAAAAAAAAAAATGAAGAGCACGTTTAGGCTACATTGTTAGAAAGTACAACAAGCCCCCCCAAAGGTTCTGATTTGACGGGGATGTTGGGAGGCAGGTCAAGTGACTGCCTAATGAAGATGAATGAGGAAAATTGCCGGGACCGGGATCACGCGGGGGCTCCAGCCCAGGTTGTTGAAAGTGTGATGGAATCTCATCGCTCCATTTGTCAGTGTCATATTTGGGCTAAAAGTGAGCAGTATTGTTCTCATTTCTCCCAGATGGATAGGTCAACTTTAATATTTATTGCTCTTGTAGAACATTTGTTTGATGTATTTCCATTAGCTAGGCAATAATAGAAAAGCAGTGGAGAGAAACATAAAACAGTTCCCTTCCTATTCAGTTGAAATACAGCGTACACTAATGTGTAACTACGGCTTGAAGTGCCATTGATTCCCCCCCTTTTGGTTGATGACATGATTGTATATATTAAAGATTCCCATGGAAATAATGGGGAGGCAGCACGAATGTAATATATATGGAGAGCAGCTGGCGGGGTATAAATTGTGTTGTCTTTTGATTTTCACGATTCGGCCATATAATTGGTGCATTTCTCTTGGCTATCTAGTAAATTCTTAGCCCGCTCTCCTCTTTTAGGTTTGGGAATAATGCGCCATAGAGCCCGCCGTCCTCTGGGTTCTGCGGCGAATCTCCGTAAGGCCGGCATTTTCTTCACGTTACAGAGCCAATTGTTTTCGGTCGCTGAGTTATGTTGATTTTTTCTTTATATCTTTCTGTAGGAGAAAACCCGCCCTTGTTATAAAAAGTATTTCCCCATATGTTTTGAATACATTAAAGATAAGACCCTGAACACTCCCAAGAATCGGCTCTGGGAGGACATCTACCTCCGAATTCATTAGCTGGTGTTCACGTGCTGCAGGAACCCGAACACTGGGGTATCACTTTATACTGGGGAGCAAACCTAGCTCTTTGTGAGGAAGGTGTTGTCTTAAGTGCAAAGCAAACATCCTAGCCATATGTTTCTATAATTTAAATTAATTTGGTACAGTCATACTGTTAATCTTTAGTGACTTGTTGATTGGCATTTTGCAGACATATTTCTGGAAGGCTCCCAACACCATTTTCTGCAGCCTTTCTGGCAGTAGCAAAGAGCAGCATTTCCACAAATTGGAATCTTGTACAGCACTGGGAAGCGAGCCAAGATTTAAATTAGACAATAACCTCTGCTCTGTATATAGCTTCTATTCTTCAGCTGTAGGCAGAGTGATTTGTTAATACAGTCAGCCCTGTAGCATATAATAGACTGATATATGAGTCACTCCTTGGCAATGTGTGTTTCTTAAATTTATATAGATTGAACAACTGGTTGGTAATGTACTTGGTTACAGTTGTACAAACAATAACTATTAGCAGGGCTGCGACGGGCCTGGAAACGCTGCACCGGGCTGGTGTTTGCGGGGATGTTGAAGTATTGCCGAATTTCAGAATAATTCCCCTTTTGAGGCTCGGGGAGGCTCTATTTCATAAACATGAGTGTGCTTTTTTAGCAAAGTAGCAATAAAAGTTTTATGTTCTAGTTTTCTGTTTCTCATTTTCTATTTGTTTAAAATTGAATCGGGGAACCTAATTTGCCTCAAAAATTAAACTTAACATCAGTCTGCGTGGGGGCAGGATCATTTGGTGGCAGGGTTGGTGGGTTTGTGCGTGTGTGCGGGTAGGTGCGTGTTGAGTATTCGCTGTTTCTTTCAAAAGAACATCGGTAGGAATACGGATTTTCCCATTTTTTCCCCCCAGTTTAGATGGTTGCCAGCATTAACCGTTCCTAGGTTGAAAGAGATCTTTCTGAACAACAAAGATCCGTTCTTAAGGGAAAAGCTTGTGCTCCAAGTTCAGTTCATGTTTATTTAAAAGATTAAAATCATTAGACCCGATCTCACTTTTTTTGGTCCCAAAGAAGATTGATTTTGCTCCACATAAAAGTGGGATCTGAAAGGGGATATTCAGGAATACGCAAACAGAGGCGATGTCGAAATCTGTTTGTGCAGCTGAACAAAGCAATTCTGTTTTTACCGCTGAACATTTACTCAGCCTTGGTGTGAAGATTTCTGAACAGAATTGTCACCTGTCTGCAGAGAGCACTTCTTTTGTGAGGCAGAGGAGTTCGTTTTGATCTGAAATGTTTTAATGTCTTTTTTTTTTTTTAACGTATGCCAACCCGAGCATTTATAAAATAACACACCCTGTAAATATTGAACAATACAAAGACATCTTTCAAAACAGTTTCTAGTATGGTGCGTGTGCTCGGTGGAAGCCAGGCAGTAGTTAGTGGCAAATGATATGCCAATCAAAAATTATTACTGCGAGTATAACCTGGTATAATGCAGTATCTTATCTAGAAGTGTCAACTTGATATAAGCCAACTCTTTGTCTTTTAAAGTTAAGCTCTTGTTTGCCCTCAGTTAATTCTGTTTCCCAAAGGCTCATTTGAATTGCATAGAGGATAATCTACTTGACAGTTTTATACATTTAAACAATCTTGATTATATGGTATTCTGCATGTTTTCTTAAGCTCCCAGTTACTATTTTATGTAGGCTTTTAAGTCTACAGTTAAAAAGAATGAGAAAAAAAAACCTCCTAGGTAGAATTCCATACTCTCTGGTGAACGGCATTTGGTAAAACTGGAGAGAGTGCCTCTCTTCACGATGGGAAGAGCTGACCGTCGTGGAGGACGGGGTGGGGGGTGTCGTCGGAGTTTCTCAGGGCAGAATTCTAGTGAGAATAAAGGGAAGAAAATGTAATACTCCAGTTTCACTATACTGAAATAGAGATTTATGGGTAATCTTCTGCCCTCCCCCCACCCCACCCCCAGGATAATTTAGAGAATTTCTAGATGAATTTTGGGAGAAACTAGGATCCAGAGCCTTGGTGCAAGAATCTGAAGATCATGGATGCGCCAGCCGGGCCCCGGAAGGACAGGGGTGTGTGCAAACACCGCGGTGGTTGCGAAGAGCGCACCATCTGGCAACAGACAGGCCGCCTTCAGATCCCGTGTACAACACACGCGCGGGTCCTGTGTGACTTTTGAACAAGCGCCTAGACTTCTCTGAGGATCCGCTGCATCCGTAACCGGGAGAGGTAGTCCTACTCCCCTCACAGGGCTGTGGTCAAGGCACCGCGTCCTGAAACTCACCGGTAAATGTCGCTCTGCGTATGGTCTCTCCCTTCGATGTTTTAGAGCCAAATCGTTGGGTAATTATGAGTGAAAAGTCACACGGCTCTTCTCCACGTCTCCAAGGAATCTTCTCTTCAGTTTATTTTGAAGAGAAGTAAGGCCTTAGGGAATTGTGTTTTGAGGACTCGGTAGATCTCCCCCCTTTCCCAGAAGCACTTCCTCAAGTCGTGACTCGTTGGAAGCCCATATGATTGACGTCTTCAAGGTACGGGGGGAGGGAGGGGGTTTCTGCACGTCTCTTCCCAGCCGATGGACAACAGTCTGGTAAGGCCAACTTCAGTATTGTCTCCATCCCATAGACGAGGAAGTGGGAGCTTGGAGGCTTTGAGGAACTTGAGAAGAGCTTGAGTCTCCCCACGTGGTGGGTGGGATTTGAACCCATGTCCCCCAGATGCAAACCCATGTCCTTTTCAAACACAGGAGTAGGCGCTCTTCCTATTTCTAGGAATTCTTTGTGGAGGATTTATTAACCTCCCCTCCTTGTAAGGTACTGAGGACGGTGCGGGCAGAAGTAAGCTCATTAGACCCTGTCGGCCAGTTGACATAAACTCTCACGCCCGCTGGCACGCGACCCAGGTGGATGGTTTGTCCCAGGAAATCAAGCCAACTAAAAATAACCTCCTCTCTCCTCCAGTTATCCTATGATCAGGTTGGCAGAAACTTCGCATCCGATGTGAAGTACTGGATACATATTTGCCGAGGGAGGGACCGGAAGACTGATCTACCCCGAGGCAAGCGAATGGGATGTAAACATTGCATGTGTCCAGAGGATGATTTTTGCCGGATGTTTTCATGAGAGGGATGAATTCATCAGGGACTTGAATGACATGAAGGACACGAGATGACCTAAGTAATGTAGAACCATGAGGATGGCCCCAGAAGATGGGAGAAGTAGGAGTAAACAGGAGATGGCCACCCAGTGGGAATAGCCCAGTGGCTACAACAACTTGACCCCAAATGGCTAATGAGGTACACATGATAGAGGCGTATTTCTCGTTCACCCATACAGTTCAAGGTCGGTCTGGTTGGCATGAAACCTTGGCTCATGGAGGCCCTGTGTCTTCCTTTAAGTGCCAGCAACCGGCTGGAGTAGAAAGTGCCACCCCTGCCTCTCGAGCGCCTTGGCCTGGAAGCGACGCACCTCCTTTCGGCCCACGCCGTGACGGCCAGAGCGTGCAAGGGAGCCAGTCGCACTGCCTCACCAAAATGCAAGGGACTCGCCAGTAACCCTGCCCGGCGGAACGAGGAGCCTGCCTTTCCGAAAATAATCAGCTGCGGCCGCCACAAATGACAAGCAGACTCGTTGGCCAGTTTTAGAGGATTCTCTTGGGAGTCGGAAGAAGAGATTGTGAAATTCTTCCCAAACCTGTGGATGGAAAGGTCAGAGGAGAGTTTGGGATTATCAGTCAGAAACTGTCTG
The DNA here is from genome assembly GCA_030068075.1 of Paguma larvata. Lineage (NCBI taxonomy): Eukaryota > Metazoa > Chordata > Mammalia > Carnivora > Viverridae > Paguma > Paguma larvata. Next base: position 30,310,845 of record CM057841.1, on the reverse strand, counting down.
CACTCCTAAGATAGAACATTCAAGCCTTTCAGTATTGGTGGCGATAAATGTTTAAAGAGCGCGTGCCTGCAGGGAGAGGCAGAGACCCTGGAAAAGCATCGGAAGTCTTGACATTGAATGGAAGGAGCGTGGCGATGACTGAAGAGCTGTCTAGATAATTAGGCGCTCAGGCGCTCCAATGGATGGGAGGTGGGGAGATATTTACCGCCTCTCTTCCAAATTAAGGGGAGGCCTTTGTAAGAAAGGCGGGGATGCAAGAGGCGGAAGCCAAGGCATTGGGTGTTTGGAGGAGAAGGCGTGCTGTCCAAACAACGCACAGTTGTTAAGAAGATTCTCTGAGACGGACCAGGATGAAAATAAAACATCGAGGATGTTTCCTTGGGAGGAAAAGAGGGGTTAGAAGGACAAAGAGAGTATTTGGGGTTGTCAAACATTTATAACCAGTGGTTTCTCTCTATTCCTGCCAGGAAGTTAATTCTCTTCAGATGATATTTAGTATAAAATGTGCTGCTCACTTTTCATCACCCTGTCGTTTATTTATACGTTTATTTTTTTAACCTCTCCTGGGAACTCGCCATTACTATTATTTTATGGTCCAATTTATGGATATGCTGAACCCGTAAAGATTGTAGCCCTCACTGTTCCAAAGAGCCGGTTTCTGCGAGGAAGTGGGTCGATGTGCCTGCGGGTTTGAGTGTTTGCGAGAGACAGGGCGTGTCCAGGGTTAAATATTTCTTAACGTTTCCTTAACACTTATTTCTTCCCCCCCCAACTCTGTTCTGGACGCGTTGTTGGGAACGGGGCTGCCGAGTTCCTGGCCCCTTTGCCCCGGCGAGAAGTGCCTGCTTCATGCCCCCTTTTCCTCTGCAAGACAGGAGTCCGTGCAGGTGCGAGTAGTTAACGAAGCACCAAGAAGCTGGGTTCTGTCCACTTGTTCTGTGTTCAGTGAAGGTACAAAGTACATATTTGTTTCACTTGTAAGTATAAAGGGGAAGAACCCACCTGTTTTGCCTTCAGAAAAATTCTTTTGATCTGACTGTTCTCAGAACGAAAGCTGGGGTGAACTTTTCTTTCCAGTTGGGTTGTCTGATCTACCTCGCGCCTCTCATGAAAACAAAATTGAGAGTTGAAAGACTCCACTCTCGAGGAAAAAAAAAAAAAACGAAGATGCTTTTCATCATTCTGCAAATCAGAAGCAAAGATATGGCCTTTTATTTTTCTTGTCATATCCGATAACACCTGGTAACATTTGGAGCCCCGACTCGGTTGGGAAGGGGAAGAGTGACTTCATTGTGATTGGCCATCTGTCTTAGGTCCCAGATACAGTAGGAAAATTCAGCTTCTCAGGAGTGTCCTACATAAAAAGAAAGCTAAGGAATGTTTTTTTTGGTAGTTTTAAAGGTGACTGGCACCAGTAGCTCCATTAAATTTTTTTTCAGAATATTGCCAGCATAATTCGACACCCAAATTCATCGTACAGATCCGTTTCTCGAAATGGCTCTAACGTATAAAGCGAGGAACAACTGAGGGAGTAATATTTCAAGGCAGTCTTTGTCACGTCAAGGGGGCCTGTCCGAGCTGTTCAGATGGGACTCTTTCAAAAGCCGAACTTCCCATCGCTCCCGGCAACGTGGCACACAGCCCTGAGCACAGCCTGGCATATGGCCGTGGGTGTCTTCTTTCATGAGAGACAAGCAACATTCAGAGAAGTTGTTAGGGGACACTGACACACACTGGCGCGTCACTGGATTTTTGATGTGAAACCCCAACCCAAGTGTCTGCCCTGCAGTTTCTACTCTTTAAGGATGAAGATTACACAGTTAACAACCCCACAGGGTCATCCGTTCATTTATGCAGGAAATACTTACGTGGCACCTACCACGTTCCGCCCAGCGTGTCTAGGATTCAGAACAGAATAGCCAACAGAAAGGGAAGCAAGCAGTTCCATTGTGACGTTTACAGCCGATGGGGAAGGGCAAATGTGTCGGGCAAATAATTATCCAAATGCATATAGAACCACAACCGTGAAGCTCAGACAACTTCTGACGTGACACATACTTAACATTCAATATGTTCGAGCTCTTGTTATAGTAAGTATTACATAGTAAGTCCCACACTGGTGCCACACCCAAACGAAAAACCATTGTCCCCACATATCTGACGCAGATGTGAGTCTCTAGCTATGCAAGGAGATGATGTGTCTCGTAGAGGGGCTCACACACTAGCCAGGGAAATGGAGACACGGTCATAGTGTGAAAAACAGCCCCGGGCATCTTGACAGCAAGACCTGTCACCGTTGGATACTAAGAGGAGAGGGCCCTGGCAGAAGAGGGACTGGCAGAACCAAGAAGTGAAGGGCCATGGGAGTACAGGGGGTGAGGTCGACAGCAGGGGAGGGGAGGGGAATGAGGCTGTACAGATGAGGTGATGTTCATTTGTGAACGGCTTTTTCTCCCCTACTAAGGAAAAGAGCTTGAAATCAGTAAGCTGTGGGCAGCCTTTGAGGGAGTTTGAAGCCCCACAAGGATACGCGTGAGCAGATTTCCGTTTTGGAAGACTAACCCTGCTGAGAACTGATTATGTGAATTATGCCACGCCCATGTCTTGGCATACCCTGTAGCTATTAAAAATCGCATCTTGGGGGCGCCTGGGTGGCTCAGTTGGCTAAGCATCCGACTTCGGCCCAGGGCATGATCTCATGGTGCATGGGTTCGAGCCCCACATAGGGCTCTGCGCTGCCAGCACAGAGCCAGCTTCAGATCCTCTGTCCCCCTGCCCCCATCTGCCTCCTCCCCCGTTTGCACTCTGTCTCTCTCAAAATAAATGAACTTAAAAAAAAAATCGCATCTTAGAAGGCAACGGTGAAGAAAATGGTTGGGGGTATATCTTTAAGCTTAAAAAATACTAAGTAGACACTTTGGTCCCAGCTTGACTTTCAGGATTACACTGTACATTGCGGAGAGGAAACACCAGATAGGAAAGCATTATGTGAAAATAGTAAACGGTCATATCGGGCAGGGGTGAGAAATGCTTTTCCTGATAGTCCTACTCTTCAGTATGATGCACAGGGTGAAGGATGTATGTGTCGCTGGCCGCGTGACCAGCTGAATGACCTTCTTTGGAAGACGAGAGAGAGGAGCGAGGGCGATGTTTTGGATGGGAAGTTTAGATCGTGGTAGGTGCCTCGAGGAGGACATGTCCGCGGTTGGTAAGGAAGAGCTCCGCGTTGGGTTTGTTGAATTTGTGTTGTTGGTGAGACACCCAAGGCGGTATTCGGAAGGAGTTGGGAAACTGCAGCTCAGGACAACGACTGCTATTTAGACTGGAGAGCTGGTGGTGGTTGACACATGGGACGTGATGAATTATCAGAGCATGTGTTAAGAAGAAACTGAGAAATCTTCGGGGGGCTGAGAAAACTGTCTGAGAGTAACTGGTTCCAAATGAAAATACTCTTTCATAAAAGGAATGGTTGAAAATGTCACAGGAGGAAAAGCGGTCATTTGAGACCGAGAGACTGTGGGGAAGTGGCCACGGGATTTGGTAATTAGGAGTCCACGGTGTGCTTAATGACAAGCAGTTCATTAAGTGGACGAAGACGGATTGCAGGAGGGTTAGGGGGAGTGAAAGATCAAGGCGTAGAGATGGAGCCGGGTTAGTGGGGACGGGGAAGGAGGTGGGACCAATTCGAGAGGGACTCCGTGGTCTCCGTAGTTCCCCCCACCCCCGCCCCCAGGGATGAACAGGGTTGGAACATTTTTGTAAACTGAGGGAGGAAGCAGCGAAGGGAGACAGAAGCCGAAGAACCAAAAGAGAGGTGACTTGATGGCGCCATGTCTAGATGGGGGTGGGGTCTAGAGTACCTGTGGAAGACACAGTTTCCCCGGCAAAGGAAGGAAAAGGATGATTTAAGGTGCTGGTTTGGGGGTGACAGTTGAAGAATTCAGCTGGTAGCCTCTGTATCTCTCTGTGAGGGACAGAGTTCTTTCCAGGAGGATGGGACAGAATGCTGGAGGGGAAGGGGAGGAGAAGGAAGTGGGGGAGGGGAGGGGGGAGGAGAGAGGGGTGGGGAGAGGAAGGAAGGAGGGAGGAGAGAATTTGGTGGAGCTGCTCTAGGAAATGAATAGGAAGAGATACGAGGGATTGCCGAGTGCTCACAGGGGCTCTGCTGAGATCGGAAACCTCATAATAAAGAGATGGGTCATGCCTGTTGGGACATACATCTTATTGGTGTTCATGTCTCCAAGGCTTATTTTAATCCTTTGTGTGTACATATGTGTGTGTGCGTGTGTCTATTTATATATTCTATAATGAAGGCTCAGTGCACCTTTGTTGAAGAAATGAGTCCATTGCAGATTTGTAGACCATTTGGGGCAGGGAGGGGGTCTGTTTCCTGGAACCCAAGTAATATAATGTCAAGATTTGAATCCCTTCTCCTTGTTATGTTTTTACTTCCATGACCTTGGTTTTCTTTGTCTTCAGTTGGTATTTCCTCTTCCACTAAAAAAAAAAAAAAGTTTATGGAGAATGAAAAGATACATCCAAACACTCAAAATTGTGTCCCTTCTGCTGATAAAGCATTGTATGTACTTAGTACCTGCCAGAGTCCTCGGGGACAAGATGGTCCTTACCCTTAAGAAGCTTCCAGGGTAGTGGGAGATGTGGGTGGTGGGGTGAAGTGGAGGAAGAATGCCTTATTATCAGCCCATGCCGAGTGCCATAAAAGAGACGGAAAGGAAGGGCTTTGAAGATTCTGAAGAAGGAGACAGCAACTCTGGTGGCCCGAGCGGAGAAGGGTTTCTGCAGGAGGAGGAGGTGTTTGCATTGCATCTTGATGAATGCATGGAATTTCGGACTGGGAGGCCTGGGGAGCTGCAGGCTGGGGCGTGTTGCCTTGGGGGTGGGCAGAAGCATTTCAGTTGGAGACAGGAGCTTGAGGGAGCTTGAGGTCGGAGAAGGTGGGTATGTTCAAGACAGAAAATATATAGCAGGAGGCCACCTGAGCAGAAGGCATAGTCCCTTAGTTACTCACGTTTGGGATGTGGAAGTTTCTCCTCTTCTTACTTACTAGAGCTGACAGGACAGCTGTTGAAAGGGGAAAGAGTCCATGTGGGTGAATTTCCTTCTTTAGACATCAGAGTGGGTGTGGGGGGGTAGAATTCACTTTTCCTTATTAATCATTATTACTTCTTTTTTTCTTATAGACTTTATTTTCATATTTTCTTCATCATTAAGTTTCTGGTTCTTAAAAATTGTAGGCTCGTAGGAATTCCCGTGGCTTCCCAGAGGGTTTGCTCCCAACATCAGCAATCACCGAAACAAATTGCTTTGTGAGGAATGGTTTCAGATTTTATTAGGAATTTCCTCACGTGTTCACAGTTACTGTTGCCTGCATTCACTTGAACTGCAACATCTAGTCCGACTCTCGCTTTTGCAAACGATGTTGAGAAGACACGTGACAGTGGCGGTTTCCGGCCTACAAATTGGTGTCCCGGAGATGGAGACGGTGCTTTTAAATTGATTTTTTTTAATTTTTTTAATGTTTATTTATTTTTGAGAGACATAGAGACAGAGCGTGAACAAGGGAAGGGCAGAGAGAGAGGGAGACACAGAATCGGAAGCAGGCTCCAGGCTCTGAGCTGTCAGCACAGAGCCCGATGCGGGGCTCGAACTCACAGACCGTGAGATGTGACCTGAGCTGAAGCCGGCCGCTTAACCGGCTGAGCCACCCAGGCACCCCCGGAGACAGTGCTTTTAATCCTGTGTCTTCTAGTGGACGTCGGTTTCTTCTGAACACAGTGTGGAAGTTCCTCAAAGTCAAAGTCAATAAAGCTGGGGATGAGAGGTATTTCTTACTTCATAGTCCATGGGTGTTTAAATTTGAATTGGGTAGTATTAACTCTTGAGGTTGGAGTCAACCTATAATATCTTTCAATATATGACCCTTTCCTAGCAGCGAGAGTGTAGGGAGAGCTCGTCCTTGTCCCTTTAGCACCACTCATGATGAAGGGGATGGCTTTTTCTTTGTCCATTTTTGTCGTTTATGACTCACCTGCTCCTGTGGCCCCTGATAACCCAGGTCATGGGGAGGGGTGGGAGGTAGCTGTGGGAGCACAGAGTGGCCCTGTGCTTCTCACCACCGGAAACCAACCAGTTTCCAGAACATACGATGCTTAACAGTTCATAGACAAGCAAGGCCGTTCCACTAACCCCAAAAAGTATATCTCTGCTTTATTGTAAGAAAATCTCTTTTGTCCATTCGTTCGAAGGAATTTTTCTGTACAGACATTTTTAGACTCTTGTTTACGTATCGAGGAAAATTTATATGCTAAGGGCATAAAGCTTACTATCTTTTCTCCCATAATAAATCAGGATCGTATGATGGGTTATTCACATTTTCTTTATAGAGTTGACCCTTAAACAATAGGAGTTTGAACTGTGTGGGCCCAGTTTTATGTGAATTTGGGGGGAAATACAGTACAGAATTTTGAATGTCTTTTCCTTATGATTTTCTCTTTCTAAACTACTTTGCTTTTTAAAAAGTTTATTTGTTAGAGCGAGCGAGTGAACATGAGTGGGGGAAGGGGGAGAGAAGGAGAGGGAGAGTCCCAAGCAGGCTTTTCGCTGCCAGTGCAGAGCCCCGCACGGGACGCGATCTCATGAGCCGTGAGATGATGGCCTGAGCTGAGTCAAGAGTCAAGACTTAACCGGCTGAGCCGCCCAGACGCCTGGGCTTCCTTATGATTTTCTTAATGACGTTTCCTTTTCTCTAGCTTGCTATGTATTTTAAGAATACAGTATATAATTAATATATAACATGCCAAATATGTATTAATTGACTGTTAGTTGTTGGTAAGCCTTCTGGTCAACTGTAGGCTGTCATGAGTTAAGTTTTGGGGACTCAAAGTTATATGGGGATTTTCAACTGCGCAGTCAGTGCCCCTAACCCCCCCACATCGTTCAGGGGACACCCGTATGTGGGACCCGTCCTTAGCCACAGCCTGGCCTCTCGGCTCCTCCTGTTTTCTATTCTCCCACCAAAACTGGGGTAAGTATTTGAGTTTCTTTTGGATATGGCTCCATGATGTTGCATGGATACCTGTCGTGGCTTCCCAAGTCCTGGAGGGCCTTGGCTCCTGTCCCTCTCTTGTATTTCCACTCTGTGCCTTTTGTGAATGGCAAAGTGTTTTGGTGTCATTAAAACAAACAGAGACACTTCAACTTCATCGCCCTTCAAGTTTTTCAGTATTGCTCATCCCTCTCTTCTTCCCGAAGTCTTCTCCTAACGTCAGGAATATCACCCCCTCTAAGCTGCTTCTACAACCCTTGTCACTTCCACAGGCTCCTTTGCCGGATCTACATCTGGGTCTTTAAATACCGAAGTTCCTCGGGGTTCTGCCCTAGACCTCCTCTTGCCGCACTCTATGTAGTGTCTACCCCCGTCTCATTCATGTGCATGGCTTCGTTACACATCTGCACCCATGTCTCACACGTGCAAAATCCCTGTTCCACACTGTTCCTGTAAACGACAGACCTCTCCTGGCGCCTCAGTCCCGGCACACATTGAAAATGCACCCATGATTTGGCCCTCGTTCCCCCAAGACTGATTCTTTCCTGCTGACTGGCATCAGTTATAGAAGCTCCAAGCCCAGCTCTCTTCCCTGACAGCCCCTTCTCGCTCTCGCCTCTCAACTCGTCAAGTCCTCCAGGGTCCAAATCCTGGGACTCCCTGTTTGTCTTCACCTCCCTCATTACCTCCTCACTTCCTGCTGCCATCATCTCTCACCTGCTCTGTTGGTGGCGTTTACCTGCCTGGTCAGCCAGCACACATTCGAATCATCCCGCAGCCTGTCGTTCTTCGTGGCATACTTGACAGGGGACATTGCACTTTGTATTTCTTTTTTTTTTTTTTAATTTTTAATGTTTTATTTATTTTTGAGAGAGAGACAGTGTGCGAGCAGGGGAGGGGCAGAGAGAGAGGGAGACACAGAATCCGAAGCAGGCTCCGGACTCTGAGCTGTCTGCACAGAGCCCGACGCGGGGCTCGAACTCACCAACCGTGAGATCGTGACCTGAGCCCGAAGACAGACGCTTAACCAACTGAGCCACCCAGGCGCCCCTTCACTCTATATTTCTATAACCATTTGGTTGTTTTCTTATTGCCCTGCCCAGGGCTGTGTGCTCCATGAAGTCAGGGACTTATTTGGCTATGTGGCATTTTTACTACTTCAGCTACCTGCCTGGCAATGTGGATGTTATCAGAATCCATGTGTTAGAACGAGTAAATGAATGAAGAGTAAACAGTGATTATTGGTGTGTTTTTTTTTAATTTTCAGGATTTTTATATACTTACGTGATTTATGCTGGTAGAGATTAGGGAACTCCTTTCCGGGCAGTTCCATTGTAAATGTTTTTTTTTTTTTTTTGATTACAGAACTAGTAGGTACTAATTTTAGAACGCATTCAAAAATAAAAGAAAAATTCAATCACACCGCATACAGTTTTGAATCATGGTGTTTCTACCACGTCCATTTTCCTCTGTCATTAAAACCACTTCAGAACTGTTTCAAATAAAATCAATAAATTCGAGACATAAAACCTTTCTAGAACGTTTATATCTGGTGCAGTTAAACTCGTAGAAAGACCTTGCCCAGTTAATGAAGTTTCTCCCCACTCCTGGAGTCCATAAGGCTTGATGACCATTAGACACTAACTGTTGGGATGAGCACTGGATGTTGTATGTAAGCTATGAATCACGGGAACCTACCCCCCAAAACCAAGAGCACACTGTATACACTGTATATTGGCCAACTTGACAATAAATTATATTCAAAAATAAAAAAGTATAAATATTACATTGTGTTTAGTGTCAGAGATACCTTTTCTATGTCATCACTCCTGCTACTTCGTGAAACTCCCGTGTCCCCTGTCTAGACCTTCCAGCACGAACGAACGTGTCTCAAGAGCAGGATGAGGAGTCCTTGGTCCTGTCTGTCAGAAAGCAATACTTCATATAGTTCCAGCTTGGACCACATGAAGCATCAACTTCGGCTTCTGCCGCTAGAAGTTAAATCTCCCCTCTCTGGTGAAGTTACTTTTCTTATATGAAAAACTGCCTGGACCAACTTGAAAAAACTTTCGGCCAACCGTAGATGCGTGGGCCTGTGAGGGTTGGTTTCATTTTATTTTTAGCTCGTTTTCCACAGGCACGGGAAGGGAGTTTGTAATTGTTCGATGCTGGGACGAGACAAGCGCTTGGGATTTCCTCGGGCTCTTCTGGTCGACGATGCAAGGGTCAAGAACTTTGACTTCATGTCACATATTCCCTGTTACCTCTGGAGCGTTGATTTTTCCCATCGGGGAAATCCGGTCTTTTACATCACGTTGTCTTCTACAGGCACTTTTTTCTTTTTTTTACCATTCATTAGGCCATTATCTTTATCACCTGAAGAAAGTTACTAAAACACAAGAGGGAGGGACTCCTCAGTGGCTCAGCCGGTTAAGCCTCTGACTTCAGCTCAGGTCGTGATCTCTCCATTCCCGAGTTCGAGCCCCGCGTCGGGCTCTGTGCTGACGGCTCGGAGCCTGGAGCCTGCTTCAGATTCTGTGTCTCCCTCTCTCTCTGCCCCTCCCCTGCTTGCGCTCTGTCTCTGTCTCAAAAATAAACAAACATTTAAAAAAATTAAAAAGAAAAAAACAGACACAAGAGTGAAACAGTTTGGGCAATACGCATGGTTTTTGAGGGCACGGCCTTTTCTGTGAGCACTTGCTTTGGGTATGGAGTGTTTGCACGGCCCGTTGGGGAAGGGAGCCGCTTCTGGCCAGGCCCAGATGGACACCCTCACGGAAGCCGTTCCGTATCCCAGGGGGCCCTGTTAGACGGGGTTTGTTTTCAATATTAATCTTGATATGAAAGCAGCTGCAGTTCTTTTTAAAGAAAACAGAGCATGCCTCTAACTTATTTTTATGATGGCCAAAGAAATTTATAGATAGGGTTTCTAGATGGATCTTACTTTTTCCCCTCCGTTATTAACCAGCGCCGTGAAGTGTGGAGCGATTTTTCCTTTGTGCCATATATATTCTTCCACTAGTACCAGTGAGGAAAAAAAAAGCCAAAAAGCATCCCTTTCTAGGAATAAATGGAGTCAGGACTGGTCGGTCATGTGTGTGCTTTGTAGAGGAGTCCCTATAAAAAGGTGCTAGCATTTTATTTTAAAGCTAAGCAGTTTGTCCTTTCGTTAAAAAAGTTCCTAAGCAAAACCGCATTCCCCAAATAGGTGGCGTTTGTAACTGTGGTGCATCAAGAGGGTTGACCGGCGTTTAGACAGTATTCATGTCCTGTCTTGAGCTTAAAACGCAGCCCCACTAATATCCTTTTACGACTGTTTTAAGATGTTTGCATCTGTTTGATCTCCTTTTTGGTCACTTTTACATTTACAACTTGATAACAGTTTTCCGTCGTAGGGGCGAGTTAGTCGTCTGGAATAGAATTGGGGTTCTGCTGAAGTGGGTAAAATTTGATACGTGAGTTAAGAAGAGCTGCTTACAAATTGCGGTATAATCACATCTTTTTAAAGTCTTGCGAGGAAACGTTAAGGTAATCTTGAACGTATTAGTACACGGCGACTTTTTGGGATTCCGAGAATCAAATGCCTCTTTTATTTAGGAATACTTGAATGCATGGTTATTTTAGAGAAAATGCTAATAAGTTTGAGCTCTACATCAAATTAACACTGACATCTTGACTGAATTCCGTTATTCGTCTTCCAGATGAAAGCCGGTGGCCCCTCCTTTGAAGGGATCGTATTTTATGGTTATGTTTAAGAAACCATTAGCCCCCTACTCAAAAGTAATTAAAATATAAGTCCGGGGTCGGGGGGAAGAGGACGGGGAACCTCTCTTTCTTAAAGTAAACATGTTATGAAACCTGAAATTACAGATTTTGGGGAGAGCCAGGCTCTCTTGCCCCCAGACCTTATCAGAAGCAGGACTTAGAGTCTTATGTGAGTCCCTTCCCAGGACAAGATTTTAGATTAAAAAACAAACGTAACTGGTAAGATACAGAAAACGAATGAAAGCCGGACGATCACCCATCTGGTAAAAAGTTGTCCCTACAGAATTCAGGCAATCATCACAGCACAGAAGGATGTACGTAATCAAGATATTCATGCAGGAGGAGCAAAAGTCCCCTGCCCCCAGGCTGTAAAACGCTAGGCCTGCCGTGTTTCAACAGCCAGATGCAAGAATGTTTGCATCCTTATCTGAGACTTGATCTGAAACTTTTGGAAGTGATAGCTGTGCCTTCATAGATATGAATCCTGTTGGATTTAAATGACTGTATTTTATTTATGCTTGGGATCTTCTTATCACTGCCGATTTTTGAGTGAAGTACTTGCAGTAGTCGGTGTATCAAGTGTAATCGAGACTGGAAAAGAAACACATTAAGTCACAATTCTTCAGGAAGAATGTATAGGTTCATTGCTCTTCTTTTAAATGTTAGAATAGGGGCGCCTGGGTGGCTCAGTTGGTTGGGTGGCCGACTTCGGCTCAGGTCATGATCTCACGTTCTGTGACTTCGAGCCCCACGTCGGGCTCTGTGCTGACGGCTCGGAGCCTGGAGCCTGCTTCGGATTCTGTGTCTCCCTTTCTCTATGCCCTTCCCCTGCTCATACTCTGTCTCTATGTCTCTCAAAAGTAATTAAACATTAAAAAAAAAATTAAAAAAATAAAATAAAATATCTAAAAGAAAAAAAAAAGAATAGCACGTTGCACTATTTCTATTTCTTGATTTATTTGCAGCAGGAAAAGAAAAGAAAGCAACTGAGTATTTATGTAAATGGAAAGCTTCCTAGCTGCCAACCAACTAGTTGATACATATTTGAGACACATTGAAGATAATCCTTGGTTACAGTCAATAATCTTATAAGTAGGTCTATCCAGAGTCAGCATAATGCCCACTTGAAGAAAGAACACTGATTGTGTTTGGATAGTGCAGAAGCCATAATCCTGTAATATTTATTTTTAAAACACTTCAAATATCTTTTGTTTATGCCTAATGTATGGATTGATCTGTATCAGGGTTTCTCAGTCTTGGTTCTATTGACATTTTGGACAGGATAATTCTTTATTGGGGGAGCTGCCCTGCGTATTGTCGGATGTTTAGCAACATTTCTGGCTTTTACCCACTAGATGCCAGAAGCATCCCCTAGTCAGGACAGCAGAAACGCTCTCCAGACGTTATCAAGTGTCCCTTGGGGGGCAGAATTGCCTGTGGCTGAGAACCTACGATCCACGTTCCTCTCTGCTTCTATCTGCGTATCTGCATCGATAGCTTTATCTGCGTCTCTGTATTAGCATCTTTGTCTGACGCACCTGAACAGGATATGGTTTAAGAGCATTACGTGTTATACTTTTAGCGATCAAAGAACGGAAGACCGATAATGGGAAGTCATCGATGTTTTGAAGGAATTCATAACAAATCATCGTTAGAGGGACTGATGGCAATTCCAGAGCATCGTGAGTTTAGGAGACTTTAGTTACTGAACTCAAGAATGCTGGGGTCGGTTAAAACAGTTTCATTTAAAAATACTGAGGGATCTTTGGCCTTTTTTTACATTTGAAATTTCCTATGGTTGTGTAAGAAGCGAGGCCCAGGAGACTTACTAAGGGTATTTGGTATAAATAGGTCACATCATTAGAGACCTTACGGTTTGTTTTCAGTGGAAAGTCTCGGAGGCCCTTAGTCATTTGATTGCAGCATGAGCTATGGAATCTGGAAGCATGAGGAAAATAACTCCTTTTTATCTTCTAGGACTTCTCGTTTCTGTGTTGTTTTAGGCTGTGCAGTACTTCGGCGGACCGTAACAGTGGTTCACCTGAAGTCAATGTGGACTGAACCATGTGCGCAGAAAAATAAGTAGCTCAGTTAACACGTTTTTGAAGCCACACCGAAGCTGCCCAGGTGCCCCTGCGCCTGATCCTGGGGCACCGTCCTATCAATTGAGTACCTACTATGTGCCAGGATATGGTGCTACGGTGGCCGGTGAGGCTTTTTACAGCCTCCGCCCTCGAGGGAGATGCACGGGGAAGTAGATCACTTGAGCACCGTGCTGAGTGACACGCAGGCTGCCCCGGAGCTTGGAGGAGGAGAACCCAGGGCAGCCAGAGGTGGGCGAGGCGGTGCCAAGGAGGGCTTTTCCAAGGCATTCTTTTCCCACCGCCCTCGAAGTTGATACCTACTGTGCGTATCCGTAGATCTACTTACTGTAAACAAATTCCCACTAACGCGCCCCTAACAGATGAGAGCTAAGTGGTTATTCCGCCCAGGGATATTAGAATTTATCAGGAGACACAGCCCTTCTAAACCTAAGCGATGGAGTGCTGGCAATGCATACACATGTCCAAACTTTCGGGGCCAGGGGAAGGGGTCTTTCTGGTGCTGATACTGGCATCGAAGAAGGCAGCCACCTTTTCCACCCAGACTAATAACTATTAGTTATCATTTCAGTGATTTCCAAGAAACGAAAACAGACCACATCATTATGTAAAAGATGCCCACAGTGTGCCAAAAACGATAGAAAACACACAGAATAGACATTATGCTTACTTTCTGGAAGTTACACTCTGAATCTTCTCTTCTGCTTCCTGGTGGCTGGTCTTCCTTCACTTGCGTGTTTTCTCTTTCCTCCACCTACAAACACGTTGTGAGTCTCCTGTTATCCATACGGCATGTTTGAGCTAAGCTTCTCCAAGGTATAGTCTGTAAACTTTTCCTGTTTCAACCCTCCCTCTGTCCTCTCGGCCACGAAGGCTTCTATCCCAGTTTCTTGGTCCGCCAGGCCCACTTTTTTGACAGTAGGGCTTTGCCCAAGTGGTTTTCTCTCCCACAATGCTCTCGTCTCACAAGCAAGCTCCTACACATCCTTCACGACCCCACTTAAATGGCTCCTCTCCTTTGAAACCCTCCGCTGACGTTGCATGGGGAGTGCTTTGCCTCTGTCCGTACTGTCGCACCTGTCACGTATCCGTCTTTTCCATCCGAGCTCTTCTCGGGTAGACACTGAATCTTCCTCACATATTGTTACCCGGGATCTGCCATTATCTCTTGTCTATTATAGGCATTTAAGAAAGACTGCTTAAAATGTTTCCGTGACCCAGTTATTTTCCCCAGGTTATCAAATTCCTACCTTTGCAGGCTCCTCCCTCTCAACTTTCTGACATGGACCAAGTGCCGCTTCCATCCAAGGCCATTTGCTGGTGGGGGCATTGTGTTGTCTCCCTCCTCACACAGCCCAACCCCACAGAGCTCTATTCTTTCGTCCTTAGAAATGCAGAAACGGAAGTTCAGGGTGGTAACAGGAAGCAGCTCACAATGATACCCAGCTCGGGAGTGTGATAAGATTTGGCCGTGGATCTCTCTGGCTCACTCCTTCCCTCGCCCATCCAGCAGATATTTGCTGAGCACCTACATACTCACTCCCACTGTCCCAGGGCTGGAGGAGACTGCAGGGAACCAGACGTTAAGCAGAAACCTGCATAAAGTAAGGAGAGAAGAGAGAGCAGTCGGGGTCAGAAGGGTGGCAGGTGCAGGACTCGGAGGAGAGAGCGAGGAGGAGTCGGGGCAGGAGCGACTCTCTGAGAGGCAGTCTGGAAAAGCAATGAGCAGCCAGGTCAAACGGGAACTCAGATTTTACTCGAAATCTCATTGGAAAGCCACCGGAGTTCTTCGAGTAGTAAAACTCTCACGTTCTGCCAGTATAAGCCCTGACGGTCTGTAAAACAGATCATGCATGGTCTTCTTTGGTTTCTGCAAGGCTCATTGAAATGTTACCCAGCCACTAGCACAGAGAGAAAAGGTGGCTTCTTAGGCACAACCCTGTTTAGTCCTCAAAACCCCCAGGATGAGGCAAATGCTGTTCTTACTCCCGTGTCGTGGATGGGGGCTCAAGCGCACAGAGGCTCGGTAGCTTGTGCGCAGTTCAGGGATCAGCTGGGATCTGAACTTGGGCTTAAGACAAGTTAGGCCACTTGCCGACCATCCCGCAGCCGGTGTGGCAGGATTGGAGTTTAGAGTCGGTTAGTTTGACTCGAGATGAGGTGCTCTCTGTATCCCATTCTTCCCGCTCCTGCCTCTGCCCAGTCTGGACGCCCGCAACCTCATGCCAACCTTGAAGTGTTCTTAGCGGGTCTTGCTTCCAGTTTTTCCCAGTACTGACCTTGTCCACCTGGGACTCCGCACGAGCTCCATCTCTCTCTACTTCTTCCCTCCAATAAAAGCCTGTACAGACCTTCCGAGTTAGGACATTTCAGAATGTTTAGATTGGCCCTCAGGGCTCTCCAGAGCCTGGCTGCCAACCAGCTCCCCAAGCTTCCCTCCTCTTCTCTCAATACCCGGCGCCTCCCCGCGACCACACTGGTCTCTGCTCTGCTTCTCTGCATAAACCCAGTGCACACTTAGGTCTGCAGCTTCACGCACTCCCTTCTCTCTGCCTGGGACGCCCCCTCCTCGCGCCCCCTTCCTTGGTTCCAGACTTGTTCCTCGGAGCGGCCACTCCCTTTCGGTTCCTCTTCTGAAAGTGTGTATCATTTGTCCGCGGCCCTCCCGGACCTGGCCTTTAGGCTCAGAGATGTTCTTGCCCCATCACCCTCAGTGGGTTGTCATCCCTTGAAAACAACAGTCCTAGCTCCTACTCCTTGACGTCTTCGGAAAGTTAGATATATTCTCCAAACATACCCTACCGGTTGGCATCCCGTAGTTGCTGGGTTCAGCGTCAGTAAGGCTTTGGGGAGGAAGGGGAGAGGTGAGCCAGAATTACAGAAAAGATGTGGCCACCTAATAGCACGGGCATTGCCATCACTGTGTATGTTTAAGGCACCTCGGGGCTTTCTTTTCCCGCCCTCTGAACATCGGTGATGCTTGCTTGCCGGGCTGGTCCCAAAGATTGCTCCATTTTTGTTAAAAAGAAGACTCGATTTGAGAAGCTTAGTATCTTCTCTGCTTCTATTTGTTTTCCTGATATTAAACAAGTGCAGTTGGGTTTGAGAGGGTGTCGTGTTGGTTGTTTTTTTCCTTGCCACCTCTACCTGGTCCAGATGGTTATGTGATGTACAGACTCAGATGCGTCCAGATCATGAAAACCCAAAGGGCTCCGCGCTGGGGTAGAGGCCATACCCTTCGGCATTGTTGTTCCTCCTGGGGGTCCACGGAACTCGTTGGGAAATCTAAACCCTGTATTCTAGAAGTCTAGAGTATTCTAGAAGCCTAGAACGCTTATTCCCTCCTCGGTCCAATTTAGGGCGTTCCTGTCCTCCCTTCTGCTCACGAGGGTGGGAGAGGGGCTGATGGTCCCCTCGTGGGTGTTTACGTTTTCCCGTGAGTGAGGAAGGTAAGAAGAGACTGGAAATAATTGAGCCAAGCATGTATCGCTCTAAACAAAACAACCCGTGCTACCTCAGCCTTTCAATAAGATCCTCTTCAGATGCATGGAAAGCCTTATTAAAAGAAAACAAATTCCACGTTAGTCCAAGATGAACTAGGCTAGTAGTTTTCAAATATTAGCGCGTTCTAGAATTCCTGAGAAGCTGGTTAAAAAACAGATTTTTAGGGCCCCACCGCCTAGAGATTCTGAAAGAGTAAACTTTGGGGGGGATCAAGTAAATCTGCATTTTTTTTAAACAGGCATCTCATTCATTGGTGGTCTCTAGCATTGTACTTTGAGAAACTCTGACATAGCCTTTGAAGCAAAAATTTTTTAAAGCAGAATATTTTGGGGCACCTGGGTGGCTCAGTTGGTTAAGCGGCCGACTTCAGCTCAGGTCATGATCTCACCGGTCTGTGAGTTCGAGCCCCGCGTCGGTCTCTGTGCTGATGGCTCAGAGCCTGGAGCCAGCTTTGGTTTCTATGTCTCCCTCTCTCTCTCTGCCCTTCCCCTGCTCACACTGTGTCTCTATGTCTCTGAAAAATAAAGAAACATTAAAAAAAAAAAAGCAGAATATTTTAAATTAGAAAAAAAAATCAGCTG
The DNA here is from genome assembly GCA_030068075.1 of Paguma larvata. Classification (NCBI taxonomy): domain Eukaryota; kingdom Metazoa; phylum Chordata; class Mammalia; order Carnivora; family Viverridae; genus Paguma; species Paguma larvata. Next base: position 30,293,827 of record CM057841.1, on the reverse strand, counting down.
TCAGATTTAATACTCAGATTCCTGGTCCCTTGACGTTAGATTATTGGCTTTCTTTTCTCCCCGGCGTTCTGCCTGCAGGCCAGGCCAGAATCAGTGTTGTTCCCTGCAGTGTGTTTTCAAACACCAAGGCACCCACCCTTAACATTCCAATCCCACCCGCCCAGGCCTCTGTGTCTTTTCTATAATAGGGCTAGAGAATTTTCTAGAATGAAGCATTTTTTTTTCCAAGCTAAGTATCTCTCACACTGAAGACATTAATTTTATTAGAATATATAACTCTTCCATCACCCCTTCTTTCCCGTAAGTGTGGCTTGTGCAGGAACCCTTGTGATGGATCCTTGGTGTCTCCTTTTTTTGCTTGAATTTCAAGTGCTTATCCGGTGCCCTGCTTGGCTTGGGGAACAGTTCTGCGTACCAGCATTTCACATCTAGAAATTAATTTATTTGCTCATGGATTCAACACAGATTTGTTGAACACTTACTATTTTCAAGCTCTCCTCGACACTGGGACATCAGTGTAAACAGTAGACAACACATACTTATCCTCACTAAATTTACACTCTAGGTTGGTGGGGGGGGGAGACAATAAATGTTATGCTGAAAAGTGTTCCAAGAAAAAATCAAAATGGAGAAGAGGGCCAGGCTAGTAGTAAGTGTTGGAGGAGGAAGAAGGCTGCAAAGAAATTTTAGAGGGTTGTCAGAAGGTGACCTCTGAGAAGAGGCTCAAGAGAGAAGTGAGGGGGTGCCTGGGTGGCTCAGTCAGTTGAGTGTCAGACTCTTGATTTTGGCTCAGGTCATGATCTCAAGGTCCATGAGTTTGAGCCCTGTGTTGGACTCTGTGTTGGGCTCTGTGCGAGCAGCAAAGAGCCTGCCTGGGATTCTCTTTCTCTCTGTCTCTCTCTCTGTCCCTCTCCTGCTCCCATGTACACATGCTCACTGTCTCTCTATCTCTCTCAAAATAAATAAACATTAAAAAAAAAGAGAGAGAAGAAAGTGAGCAAGAGCCTTGAGGACACTGCGAGGAAACAGCCAGTACAAAGGCCCTGAGGTAGGAATGTGTCCTGGGGTATTGGAGGAACCACAGGGAAGCCAGCAGGTTAGAGGAGGAGAAAGAAACAAGGGGGAGAACATTGGCCAAGGGTCAGAGAAGAAACGGGGCCCCTTATGAGGTCTTGGCTTCTTCCCTGGGGGGAAGCCATTAGAAAGTTCTACGCAGAGAAGGGATACGACCTGACTTAAGTTTTCAAGGGCTCTCTTTGGCTCTGTGCTGAGAAGAGACCGGTGGACAGCGTGTAAGCCCAGCGGGATTTGCCAAGAGGCCGCAGCCTTGGCCCCAGGAGGGGCTGGGCGGCTGAGCCTGGGGGAATCCAGTGGAGGGAGTCACCAGTGGTCAGTCGTGGATGGTATAACTGGAAAGAGGAGCCAGCAGAATCTTGATGATATGATGGCAGAAGGGAGAACAAGTGGGTTCAAGGATGATTTTGGGGCTGAGTCACCGGGACTGAGTCACTGCCCCATCACAGGAGCCTGGGAGGGCTGTGGGCGGGGCGGGTTTGGGAAGAAGACCAGGAATTCAGTTTTGTGCGTATGGTTGGGAGGCCTGTTGACATCCACACGCCAATGTTGCAGGCTGTTGGGTAGGTGAGTCTGGCGCTCAGGAGATAACTATCTAGGAGTTTTTAGCATAAGGAAAGGCAAATACTATTTTTGAAAGTTTATTTTCTTACAAAAATCTTGCTCTATATTTGAACCTGTTGATATATGTATGTGAGTGTGTGTGTGTGTGTAATTACACATATGTGTGAACGTAATGCTCTCTCTGTATATAATCGTGTATACATAATTAGCAGAATTGTGTGTGCATGTGTATGTGTGTGTGCGTGCGCGCATGTGTATACTCACCTACTAATAGACGTCTTAGTCCGTTGTTTGCAGTTTTTTGTTTCCAGACTGTTGTTGAACCCATAGCCTTTGGTATAGGCTGTCTTTATTCGCTACGTCACTCTTTGTTCCTGGTGTAGTCAGTGCTCCAGAGCCACCCCTGATGACCACCAGTATTCATTGTCACTTGCCATATCGGGCTTGTGTCCTCTCTTCGGGGCTCTGTTGTCTTGAAACAGATCACCACCGCCGGAAACGGTTAAAACCCGATTATCTTTGGTAAGTTCTCTTCCACGGGGTAGCGAACGGAGTGTGCGAACTTTGAGGCCCTGCCTTCTCATCACGTGGCCGTGCTTTGGCATGCTTGATCCACGATGGCACAGTTCATCTGTGTAAGCAACTTGACAGATGTCCTTACTGAGGCATCAAATTGGATGGTGTCTGCTAACAAATCTAATGGGAACAAAGAAAAGAGAATTCGAAGGATTATCTTTTTTTTAAGGATTAAATTTGTGCCATTTAGCTGTTTGATACCCTGTAGTTAATGGTGCTTTATCGGAAGCCTATACAGTTCTTCACATGGGTGTCAAAATAATTTCAGGGCAGATGATGTCGTGTGGACTCATCAAGCTGAAGTGTCCGTCTTGTGATTACAGATGGGTTTTGTCCGTGTTGCTCTACTTTCTTCCAGGCCTTTTGCTGGACAAGCTGGAATTAACAATCTCCGTTAATTTACTTTGGCACTTCACACGGTTAGACAGGGCCGTGAACACGACGGTCTTTAATAAATTTTTTTTAGGAATCCTACAATGCTCCTTTTTAATTGATGGCCTTCATAAATTGTATTTGCCGAAGCTATAATTATCCATCAAGCCGCAGAAGCAAATCTACCGCCAGGTACAATGAAGATGTTCTTTTGTGAAATTATTAAGATACAGAAGTTCGACACGCAGAGTAATTTAGTTCTGCCTTATAATTATATCTTTGGGGAGTCTGTCTTGGGGGAATCACATCTCTTGGAGCCTATCAAAGGGGGAAGGACCGAACGTCACCAGTGAGCTTCACAAACGCCCCTGCCTCGCAGGTGACCGTTCCCCCAACACGCAAGCTCTTTGAAACAGTTGGAATTGGCCTGTTTTCTTTCTTCATGTTTTTATACGCCCTTCGCAGTAGGTAACTCCGTTTCACCTGATGCTCCTTCAGTTTATTTGACGTCTTTTGTTTTGACTCCCGGAATCACGTTAAATAACCTTCCGTGGTTGAATTAGGGGGTCTTCAAAGGAACAACCGCGGAGAGCTACCGCCTAGAAGACTTGGAAGTTGGCCAAATTAAGATGACCCAGAAGGAGTAATTTAGAAATTCTTATTTAGGCGATTCATAAAATACGTAAACTTCACCATGCTGCAAAATGAGGAGATTAGCTTTTCATAAGAAGTAGTCAGGGAAAATAAAAGAATATCGTCAGTAAAGGGTTTGGAACAAGGTTTCCCCAAGTGTTCCCGCAGACCGTTGTGCAGGAAACCAAAAGAGGTGTCCCGTGGCAAATGGAGGGGGGGAGAAGGCTCATCCAGGTAGGAACTTTGACATCTTTTGTTGCACCATTTTGTTGCCGGGGCCTAGCAGAGTGCCTCGCACACTAAGCACATAAATAAATGTTTGCTGAGTGAATGAGCTGCGGGACTTCTCAGAATGTTTAACCGGGTGTAGTGTGCACAGCGACTCATAAAAGAGGGGCAGTGGTCTGCAGGCTTTCTCAAATTTACAGGCTTTGCAACTCTGCAACTGTTTTCTTGGGGAGCATTCTGCTAGACTTAGGTACCTGGAAAGACCTCCTGGGAGACTGTAGCCTTGAGTACGACAATAAAAATCGAGTTTTAACACTGACTTCATCACCGAGTGAAATATTCCAGTTTCTGTGTCTCTTGAAATGTAAGTGATCAGAAGGGATGCCAGGCTCCAGTGTTTGCCTCTGTGATTTGGGGCCTGGACCCCCTCGAAGCCTCGGTCTATTTATCTATAAAATAGGGATAATAATTTTTTTTTTCTAACTTGTTCTTGGGGAAATAAATTACATTTAGACCCGCTTGGGAGAGTTAAATGAAATAATATATGTAGAAGGCCTCTCAGGGTAATTATTATTATTGCTATCATTATCATGCTCGTTATTATAAAAAAAAAAGTGATGAAATGGCCCCAGTTAGGCTGGGCGATTATGAGACACTGAAGTTAAAAGTGTGATCAACCTTCCCGCCCCCCTTCAGGAAGTGTTGGAATGCTTCTAAAAGCCAGGCATTTTTGCTAGTTTGGGGGGAGACAGCGGTGAACACATAAAGGCCCTTTCCCTCGTGGACCTAGGGATTCTTTTGTAATATATTGTGTTTACCGATGTCACTGTCTCTTAGAACATAAAGTAAATTTAATTGTACACAATTCAGTTAAAGCTAATTGTTCTGAGGTCATTATATTACCGATCTGCCCCCAAAGGATCACTTTTTCTCTTGGAATCAGAGAGAAACAGAACGAGTATAGCAGGATTCATAGGTCACATTTGAAAATAAAACAAATTAAATTAAGCCAGCGTTCCGAGGTAAGGTAAATCAAATGGAAAGTGGCATCCCTGTCATCCTGATCAATTTAACGATGCTGTAGGGTGGCCAAATTTAGCAAGTAAAAATACACCGAAGCTGAGTATGGTTGAATCTCAGATAAATCGAGAATACTTTTATTTTAGTATAAGTATATCCCAAATAGTGCATGGGACATACTTATACTTTTAAAGCTGGATATTTGAAAGCCAAATCTTACTGGACAGCCTATATTTTATCCAACCACCCTACCGCGCTCAACCAGGGACCCGGCCACCTGGGCAAGAGAAAGACCCTTCCCTGCACAAGTAGTGTGTATTTGAGGCCATCTTCGCAGGGGAGATACTTTACCCCCAGTGGAACAAGCAACCCTTGCTTCTATTGGAAAGGATTTATAACGGTCCCCGCCCGGTCGCCAAGCGTTTCCAAATTAAAAGCCATTAATTAAGGCCTGCTCTCGATACAAAAGATATGCAAGGAGTGCTTTGTAATTCCAGCTCGGTACTTCAGGTGAGAGCTTTTCAAATTACGTGGACCACTGGAGCCACCTGCTCGACTCGACGCGGCGCGGCTGGCGCGTGGCTCGTCCGCGCGCTGCGTGGCTCGTCCGCGCGCCGCGATGCCAGCGCTATTGCTGATTTCTCTCATTTCTCCAGGGCAAATACTAATTAATGGATACAATTCACAGCTGATTAGCTGTAGTTTCTTCAGTAATTACATTCGCATACTAACTGTTCAGGAGAGGATTTCTAACCCAGTTCTTATTTTACTCGAAGCTTAATTTGTTTTTTGAATTGTTTAGGCCCTTAGTTTAATAGCCATTTTATTTTTCTTTGTTGTTTTAGGTGCTATTAGGTAATAAGCGAGTTTAGTATTAAAAAAAAATACTCTCCGATAATGAGCTGCTTTCCTTAAATGGATTCCTAATTCCCCAACAAAACATACATTTAAATAACGTTAAAGCTTGGTTGCAGGCTGGCGGCGTAGAATGGGTGCCTGGAAGGCGCACTGTGACCCAAGTCCTCATAAGCATCCAAAAAGAAGAGTCAGAATGGAGGCCCGAGACTTTATTTTAGGATCGTTAATCCATCGAAAATTTCCAGACAGAAACCCATGCTTTTGCTTGCATGTATTTAATATTGTAGAAAAAAGGGGAGAAATATGTCTGTGTATGTGGGTGGGGGGGGGGGTACAGGTGCCTGTGCACCTGCCTGTGGATGACTCTTTTTTAATTTTAAAATTATTTTAAAAGCACTTTGTTGAGGTACGATGGACCTCAGCAAGCAGTACCTATTTAATGTATACACCTTGATGGGTTTAGACATAAGTATGTGTTGGCGAGACCATCCCCGCGTGTTTTTGATATCCCATGCCTTCAGAGAAACTGGATAAAGGTCTCTCTTGAGTGCTAACAAATACATCTTTCAGGAATCCTTATAAAGCTGTTTATCTAAATGAATCTTGAGGGCTCATTGTGTGAGAATGTATTGAGGGGTCGTCTTACAGGGTGGGGTTTTGCTTCCGGAGACCACAGCAACGCTCGGGAACCATTAGAACCTTCCGTGTAAATCTTGCTGAGTACTTGGGTCCCTGGCATGATACAGTGTAGCGTGTCAGTCCGGCCTCTGCGGTCGAATCCTACAGGTTCAGAGTTGGGGGCCGAGAGCCCCCCGGGAATAAATGTTGGTGGGTTTACTATGAGGATGGGTATGTGGACCTTCCGTATCTATGTGTCTAGATTTATTCTCTACGTTTATCTATCTGTATATCTGCATTTCTCTTCTCTCTCTCTCTCTCTGTGTCTCCTTGGGGAAGTTATGCCTTTTACTTTATTTTTTTTTAAATTAAGGTTTATTTATTTTGAGAGAAAGAGAGAGCAGGAAAGGAGCAGAGAGAAGGAAAGCCAGAATCCCAAGCAAACTCGGCACCGTCAAAATAGAGCTCGACACAGGGCTCGAACTCACAAACCGTGAGATCATGCTCTGAGCTGAGATCAAGTGAGACACTTAACCGATTGAGCCACCCAGGCGCCCCGCCTTTTAGTTTAAATAATTCACTGGCTCTATTTATAGGAGAGAATGGATGGATACATTTCACCCTTTGGAGACCAAACCTATGTGTTATTTTGATGCACCAAAGGAAAGAAACAATACACATTACAAAAAGAAGGGCATTCTTTTACCACTTGATAAAATCGTGTAAATAATGTAGCCGCAGATAATTACGCTCCCAGAGCCTCTCTATATTGCCAGACTGATAACAGAATGTTTAAAGCAACCAGACGTGCCTCCTTACACCATCTGAACCTGAAAATACATTTCTGGCAAAATCCAGCTTTTACATTTTGATAACAGGTCTCCAGCAGTAAAGAGCTTACGTCTGAAATGCTGATACAGTCTTATTTGTGACGGTGTGAATGGGCTATTGTGTTAGGGAATTAAATAAAAATTGCTGTGTTCATAGGATTCCGCTTATTTTTTAAACCTCTTTGCACTTAATGTTACATGGAGAGATTAAATATCACTGTTTTCAGCAGCTCTGATGGATGCAGATAAGGCTTTCCACTCTGTTTGGAGATTTGAAAAATATTCTTTCGCCTTATTATTTATTTATACTCATGCCACACCCCATTCCCTAGAAAATAGAATTCGAGTCCTGGGAATTGGATTCTATTCCCTTTAATTCACATTTTAACCTGCTCACACTTGTGACATCTGTTCTCGAAAAGTAAGCTATGAAATCTCAACATGCTGTGAAAATGTGTCGAGGTGGTTTTCTTGGAAACTTTTCCTCCTCCTCTCTCACAAATGCCAGTTCAGTAAACAACAGCCACTAGTGACCGGGCGGCCAGAGGGTCACAATTGTCTCCCTTCACTGTTCGTCTTGATGAGAAGCCACCCTGTTTTCCAGAATTATCAAGTTAGCTTGACTCCGTGCTTTATTTTCCGAGGGAAGCGGCCGGACTCCGTGTCGCACAAAACCTGTTACAGTTCACATTTGGTCCGAGCGACACTACTCTCTTAATTCATGACACCAGCATTCTCCCCGAGTCCCATCTGAGTTTTAAGCAAACCGCCGGAATTCCTGATTCGTCTGCATATTCACGTAAAACAATCTGTTTTCTTTCAGTTTGGAAACAACAATAATTACATGAACATGGCAGAAGCAAACAGTGCTTTCTTTGCAGCCAGTGAGGTAGGTGTCTGTCTTCATGTGTCCGTTCACGTTTCGTGTGTTATTTAGATCATTTAAGAGGCTGGAAGGGAAAAGCAAAGCATCGAATTTATCTCTCTTATGTGGTGCAAGGGAACGACTTTGGAGGAGAAAAACCTCTCGGAAAAGAAAATGACCTGACAAGTCTGTCACTTATCCGGAGGCTGTTACGAACGTTAGCAATTCACACGCATCTCTCGATGGAAAGAAATGTATATGCCAACAAAAGTAAATATGTAAGGCAGCACGTAAAATCTGTCTATCCAAATTGGCATCTAAGCAAATAAGTGGTGATTTTGAAAACCAGAGGGTGGAAGTGACTTTTAATAAATAGTATTTCAACGCCACAAAGCTCTGGAGGTAATTTTATTAAGTTTCCATGGTTTGGGAAGTGACGTGGGGGAATAGTATTACAGTTTCCTGGGTCTTCAGTGGGAGCGATGTGAAGCGAGAGTTTTGTTTTCTTGTTAGACCCCCCCATAGACTATTACAGTACCTGGCACATAGTAGGTGTTCAGTAAATATGTAGAGACTGAAAGAATGCAAAGGGCATGGTCCGAGACTTAGTCATAGAGGGGAGAACTGGGGGATGGCTCTGGGCTAGTCTACAGTTTCCTGGTACAAATGGGGGGAAAAAACCCAGCTTTCTGTTGCTGTTTTTACTGCATTCCCTACTTGCTGACTTAGGGCTGCTGTCTGAGCTCCTGGGCCTGCCCTTCCAGAAAAGCCTCCATCTTGATTAGATCAAGAAAATGGTTTCCTTACAAATGGCAAATGGTGAGATTTAAGATTTTAGAACAAGAACAAACAGGTGAAATTGGTCCAGATGGAACATTTCCTCCTGTGGTCCCCGTAATAAAAAGTCTTCATTTTCCAAATACGTTCAAATATAGGAAACTGAACTAGCTTGACCCCAGAGGATGGAAGTCGTAATGGCTTTATAAATGATCTTGGTACGGGGAAGCAAGTGGTATGAAAGAAATTAAGTTTGCAAAATTACGAGGAAAAAACAGGGAAGCAAGAATTAAGGGTACTCCTCGATTCATCATTTCTGCAGTGGCCATCATCTCTCTCCCCAAGAACACGGCCTCCATGAGGAACGTTGCCTGGCACTAGCTGCTGTGTTGTTTGTGATAATGAACACAGACCCATCTGTAAGGACAACATGATGTTTCATTCCGTAGGATTTTTTTCCCTACATTTGAATCAAACATTGATGAAAGCTCTACTGCCAGCAGCTGTTCAGAGACAATTTAATTCCAGCTGTGATAATTCACCGTGTCAGACATTGGCTGTTATATGTTGATACAACAGTTCTCCAGATTTGCATTTTTATCAAAAGGAACAAATGTTTTGAACATTTCAGTACAGATGGTATTTAACCATGTACATACTATTTTAACATGTTCAAGGTAAACAACTGAAGAGTCAGGGTCTGTAAAAAGTGATCATTATCGACTCTGAACGATTAACCTGATCCCGGTCGGATGGCAGAGTCGCAAAAGTCAGTGTCCTTTGTTGTTGGTACTGGTGCCATAGGTGGTTATTTTTATAATCTCAGACTTATCATCCAGTGTTTGGGGTTGCCCTTTTCTCTAAGGAATGCTTAACTTTATATAGTTTCATATACATATATATACATTTATATATATACGTATGTATGTGTATATATATATATGTGGTTTAACATTTTAGTATTTTCTTAGTGATTTATTGTAATGTCATTTTATTAGGTTATGCTACAGCAATGTACTCAATTCTAACTTAAAATTAATTCGTTTTTGAAACAATTGTACCGTAGGGACACATTATTCATCAGACACCTCGCTGTTCCTTAACAAAACTAAAAGTGAAAGCCTCCTTAATTTTGACCGCCTAGCATAAGACGTGCTTATGTTAGAGTTTAACAGCTAATCTTACGCAGTGATTTCACTGTACGTCTCTTCTGGAACAAAAAATAAAGCCCAAGCAACTGTTAATGCACCGCGTTAGAGCGTGCGCCTAATTTCCCAATCATTGCGTTAAAAGTAAATTTATTTGGTTTTTTAACATTTTAATGAGTGCAAGCTAATTCAGGAAGACGTGAGGTTCGAATGCCGAGAAGTCGCAATTGTGCCCGAAACCAATTCCCTTCACGTAGATATTGCCCCGTAGATAACGCCGCAGGGACTGGGACCCTCCGTGTTGGAAATTCACACATTAGCTTGATGTTTTCTGTCTGTGTCGTGATTGCCTTGACCATTTTTAAAGTACTTTAAATATTTATTGAAATAATATTTCAAGTGTTAATTACAGTGGTAATGAAAACAGCCAAATGCCACATATCAAGAATGAGTGTTTATCCGTATTGTTAATGTGATATGTTAGATTTCATTAAGCAGTAATGGGGTAGCAAATGAGTCACAAATTACAGTTGCATCTGTTACTAGACCACATTAGTGCCAAAATAACGGCAAAGGCAGCCATAGGGTTACGTTCATTAGCCAGCCACGTTTGTGGCCAACCCATCCCTTTGTGTTTGAGAACTCGGGGTACCACGGTAGGAAACCGACGTCGTTGGGGGGGGGGTCAGTGTTAGAATAAATATGTCGGAGAATCCAATACTTCGTTCTAGCTTTTAGATGTGTTTTGATACTGTCCTGTTTTTGCATGTATTGAGTCTGCTCAATATATTTTGCGTATATTTATTGAGTCTGCAGGTGAACCTCAAAACGTTCACCTGCCCCACCGGAGACTCCCATAGCTTGTGACCTCTTTACTTCTGGCGAGATAACAATGAACAGCGGACAGGTTCTCTCTGCACGGAATGTTTTGGTGTGTTTCCCTTCAGTTTGTTTCCATTTTCTCTCAAGTGGTGACGAAGTTACATATCATCACGGACAGTTTGCAGAATGATAGTTTTCTGTTCATTACAGCAGATTCAGAATCTCTCCCACCAGTTAATTCTTCAAAAAATACTACTAATAATGAACAAAACTTTAGTCCTCTGAGCTAGAAACAAAGAATATCTGACCCCTTCACCCTACCAAAAAGAATATCCTAGACCTTAACTCCCCCAGCTTACCCCCCCCCATGAAATCTGAGTTCTATTTTAAGAAAGGTGGTTAGTTTGGTAGACAATGGCAGCCCTAATTTATATCAGAAGTCCCCATTTTAAAACACTATCTTTAAGGATCTAAGTAGCAGTGAGGAAAGTAGGGCATTACTTACTTAGGTCTTGAGAAATAGCACTTGCTCACGGAAGTGAGCAGCACCAGCAGAGTTCATACGTGTATATCGGTGTATCTCCATGTTCGCTCTGTAGATTGTCTTTAGGAGTCGAAGACTCTAGAAATGTCTGATAAATACACATTAAAATCATCGTTAAAGAGAATCACTCTCCTTATAGCTTAAATAAAAGCAACGGGACCTCTTCATCTATGCTCTGATAATCCTTTTATAAAATTTTGTGTTACGAACCGTAACCATTTCCGTAGAAGCATTCTCTGCACTCGGGGACACACCAGTAAGGAAAGTAAAACAACAAGCCACGAATTTAATATTACTTGTTTTATACGTTGTGGCAGAAAGTAAACATGTGTAGTGTTCACTCCTGGATTAATGTTGTGTGTGTGCGCACCACAAAATCGTCAGCATTTTATGAGGCATGTGGATAACGCAAGCGGTTTGAGCTGTTTCGCTAACATATCAATAAAGTGGCAATTTGTTATATAGCCAAATCTAATGTCGCCGATGCTCCAACTAACAACAGAGACAGATGTTGCTAATTAAGTACGCATTAAAAAACTGTTAATACTGATACTCCATTAAAACCATATGATAATGAGACTTAAATCTTTAATCAGAACGATCAGCAAAACTTTATATATGGAAATCTGTGTTTAAGATGTTTTCATTTGAGAAATAAATATTTGGCCTAGCTGCGTCGTGCTTTCTTGCAGAATCTTCCTGTTTCCCTCCAAGGGGAAGTAAGATATAAGAACAGAATGTGAAGATGTCTGTGTTTTTGTTTCCTTTTAGCAGACATTCCATACGCCAAGCCTCGGGGATGAGGAGTTCGAAATCCCCCCTATCACGCCTCCTCCAGAGTCAGACCCTGCCCTGGGCATGCCCGATGTTCTCCTACCCTTTCAAGGCCTCAGCGACCCGTTGCCTTCCCAGGGAAGTGAATTCACACCCCAGTTTCCCCCTCAAAGCCTGGATCTTCCTTCCATTACAATCTCAAGAAATCTCGTGGAACAAGATGGCGTGCTTCATAGCAGTGGGTTGCATATGGTAGGCACTACATTTACTGCTTTGAAAGTGTGTGTGTGTGTGTGTGTGTGTGTTTTAATCATTGGCCCTTCTCGTGGTAAAGACCGAGAGTCTATGTTCTGAAACGTGCTTCGGCCTCTCTCCTGACGGACGTGAGGATTGTTCTTCCTAGTGCCATTTAAGCGCCGGGACAAGAGGGTTATGGGTTGGTTGACGGTCCCCCAAAGGAGGATGGCCCGGCAAGATCCGTCTGGTTTGAAATGATTTTCGACAAGTCCGATTCATTGGTGTGGAATTAGCCAGTCTTCCCTTGGCTTTGGTTTACCACGGAGATGTCCTCAGTTACAAGTTTGCCCAGGAGAGATTTTAGAAACGGAGGCCCTTCTTTGCGTGTCGGATTATGACATCATGTTTATTATGGTACATGTTCTGCTCCTACCTCACATGAAATCTCAAACCGTGGGACAGAGGAAGGGAAGAAGAATTGCTTAAACGTAGAGTGGGTTATTGTGTGAAATATACCTAATCGTGTTATGTATTGTCATAAACAGGGAATAAAGCACTCCAGAGAGCCAAGATCACTAATGCAGTAATTTGGGTTCCATTTTTCTTAGTGCGCAATTATAGTCAGCAATCACCAGAGTAAATCTGCTTAAGTATTTTAAACTCTTCTGCGGGGATTGTTGTTGTCGTCATTGTTGTTGTTCCCCTCATAGTATATGTAATACATTTGTGTGGATCTAGGTGAGGTACGAAGCAGACATTTTAAAACAAGATTAATAGTTGACAGGGTTTTTTTGTTTTTTTAACCCTGATAAAATGAAACAGATGTGTTGGGATAACAAAACACAAATCCTATCGCTTGTTTACATATTTCTCTGCGTATTAGGACCATGCCAGCGATGTTTATTGGTTTCATTGTTAATTCCCCAGAGAACAACAGATGATTGCAGAGTATGGAGTGGATTAGCGGTGTAAAGATGCCGCGTGCTCTCTGAAATATAAGATTACTTTCCCAAATAGGATTGACGCAACGTCATTTTCTCCTGCTTGTGATCTCTTGTGTTTGAGCTGAACATCGGGGGTTTTTTCGGTTTCCTTTTTTTTTTTTTTTTTTTTTTTTGTCAGGAAAGAATGCAGCGAGCAGTCGGGAAGTGGTCATTAAGTATTCATAAACGTTCCTCGCCATCACAAATAATTGTTTCCTGTGGACTTCCTCACATTTTTGTCCCTTTGACACTGGAATGGAGGGTTCCGTCCTCCGTTCCTCTAACAGGCAGGCTTGCAGTGCGGTGCCTGAGAAGTCATAAAAATAAAAAGGGGGTTTAGTCACCAAGGGGGTTTACCAGGACTCACCATTCTTCCTAGACGCTCAGCGAGGCCGAGTTATGTTGCAGAAATAGTTAAGAGACCGTATAACGCATGCTAAAATGTGTATTTTATTAAATTGGTAAATATTTATTAATAATATAAGAATCTGCCTTTAAATTAAACATCTGATGAATTACCTTGCCTTAAAGCTATAAAACTGTTATTGCTGCTATAAAAAAGTGTAAAGGAGGCATTTTGACTATGAAATTTCATTTCATGGTCAATTGAATTTACTATATTGGAAAGAACTAAAGATGGAATCATAAAATAATTATGATACTCACATACACTTAAAGAACAATGCTTTCGCGGACTGGCCTTGGGAGAGAGGGCTCCATTTTTAATGCTTCTTTTGTAATGTATTGCTAATCACTAAAGCAGCTGAATTATTTCATTGATTTTCAAAAGTACAAGTACTTTGGCTAAGCGCAGACTGTTGTCATGGTATTTACATGGACCTCATCACATTTATGGGCGCCTTTCTGAAGTTTCGTGGAACCTGAGTGATATTTATTTTGGCTTGAAACAACCTAATCTTGTTGAAAATTCCAGCCGAATTTCACCTTGAAGAAATGTCATGGGATTTGAAATCACACGTGTCGGGGGAAAAAATAAAATGGACTCGGACAGAATTATGATGAATACAATGTGTCGTTGGCTTTGTTCTGTGTCCTACCTGACATGTTCACCTATAAACTTGAATTCAGAAGCGCCAGAGGCATGGTTAAAAATAGGCTATGTCAAGGTTCTTCTATATCTCCCTCCGGGTCGCGAGTTGGCTGGCTACATCATAACACTCCACCGCAGCCCCTCGGAGATTTCCCTTCCGAAGGTCACCAGAAAAAAATAATCCATAATACTTTATCCATCATGCCTTCAGCTTCCCAGCGTGCCTTGGCGATTTCATACCTTATGCAAGTAAGAAGTTTTATTCTCCAAATGAATACAACGCTCCGCCAGGGCCGGCTGTGGTGAATTAAGGCGATCGCGGAAGAAGAAAAGCCAGCTCATTTATGTTGTTATCGAACCAGCTTCCCTTCGGAGCTTCATTGGTTTTCCTTTAGAAAGACGGACAGTTTTGCCACCTTACGGATTAGCCGCATTTTTGTTGGCCACAAGCATGACGTGTTTATCTGCCTTTGCATTTATGCCATTATACTTAAAAACAGAAAGCAGGAGGAAAAAAAGAGGGATTAAAAAAAAAAAAGAGTCCGATGATTGGCATGCACATTTCAAAATATGCAAATAACGCCCTGGGCGTCAGAAGCAAATTGTTGAAAAAATCGAATGCCGATGCGTTTCTGAGTTCAGAGAACAACCTCGATTTGCTTGTGGCGGACGTGTGTGTTTTCCAACAGGATGTGGTCAGGCAAGTCAAAACCGACCGTGTATTTGGGTTAAAAAAAATCTTTACCTCTAAGCATTCTTGTCAGTTCGGATGATCATCTGGAAATTATTTTAATCTACAAAAGATGGCGATTCTAAAAATCTACAACGCGCGCTCCGAAGGGTTGGCGTGTTTTTTTTTTTTTTTTAACACCTCTCTATAATCTGCCCAGCCTGCTGAGTAGCATTGACATCAGTAGTACATCAATTTCAGAAAGTGGATTATTTTTACTAGACAGCTATTGTGACATATTGGGTCAGTCATAAATGAAAGATATTCATGCAAGCATGCAATACTTGTAATGAAGTCTCACTCTGACCTTCTGTATGATTGATTCTGTAATTTAGTTTTCTCAGGCAGTGCCTGAAATGAAATGAAATCATGTTGAACAAGTTTTGAATACCCACAGTGCACCAGGAGAAGAAAAATCTGCAGCCCTAGAGGCTTGAGAGAGAGCAGCTGAACGATTTATCTCTGTGCTATTATAGCCTTTGCCAGCGTTCAACGTTTCTTTTTTTTTTTTTTTTTTTTTCTTATTTGGCTTAAGTACTTAATTCTGCAGGTAGCTGTAAATGGGAAAATAAAATGCTGTTCAGATTTAAAATGACAGGACAGGAGTATGTGCAGGGGACTGATAAAATATCTTGAATAGAACTGACCTTTCATGTAGCTGAAAGTTACTGGGGGATTCATCCTCATAATTACCATATAGATTATTTTTATTTCTTTCCTGCAATGAAACATTTCAGAGAGCAGTAGTGCTGATTGAATGAAAATTGAACTTGTTAACATTCTTTTCAGCTTAGCCTGTTGTACATAACAGAAGGTTAGCTTTGATGAATTTCAGAATTCCCTTTGATATCCAAGAAACAGACAGTAAAATAATGGTCTCTCGTCTGATATTTTGTATGCCCCCCAAAAGAGAATTTATAAAACACACTGATAATTCACATACTTTTCTCCTCATACATTATATTTCATGTTTAGAGGACCGACATTTTTCGGTTCGATATTGCTTTGGATTTAATGGTGATACCACGTATTTATAGGAAATGCTACTCCGGTCGCATTCCTGAAAAGGGTAGAAGTCAGGGAGGTGTATGGGAGTATGGGAGTCTCTGTACCTGGTAAGGAGAGAGAAAAAGAGAGATAGAAGTCCTATGGAAGAAACGCACATCGAGGAGAAAATTCAAAGCTTTTCAAATATTCACAAGACTCTGAGGTCACACCCCAGAGCCGTCTCAGTTTCGACCAGAGAAATGGGAATATATCAAACTGACGCATCTAAAATTATCAGGCTTATTTTCAAAGCTTTGCTTTTTCACGCCATCATGTGTGGAGGCTCTGATTTCGAAGTCGAATTGTTTTTTGTTTGGACGAAATGACTTTCATGCCATTTTTATACTTTAAAAAATCCTACGTTTAGAGAAATAGCAGACTTTCAATTAATACATTGTTTTAGCCATGTTGCCTAATGCGTTACAGATAAAACAGTTATTTCATGGGTCATTAATGTGTTTAATGCGTGGAACGTTCTATTAAAACAAGCCCTTATTATTGTTATGAACGTGTTCGTTGCCATTGTCAATAGAGTCTGCAGAGCTACATTCCACAGGGTTGCCTTGTAGCCACTGGGCGGACCAACAGTCTCCTACAGATTGAATGATGACTTCATTTAGATTTATTTCTGGTCAAGCCATGGTCAAACAGGATTCTCAGTCTAAGTTACCAGTAGAAAAGGCACAACTTACCTAAGCAAAACACTCACCTGAGTGGAACTATGTCAAGTCCAGATTGTAAAAGGGAAAGGGTCTGAACCTCTAACAGAGAGTTGCTGAGACCTACTAAGCGCCGTATGCTGTTCTTAACCGTTAGAGACCGATTACATGATTGATAAAGTTGTTTTCTTGACTGCCGGTGTCTCTTCCATGTCAGACAAAAACCACCGAGTCTGACGACTGTTTTACAGATGTTCATCATCCAAAGTTACTTAAAAAAATTTTTTTTTAATGTTTTTATTTATTTTTGGGAGAAAGAGAGAGACAGGGCACAAGCGGGAGAGGGGCAGAGAGAGCAGGAGTCATAGAATCCAAAGTGCGCTCTAGGCTCCAGCTGTCAGCACAAAGCCCGATGTGGGGCTCGAACCCACGAACCGCGAGCTCGTGAGCTGAGCCGAAGGCAGGGCTTAACCGAATAGGCCGCCCAGGTGCCCCCAAAGCCGCTTCTAATTGAGCTGTTACTACACCTTGACAATTGTCTGCCAAAAATGCACAGGCCACAGACATTTTTATGGGCCGCGTTTCTTTGTCGAGCAAATAGCCCCGTACCATACCCAGCTGAAGATAAATATTCTTTCCTCTTGGCCTGTAAATACTTACTGACCCTGAGCATCCGAGTGCCGTCCCTAAGGTCGAGTTAACTTTAGGCTCATCTATTAAAAGAGGAGTGCGTTCCAAACTTTTCCGCTAAACCCGCTTAGCTTGTGCGAAGTGTGTCACGTGGCCCCTTGCTTGATTTATAACATTCAAGGATAAGCATCGTTAGAAAGTTATATACTGTGATTTATTTCCCCGGGTCTCGGTTTTAGCATATCTAATCTATAGCTACCGACTGTGCTGCGCTATTGCCAGTACCTCCCGGTGGGTCAGGGACAGTGGAGACACCATTTTCCATCCCTCCGATTCCCGAATAAAACTGGCGTGGCGGCTCAGATGTTTTTTCAGAGGGACGGGCTTTGCTCTGCCTGCCATCTCCCCATCCTTTTACTCATGGCACCTGTCGTCCTTTGAGACGGTCTCCTTTGCTTGTTCACATCCTGTCCCCTCCCCTTCCCTGTGTGATGTGGGGTGCTGTCAGCCTCGGCCCCGGAACAGGGTCTGGGCTGGAATACACTAGGCTCTCGATAAATATTTTATTTGTTGGATATTTGAGTGAATGAGAGAACTGTGGAAGACTATGTATTTGCTCTTAAGAGCATACCTTGACCACTAAATAAAAAGTGGAGGAGAGGGGGTTTAAAGGTATAAACAGCTGTAAACAAGGAATTCCTCTTTAAACTTTTCATTTAGGCCCGAATAAAATGAGCAGGGAGCCGACTCCTTGGTGAAACAAAGCGGTTGCGGGGTACACCACTGAAATACCATTAAGTGTTTTATGGTAAACTCTTGGAAATTTTGTTTTGCTAAGAAACTATTAATTAGCTCTCGGGAAGACCGTTTTTCACAAAACACTCGTGTGTAGGTATGTTTGATTATAACCCTGAGAGTAGCTATTAAGTAAAAATTATCTATTTTGGTGAAGTTCAAGTTTGTGGTATGAAGGTCTGTAATTATCACTGGTATGCATTTGTCATACCTGTGTTTGTTTCAGGCTTTACCGGGGTTGGGAATATACAAGCTCTGCCTGACACATGCTCCGAGTTCACTTGGAAACAAAGTTTTATCATTGCGATAGGACGTAACTTAAGTAATTGAGCATAAAATTTCCGGGCCTGAATTTCCTATTGTAGTTCTCTGATCTTTATTAATACGAAGCAGTTTTTATTACTGATAATTGTTTAATTGCTCCATTTCTCAAGAAATATTGATTAAAAAATACAAACCACCACCGCAGTGCAAATGCATTTAGTCACACTCGCTAATATATTTGGAGTTATTTGCTTCTTAATTAGATGCTATCCTCTATTATGAAAACCTAACAGGGGATCGTTACAGAGAACAGTTATTCGCACGGAAGGTGCATGTCAGATGTTTCAAAGTCCTTTACGATAAAATCAACCTGGACAGAAGTCAGCACCCCTGGCGTGAGGAAAAAGAAATAAAACAGAGTAATAATGTGTGATTTTCAAAATAAGGGATGAGTTTGAAAGCCTCGATCTTGCATGTGCACCAGAAACCAAACCCCAACACTAGAGGAGGTGTAATTATGTAGTACTGAGCGGGCAGCATGGAGATAATATAATAAATACCAGGGGCGGGAGGGAGAAGAGCCCCTATTCACCCACCAAGAAGATGTGGAGAGGACTAGACCCTTGCTCCAGGCCTGACAGAATGAGGGAAGACGGATTTTAATATGTAGAGGAGGGAGAGTTCTGTTGGGTGGGAAAGTCTGAGTAAACTGCCCGTTTCCCACCCCCACCCCGACCCCGAATCCCCGAATATCTTTATATGAAGTATGGGGGGGGTAGTACCCCGTTGGGATTCGTACAGGGAGGACATCTTTCACCTTGCCAGTCTCCTTCAGTCCTGATTAAGTCTAGGAGAAAGTCTCCTAGGTTTGGGGCTGATAAGTCTCTCACGCCTCTTTTATCCTTCCTAAATAAGAGAAAGCAAGGCTCCGAGCCTTCGGCATGCTTTGACTGTAAAGGCGTTGTTTCCTTTTTCTTGGTATCTATTTGGCAGCCCATCGAGCTGGGTGTCCCCAGTTCTTCATTGACGCTACTGATCCAAAGTTTCCTTTTTAACCTAAAATTAGTTGGATTTTAATGGTTCACTCAAATGGTTAATGGTCAGTAATAGACTGGATTTCAGGCAGCTTCAGAAAATGGGGGACCCCTACCAGAAATGTCCATTCCTTGGTTTCCTGTTTTAAAAAAAAATAAAAGAGGCTCTTTTATCAGGTGGAGAGAGGAGCGAGTCTCAGCTGAGCACGCCCCGCACCAAAACCTACACAGACCCTGAGGCTGTGTTGAATTGTACTTCTAGGCAAATGGAAGACCGGGCACGTCCTATTATTTGGTGAAGTCCGTGGCCCGCCCCTTCCGAAAGAATTGGGTACTCTTTAAAACATAGGTTAAAGTGGTAGGATATATATTTGTGTTATTTATATTATAATCAAACTGTCCCCCACTGATTTCGATGGGTTGCCCGTGAGTGCGATCAGTTACTACTATCTGTTGGAATAAATAATCCCCCTAGATGGATACAAAGCCTTTAAACTTATCACGACATCCTTCTAGCTGTGAGTAAAATCTAGACTTCCTAGGATAGACTACAAGACTTGCCATGTTACGGCCATTCCTTGCCTCTCTGGCTTCAAGGCTAATCTTGCTTTTCCTGGCCCAGTAACACTGGCCTCTCCTTCCCTTCCTCATGCGTCCAGCCTTTGCACGTATTCTGCTCTGCCTTGGATGCTCTTCCCCCTTTCCTAGCTTAGAAGCTCCTATTCTTCCTTTACACCTCAGTCCTTGTGGGTCACCTCCTCAGGAAGCCTTCCCTGATTACCGCCACCCCCCACCCCGCCACCCACCTTGCCCCATCTGGCTCATTCCCACCTCCCTAGTTCACTGCATGTCACTCTTCACCCTGCCTACCCCCGCTCCCATCTGTACTGGCATTCTTTCCATTTCTCAAGCACACGAAGCTTCGTCCCACCTCAGACTTGGCATGTGCTGTTCCCTCTGCCTGGAACATGATTCCTTCGCCCTCTTTTCCTGGCTAGCTCCTGATGGTTCAGGTATCCCCCTACACGTCCTCACTGAGAGGCCTTGCGTACCGACCCAATCAAACATAAACCCGCTTCTTGGGACCACTTGTTTTCTTTTATCAACCTATTTCTTTTCCTCGTGATATTTATCGCAATGTATGTCTTGTTTCTGCAAATGTTTTCTATTCTTACGGGCAAAACATAGGCTGTGGACCCTCCCTCCGAACCCAAGAAGATGTTTTCTGTTATATTTGTCTAATGAAGTAGTTCTCAAATGATGGGAAACTCTGACCTAATAACATCAGAGGACAGAGTGAGACCAAGAAGAGAGAAAGGGTTTTTCCCAAAGGATGAACTCTTTTAGGAAGCGATACAAGTGAACCCTGGATTTAAAATGTAATTGTGAAACTGCCAGCCTTCAGCTCCTATGTGGGATAATACGTGGCAATCTCTTATAACCCGCTAGTTGCTTTGCCTTTCGGTGCTCATTGGTAAGGCTTTCAAGACTTAATTTTAGGGGCGCCTGGGTGGCTCAGTCGGTTGTGTCTGACTCTTGATTTCGGCTCAGGTCATGATCTCATGATTCCATGAGCTCAAGCCCCACCTCAGGCTCTGTGCTGACAACGTGGAGCTTGCTTGGGATTGTCTCTCCTTCCCACTCTGCCTCTTCCCTGCCTGCTCTCTCTCTCTCTCTCTCAAAATAAATTAAAAAAAAATTTAAAGACTTAATTTTAGTAAGTGAGAGGTAATGATTTTCAAAAATGCATTAAATTTCTTAGGGCTCTATCCGTGGTTATACATTTCCTTATTGCGTCGTGACTACCAGGAGAAATTGCGAGCTATTTTTGAGAAGTATATATGAATTATTCTTGCCTACGCTTTGTCAGAGTAAATTTATTAGTCCATTCTAAATCATGTTTAATTTGGGCAATGCTTAAAAGAACCACATGCTAGCTTTGTAGTTTTCAAGGATTTGAGCATTGGTATACTGGTTTCTCTGGCCCGGCACCTAGCAGGTGCTTAATAAATAGCATTAAAGCTCACCTCTTTCTTTTTTTAAGTGGGAATCCTAAGATCAAAGGAAGTGTCTTTCAAAGGGTACCTTTTTTTATGGAAAAAGCTTGGGGCTGTTAAGAATCAACAAGTTCCCCAAGGCAGTTGGTAATAATTGGTGGCCCTAAAGGATCTTGAATTTTTCTAAAGAGACACTTTCACCACTAATCTTCTTGTTCTACAATCCTCACGCACAGGAAGTTGTTATGGCATAATTGTGGACCACGGCAAATGCTATCACATTTTGATGCATCAGTTACGTGGTTCGGGGGTTACTTGAAAATATTTTAGAGGCCCTTGGTGCATTGCCCAATGGGAGATCCGAAAGATGGCACCAGCACGTTCAGGGTTCTGAAGGCTATGTGGATGGCTCTAAGTTTGGGCAAAGCCTGGACTCCACCCCTGGTGTGCTTCAGAAGTAGGCTTCTCTCTCTCCCCATTGCAGAAAATTCCTGTTATTTCTCTCTCTCTCTCTCTTTCTCATTCTCTATTTCTTAAGTGAAATGTGATGAGCACTCTCAATTTATAGAATAAGCGAGTATCGAATGCTTTCATTAAAAGGGGGGTGATGGCAGTAGAGAGCCCGGGGCCCCATTCATTTCTTTCTGTCAACACATGTCTCCACTGTTGGGCTATGACTCTCTAGAGCGCCATTTTCCCATCCAGCCAGCTCTGTGACATTGTAGGTAGAATTTAGAAAGAGCTGATGAAGCCAAGAAAACTTCCTTCTTGGCCTTCTGTTTGACCGTAGATCAAAAGACCGTAGATGTGGGACAAGTCCATCGAATATATATCTGTCTGTGCTGGATTTCATAGGCATTGGAGCAGAGCAAGTTCTCCGCGAATGCGAAAGTTGGGTAAATTAGATCATCCTATTTCATGGTCATGCCAGATAGCTAATTTATTATTTTACAGTCAGAATCAAGATACTTAATTTAAGTGTGCTCTGGAAGTTGCTAGTAAATACTGAAAACATCTAGACTTAAAGAAGTCTGAAAGGACTTTTAAAATGCATTCTGAAGGACGTCTGTGGAGAGCAGAATTCAGAATAAGATCGCTTGGGTGCCTGGGTGGCTCAACTGGTTAAGCATCCAACTCCTGAGGTTGGCTTGGGTCATGATCTTGCGGTTTGTGGGATCGAGTTCTGCGTTGGGCTCTGTGCTGACCGTACGGAGCCCGGTTGGGATTCTCTCCCTCTCTCTGCCCCTACCCTGCTCACGCTCTCTGTCTCTCAAAGAAATAAACTTAAAAAAAAAAAAAAAGAAGATAACCCAGTTGTCAGTAGTTGGAGGGTAAAGAAACATAAGCAAGCAATGGTGAAACTTTAGAAGAGCATGGAAGAATAGGTTGACAGCTGAAAATTTTTAGGAGGAATGGCTACATGAAGTGGAAAGCTAGTCCAAAAAAAAAAAAAACCAACTAGGACACACCAGTACTGTAAAATCCACTTTTGTGATACAAGTCTGGAGAGGGACACCTGCTAGTAAGTAGAATGTACTATTTTAGGAGCAGTGGAAGAGAGCATCGGTATTGTCCACGAGACCAGGAGGAGTGGGATTGTTCTCGTACACGTGACACGTGTCCAGGACTCCACAGCAGTTTAGGAACTCAGAAATTATTAAGAAATGAGAAGGTTCTACATTTAAGATGAAACCCTAGCTCTTAGCCGTACTGTCTAAACCACTCATAGACCTTTTTAGCTTTTCCTCACTGGTGTGTTTTTTCGTGGTTTGTTTTTTTTTTTTTCATTCATTTCTTTGGTGTTTTTATAAATGGAAACGTTTAAGATGCTCTTCTCTTCACCCTTCCAGTTCTTTCTCTTATGATGTCACCACTGTTAACAAAGTTTAGATACTTCTTAAAAAAAAAAAAGAGGGGACTCTACTCTGTAATTATTCTACCACTTGCCTTTTCAATTTCTATCTCTTGGATATCCGTCTAGGTCAGTGGTTCTCAGATGGGAGAATTTTGCCCCTCGAGAGACAATGTCTGGGGATATTTTTGATGGTCATGACCGGTGGGGAGAAGGAGAAGTTGCTTCTGGAATGTAGCAGAGGCCAGGGTATAGCATACGCATCCTACAATGCAAAGGACCGCCTCACAACAAAGAATTATCTGCTCCGAAATGTCAGTAGAGCCAAGATTGGAAACCCCGTCCTAAGTCAATACACATAAATCTAATTCATTATTTTAAAAAGCTTCATAATACTTGTAGGATACTAGATCGTCGTTCATCCAACTAGTTTCCTATTGATAGTTACAGCCTCTTACTTAGCGCTGTTTATGTATTTAACATTAAGAAATCAAACGCTCCTATTTGGGTCGTTACAACTCATTTGTTTCTTTAAAGACCCAAAGTAAGTCTTCTCAGAAAGACTCAAAAGAGGAACACTTAAGAATTCATAGGTTCCCGTATAAAATTAGACTCTGGGTCACTGTGAGTATAGAGAATTTGGTTTCAGTAAAAATCACAGACTCCACGTAAATGACAAGTCTTAAAGAAGCTGCTTAAAAGCACGTCTTCCTTGTTTGATTCTTCAGAATTAAACACAAGAAGCAGCGGCAACAACTCTGAAGCCCTCTTTATGACCGCCCACTACAGAAGGCTACTTTTGAAGCGACTGCCGTAACTTTCAGAGAAGTTACTTACGATGATCTCTACTTCCTCCTTACACATATTTTTAAAAATCCATTAGTTTCTTAAATCGTGGCAGGGTGAACAAAAGAAAACAAAGCAGGTTGAAGATGTAGAGAGTGATATCCAATCCTAAAGACATTGAATGACTTCCAGATGCCATCGACAATGTAATTCAGAATTGGAATGACCCTCTGGTTAACCACAGAGGGTTTTATAGGAAGGGAGCCCTGCGGCCAACAGATGTTGGCTCTGTGCCTCCCTCAGCCCCTCCTCTCTACTTGTCAAACGCATTCCTGGAAGGATAAAGCGAAGACCGGAGTCTCCTGCCCTGGCAGAGCTGGGTCTAGGGGAATGGTACGAGAAGTGTGTGTGTAAGAAGTGTGTGTGTGTGTGTGTGTGTGTAAGAAGGTTGGAAGACAGAACTGGTAAGCTGGAAGAAAGGACTAAGTCTCTGCTTCAACGCCTTCCTTCTTGTCCATTTCCTCAGTAAAAAGCAGAAAGTGGAAGTTTATCCTTCTTTGCCAATAGGCTTTTTTATTATTATTTTTTTTTAGGCCATTTAGTGACCGTCCTAGAGTGAAATAGACTAGGCTGGATAATTTGGGCTTTGCGCTTTTGACTCTTCAACTTTGGGGCAAGAGTCCTTCTAGTTAATGAGTGAAGAGGGACCATTCAGACCTGTCTCGGGAACTGCTAACGTTTTCAGCTTGTTGATATTTGGGAAAACTAAGACCTCCCCTCCTCGTTGTCTGTTGCCTTTTTAGGACCCGAGCCACACGCAAGTGCCCCAGTACCGTCAGGATCACTCCTTGATCATGAGGTCCATCGTCCACGTGACCGATGCTGCTCGCTCTGGAGTCATGCCCCCCGCTCAGCTCACCACCATCAACCAGTCTCAGCTCAGCGCCCAGTTGGGGTTGAATTTGGGAGGCGCCAGTATCCCTCACACATCTCCTTCACCTCCGGCCAGCAAATCGGCGACGCCCTCCCCTTCCAGCTCCATCAATGAAGAGGATCCTGATGAGTCCAACAGAGTGAGTTGACTGGCTTAGTGTGTCACCTACCCAAGAATTAAGAATCCCCTCATGCTGCGTCTTTGAATTTCATTCACGGTCGTACCTTCCTTCCCTTCGTGGATTTGGCTAGCATTTAAATTTATGATGATTTGACCCCCCCCCTTTTCCTTACTCATTTTTTTGTGAGAAGTGTATTCCACTGGAACATGTCACGTAACTCATGTAGGCATGCTTTCCCCAGTCTGCAGAAGGGAAGGCTTACGCCAGATTCCCCAGGAATTCTAAAGTGCCCTGGTTCTAAGTTAACGTCCATGTGGATAAGTTTCATCCAGTTCGTTGGCTGAGCCACTGTCACATTTGACAGCCTAGCCCCTTCGATGATGTTTATCACTTAGTAAGTTCTAATTCTTCCACATCTCTGCTTTTGTCGTGGAGAGTGATACTCAAACATGCATGGGTTGAGATAAAAACTTAGCTGTAGTGGAACTTTTCGCTCAGAAGGGTATTCTGTCTCATTAAAGTTACTTCTTCTCGATACGCAATCACTCAATCCTTATTCATTGTGTGTTGCATCCCTACTCTGTGCTTTGCATTTTACTCGGTTCTGGCGACATAAAGATTTATAAGAGAGTGACTGCCTCTGGGGCTGCCCACCGGGGATGAAAAGCGATGTTTAATACTAGCTCCAGATGCAATTAGTGGCATAATTGATGTATCGGGTGGGCTAAGATTGTAATCGATTCTGCTTGGGAGAGTGATTTGAGGAAGACTTTATTGAGAAGGTGATATTTGAATTAGGTCTAAGAGGATACATAAAAGTTTGTGAGGCAGAAGAGAGAGGCCGGCATTCTGGGGGAAAGAGCGGAGCGAGTACATGTACTCAATTTATGAGTATCATGAACAGTTTGATGCGGGGAGGAGAGAAATAGGAATTGAAGAAAGCAGAGCTGAATTGTGGAAGCCTTTCTCCTGCAGGTAGTTGAGAGCTGATGAATGATTTGCAGAGAGGAACAGCATAAGCAACTTTATGCTTTAGACACATGCCTTCGGCTGTACACAGAATGCACTACAAAGGGAGGCACGGGAGGAAAGGAAACTGATCAGAAGATCCTTTTGTTAAGAAGTGTTTCCTTCTAGCAAAGGAAGGAACGGACAGGAGGTACCAGCTTAGTGAGACAGACAAGAGGGAGAATCATAAAGTTTTGGTAATCTGCTGGGGTTTGAAGGAATAAAAGATAAATGGGGTTTTAGGATGAGAGTCAGCCTGGATGTCAGCAAATGAGAGTATCAGCCCGGAGAGAGAAGAGTGTTACTTTTTCTCCCATGGAGAAGATGGGAGTTTGCCATGGCATGGGTTGAATTTGAAGCATCCGCTTTTGAGCTAGAACTCAGGTCATTGGAGGTAGAACGACAGATTTGGGGACCATCGGCACGTAGACACGAAGACCTGGAAGTATTCAGGATTTCTCAGAGCCCTGAGCATCATTTATTTTTAAGTAGCAGATGGAAGGAGAAGAGCTAGAGAAGGTTGAAAGTGAGGAAGGAAGAGGGAAGGGAGATTAGAATATATTGTGCAGGGATTTAAAGGAGGAGGGTTGGATCTTCGTTGACAGGTTAGCACCTCGCTGGACATGTTAGCCACCCCACTGGCTATGTTAGCACCCCACTGGTCACAGATTGGGTAAATGAATTAACAGTCTCTGCTTCCCCTCAACAAGGGCTTCTGTGAGGTGAAGCGAGAAACAGTGAGTATAAAGAAGCTCTAGGGATGTGAGTAAGGCAGAACTAAGTTACAACTGGTCGGGACCCAACTCAAACGGATTCCTTTCATTTCAGTCACATTTCCACTGCTCTGATACTCGCTTCTGTACCACACCGAAATGGTCATGGCTGAGGACAACCTTATCTGTGACTCCTAGCTCTTACTCCATTTGAAGCAAGGGTCTAGGTTTTGTGTAAAGGCAAGGAATCCAGTTTGTTCTCCTTGAAGCAACTGAGCCGAGAAGGAAAGATTAACATGATCATCGATTGTGCCTCTTTTGGGGGAAAGCCGTTTCTCCCCCTTTCCCAACCCTCGTCAGTCAATCACATACAGGTTTCTATAGGAGAATTAATTCCGAGATTTTATTTAAACCACGAGATTCTTCATTTCAGGTTTATTCTTAAAAGGTAATGATGATTAGGGCACGTCATGGTTACCCAAGGAAGATATCAAAGGTTGTCAACATTCAAATGCTATTTTACAGGAAGAGAGGTTGAGCTCTCCTTTAGGAAAGGCTGCCCCGGAAATTACTTTCACCTTGCCATCGGTCAGGGCACTGTTGCTGCAAACAGTGCCAAAGTTTCTTCCAGGAAACGGATATAGTTGTTGGGCTCAATTAGAAAAATCTGTGTTATATGTATATATATTTTTTTCCCTTGGGGCCAAAGTGGTATTTTTTTTTCACTGAAGGAAAAACTTGGCTCCCGTTGAAGCTCTCACCAAAAGGCATCTATCCGACCGCCTTACGAGTTCAGATTCGTTAACTAGAATTAAACAAGTCACGTCGATTCTGAGAATTTAGGGAAAAAAGATGATTGAAAATTATCCAGTTGATTGCGTAAGTTATGAAAGATGGCACTTTGGAGGAGAGGTGAGATGTGGCTTACCAGCTTACTTACCAAGCGTGTAAACTACTTGTATGAAGTACGGATGTTGTTATCACTCAAGCAGTGTGTGTAACAGGCCCACCGAGAAGTGGACTTGTGATTCCCCAACATGTTGAGGGGCCAGAGCGCTCAGAAAGAAGTTACGTATCATTTTTCTCCCTAAGAATTTTAGTCATTGGATTAAGTTCCAAATGACTGTCATTCAGAAAGTAATGAGACTCTTGGAAAATTCGAATTTAGGATTCCAGACTCAAGGCCATTAAGAACCAATCTGTCAGTAACTTGAGCCTGTCTCTGTTGATCTTCCCCACGGCTGGCTTTTAAAACCGATTTTGTCAAACATTTCGGCATTCTCGATGAAGTTAACTGCAAAAGGAACTTCGGTATAGTCATGTTATAATCTAGGGGGATAAAACAAGGCCGGTGCATCTTTTCTCCTGCTTCTCGGATAAGGACATTAAATGATCACTGAACTTAGATGACGGTAGTCGCAGGTGAATCTAGAGCTCATTGGTATGTGAACGTAGGGAGGGAGCTGTACCCCCGTCATGCCTATGGCTTTGATCTCAGAAGGTTCATATGGTAAGTATGGATAAAGTACTTACTGTCTCTCCGGCAGTATTCTTCTGGCCAGAGTTACTCACCAGACATCAAAACTCTTCTCTTGGGGCTCCTGGGTGGCTCAGTCGGTTGAGCGTCCGACTTCGGCTCAGGTCATGATCTCGTGGTCTGTGAGTTCAAGCCCCGCGTCGGGCTCTGTGCTGACAGCTCAGAGCCTGGAGCCTGCTTCACATTCTGTGTCTCCCTCTCTCTCTGCCCCTGCCCAACTCATGCTCTGTCTCTTTCTGTCTCAAAAATAAATAAACATAAAAAAAAATTAAAAAAAAAAAACTCTTATCAGTCTTCGTTGTAGCCTGGGTGATTTTAGGTATCAATTACCGCTCTCATACAGGTTTTGAATTTTAGCAAAGAATATCAATTTCCTTTCTATCTCCAGTTAAAGGAGTTTTGACATTTTTCTGTTTCTTGTTATCCTATTCTTCGGGAAGTTTTAATTGCTTAAAAAAATAAAGACGACCTTTCTTTTATTGTGCAAGCTTAGGGATTGTGGCTAATTTCTATCAGCGTTTCTGGAGACCCATTAACAAAGTAACCTTCTAGGGGCACCTGGGTGGCTCAGTCGGTTGGGCGGCCGACTTCAGCTCAGGTCATGATCTCACGGTCTGTGAGCTCGAGCCCCACATCGGGCTCTGTCCTGATGGCTCGGAGCCCGGAGCCTGCTTCGGATTCTCTATCTCCCTCTCTCTCTGCCCTTCCCTTGCTCACGCTCTGTCTCTATGTCTCTCAAAAATAAAACAAAAAAAAAAAACATTTAAAAAAAAAAAAAGGACCTCATTTAAAATATCTGAATATGACCCACATCCTGAATTATTATTTAGATTTACTTCTAAGACCTCTGAAAATGTAATATATGTAATGCGTACACATACATACACTCACACATGCACACGCTTCCTTGCCTGGTATAGTTTTCTGTTTTTCATTAGGCATAATTGCTATTTAGAGCGGGTATTGCGAATGTGTTGAAGATACTTCCGGGTCTCATTAATCAGAGTTCTAAATGCTAATCGCTGCCGTCCAGTTAACTCTAAGAAAACTCACCCCTCCCCTGCTTTTTGCCGGCGACTCATCTGTTGATAAATCTACCTCACAGAACCTTCAAGGAACGATCGCGGATCTGGTTAGGTCTTGCTGCCTTCTCTGCGAGGACATTCTAGGCACTGAATTTTCTCCCTGCTTTGCAGGCCATTGGAGAGAAAAGAGCCGCTCCCGATTCTGGCAAGAAGCCCAAGACTCCAAAGAAAAAGAAAAAGAAAGATCCCAATGAGCCCCAGAAGCCAGTGTCAGCATATGCCCTGTTTTTCAGAGACACACAGGCTGCAATTAAAGGTCAAAACCCCAACGCAACCTTCGGAGAGGTCTCAAAAATCGTCGCGTCCATGTGGGACAGCCTCGGAGAGGAACAGAAGCAGGTGAGGCAAAGGTCCGCCGCGACCGCCATGTTGAAAAGTTACCGGAGTATTTCTTACATCTTCTCTGGGTGAACGTTCACTTCACACTATGGTTTCGCGTGAGGGCCTTTCTGAGCTGTGGAATTGAGAGACACCGTTGTGTACATCTGAGCCGCTCCCCAGTTAGACGGTTTCTCGGTCCCCCTTAACCGTTTGCGTTCGGAGCCCATTCCATGGAGACATGCGGGGAGTTCAGGCAATAGCCAATAGCCCGCAAGCATAATCTTTCGATGATCACCTTTCCGCTTCAGATGATGTGGAACTTGCCCCGTTGGTGCAGAAAGGGCGCTCCAGGGGGAGTGGGACCATCCGATTGCCTTTTCTCTGATCATCTTTCCCAACCCTCGTACCGTCCTATGGGTTTCCAAACTTTGAAGCCGCCTCGGCGAGTCTCATTACTGTCATCGGGCGTGTGAAATTTTCCTCCAAGTCCATTCGAAAGCTTGGCCATATGAGAGGCATTGGGAGATTAGCCAAGCCGGTGGGAGGTACTTCCCAAGGCCCTCACCTCCCGCGTTTCCCCCGGAAGGCTCCCCCCCCCCCCCCCCCCCCCCCCCCCGGCACAGGTGGAGGGAAGAATGGCTTCCCTGCGCCTGGCGGGAAACCCCGGTGACCACGAATGGGATTGAACTTTGCACGTGCTCAGAAGACTCGGCCTCTCTTAGTAATAAAATAGAATAGCCATTTCGGGAACGGAGAGTGCAAAACCCGCGAGTTTTCTCTTCCAAATCATGACCTCAGTCCCCCTCGCTGGTTACTCTGGGGTGATGGGACCGTGGATTTGGCCCGTTTGCGGCGCGCTTGTTGTCGTATGCGGCACGCCGATCTTTCTGTCCCAGAAACGTGATCCTCGGGGACCCGCAGACCGCTGTGTCTTTTACCTCTGGAGGAAAAGGCAGTGGGCTCTGGGCTAACACACTAGCCGTCAGACACTGTTAGGAAAAGGAAGAGCAGATCACGTGGAGTGTGGCGGGATTTACTTACCTAACGCGTTGGCCTCACTGTTTGGAAACGTCCCATCTTTTAACTATTCCTGAAGGGTTTTTGTGTTTTTTTTTTTTTCCTTCAGAAGAAAACTAAGGGAGGGTCATCTTTTTCTCTTGTGTCTTCCCACACTGTACCTGTTGTTGGCAGTGTTTTAATCCTCTTATTTGGTGCAGGTTAGACATGCGTAGGGGGGAAAGAAGACACTGATGGAGAAACTCGTTATTTTCTGTAATTCGAACCGTTTGTAGGAAATTTTACTCGTGCCACCCCCTCTACTGCCTTTCCGCGAGGCCCTCAGCGGGTGCTCCTAAGACATCTAGGCTACAACCTGAAATCTTTTTTTTTTTTTTTCATTTATAATCGTAAACATCAAAATTGTGCCCCTGTGAGAGTGGCAGTGTTTTGTTTTAATGTGCGTGCGTGTGTGTGTGTGTGTGTGCGCACATTTAAAAACCAGAGCCACTGAAACGAGCTTTCAGAGGGAGTTACGTTGTGACCTAATTTGTGCAGCCGTTCTTTTATGGTTGAGAATGTGTATGCTAAAGGTGGTGCTAATTGTGTCTTTCAATAGGTTTATAAGAGGAAAACGGAAGCTGCCAAAAAGGAATACCTGAAGGCCCTGGCTGCGTACAGGGCCAGCCTCGTTTCTAAGGTAAACCCGTGCAGGGACTGCCAGTCTCTGAGCTACAATGGTGACAGGGGCCCAAAGGGCTGAAAACGTACAGGCAGCTCCCCTTAGAGTTGGCCAAAAAAAAAAAAAAAAAAAAGGCATTGTGAACAACTCCTCAGCTTACTTGTTTCCATTGGAGAATTCCGCAATGATGGCATGAAAAATAGGAGTTCATTTATTTTTTTAATTTTATTTATTTGTATCTTTTAATATTTATTTTTGAGAGAGAGCGAGACAGAGTGCAAGCTGGGGAGGGGCACCGAGGGAGAGACAGAACTCGAAGCAGGCTCCAGGCTCCATGCTGTCAGCACAGAGCCCGACGTGGGGCTCGAACTCACAAACCACGAGATCATGACCTGAGCTGAAGTCGAATGCTTAACTGACTGAGCCACCCAGGCGCCCCAATAGGAGTTCCTTTAAACTGCTGCATCGAAATTATTTCCAGAAGATTCACTGATCTCTCTTATGTGTGTTGAGACTATTTCACAAAACACAAATAAATACTGAAGGCAAATCTTGAAGAGCCTCTCATTTTTGCTTTTTGTCAGGCACGGAGACCTGCATTAATGTCTGCCTTTTAAACTGGGCGGTGTTTTGGTCACGTGGTTTGGGACATCCTATCATAAATCCTCCAGTGCTTCTATGATCGTCATAGGGGATGTGGCGTTTTGACCAAACTGTTCCACATCCTATAAATAAATAAACCTCATGACTTTTTAAAATAAAATTATGCTCCAAGTACTTAAAAGAAAAAAAGGGCGTGTATATGTATTATACATAGAGCAGAAAATGGGCCCCGATGTATTATAAAATGCGCCAGTATCCCAAAGCAAATGTCACTCTGGATTATTATTACCTTGATCCAAAAGGAGCGTGAGCTAGTACGTTATCTTTTAACATTTAATTAACTTTGTCTTTAGCCTCTCTAGAATTTTGAGAGGCTTCAGGGAGAACAATTTGAACTAATGTTTTTGCTCTTGACGTATTTCGTCTGGCAATCAGGGACTCATTTCCACTGTCATGCTTGTTGTCAGGGTACCGCACCAGGCTGCAGGGCATGGTGGGTGTGGCCGGCAAAGCCATTTAAGAAGGATCTAGTTTTGGAGCACCTGAGTGGCTCAGTCGGTTAAGCGCCCAGCTCTTGGTTTTGGCTCAGGTGATGATCTTGAGGTTCGTGAGTTCGAGCCCCACGTCAGGCTGCGGAGGCTGCTTGGGATTCTCTCTCTTCCTCTCTCTGTGCCCCTCCCCTGCTCGCTTGCTTTCTCTCTCTCTCACAAAATAAATAACCTTTAAAAAAATTTAAAAAGGGCCTTAATCCCTTTTTTCTCTTCTTCACCTCAATTGCTTCCTCTTTATATTAAGATCTACCATCGGCAGCAGCTCAAATCAGATCAAAAGGGGTCCCTTGTTTTGCGGTCTGCCGTTAGGACATCTTCCATGTCGTTAGAAAGAGAACACAAACACGCATCAGGTCAATAGTGAAACCTGTTCCGGAGACACTGGAAGACACACATTAAAAGATGTACCAGTTCTGGACTCAGACTTGCATGCCGGCAGAACGCAGCCGAACGTGTAGGCTGCCGATGTTAAGAATGGAGGTAGAGTTGGCTAATTAGATGGAGTGACGCGGCCAGAGGAGCAGTGCATGTGTACTTCCTAAGTGGATCATTTATTCATTCACTTACCCAGAAGCAGGCCTAGGTGATCTTTGTGCATTAGAGCATGAATAATTGACCACACATGGATTTCGGCCAAGAGCCAGTATCTCAAAAGGCGTTCAGGAAATAGCAGCCACGATTGGGCTCATCGAGTCTGTGACTGATGTAGAAGGGATACCGTAAAAGTTACATACATCGGGGACTCGAATCAGGATTCAGAAGTAGGTCTGAATAAAATTTAGTGATTCCTCAGAACCGAGAGGATGGGATTTAAAAAGAAGAAATCTAAAGCAGCGTGTGTTTGGGGTGTTTCGTGTTGCTTTTGTTTTCGTTTTTTCATTAAGTTAGCGCAGTTTGAGAGCATCCTTAATTTATATTCCGAACCCTGGCAGGGAGCTAGTTCGGAATAAGTTCAGTTCGAAACCAAAGTTATTAAAATAACTTCTAATGTGATGATCTCGCAGGAAAGAGTATCTAATTGTACAGCATGGTGATTAGACCCCATCTGAGGAATTGGTTCCATTTTGGACCCCACAATTTAAAGGGGGCATGGTAACCAACCCGCCAACAAAAATTAATAGGAGCTTAATATTAAAACATAAGGGAGTAAACCTGGCAGGCAAGGCAAGAACCCTTTCCACTCGTCCACCCATTTCTCTTCACCACTAGGGTGGCGTCTTAAAGGCACACTGGTGTGATTGACCAGGTGTCTAAATACAGACTTCCCTTGTAGTTTCATCCTTAAAAGACTAGCTGGGTGATCTTTAAATCTTAGAGTATGTAAGAATTGTTTTCCTGTTTATATGTAGAACACTGTGTGTGTTCTACCTTCTGGGTGATTTAGTGGTTTTTTAAAGATGATTAATGAGTCTTTGTGGGCTTCTTCCTACCCTAAGACTTCAGAACGTGAACCTCCAATAGGCATGTAACCCGCCAAGCCTCTGTAAAAAAACCAGAGAGCCGTCCACCGACAGATGGTGTTTCCCCATGATGTGTTCAAACCTAAGCCATCAGCAGTGGCTTCTCCTCCATTGAGTGACTGTCAACATAAGATCACCGCTTAGAAGATCCTCCCACTAGTAGATTTTATCAATGGGAGTGATAAACACCTGGAAATAAACCTTCAGTGTGGTCGAAGAGCGTGGGCACCAGCTTGACGCCTCTGAGGTGCTCCCACTCTCCCCCTCCCAAAACACCTCATTTTGTGAAGAACGAGAGAAGACAATAGCCAGTAAGAGTGATCATTTCCACCACGGTTACCTTAGTAAAAGAATTTATCCTTGTGGAAGTGATTATGTATTTTTAGTGCAAAATGTAAAGACAGCCTCTCTCCGTGTTGAACCTCAAATCGGATCAGTTCTTTATCTTACGACAGCCGGGTTATCCAGTCACCCGAGTGTCCAACATTCTCCCCTGATCTAGGACCCCTGCGACAAATTCTAGAGTTTACAATTCGCAATTTGAAAATCCCGGGTAAACGAAAACATTTTGCTTCCCTTGAGTATCTCTAAGGAACTAAGTCACGTTCCTCCTGTTCTCGAGAGAGCACTGTCGTCCACTGTCTGCAAGTGCAGCGCGTCGTCTTTTTCTAGGAGTAGTTTTCTGGTAATAGTAATTGTTAATTAATAAAAAATAGCTAACATGTACTAAGTGCTTCCCCCGGACCAAGCGCTATTCTACACACTCAACAAATATGAATCCGTTTAGTTCTCGGAATTCTACATAAGGTAAATACCGGAACACCCCGTTCTATAGGTTAGGAAACGGAGGAACAGGGGGGTGAATTCACTTGCCCAGAGTCACAAAGTTGCCCAGTAGTAGAGCGCAATTTAATCTCTCCGGCAGTCTATACTCTATTGTCTTTCAGGACGATTCACAGCGTGAGGGTTAGCTCAGGCTTAACTGCTGGAGGTGTGTTGTTCTTGAAGGCGTGTAGCAGTTATCTTTTGCTACATCGTGCTGTGTAACACGCAGCCACAAAGCCCAGTGACTTGAAAAGACAACCATTTATCTCAGAGGGCGCCAGTGAACTGGCTAGTTCTTCAATCTCGGCCGGACTCGGCAGGGTCCACCGGCCCCGCTCATTGGTCTGCAGTGGGCGTGCAGGTTGGAGGGGGCAGGCGCTCGTTCACGGACAAGGCAATTGGCCAGCTGTCTTTTGAGTGGTGACTGGGCCATGTGCCCCTCATCACGCACACGGCGATGGCACGTGCCTGACAGGGCACAAGGCCAGCCGGATTCAAGGAGTAAGGAATTGGACTCTACCTCTGGGGGGAGCTAAAAAGTCACAGGACGGGAAAATTGAGTCCAGGGAAGAATGAATAATGGTGACCATTTTTTTTTTTAATCCATTTACAGTCCTTAAAAAAGTTAAATATTTTCAATACTTGGGGCTTTTAATACCTGGGGATTTTTCTCCCCCAAAACGCAGGCTGCTGCCGAATCCGCGGAAGCCCAGACCATTCGCTCTGTCCAACAGACCCTGGCGTCCACCAATCTGACTTCCTCGCTCCTTCTCAGCCCTCCGCTGTCGCAGCACGGGGCCGTGTCGGCCTCACCGCAGACTCTCCAGCAGTCGCTCCCCAGGTCCATCGCCCCCAAGCCCCTAACCATGAGACTCCCCATGAACCAGATCGTCACCTCGGTCACCGTCGCCGCCAACATGCCCTCGAACATTGGGGCCCCGCTGATCAGCTCCATGGGGACGGCCCTGGTGGGCTCGGCGCCCTCCGCCCAGGGGAGCCCCTCGGTGCAGACGCAGCAGCAGCAGCACCTGCAGAGGCAGCAGCAGCTGCAGCAGCAGCAAATGCAGCAGCAGCTGCAGCAACAGCTGCAGCAGCAGCATTTCCAGCACCACCTGCAGCAGCACCTGCAGCAGCAGCAGCACCTGCAGCAGCAGCTCAGCCAGCAGCAGCTGCAGCAGCAGCTCAGCCAGCAGCTCCAGCTGCAGCAGCTGCAGCAACACATGCAGCACGCGCCCCAGCCCTCTCCCCGGCAGCCCTCCCCGGTCGCCTCCCAGATGACGTCCCCCATCCCCGCCATCGGGAGCCCGCCGCCAGCCTCGCAGCAGCACCAGTCACAGATACAGTCGCAGCCACAGACTCCGGTGTTGTCGCAGGTCAGTATTTTCTGAAGGCGCCCGCGGCAGGCGCACCCGCATCGGCGCGTGCGCGGAGGCGAGCGGCGGAGGCGGGTGAACGGAGCGCGGCCCCGAAGCTTGTAAGTTGCGGTCGGTTTTGCGGAAATGTGTCGCAGATCACATGGTCCTCTCAAGTGTCTATTAGATAGGCAATAAGAACACAGTGTAGCCGAGTGTCACCTTCTAGCTGACTGTAAATCACTTTGTTTCTAAACAAGAAAAGCTGTGCTCTTTTATGTGATGCCTTTTTTATTTATTCAGGCTATACCTACAATATGTGAATCAAACCGTTTAATGAATCCTGGGACGTACCGAGGACTAGAAACTGGCCTCTCTGAGTCATAGAAAACGGCCTTATTTCTCCAGAAGTGAATAAACCGCACTTCCAGGCTATTTGAACTTCCGGAGCCCTAAAAATAAAAAGCACAGTGGTAATTGCCTGACCTAGGAAGATCCAGTTTCATACAAACATTTGTATGACGTGAATAGTTGATGGCATTTTTTTGTCATAAAAAAATAATAATGTAAATCACAGACTTTTGCCAAAGCTCTTATTTTTTTTCCTAAATCTCTCCAGAAAAAAAAAAATACAAGTGATTAGATTCAACTATTGACTTATTTCCACTTTTTTAACCCATGACTTCTCCAGATCAAACCACAGTATATGTTGTAACGATACCAACGGCCAACGTTCGCCCATTATGTTCGTTCCAATTAGAAGAAAAGAATGTGAATATTATATTCTGTGTTTTGAGTGACAAGTTTCGACAAATAAAAACACTGTATTTTTAAAAGGGAAATGCACTTAAATGAAAACAGTTATTACAAAAGTTAAGATTTAAAAAAAAATGCAAGAGTTTTTATTATGACGTACTACCGGTAGACTATTTAAAAGGCGCACCCCATCTGAATAATCAGTGTAAATATTTTCTTTCCAAGTTGTAAGTTTTCATATCATGTGTTGTAAAGTTTTCATAAACGAGGCTTTAACGTAAACACTGGTGACATGAACCATTCATTGCTACGTTGCTTATTGTGTTTTTATGCTGTTTTATACTTTTTTATGAGTTACGATAGCAGCGATTAAGTTGTTTGTATTTTGCTTAACTAAAACAAAAATGCTTTTATCTTGCTATAGAATAAACACATTTCAGTAAAAACTGTGGACTGTATTTTGATGCAACAACCAGGAAAATGTTCACTTTTCAAATAAAATGATATGTCAAATTTCACTTTCGGGTCCTTGAATACGTCTGCGATGGGGAACCACACCACGTACCGGCTTGCCTTGAGCCAAAGCATCGTATTCTGTGTTCGGTTGGAAACAGGATACTCGCCACAAAGAATTCGGGTTGCGTGACCCACACCCAGGACCTCTGAAAAAATGGAAAATATCTTTTTTAATGATCCTTTTGTTAAGATGCAAGGGGCAGGTAAGTACAGAGGACGGAGCGATTGTCTTTTCAATCTTCTCTGGGGCTAGAACTTGCCGGCAGTGTGTCGTTACTGCTGTCAAAAAGGCTGGCGAATGCTGATTCTTCAGCCAAAATAATTATTTCGGCGCTTATTTCTTCCCCCCTTTTCTTGCTCTGTAGTGGCTCGTCTTCGAGAGCAGTGTGACCACTATCCCCAGTTGTCTTGTGTGATTAATTACAGCATCTGTCCTGTCAGAAGCTATAATGAAGAGGTCTTGATAAAAATTGCAAATTACCACCGGCAACAGTCTTAAACTGTTTATGATAAAATGAAAATTAAAAACAGCGAGTGTCAACCCTGACCAGAATCCTAATCCGGAAAACACGCAGGTGGGAGTTAGGGTGTCCGCCGCTCCCGTGCGCAAGGCATTCAGACATAATGGAATACGGAGTCCTCAAAGTTGTTGTTGTATTTTCAGAGAATATTTACTGTATGTTGTGGGTTATGAATCATGAATTCAGCTTTCAATATTTCATAGCCCTCCCGTACTCCGTATTATGTACAAATATTGAACCGCAAGAGATTCTAATTATAAATTTATAGATTTCTCGCTGTAGAAAAATTTATGTCCAAATTGAAGCTTTTCGTAAGATGTATTAGTTGACAGGTATCAGTGTTCAAACAGTCTCAGAATGATGCCTAATCACATTGACAAGGAGGCAATTGTGTTCCACAAAGAAATTATCTGTTTGCCTCAGACCCGTCAGAAGCAGAGCTGATGCCAAGAGATTTCCTGTGAATTGAAACTAACATTACATAACAATAAGAACCATTTTATATTCTGTTGTGAAACCTTTAGACAAATGTCTTCAAAATTAATTGCTAAACTACATGTGACAGTAATTGTGTATTAGTTCTGTCATTGTCATTTTGAAAACCCATGAAGTATTGCTTGGAAAAAAAAATGTCACTAGTGATAAGACTTAATTGCAAGCGAAGTCTGTTTTCAACTGTTTGCAGTTAGAAGCAGGTGTTGTAACATCCATTAAACGATTTTATAAATCTCGGGTTTTA
The DNA here is from genome assembly GCA_030068075.1 of Paguma larvata. Taxonomy (NCBI): domain Eukaryota; kingdom Metazoa; phylum Chordata; class Mammalia; order Carnivora; family Viverridae; genus Paguma; species Paguma larvata. The sequence goes on along the minus strand of CM057841.1, from coordinate 30,255,339 downwards.
TCACATTTGATTAAATGCTGCTGAGCCACCGACGGTCAATTTCAAGGCAAAAAAATAAAAATAGCCTAATTACGACAGTTAAAGAAAATTAATCAGCAGGCAAAACTGTATGTCGAAGATGTCAAAAGGCTTGAATCAGGAAAAGAATTCTCCAACCTTGTCACCAGATTGTTTTTCTCAGGATTCACTAAGGCATAGGATGAATCCACTTGTATCTCAGTGTAGACATGTGACTCTCTCCTCTTCCTAAGACCTCAGTAAGTACTTGCTGTACTTTTTTTTGGTTCCAGGTCAGAAATAAATCAGGGTAATGAAAAATAGACATGAGAAATGTGGTATCTGATTAGGGGGATGTCTAACTGCCTTCCCTCTTAAGTGGTCTCCAGTCATTAGGGAGGCCTCTCCGCACCCCTGCCCCCACCTCTACCAAGCACACCTTGTTGCTACTCCCCCTGCCCAGTCCGCGTTGCTTTATTACTCTGCCTGAACACGTTCCCTTTTTTGCATTAACCTGTACGGCTGTATGATGGAAGAACAGAAGGAGTTTTTATTTTTAGCTGACACGGGGTCATTAGTTCCCAACTCAAAGAACAAAAGCTTAAATGCCTTCGTGCAGCATAATTTCTGCAATCTGTTACCACCTGAGGGAGGTTTGAAGGCGTCCTGGACAGATGGATTAATATCTCAAGCTTAAGTAGAAGTCCTCTGCTGTCTCCATTCAGCGGGCCTCAGACATCTGAATGGTTTCTTTCCCGTAACTCCCTTCATGGACCATTTTTCAGCGCCGGACTTCAGTCTAACCTTTCCTTCCCCCCCACCCCCACCCCCTTTGTTTGGCTTTTGTTTTGCAACAGCTGTTATTATCGTTTTTGGTCAGCTGTGATTGCTGGAGGCAAAATAGGACCAGATGGTGTTTTGCTATGCATGAATGGCGAGTTAGAGGCGTTGAGATTGAATAGGCCAAGTTTGAATGGTGTCTGTACACCACCTGCCTGCCTGGGCTGTGGCATACACATCACAGTAGCACGATCCGCCACCGATCCACTAGAATCGGATGGGAAAGTGGGGCGCTGGGGTGGACTTTCCCCATATTTATTGATCTTCCATGCACTCACAGAATAATGCGGTGTACAGTCAATTTGAGTTAATTGGATATGTCATGGCATGGGCATGTAATCTATCACTCTAGAATTCTGGTTCGCTTTAAGGATTTCATTGCTCTCTCTCTCTCTCTCTCTCTCTCTCACACACACACACACACACACACACACACACACACACCGTAAGAGCAGAAATTAATGGGCTAAGTAGACACAAGTTTTTAAAAAACAAGTCTGTCTAAAATTACAGACTTATAAGTCTGAGGTTGAGGTTTTGAAAGGACAAGACCTCTTAGGATTTGTGTCAGCTAATAATGCAAGGTAAGGAGGTTGACAGAGCCCTCCTATTTGTCAGTTACCCATCAAATATTGCACATTTATAAGAAATGTGCCTTGGTAGGAAAACCAGACAGATTCACAACCAGATTAGAATTCTCTTAGAAAATATTCCCAGAGAAAATTTTCTCCTCACCCCCCCTCAAATATAGTTAGTTTTGCTGACCATCTGAAGTAAATTTAAGGATAAACACTATCTCTGAATCTTCAAGTCCGTGAACGGCTCAACCCATGTTGATTTCGATTCTACAGGTGTGAAGGTTTTGTGTGTGCCAGCGTGTTGGAGGAAAAGCTTAACCACCCACGAAACATGGAGTTAGATATGCAGACAGGCAGCCCCATTTGCCTTCGGCCCTAATTACTTAAATTTACTTCTGCTACATGCAAAACACTGTGATAGGTCCCAAAGGAGAGGGGAAAATAAACAAGGCCTTCTGTTTACTTTGTATATGTTTGAAATCTTCCATAGTAAAGGTTTACAAAAATAAACAAATAAGAAGCAGTCTTCAACATCAGGAGTTTTTCGTTATTGTTGTTTTGTTTTTTGTTTTTTGTTTTGTTTTTTTTTTTGTAATCTAAGAAATTGGAAATTTACTTAGAAAGGGAAGAGATTGTAATCAGTTAGGGGTATTAGGGAAGGCTGCAGGGAATCATTGGTGTTTAAGATGTGCCTTGAAGTTTGGGTGGGATTTCAGTGGGCCGAGGTGGAAGTCCTATGCTGGTATAAGAAGATGACTCCAGACAACAGGAAGCAGGAGAAAAGCCATACATGTTGAAATCACAAGCACCATCAAAGCAGCAGTAGACCGTATAACAGACTGGATACACAGTGCTTCTGGGGAGGTGAGCAGGAGAAAGTTCTAGAAAGGAAGTGAGAAGTTGGATTTGTAGAAGGTCTTGCAAGCCTGGTGAGGGACTTAGAAAGCACTGAAGTTGTCCAAATGAAGAAGGTATGATCAAGATGGATAATGCATGCAGGGTTGTATCAACTGACTTTTGAGAAGGGGGTATCCAGTTGGCTTTAAAGCAGAACGAAAAACGGAACAAGATTGAAAATAGATCTCAAAATTTTAATTATTCACGTACCTAAATAAAGCTGTCACTTCATGCTCTCTCATCTCACCCCACTCCCATCTCCCTGGTGCAAGAATACACCAATGACAGAGCCGAAGGAAGGCATTTTTGGTGGCAACTGTAGAATAAACCTTATCCCTACATTAGCATCCAGAGGGAGGTCATTTTTCTGTGTTTCTGCTGTGAGAAGAAAGCTATTTTCACCACTGGTAAAAAGTCCCTCTCGGTGCTTGAACTCCAATGTGATGCATGATGAAAAGAAGCCCTTGCTTTGTGGCCGAGTAAAACCTCAGGCAGGCAACACTGGGAGAGACGTTGCTTATGGTCTCAATTTAATTTCAAAGAAGAACCTTCACAGATAGAAAATGTGACTGCGGCAGTACACTTCTTAGCAGAGGAATAATGCTCTTTTGTAAAACAGCTCATTATCCCGAGCATTCGTATAGGCTCTGACACTTCAAAGCTGTTCCCTCGCTAGATAGGGCAGGTGTTCATCTCCTGTAACAAATTAGGAAACTGAGGCACAGAGGGACTTGTCACATGTTCTAATATCTCTGCTTAGAAGGGGCACAGTCAGAACTGGAATGGAAATATTCTCATTGTAGGCCTGTCATTTCATCTTTTATAAATATTTATTTTGAGAGAGAGAGAGAGAGAGAGCACATATGTGCGCAGGGGTGGGCGAGGGGCAGAGAGAGAGAGGGAGACCGAGGATCCCAAGCTGGCTCCACAGTCAGTGCAGAGCCCGACATAGGGCTCAATCCCACAAACGTTGAGATCATGACCTGAGCTGAAATCAGAAGAGTCGGGAGCTTAACTAACTGAGCCACCCAAGTGCCCCCCTTTTTCAAATGTTCGTTTATTTATTTTTTCTTCTTCTAATAGTTGTATATGAGCGCCGTATCTAGGACATATATTTATGTCTGTTATATGTTTCTATATAGACTGTGTAAATAAAGGTGTATGAATAGATAGTAGATGTGGATAGCATGATAGATGGACGATGATGGATGATAGATGACAGAAATCCATCATACAAAAAAGAATAATTAACCCGTGTTTTCCTCGTGGTCGCACAGTCTGTAAACCAGGGTGAATGCCTCCTAGTCTGTGTTCTCCACGGAGTACAACGCCACAGGGCGGTGTTTTCTGTGTAATCCTTTCCAGTCTGATTGTTTTCTCTACCAAGGTCTCTCTGGAATTCTGTTGTATCCGGGCAAACGGCTTTGACCTGTGGCGTTCGCGTGTTAGGGCCAAAGCATACTACCTCACTGCATGTGTAAAAAGAGGAAAAAAAATTGGGTTTTGAGGAAGATTGAGATGGATGAGCATCGGGTAGATGTGGACTGTTCTGCATTATTTAAGGCATCCAGGGAATCAATATTGAGCATGGGAAATCAATGACTAGATATGGCGTGCATCTCCTTAGGGATTTCGCAGTAGCAACCCTGCCCACTGCTTTGTGAGTTACCACTCCATTTCCAAGACTACAGCGCCCCTCCCCGCCGCCCCGGCTAAGTGGGGTGTGTCCTACCACAGGCCACTACTTGTTAAAGGAAATAACAGAGGTGAGGACCGCCCTAATTCTTTGTCCCCTGTCTGCAAGATTTTATTATTATCGCCTTAACTTTCAATGAACAGAACTCTAAAGCTACCTTTGCAAACAGGCACTTACTAAGATTGAGTAGAAATGAATGACAATTCTAACGTATTCGCCCAGAAGACCCGGCATGAGCATTCTGGTGAACAAATATTTGGGGACTTTCATTTGCAAGGTGTTTGAGTGACTTACACGGAGTCAACAGAGTCACGGTTATTTTGAGAGCCACGTCTTGGGTTTATTTTCAGATTTTTGGCCCGCTTTCTTCTTTCTGGTCATTTCGCCTCACATCCAAGGATCTCTCGTTACCAATAGATTTCCTTCCGGTAACAAAAAGATACTTTTTGATAACATCCCTGTTACATGTCATCCCTCTGACACGGAGAGGGAGTCTTAATTTTCGCTTTGTCACAATGAGCGAACACGATGCCATGTTCTAAACCTGCCTTAATTGGTAATTTGCAAATTTGATACAAGATCTTAGTCCAAATCATTCAGGCCTGCTGTTCCACCCTCACCCTCTCTGCTCATTCTTAATCCTTTCCTCTGTAATTGCTATTGAGAATGTAGAATCCCAGGGGACAAATAATAGCATCCAAGGAAATTACCTACGTGTAGTCTGACCTCATGTGTGCTTTTTTGGATGCCAAATTAAGACATCCATCTTCGGGTGTTTGGACAGTTACCTGGAAGGATGGCACCATTTTCTCCATAATAACATTTTTACAAATTGTGTCCAAATGCTGGCGTACCTGGCATGGGACTTTCTAATGATGCTCAGAATATTTTGGCCCACGAATGTGAGTACCGCTGTACAGTTCTTTTCAAAGCAGAGCATCATTCCATGGGGGGAAATGCACTATCCTTTTATGTGTAAAAAATAAAGTCATTGTTGCTTATGCTATGTGGAGGTAGAAATCTCTTACCAAAAAAAAAAAAAAAAAGTATGTTTGCTCACAGTTTAAATCCTAAAATGTTAGTTAGCAAGGAGATTGGGACTACTACCCGGAAAGTTTTTCAGGATTGAAATGTGCGAAGAAAAGGTACCAATGATAGTTGCTTCTAGACTTATCGAGGGCCCCCAAATGGGCTCTTTGGCCTCAATCAACTACCAGACAAAAGCAACCAGACAAAGCAGATGACTCTTTAAAATGGGTACAAATGATCCTTTTTGGGTCGGATTTCCTTCCTGTGAAGAAATTTCTTTCCTTCGAGGTTGTGCCTGAAGTTTGTTTATTGCCGAAGAACACTGCTGCGGATAAAAATATGTGCTTTGCTTAAATTTTGAACAAAATAGGAAGGTCGGACTTTTGCGAAGGTTAGGTACCTTTCCACAGAGGTTTAAATCCTTTGAACCAAACACTGTTCTGAGATCAGAGTCTCGTTTCTTAAAGTCGTTCTCTGTAATCGCTAAACATTTTTACAGAGTGAGGGGCCTCTTCGGGGTGGGGTGGGGGGACCTCGTTTGGGGATTTCTGGAGGAGAAGGCTGGGACCCCATGACCTCACTGGCACTTCACCAAGGGAAATTGAGGAAGCACCAGTTGGCCAATTTCAAGCGCTTACATCACCACTGCGCATACGGGAAATGAAGAGAAAACCCTGCGGAGAATATTAAGTGTACTCTGTGCTACACGAACACTCTGACAAGTATCAGCAGTCCGCACACGGGGGCCACAAGTCCTGCAAACAACCTGAGCTCGCAGGTAAGTAGCCCGTATGTCCCCGAAACAGAACACAGCCCGGGAAGGAGGTGATCGTTGGATTCCTGTGGTTCGGGGTGGGGAGCGGGGGGGCCCGGGCAACAGCCACAAAACTGCTTGGCCCCAGAACTAATAAGCTGCATTTTGTAAGCCTGTATTCTTCGAGCCACTAAGAGTTTTATGTTTGATACAGATGGTGTTTATATGGAGTATATGAGCTCAGCGTGAGAAGTAGTCATAAAACAGACTGGGGTTTGGTATAATTATTCACAATTACTATTGTATAATTGGATGCCGTAACTATTATATAAAAAATATTTTAAGAAGTAGTCTCTGCTCATACTTTCATAATAGTTCTTAACAATAAGAGACATATGCTGTAAACATCGTAACATATTTTATGGTGTTTACAAACTTCCACAAGGTTTGGCAAAGTTGCAAATAGAAAAAGGCCAGGTTGTCTTTCTTGCATTCTTAGGAGAACTAGCCGCCCTTGTCGCTTCTAGCAGCAAGCCGCCCGGGGACTTCAGGAGTCAACTGCTCTAGACCGCTCGAATGAATGGAGAGTTGTGGCTAACAATATTACATTGGTTCAAAAAAGAGAAAAAAAAAATGAGTCTGTTCTGTGGAAAGTGCCCAGTTCTTCAGGTTTTGGGGCTTTTTCCCCCAAAAAAGGTTCTGTTACGCCACACTGTCGCGTCGTCATAATGCTTATTTTAATGTTTCTGGCTGGAATTAGCGAATCTGCAGACATCAGATCATGATACACATAAACTCTTCTGTCTTCTAATAGGAAGGAAAGATGAGCCCGCGTCCCTATCACCCCCAAGCTACGAAACAGGCACAAAGAAAATTCATTAGCGTTTTAAGCGAAACTTCATTTCCTTTTCATTGCGTTTGCAAAGCAGGTCTGCGTCCACGTCCATGAGCCCAGCCGCTCTTCTTGCCGGGACGATAGAGCATGGGAAGTAAATTTCAGCAGAAACGGCTTCACTGATCGTCTTGTTTTCCAGGGCCTGTGTCATGGACATTGAAATCGGTGTGGTTCTCCAGGAGCCCGCCTCGCTCCTCCTCACGGGTGGCATCCGTTGCTGAACTTTTGCCCGATCCTCGAGGGTAATTAACGCACTTTGATGACTGGAGTCTTTCTTACAGGAGTATCGGGAGGGGGCGGGTTCCGATGTTCCTGTGTTACCGTCAAGAAGTAAGAGGCATCTCTCCCGTCTGGACATCTCTCTAATTTCCGTGATTCCTGACGCAGAGGAGTGAGGCCCAGGCTGGAGACCCTTACTCACATAAGGTCACCCCCTGTTGCTACAAGGATGGTGCCCCTGAATATTTAGCTGCCAGGGGACAACAAGCATGGCGTCTTCTGCCTCAGCAGCCAGGAAGAGTGAGGGTTAGCGCCCTCGTTATGTCAGAGGCCAATACTTACTGTTCCTAGTGTGGACTGTTTTAGGCATGGTTTCTGGAAGGAACATTTCCAATTGTCCTCTTTGGCCCTGAGGAGGGAGTCAGTCAAGAACGGCCGTGGTACCTGGGCGTAGAATGCCTGAGTGCGTGGCTCCGGCCTTACCGAGATTCCCGACGGTCCTTCTCTTTCCTGTACCCGGAAAATGGCCAAGGACGCTCCTTACTCGTCAAGAGCGGCAACGTATACAACGAACTCCAGGATCCGGTTCTCCCGCAAAAGAGAATATGAATGCTTAGCAAGCGAGGATGCTTGGGATTTTGCCTACTTGGACCTGTACTGGTACACCCCATTTTTTTAAATAACATGGATCATATAAATATGCATATGTATTTACGTACTGCGAAGCTTAGCCAGTATATCACAACTGTTTCTTTTATTGGACTGTATGGAATCGCTTTTTATCAACTTGGCTTAATTCTATGGTACAAGCAGCCCAAGAGGACTTTTAATAAAAGAGGACAATTGTCCTTTCTACTGTTAGCCTCAGAGTTCAGGATTTTGCTTCCAACCTCCTAGCGTCCACTAATAGCTCATTGTGAGCGTACTACCTGTCAATCATTCTCATCTTCTCCTATTTACAAATGTTATGATTTTTCTCTGAGCTTTATGAAATAGAGTATCTATTGATTTGACTCCTTATGCTTTATCCCATCATCTTATTGGCTTATTACGGAGGCATAATATTAATAATACTATTATTATCATTCATGCATGCATTTGTTCAGCAAATATTTACATGGTGCCTTCACTCAGGGAGTTCTATTCTGATGAGAATATAGTTGTATTAATTCATTAAGTAATTGGGTACTGACTAAAGTGCACTGGAGAAAAAGAAGCAGAGGGAACAGGGATAGGAAGAGTATGGAGGTGTCGGTAGAGAACATACTACAAGTCTGAATGATCAAAGAAAGCCTTATGAGGAGTGACAGTGGGCAGGGAAGGGGCTGTGTGGCCTTCTAGGGCACAAGCATCCAGGCAGAGAGAAGAGCAGAGTGACCCAGGCATAGGCTCAAGGCAGCCAGTGTGGCTGGAGGGGCAGGAGCATGGGATGAAATCCCGCTGGGAGGCAGAGAGGCAGGCTGCGGAGGGCGCTGGCTCTCAGTCATCACAGTGGGTCGCATTAGCTATTTTCTTTCCTTATGTGTAATCATCATATTGCGGTTCTGTTTAAAATTTAAAAAAAAAAAAAGAGTCCTTAACTTCCTGAGCCACACACCGAAATATTTATGCATCCGATGAAATGATGTCTTGGACTTGCTCTGTAATAGTCCAAGATGGAGGAAGTATAAGGGGATGTGGAGGGAGCAGCCTTGGCCGTGGGTTGAGAGATGTGGGGTCTGGGTGTTGGGTACACGGAGGTCCGTGTTATCATTTTGTCTACTTCCGTGTATGTTCAAAATTCATCATAATCCTAATAGAAAAAGAATCGCACGGGGAACCTTTAAAAGTAAGTAACAGCTCTAGTTATCAGTGGGATTGGCTTGGGGTACAGCATCCATGCTGTTTTGTTTTGTTTTTAAGCCTCCCCAGCTTTTGTTAATTTCCCGTTCACGTGAGAACCATGGGCGTGAGACCGTTATTAGGACATAGGCTTTTCCTCTGAGCGAGAAAGGGAGCGAGAATTTTGAGCAGGAGAATGACACAATCTGACTTATACCGAAGCAGATCGCTCTGGCCGCCGGGTCGAGAATCAGCTTTAGGGTGGCCCGGGCAGAAGCAAAGAGATGCAGGCAATTACGGACAAACGTAGCAAATAGTGCGGTGAGGGCCGTGACAGAATGTTGGCCACACAGGAAAGTAGACTGAACGTACGTAGTCTCACTCCATCCAAGCCATTCCTGGGCAAAGAAGGACTTTCCGAAATACCCTCGGACGGTACGCTATGTGAGGATAATGGTATTTCCGGTGTTGGATGGGGTATAGTGAGGGAGAGAGTAAGATGACCCAGGGAAATACACCCAGCTAGGCAACATCACTTGCCCTTTAAGACTTTCGACTTCCTTTACTGGGAGTAATTACATTGCAGTTACGTGTCCAGTCTCTGCTCTGATTGGTTTTTAATGGGCAGGGCAGGATTGGGAAGGTTAGAAAGAAAAGAGGTGTTCAGGGTCCCACGGAAGGCTTGGGAAGTCCAGCCAAGCCAATCAAACCAAGTATTTCAGTGACAGTTCCGACATGTTTTCCCATAGCATGGAATCTTACAAGCAGCAGTGGGGCATTTCCCACCCACCCCCTGGCCTGTATCTTCCAAATGTCCCCTGGCCTGTATCTTCCAAATGTTACTCTGAGACATCTTCTCCAGAAAACCTTGTTTCATCCACAACTATATTTTGAATGTGCCTTCTCTAAGGCCTGGTATTGGACTTAGTGGGGAAAAAATTGCCCAACAGGGAAATCTTGCCTCTAAAATTGTCGTACATTCTGAGCTCCCCCTCTTCTTTTCTTTTTTTCTAATTTTTTAAGGTATTCATTTTTGAGAGACAGAGTGTGAATGGGGGAGGGGCAGAGAGAGAGATGAAGACACAGAATCCGAAGCAGGCTCCAGGCTCTGAGCTGTCAGCACAGAGACTGACGCGGGGCTGGAACTCACAGACTGCAAGATCATGACCGGAGCTGAAGTCGGAAAATGAAACGGCTGAGCCACCCAGGCACGCCTCTGACCCCGTCTTCTTGAACCAACCATTGCACTTTAGTTAATACACAAATGAGTACTTAGGGACTATCTCCTTTGTTGTGTACATTGCTACTGGAAATACAGTAGCTCATGGAATCAGGATCTGACATATAAGCATTCATAGACCCCACCACCAAGGAAAGCACTGGATTGACTGATTTTTAGATAATTTTCATGTGAAATCAATAAGACTTTATCGACTTTGAATAAAAGAGTCCTTAACTTCTAATCAATACTGACTTGATTAGTAATTCTTCAGTTTACGAAGAGTGCATTTCCTAACAGTTGTTGCAGGGGGATGGCAAGATGACTTCGGCAGAGCTGACCCAGCCTCCGGAGCACTGGGATAGTTCCCAGATTCAGCTTAATGAAGAGTACGGGAGATGGGGAAGTTGAATTGGTCAGGTTTTCTCGTGGCACCTAAGAAGCCCGCATGGTTGACCTTGACTCCTGGTGTTGTCTCAAGCTTAAAACATTTGGCCCGGGGCCCATCTGGCTAAGGGGGAAGAGATGGCAAACTTGACGTAGAGTCAGCTGATCTCACCTCCAAGAAAACCCACCTTCTGCCTTCTAGTGTGGTGATCTTTCTCTCTGTATCACCTCAACCCCTTCATATATCATGTGACACACAAAGCTTAAATCTTCTTCTTGTTTTAAGTAGAAGTAATTCTGTACCTTATGCGTGTATGAACACGGTCTCTTCCTTGAGCCACTAAGCAACTTTTGGTGGAAGAACAATGCCTTCTGCTTCCTTAGAAGCCCCACAGCAGGTGCTGAGTAGATAGTTTTTAAAGAAATAGAATTAACAAAATGCATTATTGTGTTCATTCCTGTTTTAATTAGGACTCTCAATTGTGGGAGATTAAAAACCCAAATCAAATTGGCTTGGGGGAAATAAGGGAATTTGTTTGCTCATATAACCGAAAAGTCCAGGGACAGAACTGGCTTCAGGCGCAGCTGGTGCCAAGAGCGCAGACGAGTCATTAGGCTCATTTGCTCTGCCGTCTACTGTGTTATCTTCACCCTCTAGTTCCACTCGTGGAATCCTGGAAGTACTGGCTTACAATATCCTTTCTGCCGGCATTCCCGGCAGAAAAGAGAAGGTACTCTCTCACCAACCTGGTAATAGCTCATTGTGTTCGGTCGGTTCTGATTGGGTCTTGTGTTCAGGCATAGCCAATCATGGTGGACTACGATAATGTACTGCTCTGATTGGCTAAGCTCAAGTCACCTATTCATCTCTGGAGAGGATGGGTTAAGTTCCATGAGACATACATGGAGTAAGAACAGGGACTGGTTGTTCCCCTATGGAAAATTAGAGAATCGTTACCCGAAGAAGAGTGCGTGGGTTCTAGGGGGCATTAACAGTGCACGTAACATACTTTCTGCAAAGGAGAGTCCTCTCAGAGCGTTACGAAGCATCTGATAGGAGTCTGGGCAAGGGGTAAACTTACGTTTGGTGTGTGCCAACATAATCCATTTTGCGGCTTTGTTCTCTGTTGCTCTCAGCCTGCCTTTTAAGTGAGGACATTGCCTAGAGTCAACTCTTGTAGTCCTTCCCTTAAAGCGAGGCCAGGTGACCTGGCTATTGTTCGGATTCCCTGTCTGCGGTTTGACGTGTAGACAATAAAGAGAGAAATGGTTCTCTGCAAACCCCACCAAAACATCCAAGCCCACTTGCCTCCTCTTTAGTGTCCCTGGGTGACTGTTGAATAAATGATCGCACATCGGACAGCGCTTACCTTCCCGACAATAGCCCTGCGATCATGCAACACCGTCAGATGCTTTTCTGGCATTTGAAAGTATGCCTGCAGCAAAACCATCTATTGAATGTTCACTGTGACTAAGACATGGTGGACAAAGAAGCCTGTCTGTGAAGCTGCCGTCGTTTGGCAAAATCGCTCTCGGCGGGGCCTCCTGGGGGAAGAAGGGCAGAACACATGGTAGGTGACACCCCAGAGCCAGCCAAGAATGGGGTGCTGGGGACTTCCCAAACGCGTACACTGTCCTGATGCTTTCCATAGAGCACAGCTGGGAGGGACTCCAGTTGGAGGGCATTCAGGGTGTGAACCTGGGAGTTGGGAAGAGGCATTGGCCCTCTGCAGCCCAAGTGGTGTCCCAGGTGTGGCCTTTGTTGCCGTAAGGCTCTGTGTCTTGACTTCTTTCCACTTCGTGTGAACTCCTGATCCAGAGTGGATTTGCCAGTGGGACATTCCCTCTAATTTTCCAGTACAATTTTATAATTTTTCCAGTATAATTTTATAAACTGTCGATACAATATTTCAGAACTCTAAATGGATTGTAAAGATCCGATAATGATTTCTACACAGCTTCGGCTTATTGTGTTGGTAATAGGCACCCCTTCGTGGTGGTTCCCCTGCTCTTCATGATTTCTTCTTCCGTGACACCTTGGACAGGGTCCTCTGACACAGCCCTTCTGGCCATAGCTGATGGACCAGGGACACCTGTCCCTGGGCAAGCCAATCAGATCATCCTTTCCTGGAACTTGCCAATTGGAGTAGAGCCTGAGGGCCAATGGAATGGAATTAATGTTAACCCTTTGCAGTGTTTCTCAGTCTTTTCTGGTAAGTGTGCAGATTCTAGGCTACTCCCTGAAAAATTCTGATTCAGTACATTTGGACTGGAATCAAGACTCAGTCTTAACAAGGGCTCCTAGGTGATTCCTCTCCTCACGTTGATTTAGAAAATACTTGGAAGTCTAGGAATTTCCACTCTGAGTTCTCCATGGTAAGTTGGTTCCTCCTTTCCAAGTTCTTACGAGTGATCAACTCTTTATTCTACAAGTAACACATTCTCTTTTGTCTTAAATTGACCAGAGTTAGTTTCTATTGCTTGCGATGAAAGACTACTAATTTGAAAGTATCCCATGTCTTGAGGGACTGGCCAAAGGGCATTACATGTTGAATGGCCAAAGGGCCATTACCTGGCTGCTAGCTGGTTGAAGAAGATTCCATTCTACAGTATGCCCGATGTTCAGTTGTCCTGGGAAAGAGAAAAACAAACAAACAACATAGTAAATGAGGGACTCCGATGCTTTGAGCAAGGGAACAAATTGTAGCTTTTGCTTTTGGAGACTATGTGATCTATTATTACACGTCTTATTTTGCTTTCTATCATTTTATGTTCAGAAAGTGCCAACACCCCAGGCTTTCTTGGTCAATACCCCCTTACTGTGAGAATTAAGTGTTCATCTTTGGATGTATCATTGATATATGAGATAAACCTGTGGCTAAATTGGAACAGCACCATGGTCCCCTGCTTGATGACTGAGTCAAGAATTTGACAGCTTTTTCCTTGAGCACATGGTAAGCGAGTTCTATTTTCATTCAAAGTCTCTTTAATTCCCAGGCACTGGTAGGTAGCGTCTGCCTGCTTATGCAAAGTGAGTCTGTTAAATGCACTTGGATGTTCTTACCAAAGGACCAAACTCTAGGGGTCATGTTACCCCACCAGTTTTTCACTTAGAAATCTCTAGCTCCACCTTAGTCTTAAGCACTAGGAGATTTGCAACTCCACGCTCTCCAAATTAATAGCAATACAACAAGCAGAGAGTTTCCAAAATCGATGTTCTTCATAAGAAGGAATCTCTTCTGGGGCGCCTGGGTGGTTCAGTCGGTTGAGTGTCTGACTTCGGCTCAGGTCATGATCTCATGGTTTGTGGGTTTGAGCCCCGCATCCGGCTCTCTGCTGTCAGCATGGAGCCTGCCTCAGGTCCTCTCTGCCTCTCCCCTTCCCCCGCGTGCATTTTCTCTCTCTCTCTCTCTCTCTCTCTCTCTTTATAGGGGATGTATGTATGCATATTTTAGGGTCCCAGAGTAAGGGATAAGTGCAAAAAAGGCATCTATTTCTTGAGTTCTACAATACTAGCATACTTTCTCTTTTCTCTGTTCCTGAGAGCCCAACCTTACAAATAGCTTTCACCACCCATTCCCCAATATTTGGTATGTGGATGGGATTCTAAGTCACTCTAGGTTTCCCTAAAAGTACCGGTTTGGGCCTGTCTGACAGTGTGACCCTAGGCAGCCCAAGATAATTTGATACAGAGTAACAGCGTCCACTGTAATATATCAAACCTTTCTTTTTATTTCTCAATCCTGAACTGCCTTTTTGTCCCCTCTCACACGGACAGCCTGCTATCAATTCCAGCCGGGAGAACACAGCCTGGATATTTGGCAGGTAATTAGTTGGCTATATATCAGCAAGAGCTGGTCATTTTATTAAGCGTGTGCACATTTGGTTCGCAGTTCCTCACCGGGGTCCATCAGCATTGTAGCAGCTTTCATTGGCTCGTCTAATATTAAGTCTCCCGGGTAATGAGGAATTGAGAAAGAACATTCAAATGGAGCCATGTTTTGGCATTGCACCTCGAGTGTCTAGTAGCAGCTGTATGACCCCACCGTCAGGGGAGAAGTGCCATCTTTTTTATTTTTAGTCCCTCCCCTACTCCCCATAAGAGTGTCATCAATGAAAGTGGCTCACAAAATACCAGCGCAGATATAACACCAGGAATTCTGAAAAGTTTCAAACCTTCTTGATACCTCCTCTGCTGTATCGACAGACCGCCTTTAGACCCATGCTTGTGGCTTCCCCCAATTTTGCTGCTGCTTTGACAAGGTGCGTGTGCCTCAGAGTTAATTAAGACTTACCGGTGTCTCATGTGTTAAATAATGATTCCACCTACAGACCGGGCTTGCCTGAGTTTCGGGGTCCATCTTCTACTCCTTCCCATTTTCCGAGTGAGGCAGAATCTGTAGAGCTGTTTGCATGCCTGGTATCCATGCCTCTTCTTTTGGTACCTGAATCCTGGTTCTCCCTTGTCTGTGCAGCATGGGTATGGCCAATTCCATTCTTGGCCCGAAGTTGGACATGGGGGCCAGGCCTGGCCAGTTAGAGCATCACATCTCATGAGACTTGGGGATAGATTTCAAGGCCAGCGCGGGACCCAATCATAGCCTACATCTCCAGGAAAGGGGAAAAATCTCCATTTGCGCATGAGCAAACATAAGGTTATCACAACTAACTCGGAGAGACACTCCCATCGGTGAAAATGGCATCCAACAGAGAAAGGTGAAGCCAAGAGATACCAGAATAAACCTGAGTCGGGGCACCTGGGTGGCTCAGTCGGTTAAGCGTCCGACTCTTGGTTTCTGCTCAGGTCATGATCTTATGGTTTCATGAGTTCAAGCCCTGCATCAGGCTCTGCACTGACAGTATAGAGTCGGCTTGGAATTCTCTCTCTCCCTCTTTCTGCCCCTCCCCAAATCTCTCTCTCTCTCTTTCAAAATAAATAAATACAAACTTAAAAAGAAAATAATAAACCTGAATCTGGACATGGTTTAGGTTTCTGGACCCACTTGCTCCTGCAACAATTATTCATGCCAATACACTCCCTTTCCTACATAAGCCATAGAGCAGCATAGAGTCCCGAACAATACTCTCTCCTCTTTCCATCCTATTTCATATGGCTGCTTTGCCTTCCTGTTCCCACTCCATTATATGCAGCTCCGCCAAAATCCACTCTTCCTCTCAGATCGAATTCATGCGTCTCTGTTTCCAAAACTGATTTCCTGACACGCACCCTCGTCAAAATCAATTCCTCCCTTCTCTCTTTTCTTTCCACCTAAAATTCCCTCTGGGATTTTGCATGTTCACAATTCGCATACCCGTCTCCATTCATTGGAAGCTGTCCGGTGATACCATGTCCTGAACATTTTCTTCAGTGAAGGATGGACTTGAAAGGTCGTGAACACTTTTGCCTTCTTAGGAAACATTCACAAGATTCGTGATGAGTCCCCAACACCGCATTTCCCAAGCTGATCTGTGGAATACTGGTGTACTTTAAGATACTTAGGGTACTTTAAGATACAAGCGCTCATCTATAAACAGGTCTTACGGTCAAATAAACCCACAGGAAACTTGGTTGAACAAAATTGTGCCTTTATCACACCCCTGAACAATATGACATTCCAGGTAGGATATGGGGCTGTGGATATAAAATGGTACAAGTACCAGCCAGGGTCTAGTCAGGAGACAGAAATCATATAGTAATTCAGCTCGGCCAGGTTTCACGTGAAATAGTTCTTAACTGGTACCAGGAGACTGGCCACCAAGGAATAGAGGGAACTTTAAAGAATACAGGAAGAAGTAAATTTGGGAGAGGGCTCCCCCAGCACCGAGATTCACACCTCACTGCAGAGGGTACAGCTCAGCCCACTGGATGAAAGAGAAGTTCACTGAGGCTCCACAGCCCAAGGCTGCGAGCAGGAAACCACCCACTAAGATGCCAACAAACCTTCCCTGGAAAGTGCCCGGTGGGTAGTCTTGAACTTGTGGCCTCAGATCTTCTGTCTGAGGGAAAGAACCCTTTATAGTCTTACTTTGAAAACTGACGTGTTTTAATCTTCCTTATTTCAGATGTGCATTGACAACCACCACTAAATATTTTAAGTCGCCCGAAGGCAGTGAACGTAGCTTACTGTTTTTCTCCCTGGGTCTCACAGTGCCTTGAAGAGTGCCTTGTAGATCTTGTCTTCTTCTCCACCTTTACAGTGAGCTAGCTGCCCTTCCTTAAGGCTCTTATTACAGTGTACCTTGCATGAATTATGTTAGAGGTTCAACGAGAATTCAAGCTTAAGCAAGAATTCTATGTGTTCTACTAAGACTTCCAAGACTTACCCAGCCGGACATTTTATTTCTTCTTACCTACGAGTAACTTTTAAAAATCTTTATTTAAATAGCATCGCTATTCGTACCCGTTCCTTAGCCTCCCGTTCAAGGGTAGTCATGGGCATATCTGACTGACTTGACATCTTGGTAGTCTTGACAGTGTCTGAACGATCACAGCTGAAACTGGGAGTAAATTCCATCACGCGGGATTTAAAAATGAAGACATTTGCTTCTCTCATGTAATAGAAGTCTGGAGGCCCACGGTTCTATGTTAGCTTAGCTATTTAACAATGCATATAAAACCCATAGAATCTATTCCACCATCCACAGTCTCTTGGTTTTCTTTTTTTTAAATATTTATTTATTTACTTATTTACTTACTTATTTGGAGGTGGGACAGAGAGAGATGGAGAGAGAGAATCCCAAGCAGGCTCTGCAGGGCTCAATGCCACGACCATGAGATCATGACCAGAGCTGATACCAAGAGTTGGGCACTTAACCCTCTGAGCCACCCAAGTGCCCCCCCACTTGGTTTTCACACTCAGACTTGTCACCTCAAATTCACACGATGACTATTATAACCTAAGGATCAAGTCTTCACATGGGAATATCCACGTAAGGAAAGGAGGGAAAATGAATGTCTCTCGTATCAGATCTGGATCACATGATTGTGTCCAGCTGCTGGGGAACCTGGGAGAATAGGGATTGGGCGTCTGTGGCTCTGTCACCGGAAGTAGTGGGGGAGGGGGCCGCGACACCTGTTGAAAGGCAACCTGCGGCTTACACTGAAGTAGATGCTCATTAAACATTCGCTGAGAGAATGAATGAATGTTTTCAGTGTGCACTTGTTTTTTTATTAAAGTATAGTTGACCTACAATGTCATGTTAGTTTTAGGTGTACAAAATAGCAATTTGACAATTCTGTATGTGACACAGTGCTTGCCATGATACGTGTAGTTACCATCGGTCACCATGCAAAGTTACTACAATATTATTGACTGTATTCCCTATACTGTACTTTTCATCCCTGTAACTTATTTATTTGATAAGTGGAAGTTTGTACCTTTTAATTCCCATTGCCTATTTTGCCCATTCCCCTTCTCTGGCAATTGTCAGTTTGTTCTCTGTAGTTATGAGTCTGTTTCTGTTTTTGTTTGGTTGGTTTCTTTTTTTATTTTGTTTTTTAAGTTCCACACATAAGTGAAAGTGTATGGTATTTGTCTTCCTCTGCCTGACTTATTTCACTGACCGTGATGCCCCTGGGGACCGTTCATATAGTCATGAGTGGCAAGTTTTGGTTATTTTTTGTGGCTGAGTAATATTCCATCACACACACACACACACACACACACACACACACACACTTTCTGTATCCATTCATTCATCAATGGACACTTAGTTTGTTTCCATATCTTAGTTCTTATAAATAATGCTGCAGTAGGGCGCCTGGGTGGCTCAGTCAGTTGAGCGTCCAACTTTGCCTCAGGTCATGATCTCACGGGTCGTGAGTTCGAGCCTCTCGTTAGGCTCTGTGTCTCCTGCTCTCTCTGCTCCTCCCCCACTCACACTCTGTCTCTCTCTTCCTTTCTCAAAATAAATAAACATTAAAATTTTTAAAAAATAGTGCTGCAGTGGACATAAGGGTGCGTACATATTTTCAAATTAGTGTTTTCATTTTCTTTGGGTAAATACCCAGCAGCGGAATTACTGGAAGTTGTGCATTTCTACATTTTTGTTGTTTACAGAATTTCCACTCTAAGTAAGATGCTGTGGCGGGTAAGCAAAATGGAGGTCCTGCTCTCCAGTCTCTTCTTCGTTAGCAAATTGCTTTCTTTGCTTGTTTTCTTATTTTTCTGTCATTGAAACATGATGCTAGTAATATGTAGCTGTTATGAGTAATAGAGTTAGAGGCAACGATGGGAAAGAATGATCCGGTTAACAAAGTTTGTTTTCTCTCACTTACGTGTTATACCAATCTCTTCATTTTTATTCGTATGAATCATTTTATTCTCCTTATTTGTCCACAGAACCCTTTATTCTCCATATATTACCCAGTTATTATTCAGTTTTCACAATATTCACTGGATCCATGTTGGAAAATTTATAAATCAATCTGGCTATGAATTTGAATATTCTGCCTTTACCAGGTAAGGAGTTTTGGTACTGTGTTTTACTTGAATTTACTTGTGTTCTTTAAAAGTCTCCTTCTTCTTCTTCTTCTTCTTCTTCTTCTTCTCCTTCTTCTCCTTCTTTTTCTTATTTTATTTTTTTTTAGAGTTTATTTATTTGAGAGAGAAAGAGAGTGCACAAGCAGGGGAGGGGCAGAGAGAGAGAGGGAGGGAGAATCCCAAACAGGCTCTGCTCTGACAGCGTGGAACCCAATGGAGGGCTTGAGCCTACACACTGTGAGATCCCGACCTGAGCCAAAATCAAGAGTCAGATGCTTAACCAACTGACCCACCCAAGTGTCCCTATTATTATGCTTTTCCTTTGATACTTAGCAGGTAGATTTACTTTTTCATAGAAATAGTAACAAAGGAGGGTCATAGGCACTGTGGAAAGCTTTGGGGAGAAGTATTTGGGTTACATTATGACGCATAGATAGATAATGACTCCGTTAGAATGCATGCTTCATATAAAGAGCAATTTTTGCTATTCTATCCACCATTGTTTCCCTACTATCTGCAACCATAGTGACCACTCAATAACTCTTTGAGTGGATAAAAATGTAAATACCTGGGGTGCCTGGGCGGCTCAGTCGGTTAAGCATCCGACTTCAGTTCAAGTCATGATCCCACGGTTTGTGAGTTCCAGCCCCACGTCGGGCTCTGTGCTGACAGCTTAGAGCCTCGCGCCTACTTCGGATTCTGTGTCTCCCTCTCTCTCTGCCCCTTCCCTGCTCACACTCTTTCTGTCTCTGTCTCTCAAAACTAAGTAAACATTAAAAAAAATTTTTTTTAAGTAACTACCTGTGTGATAGCACCTGCCCATCAGAGGCTCCCACTCGGGTCATCTAGGGAAGCTATTCCCCAGGGAGGATTATTAAGAAGTAGCCTCAAGCAATTATTAAGGGGGGGAAAAAGGATAAAAAATGCACAGAAACACTTGACACAGACTTTATGAATTGCCCCACTATCCACATAACCACCTTGGATTAACATTGTTATGTATTCATCGGAGGCAGCAATATAGTATACGTGCATATTAGTCCCTTTAATACTTCTGGGAAAATAAGAAAATGCAGATGCTAGGACTCAGCATAGGGTGGCGGGCAGTTTCTGACTCTGGAACGAGACACGCTGAAGTTAGAATCTGAACCCTGCCTTTGTTACTTACCAGGTCTGTGATCTTGCTCCGAGCGTGTTATGTCCTTATCTTTAAAAGGCAATTGTAATCTTTTCTCTGCAAGGAGACTGGACAATACCGGAAATGTAGTGGCTCAGGCACAAGACTTTGCTTGTAAGGGTCCAGTGGGGCCTTGGTTTCGTTATTTTAATGAGATCAAATGTTCCATCTGCTTTAATATTATTTTTTTAATTTTTAATTTTTATTTAGTTTTGAGAGAGAGAGAGAGAGAAGGAGCAAGAGAGGGATGGAGAGAGAGGGAGACACAGAATCCGAAGCAGGCTCCAGGCTCCGAGCTGTCAGCACAGAGCCCGACGCGGGGCTGGAACTCACAGAACATGAGGTCATGACCTGAGCCGAAGTCAGGTGCTTAACCGACTGAGCCACCCAGGCGCCCTTCGTCTGCTTTATTAAACCCGTGTAGAGCCTAACACTCCCAATTCCTTACAACGACCTAAAAGGCTTTATATATTCTGACTCCTGACTACCTCTCCATTCTGACTTACTGCCACTCTCTTCTTACTCACTAAAGGGGCCATGTTGGCCTACTTTTTATTCTTCCTGTATGCTAAGCTTGTCCCTGCCTCAGGGCCTTTGCACTCACTATTCTGTCTGTATATTGTGCTCTTTGAAAAACTGGCTCCTATTCAGCTAAAATGTCATCTCCATAGAGAGACCTTCGTTGACCTATCAAATGAAATCTCCATTCCACATCACTTTCTCTGAAATCGCTCTATTTTATTTTCTTCATGCAACTTAGCACTCTCTGAAATGATCCCATTTGTTTATTCGTTCACTTGGATATTGTCTGTCTCTCTCCGCTAAAATGTGGGCTCCCCCAAAACTTAAACTATATCCATTGTAGTTTCTGCTGAAGCCCTAGTATGTAGAATAGCACCTGGAAATAATAGGCCCAGGAAATATTTGTGGAGTGGATGAATTGTAATTAGTCATTATCTTCCCTTTCTGACTACTTGAACGAGCATAACTAAATCAGTCTCCATTTTTCGTTGAGAGTTGAGCGTAACACGGAGAATGTCGCAATGCCCTCACGATTAAACTGAAAATTAAAGGGCTAGAGATGCTCGGAAAGAGGAAAAGTCTAGAAGAAAAAAAAAATCCCAAACTCTTTTTTTTTTCCCCTCAAAGTAGTGCGACTGATTTTCAGTGTTTACTTCGGGGTCCCTCCTCGGCATTCATTTCTTTCCCTCCATCATCAATCATTGTCAATTTGAAAAAGTACAATACTTAGGGTCATTTATCTAGACCTATTGGAGTCTAAAATTATGCAGCTTCAGTCAAATATATGTGAATAAAGACTGTCATTTCTGATTAATGACATGTGACTTGAATGTCTCACGAAATCATTTGTGCCATCCAAGCTTTACAGAAAGGTTATTATGTAAGGTCTTCCTCTAATGTTTCTGCCTTCTCCCGCTAAGAATCCTAGAGGATCCAATTTCTCAGTAGGAGGAAAAGCAAATGTTTAATGATTTCGGTTGTAATTGTCACTCAGGTCCTCGGTTTGCTGGACGAAGAGTATTTTTCAAGTTGAAAATTCTCTTCCACTGGATGGTTAGGCAAGCTTATGATGTTGCTGTTTTGCAATTTTTGTTGCCAACATAGCCTTCTCTATTATTGAAAAAATAATCCATGTAAGACACTAATCTTATTCAGTTGATGCAGAAAAAAAAGAAGAGCGAGAAACGTGCCAATTCTTTGTCAATTACACTTTCCATGATTCATCAACTCTCTTCTTGAAGCATAAAATTCCACTTCAGCATAGTCCCAAACACACGGAGAAGAAAGATTTAGAAAGCAAACTTTGAAGGAGAAAAAGCCAGGACCGAGAATAAAAAAAGAGAGAGAGAAATTTTTCATACGAGGTGACGGTGTGTCGACCTCTCCATGGGATCTCCCAGTCTCTCGGGCCATTTCCACAAACTCTCTTTGGGCATCCTTTTCTATCGTTAGGAGGGTAAGAGGAGACCGTTAGCAGCCACCGGTCACATGCTCCTAAGGACTGACCAAGGTGAGTGGCCAGGGGTGCATGTTCGGGGACGGGAATGCTTCTTCCTTGCCCTCGGTGTTTCCTTCGAGGTGGAAGGCATGTGGCATTCTGGTTTTCTTCTCTTCATCCTATCCTTGGGGAGTTCGGGCGACATATTTGATTGTTAATAGAGGGGGAGTAACTGAGTATGGGAGACTCGAATCTGACCTTGTTGCTCTTGGGAGTCAGCTGTCCACAAGAAGCCTGGCTTCTCTGCCTCTTTCCCTCTGGGGGAAACCTCTCTGGTCTAGGGCTGACAAGACTAGATAATGAACTCTTTCTGATGTGGGCTCTGCCATTAGTAAACTCGTGTGACTACCATTCCTTCCACCTTGGTCCCTCGTAATTTCGTGACTAGGTTTTGGCCTTTATTTATTTATTTATTTTTGTCTGTTTCTTCCAATTACACAGAAGCCAGTGGTGGTTGGGGGGGTGCTCTGTTTTCCAGGACCCCCCCTCAGAGACTGATACAGGTGTGTTCTTTTGGGTGACAGCAGGAAAATGACAGAAACTCACGTTATATTTGAAAAGTGCAATAGCATCTTGGGACCTTGTTAAGTACTCTCTGCATAAGAAGCATCTCTATTTCTTTCTCTTTCTTTCTTTCTTTCTTTCTTTCTTTCTTTCTTTCTTTCTTTCTTTCTTTCTTCTTTATTTCCTTCTTTCTTTCCTTCTTTCTTTCCTTCCTTCTTTCTTTCTTTCTTTCTTTCTTTCTTTCTTCTTTCTTTCTTTCCTTCTTTCTTTCCTTCCTTCCTTCCTTCCTTCCTTCCTTCCTTCTTTCTTTCTTTCTTTCTTTCTTTCTTTCTTTCTTTCTTTCTTTCTTTCTTTCTTCTTTCTTTCTTTTTGAGAAATGTCATACAATAAATTAAGAAGTCCCTACTCTGTGCTAAGCTCCATTTCAGGTCTTGATGTGAATATGAAAACCCATGAAACATGGTCTTTGCCTACCATATTGTACTTTGAGTTAAAACTCGTTTTTTAAAAAGGCACAGTACAAACAAAAAAACCAAATTCTTTCTGCCAAACAGTTCCCAAACTCCTAGAATTGAGCCCAATGGACTCTGATTGGATCTTATGTCCATCCCTGAAATAGTCATGGTGGCTCTCTGGTCTTGTTAACCAGAGCTTAGGGGCCTGTAGATGGCTAGTGGGAGGGGTATTTCTTCATTGAAATTTGGAGTGCCATTAGCAAGATGCCTGGAGATTCCTCCAGGTATTAGGTGGACAAATGTAAGATATGGCTGTTAAGAGGTAAACCAACAGGCGTAGGGAGGAAACGGTGTTCAAAAACTGTCCTATAATCATGAAAAAATATGGAGGTTGGTTATGCAGTGGGAGCTGAAGTAAACCCTGATTAGAAGGACACCCCCAGGGGCGCCTGGGTGGCTCCGTCGGTTGCGCCGACTCTGGATTTTGGCTCCGGTCATGATCTCACAGTTACAGAGATCAAGCCCCACATCGGGCTGACAGAGCAGAGCCTGCTTGGGATCCACTCCTCCCCTCTCTCTCTGCCCCTCCCTCTCTCCCTCTCTCTCTCAAAAATAAATCAATAAACGAAAAAGAAAAAAAGAGGGACATAATCAGATGGGAAAACACTGTGTTCACGGAAGAAGGGAGAATAAAGACTGATTAGAACAGAAAATGATCTTGGAAATGGTCCATAAATTAAGCGAGAGAGGCAGAGTGGACCACAACATAGGGGGACTAGAAATTACCTAGAAGTAGATTTCATGCAGTACGTGAAAGTAACTAGCCACGGAGAGAAATTAAATATCTTCTGTAAGCATTGTACACACTACTTCCTCCGTCGGCTTACTAAAAAGACCTCGCTATCTGTTTTCCTTTTTGGAGGGAAAGGCAGGTGACTCACCAACACGCATTCCTCTCGGGAATCTTGCTGTAAGCCAGTGAGGGTAAGCCCTTTTCCTTGTCCGGGGACTGGGTCAGAGGAGGGGCATGGAATCCAACTCTTCTCCTGACAGCTGAAAAGTCTGTTGGAGGAATTTATGCACGAAGTGTTCTCTTTCCCTGGAAAGGAAGAGACTATTCTTCTCCAGTCTGAGGATGGAGGCCACTGGATGGAAGAGCCTAGATCTTTGATGTCCTTGTCAGGCTGGCCAAAATTCTGCAGTATACTCTACTTCGGGCTTTCTGCTGTGCGGCATGATAAATATCTTTGTTATCTTAGCCAGGTCGAGCTGGGTTTTGTGTTATTTGCAGCAAGAAGCAACCTAAGATACACTTAAAAAAAATTTTTTTTAACATTTATTCAAGTTTGAGAGACAGAGAGAGACAGAGTGAACGGGGGAGGAGGAGAGAGGGAAGAAGACACAGAATCTGAAGCAGGCTCCAGGCTCTGAGCTGTCAGCACAGAGCCCGATGCGGGACTCAAACTCACGGAACACGAGATCATGACCTGAGCCGAAGACCCAACGCTTAACTGACTGAGCCACCCAGGCGCCCCTAAGATACACTTTTTATACTGACAATATAGCCATAGAAACCCTAATTATAAGTCATTTATTTATTTCTTTATTATCCACACAATAAAATCCTCATTAAAATACAAAAGAAAAAGTTTCGCTATCACACACAGGATTTTATATATATTGGTACCACACTCTCATGGAGAAAAAAGACTAGAAGGAAACTGACCAAAATCTTAATAAGTCCCTTGTAGGGACCCAAGTTTGGATGGTGTGAATTTTTTTTCTTTCTATTTTTTTTCTCAAATGTTATATTAGAAAACTTGTTACTTTCATAAAAATTAGGAAATGCAAGGTTCCCCTCCCCCCCCCCCAAGCAACCCAAATTCGGTTCATCTGAATTGTGAGTAAGGGACTATTTTTGATATTTTAATTTTTGAGTAATTCAGAACACTTTAGATTTCAAACGTAGAGATTAGAAATCATTATGAAACGTCTGAGTCACTTTCCTATCTTTGTAAATTGTGTAGTAACCGGAATGGAATTTTCCTTTACTGATGGCAAATGTCTCAGGCTTCGGGTCATTTTTCTGAAGGTCAAGGCCTGCAGACACAGAGCGAGCTGGTGGTGGAAATTAAGCTTAATCTATACTGACTGAATACTGCCCTGGAAATTGCCTTCCCGCCCCGGCCTGGGAGTGAGTCCCTGAGACTCCATTTGTGCTCTGGTATTTGAATGATTTCCTTCACATTTCTTTTTAAATTGGTTTACTTTCTTCTTCGAAAGAGAGTAATTAAAAAGAAAATTTATATCACCGTCATAGGATGAAAACTGGTATCATTTCGGGTATATAGAAAGCAACCTATAAGGAAAACCCAGATAGAATGTAATGATACGAATCATATTCTATCTTGATGCTGTTGAATGCTGAAGGTTCGAAGCTTGGATCCTGACCGGTCTCTAAAAGGGAGATTATCACGTGTTAGGGGGACGGTAGAGAGTCTATTAGTACTAAACTGAATCTTCTTGAGTAGCGAGAAGGGTTGAAAAGGATTAACTTCCTCGCTACAGAGATTCGGTCTGATTGAAAATCGCATTCCAGTGCCATTTAAAGTCACATTCTCCAGACCACCCAAACTGAGCCGTCCACCACCTCCTATTCGTGCGTCACCAGCGCTATCTGCTGCATTCCACAGTTTTAGGAGACAACGGACTACATCAGTGGCTGCATATTAAAAGCAGCCAGAGCGGGATTCACGGGCAGGGATGTGCACACGGTTCTCAAACTTTTGTGGGCATCAGATTCCTGGTAGGGCTTGTTGGACTACCTAGCTTCTGACTCACCAGGTTTGGCAGAGGGCCTCACAACGTGCATTTCTTTCTTTTTTTTTTTTTTTAACATTTATTTATTTTTGAGAGACAGAGACAGAGCATGAGCAGAGGAAGGGCAGAGAGAGAGGGAGACACAGAATCCGAAGCAGGCTCCAGGCTCTGAGCTGTCAGCACAGGGCCCAACGCGGGGCTCGAACTCACAGACCATGAGATCATGACCTGAGCCAAAGTCGGCCGCTTAACCAACTGAGCCACCCAGGCGCCCCACAATGTGCATTTCTAACAAGATCCCAGGCGACACTAACGCGGCAGCCCAAGACCACGCTTTGGTCAACCAGGGTGCCCAATGACGGAAAAGCCGACCAGTCGTGCCTCCTTGGCGTTGTCGTAGCCAATGCCGTCTGTGTGTGTAGCAAGCAGAAGACTTGAGCAGGGCTGAAATCCAGATGAATTAAGATGCACATTTTTTTTTAACCTTTCCTCCAGCTAGGAGTACATCGGTTCCTACAAGCTGAACTGCAGCATAAAGTAAATAGATCTGCTCTGAGAAAAGGTCAGCACGCATGTTCTGTTACAATCTAATTTCAGTCTATTGCCCTCTGCCCTATTACTCACTCTGGTGCAAGAGATACAATGGTGGAAAAGCTGGAATTTAATTGTCTTTTCTCCACTAAAAGCTTCTCGGCTCACCGAATATTCATGAGGGCTAAATAGATGAGCTAAAGAAGGCAAGGCTGTCCACCCACAGGCTCACAGGCGGCCCTTCCCCGAGATTGCTTCTTTCCTCGTTCCTTGTGTTGTGTTTGGTTTGGTTTTATTTTTTTGATCTACAAAACTTTATTGATGCTAGGAGGAACATTTTCCTTGTCCAAGTAGATGTCAATGTCAAAAAAAAAAAAATCTGAACGATTCCATCCATGACAACATTCTCATTGTGATAGTATGGTACAGGTTTGTAAGTTATTATCTTTGAAAACCCTGGACAGAAGGTATACATGATCTCAGGGGGCGCCTGGGTGGCTCAATCGGTTAAGCATCTAACTTCAGCTCAGGTCATGATCTCCCGATTTGTGGGTTTGAGCCCCTGCTACAAACTCCGCGTTGACGGCCCGGAGCCTGCTTCGGATTCTGTGTCTCCCTCTCTCTCTGCCCCTCCCCCGCTCTCTCTCTCTCTCAAAAATAAACAAACATTAAAAAAAAAAAGATATACATGATCTCTCTGGTATTTCTTACAATTGCTTGTTAATCTACGATTACCTTGAAATAAAAAAAGTTTATGAAAAAATGCCTATCTAAAGATATTATTCATTCAGCTTGCCCATGTAGTACACCCCAAAATGTATTCCTCCAAAGAATGTTCTGGGCTGCCAAATGCTCACGGGTGGAATTTAAGGTACTGAAGGGAGTCTCCATTTCCTTCTTCCTGGTGTTTGGGAAAGGGTCCCTTTCACATCTGAAAGCAGGCCCCGACTCTGTTTTCCTCCCTCCTCACTCAGTGCAGGCCATTACCAAGCACCAGATCCTAAGAATTATTTTCAGAAAGAAGCTTTGAGCCCTTACTGTGGCGTGCTCGCTATTGCCAACCCTTCTGCCGATTACGGAACTGTGTTTAGTTTCTATGACTTAATAATTACTTTAATTTCACTTCACACTGTTCTGAAGAACTCCTTTTGAATGGAGGACACTCAGCGTTCTGCCTGGAACAGACACAGCTAATCAGAATGTGTAGAATTAAATAAAGGAGCAATTATGGAAGGCTGTGATGTGTTATAACAGATGTACCAAACAAGGCTGGATCAACTCATTGCTCGGAAGAGAAATAATTTATTAAGGCAGTTTCAGCACAGATCTTACAAGCACAAGTGGAAGAAGCATTTAACAGGGCAGAGGAGGAGAGGAAACTAGAGATTTGAAGCATGGGATTTAATAAAACAGTGCCAAAGATTTCATTTATCCCATGTGCTAACTTCCACTCAGGCACCCCTTCCCACTTTCTTTGGTGGTCAATTCCGTCTTGCATTGCCTGTCCATGGAAACTGGGTCCCTTCGTGGTTCAAATGACCGTGAAGGAAAGGTCACTAGGGGGAGAGTCCACTGAGAGTTAGCCCCAACCTTAACTGGTCAACGAGTGCCTCACCTCTCCCTGGATTTTGAGGTGATTCATGTGGTGCTGAGTGCAAAACCCAAGGTCAGGGCGCACGAACGCCTGCTATTGGCAGTGGCCTGGATTCACGGTGTCTTGTTTCCCCAGCTGCTCTAAGGGCTGCCTCTACCTCTAAGTTATGCCAGCTTCTCAGGGAATGTTTTTCCGAAACGCGGCATGGGGAAAGCAGCTGGGGACTTAGAGCTCATTAGCTAAATTAGATTTACTTCGATACCAGTTTTATAGGACTTAGCTTTTGCTCTGGATACAAACTCTAGCTAGGCAAGAGGAGTGAGGAGGGGAAGAAAAGGTAGAAAACACATTGTATGTCCTCCGGAGGCTTATGATTAGCTAATAAAGACAGAACACGCCCATGCACTTCCCGGTTTGAGGACAATTTCACGACATCATTAACCAATTGCTAAAAAAAAAAATAAAAAAATCTCATAAACAGCCTATAGAGTTTGTGATGCTTTTGGTAGGACCCAAATCTTGACCTGGTCTTGGGAAACCCCTGAACTTCAACTGATTTGCTGTCACCCAACAGGTATGATTTGGCCAGGACGGTTTTTAAAGTTACCATCTTTTCTTTGAACTCCTTCTTCATTTGTCCTTTGTACAAGTCGTGTCGTATTTTTACCATAGATCATTACGGCTACCTTCTATTTATTTTCTCTCAAGTTCTTTTATCTGTAGATCTGTCTATCATCCTGGCTAAATTTTTATACAATTTCTAATTGGGGCGCCTGGCTGGCTTAGTCAGAAGGGCACTGACTCTTGATCCTGAGGGTCGTGAGTTCAAGCCACACATTGGGCGGAGAGAATACGTACATATATACATACATAAACAAGCAAACAAACTTTAAAACAAAGTATTATAGAATTATAATTTTTACATAATTTGCAAAAGCCCATATTATTTTTTTCTCCAGTTTGTCCTGAATCCACAATCAGGCAGCAGGCATTTTTAAGGACCAGTAATATTGTTCTTCCCTGCGTCTCTTACGGGGGACAAACATTTAGGACAATGTTTTTTCCATATGACCTTGGCTGTCTAGGTCAGAAGGAGCACACGTTTCAAGTACGGACAATAAGCAAAGTCTTCTTCCGTTTATTTTTTCTTCTTTTTAATAGTCGGACTGGCACAGAATGAGGGTCAGAGGGTGTGTGAGCATGCCACACCAGCACGAACACGATTTTCAATCCAAAGAGTGGGGCTCCAAACCCCACGAGCCTGTACCAAGTTGAGTTCTGGAAAGCCTTCATCGCTGAGGTTGCCAGGGCCCCCCTCCGTAAAGCAGCCCCGAGAATAGTCCTTCCCCTCATTCTTGCGTGGATTTGGGGGCGATCCGATGAAATAATATGTGAGAAACATACAGAGAAGTTCTGATCCTGAACAAATAAATAGAAATTGTTGTTTATGATAATAAAATGGAGAGAATGGAGCGCACATTTAAACCAGCATAAACCAGTTTGATCAAGTCCAGACAGCTTGGCAGTTTCAAGAAATCTCATGGCTTTGTAAAGTTTCTATTGTTTACTTGAGAAATCATAACATTTTCCAAAAAAACAAATACAGGCCGCTTTAATTGGGGCCGCCTCGTGGAATGAGGACAGATGGTTACCAAATGGGCTGGTGGATTACTGAGAGGCAGCTAGATTAATCGCCCTTTTCATCAGGCTGGGCGATCTTGGCTGGAGAAAAGCAGGGGTGTCCCGGACTTGTCCCGTACCTGCGTGTGCCTGTCGAACGCCACAGGCATGAGGGGATCCAGAATCTGCTCGGATCTTCTTTCTGTTCCCAACCGAGCCCTCGCGGAAGCTTGGAAAAGGTGAGCCTGGTCGTCGGTGCTTACAGAGCATCCTGGTGAATTTCGCTTCCATGCTTTTTTTTCTTGAAGAACCGCCCTGCTCTCAGCTCCAGGGAGGGTCATGTGACCCAAGCCCGACCAGCCGGACTCATTGTATTGCTCTGGCTCTTCGGGCACCTCACTCAAGGCAGGCCATCCGGGGTCAAAGAGACTCCATTTTGGAACTCACGTCTGAACTCTCAGGAGAGAGAAGCCCTCTTTCCGTGAATGCTAGAGGGACGTACGTTTGGAGCTCCTGGTAGCCAGGCACGTGAGAGAGCCTGTCTGACACCGGGCCCGGTGCGGAGGAAAGGGAAATCAAGAGGTAAGGACACCCAACGGACTGTATTGTTTGACATCTGGATGTCACCACCCATCGGCAGGTCCTTCCTGGTTCACAGTGAGAACACAGCCAACACCCATATCTGTGGGTGAAAGAGTGAAAGAGAGGAGACTGTTATCAATAACGAGTCTTACCCACTGAGAGGTGCTTCACCCTCCTCGGAGAAGACAGGCTCTCCCACTCGACATCGCCCACCCCTCCAAACCAGAGATAATCACAGGCTGTTTGCTGTTTGCTCTTGAGGTCATGTCATGTCCGAGTTCTGACTCCCTAATGGATTGACTTATCCTAGAGGGCGGGGTTTTTAGGGACTTGTTTTGTCTCTCACCTGGCACACAGAGCGCCCAAAAATACAGGTTCAAGGGGCGCCTAGGGGGCTCAGTCGGTCAAGCGTCTGACTCTTGATTTCCACTCAGGTCATGATCTCACGGTTTGTAGGTTCGAGCCCCACCTTGGGCTCTATGCAGATGGCACGGAGCCTGCTTGAGATCCTCTGTCTCCCTCTCTCTCTGCCCCTCCCCTGCTTGTGCTTTATCTCTCTCTCTCAAAATAAATAAAATAAACATTAAGGAAAAACAATTTTTTTAAGGAATACAGGCTCAAGATTTATCTCCGTTGGGATGACTAGAGTGATGGGGATATGTATTCAATTCTCAGAGGACAGTGGTTTCGCCGTGGGGCCTGTGTGTGAGCGAGTGGACAGGTTGCTCGCCTTTTGCAAAGATTCTTCATCTTTGAGGGAACTCTGCCCTGAGCTTCTTAGAACATTCCTGGTTTCAAGGCACGGAGCAGGGAAGGCTATGAGGCCCGAAGAGCAGGTCTCCTTCCTTCTGCCTTTCCCATCTTGTCAAGGGTTACATGACCACCTCTGTTTCATAAAATGTAACCTTGTTACCCTCTCGGCACTGCCCTGGGTGCGAGGAGAAGTGGGTCAGAGAGGACAGGGCCCTTCGACAACCTCGTGCTCTAGGCTCTGGACCAAGAATTCATCCAAGAATCGTGGACTCATGATCTTTCAGTTTCTCCCTATTTCTCTTTCCACGGGGCCTTCAGTCAGATCATTGAGGCTGACAGGGGGTCAGAGGTTCTGTCATCACTCCCTCACCAAGCCTTCTTTCTCCTCTTCCCATCAACCTCCTACCCATGAATCCCTTCCTCTTCCTATGGCCAAAAAGCAAGAGGTCTGTTCATAGCCAGTGGCCCTTTGGAAGCAGCAGTCAAGATCCAGGTTCCCCTTAACCAGGGCGTTGTTAGCTTCAGTCACTGTAAAATGGACGTTGATTATTATTTTACAAAGTGCTTTCACAGGCATAGTCTTTTTAATGCTTTATACTGTGGTGAGTTTAGGAAACATATCTTCCCGGGGCATGTGGGTGGCTCAGTCCGTTGAATGTCTGACTCTCGATTTCGGCTCAGGTCATGATTTCACGGTTCATGGGATAGAGCCCCACTTGGCACTCCGCGAGGGAAGCACGGAAGTTGCTCCGGCTTCTCTGGCTCCTTCTCCATCTGTCCCTCCCCCACTCACACACGCTTTTTCTCTCTCTTGAAAATAAATAAATAAACTTAAAAAAATAGAAAGCATTTTTTCTTTCCTGTGTTTAAAAAAATTTTTTTAATGTTTATTTATTTTTGAGAGAGAAAGACAGAACTCGAGCAGGGGAGAGGGAGAGAGAGGGAGACTCGGAATCCAAAGCAGCCTCCAGGCTCTGAGCTGTCAGCACAGAGCCCGATGTAGGGCTCAAACTCATGAACCATGAGATCATGATCTGAGCCAAAGTCAGACGGTTACCCGACTGAGCCCCCTGGGTGCCCCTTGCATGTGTGGTTGTAGAAAATCATTTCTGTTTCCATAATACCAGCTTTGGGACCAAAAGATAGAGGCCAAACTCATGCTTTCTTGATTGTCCTCATAACTTTCTTCTTTAGCTTCTCTGGGTGGAAATAGAGCCCCCTCTTACCCTCTTTGGTTGGAAATTCAACCGGATCTCTACTTGGTACACAAATAGGGCCCCAGGATTTCAGTGCCGACCAACGCTCACGGTTCCCAGGACTCGAGGAGACGGCAATGGTGGGGACAGTACCCCTGACGTAGAATTCTTCCAATTCTTCCCTCACCAGACGAGTGGTGATTATTAGGAATGATAAAGAGGTTCAGTGCGTTACTGTTTTTACTTTTAAAAATTGTGAAGCAAATGTTTCTCTCTGCACCCTAACTGATCATTTTAATTTCCTTGCTTTTGCTATAATAAAAATTGACGTTAAAGAATGCCCGAGGCAGGGTAATGAGAAAATGAAATTAGTTTTTCAGTTGACTGATCAAAAGCATTTTATATGTGATAATAAACAGTTTATTTTACTCCTTCGCTTATGACATAATTAATGGCAAAAATATTTTCCCGAAATTCGTATCGTCTGCTGAACTCTCCTTCCAAGTTCCAGGGAAATAATATTTTTGTAATTCTCTGGACTGGATAAAAAAAAAATAAACTCTATCACTCCCTGCTGAGGAGAGTTTATAATCTTTGTTTAACCCTTCGTGATTTGTGGCTACTCTCAGCCCAATCAGGTCAGGGAAAATGCCTGTATTTCCTTCCCCAAGGACAGCAGTATTTTTCTGTTCAAACTGGAGTCAGCCCTCCCGACGGTCTTTCTTGTTGGAACACTCTTCCTTAAAACCCGACAAGCTCAGCTTTTCAGTCAGGATTAAAAGGTATGGGTATTTAAAAAGTGTAGCCTGGTTGCAACCCAGCGAACCGAATTTGAACTTGTTTGATTTTTTATTGAAATGCCCTGCTTTTCTTCACTAGCAAGATGAGACAGTGATGGATTTGAATGAATGCTCAAATGGAATTCGAAGGCCTGGCTACTAATCCCAAATAGCTCCTTCCCCATGCAAAAGTTTGGTATTTCGGTTTCCTCATCTTGGGCAACTCCCTAATTCACTTTTTTCCCCCCTCCACATGGTTTTTTAATGTTTATTTATTTATTTTTGAGAGAGAGAGAGAAAGCACGAGTGCACAAGTTAGGGAAGGGTGGAAAGAGGGAGCCAGAGAATTGCCTAGCATGCCGTGCGCTGTCAGCGAGGGCCCAATGTGGGGCTTGAACTCACGAAGTATGAGGTCAAGACCTAAACCAAAATCAAGAGTCAGACACTTAACTAACTGAGCCACCTAGATGGCCCAAATTCACGGGGTTTTTTTAGGTTTAATTATTTATTTTGAGAGAGAGAGAAAGAGAGGAGCAGAGAGAGAGAGAGAGAGAGAGAACGGGAGACAGAGGGGCAGAGAGAGAGGGACAGAGAGAGAATCCCAAGCAGCTCCACACTGTCATCGCAGAACCCGACTTGGGGCTCAATCTCACAAACCATGAGATCATGACCTGAGCTGAAATCACGAGTCGGATGCTTAACCAACCGAGCTACCAGGCACCCCCTAAATCATCTCGATAGCAGTAAAAGTACCAATTACGAGGACCTTGCCATATGCTGGGGGCACCAAGACGTAAATGCAAAGGCATTTCCTACAGCACCATTTGTAAGACCAGAAAACTGCAGTTAACCTGGATCCGTTAGCTTTTGCTGCCTAACACCTTCTCCAAAATGTAGTGGCATAAAACAATAACCGTTTTATTTAGCTCCCAATTCTGAGTTGGCCAGGTGGCTTTTCCAGTCTCGGCTGACTTGGTTGATCTCTGTTGGGCTCTCTCATGTCTGCCGGTGTTTTGGTTTGTAGTTGCATGACCTAGGATGACCCCCTCACATGTCTGGTTGTCAGCAGGCTGAACGGTCAGCTGGGACCGCTGGTCTCCGCTCCCTGTGCCTCCCGTCCCCTGCCAGGTCAGCCTGAGCTTGTTCACATGGAGTTCCCAGCGTTCTAAGTGCGGCAAGAGAGAGGAGGCCCCATGGTACAGTATTTTTAAGTGTCCACTTGAATCAACATTTGCTATAATTCCATTGGCCAAAGCAAGCCGCATGGCCTACCCCAGAGTCCATGCAGCAGGGTACTACTCAAGAGAAGGGACACTTTCCGGCCTTTTCAGCAGAATGTCTACCACATAACCTAAATAACCCTCAATACCAAGAATGGTTGACTCAATTAGGGTTCATTATTTGCTCCTTACATAAAAATCTTTGAATATACTGTTCTTTTTGTGTGGAATGCAGTGGAAGACCCCTTCCCTGGTGGTTTCGTCAAGTCAAATCCTATCTCTAAGGCTCTCAGAGAGCTACGTACCTTTCCCTGTAACCCTTTCCACATTTACAATACTACATTAATTTGCATGACTATGTAATAGGTAACCCTGCTATACTGCAAGTTCAAAAACACAGGGACTGTGTCTTATTTTTACTTAACGCTCTATCCTCAGCCTGCCAGAGTGCCTGGCTTAGAACACTAAAGTATTTGTTAGGTAATTGTTTTCGATTATCTGTAATTTCTCTCGATGTCAAGTAGTTGTCACCAAAAAGGCTTACATGTCTCTCAATACATTTATTCTGAAGTACCTTATGTTTTCAGTAGATTTTTAAAAATTCATCTTTTTCTTTGCTGATGGTAAATAGTAATACAATTGAGTTGTGTAGCAACGTTGTAAACAAAGACCTTGCCAAATTCGCTAATTAATTCTAATACTTTGTAGATTCTTTTGGATTTTCTTTATATGAAATGATGTCATCTATGAATAATGAGTATTTTATTTCTTATCCTTTTTATTTTCTTGACTTATTATAGTACCCAAAACCCTCATTACAATGCTCAGTAGAAGTGATATAGGTCATGCTTATTTTGTTTATGATCTTGGAGGAAATTATTTGGTTATTCACCATTAGAATGAGGTCTGTTAAGTATTTCTTTTTATTTATTGATTTATTGATTTATTTTTTTAACATTTATTTATTTTT
This sequence comes from Paguma larvata, assembly GCA_030068075.1. Lineage (NCBI taxonomy): Eukaryota > Metazoa > Chordata > Mammalia > Carnivora > Viverridae > Paguma > Paguma larvata. The sequence continues at coordinate 30,220,303 of CM057841.1, read as the reverse complement.
GAGAGACAGAGCATGAGCGGAGGAGGAGCAGAGAGAGAGGGAGACACAGAATCCAAAGCAGTCTCCAGGCTTTGAACCATCAGCACAGAGCCTGATGTGGGGCTCGAATTCACAAACTGTGAGATCATGACCTGAGCCAAAGTCGAATGATTATCCGACTGAGCCACCCAGGCACCCCTTTATTTTTTTATTTTTAAGTTTTTAATTACTTATTTATGTTGAGAGAGACAGAGTGTGAGCAGGGGAAGAGGAGCAGAGAGACAGAGAGAGAGAATCCCAAGCAGGCTCTGTATTATCAGCTCAAAGCCCTACCCAGGCTCAAACTCATGAGCTGTGAGATCATGACCTGAGCCAAAATCAAGAAGCAGACGGCTTAACTGACTGAGCCATCCAAGTGCCCAGTATTTCTTTCTACATTTAAGCATTAAAGGAACACCTGAGTGGCTCAATAGGTTTAGCATCTGATTTCAACTCAAGTCATAATCTCACCATTCGTGGGTTCGAGCCCGGCGTCAAGCTCTGTGCTGACAGCTCAGAGCCTGGACCCTGCTTTGAATTCTATGTCTCCCTCTCTCTCTGACCCTCCCCTGCTTGCACACGCACTCTCTCTCTCAAGATAAATAAACATTTAAAATAAAAAACGTTTTCAATTTAACCATTATGGAAGCTTTCGAATTTACATCAGAGTAGAAAGAATAGTGTTCTAAGCTCCACGTGCCATGACCCAGCTGTAACAACTGTCAACATCTTGCCATTCTTATTTATCTATAATCCACATTTTAATTTCTTTGCTCAGAAAATACTTATATTTTGAATAAGTAAAGTAATGAATGCAATGGAATTCTGTGCAACCATTAAATATACAGTAGCTCAATCTGTATGGACATAGAAAAATGTCTACCATATGGTAAGTAGAAAGAAATACATATACATACATACATATCCTGTGTTTGCATTAAAGCTATGTATGTATATCGCCCTATATATGTACACGCATAGAAAAAAGAAGGATATTCATCAAGCTAGTAACAGAGTTTATACCTGAAAAGTGAGAGTAGAAATAGAGGATAGATGGTGTTTATTTTTCTTTATGCACTCCTACGTTATTAGAATTTCTCTCAATGGGCATGCACTGCGTTTGTAATTGAAGAAAACCAATAAAGGAAAAAACATATTCCTAAACAGCTAGTTTGTGAACATTGAGTAAAGAAAGCAATGATCCAGGAGCTAACAAGCTATGCAGAACTAATTTCATTTCTTTCTTCATCTTCTTAGAAAACATGGCTATTAGACTCCTAGTTTAAGGAAACGCAATAGCCTCGTGTATCTTCTCATCCCTTAGCCTGGCTTCTTGTGACGCCCTTTTGGACAAGTTCGAGACCTGAAGGCTGAGAACCATTCAGTCATCCATCAGTGTTTGCTCGAACTCACAAACCATGAGACCATGACCTGAGCCAAAATCGAGAGTCAGACGCTTCACTGTGTGAGCCACCCAGGCACCCCATGAATACATGTTTTTTGAATGAAAAAAAAAAAACGCACTTTTACCAACATTCACATGGATCCTGATGTATAGGGAAGCCAAGTCCCCTCCTCCCCAGTTTTTAATTTATCTCTTCCCACGCTGAGATTCTCTGAGCCCTCCACGTGATCACTATCATCCAAAAGACATTCTTGGGTTCTTAACTGCAAATGGGGCAGTGCTGGAAAATGGACAAAAAGGACCATGTAGACCTTTCTAACTGTGTCATCTAAAATCTACTCTTGTAGTCTGGCTGAAGAACACATGTAAAATTGTGTTGCACAGTGCTTGGAATGTAACAGCTGCTCACACAGCAAGTGCTAGAAGCAGAGTCTCTGGGAGAGAAAAAAAAAAAAAAAAGGATGGTGGGTAGTTAGATACTATCCAGGTAAGGGGTAAATGTACTGAAATGTACTGAACAGTAAATTCTACCGTATTCTCTACTTATTCATAGAGTGATTATTATGTGTTTGACTAACGGAAGTGAAAAGAACTAAGAGATACTGAGTGCTTTGCAGGTGCCAGGAACTGTATCAGATGTCTTATGTCTCATTTTGTCTTAAAACACTCAGAGGAGATGGGAGTTGTCCTAATTTTCAATTGTGAAAATATTACAGTTCAGATCATTTCCATAGGGTCCCCATTTTCCCCCTCTTTGGCAGTATGAGCAATGGGCTAATTCTGTATACTTTTCATTTCTGAATCAGGTAAGGCTCATGTGAAAAAATCCTTTTGCCTTTTAATCTTTTATTGTTGAAAGGTTTCCTGAAGGGTTATGTTACTTCCTTCATTTTATTTTATTTTAAAACTTTGTGGTGTATCTATTTTTGAGATACAGCGAGACAGAGCATGAGCATGAGAGGGGCAGAGAGAGAGAGGGAGACACAGAATCCGAAGCAGGATCCACGTTCTGATGTGTCAACACTGAGCTTGAACCCACAAACCGCAAGGTGCTGACCTGAGCGAAGTCGGACACTTAACCGACTGAGCCACCTGGGTGCCCCTACTTCCTTTCTTTTAACAAGTCCAAGGAAACACCCTATTCTACACCTCATTTTTTTAAGCAATTGAGTAATATGTATATATATTCAAATCAATAGAAAACTTTTAAATCCACCATTTTAAACTGATAATGTAAGTATATTTATTAGAAACAAATACTAGACAGCAGATTAAACAATAAAACACTAGATAATGCCAGTAGAATCATGAGTAAGATAAAGATGTTGGCAATCGCTACTACAATTTAACATTTTGAGGTCTTAACCAATAAAACAAGACGTGAACTAGAAAATGAGAGATAAACATTGGAAAGAATATAGTCATCGTTCTTATGTGATATGATTGTCTACCTCAAAGTGTCAAAAATAAATCAAATGAAAAACTACCAAGACCGTAATAGCGTCCCGTAAGAATATCAGACTAGTACAAAATTGTGCTTTTTAAATTCCAGAAGTAATCAGTTAAAATAACAACAATAATCCACGTTAACGAGAATGTAAACACCAAAAGTAAATATAATAATTATTTTGGTTGAAATGGAACCTTCATGAAGCTTTTGACAACCACAGAAAATAGTTTTATCTAAATTGTTTTTACTGTCAGTCAGCTTTTTAGGAAAAAAAAAATCATCCCTGCAATACGTTTTGAAATCGTCTTGATTTTTCGGCAATTTAAACTCTACCTAATGTGGTTCTCTGTAAAGAATGTCACTATAGTCTTAAGTGTACATGTGCGTGGGTGCCAATAATTTTGTATTGTTTTGCAGATGGAAAAGGAAAACAACTCGAGCTGAGAAAATTATTCTAGAACACCAATTTTTTACACATTTTATTAAAGAATTTTTTAAACTGCCGTCAAAAAACACAAGATCTCTATAGGAAAACTGTAAAATTTCACAGCATAACAACTTTATAGATTAGAAATAATATGAATGGGGGCGCCTGGGTCGCTCAGTCGGTTGGGCGGCCGACTTCGGCTCAGGTCATGATCTCACGGTCTGTGAGTTCGAGCCCCGCGTCGGGCTCTGTGCTGACGGCTCGGAGCCTGGAGCCTGCTTCACATTCTGTATTTCCCTCTCTCTCTGCCCTTCCCCTGCTCACTCTATGTCTCTCAAAAATAAAAAAAATTAAAAAAAAATAGAAATAATATGAATGAATGGAATATCACACCCTAACTCCATAATGAGAAGAATTGATAGAGTTCAATTTCCTCTACATCAATCCATACATTGCCTACAATTTCAGTGAAAATGCCAATAAGTCTTTTTGTGGGTATCTTCTGGGGGAGAGGAAACTCGGGTTGATGTTAAACATTATTGGGAAGAGTAAACACATGAGAACAGCCCTTTAAATGTTTGAAAAGGAAGCCTAATTGAGAGGAGGACAAAATCTAGCAGATACCAAAATTACTTTAAAGATAACAGAGTGATAACCAGGTGGCTCATTCAGTTAAGCATCCGACTCCTGACTTCCGCTCAGGTCATGATCTTATGGTTCATGGGATTGAACCCTGCACTGGGCTCTGTGCTGACAGCACTGAGCCTGCTTGGGATTCTCCCTCTGTCTCTCCCCAGCTCGTGTTCTCTCCCTCTCTCTCTCTCAGAATACATAAATAAGCATTCAAAAAGGCAGCAGAATGAATAATGGACAAGTATTGACTAAAGTCCCACTCTGTGGTCACCACTGAGCCAATGTGATAAGATTGTGATGTCCCATCGTTAACCTGTCTTCAAAGGCAGCGTCACTAGGTTCTACTTCCTTGGTCCTCTTAGCATCCTTGTTGAGTTTTATATCTCTGATCCGGAAATCAATTCTTTATCTGCTTCTCCTTCTAACTTGCCCCCTTAAGGGCAGAAATTGTGTCTTATTCATATTTTATCCCTGGATACATCACAAGTTTTTAAAAAAAAATTTATTCAACTTAACTGAAGTGTTACTGGACCTTGGGCTAAGAAGCAATTGGAACGGCCATTAGATGGCCTTCTCTTATCCTTGATTAATCCAGAAAGGCTTCTTCTAAGGCTTCTCTTAGATTCTAAGAGCTCTTTGAAAGGTAATTTAGACTCCGAGGGAAGGGAGGTAGTCTAATTATACTATGCCCTTCGAGAGAAGCTCAGCGGAGGCTGGGTGCTGGTGGGGTTTCTGGAGCAATGGCCACAGAATGGGAAACACTGAGAAATGGGTGACCCGTTAATGCTGTCCTGGCCCCTGCATAATCATGTGTTCAGGAATGACCGCAAACATTATATGCTGAGGGAGAAGGGAGAAACCCCACTGCTTTCTCTGGGAGAATTTGTGGCCGTGGCACACTCCTTCTGACCGTTTAGTAGTGGATTGGGCTCCTTCTGCTCACCATTTCTCACGCGTTCCTCACTTGGTGCAAGGCACAGTGGCCAGAATTTGTGGCACAACCAGCTCCTTATCCACTACATCCAACCCACCATCACTGTCATAGAGAGAAGATAAGGTGATTTGTCATGACATAGACATTTGTACGTTTTCCTTATTATGCAGATGGGGAAGGGGACACGGGAGGTGGGGAGCGGAGGAGGAGAGGGGCAACCCTCACATCCTGGTTTATTTTCATAACTACAAAGACAGGTAGAGAGTTGAAGAGTTTACTATTCACCTGTATAGAGAACGTGAGAATAGATGAGGCACGGTCGGGAAGATGATTCTAGTTTGGTCAATGATGATGAGGTCAGCTAGCCCCCGGTCTTGTCTGGCAGGGTAGCGGCAAATAGTGGCGGAGATCTTGGGAGTCTGGAGCTCTTTCATGAAGATGGGTGAGGAATCCATCTTCCTCTCTAGCTCCACCATTGAGGGGGCACACGACATGATCTGGAGGACCTGGATGTGTCCTCAATGCCAGTGAGCGGTATTAACTTGTCTTTATGCATCTCAGGAGGTTCTATGGTATACGACACTCACAATAATAACTAAATGCAGGGGCGCCTGGGTGGCTCAGTTGGTTAAGTGTCCGACTTCGGCTCGGGTCATGATCTCACGGTCTGTGAGTTCGAGCCCCGCGTCGGGCTCTGTGCTGACGGCTCAGAGCCTGGAACCTGCTTCAGATTCTGTATCTCCCTCTCTCTCTGCTCTTCCCCTGCTCACGCTCTGTTTCTATGTTTCTAATAAATAAACGTTAAAAAAATCTATAAAAACTTTAAAAAATAATAATAATAACTAAATGTAAGTGGGAGTTACAGGCAGGCAAATTTTGGCCAGAATTTTCCAGCGTTGGAATTCCTAACACTAATGGAGACATCTAGGTCAGCCGGTCCAATACCACCAAGAGAGATTGCAGAGGGAAAGGACTAGGTTACTTCACCCTCAAGGGCCCTACGAGTCTGAGATCTTGGAGGCAATGACACTTGGATCAGGAGCTCGCTGTGTGATCCTAAGTTGGTCACTTGCCCTCTCTGAGCATCAGCGCCATTGTCCGTGGAATGGGAGGAGCGATCCAGGTAAATGCAGGATCAGAGTTTTCTCCAGAAACTTCGTTTTCTCTGGAGGTCTTGGATTTTCTGGAGATGCCGCACCATGGGACAAGGAGACAGACTAGAGTTCCAGGCCTCCCCACCCCCACCGGTGTCTACCAAGGTAATTCTGCTTCAATCTGCTTTACATTCATGAGGTCACCATCAAGATTTTGTCTGGGAACAAAAAAAGTTCCAAGTTTCGTGTTTCGTTTTTGTGTTTTAATCCAGGGGCACCTAGGTGCTCAGTCGGTTAAGCGTCCGAATCTTGATTTTGGCTCAGGTCGCGATCTCATGGTTCATGGGTTTGAGCCCCTGCATTGGGCTCTGCACGACAGCACAGAGCCTGCTTGAGATTCTCTCTCTCTCCCCCCTCACTCTGTCCCTCCCCAGCTCGCTCGCTCTCTCTCAAAATAAATCAATAAATAAAAATCAAAACTAAACCCAATTCCCTGACCTAAGTAATAATGGTTAACATATACTGAGGGGCGGCTTCTCTTCCACGTATTATATCATCTAACTCTTACAATAACCCTATCAGGTACCTACTATTAGTTCTTAAATTCAAGTATAATTAACATTCAGAATTATATTAGTTACAGGTGTAGGAGATTCAGCAGTTCTATGCACTACTTCAGCGTTCATCATAAGTGCAGTCTTTTTTTTTTTTTTTACATAAGCATATAACTTTATTTTTTTATTATAATAGTTTATTTTCAAATTGGTGTACATATAACACCCAGTGTTCATCCCAACACGTGCCCTCTTTAATGCCCATCACCCCCTCTCCCCCTCCCTCACCTCCCTCACCTCCCTCACCCTCAGATTGTTCTTAGTCTTTGAGAGTCTCTTATGTTTTATTTCCCTCCCTCTCTGTGTCTTTTTTTCCTTTCCCCTCTTCCCCTCCCCCTGGTTTTTGCTTAGTCTCACAAAGTCCACCTATTCGTGGAAACATATGGTATCTGTCTTTTTCTGACTGACTTATTTCACTTAACATAATACCCTCCAGTTCCATCCATGTTGCTACACATGGCCAGATTTCATATTTTCTCATTGCCATGTAGTAGTCCATTGTATATATGTGCCACAACTTCTTTATCCACTCGTCAGTTGATGGGCACTTGGTCTGCTTCCATGATTTGGCTATTGTCGAAAGTGCTGCTATGAACATTGGGGTACACGTGCTCCTATGCATCAGCATTCCTGTGTCTCTTGGGTAGATTCCTAGCAGTGCTATTGCTGGGTCATAGGGTAGCTCTATTTTCATTTTTTTGAGGAACCTCCACACCGTTTTCCAGAGTGGCTGCACCAGTTTGCATTCCCGCCAACAGTGTAGGAGGGTGCCTGAGAAGCGCAGTCTTAATCCCCTTCACTTATTTCACCCATCTGCCCCCCAATCACCTGTACCTGCCATTATTATTCCCATTTCACAAATGAGGAAACTGAGTCTGAGCAGACTTTAGTCTCTCACTCAGAGTCTTACTTTTTTCCATGCGGAGTGCTTACCTGATCCCAGAGCCTGGCTTGGATGCTGCGTTGGCCCCCCAAAGGTGAGGGCGGGTGCCCACAGGGTTTCCAAGCCTCTTCAGATTTGGAAGGGTGTATCTGTGTTTGCCATTCTAACTATGTTAAATTTGTGTTGCTCAACATTCTTTAACTTGGTCATTTAACGAATAAGTTTTGAGCACTTACTGCGGGCCGGGGCCTGGAGGCCCAGAAGCAAGCGTGCTTCTCCTTGCCTTCGTGGGACATCCGCCTGCTAAGTCAGCCACGTGCCCTGCCCAGGAAGCCGTGGCAGCTGCCAACAGAGCCACTGGGTGTCCTGTGGGCTCTGCCTTTAATGGGCCTGCTCCCCGTCCTTCGGTGACCACATTGCACAGTTGTGGGAAGCACGATTAATTTTTACTCACTTCCTGACTGCAGTGTCATCTGTCACTGAGACCACCCTACCACTGCGACGAGCTGCAGAAGGTCGGGGGTGGCTCTGAGGAGGTCAGAGGTCCCGTCAGGTCAGAGTTTCTGCTTGAGGGCAAAGATAAAAGGATTTGAAACTCACAGGAACAAGTGAAATGGACAAGGACTTGTGGTCAGGGAAGAGGGATTGAAATGTACAATCTTTTGAAAATGTCAACAGATCCATTAAAGTCTCTTCCCGCTCAGGGTTCTTTGATACTCACCTGGAGGGAGATAATCAATTCCAGAAACATCAGGGATCACCAGGTACTCAATATAGATAAATATAGGTTAATGAGGCACATTTAGTTAGATGATTTCATAAGCACTGCTATGCAGATCTATTGATGAGAAGGAAGAGAAGCACAGTTAAGCTCTCCTTGGAAAGAATTCTCCCCCAACACGTATGCCCAAGCTTTACTCAGTAGTTTGGAAAAAGGAAATCTGATGAAATGTAAAATTACTCCACTTAATCTGAGTTTCTCGTGCAATGTATGTTAATATGTCCTTTTTTTTTCTTTTTCCTTATGTGGCTCGATCGTTATCTTTTCAATCACATAACCACTGAATATGCAAGGTATAAACCACAGGCAATTAAATGATAGCTAAGGTAGTAGGGCTGACTTGATTAAGCTGGGGTGTTATTAAGATCATAAACACAGCCCAGCCCAGCCACTGAATAAAATATGTGTTGGCTGAGGGTCCCTTTTCCAAGAGACATTAGCTAGTGCCTTGGGTGCTGGCAGACAGGAGCCTTTCTGGAGTTCGAGAGGCATTCCCCCGAAATTTCTCCCTGCCATTTGCTACTTTGGCTCTCAGCAGGATGTGCCCTGGAGACACCAATTAAAATATAGATTTACGGGGGGACAGAGGAAGAATCACAGGAACGAGGGCATCGAGTTTCCTCTTTTTCTTCCTGCCTCGTTGATGGCCCCTTTTCCATTTCCTTCCAAAACTCCTTGTCTTCTGTCTAAATCTTGAATGCAGCGGCTTCCCAGTTTGCATTAATTCCCCCTTTCTCGCTCAGCAGTGAGAAGTGGACACCGGAAGCCCACTCAGAAAATAAAAGCTATGCCCCACAGTCCAGCGGAGGACGCAACTGGTTACAAAAGGGCTGGGAGCCAAAGGGAGGAAGTTGAGGCGACTCAGAGAGCAGCAACAATCGAAAACTTGCACCACTCCGAGGGTGGGAGTAATAATGGGAGCACGAGGTGGTTCCTAAGCCCCCAAAGCCAAGGCTGCTCATGGAAGCGGGAGCCACAGCAGAGACTGCCCTGCTGGGGAACAGGGGCCGTGGCTGGAGATGCAACCAGTGCTGGAGAACGCATCGAATCACATAGAAGCACCAAGCACCCTGGCTTTCCTTTTTCTGCCCTCCTGTCTCCTTCAGGGTCTTCCTCTAGGTGAAGACCGGCAAGAGCCAGCAGCCAATGACACCCGGGAAATACGGCATAACTAGCCAGGAGGCACGGAGACTGGATCTAAGACTGAACAGGAAGTCCCCACCAGTAGTGTCCCCAGTTGGGGGCAGGGCTCTTACTTCTGTAGGCAGGTGACTCCCTTTTTCCAGCCTGGAGCTCTTTTTTTCTTTTACTAATTTATTTTCAAACTGGTTTCCATATAACACCCAGGGCTCATCCCAACAAGTGCCCTCCTCAATGCCCGGCACCCACTCTCCCCCCTCCCACACACCCCCCACCCTCAGTTTGTTCTTAGTCTTTGAGAGTCTCTTATGTTTTGTCTCCCTCCCTCTCTGTGTCTTTTCTCTTTTCCCCTCTTCCCCTCCCCCATGGTTTTCTGCTAAGTCTCTCAAATCCACCTATGCGTGGAAACATATGATATCTGTCTTTTTCTGACTGAGTTACTTCACTCAGCATAATACCCTCCAGTTCCATCCATGTTGCTACACATGGCCAGATTTCATTCTTTCTCATTGCCACATAGTATTCCATTGTATATATGTGCCACATCTTTTTTTTTTTTTTTTTTAACGTTTATTTATTTTTGAGAGACATAGAGTGAGCAGGGGAAGGGCAGAGAGAGAGGGAGACACAGAAACTGAAGCAGGCTCCAGGCTCTGGTGAGCCATCAGCACAGAGCCCGATGTGGGGCTTGAACTCACAGACCGTGAGATCATGACCTGAGCTGAAGTCAGCCGCTTAACCAACTGAGCCACCCAGGCGCCCCCACATCTTCTTTATCCATTCGTCAGTTGATGGGCACTTGGTCTCTTTCCATGATTTCAGCCTGGATCTCTTTACAGAGCTTTAGGCCCACTTGCCCACCATTTACTGGACGTGTCCACCTGGTTCTGCCCACAAATGTCAAGGTCACATGAGCAGGACTACCTCATTATCTCCCACTTGTCATTTCTCATTTATGTCTTTGCATCTTTGCTTCCTCCTCACATCCGCTGGACCTTTTTGTTCTGATTAGATTATTGAGCAGTTTGTGTTATCTGTTGACTTTTTTGGAAAGGAGACGACACTTGGAATTACTTCTGATTTCACCGAGTTTCAGGGATTTATCTTATGAATTACGCTTGTACCTTGATTATTTCTATTCGTCTGTTTCTGTTTATTTAGATGTGTTCCTACTTTTTTGAGGTGAGATTTTGTCTTCATGGCATCACTTTCTGTACATAAATAGCTAAGGTTCTGAATTTTCCTCTGATCCTGCCATCATTGGACGCCTAGAGATTCTGACACGGAATATTTTCTGTAACTTTCTTTTAGAAAGAAATGTTGGTTTCCCTTTCACCTCTCACCTGGGAATGTTAAGAGGGGTGTTTTTAAATTTCAGAGAGAAGGACTTATTTTTGCTTTATTGCTAATTTCTTGTTTATTGCAAGAAGATCTGAGAAAGTTATGTGTATCTTTTTATGTTATAGAATCTATTGTGGTTTCTTCTGTGAAATAGTGTATCTTCAGGTGTCATAAATGATTCATTGTGTGCTTGAAAGGAAAGAAAAAGTCTCTCTGATTGGGGCGTACAATTCACTGTTTGCCCTCAAGATCTGATCTTCCTTATGCTCGTGCTGTTCAAATCTCTTATATTGTAACTTACTTTATGTCTACTTGACCACTGGGATTGATCCGTTAAAGTCTTTTATTATTGGTTTCTATCTATTTCTGCTTCCATTTCCAGCAAGGAAAATGTGAAAGTAAACACTCCCTTAGAATTGGGCATTTAGGTTACATAAATTATGATATCCATTCATTGGGACATGGTATAGCCATTAAACACGATAATGAGGAAAAATATTTATTTTACAGGATATATCACCGAGAGAAACAGACATTGCATTATATGATCAACATTTTGTTAGAAAGAATTCTTCCAGACAACCTAAAGTAGATCCACGTTGCTTGAATTTTCTCTAAGAACCATGTATTACCCATTTAATTAAAGAAAGGAAGATAAAAACTTGAAACAAAGGCAATCATAGCTGAGTGGAGCTCTATCGTACTTATTAATTGTCTAGAGAAAATGAGACAGGTGTGTCGCGAGGGTGAATGAAACACAATTCCCGCCCTTAAGAAAGTCACATTCTAATGCTGAAGGCAGACATGTGTGTTTGTTTTTTTTAACAATTGTAGCATACAACAATAGAATAAAAGAAGAAACTGTTATCCAGAAAAAGAGTGATTAATTTACTTTTATTTTTTTTAAGAGAGAGAGAGATCGTACGTGAACAAGGGATCATACGTGAACAGAGGGAGAGAGAGAGAGAGAATTCCAAGCAGGTTCTGCACAGGACTTGATCTTATGACCCTGGGATCACGACCTGAGCCAAAATCAAGAGTCTAATGCTCAATGGATTGAGCCACCCAGGTACGCTGAGAGTAATTAATTCTTCGTAGGCTAGTGAATGAGGGGCCCTTCAGAGAGAAGATACTCGATCAATTAAACTGGAGGAGGGCTAAGTATTCATACATGTATATTTGAATACAAAGCAAGCCAATAATGGGATGATTCTTTAAGTTCCTAGTGAAGATATTAAAATAGTTTTTTGTTCTTGTTTGTTAAAATCTTTTTATTTTTTTAATGTTTTTGTTTATTTATTTTGACAGAGAGAGAGAGAGAGAGAGTGAGAGAGGCAGAGAGAGGGAAAGAGAGAATTCCAAGCAGGCTCCGTACCGCCAGCACAGAGCCTGACGCGGGGCTCAATCTCACCATGCGACTTACAAACTTTTAGAATTATTTAGAAATAGTCAAATGTTTTATTAGATTCATTTTGTTAGTCTAGTTAGACATGCATATTTAAAAGTCATGAATTCATAAAATAATACAACTATTTAGAAATATTGTGTTTTGTACTCCTATTTCAAAATATGTCTATTTTTTTTTTATTTTTTTAACGCTTATTTATTTTTGAGAGATATAGAGACAGAGTGTGAGCAGGGGAAGGGCAGAGAGAGAGGGAGACACAGAATCTGAAGCAGGCTCCAGGCTCTGAGCCGTCAGCACAGAGCCCGACGCGGGGCTCGAACTCACGAACCATGAGATCATGACCTGAGCTGAAGGCGGCCGCTTAACTGACTGAGCCACCCAGGTGCCCCAGATATGTCTATTCTAACTCCTCACTCAATCTTCACTTCGATGTTTTATCATCTGTATAACCACAGTCTGAGACATCCCAAGTAATTTTTAAACCCTCATCCTTGCTTCTGTCTGTGTTGTTTGAGATAGAGCACCATTAGTGGTTGAACTGTGTTTCTGGCCCAAATTCCTATGTGGAAATCCTAAGCGCCCAGCTAACTTCAGAGTGTGACTTTATTTGGAGACGGGGTCTTTATAGAGGTAATCAAATTAAAATCAGGTCTTTAGGGTGGGCCCTAATCCAATATAATTGGGGTTCTTATAAAAATGGGAAATTTGGAGGTCAATGGGCATACCAGAAAGAACATGAAGATGACTACCTTCCGGCCAAGGAGAGAGACCTGGAATAGGTCAGATCCTTCCCTCATGGCCCCCAGAAAGAACCAACCCTGCCTACATCCTGACTTCAGACTTCTACCCTCCAGAACTGTGAAACCAGACATTTCCGTTGTTTCAACCACTCGAGTTGCGGTCCTGGCCAACGAAAGCAAGTGCTTTTCTTTCCTTCCTGAAAACACTAATATTTGGACATCAGGGCCAGGAAAAATAGTTTTGTGTTTACGGTAGTTTTTATTATTTTCTGCATCACCTTGCATCTCCAGTCCCATGCCCCTTTCCTCTCTCGATGTCTGCGCTAACGCCTTAAACACGAGTACTTCCAATTCACCTTATGCACAGGTAGCATGCGTCCTTGAAACACGCCGGTGTTGTCTTCCATGCGTTTGTCCTCAATCTGCATCATCGAATTATTTGATGATCCTTATTGTACTTCTAACCTGGTTTACTCGACACTAGGATTCTGAAGTCTGTCTGTGTTTCCGTGTCACTGGAGTTCATTCTTTCAGACCCCTGGGTTGTAGCCCATCGTCCAGTCCCATACTTCACCCATCTCCCTCCCAGCTATAGCTATTCAGGGGACGTCCAGCTCCTTACTACCACGACCAATGTGATGAAGCGCTTTTGAACCCACACGTGACCCCGTTGCTCTATATGCTCTGCGTAGGAGGATTCCCAAGTAACGTTTTAGTAAAACAATTCTTTTCCTTCAGATGAGATATTATGTCTGCCCAGATGTCTTCATGTGTGTCCTGTCGCTGGATACCGTGATCGTTCTGGTAAGGTGGGTAAGGATGAAATTACTGGATTTATTCCACCGACGGATAAGCAGGGGCAGAGATCTGGAGATGTTCAAGGCTTGCTAAGTGATCGGCGGTAGCTGAAAATGGAATCCAGATCTTTCCTAGATGGAGCTGATGGAAAAGCTGGTCTGTGGGGAGAGCGGGAGGGTGGATATGAAAACTGAGCGTATGTGTTTGTGTGTGTGTGCATGTGCGCGTGTATTCCCATGATTTAGCTACATTTTTTTTTATAAGAATAGGAGAAGGAGCCTTTAAAAATAAGTACATAAAGAAGAATATTTACTTAAAGAGTTATTTTGTGCACGTCTCTTAAAACAGTTCCCGTTTTGATCCCCTCGCGATCTTGCCACAGGAATTCGGCCCTGCTATTACTGCAGTCTCAGGGTCTAGGGTGAGAGCCCATACAGGTCAATGGGATATGCTGACCTTCGGGACTGGCCTTCCTGTTTTTTTTTTTTTTTAAAGTTTATTTATTTTTGAGACAGAGAGAGACAGAGCATGAGTGGGAGAGGGGCAGAGAGAGAGGGAGACACAGAATCCGAAGCAGGCTCCAGGCTCTGAGCCGTCAGCACAGAGCCCGACGCGGGGCTCGAACTCACAGACCGCGGGGCTCGAACTCACAGACCGCGAGATCATGACCTGAGCCGAAGTCGGCGCTCAACCGACTGAGCCACCCAGGCGCCCCCCTTCCTGTTTTTTGAAGGTGGAGACCGTGTCTGGCAGCAGGTCGTGTTATACCACCAAGGTTGGCCCATACCTGTTGTGGAGATGGTTACTTTTTATCTGTTTGGTTTTTTTTCAGCATATGTATATTGTGTGTTTTCTGTAGGCCTGGCTGCATGTGAATTCTAGAGATACTCTAGTGAAGAGGAAAGAGTTCCTCTCCTCAATGTAGGGAGAAGCCTGTCAGATAGACTCCTGGCTACCTGGCCTTGGAGAGTAAAGAATGTGATGGGGACACAGACATGGGGACAAGGTTTAGAGAGATCCCTGTCTTCCAGATTCTTTCCTCCAACCCAAAGTAACCATACTTTCTTTTTCCTTCTAATTTCTTGGAATTGGAGGTCACATGTGAACATTAAGCCCTAGCTGTCCCTAGGAAACAGTGGAATCTACGTTTGTGTTTTGGATATTTTGATCATCAGGTTTAATGGACTAATAAAGTCTATCATGAAAAGGACACAAGGAAGGGGTGTTTTCGCAAAAGGGTGGAGAGCCGTTGGGGATGTGGGAGGAGAGTAGTAGCCGCCCACCCCGGCTTTGGACAGGAGGAGAGACCTATGGATATACTGAGATTGGATATACTCCTGACCTATGGATATACTGAGACCTATGGATATACTCCCTTGACCCCAAGGGAGGCTTGGGCCAGCTGTCTAAAGGGATGGCCAGGCATCAGAGAGTAGATTCCCACAGTCTAAGGAAGGAGGAAAGGGCTCTCAGGCACTGTAGCTCCGTCACAGGCTTGGAAATGAATAGCACCAAGACTCCAAGAGACCAATGGAAAATCCAAGAGATTACCAGTAGAAAACATGGCGGGCTGGGGTCTAGAAGTCTTCCCTTCCTTTCGTTCTACCACTCCAACAAAGGCTGAGAAAAGACTGCCCTTGAGCCTCTTGCAATGAAGGCCAAAAGGAAAAATTAAGTTGAAAAAAGAAAAACAAAGATTTGTGTTAGCTATTGCCTGTCGGGGTCTTATGACAGCTTCAAGCCCGTGATCGGTGTATTTGGTTGGAGCACCGTTGAGGAGGAGCCACAGCCTCTGGCCACACGCTCTACCACTATGGTGGGTCTCCAGCTCACCCTTTTCGACAGATGCCTATTTTTTTCTTAATTCACGGGGCAGTTCCTGGTGCCCCTGCCACCTTGTCCCAGAGTTCACCCAGGATGATTTCAGGTGCTCCTGTTGGTGGTTTCCAAGGAGAAAGGCAAAATTTGGAGCCTCGGGTTCTTCATCCAGGGAGCCTGTGCAGCAGACTCTGAGTCTCCGGCAGGAGTTACAATGTTACCATCCCATTAATGGCTAATATGTGCAGAGATAGGTTAGATTGCTTCCATTATTCAAGGAGCTCCATGTGCCTGGTAGCAACAATTACCAAGACGCATAAATACAACAAAGTTAATTAAAATGTTAGCTGATATAAATAACCTAAGGTTATTGAACATTGTTCCATTTTAAATTAATAAGTACGCAAAGGTAATGTTTATAATTAAAGCTATAATTTATCTTCATGCTCTGTTTATTTAATAGCAGTGGTAATATAACGCTACATGCAGAAATGTAGTAATAGATTTGTTTAGCACTGACATTATAAACAAATGTCTCAGTCTATTTATTCTAAGTTATGATACAGATTCTTTTCACATGCATCTGATGGCCTTTAAACCATTTAAAATGAACTGCATTAACGTAATCTAATCTTGATACTGAACATAACATTTCGGTTTGAATTACCCTGAATCCATGATCCATTTTATTACTCACAAAGCACTTTATACATTTATGATAATGGCAAACCTTGCTCTGTTATTTAAATCCCATTTCCAAAGGGATGTTATTTTTTTAAAAAAAAAAAAAAATAAATCAGCCCCACACATTTGGGGTAGGAAAGTACAAATAAGGAAAAGTCAATGCCCAGCCAGCCCTTTAACAAAGCAAACAATTCAGATTTTTATGACATTAGCAAGTAATAAAGGGAAGAACTGACATTTACAGTTGATGAAATTTTATGTTATAACAGATGAGGAAAATGGAATGAAAATCACACGGAAAAATGTGTCCGTGAGGTCCAGCCGTTCGGAGGAAATCTCTACCTGTGGCCTGTGTTTGGGGACAACTTTTTTGACTTCGACCTTTATTCAACCCTTGGAGAGGTCCCAGGGTGACCCCCTGGAGGGTGAGGTTCGCCCAGACCGCAGAGCCGAGGCCCGCCCTTCTCTTCATCCTTACCCCTCCCTTCAGCCGGTTCTCAGCTCTCCCCACACCCCCCTACCCTCCCTCCCACTCAGGGGACACTTATTCTCCACCCTCTAATTTAAATGATAATACGCAACCAGGCTGCTCCCTCCTCTGCTGGCCCGAGGTGTCCGGGAAAGAGGAAGAGCGTTTGGCGATTTCCTTTCTTGTCTGCTTTAGCTCTTTCTCCTTCACACGGCTCCTGGTTTCTCTCTCTCCTTAATCCCTTTTAAAATAAATGTTTCTTCTACATTTATTTGCAGTCACTGAAAGAAGTTTCACTTTGTTTTAGCAGGACTATTTCACTGGGTGTCTTAGAAACGGTTGCCCCTTAAGTCAAATAAACAACAAAAATAATTTTTTTTTTAAAAGGCATTTCTTTCCTGCTTTCTTTTAAAGGAAGTTAAAAATGTAGCAAGCCTATTTTTGGAGAAAGAAGGGGCTAGAGAGTTGTTTTTTTTTTTTTTTAATTCTAAACAGATTACACACTTTGAAAAATCCTAAAAGGATTTTGATACTGGAACCTCGGAAAGTCGGGAAGGATTTAAATTTAGGATTATAAGCTCTCCCACCGCAAAAATCCTTCTGTGATCAAATATCACATTTTAGGAGACGAGGGTCTTGGTAGCTGCCACTCAGGCTGGGTTCGTCTCATTCTGCGTGGTAATAATAAGACAGGAGGCCTGTGGGGCTCAGGGCAAACTTTGCAGAGCTGAGGGTGCCGGCTGGCCGGCTCTCAAAGGCTCAGGCTTCAGAAAGAAGTCAGAGGGCTCCAGTCTCCCCTCCCAGGCTCAGAGGGACCGGGGAAGCTGACGCGGTTGCCTGCATCGGTAGATCTAGGCAGTGAGCAAGTTCTGAGCAACAAGGCATGGGCTTGGATCAGAGGAGGCCCCGGTTGTGAAAAGAGGAGGTGGTGGAAACCCCAAGCTTCCCCTCCTCCTGCAGCCATCTTACACATCCTGCAAATCCAGGTCTTCCTGAAGGGACCTTCTTTTTGGCCCTTGCCCACAGCGGGTACCTGGAGGTTATATACAGAAAGGGAAGGAGGGCTGCGCCCGGGTGGCTCAGTCGGTTAAGCATCTGACTCTTGATGTCGACTCAAGTTGTGATCTCACGGTTCCTGAGTTCGAGCCCCAAGCCGGGCTCTGCGCTGACCGCTTGGAGCCTGCCAGGGATTCTCCATCTCCCTTTCTTTCTCTGCCCCTCTCCTGTTCAGGCACGCGCCCACACTCATGCACTCTCTCTCTTTCTCAAAAATAAACATTAAAAAAATAATAAAGTGAAGGAGGAATGGGTTGGCATGCCACCCCAGGATACAGCACATTCGACACACGAAATATTTGAAGCTCACGGAATTTGAGAAATGACTGTGACCTTCCCCTGAAGCAGGTCAAAAGACCCCCCCCCCCCATGTGAGAGGTGCCCTCCCTAGACCTGGAGGAAAGAGCAGCCTTACCTCTGGAGGCACAGGGGTACCGAGAGGAATCTGAAGAAAGAGGTCTTGCTAAATCCCCCCCCACCTGTCCCCCCACCCCCGAGTTTACTGCTCTATGCTTCTATCCTTTTTTTTTTTCTTGTCTTCTCACTTTTTTCTACAAGTCTCTACTCTTCGTCAAAACAAGCATAAAAACACTGAAGTGTAACTCTTCAGGCCTCATTTCCTTATGAACGCACATGAATTCTCTTGTTAATCTGTCTTTTGTGGGGGAAGTGGGCCGGGGTGGGGGGGGCAAGTGGAGAATTTAGGGGGCAGAGGGGTAAGCTTTCTTTTTCCTCCTCTGCAAGATTAAGTTCTGGCCCTCTTTCAGTCTGGGCGCTGGGGCCATCAAAGTATTTTTGCACAGAAAATTATTTCTAGGTTAAAGATTTTTTCTAGAATACTTGAACCAGGGTTCCTTGATGTTATCTGGTCTAAGGATTTAAAAACGTTAATAACATTATACACACTGACAAAGATTCTTTGCTTAATCAGACTTTAGTCAGGCTAGTGAACATTCTCGTAAGCCCCTTGGTACCTTTCCCGGTAAAATCCAGTTTTAGCAAGAATCCTGCTAACAATGTTTAAACAACACTCCCCCTCCCCGCCCCGCCCTTGTACTCTGATAATTCTTAAGAGATCCAATCAGATTCCTCATCCTCTACCAGGGTGATGTCTGGTCATCTTGGCCTGTTTTCAGTGAGAATCAGCCTGTTAGGCTGGTTTAGCCAGAACCCCCATGCTCCTGGGTCCCCCTTTTAGTAATCTATCCACTGGCCCCCACTTTGCTCCTTGACTACAGATTCCCATTGCCCTTGCTGTATTCACAGATTGGCCCCATCTCTCTCTACCGCCACTGGAAAGTTCCATTGCGGTAGTTATACCTATAAAGGTCTCCCCAAAGTCTTCCTTATTACCCCTTAATGCATGTCCTTGAGTTGTTGTTTGTTTTTTTTTTTTCCTTAAGAACAACAACAACACACACACATTCGATGTTGAAATTTTGTTTGGGGGTTTGGGTGGCAGAGGAAATTTGACTCAGACGCCCAGTATGTCGAATAGGTAAGAGAAAAACGCGTCTGTTGACTTGGCATTTGAGTAGCAGGCGGAGCTCCTGATCTCACGTTTTTTCTCTTATCTCCCAAGGGGGTGCCTACAATACCTTTATCAAACTCTAGAAATCCACACAACAGTTAAAGGATCCTTAATTGGGGCTACCCGCTTCTTTGTCTGCTCTCTTTCTGCAAGTCAAACAAGGAAGACTTGCCCATGGAGGGCAGGGGAGTCACCCGATGGCACCCAGTGGCCCAACGGCAGACCCAGGCCTAAAACCCACTTGTCCCCACTCTAAGCATAGATGCTCTTCTGTAAGGGTGCAACAGGCACGGCTCGCTTTTGCTCTCTGTATGTACTGTAACAAACAGAGGACCCCAAATTGGGACCAAACATTGTCTAATGAATTCAGCTATCAAATTTAGAGCGAGGAGATTTGATGGAGCGGCAGAAATACGTCGTTTCATATGGATCCTCGGAAGACAACCAATGATTTTGACAGGGTGGATCGGAATCACTGCGCAGGTTTGATAGGGAGCGCCAGGGAGACCAGAGGCAGGACGGGCTGTGACACTAAAGGTAAAATTCTCCCGGCTCACTTTGCCCTCAGGTCACCATCTCTTCATGAAATCGTGTGAGCATTGGTCCCCTACCCCTGCGATGCCCTGGGAGTCTTACCTGGGGTGATTTTGCCCACCAGGGGACATCTGGCAATATCGCAGATATTTTCGACGCTGCTAAACATCTTACGATCCTAGGAAGTTCTCCCCAAACGAAGACATATCTGGCCCCAAATGTCAGTTCCCCCAGGTTGAGATAACCTGCTTCAGAATCGAGCACTCATTCTCGAATACGTGGTCTCATCACTGTCCAGCTGAATCCTTGCCCTCAGTAGGATTCTCGATGCAATTGGAACAGCATTAAATTGGACAATAAGCCACAAGTGGGTACAGCAAACCCAGTGAAGACCTCCAAGCTTTTGGGGGTGCCATTCTGAGGGGCGAGATGGGCGGACTGGTGGGTACAAGCGACTGTGTCACAGGCAGAGGGAGAGGAGAGACGAGGGGCATCGGCGTCTCTGGCTTTTTGCCCGTGTGGGAGGGGCAGTGAATGGTGCGTGTGCCAAGTTTCTTTGTTGACTTTTGCTGGGGATCAGATGAGTCAGATAATTGCTGGGCTGTGATGGGGGCGGGGGCGGGGGGCGGGAGAGGCAGAGAGGTAAAAAGAGGGAGCAAATCCATTTAATACTCAGGACCAGCATGGGATAAGAAAGGCAGAGCCCCATGGAGAACAGATAGGGTTTTATAAAGGTTCAAGGGTAACCCGGCCAGTCCCGCGCGCTAAAGGCCCAGACCAACGGGGATCATCGTCAGATAAATGTGGGCGCTTAAAGGACTCCCAGAATCAGCCCTCACTTTGGATCCTATTTTCTAAAAGCACTGCCCATTGCCTTGAAAAAAGAACTTCCTCCTCTGCCAGCCCAGGAGACAAAGAGCGATGCTTTACGAAATCCATAAAACAAAAGACTCCAACAGCGTCAGGCCTCTTTAAACAATCACTTGTGCTATGAGGCAAAACAACCGAGACATCCGGATAAGCACTGTGGTGGTATTTTTCATGTTGATTGCAATAACACCATCAAAGCCATGCGAATTCTGTGTAAAATCAATGTCTGCTTGTTGGAGTGTTGGAGGGGGTGGGGCGGGGAGAGGCCTGGGGATTTTATCTTGTAAGTCAGCTCTGCAGATAATCGCATGCCTCGGGCTTGGAAAAAATTGATGTTGGATCAATGGGCAGAAGCATGAACTGGACTCATTTGTGACGTGCGGTGCCCAGTGTTGGCTGGGAGACTGGGGTGACTGGGACCCTACCTGGCAGTGGGCTGGTAACAGCTTGGCGTTATCTGCAAGGTAACTAGAGGGATCACTGGGGAGGGTTCGGGTGTTGGAGAAGACAGCCCATGGTGGGAGAATTTCCAGGGGCTGTAAATGATCCTATCCAATATGGGGGACTTGGGTGTGTGTGTGTGTGTGTGTGTGTGGGTGGGTGTGTGCATTTGCACGTGCAGCCCTTATACCCAAAGGGAGGACAAACTTGAGTTTGTGTCAAGGAAACTTTTACAAGGTATTTATGTCCCGGTCCAGGGTATCTGTTGGTTCCTTTGTTTCATACAAGAGGCAAATACTTGCACTGGCTCAGGCAGGTTGAATTGTGAGTCCAATCTGGTACCAGGCTCCTTATGTTTGACTGACCAGGTTTCTGCCACTCTTATTTATTGATGGGGAAGGAAGGAAGGAAGGAAGGAAGGAAGGAAGGAAGGAAGGAAGGAAGGAAGGAAGGAGAGGGAGGGAGGGAGGGAGGGAGGGAGGGAGGGAGGAAGGAAGGAAACTCCAGATGAGATTTCTATAGAAGTGGACACTTTTCCCCCAAATTTCCCACCAAAGTGGTCCCCATTCTCTTCCATTGATGGCAGAGGAGAAAATGAGTTGCCTCCTTTTGTTGACACCCATTGAGGATTAAATGAGTTCTTTCATGGGGCGCCTGGGTGGCTCAGGTGGTTAAGGGTCTGACTCCTGATTTCAGCTCAGGTCATGATCCCGAGGTCATGGGATCAAGCCCTCCATTGGGCTCCATGCAGAGCAGGGAACTTGCTTAAGATTCTCTCTCTTTCTCCTTCTGCCCTCTCCCCCACTCACACGTACTCTCTCTCTAAAATAAAAAAATAAAAAATTAAATTAAATTAAAAAATGAGTTCTTTCATGTAAAGTACTTAATGCTACTCAACAGAAATTTCGGCTACTATGTTTTCATTGTTTTTGCTGCCTACACCTCACAGACACAACCACCAAGGGTTCAGATATTTCCAGGGATAAAAATCCAAATCATACAGAGTCAAGATGGGGTGAGAGAGGGGTAGGCAGAGAGGTGGGAACACGTACCGACAGGGCTGCTCCCCCATATCCATGCCTCAAGGTCACAGTGGCTTCACCAAGACCTTGGGCCCACTAGTTCCCTATGATTCCTCCAGCAACCCCTTCTCTCCCTTCCTTACTTCCTCTGCCCTTTGATCTTTCTCTCCTCTCGACTCTCTAATTTGTCCTCTTTTCTGGTTTTCTGGCTTTTCTCCCAGATGTCATAAACCCCAACCCTCCTCTGGTGTCCATAGCTCTTCCAGCCTCCCGTTCATACATTTCCCTTTCTAGGGCATATATTTTAAGCCCCAACTGTAGACGGGACTGGAAGGATGTTGAACGCAAGGTTCCACTCCCAATGTGCCGTTGACTTTCTATTGCCCTTCGGGATTGCAAAGAATCTGGAAAAGAAATTCATCCTATCTGTCTGCTTGATGCCCTATCTAAGCCTATGTACAGTCCCACCTAATCTAGCCTTAGCCTTATAAGATATTTGTCCTTTTTATGACCTTTGTGTATACATCAAAATCATCTTGAATAAACCTGAAGCTAGAAGACACCTTTTTACTGCAGCAGAACGTGAGAGGCAGGTGCTACCGGCAAGGTGGAAAATAGCCCCCTGCCAGATTGTAGTTGGTGCTCACTTAACTGGAGGCTCGACCTGGCATTGCTATTTCAACTCACACTGATAGCACTCTCTTCTCTGAAATAATGGCACTTTGTCCATTATCTTGCACTGCTCCTTGAGTTTTTGCTGTGTTTTGTGTTTAGCTCCCCACCTAGATGGTAAACTCCTGAGGACAGTGGCTCCCTATTATCTCCTTCGATGACTCGCAGGGTGCCTAGCACGGTTTGGGGCTCTCGGTGAGCTTCAACACACAGCGTGCTACTGTGTAAGGGAGATTTTAACTTGTTGGGTGAAATTTACTAGTGATGTAGTTTGATACCTTTTTTCCATCTTGCTAAGCCTTTCTTTCTTGGGGCCTGAGACCCCATTCGAGCTTATCTACCCACCCCTGTCTCAGCATGCTCTCTTTGCTTCCCCTCATTTAATGATTGGAAAACCACGCTCTCCGCCTTTTTATTTCCAGACGAGATCATGTACCATGTCTGAGACCAGGACTCACGGGCCGTCTCTGAAGCCAGGTTCTCTTTGTTTGTAGTAATAATCACCGCTAAATATGTTTGTCTTCAGAGAGAAATTCGTGCGAAATTAAGCCCTGAGAGAGTGATCACGTGATTCCGGAGAGTGGTGTCAGTTACACAGTCGTTAATTACAAATCTCAAACTAGAGGGAATCCCTGGTTTAGTGCGGAAGGTCTCCACCAAACGTTCTCTTTGGTTCATATTTTTAAAGTAGATGCAAAGAAGTGGGGGGAGGGGCGGGGTCTCCCGGATGTTCCCAGAGGGGTGTCCCGGATGGGCTGAAGCCAAAGTACAGGAAACGTTTGCTTCTGTGTACCAGAGGCTTGGACCCTAAGGCGGCATGGTGTTGGGAGTCAGCCAGTATGGTCCTAGGCATACTTGTGTCGCAGAAGCCGGCTGCCCAGTGGAGAAAGGGGCTCAGGTGATGAGCTTTGGTTTTAACCTCAGCCCTGAGGTAACCCAGCTGTGGGACAGGGGACAGGTCACACAGAGCCTCTGAGCCTCCCTTTTATCAGTATATAAATACATTGGGATTAAGACTGGGCTTTGGGGTCAAGGCGACCTATAAAATGCCTTCGTTGGGAACTGCTAAAAACGTATGCCCCGTTGAACCTCTTGAGAGGCTCCAGTAACTCCATGTTATTTTCATGGAGACTCCTCGGTTGTGAGAAAGATAAAATTGATTATTTATGGATCGTTTACTATAAGGTTTTTTCACTAAAAGTTACCCAAAATCTCATAAGAAGTATTCTTAAATTTGGAGGATCAAAGATCTTGTTGAGAGCTAACAACTATAGATCCTCTGTCTAGAACACACACATATGCACACACGCACACACACACTTTTCCATATAATTTTGAGGGAGTTTGTGGACCCTGTAAAGGCAGCTGACTCCTTGTAGAACCTTTGTTAAGAAGAGTGCTTGCTCTAAGGGCTGCACATAAGAACAGCTTTCTGTCCTTTGTTAATCTAGGTCTCTGCCTTTGGGCTGACTCAGTCGAATTTAGCTTCTTCGTTCAGTGACATTGTGTAGGACGTGAGGAAAGGAGGAAGCACAAGAAGTATGTAACCTGTTCTTACTCTCAGTGAGCTTTCGGTGGCTGTCCAGAACATGACTGGGCCAACTTATTGAGCCTCAGCCTTTTCATCACCAACATGGGGATAATTGTATTTATGTCATAGGATTATTGATAAAATTACCCAGGGAGTAACTAGCATGAGGAACTGAGGAATTCTTGCAGGGCACTTAACACAGTACCAAAAACTCAGTGAACAAGAGAAGTAATATTTGAATGCAATACTTTTAAACATGTAAATCAACGCGAACAATCCACGATGAACAAACTATCCTGATTTTAACCAAAGACAGGATTGATATCGCTGGTTGTTCCTTTTACCTTATGTTCCAATATGGCGGGCAGAACACTATCACTGATCCTAAGAATTTGGTGGCTAAAAAATATTCGGACATTGCTGATCTAATCCAATTTTTATCTGAAGCCTTAATCTTTCCTAAAGCACATGGCTGTCTAAGCTCCCTGACACACTCCTGGGGACAGAGCTAAACTCGTCTGGAAGCCCATAGCTCTGTGACAATCCTCCCAGGATGTCATTCCTGTGGGTCTGTCTCATTTCCTCCGGGATAAGCATCCTGGAGCAGTTACTTAAAATTTTTTCAGCTATTTTTCACCTTTTGTCAAACCAAGAGGTCATAAAGTTGGCCGATGTCCGGCCTGAAGGTAGACCCGAGAACGTAGCCACTTCTGTGTGATCTGAGGACATTTAGGACAGACACCGAGCGGGAAGAAATCGCCAGACTTGTCTTCTCCTGGCTTGCAAAGCTTAAAAGCTTGCTTAGAGGAGCCAAGTCTTGGAGACAGTGCAGCTTATGAGTTTTTTTCCTCCTGCGCTACCTTCATGACATACCTAGACAGTCACATATAGGTAATTATGATCTGGAGTGAGTATGAATTATGATTCTTGATGATATGTCCTCCTGATTTGTTGCAATATAAATAATGGTGATTTATGGCGACTTCGCCAACTGCTCTGTTGGTGATGGATCGTAATGGTAGATCATGATAATTATGAACTCGGCACAGAGTTGTTTTCCCCTCGTAATGCAATTGTAACACGGCCGCCGAAGCTGCTGAACATCACCGCCTGCTGGATGCTGGATTGTGTTCAAGGAGGGGGGTGACTTGGTCTTTCACCGAATTTACGGCAGTTCATCTCTAAATAATTGTCCAGGTGGTTGTAATATTATAGGCTGTTGGCATTTTACTCGTGGATTTTTCTTCTAGAAGCAAATTACAATTCCAGAGTTGGTCATTCCGAGACCAGAGGAATGAAAGGGGAAATGTTGAAGGTCGGAGGTGGGTTGGGGGGGGCACGGTGAGCAGGTGACAGAATCCAGACCCCTCTCCTCCCCTTTCTGCTGGAACCCCTCCCCTAACTCAGGCCTGGGCTATGTCATGCAGACTGTGTCACCGTGTTTATTAATTTTTCTGATTTACACGGAAGAACTTTTTCTCCATAGAACACGTGACACTTGTCATTTGGACTCTGCGTTAAGCAACTCTAATCTATAAAAATCTACTTCACTTAGAACAATCATTTCCCAAACTGAGTGCAAGAAAGCTAGATCCAGGGGGTCTGTGAAAAAAAGAGTGCTTGTGGTCGGCTAAGGAAAATGCTGCATTAATATAAGTGAAAAATATGCACAGATATACATAAATAAAAGATATTTTTTTGAATTTTAATTTATTTCTGAAAGTAATGTCTACACCCAATGTGGAACTCGATTCACAGCCTCGAGATCAAGCATCACATGCCCAACAGACTGAGCCAGCCAGGTGTCCTGTAAAAGACACCTTCTAAAAACTGTTTATTTATGTGTTTTGAGAGAGAGAGAGTGCACAAGCAGGGGAGGGACAGAGAGAGAGAGTCCCAAGGAGGCCCCACGCTGTCAGCTTAGAGCCCGACGGTGAGGGAGGGCTACTTGAACCTACAAACTGAAAGATCATGACCTGATCCGAAATCAAGATTCAGTTGCTTACCCGTCTGAGCCGCCCTGGTGCCCCAAAAGATACATTTTTAAAAAGCTACGTGACATCCTGTTCTTTACTGCAGGACTTCTCGGAGACTTTGATAATGGGCACGGTGAATATTTATGGAAAAGCCACGGCATCCAACAGTCCCTTAGCTATGATCTGTCCCAACCTCTGCGTGGTGGATAAAGAGGACCATCAACTCTTCACCAATGCTCTCATTACCAGATGGAGTCTAACTGACCTACCCTTGAACCTGGGATGGCCCCATGACTTGTTTGAACCAACAGGTTGTGGTAGAAGTGATGCTGTAATTTCATGGCCATGCCGACAAGATCTGAAGCTCCCATGATTTTTACTTGGAACACTCCTTACAACCTGACCACCATGTTGAGGAAGGTCAAGCAGCCTCATGGAAACACCTAGGTGGATGAGAACGTAGCAGCCATGAGATTGAGGCCACGGTGGACCTTCCAGCCATTTCAGCACCCCAGCCATTATCGCAGGAAGTGGAAGCATCCTCTAGACAATCAACGGAATTGTGAGAAATAGTTATTTTCATGACACTGAATTTTGAGGTGGTTTATTACACACAAGAGGTAACTGGAATACTCTGCCTCTCCTTCCTTGTTTGTTTCTATCATAACATGCAGAGTTTTGCATAACTTGTTTGGTTAAGTCCATTGATGGAAATTCAAAAAATGTCACTCAGTTTTTGGCTGTCGACAATTCGTCTGAGAGAATAAGTTGCATTGAAGGTCAGATGTGCTCTGGTTGCCTTGAGAAGGCAGAGCCTGAGGTCTGAGAGCAGGAAGGGGTGTTTTCTTTCCTTTTTCTTTTCTTTTTTTTTTTAGCTTATTTATTTTAGAGACAGAGAGAGAAAAAGCATGAGCAGGGGAGAGGCAGAATGAGAGGGAGAGAGAGAATCCTAAGCAGGCTCCGTGCTGTTGGTGCAGAGCCTGACATGGGGCTCGAACTCATGAACCTTGAGATCATGACCTGAGCCAAAACCAAGAGTTGGACGCTTAACTGACTGAGCCACCCAGGCACCCCATGAAAGGGGTGTTTTCTTGCGGACTGGCAGCCTGCAGTTCTGTGAGGTGTGAGCCAATAGCTCATACTGCAGGGACCTCTGGGCTGGCTTGTGACAGAACTCCAGTGTGGACGGCACTGGAGGCACGGGAGTATCTAACTATTGGGATAAGTGGCCAAGCTCTGGGCTCTTCTGATGATCAGAAGAGTATGGGTCCTTGTTTCTTAGCTTTAAGAGAGGGGCTTAAAGAAAGTAAACACATTTGCCAGTGGTCTAAGTCTTGGGTTCTGGAACGTGTGAGAGGTGGGCTGGTAAGTTAACAGAGATGAAGATGCCTTCCAGGGATGTTGAAGTAGCAAGGGGAACTGGAGGGGGCTGCGTGTCTCCAGAGCCACAAGGTGGTTTGGGTTGCGTTGAACTTAGGGATAAATGCTATTTGGTGTGTGCCAACCATCCAGGGCCAACGGGGTGACTTTCGCTCTTGTTTTCTCCTGTTATTCTCTTCAGCATGCTACAATTTGATCCTGAAACCCAGCCCTATTCCCCCTTAGCTGGGTGCAGGAAGGGTTTAGCGAGTCCCCTGGCAGCTTTATTTGTCTAATCGGAATGGACCTGGCCTTGGGTGGCTCCACGTGCATCCAACATCTATGGCAGCATTGGACATCAGACAGTCATACCTCCCTCATTCAGCAGACGAAACTGTAAGGACCAGAGAGACAAAGGGAGTCACTCAGGACCTCACTGAACAGTACGAAGAATCAGAACAAGGTAGTGGTGCTTCTTTCACCTTTTGCATTGGACTCCCTGCTCCTGCAGGCGCTATCCAACATGGCCCTTCACTCAAAAGCAGCTCTTTACGTCGTTGCCAATAGCCAGTTTTTTCGTCTCTCCCTGGGCAGGGTGGGGTCAGTTAGGAGTCAGACTGTGTTCTGAGAGCCCCTCTGAAGTCTGGCCAAGAGAGAAAGAGGTTTCTCATCTACAGCTGCCTCCAACCCATTGGCCTGATTTGGAAAGGGCAATTGTTCTCCTGAGTCGGGGATCTCAAACCACTCACTTTGTCCAGCTTTTTCCGCCTACCAGAGATAGCAACGGTTGGTAATTCCTACCTAGAGGACCGTGTCGAGCATGATTCAGAGGCTGAAGTAGATCTGCGATCCATTATTGCTGTCTGCCATGAGTAGCGGCAGGGGGAGCGGGGTTGGGTGTGGCATGTGTTTACATGCCTGCCTTCCTCCTTACCTGAAGTCTCCAGAGCTGTCCTAAAATCCTGGGAGATGCGAAAATGGGCACGTGCAGCCTTGCGGTGGTTGTTACAGAAGCCACCACTCACGTAAGGCATTTCTCAACCCCAGGATGCATACCGGGCCGGCTATGCACCCCTTCCGCCTTTCTGCTCCCCGCTCCTCGAGCAGCTGAACCAGCTTCTGCTACCGAAATCCTGCCTAACTGTCATCCCCTCCACACAGACCTTCCCTGAACCTTGGAAGCAGAAAGACTCAGAAACAAAAGCAAGAAATAAAAGAGCTGTCAGAAGGAAGCTACATAGAACCCTGAAGTTGTGTTTTCATAACTGAATAAATAACTCCTTGAGCAATAATTTGTTTGCAAGCTGTTAATTAGCAGCATAATTAATTTCCGCAGATTCCAAATAACAGAGCACACAGTGGCATTCCCAGGGGAACCAATGAAAAATTACCTAAACCATTTTAAGAACCAAAAATAGTTCACAATGTAACAGATTTAAAACGAGCTCGAGAATCTGGATGGTGCCACTTTTCTTTTTCCTATCGGTTAAAAAAAAAAAAAAAGAAAAGAAAAGAAAGAAAGGAAAAAAAATCCCGGAAAACGCAACAGCTATGAGCTTGTATCTGAAGTCAGAAATTTAATGGCGAAAAGCAGAGTTTCATTAATCACTGTGTTCTCTCTTATGCCTGGCACGTCAAGAAGGAAAAAAAAAATCTCTGTTTATGTCTGCTTCAAACAAACAGCCGCATAAGTAGATTATTCCCAATAGAAAGATTTTCCCTATACTCTAATCTCAACGCAATCATTCACTGCTCTAAATGAGCAGTGACTTAAAATGTTAAGAAGGGATGCTAATTAGTTCAAGGAAAGCCCCACCAAGTATTTGATTTTCAGAAAAGCGAAATAAAGATAGGGAAGACGTTTCAACCTTCTGCAACCTGAAGCCATTGTTTCATATCTCATCACTTGCCGTGGACGATGGAATGCTGGCTGAGTGATAGGAGTTGATCTCCAGGTTTAGAGACTTGAAGGTCAGCATATTCTTGAAGTATGAGGAGAAAGATCCTTAACTTTATATATAACCCGAGATGTTTTTCGAAAGAATCGAAGGGACCTACCAAAGCCAAAACATTTTCCAAAAGTGATCAGATTAATCTAAGAAAGACCAAAGTGGATGGATGCTGGAAGGAAATTGATTTAAGAGGGATGAAATTGATATATCGGTAACAGCAGTCGGCAGATGCTCTGGTTCAGCAGATTTAGCTCTGAGCTTCCCAGCAGCCAAGGTGAGGAGGGCAACGGGGTGCTAAAAAGCTCTTCTTTTCTGACAGGAGAAGCGTGGACTGTAAGCAGTGTAATTGGCGGCTGAGGCCTGGGCTCTAGTTCCAGGTGAACAGTGGTTCACACTGACCTCTTCGTATACAAACTTTGTGATCTGGGCAAGCGGTTTAAGCTCCCTGCGCCCCAGGATTCTTTTTTTATTGAAAAAGGAAACAACTATGATTTTATCTGAAATCATTTTAGAGCCACGAGGAGTTGTAGGAAGAGTACAGAGAGCTCTCTTGTACTCTTCGCCCAGCTTCCTCCAATGAGAACGTATAAGGTTCGATAGAGTCAATTAGGTTCAATTATCAAGGTCAGGAAATGGACATGGATGTGACACTAATAACCAAATTCCAGGCCATATTCAGATTTTACCAGTCCCAGCTTTGGATTTAAAATATATATGTGTGTGTAATAATAATAATAATAATAATAATAATAATGTCGCTACAGGGTTTTTGTAAAAACTACATGGCATAATACATGTGACTCAACTGGCCCCACCATACACACTCAATCAATGGTAGCTACATACGGGTTAATGAAAAGAAGGTCATTAGCCACTAAACGTGTCTAATCTTTGGTTATAAACACAGCCTTCGGTGGGAAGAGATATATTTGCTCAAGTATGACAAGGCTTCGACCACAAAGAGGGTCCATTTAAGAATCTGGGAAATGAAGACTGGCACGTTTAATCAGGGTTCTGGCGATAAAACGGAAAGAATCGAAGATTCTTCATTTCTGTTTCAGACAGTGGGTTTATTTTCTGCTTCCCCAGCCACCCAGAAAGTAAGAGCTCCTTTCTCATCCCTCTGATATAAAAAGAACAAAATGCCTAATTATAGATAGTGCTTTTCTAAGATCGGAGCCAATGCTGCAGAGGAACCGGGTATGAGTTCGCAGTTTTATTGTTGCCTCTTGTGTGTGTTTGAACATTTCTGCAGACGCTTGTGCTATTCTATTCAATTCCATTTGACATAGCTAAGCTCTTATTATATGTGTGCATTTCATGGTGTTTGCTAGGCACTGCAAGAAGCACAAGATTGAAAAAGAGATGACTTTTACCCCCAAGGAGCTTATAATCTAGTGAGGATATGATGGACACACGCTGTAATATTATTTATCATTGAATTTCTGTATTGCTAGCTATTTTATTCAACTCTTGAGTAATACGGTATCAGGCTCAGTAAACAGACTATAAAGGGATATCTGCTTCAGAAGGTGTTGCCCTGAAGCTTCTAATCTTTTTTTTGGGGGGGGGAGAAAAGGATTAAGTATTTATTGAGTGCATACTATGTAATTTTCTTTGTGTTCAGGGTTTAGCAATGAACAAGAAGAACAGTATTCCTGCTCTAATGGAGTGTATCTTCCAATCGATGGGAAATAGGGAAAATTGGGTCAGCCAAAGAAGAAAACAGCTTGAAGAGTAACTGGTGGGGGGCAGGGTGCAATTGGCGGGTAATGATCATAGAAGACCCCTCTGCGAAAGCAATACTTGATGGGACACCTGCAAGATGGGGAGGATCCGACCACGTGAAGCCGCAGGAGAGGTGGGAAGTGTGACAGACCGAGGGACCTACAAATGCAAAGACCTGAGCGAGACCCTATGTGATATAATCACAATGTTTTGTGCAAGGTCGGTACACAATACTTACGTGCGGATAGGCAGAAGGACCGATGAGCACGCTCAGAGAGTCAGAGGTGAAAGGTGGCGCTTAGGTGGTGAGAGTGAGCTTCCCTGAAGACGGAGATATTCAAGTTGGCTTCGAAGATGAAACCCTCTGGATAAATGGAGAAGGGGTGGTCTTTACCTGAGAAATGCAATGAACAAAAGTCCTACTGTGAAAGGTCTTATTTGGGACGATGCGAAAACGGGTGAGAAAAATGGTGAATGCAATGATGGGGGCCAAAGAGAACCTATTACCATCACCATCATCATTGTTATTATTACTTCTAATAGGAACAATTGTTACCCATTGCTTATTATTCTTAATATTAAAATACGCAATAATGTGAAACGTTTATTAAAAGTTTACTATGTGCCAAGGCCCGTGATAAATAGTTCATCTTCATTGTCTCATTATTGGCCACATTTCATTTTATAGTCAAAGAAATTGAGGGACCAGAGAAGTGAAGTCACTTGCCTGAGGTCACATAATTAAGGGACAGAGCCAGGACCTGAACCCACGTCTGTCTGAACTATATGAAAATATGTTTCGATCATTTGCTGTTGACTGTGTTTCCCCAAATCATCCTTTCAGAGATCCCAGAGGAACTGGCAAACACGAACTAAATTTGATGGCACAGCAAAAGGGTACAGTGCCAATTAGTGTCATCATCAGTGGAATGATGTCATTTCATATCGATGCCATTATCGCGCCCGATGGCAGTGGTGGTGGTAGGAATGGGGTATGTCGCGGAGGGTTAAATGGTATCTGGTAGAGGAGATAGGTTGTACTGAGCTCTTCATTTTCTTACTTGGGTAAGGGTAATGTTTGGCTGTGGTGGAAAAGCACAGTACTTCCCACTGATACGCTGTGGTCCTGGAGCAGGTTTTGCTGTGCCAAGCAAATGGTTCTTGTACCTGGCTGAGGTTGTCAACTGATAAGGCATGTAGATGCCTTTAAGAGTGCCGTGCTTTCTGGGCATGAATCCAAAGTCATAACGCAAAAGGAAAGTGTCTGATTAGAGCGTGGGGGTAAGAATAGCAAGCCGGTGGCTTTCATCACACTGCACCCATGACCTAGTTAACACCACTTAGCCCATGGCCGCAGTTATAGCCATGATCTTGGCACTTTGTCATGTGTACCTGTGCTATTGTCCATAAAGGGTGCTGATCAAGGGAATAACTGATTCAGCACACTCACAGGACCTGAATTCTGTTCCAAGATAACATGTGCAACGCTGCAAGCACAACACCTCAATTGACATGGCCCAAATGCACTCGATAAATTGAATTTCTTTTCCTTTTCCAACACTCGCCCTGCCCCACTCTCCCTGGCTCTGGCGCTCACTTCTTTTGTGCTGTTGAACAACTCATTTCCCCCTCTGAACCCTCCCTTTATCGTCTCTAGATAAAGGTTGGTCAGGGAGGCAAATTGTGTTAATTTCACATGGCAACTTGGATCTGTTTTTAAGGAGCATTGAATAAAGGAGAATTTTAGAGCTATGTCCAGGCTCACAAGAAGAGAGTTCTGTGTTTGGCTGATGACGTCTGTCATGGATGTAGGAAAAGAGAATGTGTGTAGGCACATGCTATGTATTGACCTTGTTAGTTTCTAACTTTCTACCATATTTAATGTTCTCTGATTATGTCTCGACAACACATGGAGGATGAGTTGTATGTTTCAACAACTCTATTGGGGAATGGATCGGTAAAATCACCTTTACCTTTAAGAGTAGTGTGTTGGTATATCAACCTAAACAATGTAAGAGAAACGAAAGGCTTGGCAGCTGTAGGATGGAGTGGGCCAGGCTCTCACGGTCATTACAAATCCTTTTTCTCCTGGGACTCTGCACTTCTTGCCAGCTGCGAGGACCACCCAGGCAGTCTACCTTTTAGCTGTGCTGTGGAAAAGCGAAGGAGTGAAGATCTGCTCCTCTGCATGGCGTGGGTGGTGAGATGCCCCCACCGTGGTTAAAAGTGGTGAACAGCATGGGAGGCACAGGAAAGGTGGGTGAAGGGCGACCTTTATAAAGCGCTGATTCACTCCCCGCCCTTGACTCGAAGCCGGGGCAGTACAGCCTTGCCTTGACTCATGATTATTTAAAGCTGCAGCCTCTTCTTTTTTCTTCCTTATTCTCAGTCCACATTTTCCATTATGTTTTCCCATTTTGAATGAAGAAAACTTTCTCTTCTCCACTGGGCTTTTTTGGGAGTTCCCAATTCTTCCCAGGTATGCTATGTGTGTGTGTGTGGGGGGGCGGGGTGGATCAGGGGGCGGGTTATAGACTTCTGAGCAAGTCAATGAACTTCTTCATTCGTCTCCATGCCATGTTCCATTATCTGAGGGTAAAAGTTTGGACTCATAAAGACCTTCTTAGAGTATTATAGTAGTAACCATTTTATGTTACTTTGCTGATATGACATTAATATATATATGTTATACATACGTTGCAGATTTTCCTAAAAGAGTATTGATCTTGTGATTTTGTAGATTGCATCTTGGGCACCACCAACTTAACACAACAGACAAATAACTCAGTAGAGTTATTTAGAGAAGAGGGAATCCAATTGGCCAATACGCACATGAAAAGATGCTTAACCTCATTACGAATCAGCAGCATTTCTGATTAAAGACACAATGCAAGCGTTTTAAGTGTATTATCACCCAGTCCTGGCGCTGTGCCAAGGGAAAGGGGCACTCACATTCAAAACTCCTTTCCTCTACATCCAAGTCCATACTCACTTTGCTTCAGTCAGCATCCATCTTGTTGGGGTTCATCTGGTGGGTCATTCATTTCTAGGGAGTTGGTAGGATTACCAGTTTGGTGCTTCTGGCATCTTTCATTCATTTTTATCACTTGGAAGGCAGCACTAGGAACCTTTGGGTTCTCCTGTTACTTTCCCTCACTTCCGTTATGTGGCAGAAGCTCTCTTCATAGCAAAGATTGATCACCTTAGCCAACACTTTCCTTTTGAGGAACATGCAGTGGCCAATAGGAAGTCTCAGCTTCATATTGAACAATTGTGGCCTTTGTAGAGGAAGACCTCCTAAATCAGCAAAGTCCAGAATTACGGAAATAAAAAGGAAATACTTATTTAGATGTTTATTATTAGTTGTGATGGTCAGAGGAGCCACTAACTCTCCTGTGTGTGTTTCCCGCTCCCTTATATTCTGACTATAAAAGGAATGAATCCACTCTAGAAGGGATATTGGTGGCAGAGCATATATTACAGGTTATGACACTGTTATTCAATCTCTCAAAATGTTGTCTGCCGTCGTGCTGTCACTCTGTCTCTTTTGTAAGACCAACTATTTATGGATGATGCGGGACATGGAAAGAGAAGTAAAACCCCATGAACATTAGATACTGCCTGATTTCTTTTGCTATAAAATGAAGAGATGGTATTGTATGTGATACCATGGTCTTGAACAAAGCATTTGGTGATTCCATACCTCGCGGGACTGTGGCAAATATGGTGAACAAGGAACACACGACCATGTAGAGAATGAGTATCTATTCCAGTAAGGACAAATTCTGGCCCTGCATGTCCAATATAATCAGTTGTTACCTGATAGCAATTTGTCCTCAGACAATGATGCAGAGTACAAGACTCTGGTGCACTGAGCAAGGTGATAGCCAGAATTAATTTTGTTATTAAACGTGTGTATCACTCTTTCTTTGCCACCATGACCGCATTGTCCATGAACCTAGGGCCACTAGAGTGTTTGGAAAGAGATCGACAGACATCCACAAGGGTATAATTTGCAACATGATCATTGAGAACTTCCTATATGATGAGTCCCTTTTCTGAGTACTCACATGGGACCAACTACTCTTTCTTCTCTCCTCTCTTTTTAACTAAGTTCAACACGCAGCATGGAGCCCAACACAGGGCTTGAACTCATGAGCCTGAGATGAAGAGCTGAGCTGAGATCAAGAGTGGGACGCTTAACCGACTGAGCTATCCGGGTGCTTGCAACTATTCCCTTATGATGAGCCCATGTAGAGTTGCTCCTCCTTCATTCAAACCTTGTTACCAATCATCTAATCTTATTCTTCCAAATGCCTGGGCCTTGTATCACAAGACTAACTGCTTAAAATCCCTTTCTCCATTGTCCTTTAAGGCCATTCTGGAGTGAGGCTGATCTACGGACTTTCAGAAGTTTGGGACTGCAATGTGGCGGGAGTAACTATGCTGGAAGTATGAGCCTCTGATAAATAACTTATACCTTAAAGATTTGCTCTAGCCTATTTCTGTTTATATCATATCTCCTTGATGATGGACTAATGCAGAGGCTGCCTAAATTTATGGCTTAGTGGATTAGACAACTCTCACTTCATGATAAACAGGTCATGGATTCTTGGCATTCAGGTGAGTTGAGGAAGAGCTATTTTTAAAAAAATTTTTAGTTTATTTTTTATATTTTCATTCTTTTTCCCGTTTTTTTAGAAAGAGGTGGGGGGAAGGGGAGGGTTTGTGGGAGGAGGAGAGAGAGAACCTTAAGCAGGTTCTATGCCCAGCGTGGAGTCCAACATGGGGTTCAGTCTCATGATTCTGAGATCATGACCTGAGACCAAATCAAGAGTCAGACGCTTAACTGACTGAGCCAACAGTCACCTCATAGAAAGAGCTGTTTCTTCAAAAGAGAAAAGAACGTGGCTTTCCTACCAATCTCTAAGGTTTGTAACTATGACTCTCCTAACACTTCTTTCCACAAGCCTCATTTAGCACCTTGATCGATTACAAATCAAACATCACTGGATCTGAGGTATCATGAAAGCCAAATGGCTGAGTTGGGCCAGCTGGAGAACCTTATCTTGCTCTGAACTCCCTCTAAATTGGCAGCCTTATGGTTACTTAATCATTACTTCTGGTATTTTCTGCTAATCGGGATAGAGAAAAATGCATTAGACAGATCAGTATCTGCATGCTAGGTGCCAGAGGCTGTATTGATTTGCTTCACTAAGAAGACTACATCTGGAATACTGGCTGCAATTGGAGTCAAACCTAATTAAGCTTAGAATAAGCCACTATAATTCTCCAAGATCCATCCATCTTCTGCACAGATTACATAGGCAAACAAAATGGGGTTGCAATAGGGTTGATTTTCCAAGACTTGGTTGGTAGCATTAATCTTTATATTCTTATAGGAATTATTATTGTCTTTAGTTTACTATTTGTATATGGAGGAAAGCTCCAAGAGCTCACCTTTGATTGAACTTAGGAATTAGGGAAAGAACTGACATGGGTTCATGTATCCACTGAACTACTGTTAGATGGTTCAGGCCTAAACTCTACTATCCATTTCAACCTTGGTCTACGATTGTGTTATGAGGTCCCAGGAATTAGTGATAACTCAGAATAATGCAGTCTAATGATGTCATAAAGGTCTATATATCTCTTGTTTCCTACTGCACAGTTACAATGGCACAGGGCCACTCTTTCCTTTAGGGAAGACTAGGAAGGTTATTTGAAACACATACTTGTGATATTATTGTAGGCTCTTTGCTTGGGGGGTACTAAGTTTGTCCTTTATTTCAAGGAATTCTGGCTCAATTCTGAGACCAAGTTCTCAGAATTGGATCAGACCAAGATCCTTTGTCATGTTGATGCCAGTCAAGCTTCTATTTGCCAGTTTGAGTTTTTCCAGATATGGATCAAGTTGGACCTTAGCGGTCTTAAAGACCACAGGATAGAAACCCTTATGGGATCAAACCGTTCTGACTGTCTTCAACCATGTGGCCTATTGCGCTCGCTTTGCCCCTGGTGTTTGTGCTAGCCTGTCAACACCACTGAAATCAGAAAGCCCTCTTCAACGGCAGCGCTTTGCATTTTCACTTCTAGGTTGGACTGGAGCCATTACAGTGATTTTCAAAGATTCTGTCACCCCTCTCATCAAAGTATTTCTCAAAACTTTGGCAAAGGAGTGTTTTTGAACCCTCTCAAAGGTGGGTGAGTGGATGGATTACAACAAATTTACTCTGACATTCTTTTCGCCTTACCTCTTTTCTCCCTACATTGTATTAAGGAGAATGCATGACTATTGACCTTATTTATAAAGTCAGTAGGCCGCCGCTGAGTCAAGATTTCTATCAGTCATCCCAGATGGCTGAGTAAGCCCATTGATTTCATTTATTTTTTTTTAAATTTTACTTATTTCTAGTGAAAACCTTGTATTCTTCATGGTTGAAGCTTGTTTCAAGAAGGTGCGACATTTTTATTTGTGGTTTGGAATAGACTTTCAGCCGTATTAAAAGATGGAGGGATGAACTGGTTACCTGACCAAAGTTAAATCAAGAAGATTCAAGTTCAAAAGGTTAAATCACGGGTATTTCCTACCACACCAAAAACCAGCTTTCTGTTACTTGGTGCCGGAGGCAAGAACTCCAACAGGTAAGTGCCTCAGGTCAGGAAGTGGGCAGAGCCTACCTGGGGGGCAAAAGGCCTAGAAGTTTCCACAACCTGATTCTACCCATTTGCTAAGCTCCCCTAGAAAACGGGGACGATGAATTACAATATAGTATAGGTCTCTGACTTGTGTTTTCCTAAATATCTCACACAGTAAATTACTACCCTGAACATAGGGTATTCAATGTGGGTTCAGATAACTGAACACTAGTTCAGTCTCTCAGGGTCGTGGGTCACTCCCATCTGAAGAAGCCAGGAATCCAATCTCCATTTGGAACATCCCTCATGATCCCCACAGACCAAGAACCCAAACTTACAACTAAGAGGGATAAAACCAAACAAAAAGCCCATAGAAAGAACCCATGGAATAAAGGGAAGCAACTTCAGGGTGCAGATGAGCCACACTGCCAACGGCTGAGTCAGTGTCTGTAATGTGAAGGTCTTTCTACTCATCTTTCTACTCATCAGCAGTGGGAACAGTTGAAGCTGGAATCCTAGCCCATATCTATCCCCTCTCAGGGTTATCAGAAGAGCTTCAGTCCTGGTTAGCAGCCCTACTGTTACATGTTATAAGCATCCGAGAGATCTATATAAGACTGCGTGGTTTTGAAGATAGATAGAAGGCACTGACTTCCTGGTTTGCAGGAAGGAGAAAATGACTATCCATCACTGAGTGCCAGAAACTGCAGTCATCAGCACAGTGCTATGGCATGCAATGTCAGCTTACAGAACACATCCCTCGCCCTAGTCAGAGGCAGACAAATAGTGACAGCACCAGGGTTTATTAAGCTGTGCCTTAGTACAGGAGCTAGGGCTGGCCCATGGTGCTGCTCTTGATGTATAAAACCCGGACATCCACCAATTCTTCTGGAGCCATGACACCAGGAAATTGACAGCTGAGTAGATGTTGTACACCAGCTCATCATCTGTCATCCTCACATGGCCAACGGCCACTGCCAGACACAGCAAATTCTTCATCTGGAATTTGATCATGGACTTCACTTTATCCACTTTGGCCACCATGTCCTCATGGTGGGTCAGCAAGGAAGGGAACTTGCCAGCCTTATTCAGGCCTGGGCCCAGGATTTGTGGGAGCTCCTCAGTCAGAGATCCCGAAGCCAGAAGGGCATCATGCTTCTTGGCCAGCTTCTTACCTGATTTTTTTATTCTCATGGAGTTTCTTCAATGTCCGTGTGGCGAATATCCACAGCCTTGGCCTCATCGCAGTGCCGCCGGTCCCCCAAAACACACATGGTGAACTTGGGGTGGGGGGTGGATTTAAGCCTGACTGGGCTCAAGAAGTGTTTGTTCTTCTGAAGGTCATTGCTCTTCTAGAATATCCGCAGCTCCACCGTTTCCAAAACCTTCAGGCACTTGCACTGGTTCCCATGAAGGACTTTCCTCACGGCCCTGTACAGGGTGTCATGGGAGACTTTGCTGCTCATGGTGCCACACGCCACAATAACTGGAAAAGAGAGTCATGAGCCCATTCTGGTAAATAAACTCATTCCACTAAATTCAGCTTCATTCAGAATCACGTTCCTCTCTCTTCAGTCTATGATCTTCTCCCACATGTTGCCCAAGTTCTGCTGAGATAATTTAGCAAAATCTTATAGTTCTTTGAGTGTGCCCCTTCTTTTATCAGTTATTCTGTAACCGATGTCCCAGGGCATGTTGTGATCTGACTTCAGTTTTAGGCCTAGGACCTCTAAGAGGTAGTACATTGAGGCAGGGCAATAATTGGTATTGCTGTGATGATAAGTACCTTAGATGATGTCTTTCTTGGTTGTTCTACTGGACAGGACCAGCTTCATCAGATAGAAAAAGAGGGGCTCCTTCCACTGGCAATAAATTTCCGTTGGCAGATTTGGGAGGTTAGATGTCCTCAGAATCATTCAAATTCTCTCAAGTGTCACCATTTTTATTCTCAACATCCTATTCTTTCCGAATCAGTGCTCTAACTTGTACACAAGAGATCCAATGAGGCTGTTTGTTCCATTTATGTTGAATTTTGAGCAGCCCACAGAATTGGACTCAGCACCCGATTTTTGTAGCCACCTTCTTTTAAGTTAGTCACAGACACTGACTCCCTGGCTATGTTTTGAGGAGAGAATTTATATCCTCAACTTGTCGTTTTATTTTTTAAACTTGCTAGTACAGTTGCAAGCAGCAATTATTTTGGTTATCTATTGCTGTGTTAACAAACCACTTCAAAACCTAGTGGCCTAAAACAATAACCCTGGCGTTATCTCTCACAGTTTTGTGAATTGATTATATTTAGCGTGACTGCTAAGATGACAAGCATCGGAGGGACAACAGGGCCTGGGACATTCAAGACAGAAAACAAAAATGGCTGGTAGTTGATGCTGGATGTTGGTTGGAGATTTGGGTGGGATTGTCAGCTAAGGACACCTTGGTTCTAGTAGCCTGTCTTCACGGCTGCTTGGGCTTCTCCACAGCATGGCGGCTGAATCCCAAAAGAGAGTGTTCTAAGTGATAAAGGCAGATACTACAGATCTAAAACCCTGCCTCTGAAGTTCATTACAAGAATTAATTTTGTCTTTTCCTATTCACTGAATCAAATAACAGGGAAACCCTATGTTCAAGGGAAAGGGAAGGAACAGATGGATGAGTGACAAAAAAAAAATCTGTGACCGTCTTTAATCCTCCATACCAATCCACCTCCTATATAGCAGCAGTGGCTTGGTCCTCCAATGGCTACACGAGTTCCACCTTCTAATGCTAACTAAATCTGCATTGATTTCAAACTATAATCAATCTCACATTCCCATCTTCTTGAAGATTGATTGCCTATAATCACTTACTGTATTACTTAGGATCCTTAATTGCAGACCAAATAATGCACTCTAACTAGTTTAAGCAGAAAAGGATTTATTATAGGCCATTAAGTCACTTACAAGAATGTCTAGGAGGGCCAGAGAAACAAAATTGAATGCTATGTAAGTAGGAGCAAATAAGCCACGGATACTTCCAGAGGAAACGCTGATGCCGCTAACACTTGCCACTCAGGATCTAAGGCTCAGAGAGTAGACCCAGAACCACTCGGCAGAAGAGTGAAACACCCCTTCCAGTGAGTTTGCAGGAGGCGTTACAGCCGGGGTCTCCTGGATCTGACTTCTGCTTTCCAATTGAGCCCTTGTGGAGCTCTAGCTGCAAAGATATCTTGGAAATATGATCTTGTTTTCCAGCCTCTAGATCAGGGCTCCTAACTTCGATGTTATTGACATTTTAG
Source organism: Paguma larvata (assembly GCA_030068075.1). NCBI lineage: Eukaryota > Metazoa > Chordata > Mammalia > Carnivora > Viverridae > Paguma > Paguma larvata. The sequence continues at coordinate 30,179,081 of CM057841.1, read as the reverse complement.
GCCAGATGCTTTGTTGGGGGAGAGAGAACATCCCGTACATTGTAGGATGTTTAGCAACATCCCTGGCCTTTATCCACTAGATGCCAACAGCACTGACCTGCACCTCCTCACTCTTCTTCAGGCTATGATAGTCAAGAACATTTCTTGTTATTGCCAAATGTCCCCCCAGGGAGCGACTGAGTCACCCTCTGTTGGGAATACCACCCTTGGGATTATAAAGGCATGACAGAGAGGAGTAGGACTGGGACTCAGCACTGCCACAAAATAGATTAATGGAAGGTTAGTGTAGGAGAAAAAGAAATTCCGTGATATCTCAAGGATCAGTGATACAAATAAAAATATCACTTTAAATATACTCATACCTGTTACCAAAGTGGAATGAAAAGATCCAACTAGGCTGTGATGAATGAGCTGGAGGTAAATCCCAGGCCTTTTTTTTTTTTTCAATGATGTTGACAGTTAGAGTTTGGAATAAGAAAAGCTCTTTGAATGTGGTTGTCTTGAGATAAAACTCACTTTACAGCCCCCTTGCTGGAGGTTCTGGCAATTTGGAAGGATGGTTCTTACTGTGCCAGCGAGTTCAGGGCATCATCAATCTGTCTGCCTTTCTCACCATGGCACCATCTTGAAAACCCTGACACGACTCCATAAATACAATATTAGTATCAGTGTCATCTGACACTTCTCAACATTTTATTCTTCACAACTTTTATTCCTCGGATCCAGGTTCTACTGTGGTTATTTTTAATTTTTTTTTAACATTTATTCATTGTTTAAGAGACAGAGCACAAGTGGGGGAGAGCAGAGAGAGAGGGAGACACAGAATCTGAAGCAGGCTCCAGGCTTTGAGCTGTCAGCACAGAGCCCAACGTGAGGCTCGAACCCACACACCATGAGATCATGACCTGAGCCGAAGTTGGATGCTTGACCGACTGAACCATCCAGGCACCTGTGCTGTGATTATTTTTAAAAAGTGACAAGAGGAAGCTGGCAGACTAGAAGAGGCAGGGAAGAGTTTCTACATTGTTGTGGATAAGGAGTTTTTATTCTGTGCAGCTATAAGGATGTCAGTCTCATGGGAAATTGCTTTTGATACAGAATCCCTGGAGAGACAGATGTGGAGGAGATGGTACTGCGATGTTGTGGGGACAGCAGGTGGTGAGGATGCACTTGGTCAGCCAGCTCTAATCTTTACATTAAAACAAGTATTGAGATGGGATAGAAAATTGAGTTAGCAGGTTTTAATCTGCTCGTTCCTGATACACTGGTTGGTACTGGTCTATTTATTAAGCATTTACCGTGAGCTCAGTCCTATGAAAGATCAAAGAAAAGGGGAAGACTTTGGCTTGCCAGTAACAACCATAATCAATTATTCATCATGGTTTCCATTTAGTGAGAACCCACAACATGCCAAACATTGGTTGAACTGTTTTACGTGCATTACTTCATTAAATGTTTGAAATAACCCTGGAGGGGATATACTTTTATTATATCCATTTTACTTAGTAATATGTTGTGATCAAAATCTCAAAATGGAGCTACATCTTGAAATCAGGTATAGGTACCTAACCACTGTGTTGACTGTATAGGGAAGACAAAAGAGTCTAAACTCCCTTTAAATCCTTAGGTTGCAGTCTCCATAGTTTCCAGGTCAACTCCCACTAACCTCAAGTCCAGCACAAAGAGAGATGACTCTCTAATAACCCTATATTTCTCAAGTGTCCCCACAAAGTCCCAACACTGAGTTATCTCGGATTGATTTCAGCCCTTTCTTGAACAGAGCACTGGTGGCGAAGGACCAAAACTACAGTATTTGGCCAAGTTCAATGGCAATCCAAATCTCCACCCCGTAATCAAGCAACATTGAGACTCAATAAGGCAACATAAGTTGAAGCCGGTCTGTGCTCCATTTTCCCTGATTCTGGAAGTCAGTGGGGTTTAGTGGAGAGCTAAACTTCCCCCACCAACCCACAGCAAGGGGACTGAATGAGGCAGTGTGAAGCAGGGCCACTCAACACTCTGCTTTCTGCACCTGTCTTCTGAGCTGCCACCTCTCTCCCCTCCATTGGCATCAACAGGTAGAATGAGGTGATGAGAGGTGGAGCTAATTGACACTTTACTCCCACCCTTCATGAGTAGGGACCAGTAGGCAGCTGAACTTCTATCCCTTCCACAAAATGGTATGTCAGCCCCCTGCCTTGTAGCCCTCACCCCCCATCACACCAGTAGGGAGCTGGGCTTCCATTCCCACTTTGAGATAATAAGTTGGCTTGAGTTGGTGCACCACTTTTGCAAGAAAGATGTTGATGGGCTGAGGATGGGACTGAACGTCTACCACTTCTATCTGCAACTAGGTGGTGTGATGGAAGTCATCGCTCCACTTTTTGGAGGTGACGTCAGCGAAGTCCAGCAGGAAGCTGAGCCAATACACACAGCCTTCACCCTACTTCAAAAAAGGAGGACTTCCTGCTTAAAAAAATGAAGATTAAATAGAATCCAGAGCCTCATAATATATCTAAAATATCCAGGATACAATAAAAAATCACTCCTCATACCAAGAAACAGGAACATCACAAGATGAATGAGAAAAGACCATCAAAGATGCTAACACCAAGATTCATTAGAATTGTCTGGCAAGGACTTTCAAGCAGCTATCTCGAAAATGCTTCAGCAAGCGATTATGAATTCTTTTGAAACAAATGAAAAAGTACAAAATCTCAGCAAGAGAGAAAAGGTATAAAAAGAACAAAGTGGAAATTATAAACTTAAAAATAAAGTAACTGAAATTAAAAAGTCACTGAATGAGGAGCCCTTGGGTGGCTCAGTCGGTTAATTCTGACTTCGGCTCAGGTCATGATCTCGTGGTCCATAGGTTCCAGCCCTACATCAGGCTCTGTGCTGACAGCCTGGAGCCTGGAGCCTGCTTTGATTCTGTGTCTCCCTCTCTCTCTCTCTGACCCTTCCCTGCTCTCTCTCATGCTCTCTCTCTCTCAAAAATAAATAAACATTTAAAAAATTTTTTTAAAAATTCACTGGATGAGTTCAATGGTAGAGCAGCAATGACAGCAGATTGAACCAGACTTGAGGATATACCAATACAGTTTACCCGATGTAAATACCAGAGAATAGTGTCTCTTCATGTCTTCTGCCCATTTTTAAACTGGATTATTTGGTTTCTAGGTGTCGAGTTTTAGAAGTTCCTTATATTTTTTGGATTCTAACTCTTTATCAGATATATCATTTGTGAGTGTCTTCTCCCATTCCATAGGTTGCCTTTTAGTTTTGTCAATTGTTTCCTTCATTGTGTAGAAGCTTTTTATCTTGATGATGTCCCAATAGTTTATTTTTGCTTTTGCTTCCCTTGCCTCAGGAGACATGCCTAGTAAGAAGTTGCTACAGCCAGCGTCAAAGAGGATACTGCCTGTGTTCTCCTCTAGGATTTTGATGCTTTCCTGTCTCACATTTAGGTCTTTCATCTATTTTGAGTTTATTTTTGTGTCTGGTGGAAGAAAGTGGTCCAGATTCATTCTTTTGCATGCTGCTATCGAGTTTCCCCATTTGTTGCAGAGACTGTCTTTTTCCATTGAATATTCTTTCTTGCTTTGTCAAAGATTAGTTGACTATATAGCTGTGGATTCATTTCTTGGTTTTCTGTTCTCTTCCATTAATCTATGTGTCTCTTTTTGTGCCAGTACCATACTGTCTTGTAATGTACCATTACAGCTTTGTAATGAACAACAGAAAGAAAATAGACCTGAAAGAGAAAAGGAGTGAAGTCTCAGAAACCTGTAGTACAATAACAAAAGAGCTGACATCTATGTTATTGGCATCCCAGAAGGAGAGCAAAGAGAAAGAAGTATTGAAATGTTTGAAGGAAAATGTCTGAAAACTTTGGAAATTTGGCCAAAATCATAAACCTATTCAAGGAACTGAGCTAGCTTCATGCAGGATAAATACAAACAAGACCATGCCAAGACACATTGTAAATGAACTTCTGAAAACTAAACATAAAAAAAATCTTGAAAGAAGCAAATAAGGCATTACTTATAGGCAAACACCAATTGGATGATAGTGGATTTCTCACCTGAGTCCATAGAGCCCAAAAAGCAGTGGTACTACATTTTTCTTTTTAAGATATTATTATTATTATCATCATTATTATTATCATTATTATTATTATTATTTTAAATGTTTATTTTATTTTTATTTATAAAAAAAGTTTATTTATTTATTTTTGAGAGAGAGAGAGACACAGTGTGAGTAGGGGAGGGGCAGAGAAAGAGGGAGACATAGAATCCAAAGCAAGCTCCAGGCTCTGAACTGTCAGCACAGAGCCCAACATGGGGCTCAAGCCCACAGACCATGAGATCATGACCTGACCTGAAGTTAGATGCTTAACCAACTGAGCCCTGGATATTTATTTATTTTTGAGAGGGAGAGAGAGAGAGAGGGGCAGAGAGTCAGGGAGAAAGAGGATCTGAAAAGGACTCTGTACTAAGAGCGGAGAGTCCAATGCAGGGCTTGAACTCACAAACTATGAGACCGTAACCTGAGCTGAAGTCGGACACTTAATCAACTGAGTCACCCAGGCACCCCAGCGCTACCGTTTTCAGCTACTAAGATAAAATAAAATAACTCTCAACCACAAATTCTAAATCTGGTAAACTCCGTGGATTTAGAGAGAAGGGAAGAGATTTACACACAAAAGTTCTGTTAAACAGTAGAGGGTGTATGGCTACTGGGAAGACCAAATGAAAACATGTTACCTCAAATTTAATGGATAATTAGTCGTTTTCCACTTCAACTAAAATATTTTTGCTTCTCTTACTTTTGTGATTACGACTCTTTCTCCATTCTTTTAGAAAGAATATTGGGTGCCTTCCACTGTTGACAAATCTTAAAACATTTACATCTGCTTTCTCTTTCCAGTGTGTAAAATTACCTTTGCTTCAACTAGGGAGTAACTCTGACCCAGGCCAAGTAGACAAGACTATTAGGAATAAATGTCTCTATGTGGCACCACATAAGGCATTTTTGGGATGAAATCCTTGACCTGTCTTTGCTCTGGCCACCAGGGATTACTTTTAGCAAACCACGTTTCTCTGAAAAAGAGGTTGGATTGAATCGGGTCAGATATTCATAACGCTGACACCAAACTCTTACCAAGATTAGACCTTAGCCATTCAGTGGGAATAGGTACTTGGTTATTGAACACACACACAAAAGTTGGCTCGCTTGATCCCCCTCATGCAAGAACTTTAACAGATGGACCTAAGGGGAGGAAGGCAGAGCCTCGGAAAACAGAAGTGAGGAAGAAATCCAGAAGCATTGACCATCAGGAAAGACCAGAAGCTCTGGCATTTCATCTTAGATTAAAGGCTCCATCGATGCCTGGATTCACTTCCTGGAAAGCACCGTCAACCATTCCAAATTTTTTAGTAGCCTTAATCTCACTTAATATTCCTCCTAGTCTTTAAAAAGGTTGGCCCATATACAATTGTACCCATTTCTTAGATGGGAAGATCAACTGTACACCTTTTACAAGGTGTAGGTCTGGCATCTTGATCTGAAAACAATTTCGGTATTCTACCTGCTGCACCACAGACCTCTGCTCTAGCCTGAAATCTCCATGTGACTTAAATAATTCCCTCCACCCTGATCCTCGCTGACAAGTGGGCTCCAAATAGACTTTGCCACTCAGTGATGAGGAGGTAATTCCGTCACGACTAAATGGATCTCGCAAAGAATCATTGAGGAGAGGCCCTTTTCACTTGGGAAACCACAGCTTGAAGGCTCAAAGCTGTGAAAGATAAATTAACCTTCCCTCGGACTTTGTCCAACCTGCCAAGCAAACTGGAAGTAATTATTTTATGTGGAATGCTTATTGCCATTGCAGTGGCGGGGACTTGATTTCACCATTTAGCGCCCCATCTGTTCCTTCGTTGGCAGGCGCTCTGATCGCATGTCACCTGGGGCCCTGGCACTCTTGGGCCTTGATTGCAGGGCATGTCCGAGGCTAAGATGCGGGACAGAGAGAGAGTGAGAAGACCTGGCTTCCACCTTCAGTCTAGCTGGGGAGATGGGAATAAGTGTGAAATGATAAATGCCCTTGGAGACTTTATTACCAAAAGGACTGATCAGATAGTTCATATTTCAAAAATGAGCAAGAATGCACTGTGGTCACAGCTCAGGCAGTGGTTCTACCACTGGCTAACTCTGTGATCTTGGGCAAGTTACATAACCTCCTACGCGCCTCAATTTTCTCAATTACGAAGGGGCATAATAGTGTTTACTTACCTCACTGAACGTTGAATTAAAGAGGTGTAATGTGCTTAGCACATAATAAATATTTGGTAAATGATAGCATTTATGATATTGCTCAGAGGGGAGAGAGAGCTTTGGGGTTGATCAAAAAGGGCTTTCTTGGGATTGGAAATACTGTTTTGTCTTTGCCGCTCCACTTCCACCCCCATTTCACAGCTGTGTCTGCCTCTCTGGTCACACTTGGCTGGTCTAAGCATGGTCAGAAATGACAAAGGAGCCAATATGCCTTCTTCTCCAGAAAATGTAGAACTGGAAAAGTCTCCCCCACCTTGGTGGCTGCGACAGTAAGACATAAAACTTGGGAAATGATGGCCTAGTTTCCTGCTATGTGGGATGAGGAACACTTTGAGTCCCAGCTAAGGTTGTTGGCTCTTCACTTGGTATAAAAAAAATAAAAAACAACAAAACAAAACAAAACAAAAACAGGCATTAGTGAAAGTCCCTGAGCAAAGACTTTTTTGGAGTGGCCTGTATCTTGTCCTTCAGTCCCAGGTAGTCTGTTTTCTAGAAAATACTTGCTGTTTAACTTAAATGCCGAAATTTAGCACTGATTGTAGTTGCTGTAAAAGTTGGTATTCGAGGTTTAGTAACATTAGTAGTCTCCAGGTTCTAGCCCATTGACGGTAGTTTTCCTTGATAGGGAAGTTTCTGCAGTCCTTGTGCCTTCATTACCTTTCTGATTGACCCAATCTAATTTTTCAGACTAGATAATTACCTCTCATTTCCTTATGGGGAGAAGTTGCCCATGATTTTTATTGATAGCAGGAGCCATTTGGTGTCAGGTACCACACGGCTGTAAGAAATGATGGGGACCTAGGAACCATCACTTAAGTTCTTGCTGAGATGGTGTTGTTGTCGTGATGAGGGATACACGTTACAAAAACAGCCTTACATCTTCATACGCTACAAACCAGTTGTGACAAATGGCCTGCCACTGTGTTCCTGGAACTCCGATTTCTGACAGAGATCCTAAAGAGAAGGAAACAGATCTACCATTGTTCTGATTTTATGTGCCAGGTAGCCTGGCGCTTGTAGCCAGTCAGCCTTGGCTCTGACACCATTTCTCTCTCTACCTCCTAATAGCGTGGGGAGGATTAGCTGGTGGAAGGCATCAGTAAAGGGCCTGGCACAGGATAAATGCTTGACAAATGACAGGAATTAGAGTTATTTTTAGTGATAGCTCTCCCGAATTTGCTAATTCTGTCCTTTTAGCTAGATCACAAATCTTCTTAAGCAGGATGATAACACGTTGGCATCTTCTGAAGTCTTGGATTATTGATCCTGTACCATTCACTTTATTTCTTCCTTTTTTGGGGTGCTTTTAAAAATCATGTGTGTGTGTGTGTGTGTGTGTGTGTGTAGTTTGACAACACATTCAATAATCATGTGACTACCACCACAATTGGAATTCCATCACCCTCCTCCCCCTCTCCAGAAGCCCCTTGGCAGTGATCCTTTGCAATCAAATCCTCCCCCAACCCCTGGCAACCACTGATCTGTTTTCCATGCCTATACTTCTGCCTTTTCCAGAATGTCCTATCAGTGGAAATATATAAGTGTAATGTTCTGAGAGTTATGGGTTTATTTCCATACTTTCATGTCTCCTCCATTTATCTGTATGCCTATCCTCATGCTAGTATCACCGAGTCGAGATGATCACTGTAGCTTTGTAGGAAGTTTTGAAATCAGGAAATGTGAGTCCTCAAGCTTGTCTTCTCTGAATCCCTTGCATTTTTATACGAATTCTAGGAGCGGCTTGTCAATTTCTGCAAAGTGATCTGAAATTTTGATAGGGATCGTACTAAATCTGCAGATCAATTTGAGAGTGCTGACATCTTAAAAGAATTACATTCTCCAATCTACGATTATGGAATGTCTTTCCATTTACTTACCTCTTCTCCTTTCAACACTATTTTATAGTTTTCAGTGTATAAGTCTCACATTTCTTTTGTTAAATTTATTTCTGAGCACTTTACTCTCATTGAGGCTACTGTAAATGGAATTGTCTTCTTGATCCTATTTTCATATTGTTCATCACTGCTGTATCAAAATACACTTTTTTAAAAAATATTCATCTGATATCCTGTAACTTGCTGAACTCTTGCATGAGTGCTAATGATTTTTTTGTGGGTTTTTAATATAAAAGATTCAGCCATCTATAAATAGAGACTTTTACTTCTTCCTTTCCAATCTGAACACTAAATGTATTTCTTTCTTTTTTTGCTTAATTGTTCTGACTAGAACCTCGAGTGCCATGTTGAATAGAAATGGTAAGACATTCTTGCCTTGTTTCTTATCCTAAGCCTAGAAGGGAGGTTCTCGGTCTTTCATGACTGAGTATGATTTGAGCTGTGGGTTTTGTTATAAACTGTCATTTGTTGTGTTGAGGGAGTTCTCTGTAGTTTTCTGAGAGTTTTTATCATGAGAAGGTATTGGACTTGGTAAGCAAAATGCCATGTATTTTCTTACCAAACTTCAGCCACCTTTAGTTAATTTCGTATAAGATGGGAGGTTTAGGTTAACATCAATTTTTGGTATTTGAATGTCCAGTTGTTCCAACACCACTTGTGGAAAGCCTACCCTTCCTCCATTGAATTGTCTTTCTGTTTTTGTTTAAAACCAGTTGGCCATATTTGTGTGGGTTTCTTTATGACCATCATGTTGCCATTTCCCTGTGCCTTACCATTTACCAGTACTGCACAGAGTTGCTTACCATAGCTTTATAGTGGTCTTAAAATTGGATGGTCCGAATTCTCTCCTCTAAATTAGCTTTCAAAAATATTTTTGGCTATTGTATTTGCCTTGCCTTTTCATATAATTTTTATAATCTGTAATATATATAGATATCCATATAGATATGGATATATCATATCTATATCTATATAGATATATCATATATATCAGATATACCATATAGATATATTAGATATGTAGGTATATCAGATATATCATATCTATATCTATGTGATAGATCCATATCTATATGAATATCTATCTATATATATATTACCTCCAAATCTTAACAAGTATTTGATTGGAATAACATCAGATCTATAGATCAGTTTGGTGACAATTCACATTTCAACTACATTGAGTGCTCCAGTCCACTTACATGACCTGTCTCTGCACTTACTTAGAGCTTCTTGGATGTATTTCAGAAGCATTTTGGAGTTCTCAGCATGCAGAGTTTGCATATGCAGATGTATACTTGAATATGTCATATTTTGGAGCTATTCGAAACTGTATTGATTTCTGTTTCTTATTGTTGATGGAAAATATATAAAAATTTGATTTTTTTGGAAATTTGTCTCTTATTCTTGCTAAACTTCTTTATTTTTTCAGAGAACTTTCTCCTAGATTTGTTGCCTTGTTGTTGTGGTTGTTGTTGTTTTTAAGTAGATGGGCATGTTGTCTGTTAGTAGGAGCAATTTAATTTCTTCTTTTCCAATCCATATGTCTTTTATTAATTTTGTTTGACTTATTGCATGATTAGGACTTTCAGTATAATTTGAATAGGAGTGGTGAGAGTTGACATCCTTATCTGTTCTTCATCTTAGGAAAAGAAGAATTCAGTCTCTGTCCATTATGTTGTCAGCAGTGTGGTTTTTTTGGACACCCTTTATCATACTATGGATGTTTCTATCCAAGTTTAATCGGAGTTTTTACTCGAAGTGACTGTTAATCTTTCTGCTTTTCTGAATTATTTTATATGTTTATGTGTTTTTTGTTCTTTAGTCTATTAGCATGGTGGATTCATTAAATTATTTTCATATGTCGAACTAGCTTTACATTCCTGGGATTAACCCCATTTGTCATGGTGCATTATTCTTTTTATGTATTGCTGGATTTGATTTGCTAATATTTGGGAAAGGATTTTTCCTATGTTCATAAAGTATATTGGTGTATGATTTTCTTTTCTTTTATTGTCTGTCTGGCTTTGGCATGAGGGTAATTCTAGCCTCATAAATGAATCTGTAAGTGTCCTTTTCTTTTCTCATTTAATGTCTGTGGTTCTGTAGTGAGAATCCACCTTTTATTTCTGATATTGAAAATTTATGTCTTCTCTCTTTTTCTTTGCCAATCTTCTTAGAGATTTATCAAATTTATAGACCTTTTCAAAGAGCCAACTTTTGTTTTTATTGACTTTTTTCTATTGGTGTACAATTTTATTTTATTTTTAACTTTTTTAATGTTTATTTTTGAAAGCGAGAGAGAGACAGAGAGCATGAGTGGCAGAGGGGCAGAAAGAGAGGGAGACACAGAATTGAAGCAGGCTCCAGGCTCTGAGCTGTCAAAACAGGCCCCAATGCAGGGATCAAACTCAGGAACTGTGGGATCATGACCTGAGCCAAAGTCAAACGCTTAACTGACTGAGCTAACCAGGTTCATTTTAAATGCCAGTAATTTCTGCTGTTTTATTTCCTTTCTTCTGCTTGCTTTGGGTTTATTTTTCTCCTCTTTTTAAAATTTGATAGGGTACAAGTACGGACTATTGATTTGAGATCTTTCTTACTTCTTAATACAAACAGTTAACCATTAATTGTACTCTAAATCTGGCTTTAGTTGTTTCCCACAGATTTCGGTATGTTGCATTTTCATTACTTAAAAAAATACTTTCCAGTTCCTTTTGTTATTCACCCATATATTATTTAGAAATGTACTGTTTAACTTTCATGTGTTGGGAGAATTCCAGTTATCATTCCATTATTTATTTCTAATTTAACTCCATTATAAACAGAGAAAATAATTTATATGATTTCAAATCTTTTAAGCTTGTTAAGGTCTGTTTTATAACCCAAATTATAAACTATGTTGGTGATGGTTCCATAGATGCTTGTGTATTTGCTGTTTGATGTAATGTTCTATAAATATCAATTTATTCTGGTTTGTCGACAGTGTTGTTTGGTTCTTCTATATATTAGATGATTTTTCTGTATACTTGTTTTGCTGATTACCAACAGAGGAACGTTGAAATTTCCAACTATAGTTGTGGTTTTGTCTGTTTCTCCTTTTGGTTAGTTAATTTTCTGCTGCTTATAGTTTCAGTCTTTATTGTTAAATGTATCCACATTTAAGGCTGTTATGTCTTCTTGGTGAATTGATGTTTTTATCATTTATAATGTTCCTTTTTATCCTTGGTAATTTTTATTGCCATAAAATATTGTTTGCCTAACATTACTTAGACCGTCCAGATTTACTTTGATTAGATTTGCACGTCATTTTTTTCCCCCCATCACTTTACTTACAACCTAGCTATATCATTATTTTTAAAATAAGTTTCTCATAGACAGCATCTACTTGCGTTTTGCTTTTTCTTTTATCCACTCTGACAATCTATGCTATTTAATTTGTGCATTTAGACTGCTTACATTTAATGTAATTACTGATATGTTTGATTTAGCTCTCTCGTTGCATTATTTGTTTTATGTTTGTTCTCTATTTTTATTTCTCGATTTTCCCTTTCCTGACTTCTTTTCATTATTTATGTATTTTTAGTATTCCATTTTAATTTCATTTATTCTGCTTTTAATATCTTTGCATAGTTTTTAGTGGTTGCTTAAGGGGTTAAAATATACATACTTCACTTCTTATAAATGACTCAGAATTAATATTTTCCTACTTTAAATGGAATGTATAAACCTTACTACTGTATAAAACACTTTATCTTCCTCCATTTAAGTTGCATTATTCAATACAAGTATGCATTGAACTATGCATCTATGGGAATAGCAAAAGTCCCATCAGAAAAAGCTATAATTTTTGCTTTCAACTGTCATATCTATTTTAAAGAACTTAAGAGGAAAAATATAGTAATTCCTTTTACCCAGATATTTACCACTTGTGTTACTCTTCTTTCATTCCTGGTGTTTTATATTTCCCTATGGGGTCAATTTCTTTTATTCTGAAGAACTTCCTTTAGTTCTTTAAGAGAAGATTTTCTGAAGATGAATTTTCTTGGTTTTCCTTCACATCAAAATTTCATTCTTTCATCTTTATTTCTAAAGAATACCACTGGATATAAAACTATGAGGTTGACAATTTTTTTCAACAATTTAAATATGTTATTCCACTGTCTTTTGGCTTCCATGGTGTCAGATGAGAACTCTGTATTCCATTAAATAATTGTTCTTTTATACGCAATCCCTCATTTTTCTCTGGCTGCTTTCATTGGCATTACTCTCCAGCATTTCGATGATGATGTATCCAAGTGTGGACTTTTTCCTTTTCTTCTTCCTCTCCCCTTGTCCTTCTCCTTGTCCTTCCTCCTTCTTCTTCTCCTTCTTTTCCTACTTCTTCTTCCTCTCCTCCTCCTCCTCCTCCTCCTTCTCCTCCTCCTCTTTTTCCTTCTTTTCTTTTTTTAGTTTGGAGTTGAGTTTCCTAAATCTGTTCGTTTATGTTTCTCACCAAATTTGGGGAGTTTTCAGCTATAATTTCTTTACCTTATTTTTATTTAATGTTATATTTTGCATCACATTCTTTATCATCTTATGGGATTCTAATGACACGAATGCTAGACCTTTCGATACTGTCCCACAGGTCTCTGAGACTCTGTCATTCTTTTTCCCCAAACTTTTTCCTTTCTATTATTTAGATTCAATATTTCTTTTGATCTATCTTTAAGTTCACTAACTCTTTCTTCTTTCATTTCCATTCTGCTCTCAACCCAACAAGAAAATGTTTTATTTTGGTTAGTGTGTTTTTCAGTTCTAATATTTATATTCATTTCTTTCAAAATCTTTTATGCCTTCTATTTATCTGCTGAAACTTATTGTGTTTTCTTTCTTTCTTCCTTCCTTCCTTTCTCTTTCTTTCTTTCTTTCTTTCTTTCCTTCTTTCCTTTTCTTTCTTTCTTTCTTTCTTTCTTTCTTTCTTTCTTTCTTTCTTTCTTTTCTTTCTTTCTTTCCTTCTTTCTTTCTCTTTTAGAATATTCACTCTTATTGTTTGGAGCATGATTAAATAGATCATTTAAAATCTATAGCTGATAATTCCAGGATCTGTATCATCTTTAGATTAGTATTTGCTGACTGTCTTTTCCCTTTCCAGGTGATCAGATTTTTCTTGTTATTTGTATGCAGGTTAATTTTGAATTATAGCCTGGACTTTTTGAATATTAAGTTAGTATACTCTTGCTTGTATTAAATCATATGGAGAATGTTATTTATTTTTCAGTCAGTCAACCAGATTTTGTTCAGGTTGTACGTTCCTACCCACTTCCTCTGAGCTATTGTCCTGTGTCAGTCAAGTTTCAAAGCCTTTGCAGTGTGATTTTTGGTCTATGTCATGTGAGTGTCATTCAGGTGCCAGTTTGGGGATGAGGCAGCAGTCTCTACCCTACAGTTCAGTTCTTAAAGTTGTTTGGCATCGGATCCAGGCCTGTGTAGCTCAGGGTGAGTACAGGAGTTCATACAAAATATTCTGGCATCAATTTCACTAGCTCTTCACTCTGCGACCTCCCAAGTACTGATTAGAATTAGGAATTTCCATTCTTGGTCTTTTGATTGGAAAGCTGTGATTCAATCCCTCCTCTCTGCCATGCCCTTCACACAGTATGTCTGCTTCTGGGGCTAAGTGGCAACAGGAAACCTAGAGAAAAAGAACAGTGAGCACTGTCCCTAAGTTCTCTGTGAAAAAGAAGGATTCCTTCCTTCTGAGTTCTGGTTCTGGTTCCGTCATTACCACTACTACTGTGTGATTGCCCAGGGGCTAGAGTGAGAGAAAATGGGAAAAATGGAACTTTTTCAACTCTTTCTTTTCCAGAGGGTCCCCTTTTCCCACTTCTTAAATCAGAAGTTGAGCTTTCTTGAAGCTCTTCCTGTCTCTTTCCATTTACAGTTCTGGGTTTCAGGATGTCTTTGAATCTAGGTCAGGAATTACTGGAAGAGGAAAACCGGGGGGCATACCGTATGTATAGTATTACTTAGAGTTTTGAACTTTCCCCCTAACTTTTCAGCTGCCATTTATTTTTCAGAATCCTTAGCTAGCTGTTCCAAGCATTTTGTCAGGGTTTTTAGTCTCACTGAGTGACAGAGACAGAGTTGAAAGTGCCTATTGTATTCGGAATACAACCTGGACTATCCCTCGACAGAGGAGAAAAAAAGATCTTCTGAGGCTTAAGCTAAGCTCTGGTCCTTTTTTTGTTTTGTTTTAAATTCTAAAAATTACTTAGAATCGTACAGAACACATGGGCTCTAGAGCCATATGATTGGGTTCAATTCTTGATTCCACCACTCTCTAGAAGCACAACCTTTAGTAAGTTAATTAATAATTGTGATTCAAAGAGATAGCTTTGATAATGGAAACTACTTCATAGGGTTCATATTACAGGAGTTAATATTTTATAAAGCATTAGAACTGTTCTTGGCACCTCGTAAGTGATATACAGACTCATGTTTATGAACTCCATAGAATATAAGTGTCTTTGAAGGAAGGAATATCTCTTCTGTATTACCCAATTCCCTTGGTGTCTAACTTATCCTTTTGTTTGCAGAAAGTTACAGAATAGGGTAAAAAGTCCACTGGGTATTAGAATCAGGATGATCCGAGTATAAATCACGTGTAAAATATCTAGCCCAGTATCAGTCACATGTGGAGAAATGTGTAAATGTTCCTCTCCTCCGTAATTTAGAGAAAAACATACTGTGTCTTCAGTCCCCCATTCTTAATTATTGCCCTAGTCCTCTTTCCTCATCCATTCACCCATCAATTCATTTCTTCACTTGTTTATTGATTCATTAATTCATTTATTTCTTTTTTTAAAAGTTTATTTATTTATTTTGACAGAAAGAAAGAGAGCGAGAGAGTGAGAAAGAGGGAGTGGGGGAGGGTCAGAGAGAGAGGGAGAGACAGAGTCCCAAGCAGGCTCTGTGCTGTCAGCACGAACCGCAGGATCATGACCTGAGCTGAAATCAAGAGTCATATGCTTAACTGACTGAGCCACCCAAGTGCGGGGGCCCTGTTTATTTATTTCCATAAAATGTCTTATGTATCAACTTTATGTCAGTCCAGGTGCTAGGTGCCAGAGAAATAATAGCAAACAAAATAGACATGGCTCCTGCCATCACGGACCTTCCATCAATCAGAGAATTATCTGAACATACAATTACAAATTACAATGGCATATTGAAGAAAAAGTACATGGTGCTTTCTGAACATGTAACAGAGGGATCTAACTTAACTGTCAGAGATGAGAGAAGAAGGTGATCAATAATGGCTTGAACCAAGATCTGAATAATGACCGGGAACTCAGTTGATAGGCTGGTGGGGTAGGCAGTAAGAGGAAGAGGAAGAAGGTGCCTGGTAGAGAAGACAGCACCTTTAATGGCCCTATGAGATGAGAGTGGCATATTAAGGAACGACTGTTATGATAGATGAGGTGGTTAATGAGGGGGTACCAAGGAGAATGGCACCAGAAGCAGGCGAAATAAGATGGAGAATTGGGTTGGGCCAGGCCTCCTAAGGTTTATGAAAGAATGTGTTTTAAGAATAAGATGAGGACATTGAATATTTTTTTACTGGAGAGAGTGGGATAGGAGGGACAATTATGTGATCTGATTTCCTCTAGAAAAATGATACCAATGACCACTTCGATTTGGGGAGTCGTTCGAGGCTTACAGTCATTGTTCCTAGTCAAGGTTTGCTTGGGCAAAATGTCTTCCGCGATTACTTCCTCCGGGCTCTGAAGAGGCATCACAACCTCTCCAGGAAGAAAGTCAAAAAGCTTGGCATCAACATTCAGAAATATGGTTGGTGATGACATTTACTGCCTAAAGCTCTCCCCACACTTTCCGGATGTATTTGGTTGGTTTAGGCAAACCATTTACCACTGGAAGCTAACATCAAAAACTTTAGGGATGAATTCTCTTTTTGTGAAAAAAAAAGAAAAAGAAAAAGAAATAGATCCACCAGGAGAGGTACAAATGGGAAACGAGAGTTCCGTGATATTTGAGCTTCTGGATCCAGTCAATCCTGAAACCACTTCCACTCCTACTTTTTTTTCCATGGTTTGGGTTTCCTGGGTCAACACATTTCTTTTTGTGCTTGCGCCAACTTGTAACTGAAAGAGTCGTGTCCAATGGATTCTTTTGAGAAGTTCTCAGGGACCAGGTTTTGCTTTGTACGCTAATTAATTTAATCAAGGATTAGCTGGGGTCACCCTGTCCTTTGGATTTGAATAAAGCTTGGCACAAACTCTCATGCTACACGCAGAGGGAAAGGGCAATGTTTTCCCTTCATGTTTGCTTGTGTATTGGGGGGGGGGAGGTGGCAGGAGATAAGGATGGGAGGTTGGAGAAGATGTGTGAAAGTTCTCTGGCAGCTGGTTCTGCCCTTAGTGAACTCCCAACTGTATTCCGTTCTCATATTTGGCTGCCGTTCTCCTTCTCTGCCTCTCAGATGAAGAACATGGCCCCGTGAACCTCCACTCTGGTGCCAAGTGGGCTTGAGGAATTCAGATTCTCTAAGAAGTGTCTCTGAAGCTACATCAGTTTAGAGACTCACTCTCAGCCCCAACACTGCACACGTGTTTTAAGGAACCGAAAGCGGGGCATTGGTGTGCAATAAAGAAATGCAAAGCAGGGGCGCCTGGGTGGCTCAGTCGGTTAAGCAGCGACTTCAGCTCAGGTCATGATCTCACCGCGGTCTGTGAGTTTGAGCCCCGTGTTGGGCTCTGTGCTGACGGCTCAGAGCCTAGAGCCTGCTTCAGATTCTGTGTCTCCCTCTCTCTCTGCCCTTCCCCTGCTTACGCTCTGTCTCTATGTCTCTCAAAAATAAATAAACGTTTAAAAAAAAAAAAGAAAAGAAATGCAAAGCAGAGAGCTATGGAAACATCCAGAGTTTGAGTATTTGAAGGGAAGTAAAAGGCTTGGCGACTCCTCACTGCCAAAGGAATTTGTAATACTCTCATTCGGCCAACATCCTACCACCATGGGCCAGACCCTGTCTGTGGGCTGATAGTGTAGTGTGACAGCCTAGTCCTTGCCCACTGGGGCTTGCAACTCAGTGTGGGTAGATAGATGGAAACGAACAGCTGTGGGGGTGTCGAGTAGCGACGCACCAGTGCCAGGCACAGAGTAAAGCAGCATCAGGAGGGAGACTGGCTAGACCAAGTTATCTGGGAAGATCTCTTTGAGGAGGAGACGTTTGAGCCGAGGCCCATTTAGACAAAAAGAGCCACCTGTATGAGGTGTGGAAAGACCCCCTGAGAGAGGGAATGAGAAATCACTGAGGTGATGGGCTGGGGATGAACTTGATGTGTTTGAGAAGCAGAAGGAAGGTCAGCACGACTGGAGAAGCACACAGGAGGAGGGGAGTGAAGAGAGAAGAGGCCGGAGCTAGAGGAAGCAGGGCTTTGCAGGGCACTGAGGGCAGTTGGGGAAGCCATTGAAGGTTTACCTGCAGGAGACTGATGTGATCCCATTCTCGTTTTTAAATGAATTCACTGGCTGCTGTTTGGAGGCAATCTCTGAGGCAGGCAGGCAGCCTACCAGACCTGGCCACGGAGCAAATGATGGGCACTCAGAATATGGAAATAGCAGTGGGGACACAGAGGAGGTGACAGATACAAGACCTTTTGCCATCTTTTCATTGAGTTGCTTGTTTTTTCTTATTGAGTTTTGAGAGCTCTTTATTTATTCTGGATACACACCCTTTGTCACAGACCTGGTTGCAAATATTTTCTCCTAGCCCGTGGCTTTTTCTTAATTCTCTTAACAGTGTCCTTTGAACCGCAGAAATTTCTAATTTGAGGAAATCTAACATACCAAATTTCTCTTTTATGAATTATGCTTCTAGTGTCATAGCTCAGAAATCCTTATCTATCTTAGAGTTACAAAGGTTTTCTTCTGTTTTCTTCTGGAAGCTCTATAGTTTTAGCTTTTATATTTCAGTCTATGACCTGCTTTGAGTTAATTTTTTTAATGTTTATTTTTGACGAGAGAGACAGAGTGTGAGCAGGGGAGGAGCAGAGACAGAGGGAGATCCAGAATCAGAAGCAGGCTCTGGGCTATGAGCCGTCAGCACAGAACCCAGTGAGGGGCTCAAACCCACAAACCACGAGATCATGACCTGACCCGAAGTCAGACACTTAACCGACTGAGCCCCCAGGCACCCCTGAGTTCATTTTTATATATGGTGTGAGGTATGAATCGACTTAATTTTTTTTGAATATGAATATCCAACTGATAAAACACCATTTGTTGAAGACTTTTATCTACTGAGGTGCATTTGTACCTTTCTCAAAAATCAATTGTCTGTACATGCGTGGGTCTATTTCTGGACTCCACTTTGTTCTATGGTCTATTTGTCTACCTTTGTGCCCTTGACGCCCTGTCTTGTTAACTGTAGCTTTATAAGAATTCTTAAAGACAGGTAGGATTAGTCCCTCTTTTGAATAGATTTAAATAATAAGAAAAATATATTTATTAATGTCATTACCATCTCCAGTATTCACTATAACTTTGTATGGATCTGTCTTTCTATGTGGTATCTGCTTCCTTCTGCTCAAATTCTGCTTGAAGGACTTTCTTTAACATGTCTGGGAGTGCGTATCTGAGTCTTGAATTTGAATTTCAGGCGGTGTTTTCTTTCCTTTTTTTTTTTTTTAATGTCTGAAAGAGTCTTTAGTTTGCTTTTGGTTTTGAAAGATATTTTGGTTGCTCTGGAATCCTAGGTTCACAGGTTCTGTTTCTAGACTTTAACGATGTTGCTTAACTGTCTTCTCACTTGCCTCGTTTCCAGTGAGAAATCTATCATCGTCTTGATCTTTCTCCCTGTGTCTATTTAACCTGGCTTCTGTAAAGATTTTCTCTTTTTTCTAGCTTTAAGAAATGTGACTATGTTGTGCTTTGGTGTATGTATGGGGTATATATATATATATATATATATATATATGGTATATATGTATGGTTTATGTATATATATATAGTATACATATATATGGTATACATATATATAAATATATATGTCACATTTCTTGTGCTTGGTGTTTGCAGAGGTTTTTAGATTTCTGGACTTATAGGTTTCATTACATTGGAAAAACAGTCAACATCCAGCTATGTAGTTATTCTTTTTTTTTTTTCAAATATTTTTTCCCTCTGTCTGTCTTCCTTTAAGCAAAACACACATACGTTACATTGCTTAAAGTTAGACCACCGCTCCCTGATGCTCTGTTCATTCTTCTTTTATTATTTTTTCTTTCTCTTTTTCATTTTGGATACTTTCCATTTTTGTGTCTTTAAATTCACTAATCTTCTCTTCTGTGATGTCTCATCTGTCATTAATCCCCTCCCAAACCTTTCCTTTTACACACTGTAATTATTTCTCCAGGTAAAATTTGTCATTTTTTTTAAATTGTCCATATTTCTGCTCACATGTCCAGTCTTTCCTCTAGTTTTGTTTAATATCTACAATGTAGTAATAATAATTTTAATGTCCTTTTCTAATAATTCCGGCATCTGGGTCAATTCTGGATTGGTTTCAGTGCATCGTTTTTTTTTTTTTCTACTCATAATGGATTCTATTTTTCCATCTTTTTTTCATGCCTGGTAATTTTTCATTGGATGCCGGATATTTTCCAGTACTGTGCTGAATTCTCCGGGGGGACTCTTTCCAGATGCACAGACTCTCTGTCTGTGTAACCCTCTCCTGTCTGGCCCTCTGCCCTGTGAACTCTAATTGTCATGATCTCCTTGGACCTGCACCTTCGCATCCTCAATCGAGGAATTCGTCTGGCTCCAGAGGGACTTCCTCTTCCTGTCTGTGGACTGGAAACTCAGCAGAGTAACCTGGGGCAACTGTGGGGCTCCCCTCATGGGTTTCCTGCCTTTCAGGCACCACTGTCTTTTGTTGACTGAGGCCCAGTGTCTTGAAAACCATTGTTTCACAAAGTTTGCCTATATATGGGGGATATTAGGAACCAGGGTCCCTGTTACTACATCTCAGCTGGAAATAAAATCCCTAAAGTTGATTTTTTAATAATTGACTTATAATAAGAGGAAGGTTACTAATACTACATTATCCCTTTGGCTTTCAGATAGTCCCTGGGCTAACTTGGCACAGTAGGCGAGGGCGTATACATTACATATCCATTACAAAAGATAAGGGACATTTTACTTCTTGAGTGTTCCAACTTCAAGGTGCAAGATATGTGAGTGTGGCCATAAAACGTTTGAATACTGACTGACTAATCTTTCAGAACTCTGGGAGTTAAACTTGATGCAATATCAGTGAAGGTGTTCACAGTACACAGGACGATTACTGATGACAGCCCATTTAGGGTGCTAATGGAACAAATAATGATTCTGTAAGGTTTTAGAACAGATGGACGGTTATTTGTTTCTACAAAGTCGATGTTCAAGATAAGAGTAAATTAATTGTCTTCTAGCCAGGGAATTTTGTTTATGATGTGGGAAAAGTCATTCCTCATAAAGAGGAGTTGTCATGGACTTAGAGGACCAGGAAATTCGCAGGCCAAAAAATCACCTTCACAGATATTTTTTATTAATATTTTTTCAAGTTTGTTTGTTTGTTTGTTTGTTTGTTTAGAATGAGTAGGAGAGGGGCAGAGAGAGGAGAAGGGAGAGGACCCCAAGCAGGCTCCACACTCAGCATAGAGCTCGATGTGGGGCTCAATCCCACGAAATGGGGGATCATGACTTGGGCTGAAATTAAGAGTCAGGCGCTCAACTGAACTGAGCTACCCATACATCCCTTGTAGATATTTATCAAACAAAAAATAGTACTGTCTATCAACTACATGAATAGCAAACTGGTGGCTTATGTGTAGTATTTCTCCTGCCTGCAGAGCAGTTTTAAGAATCAGGAGATTTCACGTAAAAATCCAGGTTTTTTCACAATCCTCTTCCGGTTGTGCCTATGAGCTGCATAGCCTGTGTACTCCTTTGAGTTTGCAAGCCTTTCCTCAACACTTCATCCTTCTTAATCTTTTTCATTGAAATATCACCCTCATAAAGATAATGCCTAGAATATCATTGAGTAGTAAAAGTCTCGCATTGAAGTAGGATCGCTCTAAGAGGCACTTTAAAGTTATTGCTTCTGGTGATGGTTTAAAATAATGACCACGAAATCTTTGACATTACTCTCATTGAAAGAAGAGATTATGTTCTTTCTCCTTTTTTTCCCCCTCCTCTGGAATCTAGACAAGCTTATGACTCAACCGGAACTCACCAAGTGTGGCAGAAGTAACACTGTGTGACTTCCTAGTGACGGTAACAAAGGGACACGCACTTTCCATCTTGTTTGCTAAGTCATCCCCTTGAGGGGCCTAGCATTGCCATCCAGCGGTTCTACTACCCTGAGGCTGCCCTGAGGCTGCCCTATTGTGCGGAAGCCCAGGCCACATGGAGGAGAAGCCGCAGCTAACAGCTCCGACCGAGGACCCAACAAATGGCTGTCGTGAACTGCTAGATACGAGTGAAGATACTTCCAGGTGATTCCAGATTCCAGCCAGCATGTCCTCCTGAGCCATCACTCACTCCCAGCCAAGGCCTCAGGCCTGATAGGCCAGAGACATCCTCTTCCCTCTGGGACTTGCCTGGATTTTGACTCACAGAACGTGTAAACATGGGGGAAAATTGTTTCATAAGCTATGGGGTAGGTTTGTACACATCAATAGTAACTGAAACATAAGTATCTCAAAATCTGTCTGAAATAATTCTTATTATAGAACACAAATACACTGATTTGAACCTCTCTGTCTGTCAAACGGGGATGATAGTTTCTAGAAGATTGAAAGAATAAAAGCATGTAACAGGGGCGCCTGGGTGGCTCAGTTGGTTAAGTGTCCGACTTTGGCTCAGGTCACGATCTCACGGTTCTGTGAGTTCGAGCCCCGCTGTCAGGCTCTATGCTGACAGCTCAGAGCCTGGAGCCTGCTTTGGATTCTGTGTCTCCCTCTCTCTGTGCCCCTCCCCTGCATCTTTCTCTCTCAAAAATAAAATAAAACATTAAAAAAAAAAAAAGCATGTAACATACCAATCCCTACACTTGCATGCAATAATAGGTTCTTGCTTTTAAAAACAATTAAAACAAAAATAATTTTTGTTTTTGCTAGTGGCCTTGAAATAGCAATTTAGAAGGAATACTCAAAGTAAAATAATTTTATCTTGTGTCTGTTGGTATTTCTCGCCCCCGCTCCCCACCCCCCACCCCCCAATCCTAACTTCTTGCAACAAAATGGAACTAGTACCGGATAAATCATTTGCATTCCGGGTGAAGAATCTGATTAACGGAAGACATTACCCAACAGCAGCATTCTAGGAACTTTAGTGACAGAACGGAACACGATCGTTTCTATCCTTTAATCCAACTGTAACTGGGATTTGTAGGTTTTTCAGATAATGGAAAAAGTCAGTTGGCGCTGGGAATCACAAAACATCGGGTACCTTCGTCGCCTTAAACTTTTTGTTTTAACTAAACACATCCGCACCAACCCCCACGAATACATAGAGCCTTTATCGCTTTTTCTCCTGGGTCGAGGCCTTTTCTTTAGGTGTGGGCTCCCTAATTGGATTTCATATCGCCTTCCTCGCGTTAAACCATACCTGTGGAATACTGGCTATGATTTTTACCTCGATTTCTTTAGCGAGGAAAGAGAACTTTAATGGAGCTCAAGAACCAACTGAAGGCAGACTCCATTTATATTCTTGCAACCAAATTAAATAGACATTTTTAACGTCACTCATTACTTATTGATTCTTTTTGAAGCGTTTATTTGAGTTTTGAACACCCATTCTCTCTATGCACTTCTATCATACAGGTAGTTACACCTATGAATTAGTCACGGAAGCTTCCTCAAGTTCCTTATATCCTTGTATGTGTAGTGTAGTTAAATTCTACTTTCAGCTTAGAGATGGGCCTTTCGGGGTGTGCCACCTTGGCGTTGAGACTAAGTCATCAAGATTCTCTATCCCACCTCTCTTTTGGGAGATGCAAAGTTAAATTAGTCTAGAGAGCTCACCTCCATTCTGGATTCACTTCCCACCTCTAGTCTCTCATCAGAAAAGTATAAAAAAGCGGATCTCTTTATGGGTGTCGGAGGCCTTCCCTTGAAGAGGAAGCCACCAGAACAAATAAAAACTGGCGGGGTAGAGGGGCTTAAGTTTATTTATTTATTTTGAGGAAAGAGAGAGCATGAGCAGAGGAAGGGCAGAAAGAGTGGGAGAGAGAGGATCCCAAGCAGGCTCCGAGCTGTGAGCACAGAGCCTGATGTGGCTTCAACCCATGAACCGTGAGAACATGACCAGAGCCGAAACCAAAAGTTGGCTGCTTAACCGACCGAGCCGCCCAGGCACCAGACACCCCTCTTTAAATTGCCCTACCCCATTTTCAACACCCATTTCCCCAGTCTGGTGTTAGACTCTGAAAGGAAATGAACCCTTTCTGGGGAGCTGACAGAGAGGAAGCTCTGTCTCTTTTTCTCTCGCAGACACTGGGCTGACGGAGGCTTTGTCACAGTGTGGGGCACTGGGCTGAGGCTCTGTCACAGTGTCGGGGTGGCGTCCTGAGTGGAAGGTTTCCGACACAGGTACACGCTTTGACTTCCTCTTCCTGCCGGGTCACAAGCAGTTGGTGGCAGGCTCTGCTTCGGCCGGTGTCCACCCCTTCTCGTCCAGGTGACTGTTTTCAAGTGCTAGAGATCTGTTTGGACGCATGAAGGCACGCACTTGGGTGTTGCATAAAAGGTTAACTAACTTGTTGGAAATCCAGTTCTTAACTGCAGGGGTTACAATGACTCTGAGAACGAGATCGTCAACCATTGAGAAACACGGCCAAGAAGGCGTGTGTCCTCTCGACGAACATTTGACCACCTGCTCTCGGGCAAGCGCTGCTCCAGGTCCTGGAGAGACAGAGCGGTGAGCAAATCAGGTAAAAATTCCCCCCTTGGAGCCTACCTTCTCCTGAGGCAGGGAGAGAGATGATACCCAATACAGTAAATAAAATATAAGACATAGGAAAGCATGATAAATACTAACGAAGAAAGAAATCAGGGGGTACAGGAAATGGAGAGGAAGGGAGTTTGAAATAATAGATGGGGAAACCAGGGAACTCCTCATGATAAGGTGACATTCTAGGAAATACCCAAAGAAAGCAAACGACCAGGCCTTGTCTTGTGGAGGGATGTCCCAGACGAAGGGTGCAGCGAAGACAATAACCTTGAAATGACACATTCAAGGAGCAGCCAACGGGCCGCTGGGTTGGAATGAACTGCTTTTCCAAAGTTGCTGATTTTCTCATTTCCTCTGCATAGTGGAGAAGGCTTGACGTCTGACCTAACAGTTCCGTGCACTTGCCGGATCAGCAGGAACTCCGGGGAGCATTTGGAAAATCTAGGTGCTTGAATCCCTGTCCCAGCTATGCCGATGGAAGGGGTCTGGGGTGTCGGCCAAGCACCTGTCTTTGTACATAGCTTCTCAGATCGTGATCTGGGGATCAGTATCAAGAGCCAATCCATCATGATCTTCACTTTCACCTTGGCTCCAGCATCTGTGGGTCCCCTCTTCTGGGCAATGAAACATTGAGGCCAATATGATTAGTGTTGGATTCAGTGGTTTTTATCAGCGGGGAAAAGGCATACAGCACGGTGATGACAGGCTAACGTTTTTGTGTCTTGTGCTCAGGAATCGCAACGCCATGTGGGGTTTCCAGTGATTTCCGGTTCCACTATTGATTGGTGCTGTGTCCTGTTTTCCTTCCCTGAGACCTGGCCTTTGTCATCAGCGAGTTCTAGTTGCTCTGTTCCATGTCTCCCTGTATCCAAAGAAGGATTGAATAAGCTAACTGTAGGTAGGTAGGGATATAAATAGAATTCACCAGGACCTTGAATACAAGTTGAAATAATCTGTTTCTTGTGTTTTGCTCTTCTCTGCCTCGTGTTCCCTCATTTCTGCAAAGCAGAAAACATGGCCACCTCCAACTCTTAAGTTTTATACCTGAGAACTTCTGCCGTGAGTGGGGGTCTGATTTCTATTCTCTGAGTCTCGAGTCAAATGCATTCCCAGGAAGGAGACTCAGTGGCCTGTTCCTGGTCAGATGCCTCCTATAGAGTGGTTGGAACACGGCCAGTGTCAGGTGAGAACATGGTGGCTCTTCTGGTAGCCATCTGTGCCGACAGATAACAGTTCCCAGGAGAAAGATGGGGCGCGGTGCCTACGAATACTTCTTTAGATGATCCCTCAAGACCCGAAATTTGCCTTGGAACTTTTCTTTAGAAATTGATTTAGAACGAGGTGATGCAAAACCAAAGTCCCGAAACTTGGAAAAATGTCCCTACGAGATCTAATTCCTTATTACTGCTCTGCAATTCATCCCTGGACATCCTTCCTGTGCTCTTGCCACTCAGCCACCTTGGTGTCCCCAAGTAAGGTCTGGGGACCTTGATACCACTGCTTGGAAAAGTCTTGCCCCAGAAATCTGCATGGTTCCCTCCTTCACCTCCTCTGGATCTTTGCTGCAGTATCATTTTCTCAGGGAATCTTTCCCTGTACGCTCTCTTTAAAATTGTCCTCTCCCACCCAGAGCTCCCAGGATTCTCCAGTCATTTTATTCATAGAACTCATTACCATATGACATACTATGACTTACGAGTTTATTGTCTCTTTCGTTTGCTACCTTGTCAGCTCCATACAACCAGAGAGTTTTGTCTGCCTTGTTTACTTCCATATCCCCAGCACCTAGAACAGTGCCTGGCACATAGTAGGCACTCAATAAATAGTGAGCGATGGGGTACCTGAGTGACTCAGTTGGTTAAGCATCCGACTCTTGATTTCCGCTCAGGACATAATCTCACAGTTTTGTGAGTTCCAGCCCTGCATTCGTCTCTGTACTGCCGGCTTAAAATTCTCCCTCTCTCTCTGCCCTACCCCTCTCGTACTTTGACTGTCTCTCTTGAAATAAATAAATAAACTTAAAAAAAAAAAAACCATAGTGACCAGAAAAGTTCATGTACGTTTTCTTGGACATGCATAGTTATTCTTCAGGCATACTTTTCTATGACTGTCTATGACGAGGAAATCCCAGGTAGGGAGCATCACCTGAGCCTCCTTTGGGTTGAATCCAGCGATGATTCCAGAAAACAAACAAAAAGGCAGGCAGGCTGGTGTTGGCAAAGCAGCTGCTGAGCTGGGAAGGGGGCGGCATCTGTATTACTCAAACACAGCCGCCTCCCCGGGGAGAGGGCAACCCTGAGGCTCTGCAGGTCTTTTCAATATCTTGGATTAAATGAACTGTGAAATATTTGTTTTATTAGAAGAGCTCGGGTTTGTTTCTGAGGCCCTAAACTGTGTCTGTTCTGAGCAGCTGATATGTAGCAGAGTGGAGGGTGTGCCATGTTTAGGGAACTCGCAGGAAATTCTTCCTTCATTGGGAGCCCGTTTCCAGGGGCCCCTCTCATTCCTCCCTCCAGGACCAGCAATCGCCTTGTTGGGACAAAGCACAGGGGAAAGAAGCAGTCGCTGTTGGGGGAGGAATGCGGAGAGGAGCCTCATGTAGTAAGTACTAAGTCAGAGGAGCTTAGGAAATTCTTTTGCCTGAATGGCTACAGTCCATAGAATTTCAGACTGGGATGGGCGCATTAAATGAGGTCAGGGTTGGGGAGGGGGGCGGTTCTGGAAGAGTCAGTTCCTAAAACTAATAGGAATTAGAGAACTTTCATAGGACCTGAAAGAAAAGCCCCGCATGTGTCTAGAAGTGCGGAACACAGGTTCACAGCATTTCCTGCCAAGCGTGCTGCTCTTCAATCACATTTCTCACCTGTGTCCAGGAAAGCCGAGGGTCTCTAAGGTTGGTGAGGGAAGCCCTACTTTCTGAGTGGGGAATGAATGATAAAGCCCAAACCCCATGATGAGTTTCCATGGCGAATGGAGCGGGAGCCTTCGCCCTCTCAGCTGTGAACAGCGAGCTTGTTTCTGCCTGTAACAGATTTGTGGTTCATTTTTTTGTGTGCACCTGCGTGCATATATGTGTGTATTTGTGAATGGATGCATGCATATGCCTGGGTGTGCACATACAGGCATGTGTATGCGAACGTATGTGTGCAGTTGTGAGTGTGTTAAGTGCACAGGAGAAGTTTGGGAGTCCATCCTCTGCCGATGGTGAAGTGTTTAACTCTGGGGAGGGAAGAAACAATGGGGCAGGGCGAAAAAAAGGGGGCGGCGGGGTTTCATTTTTAGCTTGTTACAGTTTTAAGATTTCTACATTCTTTTTTGCTGCCAAGATGGATCCACGTATTATTTGCGTAGTTTTTTAAAAATTGCAAAAAATTATAATCGACAAATGATAGTTTGAATGATGTAATTAACCAAACAGAAATGGACTGATGTTTCCTGTTCTGCTCTGACTCCATTTCCTGCCCATTGCAAATGACTACAACGGTAGTGAATTGGAGGAGGTCTAATCACATCATGTAGGAATCGTTTGTTTCTCTAATGCCACTGACCTGCTTTCCTCATATTCGCTATTTTTTTCATGCTGTCCATTATACTTAGAATGCATCCTTCCGCAGTCCTTAGTGTCTTCAATTACCAAATTGTGTGCATCCTTTAAGACTTGATTAACTCACTGGCCCAAAGCTTTTTCCCATTTGTTCATCATCCATCTTATCCATCCATCCATCCATCCATCCATCCATCCATCCATTGATCCATCCAACATTTAGTGAATGCCTACTGAACGCCAAACATTGTGTGAAACTTCAGGTACTATAGATATCATTCTTGCTATCTTGAAGATAACCTTATAAAGAGGAGACCCAGAAATTTTTAATCGAGCGAACGAATGAATAAGGAATATAAAATTTTAAATTTTTGTAAATTGTAATGAAAGCTAACCAGAAAATAAACATGGTGCCTTGATGGAGAATGGTGAAACAATACCCAAATTAAATCGGGGGGTGGGGGGAGGTTGTCAAAGATGTTATTTATTCTAAGACATAAAAATTAAAAAAAAATGAGGGGTGCCTGGCTGGCTCAGCCAGGGGAGCGTGCGACTCCTGATCTCAGGGTTGTGAGTTTGAGCCCCACGTTGGGTGTAGAGATTACTTCAAAATAAAATCTGAAAAAAAATAACAAAGGAAAACCAGAGCCATGCTGACGGATGATAGAGGGGAAGTACAGGGATGTTTTCACACGGGAACAATCTATATGATCTCTTCTGCTGCTGAAATCCTTCGACCTTGGCATATCGTTCATTGTATTTGTCCTGCACATATTCATATTCTTTTCAAACATTTTGGGGGAGTGGCTTTAAATTGCTTGTCATGTAGTAGGGACTCAACAAACTGAACCAAGCTTCCGTGGATTCCAAAGAATGAAGAGGACATCCCCTCCCATGATCTCGAAGACATCTTAAATTTCACCAATACCCAGAGACGATTTTCAAAATGAGCTTTAGAACTGAATATTAAAATGTTTTTCCTTTTCCAGGGGGCTTCTCTGCCAGATCTGTACTCTGAACTAGGAAAACCAGCAGTATCTACAAACCCAATTTGATAACTTTGTCAAACTTCATTTAAAATCATTTAAAGTTCCCTTAACGGGGAGCGCTTTCTTCATTTTGTGTTTCCTGGGGACTGTGGTTCGTGCTCGTTTGCTTGTTTGTTTTGAGGAAAGAGAAAGTATGCTTTCGGTTGATAGGAGATTATTTTCTTTAATGTGGGATAATGAAGGACAGACTATATCCAGCCTCTCATCACCTCCTGTATCTCTGAATGGAGTTGGTGCTACTCTACCAACCTAATGAGTTGTCAGTCATTTTGATTTTTCCCCAGGGAGTGGCCTTGAGGCATGGTAGAGTTTTATTTTCTAAGCCAGAAACAAGAAAAGGTTTTTGCTTTCCCATTCTCTCAAGGATAGCATCTTCAAGATGAGACGCTAGAAAGTAACAGCTCCAATTCTGAAACATATGACGGTCAGAATAAATCGAAAATACCTTGACATCTCTAGAAAGTCATAGGACCTTAGAAATTATATCACTCCCCTACCCAGTGCAGGAATTTGTTTATAACAGCCCGTTACTGTTGGGGGCACCGGGGTGGCTCAGTCGGTTGAGCGTCTGACTTCGGTTCAGGTCACGATCTGTAGCTTGCAAGTTCAAGCCCCACATCAGGCTCGCTGCCCACTTTGGATTCTCTGTCCCCCTCACTCTGTCCCTGCCCTGCCTTCACTCTCTCTCTCTCAGAAATAAATAAAACATTAAAAAAAAAAATACAGCCCTGGGGCACCTGGGTGGCTCAGTTGGTTAAGTGTCTAACTTTGGCTCAGATCATGATCTCACAGTTCATGAGTTCAAGCCATGTGTCAGGCTCTGTGCTGACAGCTCAGAGCCTGGAGCCTGCTTCGGTTCTGTGTCTCCCTCTCTCTGCCCCTCCCCTGCTCACACTCTCTCTCTCTCCCTCAAAAATAAATAAACATTTTAAAAAATTATGAAAACACCAGCACTTTGTGACCATATATGTCTTACTTACCCTTGAATATTCCTCTTGATGAAGAAATTTAGTACCTTCTAAGAAAAACCATTTGAATTTTTAGTTATCTCTGGTTATTAGGGGTTACTTCTTCAGGCCAGTTTTAGCCCATAACCTTCAAGGAGCCAAAAATCGACATTTCTAACCTCCTCCAGTAATCCTAAGTGTGCTCACTGAAAGAGTAAAGCACATGTCTGATCTATCCATGGCCTATTAAAGACCAAACTGGGTTTTGAATCAGAAGATACAAGTTTTGGCCCCACAAATTAGTTGATCTTGGGCAAGTTTTTAATTTTGGTCTCAGTTCCCTCTCTCTCAAACATAGAGAGCCCCTCCCTCACCAAGTAATAGTGAGGCTTAAATAGGAAAATGTGTGTGGAAACGCCCAGCATATCTAACCTGTAGTAAGTCCTCAATAAATTGTTTTATCCTATTTTCTTTCCTCATTGATTACATGCCTGACGGCTACGGACACCTGTATAGATAAGAAATGCATCTGGCTACAAGTATATGACAGAAAATTTAGGTAACATTGGCTTTATCATGAAGACATTTATTATTTATTTAATAAGAAGCCCAATGATAGGCAGCCTTAGGTTAGGTCTGGTGGCTCACTGATCCCATCAAGGCCCCAGGCTCTATCTCTCTGCTCTACTATTCTTTGGGTTATTGGCGCTTTTTTGCATACTTTCTGCCCTATAGCCCTAATATGGCTGCCTCAGCCCCTGCCATCGTGAATGAATTCAAGGCAGGAAGAAACAGAGAGGAGTGAAAACGATAACTCTCTTTTCACTCCCTTTCCTTATCTCGGGAAGCAAAATAATGTTCCCTGAAGTCCCCCTGCAAACTTCTGCTTATCTTTCATTGGGAAGACTGGGTGAAATGGCCAGCCCTCGCTACAAGGGGAGCTGAGAAGGCAGTGTAGGCAAAAGGGAAGGAGGCTGGGAGCTATGCGTTAGCCAACGAACCACAAGTTGGTGCTGGCGCAGCTTTCGTGTCTCCCCAGAATGACCACTCTTGTAGGCTTATCACTCCCTGGGGCCTCAGCGGCTCCGAATATGATGTGTTTGCATACTCTCTTGCCTTGCTGGTCTCCTTGATTGGGTTAATCATGGTCATAACCAGGTAATGGCAGTACCCATTGGGGCTTGACTAAGGAGCGGAGTCATGATGAGTATTATGGACTACCAGAGAGAATTCACTGGGGGATTAGATCTTACAAAATGTGGAAGGAGCTGGAGAAATAAGGTCCAGAAATAGTTGTTGTAGAATCAGAGAAAAGTAACCAACCCGCTCTCCTGAGTCATGGGCACGCCGGGCGGGGGGGGGGGGGTGGCAGGGGAGGGGCGAGTCATAACCTGCAAGGACCTCTGGGGAAGCCAGGCATGTCTAGCTCTCAGAGCAGAGTCACAAAAGAGATCTGGTAAAAATAAAATCCGCTGGAAAGCTGTTGTCTCTGTGTCTAGCAGTGAGCCAGGGTCCCTGTGGGTCAGTCGGACCTGTGGTCAGGAAGCAGAACCGTGTGCAGGGGCAACTAGGACAGGCTAGAGACCCTTGGCGCCTCTTTTTCTGTCTCTTACTTCATCCAGCCGTGATGAATCTTGGAGTGATTTGAATGAGTTTAGTGTAGCTTGTCCAAACTCAGGATACACCTCGTACGGGGGAAGAGAATGGAACTAGAAGCCCTAAGGGGCTTTGACCATGATGAGGTTTTCATCGCAGTAAGAAGCACTTTTAGGGAGAGCAGGGTCTCTGAGGGTGCATCAGATAATGGAAATAGGGCCCAGACCAAAGGTTAGAAAAAACAGGGTTTGTGTGGGATATGAACGTAGGCTTATACAAATCCTGTAGAGGAAGACTGGGAGTAGAAGGAAGGACGAGAATGGAATATTGAAACAGAAACTGCATCCCCGATCGGGTCGCTACATGAGTGCTTCACACCCCTCCTGGTAATTTTTGTTCCACTTCTGTTTCAAAACCCCCCGACAGCCGCTTTTCCTTAAGTGTATTTTTCCTTTGGAATGAAATCTTTTATCTTTGCCTTGACTTGTATATCAGTAAATGTTTAGCAGTATGTTAACTGTTATCTTCTGTGTACGAGAGCACGAGATTGTTTAGTGTAATTAAATCATGGGATGTCGCCTCTGCCCATCTTAGCGCTGATATTCTTTTCATCTAGGTGATAAAAGCCAGACAGACATTAATCCACATCAAATTGTCTCATGATAACTTGAAAAATTATGAGAGAATGTTATCTAATCGTGAAAATAAGTTAACTTCCTCTTTTCCTATAAATAAGAGAGTGGTGTTTTTTTTTTTTTTCATTTACAAAGCAGACAGAAGACCAGTGAGTAGAGTCATTTTTCTATTCCATTATGGAGCACATATGATATATTTATTGTTTCTAAGATTTGTTCCTTAGGGCTGATTTGTCAAAAGGACAGCCTGACCTATGTCTTCCCTGCACAGCAAGCTGAACGTCAAACAAATGTCTCCTTCATTCCAAAGACACCATTCTCTTCTATTTAGGCAGAAGATGATGCTGGCTTCAGTTTGCAGCAGGAAATTGCTTGACTGGAGTACCTCCTGATGGCAAGCTTATTTCAGAGACCTTTGTAGAGGAGGTAAGTTTCGATGTCAGTGCTAGTTAAGGCGATAGTCCAACCCGATTTCCCATTATTCTTGTCCAAATGGGAACTTTCAAGGACTGGGATTTCCTTATAAAAATTGTAACTCTAGAAAAGTCACATTTAAAAAAAAAACAACCATCATGACTTAAGGCTGTCTACAAAAGCCAGCACAGTAAATTCCATATTGCTCTGGACTTGGGGAAATAAGCAGATGGAATATATTGGAAGGGTTGAGGGCACAGATGTCTTCTTGGCTTGGGTTCAGAGTTAAAGAAGAAGCCCATTTTGTAGCTGAGTCTGGGATAGGAAAGATCCAGATATGTGAGGTCTGAAAAATCAAGTGCACAAGGTTTAATGAACTGTTTTTCAAGTAATTAATACAATATTTAAGCAACAACGTCTCGTTTGGGAATGCACTCTTCCAACTGATTCAAACATGTGTTTTGAGTGGGAAAAGCTTTCCAATGGTAGTTGAGCTACAAAAGGTGTCCTTAGACCTTCTACTTACATTTGCCCCAAAGAAAACTCACCCTGTTGACTCTTCAAGCCCTTTGTTTATTACAAACATTGTCTCCATGATGTTCGATAAATTAGGAATGCATGTCCACTGTGTTGGCCTTTCCTTTAAAAGTCAAAAATTAAAATCAGCTGCTATTCTTAGGTTAGGGGCCATATTCTTAAAGGAGAAGCCATGGAAAATAATCGACTTCCATCATTTAGATTGTGTTTAAAAATGTATGCAGAGTTATTGTGGAGAAGGCAAGAAAATACAGACAAAAAGGAAAAGTTTCAATCACCAGAAATCTTATCAGAAAACAAAATTTAACGTTTAATTTTATCAAAATTTGAAAATAAAACTTTCCAATTATATATGGAGTCACCGTGTCTTCCTTTTCATATTTCTGTTGGTTTCTTCCAGCAATATTTTACAGAGGTTGTTGCTTGTCAATAAATACAGATATAAATTGCCAAGTGTAATGAATGCTTATATTTTATCTACTCTATAATTTCTGTGACCTAGCCACCATTTGTAGACACTGTGATTGTGTTTATCTATCTATCTATCATCTCTCTATTTTCAATAGCATAGCAATGACTATTCACATAGCTTTCTGTGTGCTTATCTGATTATTTCCTTGGGTTGAGTTCTCAGAAATAGAATCTCTGGATCAACCGATCTGCACAAGTTTCACTACTAAAGGGTACTGCCAAATTGCCTGCCAAAATTTCATACCCATTGTACTCTGTTCACCAGGGTATGAGAGTGTCTTTTCTCCATATGCTCCCAAACCCTGGGTAATATCAATTCGATTCCTCTTTGCCAATCCAAAAGGCTAAAACACGACAGCATCAATGCTTATTCTTCTTTTTGCATTTAAGATTATCACTGAGTTTGCACAACTTGTTGAGCATTAATTAGACTTTTGCATGGAACTTTATAAATTTTCAGACATGGGGGTGCCTGAGTGGCTCAGTTTGTTAAGCATATGACTTGGGCTCAAGTCACAATCTTGCAGTTCGTGGGTTCGAGCCCTGTATCAGGCTCTGTGCTGACAGCTCAGCACATTTATTCAAAAATGAATAAATGTTAAAAATTTTTTTAATTAAAAAAAATTTCAGACTATGAACGTCCATTTATTGTGTTTAAAGCGATTGTATCTAATATAGGCTGGAAGTTGGTATTTAGCCCTGCCAAGGATCAGTTGCTACTTTTCTCCACATGCAGCTATAAAATAGAAACAAGATTATAACCCAAGGATAGCAGGATTATTTTCTTCCATCATGTAATCAGAAAGAGGAGATTATGTGTTTGTTTGCTTTGAGGTTGGGTTTTTTGTTTATTTATTTTTTAAAAAATTTTTGACATTTATTTATTTTTGAGAGACATAGAGACAGAGCGTGAGCAGGGGAAGGGCAGAGAGAGAGGGAGACACAGAATCTGAAGCAGGCTCCAGGCTCCGAGCCGTCAGCACAGAGCCCGACGCGGGGCTCGAACTCACAGACCGTGAGATCATGACCTGAGTCGAAGTCGGCCGCCTAACCGACTGAGCCAGCCAGGCGCCCCTTATTTTTAAAATTTCTGTCGATTCATGTGGTCGGCAGCCTGTAAATGCCCTCCCTCCCCCACACCCAGTGACCCCCACTTCCTGGTATTCACATCTTGTGTAATCTGCCCTTGAATGTGAGCTGGATCTAGTGACCCACTTCCAACTAATAGAATACAGCAGGAGTGATGGCATGCCACTCTCGAGATTAGATGACCAAAGACTCCGGCTTCCATCTTGCTCAATCACTTTACACTCTCTCAGTGTCCAGCGCTCTCTCTCGGAGCCCTGGTGCCGGGGCAAGCAAGCTGCCATGTTGTGAGTAGCTCTAGGCAGAGGTCCCTGGAACAAGCAAAGGATGTCCCTAGCAACAACCAGCAAAGACGTGGGGCCTGCCTGATAGCCACTGGGTGAGCTTAGAAGAAGGTCCTGCCCTGGTCCAGCCTACAGAGGACAGCAACGCCAGCCTGTAACACCTGATGGCAGCCTCATCAGAGACTCTGAGGCAGAGACACCCAACCCAGCTGTGCCTGGATTTGTGAGCCTCAGAAACTCTGAGCAAATAAGTGTTCGTTTTCAGCCGCCAAGTCGAGGAGTAATTTGTTACGTAGCAATAGATACCTACTACAACTCCTGCGTTACTTTCCTGGCAGTTACTACCAGGTGTTGTGGGCTCTGCCTCCTGCTCCTGGCTCAGCCCACGCCACCCCTCTGTCATTGCTGACCGCCACCTGGAACTCTGGGAGCTCAGTGTCCTCGGCCTGGTGTAGCAAAGAAGGGACAGGAATACCTACCCTCCTGTATTCACCACGTCTTTTATTTTCTGTATTTGGATGCTTTAACATCTGGGGCCTTGCTGACCCTGGAAGGACTACCCAACCGACCACATGTGGTTAGTGACTTCCTAGAGACGGTAATCAGCTCTTGGGAGTGTGCTTTGCCCAGAGTCCACGTCCCCAGCCATTTCGTTTATTGGGATCTCACACTCCAGGCCACGATTTCCCTGCCCTAATCACCCCAGGGCCAGGTCCCAGACAACGAGAGCAGCCCCTGGACCCCAGAAATGATGCAGACTAGCCAATCCTAAACCTCTTTACTCAGCCTCACCCATGTCCCCCCTCAGAAACCACAATAAACACTCCTGTCCACAGTTTCCCCTCTCCCTCTGCCCCCAGACTGGCCCTGGCACCTCCCTACTTGCTCACCAGCCCCTCCTCAGTAGTGGGTCCCCCTCCTCTTAGAATCTGTGAGCATAACAAAATTAGCTTTTTTTTTTTTTTAACGATTATTTATTCATTTTGAGAGAGAGAGAAAGCGTGTATGAGGGAGGGAGGAGCAGAGGGACGGGGAGAGAGAGAATCCCAAACAGGCTCTGCACTGTCAGCATGGAGCCCGATGCAGGGCTCAGACCCACGAACTGTGAGATCATGACCTGAGCTGAGGTCAAGAGTCGGTTGTTTAACCAACTGAGCCATGAAGGCATTCCCACAAAATTAGTTTCTTCAACGGCAAAAGTCTTCTAATCTGTTGACCTTGTCAAACCTGAATAAGAGCCATACCTACATTAAATTTTTTAAAATGTTCTGTTAAGTGCATTTATTTTGAGAGAGACAGAGACATCGTGAGCTGAAGAGGGGGGCAAGAGAGAGGGAGAGAGACTCTCAAGCAGGCTCTACACTGTCAGCACAGAGCCTGTTGTGGGGCTCGAACTCATAAACCATGAGACTGTGATGAGCCGAGACCAAGAGTCAGTCGCTTAACTGACTGAGCCACTCAGGTGGCTTGCCTTATTCTCTGTACCACCTCCTTTCAATACTTTATTGAATGGTTTTCATAAATGAAAAACTCTAACTTGTTAACCTTAAAAATAGATACTGCCAGTTATTTACCAGCAAAAGGCGGCTTTATTTGAGAATGAAAGAGAATTGCAATCCAGGCGGCAAAACTGCAGGCAAGTCCAGGGGACAAAGGAGAGCCACACTTTTTTAAGGAGATAAGGGGTGAACTGGGAAGGAAGTTATGAACTAAAAGTCCGCTGGAGTCCACTGGGTGTTCGAAAAGTGGTGGCTTTTGTGGTGGGCGGAGGGGATGAAGGAAGCAGGGGAGTAGTATCCACAGGCAAGGTCAAGTCCCTGTAAGGTCAAGTCCATCTCTGCTTCTTGGGTCTGCAATTGACTGCAGATGGTAGGGTGCGAGAGCTCCCCCTGCAGAGACCTCCCGACTCCTTGTTAGTGACGTTTCCCATTACCAATGTTGGCAACTACAGGCCAGCCAGGGCAAACACTCACAGTAGCTACAAACTCAATAAGAAAGACACTTTAGTAAGGGCACTTGATTGGTGCAGATTTCCTGCCTACTAATATGCAGATCTTCAGCAAGTCCTCCTTTGTTTATGGCAACATCCAGAGGCTGCATTCAACGGGGCTCATTAGCGAAAAGGTTGTTCCATGATGGTTACTTTCCTTACACAAAGACTGAGCTAAAGGGCTGATAGTGTTACTTTTACAAATCGAATTATTTGCTGTGCACTTCCTTCTCATCTCCAGACTGCCCCCCCCCCTCCCCGCCGTAGGTAAGAGGTGAGAAAGAGTTCAGGTTTCCTATTATTTTAGTGAGAAGTCTAGACCCGGTGGTCCTTCCAGGTCTCATTTAGCCCTTAAAGTTGTTGGTTTGTGGATTAGTTGTGCCCGTGATAGAATGAAGGTCATGGATACTATCGTTTACTCATTTGTCATTAAGTTGTTTGTGTCTTTGTTTCCCTTCTGAAGAAACAGCATGCCACCTTGCATAATCATGCCTCAAATCCTTTTTTTGAAAAGAGCGGGAATACATTTGAGCATATTTCACATAGAGCGTGCTCCGGATTCCCCGTACATGTGTTTTCCTGAGCAGGACATCATCTTTTGTCTAGAAGCAGAATCGACGTGGAAGTTGCTCTAGAAGGAAAGGAAAAGTGAAAGGCTGTGCCTTCCTAAGGCACAATCAAATTTTGTCACAATTTGTGTTCAGTAAGCCTATTCGTCAATATTGCGTTGTCTCTAAAGACGCTTGCATCCTTATACTTGTCTTAGGTTGAACTAAACAGCATGTAATTTACTAAATCGCTAAACCATGGGAAAGAAAAGAGAAATATTTCTTTCTCTTTGTTCCCCATCTCAGCTGCGAGGCGCCAGGAATTGTGTTTCAGGACCATCGATCTTTTCCGACTCTAGAAGTGCTTTAGAAAAATTAAGATATTCTGAGAGGTTATAGTCTGATTCTTTTTTCTTTCTTTCCTTTTTTTTTAAGACTCTTCTCTTTGTCTCATGATCTGTCTCTTAAATAACGCTCTCACTCTGTTGAGGAAGAGAATGAACGGCCGTGTGCGTGCTGACTGGCAAACACGCGTCCATGGGATAGTAGCAGGGCTTCTGTAACCAAGAGAAGTTTACGCAACATGGGATTGTTGAGGGAGTCACGGCAGTTCAGAGATTGACCTTGAAGTTAAAAAAAAAAAAAAAAAGTGAATTGAGCCACTGGAGCAAGTACAAAGCCAGCTTTGGTGCTAAATGTAAATTGTTAAAAATGGTATGGAATAACATCTGCTTCCTAGTATGCCTTAATCAGCACTGTGAAAAATGAAAATTTAACAATCTACTATAGTGGCGTCTAAGTGAAGGGTAAACAAAGGATGAAAGAGTTTCTTGCATGGTTTGTAACTGATGCCATGAAAAATGTCAAGAACCATCTGCCTCAAACTTCTCCAAACTGTCATCAAGTATTCTAATCCAGTCAAACGAGATACAACTAGAACAACCTATGGAACTTGCTGAAGGCTTATCAAAAGAGTGGTAAATAAAGAAGAAAAAAACCTATCAACTGTGTAGCCGCAGATTGCAGCCAGCTTGCCTGTGGCTTTGAAATTCAATCCCGTTTCTCTAGTCTGACAAACTGTACTAAACAGCAAAATGGATTTTTATTGCTCTCAGCCATTTCGCGTTAGTTGCTATCAGGAGAGGAATACACAGTGTCCTAATGGAATCAGAATCGTGGTTTAAAAAAACAACTTTTTTTTTTTTTTTTTAAAGTAGGCTCCATGCCCAGCGGGGAGCCCCACGGTGGAGTCCTGCGCGGGGCTTGAACTCAGGACCCTGAGCTCAAGAGTCGGAGGCTTAACTGGCTGAGCCACGCAGGTGCCCTAATTTTTTTTTTTAATGCAAAGTCTGGTTTGGACCCACCACTCATACTCACCTGTGAGTAGGTACAGAGAAGCTAAGTATTGTGTTTCTGGCAGGAAGAGATCACTCACCCATGTAGGGCCTAAGACCCCACACATTTTTTCCTAATTGGAGTCTCTTCTTGCTACTTACTAAATGGAATTTTCATAATCTACTCATTAAGAGTAGAGAGTTTGGAAGCATACCTGTGGGGTTTAAATCCCAGCTCTATCACTTACTGGCCGAGTAATCCTAGGCAAGTTGCTTCACTTGTCTGAACTTCCTGTTGTCATCTGGAAGACCGAGATAATTATATTGACCTAGATTATAGGTACACATGAGTTTGTGCTTATGAAGTTCCTGAAACACTGAAGCCAATTATGGCAGACAGGTAATGTTCACTAAGCTCCCTTCGGTTTCCCAGCTTCCTCTGCATTTGGGTGGGGACCAAGTCACTAGTTCCGGCCAATGGATGGTTAGGGAAGCCATGCGTGTCATTTCTGAGCCAAGGTATCCAACTGTCTGTGTGCCTCCTCCTCCATCTTTCTCCTTCCCTGCCAAGGCGACCTTGGAATCCGATGTTTCCAGAGAGAATAGTTACAAGATGGCCACTGGTCCCACGCTGGACTCCCCATGAGAAAGAAAAATGTCTTTGTTGCATTTAAGTGCTGACATTCTGTGTTATTTTGTTATGGCGCGTGGCAGAGCTAGGCCTAATATATAAACCACTAAGTGTTGGCGTTTATAATTATATATATATCTACTTTGCTATAAACAGATACATGATAACTATGTATTTAAATGGCTCTTTAGAATTTTACTCCTATTTGAGAGTATATTAAATATACTCTTCCGACTGTTGTGTTCCCTTCTTCAGCAGTTTTGACTGAATAGGAAAAGAAACTGAGGGCAAGAAAGATGCTGATATAAATAACCATAGAACAAGGCAAAGTGTTGTGGGCCCAGCACGCTTCCGCTGCGCCGCTCTGCTCTCGAGGCAAAATGTTAAAGCCACAGGATAGTTTTACAAAAGGACCTCTCAGAAGTTAGATAAGGAGATGCCTTATGGCGGAGACGTTCTGGAAAAAACCGTCATGGGTATGGAGTCCCTCTGGCTTAACCTCAAAAGACAGGTAGTAGTGAAACAGGTGGGCGTTGGGGTGTGTGGGCATTCCTTGCTCCACCTCCCCAAGATGGAGAATAGCGTGTCAGTCTTTCGCACAAAAAGAAAAAATAGAAACGGCCTTTATACATATGAAAAGGTCTTCACTCCCACTAATGAGAAAATAATCACATCAAAATGAATCAAAATTCGAAGCAGCAGCAGAGAGTATATTTCCACTCGTCAGATTGGCCAAACCAAGATGATTGATAATATCTAATGTAGGCCCAAGAGTGGGGAATGGAGGTCTCATTGACCCCTAGTGGAAGTTAACCTGCTACATTCCTGAGGATTTCGACATTAAATATCAAAAGCCTTAAAACTGTGCCTGTGTTTCACCCAGTGATTTCATCTATGATATTCACCTATGATATTTATCACACAAAAAAAGCTTAAATGGTAAGAACAGATGAGATTGGGCACGTTCAGGGTGGTATGCCTGTAGACTTAACTAGTAAAAACGGACAAAACAACCCACAGCAAGAAACAACCCAAACATCCATCAGGGATTGATAAATGAAAGTGGATTGATAAAAAATATATACAATACATATTACATTAATAAAAATGATATATATAAACATACTGACAAAGAGCCATAGTATATAGTTAGATAAAGGATATTTTAAATCATTATGAACTATACGATGTTACTTATGTCATTATTAAATTATATATTGTCTGTTCTGTTTTTATTTGTGTTTATTTATTTATTTTCAGGGTTTTTTTAATGTTTATTTTTTTTTTGAAGGAGAGAGAGAGAGAGAGAAAGTCAGAGTGCGCGAGCAGGAGAGGGGTAGAGGGAGGGGGAGACACGGAATCAGAAGCAGGCTCCAGGCTCTGAGCTGTCAGCACGAAGCCTGACGCAGGGCTCAAACCCAAGAACTGTGAGATCATGACCAGAGCCGAAGTTGGATGCTTAACCAACTGAGCCACCCAGGCGCCCCTGATTTTCTTGATTTTGATTTTGATTTATTTTTTTCTATGTTCTAGTTTTAGAATTTAGAATTATAATATATAGAATTATATGTCTATTTATATTTGCATGCATACTATATTACATATATATATTTATTTGGACCTCAGTTAGATTTAGATTGACATATACATGCATATCATTTCCAATTTTTTATGTATCCAAATTTTAACAGATTATACTTGGGTGGTTTTAGGTGGTAGGGTTACAAATGACATTTATTTTTACTCTTATTTTCTGAATTCTTTCCCGTGCATCTGTTACCTTTCTAATAAGAAGAAAGCTATTTCCAGAAGAAGAAGAATAGGAGGAGGAGGAAGAGAAGGAGGAGAAAGAGGAGGTGGAGGAGGAAGGGGAGGGGGAGAAGGAGAGCTTTGCGAATGGCCTTCAAGTTTAAACTTTGATAAGGGGTTCTTCTAAAGGCCTTACTCTACGTGTAATGGACACAATTTCTTCCAGCCTGGTTGTATCTACTTTTTGTATAAAGCAGGTGAGCAGCAGCACGAAACAGGCTTTTCCTGCTTATGCAAACCATTTTGCATTGAAAAACACTGCCTACCAACATAGTATTTATCTACTTAGTATTACCTGCCATTTCTCTAGAAGTAATTGTACCTCTAATTGGTTTGACATGCCATAAAAGAAAAGAGATGGGTTAATAGTTTAAGAGCTAGAAGACTAGAAATCTCTTGCCTTGTACCATCAGGGCAGAGAATTCTTCGTTTTGTTTCATTTACAGTAACAACAACTATTTGATGCTTCTGAGCCGAGGACTTACTGTGCTGTGTCTCATCCTCACTGAAATCCGGGGAGATCAGTTCAAGTATTGTGTCGATTTTATAGATGAAGAAACTGAATTCAAGTAACTGAGGTTCTGTAGCTTAAAAAGTGGCAGAGTCATTGTTTTGCTTGATAATTGAGGGGCGATTAGATTCCAGGTGGTGGAACAGCTTGATGAACGGAAAGGGATCGGATTAGGGATTAGACGAGCTAGATCATATCGCCGCTAATTCTTGGTTAATTTCGTCCCCTCGGGCCAGAGGGGAAATACGTCGAAAGAACGCATGTATGTTTACACAACCATTCACAGGAGAGTAAAGGGATAAAATCTACATATCTATATATCCGAATCTAGATCTGTACCAACAGAGAAAAAGAATGGGACAGGAGAGTCCACACAGGAGCGACGTCGAGGCATTTTTGAAAGACCGAAAGCAGAACAGGGGCACCTGGGTGGCTCCGTCGGTTAAGCGTCTGACTCTGGCTCAGGTCATGATCTCGATCTCGCGGTCTGTGAGTTTGAGCCCGTGCTCAGGCTCTGTGCTGACAGCTCAGAGCCTGGAGCCTGCTTCGGATTCTGTGTCTCCCCCTCTCTCTGCACCTCCCCTGCTCACACTCTCTCTCTCTTTCAAAAATAAATAAATATTCAAA
Organism: Paguma larvata; assembly: GCA_030068075.1. Taxonomy (NCBI): domain Eukaryota; kingdom Metazoa; phylum Chordata; class Mammalia; order Carnivora; family Viverridae; genus Paguma; species Paguma larvata. The sequence goes on along the minus strand of CM057841.1, from coordinate 30,136,841 downwards.
AACATTAGACTGAAAGCAGAACAAAGAGTAATGATTAACCTAGCAGAGCACAGAGAATTGAAACCTAAGTGCTCGCAAGATCAGGAGATGACACGAAGATATTTTCTCCAGAGGCTCATGTCAAGGTTCAGAGGTGGAAGGCATCCCAAAGAATATATATTTATCTATTTAGCTGTTGTTCTCTGAATAGTTTAATCTGTGTTGTAGAATTCTTTCCTTCCGGTGCCTCACTTTATGGCTGTTTCCTGTGGCTTGCTTTTCCTTTTTGTTTCAAATGTAAAAGTTCTGAGGGCTTTTAAATTGCGAAAGTATCATATTCCTATCGCAAGAATTTCAAATAATACAGCAACATAGAAAGTAATAAAAAGAAAGTCTTTCACACCTCCATATGATTCTCTTGCTGTGCCACCCAATCTGGTATTCACCAGCTACATGTTGACATTTACATTTATTTAATTAAAATGAAGTAGAATGAAAATCCGGTTCCTCCGTTGCACTAGCCGTATTTGAAGTACTCAACTGTCATGTGTGGTTCGCGGCTACTATATTCCACAATGCAGAGCGAGCACATTTCTATTGTCATAGAAAGTATTTTGGACACTACCGCTCTAGAGGTGTTCACTGTTGACAGTTGACTGTACAAATTTTCAATCATTTTTCAGTTGCACTTAGAAGTAAGAATGTGTCATCCTGCATGTTCTCGTGGTTTTACCCAAATAGCCCGGCTGCTTCCGAGGAAAAGCAGCGCTGCCTTGTCCTCCCCTTCTCTATGCGAGTGCAATTTCCCCGAAGCACCTACTTAAAAAAAATTGAAATCAAATTATAGTGTATGCATTGTAACAAACGAAATAGTGCAGAAGCACAAGAAAAGCACCCTCACCACCTCCAGTTCTGTATGATAGAGGCAACATCCATTTAATGTTTCTGGTTTTGGTGGGTTTTTTTGTTTGTTTTTTGGGGGGGGACTATTTCCATAGCTTAGTTTCTTAATTTATCACTCAGTCAATATCTATTAACTTTCTTTTTTTTTAATGTTTCTTTATTTTTGAGAGAGACAGAGACAGAGCGCAAGCAGGAGAGGGGCAGAGAGAGAGAGGCACAGAATCGGAAGCAGGCTCCAGCTCTGAGCTGTCAACACAGAGCCCCGTGCGGGGCTCGAACCCACGAACTGTGAGATCATGACCTGAACCCAAGTCAGACGCTTAACAAATTGAGCCACTCAGGCGCCCCTCTGTTAACTTTCAATGTGGAAGATGTGGAGTAGGCTCACCCCTCTCGACCACTCCCCTTTATTTCCTCCTCCCAGTGTTTGAAGTTTATATTATTACGTTCTATTGGTTGCCTCTCTAACTCTAGGTAACATTACTTAACTTGCCTTGTAAAACTGCATTATCAACTCCTCAATCCTCCTCTCCATTCCTCCCTCCCAGTTCCAGATCCCCCTCTCTGCTGCCCCGCCTTCAGCCGCACACCATTTATTCTGTCTATCCACCAAAGCACCTTTGCTATGCTTTCTCCTTCAGTCGACTCTCAAAGCCCGAAGTCAATTAGCAACATTCATTTAAAATAAAACATGTGGCTTGAACCAAATTCACTCTAAAGTTCCTAATTTGGATATTCTACAATTTACTTGGGTAGATTTAATGTTAGATTATACGATATACATCCGACTCACACCAGCAACAGAGTCTTCCAGTGTGTGCGTGTGTGCGTGTGTGTGCGTGGGCGCGCGCAAGCGCACACAGGTGCACCTGTTTTCGAACGGGCAAAACTTCTTCCTCTAACCACGTCGGGTGGGACGCGCATTTTAGGGGCTTTGGGGGGTCCCTGGGAGACAAGCTACAGTACTGGGATTCTGATCCCTTTGATCGTATACAGGCTTCGTATCCTAGATCTTTATTCAGACACTCTCTGTCTGGCATGGCCTGGGGGCTGCGGATACCGCTTAGCTTTCTCATCTTCCAGAGTGTAAAAGAGTCCTTCCGCTGGGGTAGACGCACATGACCTGGGAGGTATGGAGAGCAAAATTTCAATCCCAGAGATCTATGCAAATGCATGGAGACATCTATATTATACAGTCCATGAGATTGACACAAGTTATTTATAATTTCAATGACAATATTGGATTGCCTTTAATATGCACTAGTTGAAAGGGGGAACTAACCAAAAGCTAATATTGGAGCTTGCTCTCCGGCTGCTGGGAGGCCCCCAAGAATCTCATTGGTAATCTCTTTTGAAGATCGGTTCTCCTATGTCCATTACACCAAGATTAAATTAGTTTGTGGGAGCTGCCTTTAGCATTGGCACTATTACATTATGCATGATTCCTGACTGCACATCTCATGAACAAACTACACTGAGCTCCATTAGTGAATTTTTAGGGCCGTGCTTAACTTGGAAATGGATTGATTCTGTGTAGGTTAATGTATAGCCGTGATGCTGCTGTGTCCTTAAAAATACCCTCTTACATCTGATATCAATAGGGAAGAGCTCTCGGGGGATTAGGGCTCATTTTAAAAGGATAAATTATGTAGATTGTATGATTAGAGAGCAGGAGACCCTATCACAGTATATTGTATATCAGGAAAAATACCAGTCCCCTCCTCCACACGTTGGTGAGGTCAGTATGTTTCCGTGTGTTTCCTGCCAGGAACGTACCACGTAGGTAAAACGATATTCCCAGGACCATTCAGCAAGTCAGGACAGAGCCAGAAATTGAACTCTTGTCTTTTAAATTCTGGTTGTGACAATCAGAAGATGGAGTTTTGGGGGACCTTAAACCATCGTTCCCACTAGAGGGCCACACCCATTTTTCTGTCCTTTCTAGAGCCACGTTGGGATGGTGTCGGTGTTGATATATATTTGCTGAATTAAACTAAATGGAATTCAGCTTCCTCATTTTATAGGGAAGGTGGTTGGGACACAATGTCAATATTTAGTGAAAGAGTACTTTTCCTAAAGTGTACCCGAGGCCAGGCACCAAGTTTGGTCAGCCATCGTCTCTGGCCTGCAGGAGCTGTGAGCTCAGGTGGGGGAGGGAGCAGAGCGGCCACAAGCAACGGCCCTGGAATGTGGGAGAATGCAGCGGGTGTGCCGGGAATACATAGGAGGGGCCCGCAGCTGCTTTGGGGTGATGATGGCCATGCTTAGTCAGGCCGATGAGTTGGTGGAAGGCATCCCGGCAGGACGGGCGGGAGCAGAGGCACAAAGAGGAAACCGTGCGGAAATGGGCAGGAGTCTGTAAGCCACAGTGGAAAGTGGGGAGAGAAATCCGCAGAGGTAGGTAGGTAACAGATGGTCGGGGAGGAAGCTCCCTGCTTAGGGGCCTGCTTTGTCCAGAGACGTCTGCTCCTCAGCGCCAGACGCAGGACTCAGACTCACTTCTCTGGATTCCCGGAATCGTGCCAACGATTTGGCATTTGTGACCTGTGTCACTTCTAGAAATCTTTTCCTCCCGCCTCCGTCCTGGGGTCTCTCTTCGGCTGCCCCTACTGAGAGAACTTCTGCCCCAGACCTTGCTTTTGCTTTTTAATGTTTCTATTTTTTTTAATGTTTATTTATTGAGAGAGAGAGAGAGAGAGAGAGCGCATACATGCAATGGGGGGGGGCAGAGAGAGAGTGAGGGAGAGAGAGAGAGAATCCCAAGCAGATTCTCACATTCTCCCGATGTGAGGCCTTTTTATCAGTATTCCTTAATTAGAAAAGTAAGACCTTTTAGCTTTTTTTTTTGAAAGGGCTGAAGGTTATTATAAAGAGAAAACCAAAAATTTCCCTCTTGTTTGGTTTTCCAAATTCAAACTGCTAACGGTTTCCTAGGTATTGTTCCAGACATACCGTATGTGTATAAGTGGGGCATACCCATGGGATCAGGCAATACACGCGGCTCCGTAACTTGCTTTATTTCATTTGATAGTAAACCTCATATATGTTTCAGTGACTGCGTAGTTCTGCCTCAGTTTTTCAAAAATTGCTGCATACTATTCCATGGCCCTAATTCATTCAACCGGGACCCTGTTGTTGAGCACTTGACTGTTTGAGCTTTCACCTTTCCCCTTTTTTAAAAAAAAATTTTTTATGTTTATTCATTTTTGAGAAAGAGAGAGACAGCATGAGCAGGGGAAGGGCAGAGAAAGAGAGAGAGGGAGACACAGAATCCAAAGCAGGCTCCAGGCTCCGAGCTGGCAGCACAGAGCCTGACATGGGGCTCAAACTCATGAGCAATGAGGTCATGACCTGAGCCAAAGTCGGATGCTTACCTGACTGAGCCGCCCAGGTGCCCCATCCTTTCCCTTTTTATATATACAGTCACACACACAGGTATTATATATATATATGTATTGTCTATATATGTACCATACATCTATTATTATACATATATACTACATACCTACATATATAAGTATGTATATATACACATAGTATATAGGTATATATGTTCGTATAGTATAAAGGTACATATCTCTATATAAGTGTGTAGTATATAAACAATACATACCATGTATAGTACAAATACGTGGTAGGAAAAGTATGAAACATGGATAAGATATACTCAGGAGTCATGAGAATGGTTGTCTCCATAGAAGGAATGGGGAGGAAAACATAAGTGATTTGATGTTTATCTATAATGTTTTATATATATATATATATATATATATATACACACACATATATATATATATAATATGTAAATAGATATATATAAGGCAAATTCATTGCCTTATCTATTATAGGATTATTACATTATCCTATGTGCTATCCTTTCTGTATCTTTCGGTTCTCCAGATTTATTTATAAAATATACACACATACACAGCAGGCTGACATATTTATCCTTCGATACGCATTATATTATTTCCTGCAGGCATACTCTTGAAGAAACTGTCCCCGAGATCACAAGAGAAGCCCCCGTGACAGTCATCTCGGGAGTAATAGAGAGCTCTGAGTGTCTAGCTTGTTATACACCATAAGACCAATGAGAAGCAAGAGACAGGGGGAAGTCAGACAATTTCCCCCTCTTTCCCCTGTTCTGGGGTGCTTCTTTGGAGCTCTTCTGGAAAAGCCCAGCGTGCCAAGCAAATTTACTCACGGAGGGGCCTCCCCGTGTTCCCTGGTGGCTCAGTGTGAAGTGGGGGCCGGGCCCATACCCTCTCCAATGTTTTGCATTATTTCCTTTCCTCGCCTCCACCACTGATGAGGGAGCGTAAGGCAAGCTGAGGGCCAAGCACGAGCTAACAGCACCCCCCCCCCCTTTCCAGGTGTGATATGTGTGATATTCCTCAGGCACTCCCGGCTGCCCAAGAACAGGAGAAAGGACAGAAAACAAATGGCTAACTGACAGAGAGCACAGTCATGCAGGACATAAGTCTCCATCAGTTTACAAATATCTTAGTAAATTACAAGAAAAAAGGAGTCTTCTTATCCATAGTCTATCTCGAGAAACCTATCACTTAGTTTCCTGGAGCCCTAGTATCGCCCTCCCCTCCGTAGTGATGTGGGGAGCACAGGCAAGAAGGAAACGTAGATAAAATTAAATTTCTTTATGACCTACAACCCATTAACAAATACCTGAAGCGCACGGAGAATAGAACATTTCTCCAGGAACCCCCTGTTGTCCTAATGTTAATGCTTCACTCGAGGGAAAACACCCTTAGCTTGACAATAGCTAGGCCTCAAGTATCTTAAGAGTCCTCTTTAACATATCAAAGTCGCTCTGGAGGCCTTCCTTTTGCCTGTACCTCCCCTAACTCCACAGTATATAACCAGTCTCTCTTCCCAACCCCAGTGCAGCTCTTTCTGCCTGCAGGTCCTGTCCCTGTGCTTTAGTAAAAATACCTTTTTGGCACCAAAGATGACTCAAGAATTCTTTGTTGGCCGTGAGCTCTGAACCCCCACCGTTCCAAAACCCCATCACTGCTGCGGGCTTGCACCACCCAAATCAAATATCGAATCCTTGATATTTAATAAAAGATCAAATCTTTGCCTCGCCTCTGCTTGCCAGAGGACTTGGCACAGCCTCATGGCCCACGGGTTGGTTAGGACGCAGAGGTCACGGGAGGCCCTGTAAATGTTGGCCTGATGTGGTTCTAGAATCAGATGACGTGGTTTAGTCAAACGCCGATGGAGTCGTGCTGTCAGGCGTCCCGGCTTCGACCTTGGCTCGAGTTCTCGTTAACTGTGTGACCTCACTCGGAGGTCTCATGGAAATCATATGACCTGCCTTCCTTATCTTGAAATGCCATCATCGGGATCCGGAGAGATAAGGTTGGAGAAAGTGACGTGTAAGCCACCAGGTAGCCACACACGCACAGTAATTATCCCTGTGAACCAAGAATCTGGTCCAATGGACTCCGATGCTTTTCGTGCTGTCAAAACACCAACGTTAAAAATTACTTATAAAATTGTGAAAACCTCAAGCAGGTTGTGTGCGTTATTTTGTTTTTAGAGAAATAGTAGCCTCCCGGAACCGGGGTCGTTCATCTATGACCCGCGGGGCAAATTCTGAGGGAAGTCTTTATTTTTGTAAATAAGGTTTCCCCGGAACTCAGCCTCACCCAGCCCTTCCCATCCCTGAAGCTGCCTTCACACTACAGAGGCAGAATTGAGTATTCGCGGCCGTCACATAGACTGTCTGGCCTGCAAAGCCTAACATATTTACTATTTGGCCCTTTATAGAAAAAGTTTGCTGATGCCTGCGATGGAGGAAACGCTCGAGGCCTCGTTCCTTCCAGCTCACACTGGGCGTCTGAGCTGTGGTCTTTAATCTGCGTTTATTTCAGGAGGATCGTCACCGGGGTCCGGAAGGAAATATTACCATTTTGATTTCTTACGTAGTTTTTTCTTTTTCCATTCCCATTTTAGTATATGTTTTAGGAAGTACAAAACGATCAGCATGATTGAACACGTACGTAATTTGCAAAGAAGTACACGCAAATAATTACATTCGGGGCGAAGAGGCAAGAGTATTTATAAAGGGCAAGTTCCTGAGATCTAGCCAGGTTCCCGCACACAGATGTGGTTACGTTGCCCGAACTCCTATGCGGTGCTTCGTTATCCGGATATGCCACGGTGTAGGTATTAATGCACCTAGGGTCAGTATTTGGGCTGCTGCCAGTTTGTACTGCAACAAACAATGATGCGGTGAACACGTATGACTTGCTTTCCTCCAGACCCATGACTTTTTGAAGCCTGAGGATGGGAGCTTATTCTGACCTTGACCGGGTTTGAGAACCTCCGAGAGCCAGTAAGATCCAGACCCAGACACAATGGGGCCATGGCTCGGTTATTCTGGGCTGACTACAGATGTGCTTTATCTGCCTTGATGACAAATGAATTACACCGAAAATTTCCATCAGTTTCAGAAGACAGAGGGGAAAAGAAGGTCTCAGAGGCTCTGCTAACTTAGGAATCTATAGAAGAAAAACACACCGATCTGAGGCGCCTCGGATCAGTGTCCTACTTCTCACCTGTCCTCAGTTGTTCTCTGACACCTGTCAGGGCTCTCTCCCTGGTGCTTCGGAGGTTGACCCCGCCTTACCCCTCCCCCACCCACGCTGGCTGACTTCTACTCCTTTAATTAGACAGCGCCTCTTCCTGCCTCTGGTACCTTTGATTCTATGCAGAATCCTGGAAGCTCTGCGAACCTGTACTCTGATCTGAATTATTAACGCAGGTCAGTATTTGTGCACTTAGAAGCAAGATTTTTTTTTTTCAACCATCCCTGCAGGATGAAAAAGGAAGTTTTTTTCAACCACCAGTTACCTGCATGGATAGCCTTTTTATCCCTCTATACTTCTGGTTTTTTTGGTTTTTGTTTTTTTGCAGTTTCTCCATTCCTTTGCCTTTCTCTCTCTCTCCCTCCTCCTCTCTCTCTCCCTCATTCTCTCTCTCTTCCTTCTTCCTTCCTTCCCTTTTTCTCCTTCCCTCTCCTTCCCTTTTTTTTCCTTCTCTAGCACTCTCTTTCTCCCTCCGTCTCTCTGTCTATCTCTTTTAACACCATTTACTTGGCTGTGAGTCAGGGAGCATTCTATGGACTGTGGAAATATACATGTTCCTTTTTTTTCTGCTTCTTTTTGTTTGAATTTTAAGTTGACATGACCAAAATCCTGTTTCCTCTTGGTACCAAACATGAAACACTGGTTTGATCTCCAGGACCAATGTTTTAGCTACGAGGAAACTATAAGCTTTGTAAGGGCTTGTTTCAGTCACCATTGAACCTCACACCTAGAATATAGTAGATGCCCAATAACATTCATTGAGTGAAAGAATGAGTGAGTAAACAATCAAATAATGAGGTGGGAGGTAGGTATGATGGGCCATTCAGAATCAGTATGCAAGAGGAGAGTCCTAAGGTAGAGAGAGATTCATCAACCATAAAATTTGGGCACTGAAGTGTAGAGAGATTGGGGGACCATCCATCACTGTTCAGATTACATCTTTGATATTGTTTAGTTGCTAAAGAAATGGGACAATTATTCCGCACGATATTTACTCTAGAATTAAACTGACAATAAGAAAACTTATCTTGAGCTTTTGATTCAGAACACTGAAGTTAGAGTCTTATATTCCCCCATTTACTATGAGTCTTTAGACTTGGTGCTTCAGTTTGTTTATGTATAAAGCAAACAGAAACCACAACGTTTCTCTGGCAGGTTGGTTACGGTGATGGAATGAAAGAATTATTGTGACCTTGAGTAATGGTAAGTATTCAATAGATGTGAGTTCTTTTTCCCGTGGTTTCTTCTTTTCCTTAGCCAAGATGCTTCAGTTATTGGAATTCTGAAAGTCTTCTTTAAAGGATGCTTTCATGGCACAGATTTAAATGACTGCTATATGGCTAAGCTATGATGTATGTGGGACAGGGAAATTTGAATTTAAAAAGTGGCAATTTGAACATGGATCTTGGGGAGAGATTTCCTTTTCTTAAATTTTTTTTTTAATTTTAGAGATAGAGAGCACACAAGCGAGAAAGGGGCAGAGGGAAAGAGAGAGAATCTTAGGCAGGTTTCAGGCTCAGTGTGGAGCCCGACACGGGGCTAGACCCACGACCCTGCGATCAGAACCTGAGCTGAAGTCAAGAGTCAGACGCTCAACCAACTGAGTCACCCAGGCACCCCTTGGGGAGAGATTTCTAAGAGCTATTTATTTTGCTTATTAATAAGAATTGTACTTCTCTTCATGTTTCTAACTTCATAGATCATAATACTGCATATACATATACATGTATATATATTTTTAAGAGCTCACATGACTATTTTAAGTTGAGTTATATCTCCCGAAAAGATACATGGCAGTTCTAACCCCAGATACCTGTGAATGTGACTTTATTTAGAAACAGAATCTTTGCAGATGTAATTCATGTTACAATGAGGTCATGTAGGATTAGGGTGGATGCTAAATTCAAACATGGGTTTTCTCAAAAGGAGAGAGAGATTTGGAGACACAGGGACACACAGAGGGGAGAGGGCACGCAAAGGCGGAGGCAGAGATTGGAGTTACAGTGCGATGGCCAAGCAACTCCTGGGGTGACCAAAAGCTGTAAGAAGCAAGGAAGGATTCTAGTCTTTGGAGAGAACGTGGTCTTGTCAGCACCTTGATTTTGGACTTCTCGCCTACAGAACAATCTTAGAGTAAATTTCTGTTGTTTTAAACCACTCAGTTTGTGGTGTTTATTACAGCAGGCCTAGAAATGAATACAATGAACTACCTGAAGTTTTCCAATTTTAAAAAATTAAAAAAAATTATTTATTGAGAGCGCGAGCATGAGTGAGGGAGGGGCAGAAAGAGAGGGAGAGAGAGAGAATCCCAAGCAGGCTCCACACTGTCAGCACAGGGCCCGATGCAGGGCTCAATCCCAGAAACCATGAGATCATGACCTGAACCAAAATCAAGAGGTGGATGCTTAGCCCACTGAGCTACCTAGGCACCCCCCAATTTTATAAAAGTCTTAACACCAGTCTTGTATTGGCTAAAAAGGGCAACAGAATTCACTAGAGTAGCAACAATTGTCATTTGTGTGCTACCTGGTGGCTTACACGTCACTTTCTCCAACCTTATCTCTCCGGATCCGATGATGGCATTTCAAGATAAGGAAGGCAGGTCATATGATTTCCATGAGACCTCCGAGTGAGGTCACACAGTTAACGAGAACTCGAGCCAAGGTTGAAGCCGGGACGCCTGACTGCACGACTCCATCGGCGTTTGACTAAACCTCGTCATCTGATTCTAGAACTATGTCAGGCCAACATTTGCAGGGCCCCCCGTGAACTCTGCATCCTAACCAACCCGTGGGCCATGAGGGTGTGCCAAGTCCTCTGGCAAGCAGAGGCGAGGCAAAGATTTGATCTTTTATTAAATATCGAGGATTCGATATTTGATTTGGGTGGTGCAAGCCCACAGCGGAGAAGGTGAGGAGAAAGGAAATAATGCAAAACATTAGAGAAGGTGTGTTCCTGGACTGGCCACACTTCCCACTGAGCCACGAGGTAACATGGCAGGCCACTTGGTGAGTAAATTTGCTTGGCACTCTGGACTTTTCCAGAAGGGCTCCAAGGAAGGTCCCCAGAATGAGGAAAAGGGGGAAATTGTCAGACTTCCCTCTGTCTCTTACTTCCCATTGCTCAATATTCATCTTATCACAAGCCGACTACCTGTCTGCCCACTTCCAAGTGCCCTCCTCTGGCCCGCTGTGGCTGCGGATATGTTATGTCCACGAAACAGTGAAAGATTGCACCGCTCATTTATACTCGACTTGGTGGTAAGCTTCTATTGGTGACTTTTTTCTTTTCTCTGGCCACTAAAATAGTTTCGCAGAACTAGTAAGGAAGCCAACCACTTCTCTAGAGCCTCCTGCTCCCAAGGGAAAAGGCACAAAGACGGGAGGTTGTGAGCCTTCTGCCAAAGCAGATAAAATCAAGAGCCGTTCACAGATTGAATGCTTGCGGGCTCTCTGCTAAGTGCCTTACACGCATTCTATCGACCAGTCATCACTAGGATGAATGAATGGGTGCATTTTCTCGAGGAGCTCCAAAAGTACTGAGCATATAGTAGTTTTAGAAAATCAAGCAAAGGGATAGATCGCCAAGTTCAATTTTTGTACTCAGGTTACCTGACGTCGAAACTAGAGTTGCGGTTTTGCGTTATAAGTATTATGTTTTCCTATTTGATCGTTACCATACTTCATCGAATCTAAGACACGACTGACTGAAGTCAGATTGTTATTTTATGTGAAATTAAGACGCTGAAGAAAACCAGCGCCAATTTAACGGGTGCACTGCCCTCTTTCTTTCACTTTCTGCCAATTGAAAGATTTCATTTACACTCGCTTATTATCCGAAGAAAGGAAAATCTAAGTGAAATAACTTAATGACAGCATTCCTAAAACATCTTCACTTCCAAGCCATATTTTATCTGGGTTGTCGATACCATTAAGACTCTCAGAGAGAAATATCCTGCTTACAAAAATCTACAGTTGGGGCCCCTGGGTGGCTCAGTCGGTTGAGTGACCAACTTTGGCTCAGGTCATGATCTCGCGGTTTGTGAGTTCGAGCCCTGCATCAGGCTTGCTGCTGTCAGTTTGTCAGTGCAGAGCCTGCTTCGGATCCTCTGTCTTCCTTTCTCTGCCCCTCTCCTACTGGCACTTTCTCCAAAATAAAGAAACATTAAAAAAGGAAGGAAGGAAGGAAGGAAGGAAGGAAGGAAGGAAGGAAGGAAGGAAGGAAGGAAGGAAGGAAGAAGAAGAAAGAAAGAAAGAAAGAAAGAAAGAAAGAAAGAAAGAAAGAAAGGAAAACCTACTGTTGTCTTTAGGCTTCCCTTGCAAGCCTGGACTACCAGTCTACACATGTGGTTGCCCATGAGCAGACAAGGACAACTACACCGCGAATGCCACCTGGGTGATTATAATACGCACGCAATTTCAGAAATGTGAAAAAAACACATTTCGAGTCTATGAAGTATGAAAAATTTTATCCTTGGTCATAATCTAGATATTGGTTTCTATTTAGAATAAAATGTTTTCCTCCCAGTACCTAGGGGATTTCTGCCGGCTGTCTAGGCTTATTTGGGGGAAAGAATGTAGAAAATCTCCCCGTTGCCGGGTGTCAGTAATCCCGGCAGCCACATGGATGACTGGATTATTTTATCAGTAAACCCAACCCCCCTCCATTCTTTGCAAGCTCTGAGATTTAACTGTGTTTGAGAAAGTTTTCCACTAAAACTCCTGAGCTTTTCCCTTATGTGGAGTCTTAAGTACAATTCGGCATCTTATCTAATCTGATAGCCAAGGATAGCTTTGTCAAAGCAGAGTCAAGTATTGGCGATCCCTCAGAAACCTCGGAAGAATGAATAAAAGAAAAATGATTTAAAGCTGGAAGCTTTAAGTACAAGTTTGAAATCTTTTTAAAAACTGAACAGCAGACCCCTTCCCGAATCTGCTAATGCCGGCTTTGGAATATGAATAGAAAAGCAGACTCTGGGAGCAGAGGTGGGTCTTGGGATATCATCTCATCCATTCCAAGAGGGACACCTAGCATTCCAGCCACAGGATAATGTGCTGTGGTGATCCCAGAAGATCGATGCAACGCACAGTTTCCGTAACCTGCAATAAGTGTCAGAAATGCCCCAGATTGCTGTTGATGTTATTTATTGTCACCCTTAGAAGACATGCAGATAGACAATCTTGTCCCTCAAATGGCAAAGGGGCCGCATAGAATAGCAGTTAAAAGTTCGGTTCCAGACCCAAGCTTGAAGCCCTGCTCTGGCGCTTATGAGCTGTGTGACCTTAGGTGATTTTTGTTACATTTCTGTGCCTTTGAGTTCTCATCTATAAAGCAGAGAAAATAATTGTGTCTATTAAATGGTGTGGGTGTAAGAGTTGAGCAAGGCACATGGTGAGTGCCTGACACTAGTAGGTGCTTTGTAAATGCTTTCCTTTTTTTGTTTTTAATGTTTATTTATTTTTGAGACATAGAGACAGAGCGTAAGCAGGAGGAGGGCAGAGAGAGAGGGATATACAGAATCCGAAGCAGGCTCCAGGCTCTGAGCTGTCAGCACAGAGCCTGATGTGGGGCCCAAACTCACAGACCGCGAGATCATGACCTGAGCCGAAGTCCGCCGCTTAACCGACTGAGCCACCCAGGCGCCCCTGTAAATGCTTTTCGAATAAAAGTCACAACTGTCTTATCAGTTCAGGCTTATGAATAGTGCATAAATCCAATTGGAGTCTTTTGTTATGACCTATGTCTGCTGCTTCCTTCAACTTTAAAGGGAAGACAATGAACTAGCTACACTGCCATCAGTATATCTACCTCGAAAGACATACTCACACATTTTTCCTGGATTCTGATAAATGGAGATGAGAATTTTGGGGGCGGATGTCCAGCCTGCTCTGTAAATGCAAAATGCATATCTTGCTTTCTTTTTGGTTCACCTTCAGTTTGTGTTTCTTGCTACAGTGGAACAGATGGAGCTTAGAGAATCTTCTGACCAGGGCGGCGCAGACTCTGCGTATCAAAGAAACGTTGCCCGCACCAAAGCCGGTGTGGTTAACTGTGCGATAGAAGGCTCTTCACCCCAGTGCTCTGCTGTAAGTGTGGGTCAGTCCCACTCCATGACTGCTTCTCTCTATTCTGTTACTCTCTGGCAAAGTGGTGGTGGTGGTGGTTGTTTGTTTTTTGTTTTTGTTTTTGTTTTTTTTTTTACCTTTAATAGAGGAATCTGAATGTCAATCACAATTTTCTTTTCTTTTTTTTAAATTTATTTATTTATTTTGAGAGAGAGAGAAAGCGTGAGCAGGGGAGGTGCCGTGAGAGAGAGACAGAGAGAATCCCAAGCAGGCTCGGTGCTGTCAGTGCAGAGGCTGACATGAGGCTCTATCTCACAAACCATGATATCACGACCTGAGCGGAAACTTAGAGTCACAGCTTAACGGACGAAGCCACCCAGGCATGCCCCCCTCCAACTACACATATAGGCCACTGACCAGCCCCATTCCAGTCCGTAGCCACCTTTGTAACAGCATAGAGCTGCCTCTGTGGTTAGGGCATGAACAGAGGCCATAGATACGTTGATTGCGGCATGAAAGGGAAAATTTGCTCTGGCAGCAGATAGATTGACATGCCCGATGCGGACCTCCTAGGCCTACTTTTCTCCTTCCTGGAAGCAAAATTCTTCAAATCATGATAAGCACATCTTTTGTTTCTGAAAGTGGCTTATTTCAAATTCAGGATTGGTACTCTAGATTTGCTAGTCTTGTATGATCTCCATCAGAACTGGGACAATTCACCGAGTCAGCCCGCCCACCTCTGTGGGCCCAGTGCCTTCTGTGTTGTCCAGCCCGTGTTGGCCCTCATTCACTATTTAAATGAGTGGATTGGTTGTTTCCTTTGTGGATGTTTATGTTTTTAAAATAATGGTCAGCCAACTGGAGTGGTGACTGGAGATGTGCTGAATTATTTTAAGGAAAGTTTCAGTTATGCTAGATGAGCAAGTCTAGAGGTCCACGGTTCAACACGAGGCCCGCATTTAACAATACACGCATTATGCACTCAGAATTTGCTAACAGGCTAGATCTCCTATGAAGAGTTCTTACCACAAAACAACAACGACAACAACAACAAGAAAAACCAAAGGGACAAAAAGAAACTCTGAGGGGTGTTGGAAATGTCTTCTTATCTTGATTGTGGTGGCGATGGTATTATGGATTCAAAATCGTCAAATTGTACACACTGAATATGTACAGTTCTTTATCTATGAGTTATACCTCCATACAGCTGTCAAACAAAAGAGTGAAGGCGAGAAGAGATGGAGGAAGGAAAAAGTGAAATTAGGAAGAAAGAAACAGAAGCCTCCCTTTCTCTGAGTAGTTGAGTCAAGAGTGACTATTTGCTAGTTCATATTGTTGATCAGGGACCGGGCTTACTTTCCTTGAAGTCCAACACCTTGTCCTAGAAACTGCCAGCAAGTTCGTGCTAGTTAGCGAAGCCATTGGATTATACATGGAAATGAGCATCTGACACATTCCTGGGTCTTTTTCTCTCTTTAAAAGCTATCATACCCTTTCCTTTTCCTGCCCTTGCATATTTACCTCAATCCTTAAAAGTAGCTTGTTAACAGTTTGGTGTCTATAGTCTCAGGACACTCTTTTATGATATAATACAAGTGTGTGTGTATATATGTGTGTGTGCATTTATATACATTTGCAGAGAGACTGATATGTATATTAGGTATGGATCTCAGGACACACACTCGAAAGATATATTCCCTTACTGGGGTGCCTGGGTGACTCAGGCAGTTAAGTATCTGACTCTTGATTTCAGCTCAAGTCATGATTGCATGGTTCGTGAGTTCGAGCCCTCTGTCAGTCTCTGTGCTGACAGGGTGGAGCCTACTTGGGATTCTTTCTCTCTCCCTCTCTTTCTCTTCCTCTCCTACTTGTGCTTTCTCACACTCTTTCTCAAAATAAATAAATCAATTAAAAAAAAGAGATATGTTTCTTTACTTTCAATAAATAAATGTAATTTGACTCTTAACTTCCGTGTATCCAAGTTGCCAGGAAATTCAAGCTCAAACTAAGGTCCCGTAGCTCCCAAGGGTCATGACGGTGTTTGTTTTATGAGGTATGAAGTCATTCTGAGGCCTCCTTGAGATTTCTCTCTGTCCTGGTCCCTGCTGAGATGCTCACTGTCCCCATGCCATGGTCCTTTCTGCAAATCCTTGGCAAAACCTGGTGGCAAGCACACTTGAATGGGCAGAGGGAATGGTGGGGAGAGCAAGGAGAAAATGCCATTTATCATCTACAAATTCTAACTACATGTATTTATACTGTTTTGGGAGAGCCAGAAAGGAGGCTATCGTGGCACAAATCTGTGTAAAAAATAGTTCTAGTTAACCAAAGCAGTATCTTTGTGTTATCTACGAAATCACTTTGGTTGTTCTTCCTGATGTTGAATTAGCACATTTCAATAAGCGTAAGGAACAAGCTGAATAGGCCTCCTCTCTGGTTCATGTGCGCAGCAAGTTCTTTGCTAACGGATCCTTTCCAGTGGTGCTCAGAACTAAGCCTCATAATTCAATATAAGCGCAACGAGCTGCAACACGGAGTGAATCATGACTTGTGAGAAAGGCACTGACTATTTCTGGAAAACTACCCCTCGTATACTCTCTCGTTATGCTTTTCAACCCCCTCTTCTCATTGCTTTGCCAGGGTATTGATTCGTTTTTTTTCTTTTTCAATTTCTATTTTCTTTTCCTTCTGTTTGCACTGCTCTCTGTCCTTATTTTCCTAACTGCAGCAGAAACTCAGCCCACTCCCCTGTGAGGGATGGAGTCCCTTAATGAAACAATTGGCGATAAGGAGCTGGGCTCCTCGCACACTGTCAATAACTATCTTTGAAGTTTAAAGGAGAATCATGAATCTTGTGAGCTCGGAGGAGCCAACTCACTTTGTAATTTGAGCTGAGCGGTTCCACCAATCTATTGGAGGCACCGGGAGAGGGGGAGGCTTGACCCACTTCACATTACATACCCAGCTCGAGCTCCAACTGATTTCTCTGGCTTTCGCTAAGTCAAGGAACTTTCAGAGCTCCAGGATTCACAGAGTACAAGTACAATCTGAGAGCATTCATCGTGTTATCTTATCTGATAGTGCCATTTCCCCCTTCTGTTCACCAAAATAGAAAAGTCAGTGCATATGGGTGACGCACCCTTGGCATTGCGGTGTAAGGCATGTCTTCGAGAAGTTCTCTTGGCCGAGTTGCCGTGTGCCGTTGGAGTGTGGGAAGTCAGTTTTATCTTTCAGCTCCCGAAATTTCTATCAATTGGAAGTGCAGCTGCTATCTGAAATCTCAGTGTCCATTTAGATAACATGTCAACTTCTAAAATTTATATTAGAGAAGCTAATAAAGCTGCCTATCAATCAAATGCTGTGCTTTGGGGTAAGGAGGGAAACGTAGAAAATTGGAATGCTTCATCTTTGTAGCATACTGTCTCAGAGGCTCTTTATTATGATCCATTCTAATTCTTTCCATTATCATGAGATAGAAACTTATGGGATTCAGACACATCGGTAGCTCTTAACGCCTCCAAATGATACTTGACTCAGTAAAGCCCCAGATTTGTTTTGATTTCCACTACTTCTTCAACCCCCAAAACTGTGACGTATGAGACTCATGATGATCAACAAAATATCCTGTATCCTGTTCTTTGGACATTCTCTTTAGCATCGTGCTCTGAGGCCTGGCTACTCCATAATCTGGGACCTGACCCTGGAGATAGTTCATGTCCTTCTTTTCCTCATTGCTCTTTCTACAACATTTCCTGTCACCTCTTCCTAAACACTAGTTGCTCTGCGATGCAGGCTGTCAGACAAGTTACTACTACCCCTTTTGATACAGTCATCTATTAATGGCTGAGCTACTCCACATCCCGTTTGTTGGCAGTTTAAACAGCTCAACAGGTCTCTCCCATAGTTGTGTCTTTATCATTTGTGGAGAATGCAACATCTACACTGATGATCCATCCAACCTATTGGTATCTCAACCTGTTGGTATCTCAACTTATTGGTATCCCAATCATTGGTATCTTTGAGACCTTCCAAAGGTCTTTCTTCTCCATACTACCTGTTTTGGTCATCCTTTTCCATGATGTCACCCTACATCTCTAAGCTTGTTGCCACTTTGGTATGTATCTGAGACATTTTCTTCAGACCTCTTGTGGTGTGTCCCCTGTGATTCAGGTCTTCGTTAAAATGAAACTCCCTTGGAGCACCCTTTTGGAGTACCTATAGAAAATAACCATTTTCTCTGAAGCTCAACTCCACTCCATATTTTTACCCTGCTTAGGTTTTCTTCACATTTCTTATTACTGTCTTGACAGTATGAAAAGTATTTCCCGTCTCCCTCTTGATTGCATGCCCATGAGGATAGGATTTTGTCTGCTTGCCCAACACCGTGCTCTGCACCTAAACTCTGTCAACTCATATTAGACCCTAACTAGGTATTTGAGAATTAAATAATGAATAGATTATATGTGTTTATAGCTGGGTACCAATTTACTACGATACTTTCAGGCCATTTAGTGAGTTATCACACTATCTCAATACTCATATGGTAACTCTGATATATTAAGAGCATTCCTGGGAATAATTTCCATCAGAGTTTTATTTCCCCCACTTGAAATTTTTCTGATGTGTTCTAATTAATCCAATCACATTCATAGCCTATCCTGAATTGCTGTGTAGATTCCTCGTGGGAGTAATTTTGAAACAGGCAGGCCAGCTCTTAATAATATTGCTAGCATAAGTTTTGATAATTCTTTTTATGCTGGATGGGAAAAATTGCATAAAAGGCAAGGGTGAGAGAACATGGGTCGCTCTTGTGAATGAGAAGATTTATTGGTTGTTTAATTCTCAAAGAAAAACCTTTAACTCCTTCTTAAAGTTTGGGTCAACAGTTTTTTCCTGTGTTTGTGTCATGGCTTTGTTCAGGGTCCTGATATTTGGTCCCTTCTGGGAAGTTCTGAGATCCGGAATCAGAACAGTGCTCTGCTCTGTGTACAGCGACGATCCGTTGACCTGCCCACCATGAGGCATCCTGCTGGGCTATTTCTCCAGAGGTGGGGACATTTTTACTCTTCTAAGGCATTTATTAATTCTTTTCTGATTTTTCTTCTGATCAGTGGTCTGAATTTGTAAAACATTAAGCAGTTATCCAAAGACACGACCCATGTCGAAGAATGTTTGCTCTTGTACAAACCTACCTAGACTTTATAGAGACTTTGACCTCATTAGCTCCTCTTTCTAAGTCATTCTGTAGCCTACTACCAAGGTGAAGGAGCACGAAGGAGCTTTCCTTATGGTAATCTCCTCTGAAAATTTGACTTTGTATTTGGAGACTAATGATTCTGATTCTGGTCACCAACATGTGAAAGTTTTCCCCACACCCCCAAGCTGGGTGTCCTACAATTCAACTCAGTTCTGACACTGTCCACCAGGAGATCACATCGGATCCCACAGGGAAGGCCTCAGTCCTACAAGATTGCCCTCCACCACTAGTGCAGATGCCAGTTGTGAGACCAGGTTGTCACCAGAGCTTTTGACTGACTGGCTCCAGATTGGAGGGTCCAACGAGTCCCTCCTGGGTTTGATAAATTTGCTAGAGTGGCTCAGAGAACACAGAGAAACATTTTACTTACTAGAGGACTGGTTTATTATAAAAGGATATAACTCAGGAATGAGGAGATGGAAGGAATGCATCAGGCAAAGTATGGCAAAAACGTCTTCCATGTTCTCTCCAAGTGCATCATTCTCCCCAAATTTCAACATGGTGACAACCTGGAAGCCCTCCAAATCCTGTCCTTTGGACGGAGGCTTCATTACACAGGCAGGATTGATTAATCATTGCCTGCTGAGAATTGAACCCAATTTCCAGCCCCTTTCCCCTCCCCTAAGTAGGGTGCGGGGGACTGAAAGTTCAACCTTTCATCACGTGGTTGGCTCCACTGGTAGCCAGCCCCAAACTTTGGTGACTTAGCAGATATCCAAAAGTCACTTGTTAATGTAAGAAAAGACAATATTATGGCTCTCATCACTTCGGACATTCCAAATGGTTGTAGGAGCTCTATGCCAGGAGCAGGTAAAGACCAAATATCTACTTCTTGTTATAAGTCACAGTATCATACGGAGAAAACCCAGGTCCCCTGAACTTCAGTAAGAAGGTACCGTAGTTTGTCAAAGTACATATTCAATAAATGCTAAACAATTGATTGAATAATAAAAAGAAAATTAGAGGTTAGAAAAGAATACGCTCCTCACAGGGAAAGAACATTCTTATATTTTGGGGGGAATCTTTGTTGGTAGGAGTTTTAAAAGTCAGACTGGGAAACGCTCAGCTTCAATGTTAATCACGAGCCTGGTAAGGAAGATAAGATATTAATAGCACAAATTCTCATATTCGTGTGATGGGGAAAATGCATGTATATGATCTTTCCTTTTCTCTCATCCCTCCATTATTGTGGCAAAAAGGAGAAAGAATGATCTTACTGAAGCAGAGAAAGGTGAGAAGAGCAGGTGAGGAGCCAAGTCGGGTGTGTTTTTGGTAGAACCTGGTTGGTGTGGGAAGCACTGAACATGAGAAACCTAAGAAAAGAGAATTTTAAAAATAATAAATAAAGGAATTGCTGCAGTCTGTGTGGTTTCCTTCATTTGGTACTTTCTCAAGAGTGTGTATAGATGATGTAAATTGTTTTCGGTGTCCTTTTCCTGTACCGTGATTTTACTGAATGTGCGTTTATGCCTCGTGGGGCCCAGTTTTATACGGTTTGTGTAAGGTGACTCATCACTGAAGCCGTAATGGAGGAATGGTCTTTCAAGCTGTCTCTGGATGTTCATGTGATTACAGAGAATGCTGGCTTCTTACCTAGGGGATCAGAGAAGGCTTCTTGGAAGGGATAGTATTTTACTCAAGCCTTAAAGGATGGGTGAGATGTGGATGAATAGAGCTTGTCCGAGGAGAGCTCCAGGTGGAGGCAGTGATGAAAGATACCAAGATCAGGGAAGGAGGAGTGAGGAGCTCAGTGTGGCTGCAAATTTTTGCCCAGAATATGTCTTTCAGACACAACCAACCCCACACCTCTATGCTTTTACTTAGACAACACTTCTCTTTTATGCCTCAGTAGACCTCCCTCCCTCCAATAAGCTTTCTCAGATTCTTTGCCACACAGGATTACGTGAGGAGATGCCGGATGTGAATTTGGTGACATCCAGGACTTCCGTTATCAGAGAGATCATCACACAGTAATGTAAGTGACCACAGAATCTCCTGTCTCCAGGAGGACAGAGTCCCGCCCCCGCCCGCATCTATCATAGTACCAGAGACCTAGTCATTTCTTAATAGTTGGGGGGTTTTCCCCAGAAATACTTAAATGAGAGAAAGAGTTGTGGGGGATACTTTCTGAAAAATCTTGGAAGATGTGGCATGGCAGTCATTGGTCTTCTGGTACACCTTACCGGCTGGATGAGTTGATTATTTGGTCAAAGCTACCACTGTTGGATGGGTCTTTAGAGACACCTAAGTCATCCCCTCATTATAGCAGACATTTTAGAGTTGAGAAAACAGAGTAATAAGAAGGGAGGTGTCCAAAAAAAAAAAAAGCCCACAATTTAGTGACCGTTGGACTACTCACTCATTGTTGATTGATTGCTACATTGGTGCATTTCCCCCTGTGTCACGCAGTGACTTCACAAAGAAGAAATATGGCATTATTTTTATTTAGGAGCCAGAAGCTTGCAATCCAAGACGCAAAACTACAAAAAAAAAAATCATGGCTAACATGTCATGTCCTGGAGCAAAAGCTAAGTCTCCTGGAAGTGACAGAATTGATTTGCCTGGAAATATTAAACACAGAATTACAGAAGGCAATCAGCGAATTTCCCCTTCCCCTTCTTGTCACTTGCTCCCAAATCTATCGTCACTGTTGTCAGTCATGCTGTTCCGTCCTCACACACTCACATGTGTATCCAATGTATCTATATGTCTTTAAGGTATAGGAAGCCATGATAATAGGGGATTTATAGTGAAAAATTTCTCCCATCAAACATATAAACTCAGGAAAATATTGATTTAAAACAACAGACTGAGGGATAACAAATACATTCATCATATTGGTGAATATATCGATCATCTCTACAAAAAGATGTGTTCTTTTAACTTTCTTGAGAGTTATAAGAGCAAAGACATGGGAAAAACTTATGTCTCCACTGTGGGTCTTCCATGTGTATCCATCCCATACTGATCCACAGTGATAGGTTCTTGGGGAGTAGCAGTGAACAACAGGGCTGACTCTTCACTTTAGGATGTCACCATCTGATAGGCAAGATGGACAGTGACCACATGATTATAAGTACGACATTCTATTCCAGGGGTGCTGTTTGCTGGAAGGAAGAGCCCACAGCAAGGGGGTTTTATAGAGAGAGAAATAGAGAGATAGAGATAAGGATATATAGATATAGCTATAAAAAGATCTATCTATCTATCTATCTATCTATCTATCTATCTATCTATCTATCTATCTATCATCTATCCATCCATCCATTTATTGAAAGACAGAGAGAGAAAGAACTTTAAAAATTGTCTCACATGTTTGTGGAGGCTTGCTGAGTCCAAAATCTGCAAATCTGTAATAGGTTCCTGGGGTTGCTATAACAAAATAAGACAGACTAGGTAGCTCAAACAACAGAAATTTATTTCCTCACAGTTCTGGAGGCTAGAAAGTCTGAGGTCAAGCTGTTCGCCGCTTTGGTTTGTTCTGGGGTCTCTCCTTGGCTTGCAGATGGCCACTCTCATGCTGTGTCCTCACATGGCCTTCTCTCTGTTGATCTGTGGCTAAATGTCCTCTTGTAAGGACACCAGTCAGATTGGATTAGGGCCCAATCAATGGCCTCCTTTTAACGTAATTACCTCTTTAAAGTCCATGCCTCGAAATACAGTCACATTTTGAGGTACTGGGGATTAGAGCCTCAACATATGAGTTTTGGGAGGGAAGAGGGACACAGTTCAGCCCATACCATATAGAATTTGATGAATGGTTAGGATTTCCCAAGTGGGAAGGAGGTGGGGGAAAGAAGGTGCATTTCACAGAGAGAATGAAATCTTAAAAGGCCCTAAGTAAGACCTTCTGGCTAGTTTAATTCTGCTCTAAGTCATTTTTTTTTTTGTAATTGAAGTATAATTGGCATGCAATGTTACATTAGTTTCAGGTGTACGACATAGTGATTCCAGGAGTCTAGAGTCTGTATGTTACACTGTGCTCACCACAAGTGTAGCTACTGTCTGTCACCATGCAACGTTATTACAGTATCATTGACTGTATTCCCTCGGTGGTACCTTTCATCCCAGTGACTTATTCATTCTATGACTGCTCTAAAAGTTATCTTAACTCACATCATCTTGATGACAACCTGAACGATGAGGCCCATCATTGTCTTATTGATGAAGCAAGTGGGGAGTAACTAGTTCAAGATCACGCAGCCAGCTAATCAGTTGGGGAGCCGGGATTTGGCCCTTGGAGTCTGGCTACAGTTCTTGCCTCTAAACACCGCACTGGAATGCGTATCTCCAGGCCAGAGCTGAGCATCCACGAGGGATGAGAGAAAGCGGTGGTGAGAGATGAAGCTGGAGAGAGAGGCAGATGTAAAAAAAAAAAAAAGAGAGAGAGAGAGAGAGAAAAAGAAAAAAAGAAAAAAAATGCAGCGGGCTTGGAGGCAGATCGGTGAGGAACTTTCGAAGGTTTTAACAATGGGAGTGACAGGACTGTCACTTGCTGCATTTGATGACAATGGTGCAAAGAGGGAGACCAGGATAGAGGCTTTCCCATTTGTCCAATGAGTGAGGACACTGGCAATACGGATCAGGATTCCCATAAATAAAACTTATTTTTTTCAAGAGCATCTGGGTGACACAGCTGGTTAAGCGTCCAACCCCTGATTTCGGTCTAGGTCATGATCTCACGGTTCATGAGTTTGAGCCCCGCATTGGGCTCTGCTCTGACAGCACAGAACCTGCTTGGAATTCTCTCTCTCCCTGTCTCTGTGCCCCTCCCCAGTCATGCACTCTCTCTCTCTCTCAAAATAAATAAATAAACTTAAAAGAAACTTACTTTTATTTATTCCCATAAATAAAAATTCCAGGTATATTTTGGTGGTAGAAGAAAGAGGACCTGGTGATTGATTAGATATTGGAAGACAAGACTTGAAAAAATTATGATGGCATGACTCACATATAATATGCAATTGTATATTACCATACAAAATATTTTTAAATCGCATCATATTCTGGCGATGACAAATAATTTAAGATACACTGAGTGTATTTCTATTTGTCCAAATACGATGCTCTGTGTTAGCCTCTGTCTCCTTTTGCTTCCTCCTCCACCCCATGAAGAAAATATTAAAGAAAGAAAATGGACCACACAAAAGTCAGATTACCCTAGAGTCTCAGCTCATGGGCTCCTACTCTGGTTCGGTTCCCATAGTTTCTGTGCATATGCCTTTTTTTAAACATCTACAGTACGTGGAGACATAAAACGAGTCCATTTCCAATGACGCATTTAGCTCTAAGATGCTAGATCCTAGCCAATATGTTCACAGATGAACTGCCTTTTTGTAACGTGTATTTTCTCTATTCCTGGTGTAGAGAGATTTGGGACCCATCATGAGGGATAAGGGTGAGATACTGTGACTGACCACAGGTCATTCTCTGCGGGCATTCAGTATGCATTCGTCTGCTCAGAGATTTTCCCATGCGCACTGTCATCATGGGGGGTCCCATTTGCACTGTCCACCATGGCAGGGAGTCCCTGGTGGTTCTACCCCAGCTGCCGTTCCAGCCTCTGCTTTGGATCCGAGCTTCTCGCTTCACTGGCTTTGTTGTAGGGGATGATGGTGGGACCTACAGGGTCCTTGGTGACGACAGTACCATTAGTGACAACTGTTTGCACTAAGCAAACATAATTCTATGAAATGAAATTAGCTGGAGTGAAAAGCAAGTGACAATAAAATAAAGTAGAATAGAATAGAATAGAACAGATAGAATAAGTAAAATAAACTAAAAGAGAGGCACCTGGGTGGCTCAGTCGGTTAAGTGTCTGACTCTTGGTTTCGGTCAGGTCATGATCTGGAGGTTTGTGGGATCCAGTCCCGTGTTGGGCTCTCTGCTGATGGCGTGAAACCTGCTTGGGATTCTCTCTCTCCCTGTCTCTCTGCCTCCTCTCTCTCGTTCTCAAAATAAATAAATAATTTAAAAAAAAATAATAAAGTAAAATAAAAAGCATGAATGATTGGAGACAGACTGGAAAAGAGGTTCCTTGCTCCTTACACAAATACTCTGGCCTCGAGGACACTCAGAAATGACTGGGCATTGGGCTTTCTGGGAGACCTAGCCGTGAGCCTTGCTTACGTCCACAGCCTTACCACAGGGCATTTGCTACAGCAGATAGGCCAAAGCCATGCCCGCCCTGTGAGGCCAACCTCAAGCATCCCTGCTCCCAGGAAGTCTTCCCCAATGTCGCTTACCTGGTCCACCTCTCTCCTTAATTCCTCTGGCTCGCTGCGTCCCCCAGTCATCTGTCACAGATGAAATGCGATCATTCTAGGTAGTACATGGGCAAGGGTTTAAATAATATCCCATGGGGAGGAAGTTATTGCCTTTTCAATTCTCCTTCAATCCTTATATTGAAATCAAGGAAAAAAGTACAAATTTGGCTCTAATATGCCTTTAACAGTTCTCTGATATTTGCTGGTTACTTCGTTTTTTGTTTTTGTTTTTTCAGTTAAGAGAGAGCCCACTCTGGGCCTAAAGCCTTGGCAGCAAACAGTTGTCAAGCTAGAATTGAATAATATTGTTTGATTTTTCAGATACTTTCAAATGACGGCAAAGGATACCGGTGTTCCATTTATGTATGTGATACAGATCTTCCTTTATTTTTTAAAAGCTTATTTATTTATTTTGAGAGAGAGAGACAGAGAGAGTACATAAGCAGGGGAGGGGCAGAAAGAGGAAAGAGAGAGAGAGAGAGAGAGAGAGAGAGAGAGAGAGAGAAAATCCCAAGCAGGCTCCACCCTGTCAGCACAGAGTCCGACATGGGACTTGAACTCACGAACCAGGAGATCACGACCTGAGCCGACATCAAGAGTCAGACACTTAACCCACTGAGCCACCCGGGTTCCCCTATTTATTTCTGTTTTTAAAAGGCAAAACGCAGTAATAAAATGGCTGCCAATTGTTTGAACAACTTGCTTTGAAGATGGAGACAGGGCCAAACCTGGACGGTCGACTGCCTGACGGTACCGCACCGACAGCTCCAGGTGGGGGGAGGGGTTTGGGGAGGCGATACACCAAATCGGGGCACACGTGGTGAAGGGGTGTCAGTGGCAGTAGCACACAATTGAAGACGAAAAGGAACTGAACTTTCAGAAGTTAGCGATGCAAGATGCTTCTGTCCTAAGTTCAAATTCAGACTTGCTATCAATCAAGTGCTGTTTGGTTATTTACGAACCAATTTGTGATCCTCCTCCAGCAAAAATTAAGCTCCTCAACTTCAGGGACTTTTCTTATTGCTTTTACCACCAATCCCGATCTGAGGTATATACACCCTTTACCTTTGCAGTGTGTCTTATTTTGGATGGGGTGCCCCCAATGTTCTTTCAGGGAATTACTCTTAGCCTGGTCCATGTAGTTTGGATGGGGCTGACCCCATCCCAGGCTCTATGTGTGGTTGCCAACCCACACCTGTTGAAATGAATTACTGCCTCCCATCGGTCAGTAGATCATCGTGAACGGGCACCTAATTCAGACCGAATCAATTGGAATGGTACTTAGGGTTTTGTTTGAACTGGGAGAATAAAGGAATCTTCTTTCCACAGCTAAGCAAAGAAAATGTTAACCGAGAACTACCAGGACTAGAGTCTAAAGAAATCATAACCTAGAATGAAGCCAATTCAGAGAAAAAACAGACCCTTGAGTAATGGAGAGAGCAACAAAATCCCGAAATCTTTTTTCTTTTCTTTTCTTTTTTTTTTTTTTGTGCTGTGAGTTCCAGCCATTCGTGCGGGCATTACCTTGAACTTTCCAGTTACGTGAACCCTCAAATCTCTACCACCCACACGCCTCTTTTATGTCTAAGCTAGACTCGATTGGGTTTTTGCATTTTGCTTCTGAAAGAGTCCTCATGAATACACACACTTCCCACCAGGCAAACTAGCACAGTGCCAGGCGTGTGATATGTACAGGGTAAATACTTGCTGATTTGAGTAGTCCAAGAGTCTCTAGGTTTAGGAAACAGAAGGATGTAGTCTAAAGGTCATTACGATTAGAGTTCGGACATTTCAATCATTCTCTCTCTTAACGCATTTTAACCAAGCCCCTACTCTGTGCCAAGCACAGTTCTAGGCGCTGCAGATGCATCAGTAAGTAAGCAAATAGAAAATTCCCATTTTAATGGAAATGGTATTCCAGTAGAAAAATACATAATATGTCAACTGGTGATATATTATATGTAGCTTTAAAGAAAGGCTCTCTGCCGTGTGTGAGACCTTGAGAAAGCTACTTTCGTCTTTCTGGGTTGTGGATTCCTTAGATGTAAAAAAAGAGAGTTCCAATTCTCACTCACTTTTCCTCTTTCCCTGCCACTACCACCACCGCCAGCACCACCACCGCCAACGACAGTATTTTCATGTCTTGACACACTTTCATGAACCTGAATTTGCAGGACACCCCAAAAATACCTTTGTTGGTAGTTGACATCCCCAGGAAATTTTCAGTTTTCCTGGGCTTACTGGTACACTTTGCTATGCATAGTTTTGAGAGCTCTGAATTCTTTTCTTGTTCAGATTCCCACGGGACTTAGGGGCTGCCTGAACAGGGTGGATTCCCTTGAGGTCTTCACCTGAAAGCACTATCTGAGTCCACCTGTTCTGTCCGTGAGCTTTCCCCGAAACCAATGACAGATGGCCCACTCACAGCCACCTTTCATTCGGTGAAAAGTTTCTGTTATCTCTGAACCTTGACTAAGTTGAGTCTCTTTTCTCCCCCCACACGGCTCCTTAGTTAATCACTTTACTTATCACAATCTCTGGGCTTGCCTGCCTCTTCCTGCAAGTTTCCAGAGTCTTCAGAACTTCTCTGCTAGTGGAAATGATTTGAGTGGCATTATCGTTGCCCACTTTTAAAGGGATATCGTAAATACGATGTGACTCTGAAAAGGGAATGACCTCCTATGCTTCTCAAGTGATGCCTTTACACTTTCTATCCATATTTGTATAGTCCTTTTTTAAGTTTATTTATGTGTTTTGAGGGAGGGGCAGAGAGAGGGAGAGAGAGAGAATCCCAAGAAGGCTCTGCACGGTCAACGCAGAGCCCGACTCAAGGCTCAAGCCCACTAACCACGAGATCATGACCTGAGCAGAAGTCAAGAGTCAGATGCTTAATTGACAGAGCCACCTAGGCACCCCAATGTTTGTATATTCCTTTAACAACTATTTACCAAACATCTACTATGTGCCAGTGAACGCTGCATTGGTTGAATACTTCTCATAGGAGTAGGTGAGAATTAAATTTGATTTTGGGTAACCACTTTCTTATTCTCACCTTGGTGTTATTCTATCCCTCCATGTGTTAACCAAGCTTAACTCACTACTCCTCATTCCTACACCTTGCCCCCTGGCTACGTCTGCAGCCATTCCCTCCTAAGGCAACTCCCAGGACACCTTGTGAGGCCACTAGGGTATCAGGCTCTTGGAAAACAGATCTTTTGGTTTTTCCTAAAAGCTGTTTCAAAAGACAACTATGAGTCCTCTAGATTGATGCCTCAAGAAGCAATTTGGAGCTTGGGCATGAGGTAAATCCCTCACAAACACTTCCTGATCATTTTGCCCATAGTCCTAGCTAATTTCAGGCTGAAAGTCTTTGGAATGTCCATGGAAGGAATGTAAGTTTCCACTTAGGGCCAAAGTGGCATGTATTTGATAGCTGTGATTTTGGGGTCTCCAGCATCAACAGTGTATATATAACCCCAGATAGCCCTACCTTAGTTTCAACCTGCTGAGTAAGTCACAAAGTCTTTGCTATGTTTGTCTCTGTAGAACACATATTGGAATCGCTCCTCTAGTCCCACGCTTATGCTATTTGGTGACATTTCTTCTAAGGAGGGAGAATGCATCTCTTAATCTTCCCAGGACCCGGCACACTGTTTTGGCATGCCATGAGCGCCCAGTGACTGTTTTGACAATTGGATTTTGAATCAGTTACTTTCTTGGAAGGCTGTTGACAATACCCCAGTTTCTTGATAAAGTAAAACCTTATGTTAGTCATTGAATTTCTATCAAAGGCATTGCAAACTGGTTATTGATTTTTTTTTTAAAAGAGAGAGAAATAAATCTACCGCTTCGTACTTACTCTTGCACTGAAATGTGAGCTAAGACAACCAGATGTGACTCAGAAGTCAGATGGAACCCCTACGAAATTAATAATAACGTAAATAACAGAACATAAGTAACATCAAATGGAGATTTAGTTACCTTTGAAGAATAGCTAATTGCACTATCCGGAGAAAGTCTCCAGCACTGTTGATTGTTTTGGGAAGATTGTAGGGCTTAACACCATGTTTTCTGTATTTCCCCCATTTTTTTATTCACCCGCGCTGCTCCAGCCCTGTCCCCGCCCCCCCACCCCCTTATCAATCTCAGCGTGAAGCCTGGTATCCTCACTGTGTCCACCAAAAATGTATTCAAACACAAGCATTTTATCAATTTTCTAACACTATTATAGACCTGGGAGAGTCAGGAGAGAAGCCATGGGGAGGGCATACGCTCCACA
This sequence comes from Paguma larvata, assembly GCA_030068075.1. Classification (NCBI taxonomy): domain Eukaryota; kingdom Metazoa; phylum Chordata; class Mammalia; order Carnivora; family Viverridae; genus Paguma; species Paguma larvata. Next base: position 30,107,481 of record CM057841.1, on the reverse strand, counting down.
ATCTTCCTGGCCATGCCCATCTCCTTCCCTTTCCCTTCCTCCTCCCTCCCTCAGGGAGGAAGTGACTTAATTCTTCACCCTGTCTCCCACCAAAGCCCCCCACCCATACTCATGCCCCTTCAACCCAAAGCACTTTTCCAAACAGCCTCCGTCTGGAGCTTTCTGGTAAAATCAAAAGGTCTCCATCTTATGACACAGAAAATGGGTCTCCTGTATTTAACATGAGCTTCAAGAAGGGCTGTCATTTGAAACTCCACTTCTTCAAAGGACAACACTCTAGGAATGAGGTGAACTTGAAGACCAAGTGGAACACCAAAACACCCAAAAAAAAAAAAAATCGAACTGATCTTCGGCCTCCTAACTTCAAAAGGAAGCTTCTCGACAGCTGCTCCTTCATGTTCCGCTTTAGCCGAGAACCTCTCACACCTGAGAGACCTCAGGAGTCCTGCAGCACAAAATCTAAAGAGCGATGTACAGGCTTTGAGAGAGCTTAGTTTTCATCCTGAAGCAAGTGCCTTCGCTTTGATAGGGACGCCTCTGTCGGTCCCACCTGCGCCTTGGGCAGGAAGTCCAAAGTTTGCCATGAACGGTTGGTGGTATAATGGGTCTCCATCCGTGGCTCTGCGGAGGAGGCTATAACAAAACAGAGTCAGTAACGGACGCCCTCTCCTCACCCATCAGAAAGCGATGGCGGAGAGTCCCAATTTTTACTGCCAGAAGTTTCTTGCGTGTAAGCGTAGCCATTTTCTGCTTTCTGCGGAATGAATTAGATGAAGGGTACTCAATATATGCTGGTAAACGAGGATTCCCTGGCAGCGGTGGCATCTCTCCATGCTCGAGCTCAGCATGGGGCTGACTCTCGTTCTTCCGATGGGAGCACAACTGCTCTGCCAACACTTCCCACTCTGCAGCCCTCAGGGAGCGCTTGCTCTCGGCTGCGGTGAAGCCCCGCGGTAGCTTGCTGGAGGTGTAGAGTGGAGGGGAGGGAGGAGCAAATAAAGGGTGGAGGATCACCAAGCTGGCCAAAGGGAATGTGGGGTCAATGTGGTCATTGAATTCCGGGTCAAAGCAAAGAATGCATTAGATCATGGGACTCCGGGGCTAAGGTCTTTAGACCAGGACTCAACAAGCCATGACCTGTGGGCCACATTTGGCCACCACCCGTTTGGGTAGAGGCCACACCTAAGAATGGCTTTTACATTTCTTTTTTTTTTTTTTATTTTTTTTTAACATTTATTTATTTTTGAGAGACAGAGACAGCGCGCGAGCGGCGAAGGGACAGAGAGAGATGGAGACACAGAATCCGAAGCAGGCTCCAGGCTCCGAGCCCTCAGCACAGAGCCTGACGCGGGGCTTGAACCCACAAACCGTGAGATCATGACCTGAGCCAAAGTCGGACGCTCTATCGACTGAGCCACCCAGGCACTCCCCCTGGCTTTTACATTTCTAAAGGGTTGTAAAAAAAAAAAAAAAAAACCCAACAACAACAACAACAACAACAACAACAAAAACACCCAAAGAATTTGTGATGGAGAATGTAGCTTATGGTCCACAAAGCCTAAAATATTTATTATCCGGCCCTTTGCAGGAAATGTTTGTCAACCCCTGCTCTAGACCAATGGTATTCAATCTTGGCCAAACACTGGGGCCACCTGGGAATCTTTGAAAACAAAACAATGCGAATGAACCAGTAGATAATTGCTCTAAGGAACCTACTCTCTAACATGTCATTTGCATCTGTAAGCTTTCACAGGTAGCTCTGAGGGTTACCAGTGTTGAGAATGATGCAGATCCTTTACTTTTCAAAGCTGTCCAATGGCTGGCCGTCTACTCTATGTACCACCAAGTAGAGCACCACGCCTACGCTGAGTTACTCACAGCCTCTGTTTCAGCAGAGGGGATGTCTAGCACTGGACTGAATGAGAGAAAGACCCCAAGAAAGTTTCTACCTTGCCCAGACCAAAAAAATCTGAATTTTCTAAACACTTTACATATTTTCACAATTCTTGCAGCACCTCTATGAAATAAATCATTATTATCATAAAGCAACAGAGGCTTAAGAATATTAAATAATCCATCCAACGTTACCCAGTTATCAAGGCCGAGCTGGGATCTGAACCTGGGTGTGCCTGCCACCAGAGTCGAGCTCTTCACCAATGTGCTTGGCTATTAGGCTGTCACTGGCTGGAACCACCGACAAGCAGAGATCTGATAGACCGTCTGGGGAGAGAATGGGGAACAGTATGTGAAATTTCTAGACGGATACCCTTGGTCTCTCACATATAGCCAGAGATGCTGGGAACATGAGGTCTTCCTGTGGCGAGGAACGGGGGGCAGGGAGCATCTGGATTTAAGCCCCTTGCTCACCTGGAATATTTACCCACTATTCTTGCCCTCCACCCCTTCCAGGACTAAACACACCGCGCCCAGACACCTGCCTCTGCCCTTTGGGCCCCCAGAGCATTGTAGGAGGCAAGCATATGCTCAGTGGAATGAAGGCAGGCAAACAGACTCTGACCTCAATGATGCCCTAAGGACTTGTTCGATGCAGAAGCCCCCTTCTTGCCTAATTTTCCAGAGGAAACAGAACCTTATGGAGTTGAATGAACTTGCTCAAAGTTGCACCGACTCGAGGGTGACAGCTGTCCAGGGTCTGTGCTCTCTCTGCAATCATCGCTGCCTTGCCGACTGCCTGTCAATGCGCCAGCTCGATCCCAAAGGTCCTCTCTTCCCCTTCTCCATCCATTTCTTTGGAAACCCACGAGGGCTTTTCCCAGGAAAGGGACAGCCCAGTGATTCCCGCGGCCTCCTCGAGAGGCATGGGAATGAGCCATCCCTTCTTGGGCCTCTCAGTGGCCTGGTCTCTGTTGAAGATTTTCCCCTTCAGGAGGCCCAACTGCCGCCACATTGTCAATTGCTGACCGGTTACCATGGAAACAGGTCTCAAGAGGGATCTGCTTTTCTCCCTCCTTGAATGAAGAGGAGCACAGGGCTTTGTGAGGGGCAACGCTTCCCCCTTCGTGGCCGGGAGAAGGACTGGCTTTGGGCAACAGGGCTTATATGATTTTGCCTAAGGACCCCACTCTTTGTCAGCAAAGGATTGCCAATTTTTCATTCTGAAGAGCAACTGTCCTTCTGCAGATACATATTTTTTCTCCTTTTTGATGGTTAAAATGCCTTTTCTTTCATGAAATGATTATGATAGTAGAAGGAATGGTTTGAAAGATGTCATCACTTGGTAACGTAAAAAGTTTGTTAATACATGCAACAATATGGAGGAGTCTCAAAATCCTTATGCTGAGTGAAATAAGCCTTGCAAAAACGGAGTGCATGCTGTATGATTCCATTTACAGAAAATTCTAGAGACTGCAAACTAATCAATCTATTGTGACAGAAATCAGACAAGTGGTTACGAGGGGTGGGGTGGAGGGGGGGATGGATTATAAAAGGACACGAAGAAACTTTTGGGGGTGGTAAAAATATTTCTTAACTAGATTGTGGTGGTGGGTTCATAGGTGTGTACACATTTCAAAACTGATCAAATGGTATATTTCAAATATGCACAATTTAGTGTCCTTCAGTTATATCTCGATGAAATTGAAACAAAATAGCAGCCTTTTGTTGGTCCTCAATTTTTATTTTTATCTATATTTTTATAATTTAGAGTATCTGTGGAACAGAGACTAAGAAAAGTACAGCATAGGCAATATAGTTAATAATATTGTAAACATACATACATAAATATATGCATACATATAAACTATCTGTGGAAAACCAAAGTGTGGAAGCTTAAGGCCACGGTAGCAACATTTATGAATACAATAATGAAGGAGGTGAAGTTTTCTTTGTCCTCTCTAGACTCAATCCCCATCCCGAGGGGTCCTGTGACAGGACAGGATTCCATAGGCTAATGGGCACTTAGGTGTCTGGAGAATTAAAGTGGCTTGTCTCCTACGGGTATTTACATTTTATAAAGAATTCTTGGGTGAGTCATGTTCAGCTTGAACGCGTCAATTTCCAGTGGTAGACTCTTAAGATCCAAGGTAACTAATCAAAGTAATACTTTAAGACTCTTTCTATTTGACCACCTTGGTCAAATGTTGGAATTATTGATTCCTTCTGTGTTCCTGAGATCCTTTGTTGTTTTTAAGGCTCATCATTCTTACCATTTCTGTTCCATGTTGTCATTTGCCTAGAGTTTTTTCTTTAATGTTTATATATTTTTGAGAGGGAGAAAGAGCGAGCATGAGCAGGGGAAGGGCGGAGAGAAAGGAGAGAGAGAATCCCAAGCAGGTGCTGCAACCTCAGTGCAGGGCCCGACTTGGGGCTTGATCTCACGAACTGTGAGATCATGACCAGAGCCAAAATCAAGTGTCAGATGCTTAACCGACTGAACCACCCAGGTACCCCTAGAGTTTTTACATAAATGTAACATATATAGATCTATCTATCTATCTACCTAATCTATCACAATGATGCACATATATTTTGAACTATCATTTTAACCCATGAGGGGAAAATCTGAGACGAAACATTGCGTAAGAAGATCTTTGTATGCCCCACAAGGTGTTGGCACGTGTTTGCTCAACACCAGAATAAACCTCATCGCCACCTACGAGGTGCTCATAACTCTGGTAGGAACTAGAGATATAAGTGAAAATAAGACATAGTCCCTGACTTGACCTGGAGGCAGTAATAATGTGGTAGGGACTGTGGTCTGTGTGCAGTCAGCTAGGTATGAGCAGGGAATTGGACTGTCCCACAGTCGAAAAACAAGGAAATCATCAATCACCTTCTGAATACAAATAGCTGGGGAAAACTCTGGGGAATATGCATTCACCCTTCCCTATAACTGCTCCCCTAAAGGAACCTATTGCTTCATTATAATACATTTGTATTGTGGTTTTGATCCCTCCTTCTTCTACTTACAGGGGGAAGGCTGCCATGACATTTCCAATAAGGACCATATAGGGCCAAAAACTCCCCTTCCAGACCCATAAAAGGAATCCCTTCAGTGACTGGATGTACTTCAGTCCCTTCAGTGTCAATCAGAGACCACCCTAGCTAAGACCCATAACCTATGCAGGTATAAAAAACAAAAAAACCTTGGGGCACCTGGGTGGCTCAATTAAGCGTCTGACTCTTGAGTTCAGCCCAGGTCATGATGTCACAATTCATGAGACAGAGCCCTGTGTCCAGCTGTATGCTGACGGCGCAGAGCCTGCTTGGGATTCTCTCTCTCTGCCTCTCTCCCTCCCTCTGCTTACATGAGTGTTCTTTCTATATCAAAATAAATAAATACATTAAAAAAAAAAAGAAAAAGCAGAAGGAAAAAAAAAGACAACCTGGACCAGGGGCACAGTTACCACCTTTGGGGACTGCCTGCTCTTCTTCTTTGAGAACGTCCCTTTGCTCTGACTGCTATTAAATGCTTGCCTGCTTAAGAGGTTAGCTCTGAATTCTTTCTTGGTTCCATTCAAGAACCAAGTCCAGGGAACAGGACTTGCTGCTAACAGTCCATAAGCGGGTCATTAAAAGGAAGCGACGTATATAAGAGATCTTGGCATGTGCTGAAACTATGACCTGGGGCCTCTCTTGGGGTGACAGCAGAGTTCTGGAAAGAGGTCCTAGCTCTACTGAATCCAAAGGACCAGGAGTTAGTCAGCAAGAGGGGAGGAGGGCTTTTCTGGCGGTGCTGCTCTTGTGCAATTGAAAGACTTGATTATTCTGGAGTGTGACTTGGTCCCGGGGAGAGATGAACCTGGAAAGATATTTAGGGACCAGATTACGAGGTACCTGTTTTAAGTCCCAATAAGGAGGTTAGGCTTTGTCATGTGGCCGGCAGGCACCCTTTGTAAAGTCTCAAGTAGGGCAGCGCAGAAACCAAAATTTCAATTCAGAAAGAACTGCCATTTTGGCAGCAGTTGAGAATTAAGTTGGAAGACTGCTGAGGCAATCTGATGAAAGACAGTGGTGCTCTGATGTAGGGTATTGGAGAAGGAATGGAGGCAAGCGAATGAATTTGAAAGGCATAGTATCTTAGGTAGTTAGAGACGCTACAATGGAATACCATAGATCCGAAGGATTAAACAACCGACAATTACTTCTCACCATCCTGGAAGCTGGAGGAAGTCCAAGACCCAGATGCTGGCAGATCCGATGTCTCATGAGGGCCTACTTCCTGGTTTGCCAATGGTCATCTTATTGCATCTTCCAGTGGGTGAGAGAGACATCATCACTCTCAATGTTTCTTCTTATAAGGACACTAATCTCATCGGTGAGCACTTCACCCTCATGACCTAATTACTTCCCAAAGGTCCTACTTCCTAATACCATCACATCTGAGGTTAGGATTTCAACATACATTCAATCTATACTCTGCACCTAAGTTAGAATCAACAGACTGGACTCAATAGGTTGACTGGACATGAGTGGGAGTCACAGAGAAAGGAAAGATAGGAATGATGCCCAGGTTTGGGCTTGGATAACTGGGTGGCTCGTTCATGGAAGATGGGTTCCGGTTTAGGTTAAGTTATGGGAGATGATGCGTTCAGCTGGGATCATGCTGAGTTGGAGCTGCCAGAGAGGCATCTAGAAATATTAAGAAGGAAGTCAGACTTAAGGAGCTGAAACCCAGGAAGTGAATCCAGGCCATAGATACAGATTTAGCACACTGACGGGGCGTGAAAGCATCAGGAGAAGATGGAACACTAAACGACGCTGAATTAAATTCACTGGGGTTGGTTATCTTAGTCATTACTTTTCACGTTCCGCATGTAAGTCTTTCTTTCCACAGTGGGGAAAGACGGTATAACTGACCATTCATTCTCTTTTGACGGTGGGGAAGAGCTTGGCTGTTGGGGTTTGGATTGAAATGACCAAAAGTCCTCACTCCTACAGGTTTTATCTGATTATGCACTTAAGAGTTTTAGAAAATATTCCCTCTCTGGTAGTCCCACTGCACTTGATACACACTCCATGAGAGTACTTTTTTTTTTTTTACATTGTCTGCTAATATGAATTTATGCACCTGTTTCCCCTTGTGCATTAAGCCCCCTGAGGCCAGGTACCATGCATCACTTATTTATAATTTTGGCCTGCAGTGAGGGATTGGTGTGCTAAACCGAGCGCTTCCTCTCCACAGTTCCTATGTTGAGTTTCTAGCAAATTACTCCAGACTTTCCCATTGACCTCGTGTATTCATGAGAGCAAATTTAATGGGGACGTATATGGACCCAACCAAAAGGAGAATTTTACTCATTCTCCCATAAGAAAGAAAGAAGTGGTGTCGTACAACGTAGGGAGCCCTACGTTTAAAGGCACATCCTTGCTGCTTCCTATAAATCTGAACCACTAGATAGATACTTCTCTTGGGTTTTCTGTACCAGGACCCAGGAGATCCCTTTTAATTTGGTTCATGGACTTCCCGTGATTTCTCTTAGCTTGCCAGACCGAATCTTAGTTCTCCAAAATCACCCAGGGAAGAAAAGTAACCAAAGACATCATTATTTCTGTTAAATGCTAAGATAAACCAATGACATCAGGACATTGTCCGTTCCTGTTTACATCTTCATTTTAAGCCAACTGATTTTGTGTTTACAGTCTGCATTAATTAATTTAGGACATCATGAAAATGGTTTGTGCCTGAATGATGAGTTTCATAATGAGCAGAATTTCTGCATGGATTTCTTACTTATTTAACAGTTGAGAACACGTTATTATTTTATAAGCACCGCTGATAAATCATTTGGCAAATACTTCTTGGTCCTTTAAAATAATTTTTATTTCCTGTGATTTCAATTGTCTCCGCATTTTTCCTTGTAAATAGTTGAGGAGTAAGCACATTTTCAAAGAGCTGTAGGGAGGCTAAGATGCCAGTTGCATTTTAACGATATAGGGCATTATCGTTCTTACTGTAGCCAATTCTCTTTTAAATCATTGCAGTTTCTGCTCTAGCCTCCAGCTATAGAATTCTTTTCAAGCTGGCAGTGAACTTGGCAGGCTGCCAGAAGAAATATAAAGGTGTTTTGGTCCACCAAAGTATTTTGAGTGGTTCTTAGTGATACAGTTTTCTTCAGTACATCTGCAAAACATTTTTCTGAAGTGAATTTTCATGTGAAAGGCTCCTTAATCATCACCGGCATTGTTTGTTTCAATGCAGTTATTTAAGTGCCCCCCTGGGTGCTTACAAAATAAACAAGGGAATCTTCTAAAGAGTTTTAAAAGTGGCAGGTGCTGAGGCTGTGCCCTATTCACTTAGTTTGCAATGACATTTTTGTGCTAATCTACAGACAAACAAGAGACAGGTGACACACCAAATCAAGCCCAATGAACAAGAGAAGACGATTTTGGCCAATGGGGTCAGCTCTAGATAAAATGCTTTGGAGGCAAATGCATGCAGGAACCTCTTTTTAACCCGCTTGCTGTTTGCATTTTGGCTGTGAAAATCTGATATTTAAACTTGAGTTGTGACCTCAACTTTGTTGGTTGCAAATGAAAGCAGAAGGAGATTCCAGATTAAAATATCGTATCTATGTGTCTGTGAGTACATAAGTAAACTTACGTATGTAGACACATGCGTATACATTTTCATGTAAAGAAAAGAAATACCGGGATTAAGCATTACATGTGAAAATGACCATTTGTTTGCTATCTGGGCCGTGAATTCAATCCACATTTCTCCTATTTCCACAACAAACCACCCTATTTACACACCAAACACCAACATGCGGGAAGGGACTTAAGAAATAAATGACTGGGCACACTTTTATATTGTTTCCTCTTTATTGATTGCCAGGTAATGTACAAATTCTGTTTCTAGGGGCCTTGTTTGCTGGTTTAAAAGTTGTATTAGTCATCTGTTGAGAGACACTGGATGGAAAGTTGATGTATTAAGTTTTCACGCAAATTATTAACCACCACCCTCCTATTCCTTTTTAAAAAGAATCCTACGCATGAGCTGGTGATAAAAAGAGTCCCGTGGAAGATTAAGAAAAGAAAAAAAAGCTTACTACTTTTAGTAAAATATGAAATATACCTATTGCAAATAATAATGCACAAAACCTCTGTTAAAGTATTGCAAAACTCCATTGCACTAAGGGATAAACTTTTTAGGGCATTCACACACCGCTTAGGAAGAGTTAAGGGTTTTGCTTTTGATCCTTCCTCCCCTCAAAAGGAAAAAAAGACCAGGCAGTGACATTTTCTCCAGCCCTTTTCACCTCACGAAGCCTTGGCAAGGTCTACTTCGATTATTGTGATCAAGAACCAGAAGCATTCACTTCGTTGTTGGTTAGACCTTCAATATCATTACATTTCAAGCCCTGGGTCTATTGGTTTGGGCTCGGTTGCTTTCCATGGCCATCAGCCTGGGTTTACAAAAATGTATTATTTACCGAGTGGCTAACAGACACAAACGTCTACCTCTTGGTAAGCAGCGTGGTGATCCCAGAATGTAAGAACTAAAGGAAACGTAGATATCATTGATGTGACACGCAGACTTCATTGAAATTGAATTGAGAATCCGTGACCCAAATGCAGTACTTTCTCAGATTGGGTTTGGGCTTGTTTGTGACGGAGGATCAGTCCTCCTGATGACCCCGCAGCAGGAGCAGGGTGGAGGGCGTCTTGCCGTTCCTGGCAGGACTGTAACGTCCTGAGTTTCACCAGGAAGCTCTCAACCAGCCAGGTCATAAGTCCACTGACTTATGAGAGAAAGGAATTGTCTCCTGGCCCATCTGCCGCAAGGCTGCTCTAGCTGTCAAACTTGTAGCGTGCTACTTTTCCTGCTGAACATATTATAATTGTTTTGCCATCCAAGAACGTATCGGGATTTATCAAAACGGTAAACCTCCCTGTTACCATCTTTGGACCTTGGTGTTCGGAGTCACCCTCCCAGCCTTAATCGATTTAAATATCAATATCTCACTGTCTGCCCTGGGAGGAGAGCAAACAAAATCGAAACTTAAAGATATGGCAAGCTTCGCAGGAATAAATGCCTTTAGGGGAGACATTGTCTGAGATCAGGGTGTTGGGTTTAAATACAAGGTGGGTCTCCCTCCTGTTTGAAAACGGGAACAATTGCAATGAGATACAGATTACGTAGGCGATGTGTAACAACAGGAGGGAGACAATGCCTCTCACTAAGAGGAAGTGATTGGGTCATGGAGCTCTTCGGCATTTTGGTGGAATATATGTACTCTCTGTGTATACCCACCCACACGTGCCTGCGCACGCACACGCACATGGTTACCACACATACAGATAAAACACACACATACGATACAATCTCAGAGGACACAGAGATCTTCTTGAAGTGAATCCCGGGCCTCCGGAATCAAGGGTGGACTTGAGGACCCTATGTTAGACCACACAAAATGTTGCCAATACATTCGGGGGTGGGGGAAGGGGAAGGGCATTCCAGTTTGCTTTTGCGCGTGAAGGTTTTATTACCTCGATGGCCGGCACGGAGCGGAAGAAGAGACCCAGCTTGAATTGTATGTCAGTGTAACCAAGACAGCTTGCGTTTCCGCCGGGCTCTGTGCTTTTGAAACCGCATTCCATCTATAGTTTTTCTCGGCAAAGGACAGGTCCGGGAGTAGTATGTCCACGTCGCTGGAGAATAAACAAATGCGAATGTTAAGTGCCTGCCCCCAGGCCAGTGAGCGCTAACCTTGTACTCCTGCTGCTCCATGGCCCTCACGAGTCTTTATTCGAATCCGAATCAAACCCTCGTCAAACCGGACTTTGCTTTGTTAGTTTTCAAGCACTTAGAGCAGGCCTATGGTTTTGCTACAACCCACTTGTGTTCCTTCTTAGGATCTTGGAGCAGATGAGATTGATTTTAGACATTTTAGGCAGGCCAGTAGAGGGGGGATTTCTATAGCCTAAGAAAACACATCACTTTCTCCCTAAATAAGACCTCTGTCCTTACCTAATTGAGCTTCTAAAGCTGCCTTTCCCCGTCCTCTTCAGAATCCCCAAATCGTGGCTACGCGGTTTCATCGCTTCATTTCAGAATGCCCAGGAGAACAGGAAATCCAGAACGGAGGCAGTTTCCCAAGTGATTCCAAGAGGAGCAAGGCAAGAAAACAACAACAGGATTTCTACTTGAAATATCCAAATAACTGAGGCAAATCTGACCTACACGATGAGCCCCCCGGTCGGTTCCTGGGGCATTGCTGCTCAGAGCTGGCTTTTTTTTTTTTTTTTTTTGCCTTTTTCATCATTTATACAGAAGGTTGCTTGTTTAGAAAGGCAGTCGGAATGCTTAGCAAAAATAACCAGGCTTGCTATTTATCCCATCTCTTTAAGTCTGCAATGCGGTCTTGCATCTATGTTCTCACGTGCTTCTCAGAACAGCTTTAGAAGGTGCTCGATTTAGGATGGTTACACTCATTTGACAGGACACTCTCAGGCCCTGAGAAGTCAGATGTGATTCAGTCTGTTGTCTTCGCTGAGCCCAAACTACCAGCTTGAAAAACAAGAAAGGCAACGCTCTGGAAGTCAGTCTAATCCCTTATACAGAGATGGTGTTTTACCATCTACAAAATATTTTCATGCCGCAATTTCATTTCATCCTCGTCGACAGAATCACGAAGGAGGAAGCTGGAATGAAGGGTTACAGACAGGACAACTGAGGCCGAGAGAGACCGAGGAAAAGAACCAAACTGGAACCAAAGCCTTCTTAATTCCAGGCTTTCCATCGTCTTGGAGTCACTGGTCCATTTCCCTGACATGATTGTTATACTAGGGAAGGGCCGATGAAGTTGGTTCTTATTTTATACCTATTTCTTCTGACCCTCCTGTGTCCTTGCAGGCAGAGCCTCAACTGACTTTCAGGATTCAGGTAACCAATTTTCTTGCTGTTTGCTTAAGAGCACTCATTTCGAAGTACATGAAACCGGCTTAGACCGTTAGACAGATCCCCAGGGGATGACTTCTGTGTGTCGTGGTGAAAGTCGATTTAACAAAACCATTAATTTGAGTTTCTGGGAATAAACAGTAGCTGTCACCCGCCATCAGAAAATACACAGATAGTGCTTTGTAATCCAAATTGCAAAGTGCCCGAGAAAATGACTGAATCAAGGAAAATAACTTCGGCGGTTGTTCAAGTCTGTGTATTGTTTTAACTTTCTGGCCAGGATGGTTCATTGCAGCGCGGCTTTCAGAAAACTAGGTACTGGGTTGTGCCCTGTCACATTTCATCAGTCATGCCACATTACGTGCATTAGGAGGCCCTATGAATTCTTTTGGTCTCAGATTTACTGCAAGATGAGGCAGAAATCCATTTATGAATCCAAGGAAAGAGACTGTTACAGAGAGTCCCCCTTCACCAGGGGAGACAGCACATCAGGTGCCTCTGTCACCGTCCTTCTGTGACAATCCGCCAAATGCAGTCCCGTCCCCAAAATGAAAAGGCAACTCAAACCAAGCTAAGTTCAAACATAGGGAAAACATAAAAACATATACATATATATATACATACATACATATATGTGTGTGTGTGTGTATTTTTTTTGAAAGAGAGAGAAAGAGAGCTAGCATGAGTGGGGGAAGGACAGAGATAGAGGGAGAGGGAGAGAGAATCTTAAGCAGGCTCCACGCTCAGCATGCAGTCCGATGTGGGGCTCGATCTCAGGACCCTGAGGTTATTACCTGAGCCGAAATCAAGAGTCAGATGCTCAACTGAACTGAGCCGCCCAGGCACCCCTTGGAGGCAAAATATTTTTCAAAGACCCATGGCTGATTGTAAAAATGTCTTTTTTTTTTTTTTTAACAGTCCACAGTAGACAGCATCAGTATAAGAGCATAAAAAACAGCTCTGACGCCAATGGGCTGACGAGCTTGTGAGAGAAGAGTTACTCATATTTTCAGATGCCTGAAGTTTATGTTCATGTGCAAGTCCAATTCATTGACCTTCTGTTTCAAAATTATTAAAAACTATATTTAATATAGAATATTTCAAACAGAAAAACTAGAGAACACCATACCTGATACCATCAACCAATGTGAACATTTTGCCTTATTTTCTTCAGATCTCCCTTGTTGCTTATATAAACACAATGCGCGCACACACACACACACACATACAAGGCTATACACACATATGCACATATACATACAGGTGGGTATACATATATATACATATGGATTTATGGCTTTGTATAATATGTATGCATATATAACTGCCTAGAGATCATACTCACTGAAGCCATAATTAATAGGCATACTGTTTTGGAGACTGAGGCTTTCTCTAGATACTTGAACCCTTAAAGCCCCCATGTCTGCTAATAATTATTTTATAAAGAACATCTCCTTACAAACTCTCTTTGTATGTCTGAAAATGGACTTATTTTGGCTTCCTATTTGAATGAAAAGTTAGCAAGATACAACATTCGAGGTTGGCAGGAATTGTTTATATATCGTTTATTTTTTCCCCTTTCAACTTAATGTCTAGACTCCACTCCCCTCTGGTGTCTCCTGCTGCTTTGCTCCGGTCAGCTACTTTGCATGGGTTACATTTAGACTCGTATGCTCAGTGGGAGCCAAAATCTTAGCCACTGCTGTGAGGGTCTCCATACCACCTCATTCAGTGCCTTGCATTGTCTTCCATTTCTGCCAAGGAGATGCTAATCTCATTTTGTTTTATTTATTTATTTATTTATTTATTTATTTTCATGCTCTATGTGGGCAGGGGAGTCCAATGGGTTTTCATGGATCTGACTATACACCACTCTTGGTCCCCTACTGAAATGGGTCTGATGGAGGAAACAAGAGAAAAAGTTACACTTTAAACTACGAATCTTCTTATGATGGCCTAACAACTTTGAAAAGAGCCTCATGTGCTTAAAAAGAAAAGTACTGGCTGGACAAGAAAGAATTCATAGAAAGTAAATGTTTACCAAAATTAACATAATAATAGAACACAGATACTAAGTAGCTGAACGGTGAAAGAGCAAACTGATACAGTAGCCCAAGACATTCTTTCAAAGAGTAGGTGATGGGCACAGAGGAGGGCACTTGCTGGGATGAGCACTGGGTGTTGTATGGAAAACAATTTGACAATAAGTTATAAAAACAAAAACAAAAACAAAAAAAGAGCAGAGCCAAAAGATAAAGATTAAAATTATGGATGAAAGAGAGGAACACAAAATAAATCTAAGAGATGGGATGTCTAATGGGCATTACAGAAAGAGAAAACAAAGGGGGGAAAGACATTTTTTAAAAAAGGGATAATAGAACAATTGGGCAAAATGCCTCAAATGAAGAAATTCTTAGTCATACAGAAAGATTATGGAGACCATAAAGGACAGAGAATCAGTCTGGCACCAAATGTCTCATCTATGAAAATTCTAACAGTAATAGACGAATAATTCCAAAATTCTAGAGGGAATTGATTTTGATCTCAGCATTCTTGAGTCCTCTCAAACTATTCTCTGTGTGTAAGAACAGAGAAAAAGAAGATAATAGAATAATGATTATAACAACAAAATCCAGGAGTCAACATTTAATTAAAGTATCATTTTGGTTCGGGTTGCTGGCTGCTTCATTCTTGAAGCAAGAAATATAAGCTTTCGACAAGAAATAAAAGCTTGTTTATATTTGTTAATGTTCTAGTAAGGATCATTGTTTGCACAGAACGGAAACATCCTGAAGCTAGCTCAAAAAAGGAGGCTTATTTTAAGGATTTGACAAGCCAACTCAGAGTCCCGTCAGCTCGGCGGGAAATAGAAATTAGAAAGCCAGTGCAAATCGAAGCCGTGCCCTCAGTTTTAGTCCTGTCTCTCTCTCTCAGTGGCCATGTGGTTTGTCACACCTCTTTTTCTTAATGGCTTTTCTCTGAGCTGCTGATGTCCAAGTCCACACAGCCCAACAGAGCCACAATTCATGAGCCTGAGAACTGGACACATCGAGGCCCAAACAACCACAGTCTCTGTGGCTCTCAATTCAGATTTGCAGGAAAGATCCCCCCGCCCCTCCGCCAGCTGGTTGCTAGCCAGCCCAAGATGGCCTGGCCACACGTTATGTGTCTCACCCAGAACCAATTCTCTAGGCTGGGCTGGGGTGCAGTGATGTGACATTACACGGTCTAGTGGGACTGTCTCTTCACAGGGCATAAGGACAAAGGACATTACCAGAGAAGTGAGCCTGTAGTGAAGACCAGAAAACATGGCCAGTAAGGCGAAAAAAATGTATGAGTGGCTATTGGTAGCAGAGAGACAGACTAGTTCAGTGATTCACAAAGAAACTAGCCTCTTATGGGAACACCGTACCTGGCAGAACGCTTTTCCTGTTGTCAAATTAAAATGTGTCTTATAAATATTTAACCAAATATGCTTTCTTGAGCTACTCAAATACTCTTCCACCTTGTCTGAGTAGCTCCTCAGCTATCGGCAGTAGGCAAATGATAGCCACAGTCTCCCCCATTAACTTTTTTTCAGGTTAAACACACTTACTTACGTTTTGTTAATTTTAAGACTTTTAGGGGAGAAAGACAAAACTGTACTACTCTTGCCCCTCCCTTGTAGACACTTCTAGAATAGCGCTTGCTTCCCTATTTGGCAACAATGTATCTGCCTTGCCTGGTTCATCAGGAGCTTTTTGATGTACTGTGTCCAATTAACTTTTTGACTTCCAACAATTTGACCTTATGCCAGGAACATAGTAGGGACATAAAGAAATGATTGTGTTAGTCAAAATAATCTTTATCTTGAGTCCTAAGGCATTTTGGGTTTAAATTCTAGACACTGCGATCCTGTCGGTGATTATTAAATCACAAGACATAGGGCTGAATTACAGAAACTCTTACGGCACACACTGTGTGTTTTGTAAAGTGCCTTTTCCGTCAGGGACACTTTTTAGCAGGTGTCTTCTGAATTGATGGGCACGGGGTTTTCCAAGGTGACCTGGAAGGGGAGTTAGCAACAGCGCAGGGGGACAGTGTCACTTTTCATGAAGTCCGTTGACCATTGGGGGAGTGTAAGGGAAGGAAATGGAATTACTGGTTTGTCCCACTGGAGTACTGAGTGATAACCATTGTTTTTACATCGTCACCGGTGTTTTTAAAAACAACAGCAACAACACAGTTCGGGTTTCTCAGACTTAGTTCCCCAGAGGTTCCAAGGAGCAAGGGATGATAAGGTTAGCTCATGAGATGTTCACCTCTGGAATCTTGCGACAGTATTGCTAGGGCAACTCACTGTTTATTTAAAAAAAAAAAGTCGCTTAAGTTGACAGTTGGACTCAAGGAGCTGGTGCACTGTTCAAACTCTAAACCAAAATGCGTTAAAGGAAATGTCCGCTCATATAAATATGCGATAGCTAGAGAAAAGAGTCTAATCCGAACCGAGTCGGCCATTTTCTGTTCTGCAGACGCAGTTAAGAAGCCTAATGAGAAATTAATATAAATACCTTAAATGATAGGATTTAGAGAGTGCTACCGCTCTCAAGTCTGATTATTGCGGTCTTATATTGTTCCTCATCTGACCCAGAGTTTGAGTCACTACTCTGAACTTAATTTAAGGAGTGGCTCAGTGTAATGAGTTTCCAACTCTGTGCAGAAAACAAATTTGCATTTTTCCAACTGATTAGTTTGTCTACTGATTAACTCAGCAAGGTCAACTTTTGGTCACTGATGCCGCTGATCCGCACAGTTGATATTTTCCAGTTTCAGAGCTGGGAGGCCCAACATGAAACTGTTGTTTTCATTGCTGAAGGACAAACTACAATATTCTAGAAGGGAAAGAAATTCTGGGCACATCTACCCCGGGTCTTATTAGCCTCGTGGCTCAGAGTCTTAGCAAAGGAGAAGTTCCACTCTCTTCTGTATTCCTAGCTCCCATTGCAGAGTCCTTTTAGGGGGAATTTCCCAAGATGGCCCATGGCTTTCACTTCATGATTTCACTGGAGACATAGAGTACAGTAGAAAACACGGGTTTTGGGTATCGGAGGAACCGGGGGTTCAAAGCTATGCAAACTCGAATCGGTTTCCTCATCCATAAAAATGGGAATAACAGCTGTTCCCTTAAATTATTAGCCTCAAACAAGAAAACATGTGAACATGCCTCGCTTAATGCTTGGCACAGAGCAAGCGATTAAGAAATGTTAACTCCCTTCTGTTACTGAAGTCCTAGGCCAGGTATGATGGCTAATTAAGAAAGCAAAGTTAGCACCACTATCCTGTTCCTGTATCTCGCCTCTTCTCTGTAAATGCCAAACCATTTCTGTCTCTGGGTCTAATAGCAGGACGATCCTATCTCCTCGAGTTCTACTCAGATGCTACGTCCTCCACGAAGTCTCAGCAGGTGACCTGGCCCAGAGACCACTCCCTCTTGTGAATGCCTTTTACTGTTATTTTCTGACTAGTAGGCACCTAACTATCGGGCGCATACTATTGGCAGTGCTTTGATGACTTTGGGTGAAGGAAAAACGACTTGAGATGATATACATACATAGCAGGTCTCAGCTTTCAGCTGGCAAAAATATCTAGCTGAAATTTTATAACATCGTTTTTATTTTTAGTGTATTTCCTTTTTTACTTACTAACTTATGGGAAATGATGTTACCATTTATGGTAAAGATCTTTAAGTTTCCTTTGGCTATAGGGTTATTTAAGGAAAAAAATAACTGATTTTCTTTACATACAAGTATTGTGTAAATATCTGGTGTTGTGCGAAAATGGCAAAAGAAAACCGTATGGGATTAGCACGCATGTGACTGAAATTTAAGAAAGATCAGACTCTTCCATGGACGCAGAAGCTTACATGGCTGGGGTCGCTGAGGTTTTCACATTGCTTTCCACTCCGAGTCCTCCCCCCGCCCCCGCCCTGAAATGGATTGCTAACCTCCTGGAGGAGACTACCTGGGATTCTCTTTTGACTTTTCATCCTGTCTGGCAGTTCTACAACACAGTAACTACTTATTATGTGAACAGAGAAGAAAGTAACTTGTTTGTCGGCCCAGCAACAATCCAAAGAAAAATAGGTATGTTGTGAACAATGAAGAATGTATATGTAATTAAGAATAGACACACGGTTAAGAGTATATACATAATTAAGAACATATATAATTA
Organism: Paguma larvata; assembly: GCA_030068075.1. Classification (NCBI taxonomy): domain Eukaryota; kingdom Metazoa; phylum Chordata; class Mammalia; order Carnivora; family Viverridae; genus Paguma; species Paguma larvata. The sequence continues at coordinate 30,089,408 of CM057841.1, read as the reverse complement.
ATACATAATGAAGAATTATGATAGAAATGAAAAACACAACTCACCTACTGCTACTTTTCTTTCTTACAGGATTCTCTTAGTCCTTGCTGGATACAGAATACTAGTATGAGCTCGGCAATCGTGAGAAAGGCTAGAACACAATCCTACTGGCTATTAGATTAAAAATAAGTTTATCTTTGAGCCTCTACCAAAAGGGATTGTCTACTCTGTCAATCAGTAATGAGTGGCAGCTGGAAAGAGGAGAATTTCGATGTGGTGGCCCTTGTCAGTCCCTATTTGTCATAGGGATTATTCTCCCCCTGGCTTCTTAGGAGTAGTTCTGGTGCCAAAGAACATGAAAGAAATTCTTCCTTAAATGTGTATAGCCTATGTGGTCTCACAGCTCAGAAATGCCTCCTGCACTCTCTTCAGCAAGTAGTTTTATTTGGTTAAAATTAGTCTCCGTCCCTCTCAAAGAATTACTCTTCATCAGTCATTGAAGGAGAGTTCCTTATCTTGGGCAATCAGATTGGTGTCTTGGCAATAGGGAAACGGCCTGCTCACTATCAATGTAGCCATCCCATTCATCTCTGTGGACTCCCAGAGTGCCCCACTCCAAAGTTAGAAGTGACGGCCTCTCCCCCTTCGATTTCTTTTTAAAATGATGTGCCTAGACCATTGAGATTGATTCTTTAATCAAACCTGGCCTGTAAGATGGCCCTCGCTTTATAGATGGATAGCATATCAACCTTTTCATTTTCCATTATTCACATGTAGAGAAAAGAGTAGTCATCCTTACGGTGTTATATATCTATATGCTTTTCAGGCTTAGCATGACAGTTTATTTTTCTTTTTCCAGGCGGTTAACCTCCATGTTGTGTGCTGAGCAGAAATCATCACAGAAAGAACACTTTTCTTGTATGATTTTGCTGCTGCTTTGAACGGACCCTTTGGTGTAGCACGGCAGTCACAAAATTAGGACAGCATTTATGGATTCCAGTAAGTTATGTGTAGCTTCAAAGACGAAGATCATGATTTAAAGAGTGAAGTTTGATTACCTATAGGATGTGGATTTTTAACCATATGGCTTTTGGGGTTTCTTAGTCTTTACTGTTTGACTTTTGATGCTTCTAGGGAAAAAAACCCGAAGGCCCATTTTAACATTTATTTATTTTTGAGAGACATAGAGACAGAGTATGAGCAGGGTAAGGGCAGAGAGAGAGGGAGACACAGAATCAGAAGCAGGCTACAGGCTCTGAGCCGTCAGCACAGAGCCCGACGTGGGGCTCGAACTCACAGACTGTGAGATCATGACCTGAGCCGAAGTTGGCCGCCCAACCAACTGAGCCACCCAGGCGCCCCCCGAAGGCCCATTTTAAGCATATAAGGATAGAGTCGCAATAAGGTTAAATTGCATCAAGGATCTTTTATTAGTTATGGGAAGAACCCAGTTCAAACCATCCAGGGCCAAAGTAACTTTTTTGGGGGCTGGGGGTGGGAGAGGTGTTCCTACGGCCTGTGAAGTTTAGGTGCTTAGGCTCCTGGCTACGGCAACTGGAAATAACTAAGGGCTTTACCTTCTTCCTTTCTTTACATTGACCTCATTCTTGATGATTGCAAAAGAGCTTCATGAGCCAAGAAACTTCTGTTTCATGGGAGATAAAATGCCTACTCTTCAGGAAGATTCCAGCAGAGAACGCTGACTCTCCCAGCTCCTCTTGCATGCCTATTTCTTGGGCAGTCCCTGTGGTCAAGGAGGCAGGGTCGTCTACAGACGGAAGTGCATATCACATTTGGAATACGTGCTCCAATTCTGAATGGAGATTAGGCGGTGGCCAACAGCAACCAAAAAGAAAAAGGTGGCTCAAACAAGGCCGCGGTCAGCCCAATTTGCACGTAACATAAAGAACTGAGAAAGGAAGATGAGAATCAAGAAAAAGTTACAACGGTGATAAAACAGAACAAAGGATAGGAGGTAAAATGGTCTCTTGAGACCATGGCTACCCAAATCTAATGTGTTCCTTAGGGAAAGGCTACATTGCAGTAAAAAAAACAGGCCCCCACATGCAGACTGATGATAGACATTCATTTCTCTCTTTTGTTACATTGCAAAAGCGGGCAGGAGGTACAGGTTTGTTAAGGTACGTTGTTCACAACGTCATCCAAGGATCTAGGTTACTTCTATCTTGCTGCTCTGTCATGCCCTAAATATAGCTCCACGTGGTTAAATCTGGCTCGCTCCATTACCTTTGCACAGCAGCCCACCTGAAGGGGAAACAGGGAGTGGAGGGTAAGAGCCTCTCTACAAAAAAAAAACAAAACATAATCTGTAAGTTACACACAGCCTCTGCCTGAATCTCACTGTTCAAAGCATATTCTCATGGCCACACCTCCCTACCAAGAAGGCTGGGAAAAGTAATCTTTAGACGCGTGGTCATGTGCCTGTGTGAAGCTCAGGTGATTCTGTTATTATAGAGTCTGGGAAACAATTAGCATCTAGTGCACCCCAAAGGTGGAAGATCTCCTATAGGTGCTTCATATAAGTGGTTATGAGGGAAAGTATATTCAATATTTATAATCCTGACTAAAATGTAGCCAGACAAGTGTAGGCTCATCCAACATGTAACTATGACTTTATACATTTCTCTCTCTTGTTGAACCTCCTTAGCAAGAAAAGTATCCTTTGTTTTGCCACTGAGGCTATATTTGGTGTGCTTTTTAAAAATCGTGTCTATTAAAACAGAAGGTAGATGGGGTCTATGGTGTCATGATACTGTGTCCAATTTAAGGCTTAGTAATAAGAGTGAAAGGTAGACAGAGACTTCTTTAGCTCGGGAGACATGACACGCGTTGGTGGCATTTATAATGCCTTTATTTGTACCATCATCATTGTCTCACCTCTCTTGTGTAATTTTTCCAAGGCATTCTCTGGCAGTTTCCAGGAGTCGAAAATGCTGGCCTTCATAACATCTCTCTTGTCTTGGGCTAAACCAGCCTTCTTTCTCCAGGTCTCCAAGCAACAGAATCTTAAAAATGAAATATTCATTTTCTGAAGCCTAATTTAATTCCAGCATTGACTGGGTTGGTGAGCTTATCAGATCACAGAATCTGAAAAATTCTCCGGATTAACAATTCTGTCCTAGTGCCGGAGCCCTCAAAAATTTATTTATTTATTTATTTATTTATTTATTTATTTATTTATTTATTTATTTATTTATGTATTATTTGTTCATTCATTCATTTGCTACACCTTGTTAAAATGTATGCACTCAGTTTCAACCTTGGTTTGTCTGACAGTGACTTACTCATTTGTGATGTAGGGGTAATGAGAAACACTGTGGGCAATCATCTTGCTGTCAATAAATGAAATACATCGTTATTTTTCTGAAACAGGGATTAGTGTTTCTTCCAAATGTAGCTTCTACCCTGACTGAGAAATAAGTGATTTTTTTAGCTTTATTTTGGGAGCAAATTCTGAGGTATGGTAGTAAGGGATTTATTTTTCATAACTTCTGGAGCTGATGAGTCATTACTGACATGCAATATCCAATTAAAGCGGTGACAAATGTAATTGTGTGTCATGCACCATGGGGGTGATAAATTGTACCACATTCTGAAAGGTATGTTTTGGTAAATGCTTTTTTGCTGAAAGATTGCAATTATAGCCTGCTTTGAATGGGCTCCTTTGTTTTAAACACAGGGTAAGGAGTTCTAAATAGAGAGATCAGGTTAACAAAAGACATTTTAGGGAAGGGTATAACCAAGCTAACTAGCAGTTGAAAGTTTCCTTCCACTATCATTTCCACCTGCAGCTGGAATCTGTCATAATTCCTGAAAGTATGGTTGTTCTTAAAATGTTTGGTTCTGAAAGCCATAGGCCATTTGGCTAATAATATCTCGTTGGAATTGTGTGACATTGCAGGTTCCTGAGACAAACCAGAAATGCAGGAAATCATTTAAGATGTTGGCTTATATTTAGACAAATTAGAAGAGTTTACATCATTCAAAAGTTACCCTTCTCTGAAGTATTTAAGGAGATAAGGTAGACCATTTCATTGACTTCTGAATTTATTAGATAATTTTTCACTTCTTTGCTTTATCTATATAAACCTTTCTTTGCTAGCATATATATTTTATGATTGTGTCACACTGTTCTATATGTGTGTCTGGTCGGAACCTAGATCAGTCCTGATTTTAATAAGGAGATTAAGATAAGTAGTGATGATCATAACCTAAGTTTTTTTTTTTTAGATAAGAAAGAATCAAACATTTAGTTTTACATAATGTTGCTGGTCCATTAAACAAAGTTTGCTGAATTTGGTAAATAACTAAGTCATTCTCAGCGAATTGTATTATTGTGACACTTTTCTTCATTGTTTTGCTGAGAGCTATCTTATAGAAATACAATAAAGCACTTATAATAATAGTGATAGCAATAGACTATATTAATTGAAAACATTTAATATGCTTAAAATGATAATGTTAGTGATTTCCAAATTGCATGAATAAGCTTTCAGTACTTAGATCCAAATCTGCTTCACCATTGACAGATACATTGCCACTCTATTTAAGAAGATTGCTGTAGAGACAAATAGAGTGCAATATAAGAATAAACAGGTGTTCTCATATAGCACAAATATTCCTTACAACATTTGAATATGAGATAGGTTAATTAGAGAATGCCATTTGCACTTAACAGTCAGATATTTGTTATAACGATATGGGAAGATCTTCAATTTCCATTTATCATGGATGAGCAGACCAATGTTCCTGCTAAGAACAGCTAGAAACACTGAACAAAGTTTAGAAAGATACGTTTTTGAAAGTATTAGAGAGCTACCAAGGTAAGGAGATTGGAGAGGTCAAGATCTTGGAGGGAAAGAAAGCACAGAAAAGTAAATCTAATAGTATACTCATTTTCCCACTTAACGCAATTTCCAATTCAAAAGTAGTTAAAGGCAAAGAGTGGAAAAAAACAGGTAGAAAGTTTAGAAGAAGGCTTCCAAAAAGAAGAGAATCTGAACAGAAGCTCTTGACAGTTTAGATGAAATGAGTAAATTCGTAAGAACACGACTTACCAAAACTGACGTAAGAAGAAAGAAAAAATCCGAACAGTCCTATATCTACTCAAGAAAAGGACTCCTCACAAAGAAACTCTGGTTTCAGATGGACTTACTAATGAATTCATTCAATGATTAAGGAATAAATATTACCGGTCTTACACAAATGGAGAGAATACTTTCTGATTCATTTTATGAAAGCAGCATAACCTTGATAGCAAAATATGATAAAGCATTACAAAATGGTAATATGCAGATTGCTCTCTCAAAACATTTTATAGACATAAAAGTCAAATACCAAAAATCTGGCCAATGAAATCAACAGATGTATAAAAAGAAATCTAAGCTCGATGTCACGTTTTGAAGTCACTATAATTTGTCGTGTGAATGGAATAAAGGAAAATAATCTCAATAGAGTATATGTTTTTTTTAACAGGTAGAGAAGATGCATTTGGTTAAATTAAACATCTGTTTCCAGGGAAATTCTTTAAAAAACTAAGAAGAAAGGGGAAACACCTACACATTATATGATATTTTAGAGCAAAATGTTAAAAATTTTCTCCCTGGACAGCATTAACTATCTTCACATTATTCCTTACTACCCCAGAGGTCCAATGAAACAGGAAAGTATTTGGAAGTATTTGGATTGGACGAGAAATGAAAGTGTCAACATATTTCCCCTGTTTTCAGTTCCCACGGTAAGTTCTATTACATTCTAAAGTGAGGTACCGCTGATGGCTTTTTTCCAGGCAGCTCCCCAGCATTTCTCAGGCAAAGAGAGTAATCTTGCCTAAGGCCACACCCCCTTCTCTGGAAGAATCTAGCTTCTCCCTCTGTTCAGCCCTCCTTCATTCATATCCCTTCCATGGGTGTTGATCCCCGAAGCTGCTCTAATAAGCCCCTCGCATTCTGGTCTTCATCTCAGATTCTGCTTTCTGGGGAACCAGACCCACAACAGTTCTGCTTTCTGGGGAACTAGACCCACCAGAAGTGGGTGGAGAATGCAGATGTGAAGATGGAGCTGGATTGCCAGCTGCCCGACTGGCAAGAAGGACTCACCGTTGGTGGTAAGTAGAGCACAGCCCCTGGCATGAGGTAGCAGCGCAACCATTAGTGTTGTTACTGGTGGCAGACTGGGATAGCATTCTGGCAGAAGGGAATTCACAAGCTGGTACAACAACAGGCATTTGAGAAACGGGTGGCAACCGTAACACAAAGAACAGCGGGTTTGGCTAGCTGTTGCTAAGCTTCACGGATGCTTTGGAAAAAGATCACGAAAGGCGGAGAGTGATAAATTGGCAATTAAAAGTTAAGAAGGAAATCCAGGGGGCTTCCTTGGTAGCATATAAAGGGGTCTACATCTTCTAGAGCCCGAGGGTCTTTCACAAGTGATGGAGCTCCAGAAGTCAAAACTCAAAACATAGGCATGAATGATGGTCCAAATGTGTCTGCTGGCCACCTCCAAATTCATGTGTTGAAACTAACCCCTAAGGTGAAAGTATCTGGAGGTGGGGCCTTTGGGCCGTGTGAGTGGAGCCATGTGAAGGGAGCCACTGTGACCAGGAATAGTGCTCTTATAGAACAGGGCCCACAGAGCTTTCTAGCTCCCTTCTGCTAGGTGAGGGCACAGCCTGAAGGCACCCTGCGAGAGGAAGCAGGTTCACACCAGACACTGCATCTGTTGGCGCTATGATTTTGGATTCTCCAGTCTCCAGAATTATGAGAAGTAAACGTTTGTTGTCTATAAGCCACTCGGTCTGTGGTATTTTGTTATAGCAGACGTAAGAAAGCATGTTTGTGATGTGTTGGCCCTGATCAGGAAAGAAGAGAATTAAAGCAGACTAAAATCTTGAATCTTGAGATTCCTCTGAACCTGTGAACCTACAGAAATGGTGCATACTTCCCTTAATGGACTGGTTCCCCTTACTTGAAGATTGCAGATATTTCCCCAGGATCTGCCCCTAGTTTCATTCCAGACAATAAGCCAGTCAATAACAAGGGTCAAATCCAAGATGATCTAGCAGGGATATCCTGGGCCTCATGAGTGAGCAAAAGGGCTAGACTTGAAAGCAGAAGCAGGATCTAGCCAACATGTACCATCAGGAGCCAGAAAACATGCATGGGACCGTAGTTTGAGGGTGCTGGATCTAGGGGCAAAACGTAAGAGTCTGTAAAACAGATTTATTGATTTGTGAAGATTCTGTCAAGACATAGAATGTAACATCCTGGCAAAGTCCCTACAAGATGTACAAACGCACTGTGAGAGTGGCTTCTAAAGGCATGGAAGTAGTAACATCCTACATTAAACGAGGCAGAAAAGCCAACGACGACAGAAATGCTATAGTGAAGAATCACTATGGAGATAAGGGAAGGAGCGGATAAAAGGCTCAGAGAACTAGGTGTCGATATATGTAACAAGGTCAGATATATGTCCCAACACAAGGCCTGGCCAATGACAACGTCTACTACAGCCCGCCCCATGTACCACTCAGATTCATTTCATATAACTTCCGCAAGCAATACCCTGAGGATTCCCATGAGCCTCTTTCCCAAGAGAAACTTAAAAGAAGAAGGTCCCGGGGGTAATTTGTAGCCCTTGCCACTTGCAGCTGATCTCAGACTGTCACGGATGCAATTTTCCTCTTCTGCAGCCTTTCTAGACTCTCCTCACCTTCACTGGCACCTTGCTAGGCTCAGTAGCTTCCTTGGTGGTGCGATCTGGATTCTTACTCCTGAGCAGTCCGAGTTCCTGATCATTCGACCTTTCAAGCCATGGTCGCTACAATTGTGAATTTACAGGTAAAATTAGTCAAGGGAGAGCAAAAAGCATGGAAGTGAATGACCTGGCTACCGAACGCTTCTCTCTGAGATCAGTGTATAGCTCTACTTCATCATGACTCTTGTGTAGACAAGGATTTCTTTAAAGACCATATAAAACGTTATCTCTAAGGGGGAAAAATCTGCTACATTTTGTTATATAACATTATGAATTTTTGTAGATCGACTTTAAGGGAGTGAAGAAACATCCACAGTTGTACTATAAGTTAGTGCCGCTACTTTGGCAGTAGCTACTACACCTGAACATAAAAGATCCTACATAATAAACAGAAATATATACATATAGGGACCGAAAGACTGGAGCTAGAATGTTCACGATGGCACTATTTTTAATTGTCCAAAATTGGAACTGATCAAATGCCCACAATCGAATGCAGAGTAGAAGAGTAACTTGTAGCCGGTAAAAGAGTATCAAATAATACCTTAGGATTTCATTTATACAGATATAAAAGCCAGGCTAAGTGAGGAAGGGTATTAGTCATTGAAGAGGGGCACGAGGGACACTTCTGGGGGCTGGGGAACAATTTCTTGATCAGGGTAAGACACACGGGTGTGTTTACTTGGAGAAAATTTACTCGGCTGCACACTAATCCTGCACTTGGCCGTATATAAGTCATACTTCAGTTTCAGCGTTGAACTCTCACTGTAGTCAGCAGAGTCTAGGAAGTAGCAATTCCGATTTATATAGCAAAACAAAACCCTGTTGTACACAGGATGGAATCTTTTTGTCTGAGGGGCTTTGCATGTTACCTTTTGTATATCCCATCAGCTCGCTAAGCTTGTTCCCTTACTCCCATGCCCAGGCATTCGCTGGCCTGTCAGCCTATTTCTCTTCATGGTACTAATTGCTGTCTGAAATTGTTTACTTGCCCTGGTCTAATGTCCATTCAGCGGAAGGAGGAATCTTCTCTTTTGCTTACTGTTGTACCCTTGCATCTAGATCACTGTCTGGCACATAGTAGGAGCTTACGAAATATTTGCCGAATGAGTGAATTATTTAATGAATGAAAAAAGAGTGTTGAGAATGTGTATAAAAAGACAAAGGACTTGGCTTGAGCAGAGATAAAACTTATTCCAATACTGGATTTGTTCAGTGATACTTGTATTTCATAGGTATACACAAGCATCCATTATTCTTAAAATGAGGGCAGAAAATACAATCAGTTCCTGTGATTCTGAAGCTCGCTATCCTCTAATTTCTATTTTCCCCATCAAAACAATTGCTTTGTAAACAACATTTTTCATAACGATAATCTCTTAGGGACGCAACTATGCATTAAAGTAGAAAAGACCAGATGCAATAAAAGTGGCAACGTGGAATGGCTAGATTATAAGCATGACCAAAATTTCAGGAGGAAGAAATTTCTCTGGGGCTAAAGCAGCCAGGGAAATTTCTGGAAGAAGATGCGTCTTGAGCTTCTGTGAAGGATGAATAGGATATAAGCAGGGGCAGGGTATTCGGGCAGGGGAGGGAACACGGAAACGCGGAAGGGAGGTCTGTGTCCGTACCCTTCTGGCTGTGCTCCAAGGCAACCTGACAGATTAGGGCTGGATTGGAGAAGCGCGGATGAAAGCGCTCAAGAGTCCAACCTAAATGTTTAAGCACCTGAGGCGGCACCCTGTTCCAGCTCATTGTCTACCTCTTCTATTTCCGGAATCACATTCATTATTATTTTTGATTCCAAAGAACCTTGGGGTTACCTTCCCTGGTGGGCCAACCATAGGATTTGATTGTAGCGATGATGACACTGCTGGGATGTGGTGCAGTGTGTGTGTGTGTGTGTGTGTGTGTGCGCATGCGTGCGCGCGCGCGCATGCGCGCACATCCGTACATGGTTACAGCATCATACTAGTGTTTATCCACTCCTCTAATTCACTAAATTTGTTCCTTTTAGAAGCAGTGATACAAATCTCTCTACATGCATTAAATAATAATTGAGTGTCCATTGTGAGTGACGGACTGAGGACACAGGACGAAAAACACAGGTTTAGCTTTTAAGGCGCTCATTGTCTGGTAGGAAAGAAATATCTACACAAATTATTAGCATTCGGCGGAATATGTATGGAGCCAGGTTTATATTTAAAGAACAACAGGAATAGATGGAGACGGTGATCAAAGCTGTTTGGTGCAGGGGGCATTCAGGGATGAGGAAAGATAATTGGACGTGGCTGTTTGGAGCTCTTGGGACATAATAATTTGTCTGTTTTGAGGAAGTGATGCCGTCACTGCCAGGGCTGAGCTAAAGAAAAAAGAAAAAGATGAGGGAGAAGCAGGAGCCACAGGTGACAGCTCAAGGGTTAAGTCCAGCCGGGGGGGAGAAAAGGCCTATTTGGCCGATAGAGTTAAAAAGATTAGTTAGCAGTAATTCCAAAGTAGGGCGATTACACAAAGATCTGGATTAACAGTTTCTCTTGAGACAGTGAAAGGCCCGACAACACCTGGCCCTTGTTTTTTTTTCAAGGCGACAAGTGGATTGTGCTTTCTGGTTTGCCATAGTCCCCGCCCGTCCCTTCTCATGCAACTGCTCCCCCTTCCTGGTCCCTGTGTGAATTTGAACTCGAGCCCGATTTAGTAGGATGGTGGGGTTAAGGACTAGCTGAAGGGGTCGGTAGCACGCAATTCTGGGTAAGAAAAATCTGTGCTTTTAGGTTATGTCAAAAGGCTATGGACCCCACCAGAGGAGACCATTAACACGTAGTCATACTTGAAAAGCATTTCAAATATCCGCTACGGAATCGTACACTCGCTGATTCAGAAATAGCCTTAAAGAACGGAATCATTAGCAGCATTTATGTCCTCAACATGCTTCACTGGCCCAGAGTGACAGAGAGGATCAACATGGGACAGCAGATACTGAAGTGTTCTCTGAAGTGGATGTGATTCACAAACACGAGAGAGGCTACGAAGAACAAAACAAAAGATGAACTGAAACTTTCACAACGACAGAATAAACGTGAGCACGTGAACGCAGGGGAAGAGAGTGGTACTGGAGGAAGTCCTCTAAATTTTAACAATATAATATTTGTGTATTGGGTAGACTAGGGACAGCATCCTGATAGTTCTACTTTCTGCATCAAGGGATGGCAACTGTCGGCGAATATAAAATGTCAACGCTGATGTGTGGTGACCCCAAGACACTTATCGTAACTCTCTGCTTACAGATCTATTACGGACCCAATGTTCATGCATTTAAGCCTTTCGTTAGCCTGTTAAATGGTTCAAGAAAATCACAGATGAAAACAAACGGGAGAGCTCCTAGGCTCAAGTACTATAGTGAACCAAAGTAGATTAGAAACTCAGCGGTGGGTGTATCTTTGCTTGGTATTTGATCCAGCAAGTGGGGATAGTTTATAGTTAGTATGGTTGCTGGTCATTTTCACTTCCTCATCAGAACTTGGCCTTTTAAATAGTAGATCTCTTCCTGTAACTGGGAGATGCAGAATTCATACAAATTTCTCATGGGGTCTTCTTGCAAAGGATGAGGAATTCCCTCCTTTCCCGGAAAAGGAACAGAACCGAAACTGGTGGGCAGGGAGGGTAAGGACAGGAGAATAATTTCTTCCTCTGAGCACATTTTCCAGCAGTTTCACCTTTTTGTCTATTTGTGTTACAAGCTAATATGATGACATCATGGCTTTGAGACTAAGATGAAAAGATATAAGAGGGAACAGCAGGGAAGCAGAACACTGAGAAGATAAAATGCGGCATCCTTTAATATATTCATTTGCTCACCATCCAATAGAACAGTCCCTGTCTCCTCTCAAGCACCACCCCCCTGGCTTTTAATTCTCCCAAGAATTTGGACCTGAGTGGGGAAAACGGGTTTGGTTAGCAAGGATGAGAGTTCGTGGGAGCTGGAGAATTCCAACACTCCCACCTCCCCCAGCCTTTTGTGGGCAAGTTTTAAAGAACGGAAGGCAGGTGCCTCAGGACAGTGCTGGAACTTGGCTGTCCAACACAATCACTTGGGGGAACTTAAAAAAACAACAACCCATACCTCCCCTGCCCCCCATCAATTAAAACAGAATCCAGGCCCTGAGATGTTTCAAAAGCTTCTCAGCGGATTTTTAACACGCGGTCTCTATGAGAACCACAGCCTCGGAGGCACGGGGCAGTTTCTGCAGCCACTGCAAGGTCTTTCAGACGTGTCCGTGTCAGCTCAGCGGTTAGCAACCCCCTTCAAGCAGGAAAGCAGACCAGTAAACACACATCTGACGAGCGGTCACCTTCCCTCTCGCCCTCCTCCTGCCCCCCATCCCAGCCCTCCGTGGCCTCCTCTCTCCACTCCGGCGAACATCTACCTTTTTACTGAGCCATCACTCACCCACGCTCCCGCTAGGAACAGCGTCTCGGGCCACCACGCTTAGTCCCCGGTCCTGAGCCGCAAAGGTCACGTGGTTCTGACTCCATCCAGGACGCCCCAAATACCCTGTGACGCTGACCTGGCCAATCAGAATTCAAGCTCCCTTCACCCCAGAGCTGTTGCGCAAGAGGTGGGCACGTGACTGGTCCCGGCCAATGACAGGCAAGTTCTCGCCGAAGCGCGGACGAAAGCGCTCCGGTTCTCGTCCGCATGGGTGGCGTTTGCGGCTCTCCTGTCAGCACGAGGCGCGCAGCCTGACACGGAGCCAGCCCTGAGCGATGCGGGTCCGCCCCGGGGAGAGAAGGAAACCTGGAGGGGTGTTCAGTCCGAGTTCAAAGCCGGGTCCACCCCTGGACTTCCCAGCCCTTGGCTTCCTTTCTTGCCAAACCCAATCTGCGTTGGCCTCTCTGCCCCCTTCCAGCTCGGGTCCTGGCCGACCGGCCCATTGTCCTCTGGCTGGCGCAAGTGGGGAGATGGCCAGAGGCCTCTTCCGTCGGAGGACCCCGTGGGGCACAGCCACCCCCGCCCCCTCCGTGAGAGGAGAAAAGGGCTCCCGCTCTGGGCGGACACGGCCATACGCGTGGTGCGCAGACTCGCAGTGACTGGATTCCAGCCCCTTCGCTGCTCTGGGGGGCCCTCGTGCGGGGGACAGCATGGACGGTGGCCTTGAGGACAGCCTAGGCCTGGTGCACGTGTCTTGGGCCGAAGCCTCTCGCTGGGGACCCTGCTGGGAGCATCCGTAAGTGCTTTGATTTCGTTTCCCGTAGATTGAATGAGAACAGGTTCAAGCTCACACCCCTCTGCCACAGGTACAGTGTCCCAAGGGGAGAGCGGCCCAGGAGTGTTTAGTCTGTAGTCTTCCGTTTTGCCCTCAGTTTTGAAGGAAAGCATATACTAGGTAAGGCTTTGAGAACTCTCAGACGTGTTCTAGCTAATGTTTACTAAGGAGTTTCTGTGTATCATGTATCATAGATGTGATGCATATCATGTATATCAGACTATATGCATATTATATATAAAATATTCATCTTATTCTCCTATCAGCCATAGCAGGTTATTGCTGATATTGTGTGCATTTTCTGCATGGGAAAACCCACGCACAGAGGGTTTAAGTCATTTGCTCACAGTCACACAGCCACAAAAGTGCAGACTTGATAGTCTAACCTCAGAATTTGTATTGCGGAGCCTGGGTTCTTCAGCAGAATGCTTAGTCCCAGCCTCAGCAAGGCTGCCTGCTCAGTCCCGGGGCCCTGGTCATTTATGGCAGGAAAGAAGAAAAGGTTGCAGGATCCAAGGTAGGTGCCTTGGCAAAGTGGTAACTTTTCCCAATATGTGTGGAGCCGCCCTCCTTCCTCTCTCGAAAGGAACGTTTGCTCTGTTGGGGGTGGTCATGGTTATCTCACTATATATTCATCTGGAAAGGCTGCTCCGAGGGTGAGGGGAAAATTATCTGAGGACTCACGCTGGTGGGACCGTGTTCCCAATCCAGATTCAGAACCTCATCAGTGAGACCCTAAATGGTGCTTCGTTGACAGAAGGAAACAGGTAGCAACATTCTTCTTTCCATTTTAATACGCGAGTAGCATTTGATTCCCTGGGCATTTTTCTAACAAGAGCTCTGAAATGCAACCTAATTAGCAGCATTGCCTGGAAGGTGGAGTTTCCCTCTCCCAGGGGAAGGGGGGCTTTGGGAGAGCACTTCGTGCCCCTTGCCCTCGCTTGCCGTACCCCGATTTCAGTGTGTCCAGCATGTCCCTCCTTGCCCCAAATCGCCCAGTGGAACAAAGAGAATATAATCTTATTTCTTGCCCCACCTTGAATTTTGCTCCTTTCTCTCCTCCTTCTTGGGAGGGTCGAAAAACAAAGCATGTCAGTTGTGGCTCTTCTCTCCTGTGGTTGGAGGCCAGCCGTGAGATTTCAAAGAAACCTCCTTTGTTCAAGACTTAAGAAAATAATCACTGCACAGCAAACATTGATATGACTTTTAATGGCCATTTACCTGATTAATATCCTTTCATGCTACAAGGCAGCATGAGACACAGTGCTTTAATGAAAGCCAACAACAAAGCGTGGACCAGGTGTGTTACTAAGAAACAATCTCTTGTGTGATTTAATTAGTCAAAGCATTGCACGGAGCAATTATAAGCAACCTTGCAGAAGTGGCAGCAGTATGAAGCCCTCTGTTATAAATTGGTCTTTTAAAGAAAGACATAATGATTTAATAACTGTGCATCTCCAGTGAAAGAAGAAACCCCTCTTTAATTGGGAGCAAGTGGGAAAAAAAAAAACCAAAACAAGCAATACGCTAATCACAGTTTCGAGATCTTCCCCCACTTCCCCTCATCTCTAATTGGGTACCCAAAAAAACTTTCAACAGTTTCTTCAAGGACTCGAATGTCACTTTTTCCGTTATGCTGTTATTTTGTTTCCTCTGTTCCTTGGGCGACTCAGTACCATCTTTGAGATCGGCGCTCCAATTCACGTGACATCTTTGGCGAAAGCCTGGAAAAACTTGAGCTGGTCAGGCTGCAGGGTAACCTGTCATTTTAAGAGTTGCTGTTATTGTATCGTTCCCTGTGAAGGAAATAGGAGTTGGGATGGTTTGAGGGGGCCTTTTTTTTTTTTTTTTTTTTAATCCTCATGCCTTGGTTTAATGATGTGTCAACCTGCCACGGAAAGATTGACTGGCATAATGCTTATTACTTAAGATAAAGATAGATTTCTTGTGTGATGTGGGAGCTTTACAATAGATAGGGCCTTATCAGGGAAAGTCTGCCTAACCCAGGTAGGATTTGTGACTGACTTCTGCATCGCACTTCTCTGTACTTCCACTTAAATTAAGGAGACAAGCGTTCAGCGCGGAGAGAGCGAAATACAGATTTGAGAACCAAAATTGAAACTTCCCTTTTCCATCTGGCTCCTGCGCCTTTCCTCAGTTGCGGGCCTGGAGTGAACTCGTTCGCTCTGAGTCTCCTGAATTTCCTTGAGTCTGGGGAGTTGAGCATCACACACACCCTGAGAGAGTCCGTTATCTTTGGGTCCCTGGGCCACGCTGGGGCGGGACTGCTTTGGGGCCGTTTCCTCTGGAGCTCTCCTAATCTATAAGGCCTTATCTGGGATTTGGAATCTGATAGCAAAGACCAGGGATGAGCTAGAGGGAGACAGGGTATTGGCCATACTGGTTGCCATCCTTCGGGGTTTGCGAGCCACGGCCTGCCACGGGCCTCCTTTTGTGAAGGGTGTTTTGTTAGAACATAGCCGTGCCTGTTCCGTGTATTGCTCTAGGAGGGCAGAGTCCACGGAGCTCCGCCGAGACCATCTGGCCTGCAAAGCCAAAAATACTTACGATCTGGCCCTTCCTGAAAAAGTGTGCCGACCGCGGCAAGGTGTCAGAGTTGAGTTCTGCTGAGCGATCCTTGCCTTTGCAGCCCGGTAGGTGGGGATGACCCCGCGGGGATTCTCCTGGCCTATTTCTCACTATCCAAGTGGCTCAGGCTGAAGAGGAAGGTTGGATTTGGGATTCGAACGGTAGGAAGTTAATCCCTTCTGCGCACCGTGAGGCCATTCCCAGGCTGGCGGTGGGGGGTTCCCCGGTGTGTTT
This sequence comes from Paguma larvata, assembly GCA_030068075.1. Lineage (NCBI taxonomy): Eukaryota > Metazoa > Chordata > Mammalia > Carnivora > Viverridae > Paguma > Paguma larvata. The sequence goes on along the minus strand of CM057841.1, from coordinate 30,073,566 downwards.
GGAGTCCAGCTGAAAGTGTTGAGGAAACCTCCTTTAGCGCTTGGGAAGTGCGTATTATGTCGGTGGATCAGAGACTGTAGACGACGCGGCCGGTATTCGCCAGGCTCTCCTTGTGGGTAAAATACGTGAACCTTGTACATAGGATCTTTTCTTTTATATGTATTTTTAATTTCAAAAGGAATCCATGAATTCATCTGATAAAAATGTTTGACAGTGAAGATGAGGCCAATGACCAGGGGTGATACTCAGAATACCTAACAACAGTTCAGTGCGGGCACTGACCAGTTGGGTCGATGATGCCGGTTACGAGCAGGAAGTGCCGCCTGAAAGTCTGTCCCAGCACAGTGTGCGTTCTGCTAATGACCGCTTTGACCACCCACCCCTGACACTCATCCATTTTGTCCCTTTCCCATTGTTCTTGGTTTGGCACGTGACTCTCCAGAGAGTGTTAACCTTCTTTTACTCAGTGAATATAGAATGTTTTGGGAAGAGTTTTTATATAAATGGTATCTAAGTGTAAATAATTATTTATACAAACACTTCTTTTTAGTAGATCTTTTAGTGCTAATACAGGTAGGTCGACTTCATTCCTTTTAGCTGCTGTGTGGTACAAGGTATTGTTGGTGTTTTTAATCTATAAAAGCCGTTTTTCAAATGAATGCAGGTACTATTAATGAAGCCCCAGTCCATTTAAAATGGTACTAAATTTGCTATCTATTTAAGCATCTGGAAGCAAAATTATAGCAGCTGTTGTGGGAATCTGAGAAATATTGCCTGTGAAAAAGAAATACAGAAGACAAACGAAACAAAAAGTGTGTCTATTCATATTATTTGCCTGCTTTGGCAAAAAAAAAAAAGTCTTTGGAAGGACCCCAAAAGCAAACCTGGCAACTGGTAAACTCGTTGTCTTTAAGGAATGATTAGGTGACGAATAGGAAATAATCATTTAGTGCCTTTAGAATTTTGAATTGTGTAAGTATATTATTGGTTTAAAAGAATGAAATAGTAACAAAAGCAGAAGGATGTGTCTTGGTGGTTGACCTAGGGATCTCTCGGTCAGGCCTGTGACCTCGAACAATTGTCCTCATATCAGACCAAATAATTGAGTACTTAAATTACTATCAACAACCTCTAGGGAGGTCTGGGCCTAGATTGAAAATCTTTTCTTGAAAAAGCTAAACATATAACATAGAACCACTGAATTGAAATCGTTTCATTGAAACTTAAACAAATAATCCCCCGGGGGACCCAGGCCAGCAAACTGCAGCTGCTACTCCTTGGGGCCCTCCCCTTCGCAGCCTGTGTTTGACCTGTGAGTCCATGGGGTCATCTGTTCAGATCCGCTTCCCCTAACCCTTCTGGCCTGGGAGTGGTGGGGGAGAGAGGAGCAGCTGTTCCTGAGAGGTCGTGGGCCCAGATGCCAAGGTTGGGACCTTAGGCCCCAATTCCCATCCCATTCCCAGACAGCAGGGTTGAGGAAGAAGGAACCTTTGTCTTTTTTGCTGTCTCTAGGACCCTTATAGGGCCCCCAGATCACATCACAACTAGGATGAGAGATTTTTTAATGTACATCATAAGGAATATGCTCATAATAGCAGCTAGATTCTTTTTTTTATTATGTTGTATAATAACAACAAATATTTATTGAGCCCTTACTGAGTGCCAGGCATTTTGGTAAGAGATGGATTATTAAGTTATCATTGAGATATATGTTGCTATTATACCCATTTTGCACATGAGGAAACTCAAAGTGGTGAAAAAATTGATCATCAGTTACTGGGTGTTGAGTTGGCATCTCAGCTCCAGAACTAGTGCTTCTAACCACCCTATAACCGCCTTTCTTTGTGTCCCAAAGGCTGACTCTCAGGTTTAGATGCCAGAATCAATAGTCCAGCAAGGGATTAGATGCCCCAGAAATCCTGCATTGGGAGCTGCCAAATGTAATCCTTAATCTCTGAAATGATTTACTGAAGAGTCGGTGGTAGCTGTCAGGACCAAGAAATGTATTCAGGGTTTTCTCTATACGGGGAGCTGGGAAGAATAAAGAAGTATAATAATACCCACTATGTGTTGAGCACTTACTTTGTGCCAGATTCTAAGGCCCCCACTTATCACATTTATTCACAGTAATCCTATGGGAAGGGATTTCTTATTTCCCTCATTTTACAGAGGAGGAAACTGAGACCTAGAGATATTGAGTCCCAAAGGTACTACATGGTGGAGCTGGGGATTCATACCCAAGTCTCTTCTCATATCCTATGTCGTATACTGTATCACAAGGTATATAATGTCAACATGCCTTATAACTGGTGATGTTAGCATTGGCCCCTTGGTTCAGGCAGTCACTGTCTTCCTCTCTTCATAGTCTATTCTCTGGTAGCAAGTCACCAAATTCAGTTCACATATGAAGGGAGGGAAATTAAGCTTTACCTCCTGGGTGTGGAAGATTTCTCCCGATTCCCCATTTAATTATTTATTCAAGCGTTTATTTATATCCGTATGGATTCATGTTTACTTATTTTATATTTTGTGTTATAATCTAATATTATGTTATTTATTTTGTTGTTCAAATTGCTCCAGTTTGGGCCACTGAGAGATCTTCCAGGTTGGCTCTTGTGTCATTTTGACATGCCCTCAATCCTTTTATTTTATTTTATTTTATTTTATTTTTAGTACTTTCTTACTGGCTGGCACTATAAGATGATCAGTCTCATCTTGTAGTTCTCTGTGCCTCATTCCTGGAACAAGACATTTCTCTGAGGAGCCTAGATCGTTTCTAATGAAGAATGGTATTTAGAAACCAAGATATGGGCACTGGGGGTGCTCACTGCTCACTGGTGTGTCACTGCTTCTAGGCCCTTTCAATGGACAGAACTGTGAAATATATGTATATATACTAACCAGTGTATACACACACATCTATCATTATTTCTGTATCAGCCAGTATATGAAGATAAATGAAACTTAGATGAGTTTATACCTTTGTCTCTGACTCTAATTCAGCACCACAGATTTTTTTCTAGTTTTAATTTCTAGTTCACTTATTTGCACATTTCTTTCTCTGGCAGTGAGAAATCTGCCCCCTGTTATCTACTATTTATTTACGTATTTGTTCAACTCTAGCTCCACATGGTCTTCCTGAAGCCTGTCTAGATCACACGACCCATCTCTTGGGGGGAACTGCTGTTTGTCCTCACGGACAGCTGCCGTGTGGGAAGGTGAGTTCAGTATTCAGGACGAGAATGTTTGGTGTTAAGGCTCACATTGAGCCCTGGAGGTGGAGGCAGTCTGAGAGAGCATCCAGTCCTTCAGGTTGTGCCCTAAAGGAAAGGCAGAAGAGGGTGGGAATGAGATTTTAGGTGGATGTTATCTGTGCAGGAAATGGCAGAAGAGGTGTGTAAACTTAGAGCCAGCCTACTCCGGACCCCACCGTTTTAACCTCTATGTAAGGGCAGTGCAGGCCCCGTGGAATCTCTTTCCACCGTTTCAGGGAGTCAAGAAAGAAACCTAATCCCCACTGTGTGTGTTTAACAAAGCTTTGAAGACCTTGAGAGTGGCGGCAAACGCTCATGCCCTCAGTGCCTGGCAGGTGAAATCAGCGAGACGGTGAGCCAAGTGAAGGACAGTAGGGAGTAGAGTGGACTGTGGTGAACTGGAGGGCATGGGGCCCATCTTAGATAGGCACCTGTTATTCATCTCCACGGACAGCTGCCGTGGGGGGAATGTGAATTCAGTGAAGAAGCATGTTTGGCAGCCAGGGTTACCATGTGCATACAGCTGGGTAGGTTGGGCTTTAGCTGAGGGTCCTAAAATTGGTCTAACCACGTGTAGGAGTCCGTTTTTCGAATTCATTCACTTGTGTACATAGGGCCGCAGAAGCCCTAATTAGGTTCTATCCAGCCTGCAGGTCTCCAATTTGAAGCCTCTGGTTTGGGAGAAACTGGCTTTCTCTGTTCCCAGCAAGTCTTTCTGCAAGCTGGTGTGCCCAGCTTACAAAGCACACCCAGTTCAATGCAATCAGGCCTCTCACCTGTACCTGCAGCCCCGGTTCCCCTGTGGCTGGTGTCCAGGCCTGCGGAGTGAGGGAGGTGTCAGTGGGCATTTTAAATTCTGGCTGCTGGGCACTTCTAAACAGGTGCTGTTTACATGGTGCCTGTGGTCATGAACTCCAGCGTTACCTGATTTTACAGGCAGCCATGCAAAATATAATAGCATGATTCTCGTCCACCCAAAGGAAGGAATAAAAACAAAAGCAGGGTAAAATTACACATTATGAACACTCGCTACACTGCGCACATTAACACTAGCAATTTGGAAGGGAGCAAGTGTCTAAGCTATCATTAGAGGCTCTAATATATTTCTCGAGCATAGTTTCACATAGAGGTTATTTCATGAACCACTCCTTGCTGTCGTTTCCTGGTTTTCTTCCCGTCTCTTGGACTGTATAGCTTACAAGGCAACAAAAATCAGTGGAAAGATATTTTGGGTTTCCCTACCAGAATGACAGGCTTCCATTCTCCCTGCTGGGCCTCTGAGAAACACAGTTAAACCAAGCTTTCAGTGTGAGCGGTAAACTTTGGGGTATGCTCTGCCCCATGGAAACGAAGAAGGACTTTGCTGGACTGAAGGGCATGATTCTGGTTGTAGATTTGTTTCATGGCTTGTGGGGTCCCAAGACTTTGGTTGAGGTGCTGAGTATCTGCTGGCTTTTGCTGGCTGGCCACGATAGGCCAGACAAAGCACACACACCAAGTAGAGTTGGGCTGATGGTTTATACCTGATGCAGGCATTCCAAGGTTGCAAAAGCTGTAGTCCGCTGTGATCTGCAGAGCTCACAGACAAGAAGTGTGAAGAGGTAAGGCTTCTCTTTTAAAGAAATCTTTTCTAGCGCATGATTGATAAGACTTTTCTCTTCGCTTTTCTTTTTTCTTCTTTTTTTTGTTTTTGTTCCTCTTAATTTTCTTTTGCTGCCATTAGGTTTTGCCATTGCAGTTTCAACATGCCTTTCCACACTTCCCCCATGGGAGTTATTTTGAGTCACATTAAGTTGTGCTTCAAGGGGGCCAATCTAAAATAGAAGGAAAAGGAAAAGGAAAGAAGAAAAAAGGAAAGAAGAGAAAAGAAAAAAAAAACCTATTAGAAACCTAATGAGCCTCTTTAGTTTCTGACTTTTTTTTTCTGGCCTTATACATAATCTGGAGAAGAGAGAAGGAATTCGTGTACATTGCTGTTACGGTGCATGCTCTCTGGCAGGTAGGTGAGGGACATTAAAGGATTAGTGCTTACTGCCAGTGACCAGAATTCTTTGGGCAGTCACTAATGTAGTGGCTCTCAACTTACCTGTGTGTTGGAAGCTCTCTGAAGATTTTGATTCAATAGGTCTTGGTCTCGGCTCCTGTAGTTTTTAAATCTTCAAACGCAATTTTGACAGATGGCCAAGGAAGGAAACGTATGTTTGTTAGATGGAGAGATAATTGAATGAAGGAAGGAATGAAAGTGCAACTAGACCAAGAAACAGCTGTATTAAAGTTGAGACAGGAGCTCTGTACCATCACTAGGTGAGCCTGAATTTAAGGTATTTCCCCTCCGCTGGCGTGCTATCAGTGTTGGCTGTGTTATGGCTCATGATGTTCCAGGCTTGATGCAGGACTGATAGGGTGGATTGTAAGTGGGTGTACGTTGCTGCACTCATTTACTCGCTTAATAAATATGTATTGTGATTCCCTTGAGCAGCCAAAGAAAGCACACACGTGGATTAAAAATCCATAGAGAAGAGAAAATGAAATCAGAAAACAGACTCAATGAAGACAAAAGAAGGCAGGAAAAGAGGGTCAAGGACCAGAGAATAGAAGAAAAATAGAAAAAAAAAATCACAAAATGGTAGATCTCAACCCAGTTTTTATGAATACTTACATTACATTTAAATGGAGTAAATACTCCAAATACAAAGCCAAGATTATCAGTTACTCTATATGTTAACTAACTAGAATTTAAATAAAAATTTTTGAAAAAGAAAAAAAAAAAAAGAGAAACAAAGCCAAGATCATCAGAATGGCTACACAACTAAATTCTATCTACGGTTGATGCACCTTAAATATAAAAGTGCAGGTAAATGGGAGGTCAAAAGAGGAAAAAGATACACCATGCAAACACTACTCATAAGAAAACTGGTATGCTTCTGTTAACCAGGAAAAGAAGACCTCAAACCAGACATAAGAGAGAGACATTTTAGAATCATAAAGCCAATTCATCAAGAAGATGTAACCCTAAATATATGTGTATCTAATAGCGAATCAAACTACATGCAACAAAAACTGACAAAACTAAAGAGAGAAATAGATCAATCCACAATCAGAGTTGGAGACCTCGACATTCCTTTGTCCAAAACTGAGAGAAAAGGAGACAGAAAATCAGAAAGGGTATAGATGATCCGAACACTCTTAACCGACATAACTTAAAAGACATTATAGAATTCTTATAATCAACAGATACAGAATATACATTCTTATCAAGGACACATTAAAGATTAGCCAAATGGATCAGATTCTGCACTATAAAACAAGACACCCAGAATTTGAAAGATTGAAATAATATAAAATATGTTCTCTGACCAAGGGAAAATTAAATTAGAAATCAATAATAAGAGCGTATCTACAAATTCCCCAAATATTTTGAAATCAAACAACCCATGCTTCAAAGAAGAATTTATAAAGGAATTTAGAAAATATTTCCAAATAAATGATAATTAAAGCCCAAGAATCAAAATTTGTAGAGTACAACTGAAGTGAGGCTGAGAGAGAAAATCATATCTTTAAATGCTCATATTAGCAAAGAAGAAAGCTCTGAAATAAATTAATAAATAAAGAATGGAAAACAGTAGGTAAATATCAAGTCCAAAAGTTGATTATCATTTAACAAATAGTAATAACACTGATACAACACTGATCAAGAAAGAGAAGAGAAAACACAAAGCCAATATTACAGATGAAAGAGGTTATTACTATTGATCCTTTATGCCACCAAATTTTACAACTTTCATAAAAATACAGCTTATCAAAAATGATTAAAAGAGATAGATGACCTGAATAACTCTAACTATTCATTAAAAATTAAACTCATAATTAAAATCCTTTTCACAAAGAGACTTCTGTCTCCAGAACTTCACTGGCAAATTCTATTAAATGTTTAAGGAAGAAGTAATTCGAATCTTATACAAACTCATGAATAAATAAAAAAACAAAAAACAAATGAGGAAGGATTTTCGAGTTCATTTTATAAAGCCAGCGCAACGAAAGCTGAGAAGGGCATTGCAAGAAAAGAAAAATGCAGGTCATAATGGCTCATTAAGTAGACTCAAAATTCCTTACTGTATTATTAGCAATTAGTATAGCAATATATTAAAAATATAATACATCACGACCAAGTGGGTTCAATTCCAGGAATGTAAGGTTGTTTTATCATCTGAAAACCAATGTAATTCATCACATGACAGAGTAAGAGAGAAAAATCACATGATGATCTCAAAAGGTACAGCCAAAGCATTTGGACAAAATCCAGTACACGTTTATGATTGCAAAAGAGGAAGAGGGACCTATGAGAAAGTTAGGACTAGAAAAGAATTTCTTCAGTTTGATATAGGGGATCTTTGAAAAAGGTGTCACCATTCTTAATGGTAAAATATGGAAAACATTAACGTCATTCGTTAGTGGTGAAATATCGAAAACGTGCATACTAAAATCGAGAGCAGGCAAATAGTTCTACTCTAAACCATTCTCCTCAACAGTTCAGTGGAGTTCCGTGCATTGAAACATCGATAATGATGAAGTAAAACCAGTCACAGTGACATGATTGCATATATAAGGGAATCTTGAAATATGAATAGATCTGGTACGTGAATTCAGCAGGTCTGAGTATAAAAAGTCAATGTACAAAAGTCAATTTTACCTCTGTATATTAGAAACAATCAGAAAATAGAATTTTAAAAATACCGTCCATAATAGCACAAAATCAACAATTGTCTAGAAATAAATTTAACAAAAGACGTAAAAGACCTCTACGCTGAAGTCCGTAAAATACCGTTGAGGAAAAGGTAAAGACCTTACTGAATATGGGTTTGCTCTGCTCGTGGAGTTGGAAGAAAGTCCAGAAATAGATCCACACATGTATGGTCAATTGATTTTTCAAGAAAACACCAATGCAATTCAATGGGAGGAGGAAAGTCTTTTCAACGAATGATACTGGATAACTCGATGTATGGAAAGAAAAATGAACTGCAAGTCATGCCTCCCACCACACACAGAATTAACTGGAAGTGGATTACAGCTCGAAATGTAAAAGCTGAAACTATGAAGCTCTTAGATGAAAAAAAAAATCGGCAAATATCTTTGCGACCTGGGCCTATGCCAAGAGTTTTTAGATACAAAGCACAAAAAGTAAAATCATAAAAGAAAAAGGTAAACTTCACTTCATTAAAAGTAATTCCTGTTGCTTAATAGTCCCAATTACAGAAGTGAAAAGGCAAACCACTAAATGGGGAAAACATTCAAACATTTTCTGCAAAGCATTCCACATATATCCATAAGAGCTTCGTGTTGGCGTGCAACCCTCTCGGGAGCTTCCGGAGTGTAGCTTCCTGAAAGGGGTCCCTTTTGTACTCAAGAGGGCAGAGAGAGACCGAGGAAAGAGGTAGGCCACTCCAGGTTGGTAGGTGGCAGTTTGGTTAAGTAAAGGACACTTACGTATGAAGCTTCTCTTGGGTGGCACCAGGATGAACGGATCCTTGTGCTGGCCCACCGTGTCTTAAAATTTCATAAAGAGACCTTACCTGGGTCCAGTCCTGTATACTTGCAGGTGTTTCAAGACCACATCCCTATGTCAAAGGCTTGAGCAGCCTCTGGAGTCAGGAAAGGCGAGTTGAACACACTTTCCAAGGGCAGGAAGAGGGGTGAGGAGTCTCTGAGTGCTTCGGGTCACAGGTCAACTCGTGGTCATGTCTTTTTGACATCCCCCATCACTTTTACCCATACTATTTAAAGAACTCTTACAAACAAATAACAAAAAGAGAACCCAATACAAAATGTTCAAAGGATTTAAACAATTCACAGAAAAAGAATATATCAAAGACCTCTAAATATGTGAAAAGATGCCCACCAGGAAATGCAAATGAAAACCATACTAAGAAATTACTATCTACTCCCTAAAATCTATAACATTTAAAAAGACTAACAACATCTAATGCTTAAGGGATGCAGAGTGACTGGACTACTCGTGTATTGTTGGTGGAGATGTAAAATGACATAAGTACTTTGGAAAACTGGCAGTTTCTTATAAAATTAAACATAACACCTATCCTGTGATCCAGCAATTCAACTTTCGTCTATTGACCCAAGAAAAATGGAAGCGGAGTTCTATAAAATGACTTGTGTAAAAATATTCTTTGCAGCTTTATTCATCATAGCGAAAAACCCAGAACAACATATTTAAATTTTCTTGCTGCCCATTAACAAGAGAATGGATAAATAAATTGTGGTAAATTCGTGCACTGGCATAGTGTGCTGCAAAAGTGGAACAAATTACTCATTTATACAACACACGGGCAAATCGCAGAAATATGATGACTGATTCAATCAAGACACAAAATAGTTCGTGCTGTATGTTACCATTTATATGAAGTTAAAGGACAGGGAGAACTAATCTATGAGGATAGAAATCAAAATAGTGGTTGCTTCTGGTCCGAAGAGGGGTGAAACTGGGAAAGGATGAGGGGAATGCTCCGTACCTGGACTCGTTCTATGCTTGTCCAAATTCGCTGACACGTACGCTCAGGATTCGTGCATTTTACCGAATGCAGTTCGATCTGAGGAAGGAAAGTATCAACACGCACTGTGCCAGACCCGGGAATAGCGTAGTGAGCAACACAGACCTGGTCCCTGCCCTCAGGGGTCTTAGTAAGTAGAGAAGGAGAAAGATCTCCGTGAAAAACACACAATGGAAAATTTGAAAAATATAGATGAGTGAAATGTTCGAAAAGCGAGAGGAGTGTAAAACAGGTACGCACAGCAGTCCCTAAACTCCGGTGTGCAAGAACTATTACATTCTTTCCTTTTCAGTCATCTTAGTTCTCCCCCGTCCTGGGTAGGTGCCTTGTGGCTGCCTCCTCCTTCCTGGTCACTCCAGCCTAGAGGGTTCTGGTGGTACCTGGCCAGTGCAGTTAGGGCCTCCAGTTTCCAAGCTCCCGTAGCTTGTATGGTCACTGCTTGGTATCTTTTTCTGACTACGGTGGAAATGACCTTGAGGGGTAGAGGCGTGCTGCTGTTGGACCCATAAGAAGTTCTGTAGCAATGCTATACAGCCATCCATTGACGGTCCCGCCATCTCTTCAGGGGGGTTTCTGGGAGTAAATAGAAGGTCTCCGCTGCTTACAGGATTTGTCACTCTCTCGTGCTCTACTTCTTTGTCTCCTCCCTGGTCGCCTGGCGTTCTCTCTGCGATAGGCTTAAACTGCTGGCAAAGACCAGATGCTTTTGCTCCTTGCTCTGTAAGACTTGGTAATGTGAAGGAGAAGGAAAAGACCAAGCCATAGGCTTGAAATGTGAGAAAGGAGGGGAAAAAATCACATATGTATATGTAATACAAATTTTCAATAAATTATCCTGCCTGAGATTATATACAAGAGCAAAGGGATTCAGTCAGGGAAGTGGGGGGAGAGGTTGTCTGGGGAACTGATGATTGAATCAGTTTTGTGTTTGAAGAGGTGGAATTAACTATGTAGTGCAGGAGAGGGGAAGGGGGGTTTCAGGAACCATGATGGCATAGGTAGAAGACCTGCGTTGAAGGGGAGCGTGCTGTATTCAAGGAACCGAAAGGAGACAGGGAAGCTGCTTTTCAGTGAGCAAAGCAAAGAGATACATGATGAGACCAGAGAGGCTGGCAGGGGCCACACGTGGGAGGGCCAACATTTCCATGCTGATCTTAGGGCAAATGGGAAGCCATCGAAGGGTTCCAAACTCCCTTCTTTTTCTCCTCCCTTAAAAAAAAGTAAATTTGGCTACAGTCTTTATTTAAAGCAGGGCTGGTCCTCAGTTCTACCCACTGCCGAGGCAGCTGCTCAGTGGAGTCAGGAAGCCCCAACATCCCTCGTAGATTCAGAAGGGCAGCTGCCCTCGGAGGTGGGCACGCCCACACCTGCAGATACGAGTCATCTTGTACCCCAGGCAGCTCTTACAACTGCGTATTTCTGCAACTTGGGATATGTAATCATTTTCCCATTTGATTCGAAGTAGTTAGGTGAAATGGCTGGAGAAATAAAAGTAATTTAGGTTATAAATGAGAATGCTAACCATATGATGGGTTGCTATAAAGGAAGACCAACATTAATGTGCTGTAATATGCAATTCAAACTTGCAGAGGAGTGAATTATGGACTGCAATAATAAGGAGGCAAAAAAGTTATATGAGTACTTACTGTAGGGATAGCTGTTTCTACAGCGAGGCTTTTGCAGCCCTGGTGCATGTCTCTGCATAATTTCCATATGCTTCCAAGGCATCATATGTTATACCTAAAGACAGAAAGAGGTTAGTGTCCAAAGGAGGAAAAACCTGCTATTAAGCTCATTAATTTGAGAGTTCTGGTTTGCAGAACGATTGTGAAAGACAATCACTTCTTGGCTCGAATGTGGTCTTTGCTGTAATTCTAAGTGTGAACGTGTGAAAATATTGAGTGCGTCTGCTAAGTGAAGCGAAATGTAGGGTGAAACTTTATTTATTTAACCTGTCTTGTCAATATTAAGGATGGGGAAATCTATGAAGAAGAGAAGGGTCCTTCTTAAAATAGAAGCTGAAAGTGGGAATCAAATGGAATGATGGACTTAAAATACTGAATAGAATCTGTTTCAGTTTCTGTTTTCCAGCACCTCCAAGTACTTTAGAAGCCCGAATTTACAGATCAGTTATGAATCAGTTGCTTTTTCCAAGAGTATTTTTATTAGGCAGTGGTTTGAACTCGTTACCATAGTTGGTAACACAACCAGCTGCATTTCTTGAAATACACTCTAGAATATTTCCCCAACTCAGAATGAATGTCCTACTTCCTAAGCAGTTCTACCCACTGAAGCTTTGGCTGAAGTGGGGAGTGACATCCTTGGCCGGCAGACCCTGATGATGGCAGAGAGCCGGAAGCCCGGGTCTCTGGGCCAGTAGGAACAGCGTGGTGCCAGAGGTGTGAGCTCTGTGTTTTAATTCTGCTCATGTCACTGGAAGAAGGATAGCTGGGCTGCATGGCCCCATCGCAGACCGGTCTACCTTCTGCCGAGCTCTGTGTCACTGCCGACCTCCGCATCGCTGTTCTGTTGCTGGTGGCTCAATTTCTTCCTCACTAAGACTCTTTCAACTTCTAACGTTTGCCTTTGTCCAGCCCCGGGTGCTCATCAGATCTTACAGAGAACCAGGGAGGTGAGAAGGGGAAGCTGGCTCAAAGACTGTCTTCTGTAAGTGCGGTCCCGACTCCCCTTCCTTCCACTTACGAATGCCTAGCTCTCCCCCTCACCCAGCCTCTTCCCTCTCATATTTTCAGTATCTCCTCACTGACGACTTCTCCCTGCTCAGCGCTCCTCACAGTTTCTCTCCATCCCCGAAAAACTCTTGCTCTACAGAATTTTCAGGTTCACCTTCTGGCCGTCGCCATCTTCCTGTCTTTGCAAATTTACGTCTTTTGTTGTGCGTCAGAACAGGTAGAGCAGTATCCATCCAGGCGGGGAGCTGGGACAGAACTTCAGAGACTGACTCTCCCCTGCAGCTTTCCTCACCGGACGGATGCCCAGCTGCCCTCCATTAACTGCGCCCCTGTCCCCTGTAAGTCTTTTTTTTTTTCCTTTATGATTTTTATTTGGTATTGTCCAAGGATTTGCCGTTCCTTAAAAATAAACCGACTTTTAAAATCTGTGTCACATATGCTCATTATAGAAAACAGTAGATGTTTATGAGCAAAGGGTAAACAGTAAAACTTCTCCTTTATCCGTTCAGACATTTTACGCACATAGACATCCGTTGGTAGCGGTGGGGTAGCAGGTAAGAAGGCGATGGGCTGTGGGCCAGAGTGTGTGAATTTAAAGGCCGAGCTCTGCCATTTATTGGCCGTGTGACCTCAGGCCCATTAGTAACTTCTCTGTGTCTCTATGGTTTCATGGTGTTTCTTTTTTTTTTTTTTCTTTTTGGAAGTGTAGTTGACACACAATGTTATATTAGTTTCAGGTGTACAGCATAGTGATTCCACGAGTCCCTACTTTCTGTCGTGCCCACCACAGGCGTAGCTACCATCTGTCACCAAACAGCGTTATTTACAAGACCACTGGCTGTATTCCCTATGCTGTACCTTTTATTCCTGTGATTTAGTTATTCCAAATCTGGAAGCCTGTGCCTCCCACTCCCCTTCACCCATTTTGCCCGTCATCCCCCCCGCTTTGGCAACAACCATTGTGTTCTCAGTACTGACCAGTGGTTTCATCTTTCAAATGGGATAACAATAGTAATACCCCTGGAGTTGTAAGGGTGAACGAGTTAATATTTGTACAGTGTTGAGAACCATACCTGGAATGAGGGAGGCTCTCAATAAATGTGCTACCTTTGGATCATTTATGAGGAAATGAGGTCATGCTCAACGCGGGACTTTACAGCTTGCTTTTTCACTTAACGTATATTCGGAATATTTTTCAAATATTCATTAGTCATTTGAATGACCAATCTGCTTATATAATGCTCCATTGTGTAGCTGAACTTCAATTTATTTAATGTTCCTTAGATGAGTTGTTTCCAATTTTGGGAAACAACACAGCAATTAACATCCTAGTCCATGCCTGCATCTCTGTCCATATCCATGGTTTCTAGAAATGGCGATTCGTGGGTCAACAGAGAAACACATTTTATTTTTTTAATTTTTAAAAAATTTTTTATTGTTTATTTTTTAGAGAGAGAGTGGGAGCAGGGGAAGGCAGAGAGAGAGGGAGACACAGAATCCAAAGCAGGCTCCAGGCTCTGAGCTGTCAGCACAGAGACTGACATGGGGTTTGAATCCATGAACCGAAGATCATGACCGGAGCCAGAGTCGGACAGTTAACCGACTGAGCCACCCAGGCGCCCCTAGATATGCACTAAGACTTGATTTAAACTGCTAAAATGGGAGCACCTGGGTGGCTCAGTCAGTTAAGCGTCTGACTTCGGCTCAGGTCACGATCTCGTGGTTTGTGAGTTTGAGCCCCGCGTCAGGCTCTGTGCTGATGTCTCAGAGCCTGGAGCCTGCTTCAGATTCTGTATTTCCCTCTCTCTCTGCCCCTCCCCTGCTCACACTCTGTCTCTATGTCTCTCAAAAATAAATAAATGTTAAAAAAATTTTTAAACTGCTAAAATGATCTCCAGATTATACTCCCATCAGTAAAGTCAGGTTTTTTTTTTTTTGTTTTTTTGTTTTTTTTAACATCAATTCCTTAAAAAGACCCCCAGAAACTTTCCATTTGCTGTATCCCACTGTGTCTGCTGTGGCTAACTCCTCTGCGTATATGGCTTTCTAATAGATATTATGCCAAATACTGATTTTCAGAATGTTATGTATAGCCAGGCATGGTCATGACTATGAGGCTTCAGGAAAGGGGTCCCTAGATTAGCTAAGCTGGGTTAGAGAATATAAGTGAACCCCGTAGGATGCTCTTAATGAAGAGATTCTCAAATATAGCTGCAGGTTCGCATCTCCTGAGGGAGAGTCTATGCTCGGATCTAGACTCAGTGGGTCTGGGGAAGGGCCCAGGCATTGAATGATTTAAAAAGCTTTCCAGATGATTCTAACATGCAGTCTGGGTTGAAGACATTAATGGATTGAATTTCTTTAATTACAGACGAGATTACCTGAATTCATCACATCTGTTTTCGTCCACCTGCTGTAGGTATCATCTTGGTACGACATTCAGTCATTCCCTCCTTCTTTGTGAATGTAAAGAAAGAACTATTTCAAAAAATTGGCAGTATCTGAAAACTCAGGTTAAATATATTCTTGCTTTTCACTTTTCTCTCTCAGTTATGCCGCAGACAGCACTCTAACATTAATCTTACTACCACCCCATCAATCATCTCTCTTTGATCAGACCTCTTCTTCAAGACACTAAATATCTCTCTTTTCAGGTGATTCCATCTACTGTTGTGCTTCCTAAGTTGTGTGTGATGTAAGTGTCATTGGTTCTATTTTGTTGCTTTTAGAAGACCACCTCAGCACTAGCCATATTTGTTGGAAATGTGAATTCCTGATGGAGCTCGCTGAACCAGAGATGTGACTCTTTTGGAAATTTACAAGCTGGGGGGGAAATCTCTTAGTTAACGATTCCCAGTGTAAAACCAGGGAAGGCATTTGATAAAAGTGCTTGGCAGTAGCACATTCCTGAGTTTTCACAAGTTAATTCAGAAAGAAATACAAAAGGCTAATCTCCCTACAAAAAGATATTTAATCATACTCTGTAGTTAGAGAAGCAGATGAAATTGACGATGGCATGTAGTCATTAATAATTCATTAATAAGTCAGATAAGAAGTCAGATTTATAAGTCAGCATAATAAGGGTGTAAAGGAATATGTACCCACAACACTTACGTGTTACTTTTCTTTCAAAAAATTAGGTAAAAAATTGTGATGGGTGTAGGGTCTGCTGAAATGCTTTGAAATTTGAAAAAAAAAAAAAAGTAGAACATTTACAGAAAATGCTTCACACGTATTTTTGAGAGCGAGGAGGAAGAGTACCACATTTGGTGTTAAGTGGTCTGGCACAGTGTTCCCCTGAACTAATTGTTCTCCAAAGCATACATTTCAAAAGTGATCCTCTCTGGTGAGTGTGCAAGAATTGATTATGTAGGTCACTCTTCCATATCTTTTTTTTTTTTTTTTTTTGTATATCCGAAATGTTTCCTTGAAAAAATGTTACCCTCCAATTGGGTCGAGTCATATAGTGATTTTGGAAAAGGAAGTTGGGATTGACGAACAGATTTTTGTCTCCTATCCTTTGATCCCTTGCCCTCGGTATGGCAGAAGTTTTAGGGAGCACTGCATAGAATGGTTTAGCGTGTCATTCTCATTGCTTTAATCTGTATCACAAACATCCAGATATTTAGGGAGCAAAACGTCAGATCTTTATGTGACTATCCTGATGGTTCTTGAAAGGCAGTATTTAAAAGAAACACACCAGCCAAGCTTTTCATCTCTAATGCCAACCTTGTTCTCCTCCCTGTCTTCCTCCCCTGACCTTGTTCCTTCCTACACCATGACCTTCTCATCAATGTTCACTGTACCCCTGTTTCCTTTCTGTCCCACTGCCACTGGCCTGGCCCTGTGTGAACCCATGCCTGGGTTAAAGAGCCAGAAGTTTTGCTGTTTCCTACTAATCTACCCTGCAAAGCCTGCTAGAGTCATTTCCCTAAAGTATTATTATATCCTGGTGCCTCTGACCCTGCATCAATAGAAGTTCCCTGTGAGGTTGAGTCCACATTCCTTGGCCTTATATGCAAACTTATTCTAGATCCAGCAAGTCTTTCTTGGTTGAACCCAGAACTCCCACCCCCTGAATTCTCTTGCGCTCAAACACATACACTCCTGTTAGGTCCAGTCCTCACTAATGAACTGAATTTCATGGCATCTTGAATTTAGTGGTATGCTGTTTTTGATGGTCATCTAAATGGTGTCGTGCAAGTTTATATACACATATGTGCACACAGGTGTACAAAGACATTCCTAAGATTCACTTACCAAAAACAAACTTAGTTACCCAAAGGAGACAGTTTGAATTGGAAGACACCGAAATGCCAGTGGATAGCACATTCAGATCCTTTTTTTGAGCTGGGTTAAGATTTCATCAAGAAGATGAGGTCAGCTACAGAAAATGGAGCAGTTGTAATTCCTTTACCTAACTTCAGCGTTCTGTGTAAATTTTCTATCTTGTTACACAGGCCTGCTCTCGATGGATTCCTTAAGTGGAGTGGCTGGACCTTGTTTTTCTGGGATCCCCTGGCACTATTTGTACTTACGAGAACCGTTGCCAGGACATCCAGTTCCAGAAGCCACGCCTTATAGGTTCTGGTAGGTTCTTATCTAGTCATACAGCCAACCCCAAGGAGGAAGTGCAGATCTGCAGGGTTCTAGGCCAGTAGATAGAATTCTTGGTAGCTTATGGGACTGTGGTCCTTTTGTTATAGAAAGTACATACTTGTAGGACTGCCTTTATAGACCATGTCAATGCCCTCTGCTTCTCGGGATCAGTCTCAGTCATCATCAGTATCAGGGAAGGCATCGTTTCTTAACCATTGAAGAAAAGGATTAGATTAAGGTGTAGACAGTAGCAGTGGGGTCCAAAAGCTATTTTCGGGATTGTGAAAGCCTAACAGAAGTTGTATACTTGCCTCCAATGGTATCACATTGCTTATTATGGAGCAGATGCAATTTGTTAGACAAAATTTTGGCACATGTGGAGTTTTTAGAGGGAAATTAATGAAAGTGGTCCATGGTGGAGTCTAGTTGGTCGCTGTGTCCTTTCTAAGGCCCCTCGACATTCTTTAATTTAACTCAACTTGTCCATGAACTTGGTAGGCTGGGAGGATACTCTCATTCCACCTGCCACTTTTTTCTCTTAAGGGCCTAAACACAGTCTCGGCATTTGGGCAGTGCCTCTGTATTGAGCAGATATCCTGGCCCGAGTTTGACAGCATCACCCACCTGTGTTGAATCTTCAGTCCTCTGTCTGAACCAGAAAGGCTGGAAAGCGCCCTTCCTTCCTTCCTTCCTTCCTTCCTTCCTTGGTTCCTTCCTTCCTTGGTTCCTTCCTTCCTTCCTCCCCTCCTCCTTCTTCTACGCTTCCTCCTCCCTCCTCTCAGCTTGGACCTGTCAGTATAATTTTCTGTTTGTTTTATTTCCTAGATGTCTTCTCTGTTCTATGTATGCATCTTTCCAGTGCCTCTCCCTGAAGCTTATGCATATTTTGCTCCTTGCCCTTTCCTGGACTCAACTTGTCCTAAAACCCACTCATTTTCTTCTTTTAAAAGGCTGACAGTTATTTGGATATCGAGTTTCAGCGATGCACTGGTCACTGTAGGGTGGCAGTTTTAAGCTGTGCTTCTTACAGCCCTCCTTATGATTGTTCCCAGTAATTTGATAAGTGCATACTAGCTAATAAAGTACAATTAACATTTAATCATCAAAAATGTAAAGAGTCCGTTGTACCTCCCTCATCGTAATGATAAGCAAAACCTTTTATGTTGCGATGTCTTAACAGTTAGCTGCATGAGTGCTAAATGTTGCTTTTAATTAAACAATAAAGAATGCAACACCCTTTCTGGGATTGTTATAAATTTTGATGGGGTACAACAATTTGATTCTTTAAAAATTAATTGCCTAGGAGTATGTTTAAGTAGTATTGATTATGTTGGTGCCTCGTGTTGATCTGTGATACTTAACCCAACATTTAAAATATCTTTTTTCCATTATATGTTGTGATGCAAGAGTAAAAGCAAAGTACAAAACAAATAGGCACTTGAATTCTAATAGCAATAAGCAATAAATGTCAGGCATCTGGAAATTATGGTTGCAATTTCATCAGAGTACACTTTGTTCTTCTATTATGCCTGCATGAATTTTGCTACAGGCAAAATCTATTACAGATAACAGTTAAGAACCTTTCTAATCTACACAGATAGTCATGGCCAAATGCTAGAAAACTTCAATGTTGGAAAATGTAATATTGCAGTGGAAAATTGACACTTGTGGAGAATAATGTGGTCCTCTTTAGAACCACAAATGATAATCATTTCTTTAAGCTCGTGGCGTGGTGGACGTTTCCGTGATGGGTGACCCAGCTGAAGGACACAGCCCTGGGAACGGAGCCTGTTCTCCTGCCTGGCGTGGGCGCGGATAGGTAGATGCTTATCTGTAAATCGAGGGGTGGGGTGTGTGCTTAACGATCGCTACCTGAAATTGTAATTACAGAGTCAGATTGCGTGCGAGCAGCCTGGGTTTTTTCCACCGCCCTTGGGCACACTGGAGGGGAATATTTCTATTCTGGGGCCGGTTGACTCCCCTCAGGAGAAAGATTAGTTAGTATTCACCACTCTCGATGGCACACAGCGACCCTGGGTAGTTGCTTGGTAAATTTACTAACTGAGCTTTCAGGAAATTGGCTTCTGGCTATTAACTTGGAGAAATGGCTTTTCTGCACTTAACTCCAGCTTAACCTGCATCTTCTAGGTCTCAGAGCTTTAGAACTAGGGTTTGAAGTCGTGGCGTCCGCCATTTACCTCATTATCCTTATCCTCTTTCTTTTTCACTTCCCTTCGATACATGTAAAAGCATTACCACCTGGATCAGTTATCTATTGCTGTGGAACCAATTACCCCCAGATTTTAGCAGCTTAAAGCAACACGCGGTTATCATCTCCCCACTTCTGTGGATCAGGAATTTGGGAGCAGCTCAGATGGGCGGTTCTGGCTTGGGGTCTCCTGAAGTTACAGTCAAGATGTCAACCAGGGCTGCAGTCAACTCATGACCTGACGTCAAGCTGGGGATGGAGGGTCATCGTCCAGAAGGAGCACTACCGGCAAGAGGTTCTCAACTCCTCGAAGGTTGTGGGCAGGAGGCTTCCTTTCATTCCCAGGTGGGTCTCTTCACAGAACCGCTTCAGCGAACCCACAACGGGGCAGCCGCTTTTTCCAAGAGCAGTTGATCCGAGACAGGGGAAGGGAACCGCAGTGCCTTTTATGTCATAGCCTGAAAAGTCACCCCCTGTCACTTCTGCTGTATTCTGTCTGTTAGAAGTAAGTCATTGAGTCCTGCCCATATTGAGGGGAAGAACTAGACTCCACCTCTTGAAGAGAGACACATCAAAGGATTTGTGGATGTGTTTTGAAACCCCCACACCACCTAGACAGGGCTGGGGCTCCCAGGGCAGACCTGCTCTCCGGGCCTGCTCCCGCCGCTAGTTGTCTGAGAAGACCTCCTCTGCGTCTTGGACCCACATTCTTCTTCCTTCTCTCACATCTACATAACACCGTGTCACCACGCTGAACCGTTGTGTTTGACTGCTGCGAATTATTTTAAGTGTGTTTTGTTTTCTCTCCAGTAAAATGTTAGGTCTCTGAAGGCAAAGGTCGTGTCTTACAACTTCTCTGGAGGCCAGTCCACGTTAGGCTAATAGTTGGTGCTTGATAAATAAGCATGGGGGGGCTGTTGAGTGTGGCGAGTGAGAGCAGGGGTTTGGAGCAAAGGGGCCTCAGGCTCAAATTCTGGCTCCCCCGTCGTATCAGCTTGGGGAAGCTGTTACATGGGATGATATTAGAACACAGCTCAGGAGCCTGTTGTGAAGATTTAGTAAGTCAACGCATGTTGAGAATGTAGGAAGCGATACACAAATTGTAGGCATTGCAGTGCTATTACGGTGTACGGTCATTTCACCTTTCCAGAGGCCACTTTTTGTTACGTGGGATGGACCGACTTGGACCCTTGTCCTGTCAACTTCCTGTGTGACAATCAAGCAGTCTGCTTCTTTTCTTTGCTTCCGTTTCCTGATCTGTGAAATGAAGGTATCGTACCAGATTGTTTCTATGTCACTTTACAGCAAGATTCTCTAATACAGATGTCAGTAAAGAGAAGAGATTTTCTTTTTAATCCGGGCAAATTCTGCAGGACATACCATGTTAAATCTTACAGAGAAGAACTTGGGTCAGAAGATAAGACCCCTGTGTCAGGCCTGTCTGCAAGTAAAGTAGGAGACTAATATTTTTTGCATACTTGCTAGGTGTTTGGGTCTCTGCAAATGAAGTACCATTAAACACAGTTATGCCTGCGGAGCTCTGTTCTCTTCCTTCTACTCCAGACGGCCCACCACCCAAGACCCCCAACAAAGATGGAGGTCTCAGGTTACAGGGCTCATGAATAGTAGCAGGAAGAATTGGATCCAATTCTATATGATTCTAATCCCAGATCCTTTCCATGATCCCTGGCCACCTCCAGTTGAAAAGGGGGTAACCTCTCGCGTGATTTAACCTCAGCCTATCCTTCTGTACACGGCAACCGTAAAACTCAGGTAGCCAAGGAGAAACAATGGTGGGGTCATTTCTATAGCTGGGTAGGTGCGTCTAGGTCAAGTTGAAGGGACTCATCTAGAGTTCTTTTAGTCCCCTTGTAAATCTGATAGGTAATTACCAGCTGTGTGGCCTCTGTGATTTATTCTGAATGAGACTAAAAGGGTGAAATTCTCTGATACAAAAACTCTAGAGCTTCTGCTGGGGTTCTTGAGGGTCTACAGGAAGTAGTTTTTGGTCGTTTGTTTTATTTATTTTGCTGTTGTTTTGGCTTTGTTTCCATTTTCCTTTACCCTGGTTCCTCTAAGCTTGGGAGACTGTTGACTTTGTGTGGCCAAGCAGGGAGATGGGCTCTGTGGGGTTAACCCCTTTGAGTTTTTGCCCGATCTGCACCGGATTGGTACCTGGGAAGTGTCCTTCCCTCCATGAGATCAGAGTCTTGCTCAGAGTCTGGGCCACCTGTGGGTCTTGTAGCCTTCTCTCTTTGGATGGGTTAGAAGGCCCAGCTGGCTAACTCCTGCCTACCTGGGATCTCAAGTGGGACTTTGTCAAGTGTACCTGGTTTCTTGAGAGCAGGTGACTAGCAGGGAGGTAGGGCTGTGTACCTCTCTGGGCACATGTGGGCACGAGGAGAGAGGAAGAACAGGGAGGCCCTTGGTACGTGTGCCTGCGAGGATGGAGGCCATCACAGTGATGTAGGGCAAGGGCAGCGTCCTTAAAAATATTTACGTACAAAGTTATAGCCTACAATGGTTTCCTATCACAGTTGGAATAAAATCCCGATTTCTTACCCCGTGTTGTGTGTTCTTCAGGAGCTGGTCACAGCCCACCCCTCTGACCTCATTTCCTTCATCCCCCCTCAGTTACTCCTCTCCGTTCATGTTTGTCTTCTTTCTGTCCCTTCCATCTCCCAACGTTGCTCTTTCTTTAGGGCCTTCACGCTCACAGTTCCCTCTACCTGAAAGTTCTTCTGCCAAACCTTGGCACGGCTGTCTCTTTGTCACTCAGCTCTCATGTCTGTGTGGTCACATGGACATGTTCCTGACTGCCCTGTTTCATGTGATTGTTTAACTGATCGAACCAGTGGCAGCTGTCGTGTTAATTTATGCGTTTACTGGTTTATTGTCTGTTTCCTTCGCTGAAATGTGAGCTCCAGAGAGCAGGGCTTACATCCTGGTGGCATTCATTGCCGTAGTCTCAGGGCCGGGCCCTGCACACAGGCAGATGTTCCCTGAAGAAATGAAACCATCTTGGCTCTGCCAGTTGCCACCTGTGTGACCTTGGGCAAGTCACTCTATTCTCATTATGTTAAATTGGGTTATAAAATCTACTTCTTATGAGGGTGAATAACATGTATATAAATTGCTTAGCATGGTGCCAGGTTCTTAGAATGTGTTTAATAATTAGAATTCTTTTTCTAAAAGACCTGAGTCAATGTGAATGTGTGTGTGTGTGTGTTCATAAGTGCAGGAAGTAGCCGCTGGATAAGTATACATCAGTTGAGCCAAATGAGTTCCCTACATTATTCATTGCAGAGCCAGATCTTCATCCTGGGTAGCCTGATTATCTGTTTGGGGTCTGTCACGTCTTTGGTAATGCCAGACGTGCCCGAGGGGTGGGTTGGAGGAAATGGGATCTACGGGCATGGGGGATTTTGAGAACTGGATCTAGACTGGCTTTCTGGAGCTTCTAGATGTGATGGTGCCTGTAACTGTCTAGGCTGAGTCGCTGAGGAAGCCATTCTATCTATGTCTGTTGGCCTCTGCTGTTCTCATCTATAAAATGAAGTTGATAATACTGGTTTTCTCTCCTTCTTCTTAACAGGTTCTAGTTTATTGCCTCCCTTGCATCAAGATAGGAGGCATAATTCTGCCCACATGTTGCATTTGAGCTAGCTGGGGAAATGTACAATGGACAGGTGTTGCCAAGAACAACACCAAAGTCTGTCATCTCCGCAAGGTCAGGCTAGAACAATCTGAGCTCAGAACTGGGCACTGTTTTTCACTGGCAGCTGTGATGGCTTAGAATGTTCTGGAAGAGAGGCTTACGTTGACTCTTAAAGAACCTCACTTGGTGATTGTGTGAATAAGATGACATAAGTTATATGAAATCCTTACAGCAGTATAATGGGCTTCACAGGTGTCAAGTGTTGAGATTATTACCCTCTTCCAGACTAATACAACTTATCCCAAGATAATAGGTCTAATTCTATATTCTTATAATGCTTTATACCTTAAGCGAAATGTGACCGCGAGATAAACCCTCCTTTCTCCCTATTCCTAAGTACAAGGTGGGAGGGTGAGGCACCATAACAGCTCAGAAAGTTTGAGCTCAAGTCTGGATTCTACCCCTTAGTAGGTACTGTGCCCCTGGATGTGTTGCAGAAGCCCCCTAAACCTCTTTTCTTTTCTATATATAATGGAGATATACCACCTGCCTCATAAGATTGTGCTGACCATTATATTGTGAAATATAAGGCACTCTCCAAAAATCTGTGATGCAGCTTTAATCTTCTGAATAGCTCTTCAGTATAGAATTATTCCAAGCAATAGCCTATGTGCTTCCGAAGATATGGAAAACGCCTCAAAGGCAGAATCGATAGTATTCCTTTGATGGTGACTCAACCAGATAAGCTAGGTTAAACTAAGGCAATAAACTAGAACCTGTTAAGAAGAAGGAGAGAAAACCGGCCATAATCGTTGACTAGTCCTGAGCTGGTCTCCAAATGCGGGTTTCCCACGTGTCTGCCCAAGTGCCCACTCACACAGTTTGTTTGTCTGTTTGGTGAGAGTATCTGGTTTGTATATCAAAGTGAGATTGATGGTTCTGGGCATTTTTGAATACTGGATCTTGAGGGAAATACTAATTTCCAGAATCAGCCACAACAAATAGGTGGCTTATTAGATGAGAAAGGTGAGAGCCCGAGTCACTGAAATTCTGCAGCATTTTCAGAGAGGGGTTTTATGAACATCTGTCTGAAGTAGCCTTCTCCCAAGTCACTCTCTATATCAGCATCCTCTCCGTTTCCTTGAAGGAACTTATGACTATTTAAAATTACCTTATTTGTTTACTTGTCTCTCTCATGCTCTGCTATAATGCTCTACTAGTTGATGGTAACAGGACTTTTATTTTCTTATGCTCTATTAGAATGCTTTCCTAGTTGATGGTAACAGGATCTTTATTCATTTCTCTATATTTGCAGCCTAGAATAATTCCTAACATATGGAGGCAATCAAGAAGTATTTTTAAATGTTTATTTTCAGAGAGAGAGAAAGAGACCACACACGCGTGTGAGCAGGAGAGGGGCAGAGAGAGATGGGGGGAGAGAGAGAGAATCCTAAGCAGGCTCAGTGCTGTCAGCACAGAGCCCGATGCGGGGCTTAATGTCATGAACCGTTAGTTCATGACCTGAGCCTAAATTAAGAGTCGGACACTTAACCTACTGAGCCATGCAGGCACCCCTAAAAGTATTTTTAAATAATCAGTAATTGAATGCCATCACTGAGCGAGAAACTAAAAAACAATTCAGTTGTCCACTTCTTCTTTTATTCCAAGGATGACTCCCCCTAGATGCAAGAGTAGACACACTTAAGCGTTTCATGTTGGCCGAGTGGAATCAATCAGTCAGCATGGTAGAAGTATAATATCAGTGAGTCTCACTCATACGCAAAGAAACTCAACTAGGAGAGCAATCCCAACGACTCCAAATAATGTCCCGAATCCTGAAAACATGAACACAGACTCAGCTTATCCCGTTACTTAGGATGTGGTCGGTTATAGCAACCTCAGCTTGCTGGCTTTCTTTTCAGCAGGGCACATTCCCTCCATTCTAGGATGGCTTCTGGAAGAGAGTTAACTCTGTTTCCTTTGTGATGACAAACTGCATGTAGCATGTTAAGTCCTCTGCCACCAGGATCATAAGGGTCATAAGCTGGAATACGCAGTGATTAAACACTGTCAAGCCGAGGACCCCTCAGGCAGGGATCACCTTCCTTTCCCCGGAGCCTGTGTGGCATGTAACCCTGGGGACCAGTGAAGTCTTTCTTGAAGATTTGTGCTCTGTTCAGTACTAGTAAGTTAATTTTCACTTTGCTGTTAGTTGTGATGGTGACTTCTATATTAATGCAGAATTCTTTCTTGAATAGAATTATTCAAGACACTCTTTGAATCCTTATGCGATACCATCTTGAATGAAAATAGCTGATCTGAATAACTGTATTCAGAGGTGTTATTATGGACTGAAGTTTTGTATTTTTATGTTAATTTCAGGTAAGCCCTTTCTCTCACGCATTTGACATTCACGTAGCTGGATAATTTTGAAATTCTGGTGATTGTATTTTTAAATGCACAAAACAAAGTTGCAGCGCAAGTAGGGATTTTTCACCAACTGAAAGACTTCAGTGTGTTGTAAATATTGCAGGAAGGGTGACATTCTAGTCCAGCTATACTCCTACAGATTTATTTTCTGTGAAGCCTAGATCTAAGCTTTGTAATGGTGCACTTAGTATATCTACCTTGTCTATCACCTCAGGCCATATTCAGTATTTCCTCACTTAAAATCCATAAAGGTTGGGATGATCACATCTCTACACACAGTGGTCCTTTGGGCATTCCTTTGATTCTTTTGAATTAGGAGATGTTAGAAGTGGAAAAGGCCAGAGATACATATAAGCCAGCAGTGCCCTACATCTTTATGGTTGACTGTGTTCACGTCAGAACACCCGGGGCTCTTTAAAAACAACCCCAACTCCCAGGGATTCTTATTTGGAAGGACTGGGGTCTGCTCCTGTCATCTGTATTTTTAGAAACCTGATGCTCAGTTGGATTTGGGAACAGATTGCCTCTTGTGCAACACCCTGATTTTATAGACAGTAAACAGAGCCACGAAGGACAGAGGAGGCATCCATGGGCACACGGCTGGTCAGTGACCCAGCACAAATATCCTCAGTCTCTTTCATGCCGATTGCATCACCATTCATGATGTTGACAACATAACAATCAATAACCATTTTGTCTACAACTACCACTCAACAGGTGCACCTAGTGTACCTCTTTCATACTGCCCCGGGGCCTCATTTTCTTTCATCCTCCTGAGAATGCTGCTGAGATGTGTCTTCTCTGCTTCCCAGAATAACCAGGCCTTGCACTACTTCCTTATGTAACCAAGCACCTTTTAATGATGTTTCTACGTGTTTCCCGATGACAGTGTGAGTGCCTGAGTTAGGAGGGTGCTAATAGTTGGCAGTGCCCGTGGTTTGGAGCAAGAAGATCACAGACATAAATAAGATGGAAAGGCATTTTTAATTTTTTTAATGTTTATTTATTTTTGAAAGAGAGAGACAGAGCACAAGAGGGGAGGGGCAGAGAGAGAGAGAGAGAGGGAGACACAGAATATGAAACAACCTCGAGGCTCCGAGCTGTCAGCACAGAGCCCGACGCGGGGCTCAAACCCAAGAACCACGAGATCATGACACAAGCTGACGCTGGATGCTCAACCGACTGAACCACTCAGGAAGTCCGAGAAAGGCATTTTTGAAAGAGCTAAAGCCAATGGTTGTTTGTAAAGCTTCTACTTTATTCTGGGGCTCTCAGAATTGATCATCATTACTTTGTTTTAATCAGAAACTAAAACTTTCTCAGTCATTCTCAAGGGGACAAATTCTCAGAGGTAAAATAATTTCCAGATTCAATCGAAACAACCACCCTCCCAAAATCTCTAAAAAGAAAACAAAAACAAAAAAACCCAAAACAAAAAAACTCAATGCTTGATAGATGTGTTATGGACTCATAAGAATGGAGCCTGAGTTTCCCTGGTGTACTTTACTGATCAGGCTTCTGGGAGGTTCAGGATGGTTCCCTGAGTTGGATTTCCTAATAGGAAGCCTGGAGGAAGGATAGCTCTTCCTTTATGAGCGCGAGAAATGTGTGCGAGGGGGCAAGAGAACGTGCATTTATGCCTGTAGGCTCGTGTGCGGCAACTGAACATTCTCCAAGGCCTTCCCCTTCCTTCCAGAACACGCGAGGCTGCGTTCCTTTTGGGATAGGAGATGAAGCAGGCAGAGCCACCCGGGATTTCAAAGCCCTGGGAGTTAGGTTACCTCCTCAGCTTGGCCGATTTCTTTCTAATGTCATGTAATGTCATATAATGTCAGCGTAACTCATTCCAGCTTTCCTTGCTCTCTAATTCTCAAGATAGGTTTTTTTTTTTTTCTTTTGGTTATATTTTTTTCTTGTTATCAAAGTAATACATTTTAAAATAGAGACTTGAGTGTTTCTAGAGCAGTTTTAAGTTCCCAGCAAAAATGAGCAGAAAGTACAGAGAATTCCCACATACCTCCATCCCCACTCTCCCAACAAAGCGCAGCCTCCTCCGTTAAAAGTAATCCTACACCAGAAGTACCACTTTTTTTTATTTTTTAAAAATATTTTTTAATACTTATTTTTGAGAGAAAGAGAGAGCATGAACAGGGGAGGGGCAGAGAGAGAGGGAGGCACAGAATCTGAAGCAGGCTCCAGGCTCTGAGCTGTTAGTACAGATCCTGATGCGGGGCTCGAACTCACAAACCATGAGATCATGACCTGAGATGGAGTTGGATGCTTAACTGCCTGAGCCACCTGGGCACCCCAGAAGTACCATTTACACCAACATCAACACATCGTTATCATCCAGGGTCCACAGTTTACATCATTTCACATGTGGTGTTGAATGCAATACATTTTTATTGCGAAAGCTTTGCAACCCTCAAAAACATCAAAAACTGAAGAAAATTAAAAGCATCTATAGTCCTACACCCAGATTTGACTACTGGTAACATTTTAGCTATATATTCCTCCTCATTTCTTTGTATGTGTGTACACACATGTGTGAGTGTTTGTCTATGTGCATGTTCTTCTTCCTTATCAAAGTCATAGTGGGAATACCACTTGTAACACTCCTCTCAATTAATATTAGATCTCAGAAATCTTTTGACATTCTTAAATATCGTAACCCAATGAATTTTCATGGCTGTATAACCCCATATTGAATGTTTGATCATGTATTTTCTACCTGCACATTGTTTTAAACCTTGATGACATGAACTTCATTTTGTATGTTTTCCTCCTCTCAGACAAATTCCTAGGGAGGAATTGGAAGTCAGAGGGCTCTGTGTTGTCAGAGTCATTCTACAACAGCCTCCGGAAAGGTTCCACCCACGTGTACTTTGATCTGCAAAGTAGGAAACTGCCCCTTTATCTACATACTTATTGAAAATAGACATTTAAATTAAAAAGTTCTATTATAAGGGTAAATTTTAAATCTGCTATCTCAATTCTAAATAAGGGAACGAATTATATCTCCTTTACTACATGTCCCCAAATATCTAGTCATTTAAATGAACCTATTTAATAAGCACCTCTAACACTGTCCTAATTGTTATAGCCATTAAATAGATGAATAAGTCATTTTTTACCCTCAAGTATTTCATTCATTAGAGTGGAGATAGATAAGTATATAACTCTGTTATGTGATGTGCTCAATTCTTTGCATATGGTTGGTACTCAATAGCTGTTTTTTGAATGGAAGCTTAGATGAAGAGAAACAGTGGGTTGTGGAATCGCAAAGGAGAAAGTCATTAATTTTTCAAGAGTGTGGTAAGAAGAAGCCTCCCAGTGGAGGTAACTTGTTATCTCTTCCATCTTAGTTGGGCGTAGGCACTGGATAACTCTTCTGGGGTCCTGGAGACATGGCGGTGACCAAGGCCAACAGATTCCTTGATCTTAAGCAGCTCCTGTTTTAGATGGGGGAAAGCAGACAACAAGCAAAGAAGTGAAACTAACATCATGCGATGTCCGGTAGTGACGGGGACGTGAAGAAAATAGGCGAGTGGGGGGGACAGAGAGTGTCTGTGTAAGATGAGGTGCTTCCAGCTGACTTAAAAGACAAGTAGGGTTTTGTCGAATTGAGATGAGGAAAGCACCTGGGAGGGGCTTCTAAACCATGCCACAGGTGGCTGGTCTGGTCGGGGGAGCTGTGGAGGGCATGGCGGGGCTCTCGGGAGGAAGGGGACGGTGGCAGGAGGTGGAGGTGAAAATGTCATTGGTGAAGGACTTGTAAGGGTGCTGCCCTCTGTAGCTGCCAGACTGACCAGCAAAATCTTCTGTTTCCTGCTGGGCACTTAGAGGATGAAGAGAAATTTGGTTTGATCACTTCATACCCACAAGGTAGGTACGAAGAAGCATTTCGCACAGTTATTCCGTGTGTTGCATCATGGCCTCTCTCCCTCCAGTGCCCGTCAGTATTTCTAAGAGCCCAGCCACTCTTGGCATGTTTTGGATCTTTAGAAAAGTGAGGCAGAGTGACCTTGGTCACAGGGTTGTTAGATAAAATGTACAGAGTTAGATTTCTCTTTCAGATAAACATGCAATAATTTTTTAGTATCCCGAATATCGCGTGCTTATGTGAAAGTCAGATTTAACTGGGTGTTCTCCGTTTTCAC
The DNA here is from genome assembly GCA_030068075.1 of Paguma larvata. Lineage (NCBI taxonomy): Eukaryota > Metazoa > Chordata > Mammalia > Carnivora > Viverridae > Paguma > Paguma larvata. The sequence continues at coordinate 30,044,000 of CM057841.1, read as the reverse complement.
TCGCTAAATCGGCAGCCCTATCCGGAGAGGCTCGAAAGCCACAACTGGATGCCCACGCCGTCCTGCAAGGGCTCTGAGAGTAATTGAGAGAACACTGGAGAGGAACAATAGTCCTCTTTTGGTTTCGTTTTTCCCAGGACTGACTAAATTATGTGCTAGATAGTTTCTTTCTTCCAAGGAGCCAGAAAGATGATTGTTAACGAATACTCAACTAGAATAACAAGGAACCACTCTGCACTTTAGATCACTTCTGTGAGGAGGAGGGGGGAGGGGAAGTAGGGGAAAGGAAGGCCCTCATCACGTGAGGTCTTGCATTGGGAGATGGTGGTGGGGGGAATACAGACTCCATGGATACGCTTCCTCGAAATTTAGTGTGGGTGAAGGCAGGATTGACTGTGGGTCCACTTGGCCCAGGACAGTCCTGACTTAAAACTCTCGTCCCGGAGTAATTCTGAATAGTGTCACCTTTCACACTCAAAAGTATCCTTGTTTTTAGATGATAAGTAGCATGGGCATTTCATGGGGTGGCCAGAGAACCCAGGGAACTGGGCGGCACTTTTCTGGGCTGGGGATGTCCCATAACTGCACTGGGCCTCCCTTTCTTCATTCGTGAATGAAGGGACATCGTGCAACACTCTGAGGCTCTTCCTAGCTTCCGTTCTGTCTTTTTAATGTCTGTCTTTGCGCAAAGCTAATAGAGGACATTTGTCCTCTTCCAGGTTGAGAACAACGCATATTCCGTTTTTCTATATGCTCTATTTGTTCGTGCCAGCAGACTTCAATTAGTGTCTGAAAATCTTTGAAGGGTGAAAACTTAAAAGTGTGTTGTTCTTGGGATATGAAGACGAAGTGCTAAATAGTGCCTGAAATAAATACAGTTTTAGTCAACAAAGAAACACAAGTAGCCAGGCAATACATTGGCTGATTTGGGCCTAATAGTGTAAGCAACTTTTTATACACAAAAAAAAGTAATTACACAAGTGATAACGGAAGGATATGGTGAAATTTCCATTTTCTCACCCCCTGTCAGATCTACATCGCTACCTCAAATCAGTTGTAAATCCTTCCAGACCTTGTAAATACAGTTCTGTATTTTCATTCATATATATATATATGTATACATATATACACACATATACATATATACACATATGTATATATGCATGTATGCATATGTGTGTATATATGTATATATATGTTTATATGTATATTAACATATATAAACCATATATTTTTAGTTTTGGAGGGCATTGTTATTAATATTTCTCAGTCATTCTTTCTTGTATTACAAATAGGCCTACCTCATTCTTTTTTTCTTAACCTGTATGATATTTCATAGCGTGGATGTACTAAAATATATCTAAATAATTCCTTGTTGGTGGACATTTAGATGTTTCCAGTTATCTGCTATAACATAAATCATGCTACCATGAATATCTTTATATGAATATTATGTGTGTGCGTGCGTGTTCATGTAGGGTAGATTTCTAGAAATTCATTTTAATAGTTATCATTAAATTGCTATTTTAAAAGGATCTTCCAATTCGCATGTCCAATTAAGGGCACTTTCCTGGAACTTGAGAGATATTTTGCAGGGATTCAAGGTGTTGATTCTTCCTGAAATTTAGCTCTCCATGGTCTTTATTTATTTATTTTTTTTGAGGGGGGCGCAGTGATTCCTTGACCTGTGCAATTGGATCAAACCTAGACCAAATTAAATCTTACTTATGTAGAAACTTGGTCTCCATGACCTTGCGTTTATCTGGGGAGTGATTTATTGGTGTAGCCTGCAGTCCAGCTATGAAGGACTCTGATGGGAGAACATACTTATCCCTCCATCTATAGAAGCTGAATTAGGCTTACTGGGATTAACTGAGACTGAAGGGCTTGTTCATCTACTTTAATTATCCTTCCAGTGAGAGCTTTTTCCCAGGCTGGATTTTGGATCAGGAGAACCGAGGCCAAAGGGAGTGATAGAACAGCTCAGTTAAAGATCTTGCAGAAAAGGAGTGCAGAAGGGAGGGCTGTAGCCTAATGTAGGTAGATGAGATTTTAGGTTTTTTGGTTTTGAAAGGAGAGGCTAATATTTTAAAAAAGAAAAAGCTGCATTTGTAAACTTTGAGTAATTTGGCTTGCTGACAAAATTATTTTTCCAAGGAATCACCTTAAAAGAAAGAATAGTTTTCCTTGCTTTGAAACAAACCCAGGCTGCCCCATCCTGAAACTTGCACCCGTAAAGCTAAAGTTACACAAAAGGATGAAAGCTGGGAAAATTGAGGGCCTTGGAGAGCTGAAGACAAAGACTGGACAAAATGGCCATTGTGCCATCATTGTGTTCTCTGCTTCCCTCTAGTGGTCAGATGAGGGAGTTGGGTGTAAAAAATGTTTCAAGGTCATTCTTATGTAACTAAATTGCAGAAGAAAGAAAAGTGGATTTAGGTAGTCCTTCAAACTGCGCATCCTGTCAACAGCCTGTCTAGTGATGAGAGAACAGATATTCTGGCCTAGAAACCAGAGAACATCCATCCGTATGCTGCAGTGGGGCTACTTAATAGTAGAAAAGAGACTTGGGAATTGGGACACTCCATTTAATTCAGTGCACCTCCCATATATATATATATATATAGCACCGAGTGTGTGCCAGATTTCTGGTCCATAGCTGCAGGTACGAACACGAGTTAAACCTGACCCCTGTGCTTGGGGAGATGGAAGGGTAGAGGGCAAGACACAGACAAACAGCGAGTTAGACTACAAGCAGTGTTACAAGAGGCACTTGATAGTAATTCACAAGTCGGAGCAAGCTTACGCACTGAGTATTTTCATATATGTTTGTTTCAAAGGAGGAAAATATTTCCCTGTTCTGGAGAGAGGTGATGGTACATCAGAGAGGCGAGAGAGGGATGGGTGAGGTTTTCTTTCTCTCTTTTGTAAAACACTGAATTTGGACCGCTGAGATGGTACAACTACGGCAGCTCAAAGTCTCAGTCTTGGTCTGAAGATGAAAGCCAAACGGTGGACGTGAGTCCTTTATTCAGCTGCTAAATAAATGTCTCTGTGAACTACAAGGAAATAACAGGCTCCGTTGAGGGAGGCGGTCACACTACATGGCGACAGAGCCAGAGACGGACACTTGTCCCCCACATGTGTGCGCAGCTGCGTCTGATGCTCCTTAAGGAATCCTTTCTAGACTCGCCCCACCTTCAATCTTTAGCAACTTTATTTAGAGACATGTAGGCCGTGCGACATGTACGGATGTAGGGAAGCCACCCTTACCGTAATCTGGAATTTGTTGGTGGAAGACCGAGGACCGTACACCTCTCATGGATATTTTGTTTTCGCCTGGCTGGTGCCCACTCCCCTGTCCTACTATATCGACACTGGATTTCTCTGTGGGCATCAATCCCTCCTCACTCTCTTTATTCATGGCTTTGGAGTTCAAACCACTGTGCATACAGACTATGACTGGCCATTCAGTGACATCCTCAGGCTACTGGGGTAAAGTCAGGGACGGGCACAAGACCTAGACTGAACCCACGAGGGCAGTTAGGGCGAGAAGGCCATCCCGGGACTTTTGTTGAAGCTGCTAGTGGAGAAGCTCTCTTTTCCTTGTGCATTCGTCAGAAAGATGGGACCTGGGCCCGGAGCTGCTGACATCTGGCCACCACCAAGGGAAGGGTTACCTAAGAGTTGAGCCACTCTAGAGGAGAGAAGACAAGTCGAGACTCGGGCCCTGATGACATTGTGTGAGCTGCTGAGTACTATCACGTTTGAAACTTCATGTCTCCATGAACTTTTGAGTTCTGTGAACCAGTCTGTTTGGTTTTGGCTCTTGCTCAGATCCACGGTTCTCAGACTTTGGTGTATGTTGAATCACCCGAGGGGCTTATTACAATACAGAGTGCTGAGGCCCATCTGCGAGCCGGTCGAGGGTGGGGACCGAAAGCTTGCATTTCAAATAATTCAGGAAGTGCTGGTGCTGCTGGCCCAGGGACCGCACATTGAGAACCTCTGATTTTTAAGCCCCTTGATTTCTGCTGCTTATAACCAAAACTGTCTTGACACCAGACTGATACTGTCTCGACTGATTCTATGTGGGAAAGAATCTTATTCTTAAAAGAATTAAGAGAAGAAGGTAAAAGAATGGGCTTGGGAACTAGTCAGTAAGACCCTGAAAAATGACATGGCCATGCTTTGTGACTGGATAGGACCGATCTGACACTTTTCTTTAGGTGGTTTTCCACTGTTGTTGCTCATGCCTGAACCCTTCATATGACTAACGGCAAGGCCAATGGAATATATGACAAATGAGCAAAAACAGCAGGACTAATACATGTTTTGTCAAAGACTTAAAGCCCGTGCATCGAGAAAATGCACATTTTTTCGCTCTGATCCAGTCTGTCAACAAAACGCTTTTCATGAGAAACATCAAAGCCATTTCATCTGCAAATTTCATTTTTTTTGAATCCCTTAATCTATACTGTTGACAAAAATTTCTGTCAAGTGCCTCAAACCATTGTATTAACAAATTTTGTTTTGTCAATCATGATTTAGCCCGCTTGCAAATGCATTTCGTAATATTCCACTCCGTCCTGCAGGGAAGAATACCTAACAGTCAATCCCTCAATCTTAATATTGAGAGCCAGGGAGGAGGGAAAGTAAAAGGGGTGTCGAGCCTGCTCAGTTAGCACATCTGTCGGGTGTCTCTGTGCGTCTTAAATAAATCCAGCTTATCTGAAGTCTTTTCTGGATAATGCAAGCCACAGTGAGGGTTAAGGATTTTGCAGTGGGTGAAAGTACCCAGCGCTGTTCATGTTTTCCAGTTTTGTTTCTTATCTGCTAATCACAGCCTCCTCTGTCCTTAGCTCCAAGACTTCTCGCTGTGGCTGGTCTTGGTGGCTTTTATGAAAGCATTCACAGTTTCCCCTAATTTCCCTAATTAGGGGGATGGCATGGACATTACGGTGACTTCAGATTCCAGGGTGTCTTTACTTCCGCTGTCATGCCATTAAGTAAGGGATAGTCACTGCCGTTTTCCAGAGACGCTGTAAGAGCATCTGGCTCTTTCTGCTCAAGAAGTTATGGTGGGTAACCTCAAGCTCGAGAGGTCTCTTTTCTCCCCAGCTTACTCCGGAATTCTTGGTGATGATATGACAAGAAGACCAAATTTCCTGATAGTCTCTGACATGTTAAATTGCTAAGTTTTTCTTAGGTGCTTCAAAACAAGACAAGTCACAAATTGATGCCACCAAGACAAATTATGGTGGATACCCCTACGGCAAATTCTCAGACGCCCATATATCTTGTAAGGGATTGAACTTAACCTATATCGTGGACAACGACAAAGGGTATGCTAGGTTAAATATTAGACAATCTGAATTTGAGTCCTGGCTCAACCTCATAATAGCTATTTGACCTTGAGCGAGACACTGGACATCTCTGTCCCTGGCCATCTGCAGAGCAGAGCTTTTATAACTACTTGCCTTCCGGACTTTCTGGTCCTTGAAAAGATCCAAGGAAATGAATTTGAGGAGATTAGCTATTGCTAGATAAATAGGAGGCTTCATTGGATGTTGTTTCAGAAATGCTTCTTTCATTTTAGCTATCTTCGAGGAGGCACTAGATTCTTCTGTGTGGTATAAGCCAATGGCAGAGTGGTGATGTAATTCGAGAATCCACCTCAAGTCTCTCCCGTGTTGACCTTCCATAGAGCCTGAAAACACACTGTCGGGTGGTCTTCGGAGTCTGGCATGCAAAGGACAAGAGGCCACCTAGAGAGGGCGTTGGTGAAGGTTGTTGCGTATGTGTATACCACATCGCTTTCTTGTATGATCATCACAGAAACAGGGATGGAGTGGTCTGATGCAGGAATAGTTGAGGCCTGGAACCCAGAATCTGCCTTTAAAGAGAAGATGGCAGAGGGCATAAGGATAGTTGGAATAGAAGACTCCTCGGTGTGTGTGTGTGTGGGGGGGGTGGGGTTAGGAAGCCACATCAAGGCCTAATATGGTCTCTTCCACAGTTTTGTTTTCATCGTCATTTACAAAGAAAGAGTTATCTTATATCTGAGACCCAACTATGCCTAGAAAAAGTGGTCAGTACAAAAATGTCATGGTGGCAAGCTTGGGTGTCTGTGGATTTCGCTAGTGAGACCCTCTGGCCAGCCTTGCAGAAAGTCCACTGAGTTCTGTGTATTCTCCTACGTTCCTTCTTTACCCCAGAAAGACCCCTTCAAACTTCTTTTCTCCGGGCAGAACACCTCAGTTCCTGCACTCGCTCTTCCCAAACCATTCATCATCTCCGTGGCCACCAAAATCCATGCTCCTTCACATGACAAATGACGTGCAGATAATAATAGACTTTCTAGAGCTCTCGGCCCCAGATTTGCTGTCTACAGCCAAGGGAATCGAGATTGAGTGCACAGTTAGGGAGAAACAAATCAATTATAATAAGTGACAAACAAACAAACTCTCCTTTTTCTCAGAAGCCCATGCTCGTGGGGTGAGTTTTACAGACAACACCTTTCTGGACTGGCGGTTTCTGGGGAATCATCCTTGGACACGCTCACAGGCATTAGGAGGGAAGGGGCCCTGGGCAGCTCAGGGGTAGAGAGAAAAGCAGAGCGGTAGTCTCTGGCTGCGGGTTCCGCACATCGTCTGCACATAGTTGGTTCTTTCCCAGGAGACATTTGCACTAATTTTGACTTCTAGAAGCAAAGACACGTCCACAACCTAAACTATTGTATGGGCAATGTGACGATCAGGACTTTTTGATTACAAATGTTTGATAACGTAACCTGAACTGGCTGATAGAAAGAAAAGAAAGAAAGAAATGGATCTCTTGGCTTACATACCTCAACCATCTAAGGGTTAATTCTACTTTGGGTGCAGCCGGATACAAGAGCTCAAGCCACCAGGTAGGACTTCTTCCTGTCCGTTTCTCGTTTTGACTTTCTCTTTGGTGGACTTACCCTCACAGGGATTTCTTCTCCATCTTGGATGCAAAAATGCCTGCTTCCAGTTCTCAGTCCCATCCCACTAACCTCAAACCTGACAGGGAGGAGCTAAGAGTCTTTATTCCTAGTATTCCGGGAAAACGTCCCTGAGATTCACTCTGGCTGGGGAGGCCTGAGTCGCATGCTCGCCCCTGAAGCATAGACTGTGTGCCTTTCATTGGCTTAGGCCTGGGCTGTATATTCCACCCATCAGGGCCTAGGAGGGCTGAGGTGGGACAGGATGGGGCTTCATCTGAAAATTTGGGGCTGCTGGCCAAAGAAGAGGGGCTACTAGACTTGGCTTAGTGGTAGAGCACACACATTGCTGTTGTAGGCAAAAAAGCAATTTTCAGAATATTCAGCGCTTAGAAAAGGCTGGAGGAGCTCGGGTCAGGCCCCAGAAAGCCTGGAGAGTAATTACGGAATCGGTCCACAATGGGAACGGCCCCTGTTAGGCTCAGGAAGGAGGGAGTTGAGAAGCTGCGCTGGTGAGTGCTGGCTCCTTGTCACACCGCCTTTGTGTGCTCCAGGGATCGGGAAGCTGCCATCGCCACCACTGGCCGTTGGCTCCAGAGATGTGCCACTTCCGGACCCACGCAGCAAAACAGTGCCCTGCGCCCTGGTTCTTGACACCCACAAGGCTGGTGAGGCCCTTCCCTGAGTTCTGCTGATCCTGCCAGAGAAAAATCAAGTATTGCTATGGTAACTTCAGCTGGAAGAAGCAGCAGAAACACAGTCTCTGCTGCATTGCCACCTCCCAAATCTCGTGCAGCTGAGTGGCCACATCTACAAGACATCTCAGACACTGGGCGGGCGGGAGGGGGTGTCTGAGAAATAGAGTATTTAGCTTTATAGCCTCTGTAGCCACTAGGGAGAGGTAGAAGGGAGGTTTAATGGCCGTCTCCCAGTCGCTGTACGGAGGGTCAGTTAAGATGTCTAATACAATTAAGATTTCAACACAAGGCCCCTCACGGGCAGTCTCCATGCGGCAATCTTTCCCAGGACGGGCTCATCTTGGTGAGACAGAGCTGCGGAAGCTCCTGGAGGGTCAGACACACTGCGTCACAGAAAGTCACTCGTGAACACTGTGGATGCCCCCCAAGGCCTCTAACGTGCACACCTGGCTGGGAGAAGAAATCCAGTGATGGAAGCATGGGGGGCACCAAGTTCGTGTAAGGCCTGGGCAGCGGCACATCAGAGTACAAAGCGGGCTGAGGAAGAGGCGCCCCTGATGACTGCCTAGCTCTACACCTGTGGCTGTTCAGGTGGGGAACCAGCCCTGAGGCTGTTGCTATGTATATTTAGGATTATGTTACCGGGACAATGCTTGTTGACAGTCGATGTTTCTTATATGAATACCATGGGCTGGCACCATTCTATGGCCTTCACAGGTATAATTTCATTTAAACCACATTGCAATGCTGTTGATAGGGACCATTACTCATTCATTCTACAAACCCTTCTAGAACGCCCGTGATGTAGCCGACCCAGTTCTAGATGCTGGGGGTACAGCTATAAACAAAGCACACAAGTATCCCTTGTGTTTCTTATATCCTAATGGCTACTATTCTTATTCCCATTTGACAGAGGGTGGGGAGGACTGGAAACACAGACCAGCTGAGTCACTTACCCAGGATTATTTGGCCAGTGTCTGACAAGGTCTGTGCTTGAACCTTGGCAGTCTGGCTCCAGAGCCTATGCTGTCTGTCACCCTGCCACACTTCCGTTCCCTCATGGCTGCCTTGAGAGAGGGTGTCGGCACAGCCTTTTACTTTCACTGTTGGAGAAATTGAGGCTCAGATCTAAGTCAATGTGGTTATCCTCACAGTAATGGCATGGAGCAAAGCTGAAACTCTGTCATGGGTGTTTAGAGCCAGGGTTGAGTCTTTTCTTGGTAATATTCTGCCTCCAGGGCTTAGCCTGTTACTACCACTCCCCCGCCCTGCAGTGCCCCTAGTAGTAACGATGACGTCGCTGACGGCCGGCATTCAAGGGCTAACTGCGTTCCAGGCTCTCAGCTAATCACTCCCTGTGATTATGTCATTTAATTGTCGCTACTCTGTGAGGGATATACAGTGCTTATTCCCATTTCACAGGTGGGAAAAACGACTGTGATTTTCCCAAGGCCACACAGCCAGGAAATGGGGAGCCAAGGTTTAAGCCAGGTTTCCTGATCCAAAGCTTTGGAAAATTCCACTTGACTGCAGTGAACCTCTATCTTTCCCCTATATTTGGAGAGAAAGCTTTGGGGATTGGCAAAGAAGAACACTTTTCTTAATATAAGAAGCATCTCATTTTTTGCCTGCGTTGTCACAAGTAGGTGAGGAATAACCATTTTGCCAGAGTCACTTTGGGTAAGTGTGCATTCTAGCACATGAGCCAAGATCGGATGATACTAAAATATAATACTTTTAATACTAAATAAATCATATGCCCGATATTCTTTGGCCCCTCCCCCTCCCCCTCTACTGCCCCTTGCCGTTCTGGTCAGAGCAGACTCTTGGCTTGCCTCATGACTGCTTATTTGCAGTCATATTTTGAAAGAATATATTTTTATTGGAGCAATAGTTTCCATCATGAGTTAAGTAATTTAGCATTTTTCCTCTGGCATTAGAGGTAAAAAGCCCTGTATTACTTAAATTTCACTGTTTCATTCAGTCTTAGGAGCCTTTCCTGTGAGATAACCTCTGGAGGTGGTCCCCTTTCCTTAGAATGGTAGAAATGTATAATGTTAAGAGCAGAGTTTCTCAATCAGGGCATTACTGGCAGACGGGCTAGATGACTTTCGTTATGGGGGCTTTTCTGTGCATTGTAGGATGTGTAGTAGCATCCTTGGCCGCTTCCACTTGCCACCTTCCTGCCAAGCTGTGACAATCACATTGTCTAGAAATATTCCCAAATATCGCTGCCGCTGCAGGAGGAGGGGGGAGCCGGGCAGGCGTAACTGTCTGCACTTTGGAACCACTGGTTAAGAGAGTAGATTTAGGCGGCAGTGACTTGCATTTTGGGCACGGTTTGGGCTATGTGAACTTGGAGAGGTGTCTGACTTCTTTTAGACTCAACTGTACGATGTAAATGACAGTGGTGTCCACCTCATACGGTCGTTGGCAGGATCAGCTAATCGTGTGAGAAATGGGTGATGTTGGAGACTACTTTGTGTTCCCTAAAACCCTATCCATCTTCTTCCTGGACACAAAACCAGTCTACATTTACCAACCTATCCTGCTGTTAGGTGAGGTCAAATGCCTGGACTATAACGGAATGTAATGGAATGTTATATGAGCCAGTTCCATAAAAGCCTCCTAGAGATGACCCTCCATGGTCTTCCTCTGACTCCTAGCTATTCATGGGGTCTCTGAGGCTCTCGGGAATGGGGGATCCACAAGATGAAAGCAGCTTGTTTCTCTATGTGAGTGCATGGAGCATAACCAGACTCTCTACCCTGCCCCTGCTGACTGTATATTTTGTGAGCAGAAATAAGCTTTTAGAATGTTAAGCCACTGAAAAGTGGGAGTTTATCTGTTACAGCAGCTAGGATGACACTAGCTACTATGTGCATAGTGATACTTTGGCACATAGTAAGCGTCATGTTAGATAGATGTCAGTGTCCCGTAGATGTTAGATAACACTATTATTATTCATAATTGGCGCATCCTACCTTGGTTTTCTTAACCTGACAGGCAATTGGAGACCAGCTAGGAGAAGAAATGGGAGCTGAGCTGATTGACATCTATCACACTGTGTTTCTTCTTAAGTCGTGAAATTTGATGGATGAATCAGCAGCAGCTTATGTCAGGCATTCAGGAGCGATCTTGTGAGCCCCACACAACATCTCAGAAACCAGCTGCTTGGGTCTCCCAGAGCGTGGATCTTCCCAACTTGTGAGCAGAATTCGTGATGCCCTTCCTCTGGGGCAAGCCCAGATCTATCCTTAGATTCAAGTCGAGAACATGATTTAAGGGGGAGGCCCTTTGGGTCCCCCGATGTTTTTGTCGAATGCTCAAAGTTCATATTTCTGTTGGGAACTATAAGTATTGTACATCGGACAAAGGCAATGCTTAACCTAATAGGAGTTAAGACTGGCAAAATGACAGTGAGGACCTTTCAGCCCCCAGGGGGGACCTGATGGCTCTATTCTTCTTTGTCCTCTGCCTTCCTCTATATTGAAGACACTTAACAACATTGGGCTTTGGAAAGACTGCAAGTGCCTCCCGAACTTTCTTTCTGTAAATCCTTTTTGCACACAGACGATGCTGGGCTGAATAATGGTCCCTTAAAGACGCTCATCTCCTAATCCCTGGAACCGTGAATATGTCACCTTCCAGTGGTAAAGGGGGTGTGGTAAGTGCAGATGTGATAAGGTAAAGATCATGAGATGAAAAGAATATCTCGGATTACTCCAATGGACCTAATGAAGTCACAGGAATCCTTAGAGGAAGGCAGGAGGAGCAAATTGGCAGCAGGAGATATGACAACAAAAGCAAAGGTCTGGAGTGCCTTGTGGAAGCAGCTGTGAGCCAAAGAATGCAGGAGGCCCTAAGAGCTGAAAATCAGGGCAAGGAAACGGGACCTCCTCTCAAAAATCCCCTGGAGGAACCAGCCTTGCCAACTCCTTGACTTTTGTCCAGCATGACTTCTTTTGGACTTCCAACTTCCAGACCGTAAGATAATGAACTTGTTTTGTTGTAAGCACTAAGTCTGTGGTAACTTGTTACAGCAGCAGTATAAACTGATACTAATCCACCAGCCCGTTGTCATTATAAACGAGGATCGAGGAACTGGGCATAAAGTAACAGCTCCCCGGCCCTGGAAGTGTTCACTGGGCTCAGAGTCTGCTCATTGAGATGGACAATTAAAAAGCAGCTGTAGCTAGTGCCAATTTCAGAGAAGATACTAATCCAGTTTGGGGGCCAGTCCTGGTAGAGGTCAGAATTATTTCGGCTGTGACAGAAAACCCAACACAAACTAGCATTAGGAAAAAAAGAATTTAGTGGCTTCAGACATGCTTAAAATGAGGAGCTCAAACCGTGCCATCGGCTCTCGCTGTCACTCTAGCTGTTATTCCTGCCTCAGCAATTTCATTCTGTTTCTCCTGATTCTGAGTTGGTCTTCTCTCCGATTTCACATGGGAAGATGGCTGCCAGCAACTCTAGGAAAAAAATAAATCCAACTCATTCAGTGGGAAGAATGATTTCTTCTCTCAGAATTTATAGGACAGTTACAAGGAGTATGCTTATTGGCTGGTTTGGGTCACATGCGTATCCTGGGGCCAGTCATTGGGATGAAGGGAATCATGCCGTATGATCAGTTAATCCTGGGGCATACGTCAACACTTGGGGTGAGGACAGGCCATGGTGATGGACCGCTTCATGAGAGCCTCATGGAGGATGGGCTGAGTAAATTTTCAGATGAAGTGGAGGCTTTCTTTCCAAAAGATTGAAGAAAAGACAGATCGAGTCCTGAGATGACCATGAAAGACAGGGAAAAAAATCAGTTTTGTAAAGCTGACTGTAACAAAAGTTTTCGCTGACTGGCTAAAGAGACCCCCCAAATTAGTAGTGCATGATCACCCGCACCCCTCTCCATTCTTAAAAGGAATGGCTGTATCTCCAGTTTCAATTTCCACATTAAAAAAAAAAACAAAACTGCTGCTGAAAAGGTCAGAGCTATCTTGGCTCCCCGTTTTGGCACTCACCCTGTTACATTTTGGGCTAAGAACTCCCAAGAATTCACTCCTGAGCACAGCTCTTAGGGTCTTCTTTGTAAAGACTAACCCACATGGATGTAATTAATCATCGTAACTATTTAATTTTCTTATGGAGAATGTCAGCCTTTCCTGAAGAAGCGGGGCTGCTGAGTTCTGGCAACATTTCATACCTAGAATTAGCTCGCTTCCCCTTTTGCCCTGGCCCTGATCTTTTCTGCACATTCATATAGCTGAAATGGTTCCCGTGGAGTTGACCATGAGAGCCATCGAGTGAATTTTCTCCCACTGTGGTGCTGGATTAGGAGAATTCCAGTGAGAACCTGCTGATTGTCTAAAAATGACTCAAAGAGTGTGTATCTGACTCTGTTAATCTTTCCTAATTTGTGCCAGCCTCTTATATTTGAACTCAAGGAATTTTTCCTCGCATTGATGTTTCCATGATCTCTGGCTACGATCACCTTCCACGTGTTTGTGTTTGGGCTGGCGTGGACGTGTGTGTGGTGGGACGGGTGGTCTTTCAGCTGGGTTAAGAATCTATACCCCTCACTCCTACCCCTTTGGAAAGAAGACACTTTGAAGTGAAAAGGGGGTGTTATGGAGGTGCCCGGGTGGCTCAGTCGGTTGATTGTTGGACTCTTGGATTTCCGCTCAGGTCATGATCTCACGGTTTGTGAGTTCGAGCCCCGCTTTGGGTTTTGTGCTGACAGCGTGGAGACTGCTTGAGATTCTCTCTCTCCCTTTCTCTGTCTCTGCCCCTCACCTGCTCATGCTCTTTTTCTCTCTCTCAAAATAAATAAACTTTAAAAAAAAAATTAAAGAGGGTGTTATAGAACAGGGGCTGCTGGGAAACCCGAGGCTTACTGATTAGCTCGTTCTAGCCGTGCCTAGGCAAGGCTGTGTGAAAGTTTGCTCACTGACCAGTGACACTTGTTCAGCGTTCACCCACACGTGGTCCACACATTAGATCCACAGAGTGGAGCTGCCTATCGGTGTTATGTGGCAAAGTAGGGTCCCTCAGTGATCAAAGGTCTGGGAGAACAGTGTACTCAACAAAGTAAAACGCGGTTCCTGCAGGACCTCTCTGGGCCTTTATTTTTGCTTATCCGTGCTGGGAATCCCTAAGAAGTGGATAAACTATGTAACATTTCTCCAGTGTATTTGACAATAGACTCCGTTTTCACGGCGGCAGCGTGGTTCACTCAGTTCACAAATATAAATTGGGTGCTTACCACACACCGGGCTCTCTGCGGGGCCCATTCTGAGAAGAGCAGACTCAGCTTCACGTCCCCCAAGACTAGTGTTCCAGGGAACCAGCTCTGGGAAACGTGGCCCCGGCTCATTGTGTTTGCCTTGGAATAATAAGTTTCTGTGGGGGTCATGCGCTGATGACTCTGGATGGCGAGAACCGATTTATGCACCAAAATGAAGCAGCTGGAAAGAGAGAGGAGCAGATAGTGTGTCGTGCCATAGAACACAACCATTAGAAAGAAGAACCTTCTGATCTATGGCCTTTCTTGGGGGACATTGTATGTGTATATTTGTGCTGGTTAGAAGTTTGAAAAGCTAGTTCTTTGACTAGCTTTTGAGCTCCCCGAAAGTTGAAATCAAGGCCTATTTACTGTTTTTATTTCCTTTTAGTTACTAGTGACAGGAACCCAAATCTAATTATACAATTTTTGCTTTTTCTTTTTTAAAGAAAGATCTTATTTCTCTCTCTCTCTCTCTTTTTTTAATGTTTTATTTATTTTTGAGGCAGAGACAAAGCATGAGTGGGGGAGGGACAGAGAGAGAGGAAGACACAGAATCCGAAGCAGGCTCCAGGCTCTGAGTCAGCACAGAGCCTGAGGTGGGCTCGAACTCAGGAACTGTGAGATCATGACCTGAGCTGAAGTCAGAGGCTTAACCGACTGAGCCATCCAGGTGCCCCAATTTTTTGACTTTTTTAACCAAACAAGGAAAGAGCAAAAATGAAGTTAGCTTTTGGTATTACAGATCCCGGGAATCGGAAAATCGGAAGACACTCTCTCTGCATCCCTGTGGCTCTTTCCCTCTCATATACACATAACTGCATGCGTATACATATACGCATGCGTGTGCACAGCACTCATACACACACACTCAGGCACTTGGCTTCTCTTTGTGTGTAACTTTATTTCCTCTTCCTGCAGTCGTTCTCCTCCACCTGCTGGGGGATGTGGGCCTGTGACAGCCACACAGCCCCAGCCCTACCTCGTCCTGGCCACAGAATACAGAGTCCCGTCATCCTTTCCAGTGTAAAAGCCTCGGCATGGGCTGATCAGGGTACTGATCGGTCAGGCTATGTTCACGGGCCCATCGCAGAGCAGGCCCGTGAGCAGGGGGAGGGGATACCCTGGGAGGACTCACTGCCCAGACCCGTGGCCATGGGGACAGGCTTTACTACCAGAAGGGAAATAACGCCGTGAGCCCTCAAACAGCATCCCCTTCGGTTCCGTGTCTTCTGGGAGCAGGGAGAAGATGGGCGGCATCCAGCGAAGAGCCGCTGCGTAAGTGGGAGGAGGAGGCGGGAATAACGAACAATACCCGGATGGGGGATCAGTCGTGATTCAAGAATATATCTCTCCCCTCTTACCAAGGTCTCGGGATACAGTAGATGCTCAGCAAAAATTTGCATAACGAGAGCTAGGGTCTGTGTTTTGCTTTAACTTTATATAAAGTTTTGTTGTACTCCATGTTCTTTGGGAGCCTCGATGATTTTTGTGTTTGTATTTTATGAAGATTTCGTAGTGAGTTGGGGGAGGGGGGCTGCTGGCAAGGTTCTGTTCCCAAATAAATCCCCTCTTTTCATCCCTAGCACTGGAAGTGCTTTGTGTTTCTCACAGCCTCCTGGTTTTCGAGGTATTTGGCGTTTCACTCCTTGTCCTTATAAAGATAGCTGACCTTCACTTTATCACTCTCTTTAATGAGGTTCCACACGGAGACACAGGTCTGTATGGACTCTCCTAATTGCAGCCCAAGAAACTCCATGCCATTTTATAGGCTGATGGAACACACAGGTAGGGAGGGTCCGGTGGTGACTGAACAGTGACCTTGGGCTGGGGAATTAGAGCTGAGGGTCCGTGGACGCCTCCTCTCTCTCTGTCTCCTGAAGTACGGCCCCGCATGGGCTCCATTCTAACGCTGTCTTATTAGGCAAGATGGAAGCGAACACCTGCGTGTGTGTGGGGGGGGAGGGAGGCGGGCTGTCTAAACATATGGCCCCAGCCTCCAGCACCGAGGCCGCTCGACTGTTCTCTGCTCCTTTTCTAAACCGCAGAGAGGATTAGCAGGGCTGGAGCGGAGAGCACAGGTTATCCTCTTAATAGGCAATATTTTTTTGAGCATACATCCCATGCCAGGCATTCTATTAGGTCTGTTAGAGTCCTCAGTCATTTGAGTGTTCTTTTTCCTATTTGCAATTGAAGACACAGATTAAGAAAAGTTTGTGTTAAGTAACTTGCCCAAACTGACAGTCAGTAAAAGTCAGATCCATACTCGAGCGAAGGCATTTTGGTTCGAGAGCACCTTCTCCCGCGCCCTCTGCTCCGGCCACCCCTCCAGCTAGACATCCACACTCCACTCGCCTGTGCAGTGAAAAGAGAGAAGGCCTTTGGACGACGCCAGTTAGCGTGCTTGACGGTGCACTCCAGGGGGAGGCGAGTCTGCGGAGTTCTGGGATGCAGAGGCTGGAAGACTCTTTCGGACCTTATCACGATGTTGCAGAGGAAGAGTCTGGTTGAGACAGGAACGTGGGAGATCTGGTGTCTTGAGTCCCAGAACCCCCAGCTCTCTCCTTATTCCAGGACCTTTAGAACAGTCGTGTTCAAAGTGTGGCTCCCTGGCCGTACTTACCAAAACCACCTTCAGCAGTGAGAGAAATTGCACGTTCTGTGCATCCCTGTCCCCAGACCCTCTGGGTCGGAACAATTCCTGTATCTTGGTCAGGCCCCCTACAGAAACTTTATGCACTACATGCACACTTTGTTGAGGTCCGTGGTCAGAATTTTGAGTCGCACGTAGTGTTACCCATGTAGAGCAGCTGTGGCTCGGAGGAAGCAAGGCTGGATTTGAAGGGTGACGTGTCCCCTGGGAGAATGGCTTCATGCAGAAGTTGTCGGTGCACCGGAGTGGACGAGGACCTGTTTGGAATTTGTGTGGCTCCTGTGTCTAACCTGGGGGACCTCGTGTAGGGATGAGTCTTATGATCCATGTGTTTGTCGTTCAGCTCCCTGGGGTGGAAGAAATCTCGAGGGCAGTGGAGAACTGCAGGTGGCGGGTGGGTAGTTGGTAGAATTTAAGTGGGTGTGTTACCACCTGGCGAACTTTGTGCCTCCAGCCATCTCTACCACGTGTAGCCCTTCCTCTGCTGAGGGTGTCCCTCTGTCCCCTCGCATGCCACCCAGCCATCCCCCTTACCATCCTGTAGTAGAAGTTTATATCCAGAAGGGCAGAGCTGGAAGAGGCCCTTGAAATAATCTAGAGATAAAAACGTCCAGTGTCTCCAGCGTTTCTCAAAGCCCGCACACAAACCATTGGTCGTACTTGAAATTTGTTTGAGTGGTAACCTCTTTTTCATTATAGAGGTACGATAGTTATGCGGATACATATTAGAAAAGAACTTTGGGTTTTTAAAATTTGTGGTAAGGCTATAAAGTTTCCTTTTAAATATGCTTGTTAACAAAAATAATAGTAAAGGAGCTACAGGCAAACAGTGTCGCGGTGACATTCGGACGTGTGATTCAGCTTAACTCTGTTTTACAGAGGACGCGATTGGGACCCAGAGAGGAAAATGATTTGTGCGGCGACACGTACAGCTGATCGGTGTGGAGCTGGGGGCCCTCTCCCGGGGTTCTCTAATCATCAGTTGGTTAATGTCGACCCTGGGCCTTAAGTCAAATGTGGTTAGGAAAGTCGACCTCACCTCTTCTAAACGTTCTCTACAGTCAGTGGTCAGTTAAAATACATTTTGGAATAAAATCTCTTTTTCTTTTGATTATGTATTTGTTGGTGGGTGATCCCTAGTGAGAAAAAAAAAGAAAGCCAAGACCGACTGTACCAGCTGGGATTCGACAACAGTGGTACAAGGGGAGGGAGAGGTAAGCGGTGGATTTGCCCATCAAGGCTGCTTTCGGTCCTGAGCAGGAAGCTGAGGATGGTGGCCAGGAGCATCACCACAGTGTCCTCAGTGTCCCGCGGTGCTGCAGGGGAGTCTTGGGGGTCACTGAGAGGTCTCTGTGTGTGCTGGCTCCTGAGTAGGTGGGTGTTGTCCCCATGCTCTCTCTGCATTCATATAGTTTATAAATCAAAGTGCCCCATGGGATTCCATTTTAGTTTTAAAAAAGCAGGGGTGTGGGGTTCCTTAGCAAAAGCTGGGAAAATAGCTGGTATAGTGGGAAGGGGACAGACGTTTCAAGAAGACCAGGTCTGACTTTGAATCTGAGCTTTATTATACACCTGAAGTATGATTTGGGGTAAGTTAGCTGACCCTTGTGAATCTCAGTGTCTCCAGTGTTAAAATTTCTATTTCTTAGAGTTTATTATGAATATTAAATGAGACAACATTCACAAAAGCACCTGGCATTGTTCTTGGCATAAGGAGACCCTAGATAATTAGGAATTTTATTCATCGTCATCATCATCATCTTCGTCATCATCATCATTATTATGTCACCCCTCCTGATGAGTTATTTGTGTTTCAAGAAGGTGCATAACTCTAAGCTAGAAGACTGTACTCAACAAGGTGTCCAAAAACAGGGTGTGTGTGGGGGGAATGGAAAGGTGGGTCGTGGAGGGTGGGGTTCATTTCCTGATATGCCCAAATCATGTCACCTCTGTGTAAGTGCATGGTTAATGTTTTAGGTTAGGGACCATAGTCATCAATTAGCCTCTGCTGTAGCCGCCAAATTCAGAACTCTGCGTGTTGTCTGATACAATTTCACAGGGGAAGCCAAGGAGGGAGTGAGGGTGCGCACTTAGGTGATGGCCCGGGGTGTGTGTATTAACACGGGATATTCCAGCAGTTTCTATGGTGGTCATCCTGTTCGCTAGTCCCCCAGAACGTGCTTTCTTCCCGTTCCATGACTCTGTTCTGGGGAAGGGAAAACAAAAACGGGCTCATTGTACTTATGGATCTAGAAGATTATTCATAATGGCCTATTTCTTTTTTCCTTTTTTCCAGATGAAGTTTTGCAGGAATCAGTCCCTTAGCCAGCAGGAAACTTTAATGGATTATCTCAAGTGACCCCGCCCTTCCTACTGTCTCCCCTTCCTTCAGTACAAACACTCTCTTCTGGCCCAATTAGAAACACACAGTGACTCACGTTCACAAAGTGTGTTTTGAACTTTAAGTTGCCTCTTCATATTTTTAAATCATTGCATTTAAGTCTGATTCAATAAGATTCTGTCTTTCCTTCAATTGAATCTGTGAGCTGCTTCTGCCTACCTGTTACTAGGACAACCGATGCCTGCTCTGGCGTTCGCTGGCTGTCCAGGCGCAGGCTGTGTTAATTAACTCTCTGAAATTGCAGGCCAGGTAATCAATACCAAATGTATGGACTTGGCTGGAATGTTTTAATTAAATTTACAGTAATTTTATTTGCAGCTTCTTCTGTAATCTGAATGATGGGCAGTTGATTTTTATTTCAGATACAATGGTCTGCTCGCTAGCCTGGTCATCCTTTCTCCTAAGTGCCTTTCTCTGTCCGCTGAACCACACTGTTCAGTGAGGAATAGCCAAGGAAAGATACAGGTTAAAATAATAATTTAAAAATAGAAGCAAACCTTAGACTATCGGAAGGATCGAGCATCTGCCGGTTATGTCTTCCCCAGTCATCTCCCGACCCTGCTGGGTATGTTTTGTGTGGAATGGCTCCAGAAGACAGGGATTGGTAGGATCCTGTGGAAAACATAGAATGATGATGAGTAGGAAATCCAAATACCGTGTGCTGCAGCCTTGTCTGTGCTGCCTAAAATAAAAGACGCCAACAGCCACCCTCCACTACCAATACTCTTGGTAAAGTGCTCTCAATCAGAACTGAGTCATGTGCTGTTTAGGAGAGCCTCTCCTCCCTTCTTTAAACATAGCGGTTAAATGTTTGGGCTCCCAGATAGGTGAACCTGGGGTTCACATCTCAACAATGCCTCTAAGCCAAGTTTATCAACTTCTCTTCCTCTCTAAAGGAGAGGTAGTGATATCTACATCATGGGGTTGTCGTGGGATTACATAAAAACGATAGGGGTATTAGATCATGATGTTAAGAGTATGAGCTCTTGAATCAGACAGTCTTGGTTGCTACCCCAGCTCTGTCACTTCCCTTTTGGATGATCTGAGGCAAAGTACTTAACCTCTCACGGCCTCAGGCTTCTCACTTCAAAAATGAGGATACGGCCACCTGTCTTATAGAATTATGCTGGGAATCTTGTGAGATAAAGCATATAAAGCGTAGTTCTCAGTATCTGCCACGTGCATTTGCTGGGGTTTTCTTGGGTTTGAGGTCTTATCACCCTCTTAGCGGTAGCTGTATAATGTCAGCCAAGCAGGTTCCTTGGGTGTAAGGACCAAACTGTGTCAGTTTTGGGGCATGGTGGGAGTTTATTGCAAGGATCTGTAAAGATACTAAATAGCACTAGAATCTGTCCTACTGACACTAGATGGTTTCTCCCCTCTCATGGAGGCCTTTAGAAATACCACCCAAGTCTTATCTTGTTTAAGAGTGAGAACTCGAGTTGAATACCCTATCAGTTTCTTTGTTTGCTCTGCATTTCCACTTTCCACAGTGAGGACTCTGTTGGGTGGTTTCCCTCCCATCAGTAATGGGGAGCTTCTGCTGGTCCAATTCCCTTCAACCACTTCAGAATCAGTTGAATTTTCTTACGTACTTCTGTTTGGATATGACCCTGCTCTAGTTCTCTGTAGTAGGGGTAAAGGCTGGCTGCAGTGCCCCTATCAAGGAAAACAGCCTATCATGACTAAAACAGGAACAAAATGCAACAAAATAGCCCTAGCAGGGTGCCCTGATCCAAACGTGGCGCTAAGACTTTTACATCATCCAGTAGAGAGCTAACTTTACAGATAAAACCTGTAACTGTGAACTGTCTAGGAGGAAAATTCACTAGATACCATTGCATGAATAACATGGAGTGGTTCCATACGGTTCCTTCAAAATGGCGGCAAGGCAGCCAACCACTTACTCTGCTAACGTGTTTCAATAGCCGTTTTCTAAGAACGATGATTGATTCAACTAAAGGCATTATTGGCCATCGGAGCTTGGAATAGCCATTAGGGAGTAAGAGTGAGATTTTCTTATGGTGAACACCTGCCTGAAAGTTCTTTCTCTCTGCCCACATCTTACATTCCAAATAAACAGAAATTTAATGAGAATATATTCATTTCCCTTCAAAGGCAGCAGTAGAATATTGTATTGGAAGAGCTTCAGCTAATAGGAAAAAAAATATGTGTCCCCTGGTGAAAATATAGTCGTCATGCTGGAATTTGAGGATATTTCCCTTGATAATAAAATTAATCTTTTTTTTCATTGCTTAAGATGATTTCCTGATGGGAGACACTGTGTCTGTGGAGATATTTTTGCTAATTTATTTGAGTCTGGTTAGAGAATTGATTCCAGTTCATCGTAGCTAGGGGATAGCTGACCCTTGACAGCTGCTTATTCTCTAGTTAGGTTTTCTTGATAAACACCTCTTTCCCACTCACTCTTTCTTCCCATTTATCATGGAATCTAGGCTCAGACAAACACATTAAGGAGAAACCGAAATCTGTGAAGGAGAAGTTATGACTGAATGATGTGAGGCCCAGTCGCCCAACCTTTTCTGTAGAGATGAAGGAGTGGCAGAGGTGAAGAGGCGGTCATGACCTCCAGTGTCAGAATCACCTCCCAACCCCGCCCCCCCCCACTCCGCCACCACCTCAGGAGGCCCGACACAGGACTGTGCAAGATCCTGGGAATCTTGGGGAGCTCAGGATTGCCTTAAAATAGCATTAACGAAGCCGAAAACAAAACAAAAATTATGCCCCTTTGTGGTTGTTAGTCTTGTCATTCACTGCCTGGGAGCAGATTTCCTTTTCATCCACATATATGATTTCATAGAATCGTAATGCAGCTGGCTTTTCTCCCCCAACGTTTCTCTTTCCCGACTGCCAAAAACACCAGCATTGTGCGTGCATTTGCCAAGTTACTGCTCTACCCTTAAAGCCAGGTTGAGTTGGATAGTAGGCACGCTCTATGATCCCTCAAACACAGTGCTAATCTGGGAGAGTTTGTTACAGGCTCAGTGTTCATTGTCTCCACCAATTAGAGCAGAATATATGCAGAGATAATAAAAGAACACAGCAAATATATACATAATACTAACCATGTACAAGGCACTAAGTTCTCACATATAGAAACTCATTTCATTGTCATAGCAGCCCCCAAGGAAAGTGCTATTATTGTTGCTTTTTTACAAGAGGAAACCAAGGCAAGATGAACGTCAGAAACGCGACCCTGACCACCCGGCTGGTGAGGGGAAGGGCCCAGCTTTCCACCCAGGAAGTCTGGTTTCAGAATCTGGGCCTATTGTATGTCTAACGTTCCTGCCTGGCTCTTGAAAATATTTGGTAGTTCTCTCCCTAATCCTTTTGGTTATTCATTCATTTACTTATCCAATTATTCATCCATTCATCCATTCAAAAAATATTTACTTGGCTTCGAGTGTGTTTAGACTCTGTGCTAGATGCTGGACCACAGCGACGAACAGGACGGCCACAGGGTTGCCCGTGAGCGTGCAGCCTAGCAGAGGAGCCAGGGGAACTGCCTGCTTCTAATTTCTAGTTGCATTCAGTCCCATCGCACTTACAATTTACCACAGTGGAAGGATGAGAACAGATTCATGGGGAATGCAGGAAAAGAGGGCAAGAACTGGGCAGGGCGAGGGACAGGGAGGCTGTCGCAGGAGTCTGGGAGTGGGGGCAGGTCAGAGGAGTGTCTAGTTTCCGAGACGCGTGCTTCTTCTGTTCAAGAGGACTTGAAGGAAATATGACTAGATACTAATAACTGACAGTTCTGGCTGAATTTCAAAGTTTTATTTATTTTTTTTTAAAAGGAAAAGATATGATCGTGGAACACTGCAGACTTGCTTACTGTTTCTTGAAAGCAGAGTGGACTTTCCAGAGCAAGGGTCTAATGTGAGCTGGAGTCAGATGTGTGCATGGACTCTCCGGTCCGGGAACGAGGTGGGTCATGGACAGCCGGCCCCTCATCTTCATCCTAATGCAGCAAGCATTCTGAAGATGAATCAGCAGTGCATGTGTGCCTGGGCTTGTGGGTAGCATCTCTCCACCTCAGGGAACAGGTGGAAGAGGCAGCTCCCAACCCAGGTGAAATATCAGAGCTCCATTTCCCTGTCTTGTCAGAAGGCTGAGCAGCACACGTGCGCACATTCCTTGTGGGTCGTGTTTGGTAAAGTAAAGGCCTTGGCTTCGTGAATCAGGCCTTGCGAGTGATGGAGAAGCGGACCTGGCCAGGGCTTTCTCTGTGCGTAAGACTTGTGTCAGCAGTGGATGATTGGAAAATTGCTCCCCTGCCCGCTAAAACTTGCCCCCCACCTGGACGATGAGAAGCAGTGACCCAGAGTCACAGCCTCAGTGATGGAGGGTCCTTTTAAAGCTCACCTGACCACTGACTTCCAAATCTGACAGCTCATCCAAAGCACTTGAGAGCACTTGTTAAAAATAGATTTTTTACATACAATTTAGGGATTCTGATTTGACACGATTGGGATGGAGCACGAGAATCTATTAAGTTGATGATTCAAAACCTTGATCTAGAGTATTGCTTCTTTCCTGGGGGAACTCGTTAAAACACAGCTTCCCAATACTCCCCATTGCTTGGCTTGGCTTTGCTTTTTTTTTTTTTTAAGCAGTCTTCATCCCCAACACAGGGCTTGAACCCATGACCTTGAGCTGAGACCAAGAGTTCGATACTTAAGCACCTGAGCCACTCAGGTGTCCCAAGATTCTCCATTTCTAGTACGTGCCCCAGTGTTGCTGCTGGTCCAGGCACCGTCCTGCTAATGGCTAGGAATTAGGGCAATTTTATAACCAGGGAGTTGTTTTTTTCTCCAGTCCTTATTTGAATTCTTTAGAGATACGGAGCTCTCAGCCACACAAGGCAATTTCTACCATTTGAGAGAAGCTTCAGTTTTTATAGCAAGGCCTGCTTCCCTTCCTCCCTCCCTCCCTCCCTCCCTCCCTCCCTCCCTTCCTTCCTTCCTTCCTTCCTTCCATCCATCCATCCATCCATCCATCCATCCATCTCTGTTGGTAACTTCTAGAACGCACCGTAGTGGAGTGACTAAGTGTAAGCTCTGGACACAGAGGATCTGCTTTGATCTCGGCTCTGACTTTTGCTGGTTTTGTGACTTTGGGAAAATAGATAACCTTCTTATGTCTATAAAATAGGGTAGTTACAGGGGTGCCTGGGTGGCTCAGTCGGTTAAGCAGCCGACTTCAGCTCAGTTCATGATCTCACGGTCTGTGAGTTCGAGCCCCACATCGGGCTCTGTGCTGATGGCTCAGAGCCTGGAGCCTGCTTCCGATTCTGTGTCTCCCTCTCTCTCTCTGCCCTTCCCCTGCTCACATTCTGTCTCTATGTCTCTCAAAAATAAATAAAAATGTTAAAAAAAATTAAAAAAAAAATAGGGTAGTTACAGTACCTATCCCATAAGATTATTGTAAATTCATAATAGCATTAATCCATGTTCTAATCTAATAAAATCAGAACAGTGCTTGGCATGGAGTAAGCACTTGAAAACATTTTCTTATTGGTGCAGCTGCACTTCAAGCAGAATCGGTTTGACAGCAACTCTGTTTTATTTCCCCATCTAAGGCATTGGTAGAGCAGGTAGTAGCCCAGAAAACATCGCTAAGACGAAAGTTAGAGTTGACTCTTTCTAGCATTCCTTCACTCTTCCCAACCTTCATAGCCCCGGTGGGTGGGTGTTGCTACAGATCTGTTGCCATAGATCATTTTGATCTGCCTAATATTACTTTTTACAGACAAAAATTAATAAAGCACTTGGAATGTGGAAGAGGGATTTTCTTCTAGCAACACACCCATTTGAATATAAACCATTGTGGTTTCATGTTAAGCTTGGGAATTTCAATCTCCAATCTCAAACCGTGGAAGAAGAAAGGATTGGTTTTTCTTTTCTTCTTAAAAAGTTACTAAATATTTTGGATGTACGAAAAATGGATAAAGAAGTCTATAGGGACACCTGGATGGCTCCATTGGTAGAGCATTCGAATATTGATCTTAAGGCTGTAATTCAAGCCCCATGTTGGGTGTAGCGACTACTTAAAAATAAAATCTTAAAAAAAAATACTATACAAAGACCCAAATAATATCTTCTAGCTTAAGAAATAGAATATTAGTAGTACTTAAAATCTCCCTCCTTAACTGTACGCTTTCTTATTCAGAGGCAACCACTATTTAAAATTTATCATTTTCACACTTCGTTTGTTTATCATTTTCACATATTTAGTTATTCTTTAGCTATAAACCTATGTATTTCTTTTTTTATTTTTTATTTTTATTAAAAATTTTTTAACGTTTTTATTTATTTTTGAGAGACATAGAGACAGAGTGTGAGGAGGGGAAGGGCAGAGAGAGAGGGAGACACAAAATCCTAAGCAGGCTCCAGGCTCTGAGCCATCAGCACAGCGCCCGATGCGGGGCTCGAACTCACAGACCGTGAGATCATGACCTGAGGTTAAGTCGGCCGCTTAACCAACTGAGACACCCGGGCGCCCCTAAACCTATGTATTTCTAAACAATATAAATTATTTTGCATATTTAAAATATGTACATTATGGATACTTCTTCAGTTTTCTCCTTCACCTTCTCCTTCTTCTTCTCCTTTCTTCTCCCCTCCACATTATAGTTGTAAAATTCATTCAGGTGGCTCTCTGTAGCTCTGTAATCCATTCTGACTGCTGTATAGTGTTGCATTGTGTTTATTTCTCATTCTTCTGCTTGACAACTCTTAATTCCTTTGGCGTGAAGAATGGTTGTTTCCTCATTGCACATTCTTGTCCAGAAATCATTTATAGCATGAATTCAGTACTTGGAGTCCTGATTCTGGAAATCAAAGACCTTTTGTCTTCTGGCTCATGGAGTTGAAAAGCCATGGCTTGCAATGTTTTTTGTTCATTTGCTTGTTGCTTTTTGTCTGTCTTTCCTTCCCTTTTTCCTTTCATCCTTCCTCCATCTTTCTTTTCTTTTTTCTTTTTTGTCCTTATCTTCTTCCTCTCTTTCTTCCTTCCTTCCTTCCTTCCTTCCTTCCTTCCTTCTTTCTTCTTCTTTCTTTCCTTTCTTCCTTTCTTCCTTTCTTCCTTTCTTCTTCTTCCTTTCTTTCTTTCTTTCTTTCTTCTTTCCTTCTTCCTTTCTTTCTTTCTTTCTTTCTTTTTCTTTCTTTCCTCCTTCTTCTTCCTTCCTTCTTCCCTCTCTTCCTTCTTTCTCCCCCCTCTTCCTTCCTTCTTCCTCTAGTATACATTTAAAACGTATGTTTAGAAATTTAGTTCACTGCTCTGTTTCAGGCTGTGTAAGCCTCTTCCTCCTCCCACCTACAAGCTATTTCTGAGCGGAATCAGAATAGTAATGGGTATAAGGAAGTGGGAAGAGGGGATTGATGGAACAGATATCTCAGTCAGTATTACTGATAAGGACAGTTAAACAAATCAGCACTGATGACTTCATGTTATAATTAGCATTGAGTAATGTCCTACCTCTCAGACTTCATGGTATCTACTTATTATCTGGAGATCTTGTTAACATGTAGAATCTTATACCACAGGTCTGAGTTGTGAGTTGAGATTGTATATTCCTAGCAAGATTCCAGGTGAATGCAGGTGCTGCTGGTCTTTGAGCACCAAGGGTATATGGACGGAGCACACATTGGTCTCATACTTGAGTTTGAATCCTGGCCCCTGTTGTTTTCATTGTCTCACAGGACTGTGGGAAAATTAGTTTCCAGTCCGTGACTCTCATCCTTGGCTGTACATTATGGTCACCTGGGACACATTTAAGCATCCCATGCTCAAGCTGCACTCCAGATCAGTTAAATCGGAATATCTTAGGGATGGAACCCTTATGTCAGTAGTTTGTGAAACTGTCCAGGTAATTTCAGCATGCAGCCAAGACGGAGAGTCATTGCCCCAGGGTGATGGTTCTTAAACTTTAGCACCCATCAGAAGCATCTGGAGGGCTTGTTAAAACATGAATTTCTGGATCCCTGTCCCAAGTTCCTGATCAAGTCAGTCTGGGGTTGAGCCTAAAAATCTGCATTTCTGACAAATTCCCAAGTGCTACTGCTGCTGCTGCTGCTGCTGCTCTAAGGGTGTAAGTTCTCATCAGTAGAATGGGTATATGTATTAGTCATCTTTCACAGCCCATTGGAGGATCAATGAAACAAAAACAATATGATGTTTAGTATGTAGTAGACAATCAGAAAACAGTGGTTACTGATAGCGGTATTATGTCTATGGTTAAGTGAGATGTTTGGTTAATCATTTGACAGTTTGCCCATAATACTGGTTTGGTTATTCTTCTATTTAAAGAATCGCTTCCAAGTGTTGTTAAATTTGTGCCATCACCTCTCAGAGGGATTTAACTCATCCTCTGGTTATAACTATGTTATTCTCAGGGACTAGCCTTGTTTAATTTTCCAGACCACCTGTGTACATACCCAGGGGTTAAGAAGTGACTCTTCAGCCACAATCCACTTGATTGTGTCTGATAAATCCATCATGGCCTCTACTTGGTTCTTTTTTTTTTTTCCAAGACAAACCCTACAGGCCATGTCTTCCAGAACGAGAGGCCTCAGGACTTCAATTTGTGTAAGACCTGGTGGTCTCCAGATGGGCTGGCAGATGGGAATGGGAAGGGGTGGATGGACCCCTCCTGAGGCCTGACGCTCTGCTGTGAACTCTTTCTCCCCTAGCACCCTGGTATGTGCAGTAACTCCACCGTGATTTTTCTCTTCTCGAAGACTGTATTTGCACGTAGCTCCTTCCCAGTAAGAATGGGTCCCAGGTGGTATTCTCTGGCCTGAAGGCTGCTACTTCATTATCGTCTTTGTTAACCTGAGAGTACCGCCCTTTGGGTTCTGCAAAGGGGCACATCATTCTCGCTAAACTCACTGTGTCAAAAACGACTCCTCGCTGGGCTTTGGAGCATCGGTGGTGAGCTGCAGCTATTGATCTAGCTTCCAGCATTGTGAAAAATGCAGACAATACGGCTTCTGGGCGCCTTCTCTGAAAACTGCCCAGATTTTGGACTTGAGCTTGATGCAGACCGCATGATAAACATGCCAAGCTTGTGCTGACAGCGCCGAAGCACTTTGGGATAAACATTTGTGTTTGCTAAAAATGTCTCTAAAGAATTGGAAGTATTCTGTCAAAAGATTTATCTGTGCATTTCTGGGGGGTGTTTTAACGTTTTTCCATGACCCAGAAGCAGTGGTTTCCAAATGTCTCATTTTATCAGTTTCTGGTCCATTTCGAACCTTAAGCTTCAAAAAGAAAATTGTAATTAAAAGGTTAATTCTTGTTTAAAATTGACATGTGTTCCTTCGGAAGGATAAAAGAATTTAATTGACAGGATGTGTGCCGTAGGTAGGCGTTTGCGGCTTCGAATGCGATTATTTTGCTCTCCAAGTTTCTTAGCAAATCTGGGCCTGGAAAAGATGGTAATTATCACTAAGCAATTGCTGGGTTAATTAGGTCTGTCAATAATTCAGAGGGCATTTGGAGCAAAGTTGAGACAGGTTTAGAGACAAGGCACGTTGCCGTTTTGTGAGATCCTGAGTAAATCTCTCTGAGGTCAATAACTTTGACTGAGGTAACTTTCCAGCTTTGGAGTTGAGTTTAGACAGGTGGACTCAGTAAGAGCTCTGTGTTTGTCAGGACCCACCGACCATTAGACATTACATTCATTCTTCGCTATTCTCGAGTGGAACCCGACGTGGGAGGATGAGGTATCCATTAAGGAGACATTCGTGTTCCATGTCCATTTGCAAACTCAGTCTGTACCTTTGTGACGGTAACCAGTGTCGTCGTGGCCACAACATTAATGGCCTTTTAATGGAGATGAAATAGTGCTCGATGGAATATATACATCCGTATTGATTTTTTTAGATGCACAAGGAAGCTGCTTTTGTAATCAGGATAATAATAATAGAACAAAAAGCATGATAACAACAATAGCAGTTCTGATGTGTTGAATACCTCCCGTGTGCCAGGTACACTGATGTGTGATCTGCAGTTCTCACAGTGACTCACAAAGATAGGGATGTTAGCCTACTTTCACAGATGAGGAGACTGAGGCACAGAGCAGTTACATGACTTGCTCAAGATCACTTGGGTAAGAGGTGGCAGAACTGAGAATTTAACTCAAGACTCTGGCTTCAAATCTGCCTCCCCCTGAGGAAGCAAATGGTTCAAGGAGGAAAGGTCCTTGGGAGGATTCGAAATGCCAGAGGTGACACTCTTATACCTGTAAATCGGACTTTCTGTCTCTAACTTGGCTCCCTCGGGCTGGCTCGTCCATAGTGTTTTCTGCAGACTGATGTTCAGGGGAAGGGCCCAAAGGCAAGGTTTGGTTTTGATGAATACCTGTCGTAAACTGGGAAGTTGAATGAAGCGCATGATGTATTGTAAATCCTCTAATTGCCACGAAATCTCAGGGAGGTGTGTTTTCTTGTCCCTGTTTTCCATATGTGGGAATTGAGTTTCAGAAAGAAAAGAGTCTTGCTCAAAGTCATATGGCTAGTATGCAGACAGAACAAGGATTTAAACTCCAGTTTGTCTTAAAAGTTTGTAAAATATGAAAGGCAAATAAACCTTACTGGATTTTTCAGCATGTAAGCCTCATATTTGAATACTATAGTTAGATTCTGCAAATATAGAAGTGTGTTGAGTTGCTTACATTCATCTTGGGTTATTCTTTCTTTCTTTCTATCTATCTATCTATCTATTATCTATCTATGTATCTGTCATCTATCTATCATCTATTTATTTATTATCTATCTATCTGTCATCTATCTATCTATCTATCTAATCTATCTATCTATCTAATCTATCTATCTTAGTTTGTTAGGGATGTCATAACAAAACATCACAGATTGAGTGGCTTAAACAACAGAAAAAGTACTTCTCACTGTTCTGGAGGCTAGAGGTCCAAGATCAAAGTGTTGGTGGCTGTGGTTTCTTTTGAAGGCTTTCTCCTAGGTTCGCAGATGTCTGCCTTGTTGTTGTGTCCTCACATTGTCTTTCCTCTGTGTGCATGTTTCCTCAGTGTCTTGTTCTGTATTCAAATTTTCTTTCTGTGTAAGAACACTAGTTCTTATCAGACTGATTTAGGGCCCACCATGATAGTCTTATTTTTTTTTTTTTTAAAATGTTTATTTATTTATTTTTGAGAGAGAAAGAGAGAGCATGTACAGCAGGGTAGGGGTAGAGAGAGAGAATCCCAAGTAGGCTCTATGCTGTCAGCACATGAGCCCGCTGTGGGTCTTGAACCCATGAACCGTGAGATCATGACCTGAGCCAAAATCAAGAGTCAGATGCTTAATGGACTGAGCCATCCAGATGTCCCTATAATCTTACCTCTTTAAAGACCCTATCTCCAAATATAGTAATATTCTGAGGCACTAGGTGTTAGGGCTTCAACATATAAATTTGGGGGGTGGGGCACAATTTAGCCCATAACGTTATCTATTATTTTAACATATAAAAATAGAGAGGGGCACCCGGGTGGCTCAGTTGGTTGAGTGACAGACTCTTGATTTCAGCTGAGGTCATGATCCCAAGGTCATGGGATCAAACCCTATATTAGGCTCCATGCTGAGCATGGAACCTGCTTAAGATTCTCTCTCTCTCTCTCTCTCTCTCTCTCTGCCCCTCTCTTCCCTGGTCACATGCTCTCTATCTCTCTAAAATTAAAAAAATAATAGAGATAAATATTCTTTATGCTTTAACAAACATCTATCAGATCAAGTTGAAGTCTCCTGCGTCTACTTGTATCTCATTCCCCTTCCTTCCCTCTCAGAGTTAAACGTTATTTTGAAATTTTCCATTTACAGTCCATTTTTCTACTTCTACTACATTCATTACATACATATCAAACTCATAAACACACATAAAATTTTTGTACTTTTTAAATGTATGTCACTGGTATCATATGATATGTGTTATTCTGCAGGTTGCTTTTATCTTTGAAAGTGAATATATGTGATATTGGACCATCCTTGAATTCCTGATGGATCAGGTCCAAGTTGGGTTGCTTATTTTTAAAAATAAACTGTCAAAATAATTTTTATTAACATTTTATTGTGAGTTTTACCTAAGATTGGTCTTTACTGTTCCTGACTGAACTTGCTTGCTTATGGACAGTTTAACAAGCTTATAAACATGAATTAATGGCGTCTGTCTCTGGAATGGCAGCACGATTATTTCTGTGAACCTGCTCTTCAGCAAAACCAAACATTCCTGTTGAAAAATATTTTAAGAAAACAACCATTTAAAGTTTCTGGAAATTTTCTTAAGGGCATATATCAAATAAAGAAACATTTATCCAAGAAAATCTAAGACTCGTTAAGGGCAGTGAAAATTTTTGGCATTTGAAATGGGACCTCTTCCCTCCTTCTCCCTTCTCAGTTCATTATGATTGAAATTCCACCAAGGCAGGTGTGGGCCAGAACACAGGACTCCTTGTCACATAAGTTACAAGATGAGAGCTAAGTTTTCTTCCTGGGAAACACAGGCCGCCAGCA
Source organism: Paguma larvata (assembly GCA_030068075.1). Taxonomy (NCBI): domain Eukaryota; kingdom Metazoa; phylum Chordata; class Mammalia; order Carnivora; family Viverridae; genus Paguma; species Paguma larvata. The sequence goes on along the minus strand of CM057841.1, from coordinate 30,012,459 downwards.
TTTCTTCTCTTTCCTGGCTGCAGGTTGCAGAGGGTAAATTTGGTGAATTTGGCTAATGTTTGGAGGCTCCCCTCTTCCGCTCAGCCACCACTCATAGGGTAGAGGCTCTACTTCAGTCATGACAGGCTGAAAATACCGGGGTCACCGTCATCTCCAGTTCATTCATGGGGTGTAGGTTCCTGTCGGAAAGACAAGCAAAGACTATAGGGTGCCGTTCCTGCTAGTGTCCAACTCTTAAAGCAAAGGGGGTGCTATTTAGAGAGAAACGGGCCTCTGTCCTTGTTTACAGCCCTAGAGCTCATGGCTCAGAGATTTAAAAATTTTTTTTGAAGTTTATTTATTTTGAGAGAGAGAGAGAGAGAGAGAGAGGGAGAGAGAGAGACCACGAGCACAAGCAGGGGAGCGGCAGAGTGAAAGGGAGAGAAAGAATCCCAAGTAAGCTCTGCACTGTCAGCACAAAGCCAGCGTGGGGCTCGAACTCATGAACTGTGAGATCATGACCTAAGAGTCGACACTTAACTGACTGAGCCACCCAGTTGCCCCTGGCTCAGATAAAAGTGTCAGAGAACTTCAAAGCTCTCCCCCAAGGAAATGACTTTATTTGAAACAGTGTGGGGGAAGTCAGGCCTTAAAAGTGCTCTCCAAGACAGTGGAGGTTTTGGAGATGAAGGCAGAAGTTAAATACTAAGCCGGTTATTTTACTGGAGAGAATCAGGGAAAGAGACACCTAAGAAGTGCCTTTCTATGGTCAGAATAAAACTCCAACACTAACTTCAAAAACTACCTATAGAAAGTGACACAAATTTCATTGGATCAGACTGAGTTAACATTTATGCTCCAGGGCATTGTTAAAAACAATAGAGTAGCCATTTGGCAATTAGTGAGCCTCACAGTTGGGTGTGATCAGGAAAGAGACAGTTAAAGGGAATCCCACCAAAACCACTGCCATCCCAGTGTGACTGTGGACACACCCCAAATTGTGCCACTAGCGAAACAACATCAAAGGCTACATACTATAGGGGCAGTGGTAAGGAAGAGACTTCACCGACATAGTCTAGCCATTTACTAATAATATGGTCCAATAACAACAGGAATCCTCAGAGGTGGAGCACCACTACCCAGAGTCGCTACAATATAACTCTGAAATGTCCCATCTCCCCACAGCGCAAAATGATGAGACCTGTGAAAACACGGAACTATGATGCCAAACCAAGGGAAAAAATCAGACAACAGAAACTGCCTGTGAAAGGAATCGGTTGTCAGATTTGACAAACTCTTCAAAGTAGTCATTCTAAATATATTCAGAGACCTAAAGGAAACCATGATTAAAGAGATAAAGGAAAGCATGATGACAATGTGAGATAAAATAGAGAATGTTGATAAAGAGATAGAAATTATAAATACCGCGTGCTAACCGATTGTGCCACTGGAGCGAAGAGATAGAAATTATAAAAAGGATCTAAATGGAAATTGTTGTTAAAGAGTACAATAACTACAGTAAAAAATTCACCAACGAGCCCAACCATATATTTGAACTGTCAGAAGAAAGAATCAGTGAACTTATACATCAATAGATTCCTATTGGAATCTAAGGAACACAGAGGGGGAAGAAATGAAGAAAAATGACAGAGCATCAATTGTGGGATACCATTAATTAATAGGAGTACCAGAAGATGGGAAAGAGACAGGCAGAAATAAACTCTTGAAGAAATAATGGCTGAGAATGTTCTCAGTTTGATGAAAACCTACATACACATCCAAGAAACTTAAGAAACTTCAAGTGGGGGGCGCCTGGGTGGCTCAGTCGGTTAAGCATCCGACTTCAGCTCAGGTCATGATCTCCTGGTCCGTGGATTTGAGCCCCACATCGGGCTCTGTTCTGACAGCTCAGAGCCTGGAGCCTGCTTCAGATTCTGTGTCCCCCTCCCTCTGCCTCTCCCCCACTCACTCTCTGTCTCTCAAAAATGAATGAATATTAAAAAAAATTAAAAAAAAAAAAGAAACTTCAAGTGAGATAAAAGAAAAGAGATGTACACACAGATAGGTCATAATATAAATCCTGAAGGTCAAAAATCAAGAGATAATCTTGAAAGCAGCAAGAGAAAAATGACTCCTCATATACAAGGGGACTCCAATTAGGTTAAAGTGACTCTTCACCAGAAAGAATGAAGGCCAGAGTCTGTGGGATGAGATGTTCAAAGTGCTGAAAGGTGGGGGGGGGAGGGGAGAACTATTAATGAAGCATTTTATATCCAGCAAAATTGTCTTTCAAAAATAAAGGTAAAAATTAAGGTCAAATAGAGACATTCTCTGTCTGTATTTATTAGACTGTTATGAGGAAATAAAGTCAATTTCCTATCTACCCTATAGGAGTAAACCAAAACCAAACTCCCCTTCCAAGGGAGACTAATTGTTCATAATGAAAGCACATGACCCCAAATAGTAATTCCAATCCATGAGAAAAAACGAAGAGCACTGGTCAAATAACTAGGTATTATAAAAGGCAGTGTAAATGCATATTTTTCACCCTTCTTAACTGATTTAAAGAGGCAATCATATAAAGTCACACATATGTACACACACATACATACACATACATCTACACACACACTAATATGTTGGCCTATAATATATAAATATGTAACATAATTTTGCAAACAGCACAGAAGAGGTGGGTGGGAACAAAGCTGTACTGAGGTGCAGCGATGACAGTCAAGTAAATGACACCAGATGGTAACTTGAATCTATAGGAACAGATGAAAAGAACCAGAAATTATAAATAAGTTTAACATAACAAACTTGCTGTCCTTATTTTCTCAGCTTTTTTAAAACATAAAATTATCTAAAATCATAGTCTTAACAGTGTGTCCTTGAGTTTGTAACATTTATAGATGTCGTATGTGTAAAAAAATAACACGAAAGGGAAGTGGGAATAGAGCGACATCCATATACTTTCTGTAATTTTTTTATCTCACTGGAATTGTTAGTATAAATATGAAGTAGGTTCCACAAGTTAATATTTATATGATATTCATCTCTAAAGAAATGGCTAAGAAAATATCTCAAAAAAAAGAGAAAAATTATTAAAGGGATTATGTTGTTACACTAGGAAAAATCCACTTAATACAATAAAACAGAAATAGAGGGGAGAGAATGTCATAAGACCTATAAACCGAAAAGTAAAATGGCAGAATATGTAAATAACTGCATTAAATGGGAGTGGATTAAGCAATCTAATAAAGACTCAGAGATTGCAAGACTGGAGAAGATAAATAAGATCCAATTATATGCTGTCTAATGGAGATGCACTTTTGATTCAATGTTATAAATAGATTCAAAGAAAAAGGATGAAGAAAATATATCATGAAACGGCAATCATAAGAAATCTGGAGTGGCTATAGTGTTGTTAAATAAAGTGGTTTTTAAATTTTTTTTAACATTTATTTATTTTTGAGAGACATAGAGACAGAGTATGAACAGGGGAAGGGCAGAGAGAGAAGGAGACACAGAAGCTGAAGCAGGCTCCAGGCTCTGAGCCATGAGCACAGAGCCCGACGCGGGGCTCGAACTCACAGACCGTGAAATCATGACCTGAGCCGAAGTCGGCCGCTTAACCGACTGAGCCACCCAGGCGCCCCATAAAGTGGTTTTTAAACACTAGAGAAAAAGAGGGACACCTAATAATGATAAGAAAGAGTCCATCTATTAGGAATATATAACAATTACAAACCATACACGTACCTAAACACAGAGCCCCAAATACATAAGTCATAAAAAACTGACAATAAAATGTAGAAATAGACATTTCAACAATAATACTTGAAAGCACCCACATTCCTCCTTAAATAATGGATGGGACAACTATGCACAAGATTAGCAAGGACATAGAAGACTCTAACAGCCCAATTATGCAACCCATCCTAACAGACATCTGCAGAACACTACATCCAACAGAAGATACGTTCTTTTGAAATGCACATGGAACGTTCTCCAGGTTAGACTATATGCTAGGCTATAAACCAAGCCTTGATAAATTTAAAATTATTTAAATCACATAAAATATGTTCTCTAACTACAGTGGAATGAAATTATATATCAATAAGAGAAATAAATTTGGGAAATTCATGAATATGTAGAAATAAAGCAACATATTTCTAAATAACCAAACCATTAAATAAGGAACCACAAGGGAAGTTAGAAAATACTTTGGGATTAATGAAGTTGAAGACACAATATAAAACTTACGGGATGGAGCTAAAACAGTACTTAGAATTTATAGCTGTAAAATGTGTATATTCAAAAAGAGGAAAGACCCTAAACCAGTAACCTAACTATCTACCTTAAGAAACTGAAAAAAGAAGAACAAAATAAAGGAGAAAATTAATACAAAATAGATCAGAAATTAATATAATGTTGATTACCTTATTAGAATTAGAGAATAGAAAATAGTTGAGAAAAGAAACCAAACATGGTTCCTTAAATCTTTGGCTGGACTGACCAAAAATGAAAAGGAAGCACTCAAATTACTAAAATCAGGAATGAACAGGGGGAAATTACAAACAACCTTATGGAAATTCGAAAAGAAAATTATAAGGAAATACTATAAATAATGGTATGCCAATAAATTAGATAAATTGGATGAAATGGATAATTCTGAGAAATCATGAACTATCAAAACTGGCTTAAGAGTAAATATAAAATGTGAATAGAATAGAATCTATAACAAGTAAGAGATTGAATTACAATTTTAAAAGTATCCACAAAGAAACACCCAGATCCAAATAGCTTCAATTCTATCAAACATTTACAGAAGGATTAAAAACAATTTTTCTCAAAATCTTCCAAAAAATAGAATCAGAAAGAACACATTCCAATTCATTCAATGAGGCCAGTATTAACCCTGATACCAAAACCAGATAAAGAAATCAAAGGAAAATAACACTACAGACTAATATCATTTGTGAATATAGATGTAAAAATTCTTTTCAAAATACTAGCAAACTGAATCCAGCAACATATAAGAAAAGATTGTTTATCATGACCAAAGGGGAATTATCCAGGAGTGCAAGGTTGGTTTATCATCAGAAAAATCAATTAATGTAATATGTCATATTAGTAGAATAAATGACAAAAACCACATGATAATCCCATTACATGCAGAAAAAGCATTTAACAAAATCTAATAACCTTTTATAATAAAAGTACTTAACTAACTAGGAATAGAAAGGAACCTCCTCAATGTGATAATAAATACCTATGAAAAACTCACAACTAACATCATCCTTAATGGTAAAAGACTGGAAGTTGCTCTATTAAGATCTAGAACATGGTGATGTCCCCTCTCACGACTTTTTAAAAAATTATTATTATTTTTTTATTTTAAGAGAGAGAGTGAGCGTGAGCAGGGGAGAGGGGCAGAGTGGGAAAGGGAGAGAATCTCAAGCAGGCTCCATGCTCAGAATGGAGCCCGATGTGGGGTTCGATCCCATGACCCTGGGATCATGATCTGAGGTGAAATCAAGAGTTGGGCACAACCTACTGAGCCTCCCAGACACCCCCACTCTCTCCACTTTTATTCAGCATTGTTCTAGAGGTTCTAGCCAAGGCAGTTAGGTCTTAAAATGAAGCAAAAGGTGTATCATTTGGCTCAGGCTGCCATAAAAAAAATACCATGGACCAGATGGCTTACACAACAGACATTTATTTCCTCCTAGATTTGGAGGCTAGAAGTCCCAGATCGAAGTCTGGTAGGGCCAGTTTCTGGTGAGGACTGTCTTTCTAGGGTGCAGATGGCTACTTTCTCTTTGTGTCCTCAATAGTAGGGAGAAGGAGAGAAACTGGGGGAGAGGGAGAGGGAGAATGCAATCTCTCTCTGCTGTCTCTTTTTATAAGTGCACTAATACTATTGTATCAAGATCCCACCTTTATGACCTCTTATAATCTTAATTATTTCTTTACTCCAAATACAATCCCAATGGGATTATGACCTCAAAATATGAATGGGGGGAGGCAGAAACAGTCCATGACAAAAGGCATTCACATTGGAGGAGGAAGAAGTAAAATTATCTCTGTTTGCAGATGACATGAATTTGCATACAGAAAAAAAAAAAGAAATTCACTAAGAAACTATTAGAATGAGTAAATGAGGTAAGTTTCAATAGATTCTGTTTCTATATATTTATAAAGAACAGCGCAAAATTTAAATTAAAACAATATCATTCATACATCACAAAGAATAAAATAGTTAAGAATAAACTGAACAAAATTTCTAGAAACATAAGCTACCAAAACTGAAACCGGAAGAAATAGAGAATTTGAACAGACTCATAATCAGCAAAGAAATTGAATCAATAATCAAAAAAAAAAAAAATCTCAACAAATGTAGGTCCAGGGCCAGACAGCTTGACAGAAGAATTCTACCAAACATTTAAAGAAGAGTTAATATTCTTCTGGAACTGTTGCAAAAAATAGAAATGTGTAAGGAAAACTTCCAAACTCATTCTATGAGGCCAGCATTACCTTAATTTCAAAGCCAGATGAAGACCCCATTAAAAAATGGAATTATTGACCAATATCCCTCATGAACATGGATGCAAAAATTTTCAACAAGATACTAGTAAATTGAATCCAACAGTAGATTAAAACAATTATTCACCATGATGAAGCGGGATTTATTCCTGGGCTGCAGGGGTGGTTCAGTATCTGCAAATCAATCAATGGGACACACCACATTAATAAAAGAAAGGATAAGAACCATATGATCCTCTCAATAGATGCAGAAAAAGCATTTGACAAAAATACAGCTTCCTTTCTTGATAAAAACCCTCAAGAAAGTAGGGGTAGAAGGAACATACCTCACCATCATATAGGCCATATATGGAAGACTCACAGCTGATATCATCCTCAATGGGGTAAAAACTGAGAGCTTTTCCCCCAAGGTCAGGCATATGACAGGGATGTCCACTCTCGCCACTGTTGTTCAACGTAGTACTGGAAGTCCTAGTCTAGCAATCAGACAAAAAGAAATAAAGGGCATGCAAATCAGCAAGGAAGAAGTCATACTTCCACTTTTTGCATATGACATGATATTATATGTAGAAAACTCGAAAGACTCCACCAAAAATTGCTAGAACTGATATATGAATTCAGCAAAGTCACAGGATAGAAAATCAATGTACAGATTATGAAGTAGCAGAGAGAGAAATCAAAGAATCAATTCTGTTTACAATTGCACCAAAACCCATAAGATCCCAGGAATAACTCTAACCAAAGAAAGAAGAGATCTGTACTCTGAAAACTACAGAGTACTTATGAAAGAAGTTGAAGAAAACACAAAGAAATGGATAAACATTCCATGCCCATGGATTGGAAGAACAAATATTGTTAGAATGTCTATACTACCCAAACCAATCTACATACTCAATGCAATCCCTTTCAACATAACACCAGCTTTTTTCACAGAGCTAGAACAAACAATTCTAAAATGTGTATGGAACCAGAAAAGACCCCAAATAGTCAAAGTCATGTTGAAAAAAAAAAAAAGCAAAGTGGGAGGCATCACAATTCCAGACTTCAAGCTGTATTACAAAGCTGTAATCATCAAGAGTCTTTGGTACTGACATAAAAACAGACACATAGATCAATGGAACAGGATAGAGAACCCAAAAATGGACCCACAACATATGGTCAGCTAATCTTCGACAAAGCAGGAAAGAATATCCAATGGAAAAAAAGACAGTGTGTTCAGTAAATGGTGTTGGGAAAACTGGATAGAGACATGCAGAGGAATGAAACTGGACCACTGTCTTACACCATGCACAAAAACAAATTTGAAATGGATGAAAGACCTAAATTTGAGATAAGAAACCATAAAAATTCTAGAAGGAAACATAGGCAGCAACCTCTTTGACCTTGGCCGGAGCAACTTCTTACTAAACATGTCTCCAGAGGCAAGAGAAACAAAAACAAAACTGAACTATTGAGACTTCATCAAGATAAAAAGCTTCTGCACAGTGAGGGAAATAATCAGTGAAACTAAAAGGCAACCTACAGAATGGGAGAAGATATTTGCAAATGACATATTGGAGAAATCCAATATCCAAAAATCTATAAATAACTTACCAAAGTCAACACCCAAGAAAGAAATAATCCAGTTAAGAAACAGGCAGAAGACATGAACAGATATTTCTCCAAAGAAGACATCCAGATGGCTAACAGACACATGAAAAAATTCTCAACATCATCCATCATCAGGGAAATACAAATCAAAAACCCCGGTGAGGTACCACTTCACACCTGTCTGAATGGCTAAAATTAACAACTCAGGAAAGAACAGGTATTGGCAAGGATGCAGAGAAAGGGTGGGAATGCAAACTAGTGCAGCCACTCTGGAAAACAGTATAGTGGTTCCTCAAAAAGTTAAAAATAGAACTGCCTTACAACCCAACCATTGCACTACTGGGTATTTATCCAAAGGATACAAAAATAATGAATCAAAGGGGCACATGCACCCCAATGTGTATTGCAGTACTATCAACAATAGCCGAATTAGGGAAAGAGCCCAAATGTCCATCAGCTGATGAATGGATAAAGATGATGTGGTATATGTATACAATGGAATATTAATCAGCCATAAAAAAGAATGAAATCTTGCCGTGTGCAACGATGTGAATGGAACTAGAGTATTATGCTAAGTGAAATAAGTCAGTAAGAGAAAGACAAATACCACATGATTTCATTCCTATGTGGAATTTAAGGAATAAAACAGATGAATATAGGGGAAGGAAAGGAAAAAATAAATAAGATAAAAATAGGGAGGCAAACCATAAGAGACTCTTTTGACTGTAGAGACCAGATGGGGGGTTTCTGGAGGGGAGATGGGTAGGGGGAATGGGCTGGGTGGGTGATGGGCATTGGAAAGGGACTTGTTGTGATGGACGCTGGGTGTTGTGTGTAGGAGATGAATCACTACAGTCTGCTTTTGAAACCAGTGCTACACTATATGTTAACTAACTTGAATTTAAATAAAATCTTGGAAGGAAAAAACAAAGAATAAACCTAACAAAAGGAAGTATTAAACTTACACTCTGAAAACCATAGAACATTTTGGAAAGAAACTAAAGAAGATCTAAATACATGGAAAGACATCAAATGGTATTGCATCAGAAAATATCGTTGACATAGCAGTAGTCTCCCAAATTTATGAACAGATTCAGTGCAATCCCTGTCAAAATCCCAGATGAATTCTTTGCAGAAATTGACAATCTTATCCTAAAATTATTGTAAAAGTGAAAGAGACTGAGAAGAGCCAAAACAATCTTGAAAAAGAATGATGTTGTAGGATTCAAACTTTCTGATTTTATAACACGTACTGCAGAATTACAGTAATCAAGACACTGGTACGCAAATGAAGACAGACATTTAGCTCAATGAGATAGAATCAAGAATCCACAAGTAAATCTTCACTTTTATTGTCATTTGACTTTTCCCAAGGATATCAAACCATCCCGATGGGGGAAAGAATGATCTTAACAAATGATGCAGGCACAGCTGGATACCCACCTGGAAAAAATAAATCTGGACCCTTACGTTATACCATACACAAAAATTTACTCTAAATGCATCCAAGACCTAAAAGTAAGAGCTAAAACTTTAAAACATTTAGAAGAAAACACGGGGGAAGATTGTCCCGACCGTGAACTAGGTAATCGTTTTTTAGATATGCACTAATAGCAGAAGCAACAAAAGGAAAAAATAAATAATAGATAAAAATAGATCAAAATTTTGCTTCAAAGAACACTGTCAAGAAAATGAAAAGACCACACACAAAATGGGAGAAAATATTTGCAAATCTCACTTATGATAAGTGATTTGTATCTAGAATATATACAGACTCCTATAACTCAATAATTAAAAGATACATAATCCAATTGAAAAGTAGACAAAAGATCTGAATACACATTTTCCCATAAAATTTAGAAAAATTGCCACTAAACACATGAAAAAGAACTTTCACATTATTGGCTGTCAGGAAATGCAAATTGAAACCACAGTGAGTTACCACTTCCCACAGATGAGGATGGGCATGAGAGGGAAGACAAATAATAACAATTATTGGTGAAGATATGGAGAAACTGGAACCCTCATACCTTGTTGGTGGGAATGTAAAATGGTCAGCCACACTGTGGCAACTGTGACCCAGCAATTACACACCTAGGTTTATATCCAAGATAATGAAAGCATTATGTCCACACAACAACTTGTACACACATGCTCGTGGCAGCATTTTTCATAATAGCCCCCAAATGGAAACAGCCCAAATGTCTATCAGCTAATGAATGGATGAATAAATATGGTATATCCATATAGTGCAATATTATTGGGCAATAAAAGGGAATAAAATGCTTATGCCTGCTACCATGTGGATGAATCTTGAAAACGTTATGCCAAGTAAAAGAGGCCAGTTCCACAGGACCACATATCGTATGATTCCACTTATATGAAATGTCTGGAGTAGACAAATCCGTAGAGACAGAAAGTAGATTAGCAGTTGAGTGGTTGCCTAGTGCTAAATGAGATGAAGAAGATGGGGAGCGACTGGGAAATAGTATAGAGTTCCTTTTGGGGGTGATGAAAATATCATAAAGTTGATTATGGTATGGCTGTACAATTGTGAATAAATTAAATGATACAGAATTGTTTGCTTTAACTGAGTAATTATATGGGGTACAAATTATACCTTAATAAAAACTATTAATGAATGCATGAAAAGAAAAGAAAACAATTAGAGACGCTTTATCTCCTTATTGCTAGTCTCTGAAACTGAAAACTATAAAATTCAGGAATTATCTTTTTGTTGTTCATAGAAAAATTAGTGTAAAATGTGTGGGTCTCATGTAAGGGAGAGATTCCTTTTTTCCTTTAGATTAAAATTACTTAACTATAATTAGCTTCAATATATTCTTGAGTAATTTAGATACTTTCCCTCCTAGAATATTTTAAGTTTCATCCAAGTTAAAGAACACTGACATAAAGTAGATTATGGTATTTATTTTAAGATTTTTTGGGGGGTATTGGTTCGATTTTTATTGGTATTTTTAGGATATTTATTTAAGATCTTTTTCCCTCTTGATGGTTATCAAACCATCCCAAGGGGGAAAGAATAGCCTCTAACAAATGAATAAAAGTAGTTGGTCCTTCTTGGAGAAACGGCCACATTGAGGTCAGCCAGGGAGAAGACAAACCCAAAACATTTTGTGATGTTTGAAAGTAAAAAAGTGTAAGACATGAAGGTATCATGTTTAAAATGCACAGAAACTCATCCAAGAGCTTTGAATGGCCATATTCAGGATACTTAGAGCAACAGAATAGATAATGATAGATAGTATTGAATGCTCATCCCCAGAATAAAACAAATGTCTATGAGGTCATACCGATAGGAACAGATAATTGAATAATCGATGACATAAATGAAGGGAGGAGAAGGGACAGTTTTTCCTTAAGGACGATTTCAGTTAATAGAAGTTGCACGAATGGTGAACTAGAAAACCACCATTTGACGAACACCACGGTTACCATTGTAGCAGACAAATATCGTTGATGGATTTTACGATTAGGGGGAGAAATTCTGATGCTAAACAGGATGTTTGTATTGCCTCATTGTGTTTCCCCACAAGATGTTAGTTAATTTCAAAGGGAAAAGGATAACTTTATGGTGGAGAAACCATGTTAACCATCCTAACCAAGGGATCATGGTTAATTCCCGATATTTTGCACTGGTAACGACTCCATATCACTTCTGTAGTATTGTTGCCCAAAAGGCATAACCTGAATTTAATCAAGAGAAAACACAACGTAGGCCCCAATTAAGTAACATTTTACAAAATAACTTACCAGTACTCTTTAAGGTATCATAGTGATAGAGAAGAAAGGACTGTGGAACTTTCTGAGAATGGGGGATATGACAACAAAATGGAATGTTATGAATTTGGATTAGATCTCAGTCCAGATAAAGGATATTCACTGGGCAATTGGTGAAATTCAAATTAGATCCTTGTAATAATTAATAATATCGTATCAGTGTTAATTTTCTATTTTTGATCGTTACACTCTGCTAATATTGGACAAGGTGTGAACATTTAAGGAAATGAGTGAAGGTTATACCAGAACCCTGAGTAATTTTTCAATTAAAAAAATTCTGAAGTTATTATAATACTAAAGTTAAAAATTTTTTAAATATTTAAAAATCTGTTATATCTGTTCCTAATAGTGCCATGAGTGGGTTTTCTCTTAATCAGTTTATAAGTTTTTTTTTTTTGAAAAGTGTTCATATAAAGTTATATTTTCTCTTTCTCCATCTCCTTTATTTTTGTGTTTTATTATTATTAATTATTTTAGATGTTTATTTATTTAGAGAGACAGAATGAGCACAAGTGGAGGAGGGGCAGAGAGAGAAGGGGAGAGAGAGAATCTCAGCGGGCTCCATGCTCAGTGCAGAGCCTGACACGGGGTTCCATCCCAGGAATGGTGAGCTCATGACCTGAGTCAAAATCAAGAACTGGATGCTTACCAGCTGAGCCACCCAGGTGCCCCCTTTTTGGGTATTATTATTTTTTTGCAGTATAGTTGACACACAATGTTACAGTTTCAAGTGTACAACATAGTGATAGTTTATGTTATTTTGTATTTTGTTATATTTGTATTTTGTCTCCTCCCCAATTCATTCAGCCCTTAAGTTTTGTTCTTATTTCTTTTCCTTTTGTTTGATTGTTCTTTTTCTCATTAATTGCAGTTCTCATTTATTGCTTATTATTAACTTTATTATCATGTGTTGCGGATTGACATTATTTCATTATTTTTGACTTCTGCTGCCTTTGAGTATGTTTTTGGTTGCTTTTCTAGTTTCATGTAGTGAATTCATTACTGCACGAGTTTTGTAGGGGCCACCATAATAAAGCACCATCAACTAGGTGGCTTTAAAAAAACCAAGGTTTTACTCTCTGCCAGGTCTGGAGGCTAGAAGTCCAAGATCAAGGGCCACATTCTCTCTGAAAATTCTAGAAAAGGATGCCTTTTTGCTTCTTGCAGCCCCAGCTGTTTGGTTTGTGATGGCAGAACTCTAAACTCTGCCTCTGCCATCCTGTGGCCTTCTTCCTACGTCTCTGTCTCTTATTTTCTTGTAAGGACATCAGTCATAATGGATTTAGGGCCCTACCCTGCTCCATTAAGACGTCATTTTAACTTGGTTGTATCTGCAAAGACTCTATTTCCAAATAAGGCCACATCCACAGGTACAGGAATTAGGGCCTGAACGTATCTCTTTGGGGATATAATTCAATTACTTCCTTTTATTTTTCTCATTTTTTAATACAGGCACTTAAAGGCCACACTTTTGTCTCTAAGTAGTGTTTTAGCTGCATTTCACTATTTGTAAAATAAACCTTTACAGTCGTATAATATGGATAAAGAGAAAAGTCTACAAGCAATAAATACAATGCTCTATAAATTTTCACTAATTCAGCACTCCCGTGGAACAACTCCACACAGACGACACAGGATTTCTTGTTCTCTAGAAGCCCCCGTGAACACTCTTTTAGTCACTACCCACCCAAGAATAATGAGTATCCTGATTTCTAAAAGCATTGACTAGTTTGGGCTATTATTTAATTTCAGATAAGTGGGATCCCAGATCATGTGGTCTCACGAAACTGGCTTCTTTTGTTAAACATTCTGTTTGTGAGATACCTCCGCGTCGTTGTGTGGTGTCGTGAATTATTTACTCTTGTTGTCTAGGATTCCATTGTTATCCATTCTCCTGTTGACAGGCATTTGGTTAACTTCCAGTTTTTGGCTTATAATTGCCATGTGTGTTCTCTGCATGTTTTTGACCAACATGTGTGTGCATTTCTGTTTCATGTTACCTGGGAAGAGAATTATTTGGTCACAGCGTATGCAGATATTCAGCTTTATTCGGTACTGTCATGTAGTTTTCCAGACACCAGTTAACTTTCTCACAAGCAGTTAAAGAATTCAAGTCAGTTCTTGCCAACAGTTCTTATTTTGTCTTTTTCCTTTCAGGCGTTCTGGATGTGTGGTGTTATGTATTGTGATTTTAATTTGCATTTCTCCGATGACTAATAAAAGAGAACCTGTCTTCATAGGTGTAATGACCGTTTAGATTCTGTAGATTCGTGAAGTGCCTGTTCAGGTGTTTTGCTCTTTTTTTTTTTATCATGGTCTTTTTCTTTTTGATTTGTAGATCTCTGTATATACTCTATATCCTTTTTCCAAGTCCATTCTTGGCTATATGTATTATACATCCCATAAGTTTTTAAGTATATAATATTTATAATTGTAATTTTTTCTAAATATTCTAGAATTACATATGTTCAATTACATGATAATATATATGCATGCATACATAACATGCATATATTGCATTAGATATAACATTCGTATTGCATATTATACAAACGTACAGTTAAAATGCCCACTTGAAGTAAACCATGGATTAGGGAAATTGTATCATAACTGTAGAGTATATGTATTTCTTGTTTGAAGTTTACCTGAAGAGTTTTTGTTTTTCTTCTCCAGATGTATAGATAGATCTATCTATAATTCCATCAACTGAGGTGACTTTCAAAGAGAGTCAATTCAAGTGGGAATTATGTCACTAAAAATGAATCTTATGATGTTATTCCTATCTCCCATATCCTTGGCGTTGGTCATTTTGATCTGTTAGTTTCTAAAGGAAGAGTTACAAAATCTCCTATGAAATTACAACATTTTTGCTTTATAGTTTTAAGATGCATATGTTAGATGCATGTAATTTTATTATCTTTTTGGTGGGTCTCTTTATGCAGTGGGTATTTTTATGGTTATTTTATTATCCAAAATTTTTATTTATTTTTATTAGCATATCTTGCTTTAACTGCTCTTTTACTATGATAATGATGTCATCATACCAGCTTTTAATGTTTATCATGGCTTTTCTTTTTATCATCTCTTTATTTCAATTTTGCTCTATCATTTTCCCCAAGTTCTCCCTCTCTAAGCAGAAACACTTGGGTTTTGTTTGTCCTGTCTGATTCAATTTCTTTGCTTATTTATTTATTTATTTATTTATTTATTTATTTCACTTATTTCTACTGTCTGTCTTTGGTTTTCAGTTGGCCATGCTTTTTCTTAGCTTTTTTTTCTTTTCACACTTCTGGTAGATCGGTAGGATTTTGCTTATTTCCTTTTATTTTCTCTCTTAGTTTGATTTTTATGGTTTATAGTTTTGGGGCACCTGGGTGGCTCAGTTGGTTAAGCATCTGACTTCGGCTCTGGTCCTGATCTCATGGTTCATGAGTTCGAGCCTCACATCAGACTCTGTGCTCACAGTGTGGAGACTGCTTTTGATCCTCTGTCTCTCTCTCCCTGCCCCTCCCCCACTTGGGTTCATGCACTTTCTCTAAAGTAAATAAATGTTAAAACTTAGGGGCGCCTCGGTGGCCCAGTCGGTTAAGTGTCCGACTTCAGCTTAGGTCATGATCTCACAGTTTGTGAGTTTGAGTCCCCCATTGGGCTCTGTGCCGACAGCTTGGAGCGTGGAGCCTCCTTCAAATTCTGTGTCTTCCCCTCGCTCTGCCCCTCCTCTGCTCATGCTCTGTCTCTCTCTGTCTCTCAATGATAAATAAAAATGTTAAAAAAATTTTTTTAAAAAGTTAAAAATTATGTGATTTATAATTTTTACCTCAGGTCTTTTGTTGATTATCCTTAAACTTACAACAGCTTAGTTACCTAACTTAATTTTTCTGCTCCTCTCTCTCTTTTTATTTTTTCTCTTAGGTTTTATTTAATCAAATAATTCAATGACATAGTTTCAAAAATTAAATAGATTTACAAGGCTTATTGATGAAAAGTTAACACCCTCTTGGTATGGCTATTTTTAAGATTTAAAATTTATTGTTTGGGGCACTCTGTAGACTCTTTTAGTAATCCAAAGTTTTTATTCTAAAAGAAGCAATAATGCCCATTCATTATACGAAAATTAAAAGCAGTAGATGAGAGCCTACTTTACTCTCATCAGCCAAAAGTATTTGGGCCTCTAGGATAGTGAAGGTGAAACATAATTCTCTTGAGACTAAGAGTCAAGATAAACTTAGCAATATGATCTAAAGAGAATGTTTCCATTGCTGATATGGGAAAAGGGAACGCACAGTGGGAAGGGAAAGCTTCTCAGTTGGAGGGCCCAATATAGGCCCTGTCTTAGTTTCTGAATATCTTGCAAAGTGAGTCATTCCATGGTGAATTTGATAAGTAGGTGTTCTACATTGTAGATCTGTTTAAAATGTTCGTGTCTTGATAGTTCCATCCTTGAAACAATGAAGATGAAGAAATGGGTTTTCAAAGAGAGCAAAAATAAATTTTAAAAGATCTATGTACCCCTATGTTTATTTCAGTGGTAACTATATTTATTTCAGAGGCCAAGATAGAAGCAATCTAAGAGGTTGTCTGTAAAGGGATGGATAAAGACGCGAGACACACACACACACGCACACACACACACACACACGCACGCACAATGGAATATTACCCAGCCATGAAAAAGAATGAAATCTTGCCATTTGCAACAACATGGATTGGACCTACAAAGCATAATGCTAAGTGAAATCAGTCAGAGAAAGACAAATACCATATGATTTCACTCAAATGGGGAATTTAAGAAACAAATGAACAAACAAAGGGAAAAAAATAGAGACAGACCAAAAAAAAAACCAGACTCAAATACAGAGAACAAACTGGTAGTTGCCAGGAGGGGGATGAGTGAAATAGATGAAGGGAAATAAGCTTGCACTTATCATGATTACTGAGCAATGTATAGAATTGCTGAATCATTACATCGTACACCTGAAACTAATACACTCTGTTCGGTAATTATACTTCAGTTAAAAAAAAAAAGTGGGCTTTAAGATTTGTGGAAACTAAATGGGAAGTAGGAAAGTCAGACATCTTCACTTAATTTAAAAAATGAAATGACTTTCTTAAATCAGAGGAGTTCCTGAGCCGGCTAGTTAATGAACTTCCACATGGGATAAAGGGATATAGACTTATTTTTATTCTCACTCAGGCTCCTGCCACATTACATCTTAGTTGATTGCGTTTTCTCTAAATGGCTGGAGGTGGTAATATATGGACAGTCGATCATTTCTGAGCATTTCATCTTTACAGTACACATCTAATGAGTTTATGTCTTCATTCTTAATTACTTCAGCAATAGATATTATATGATCCCCTGTGAAAAGACGTATTTAATTAATATTGCCTCTTAAAGCGTTGTGAGGAAGCATTTCCTCAATGTGTTGTATAAATTTATAGGCTCCATCGTGGGTATCACTCATGCAGTAAGTGCCTCGGGAAAAGAGCGCTAAGCAAAGCCACTCAGCAAGCTGGTGGCAGACAGGAAGCGAGGCAACGGCTTTATTGTCAATGTTAAGGCCCCGGGTGGAATGCGGAGACTGGATGTAGATCATCTCAAGTGTTACTGCATTTATGACAGGTTCCCTCTCAACCGACAGAGTGAAGGAGGGGAGGTGGCAGTGGGACCAGATTCCTCTGGTGCACCGAAGGAGGGGAGGCAAACAAGAAAAGAACACAGGAGGCTGGGACCGTCTCTAGGATTTTGTTTTGGTTTTTCGTTTTTATGTGGAAAAGTTGATAATTAGAAAATAGTTTAGGAGCGCCTGGGTGGCTGAGTCGGTTGAATGTCCAACTTTGGCTCAGGTTACGATCTCGAGTTTGTGGGCTTGAGCCCAGCATGGGGCTCTGTGCTGACAGCTCAGAGCCTGGAGCCTGCTTCAGATTCTCTGTCTTCCTTTCTCTGTCCCTCTCCTGCTGGCAGTCTGTCTCTCAAAAAATAAAAATAAAACAGTAAAAAATTAGAAAAAAAAGAAAATAGTTTAAAAAGTATAAAAAGTCCTAACACCCCGACTTAATCCCTGTTGTCAATGATTTCCTTCCAGTCTTCTTTTTCTTTCCTTAACTTTTTAAATGTTTGCTTATTTTTGAAGGGGAGAGAGAGTGTGACAGAGGAGAGGCAGAGAGAGAGGGAGACACAAAATCTGAAGCAGGCTCCAGGCTCTGAGTTGTCAGCACAGAGCCCGGGACACCAGACTCGAACTCACAAACCTTGAGATCATGACCTGCGCAGAAGCTGGACACTTACTTGACTGAGCCACCCAGGCGCCCCTCTTCTTTGTAACATGGTTGATTATCCTGTATGTAATTTGTATCCTCCATTTCACGTCACATCTTCACAAATGCAACTTTCATGCCTACAAAACATATTTTTTTAGGTATGGCTCCACTTAATTCATTTCCTTCGCAACGTCCATTTCTCAGGGAAGGGGTAATGCTGGTTTTCTGGGTGCTCATCAAGTCATTCTTGGCTTACTGGCGTCTTTTGCCGCCCCCTGTCTCTAAAACGGGATTCCGAAGTGTTAGCCCTCTTCTTTCTGTTGCCGAATCTATACATGTGGACATATCCACAGCAGTCATCGACCTTTCGTTGAGGTGGAGAGCTTTCCGCAGGAGACTCGAGAACCAGTAGGGGAGAACCGGGGCTAATAGCAGATGGAGCTTCATGAATTTTAATTACTGGCAAACCCAAATTAGATTCTCCGATAAAATAGCATCAGGTATTAACCGGGGCCAGGAGGTCAGAGGGGCCGGGGCCCTGGCCGCTCCAGCAGCCATCAATGCTATAATTGATTAAAGCATCACCGGGTAATATTTTTCCAAGTGTGTCACGGCATCTCTTCTCGTTAGGTGCTCAATTTGCTTTCTACTGTAAAACACGCTGAAATAATTGGATTACGGTGATCAGAAGGAAAATAGCATCTGCCATGGGTACGCAGTCATGATATTTTAAAGGAAAAAATTCATGATACTTCTCTCCCAGTCTGTACATTTTCTGTCGTATCCTTATCCTTTGTTCCCTCTCCGGCTTCTCGCTGCTTTGCTAACAGGCGAAAGGAGTCAGACTTCTCTGGGGTTTCACCCGAGCGACACTTGAGGGCCTAGTAGAGTAGAAGCAGAGACGTTTTCCTGGAGGTCTTAGAGATGGAACCTCCAGAGTAGGGATCTTTATATGGAATATCAGAGCGCGGGAGCTTGTGCAGATGTGTGTAGGTTTTACAACATCGTAGTGGGTGCTGTGGGGATTATAGAAGGAATTCTGAATTGCAGGCAGTTTTAGGGCCCCATTTCCTGACTCCGTTGGTCATCTAACTCCACCAACCTTCACTTTCTTCACCGGGAAAAATAAGGAAGTTGATTATGAATTCAGCAGCCCATCGTTGCCTCAGCCTGCTGTGGGAAGAAGTTTTCTCTCCTCGCGTTGCCTACAAAGAGAGCTAAAGATCTCCTACGTTACATCCAAGAAAACGGAATCCTAGAACACACACAGTTACCTAGGGTTGAAGAGGAATGGGAAACCAAGAAATCTTGGAAGCTGGTGGAGAACGCGTCTTCAAAAGTTTGGTGGCCGTCGACTGGCGGGAGTGGCTGGAAATTAATTGACTTGCTTGTTGCTTCCTCCCCACCCCCACCAACCCCCCGACCTTGAATGTGAGATCCACAAGAGACTGCCTGACGTGTCAGCTGTATCTTTACTACCTTTGTGTTCCTGCGACGCAAAGGCATGTCAGTATTTGTTCAATGAATGTACGCGTCGAGGGGCTGAAGGGTAAATAGGTTTGCTTAGTAGTAGAAATTCATCGTATGAGATGCGGGTCCATCCAGTTACTACCCATGAAGAGGAAAGACGTTTTCGGCAGAGTGCCCTCAAGTTTTCGTTGTCTCCATGCCCAAGGACCGAGATGGAGGTGTGTCTATGTGATAGGCCGTTATTAACTGGGGCTAGTTTCTGAAATGATGGGACGGCAAATGGATTGACTTTCAGGGGTGTATTTCAGACACTAAAAAGACTGCGAATACTGCATTGGTTCTACTCTCCATTTTATGGTTGCTCACCTAAACCAGTCCTCAGTCTTATTATTCATATCCCTATCTATACATCCTTTTTTAAAAAGGTGACTGTTTTTTTTAGAACAGTTTTACATTTGTAGAAAAATAGAGAAGATGGTACAGAGTTCCATATACGTGCACTCAGTTTCCCCCGCCAGTCACATCTCACATGAATATGATGTATTTATTACAATTAATGTGCCATTATTGACCATTATTATTAACTAGAGTCCATAATTCATTCAGATTTCCTTGGTTTTAACTGATGCCCTTTCTGCGTCCCAGTATTCCATCTAGAATACATACCGCATTTCGTTTTCATGTCTCATTCGTGTCCTCATGGTCATTGCACTTTCAGACTTTGCTTGTTTTACGTAACGACCCGGACAGTTCGGAGGAGTACCGGTCAGACATTTTGCAGAATGCCCCACTATTAGAACGTGTCTGATGTTTTTTCTCATGATTAGACCAGAGTTACAGGGTTGGGGGCAGAAGACCTTAGAGGTGAGTGCCATTTTCATCACTTAGCTTCCAGGGTACACACAGTCGACACGACTTATCACTGTTGGTGTTGACCTGATCCCCCGCTGAGATAGAGTTTGTGAGGTGTCTCCACTGCTAAGTTAGTCTTTCTCCCCTCCTTGCTTTAATGTACTTTGTGGAAGGAAGCTACTCGGCACAGCCCACACTTAAGGAATGGGGACTTCTGTTTCACCACCTTGAGGGCAGAGTAATTACATAAATTATTTGCAATTCTTCTGAAAAAGGAATTTGTCTCTTCTCCCTTATTTATTTATTTCCTTAACTATTTATGGCTGAGTGGACTCATGCATATTTATTCTATTCTGTGAGATACAACACAATACTATTTTATTTATATTGTGCCCGGATTGTTCCAGTATTAGCCACTGGGAGCTCTTGTAGCTGGCTCCTGTGTGCCTTTGATATGCCCACATCACTATGTTTTTTGTTTTGTTTCGCTTTTTTTTTTTTTTTTTGTTTCTTAGCACTTCCTCACTTTCTGCTATTATGAAATGCTCCAGGCTCAGCTCGTATATTTGCTACCCCAATCCTAGAATCACTTACTTAGCCAAAGATGTGTATCCTTTAAAAAAATCTACTCCCCCCCCTCCCTTGCTTGAGAACGTTTTGATTCTTATTTTCAGCTTTAGCTCAAAAACTTTCATTGTTAAGTTCTATGTATGTCAGTCCAGAGGTGCGGGTATTAGAAGAAAGTTCGCAGGTTCTCTTACTAAGTAAAGAGTTGAGAAATAGACTCGCAATTTCTCTTCCGAGGCTCCTATATCACCGGTGTCAAACGCAGTAGCTTGTTAACAAGAAAGCTACTACCAAGAGAGGGCTTAGAAATGCCAATTAGAGTCAGATCATTTATTTATAAATGTACGAATTCATTTCACGTTTTATCATGGGGCAAAGCGTGCCTTGCCCCTTTAACTGTCGAGATCACTGAGCCGGGCAGAACGAATGACATGTTCTCCCGATGACATTTCTGACTTCCACAGCTGCTTCTCTCCTCCCCGAAGGCTCCCACCTCTTCTGAATTCATGGAGGGCAGGCTTTTATTGCTTTTAAGGATTGTTTTCCATAGAAAGAAGAAAAGGTGAGTTTCCCTTGGTTGAGTAATAAGTGTGAAGAGAGCAGTTTAAACACACGAGAAGGATAATTTTAACCCTGAGCAAGTTTCCTGAGTTGACTTATTGAGTGACTGACTGTTTTTTTTCAAGTGGCGAAATACAACGCACGCCCTGTTCCCAGTCATCCTCGGTCTAGGCCTTGTGAAGGGAGTCTTTCCCTTGGTAATGTGTGGATTCTGAGAGAGCAAAAATAATTTCCGATGGGATTCTCCAGGGTGTCCTGCCTGGCTGGGGAGCAATTTCGTTTGGTCTCGGGGAAAATTGTACATTCAGATCCAGGGAGAATGGAGGCCAGCTCTGGCCAGCTGCCTGTTGGTTCTGGAGACGCAGGCTGTTAGTATCCTCGTTTGGGGCTGAGACTGCATCTCAACGGCCCGCCTAGAGGAAATATAAATCTACTCCTCTCCTTAGCCCCTCCTCAGATCAGGCAGCACGTGAATTATTCAAGATGAACTCAATTAACTACACCTAAACCTGTCACAGTATTCCAAACAAGACTGGCAATGTAAATGGTAGGGGCGGTATTAGCTTCTTCTTAAAAAATGTGGCAAGGTGAACTAGGAAAAGGGAGTGGGGAAATTTCCTTTCTGGTTTTTGCTAAGATGTCCAGTTGTTGGTAACTGTCAGAGCATGTTTTTAGTTTTATAGATAATTTGAATAAACTTTGTATGTGGGTGTGTATGTTTCTGTATGTCTGTATGTGTGTGTGTGTGTGTGTGTGAGAGAGAGAGAGAGAGAGAGAGAGAGAGAGAGAGAGAGAGAGAATGTCCTTCTAAAGAGAAAAAAAAAAGGTTTTCTTTTATTAAGAAAAAGTGTTAAGAATACCAGAAGGCCATTGATCTGGGTTGATTGAGACCGGAGAGCTCCAAATGCACACTGTCTGTAGTATCCTTTTTTCTTTTTCATTCCCCCCACCAATTCTTCCGGCTGGATGAGTCACTGGACATGAGCTCAAAAGCTCCCCCTCCAGATACGGAATGAGATGCCATTACTGTCGGAATTGCTAGCCACCATTTGATCCATTAAACCTCACTTACCCAATTATATTTATTGTAAGCTGTGGGATAATTACTCGCCGTAGCTTTGGTTCAGGTGACTTTAACTATTCCTTTGACTGCCCTCTTCGTTACGAAGGGTTCTGCTTCCAAATTAGCCATCCATCAGGGGAAGTGTCCGTTGACTCCAGCTTTCCAGACTTTGCACCCAAGTTTGCAGGTCTGCTTTGGCTTTGGTTTGGGTGGGTGGGTCAGACGTGATTAGAGGTGGAGGGCTCTCACCGTTCCTACGAAGTGACCTCACGGGTTCATGTGGAATGGGGACTCAAATTGCAAGGCTATTAAACTGAAAGGCCTCCTTTACACTTCCCATTTCCAGGTAGAGCTTGAAAGATATCCACATTAAAGTTTACTACGGGTGAAATGTACATAATGGTGCAAGGCAAAATGTGTGACAGTCTCCTGGCAGGAGTCATCAATCATTCCGGACTTTTTTCAGTGGGGATAAAGGGCTCAGCAGGACTCCAGTAAGGGCTTACGTCCCAGGAATCTTGGTTTAGTAGAAATATATCCTCTGAGTTATTTTTTATTAATAGCTCTTTGGGGAGAAAAGGTTGTAAGAAAATTCCCCCTTCTTGGGCCGTGGATTTATTACTAAAAGCCCATATCGAATCTCCTGATCCATTAAGTACTGTGTGTTACTATACATCATAGGTGACTATCTTTGGGGAAGCAGTGACACAGTGCATAAGACAGACAATACTTTGTGGATTGAAGCCATTTAGTATCCTTTAGTGCTCCTCATTTTTTTAGAACCAAGAATGATCAGGAAATAGAATGGGCCATGCAGTTAAAGATTTGGCCAACTGATATCTATTAATATATTTGTGAATATTTTAGCAATTTTCAGAGATTAAAGAAACATGAAATAGTCACCTTTTTGAAATATTTTAGATATTCGCCATTTTTAGCTAAAAGTAGCTAATGTTTCCTGAGTGCCCGGTATATGCCAGCCACACTATTAACTGCTTTCGGTGCCTCGTCTCACTGATTGGTCTCCGTTTTTCTCTGAGGTAGGTGCGAGTATTGGCTTCCGTTTAACGACTTGATATTTGCGGCTGAGAGAGGTTTAGTATTTTGCTCAGGGTTACACAGCTATTCAGTTGATGGGACCAGGGTTGGAACCACGGCAGGCTGCCTCTGCTCTTGTCTGTTACTCTAAACTGCCTGCTAATAATAATAAATAATTTAAATTGCTTTTGTATTGTAGTGTAACCTCTCTCTCATATTCCAGATGTAGGCCAGCCTCCGCTTCAACACATCAGAATGGGAAAGTCTCTGAGTCTCAAGGTAGTCCTTTGGTATAGAAAAGCATTCTCCTTTATTATTTAAGAATCTCCCTTCTTGTAACTGATAGCCACCGCTTCTAGTTTTGTCCCTAGAACTAATATATATGAAAGCCCATTAGGAACTGGAGAGCCTTACGTGGGTACGGAATGTTTTTATTTTAATCATTATTATTATATGCAGGGTGAATCGTGCTTCTGTGTGGAGCCCTGCATGTATTTAAAGACAACTGTGAAGATCCTTCAGCCCCACCAACTAACAATTCCAGGGCAGTGTGCCAAGTGTTTATACAAGCATGAGTCCACTGAGTCCTTATGGGAAGCCTTAATATTTTTCCAATTTATGGGTAGAACAACTGAAGCTCAAAACAGTTAGGTTACATGCTCAGGCCTTGTAAATAGATGAATTTCAAACCTGATTTTTTTTTTTTTGAGAGAGAGAGAACAGGGGAGGCACAGAGGGAGAAAGGGAGAGAAACTCTTTGGCAGGCACCCCCAGTGTGGAGCCCGATGCAGGCCTCCATCTCAGGACTGTGAGATCATGACCTGAGCTGAAATCAAGAGTCAGATGCTTAACTGACTGAGCCACCCAGGCGCCCCCAGACCGGAACCTTTGTAACTCCAAAGCCTTTGCTCTTCCTGTAATGTTTCTGGTGGCAACCCTCTTAAGGTCTTTCTGTTTCTGAGCTCCAAAACCCATTGTTAGTTTGAGGCGCAGGTAGCCACCCTGTGATTTCCTCTTCCTTCTTGATGGTGGGTCCCAATCCCCAGACTTCTCATCGGGATAATTACTCATATTCACTCTTTCTTTCGTAGGAGCCTCTATCAAACTGGCTGTCGAATGGATTCTAGTCTCTTAGCTCCTCTTCCTTTTCTTTTTCATCCCTGCAGAGGTACCAATGGAAAATCAACGCAATGCAAAAATTCCTTTAAAAGGGCAGCCTTTCTTGTCTTCCATCTGAGAGTCTGCTAATCAGCTCGTCCCAGTTTGCCTGGGACTCTCCCAGTTTTAGCTCTGAAAGACCCTTATTCCAGGATCTCCTCAGCCCTGGGGAAGACAGGTTGGTTGGTTACCCTAACGGGGAGGGTCAGTGGACAAGCTTTTAGAGTTAGAGGGTCTTTGGATGGTCTTGGAGCAGAAGGAAGGTGTAAATGAACCTTCTAAAGTGAAACACAAAATCGTGTGTTGATTAAAGAGCAGGTCTTAGTTGTGCTGTCAGTAAATAGTCAGCCTTAATCCAAGTTAGACATGGTGTCCCCTTACTGCACTGGCTCTGGTGAAAAGTCTCCTATGGCAGGCGCTCATTGGATAACCAAAGGGGTGAAACTATGACCTGGAAAAGGGCAAGTATTATGGGCCTAAATATCCTTGAGTTAGTAAAATTTTTTTTTATGAAGAGATCGATTCCCAGAATGTACCACATTAGGCATCATCTTACTAATGTAAACTAAGACTTCTAAATCTGTTCTTCTAGATGCTGTTTGTTTACCAACATAGTCTTAAGATAATAGTCCTGGCTTTGGGGAGGCAGCCACATTACTCTTCATTCTAGAGTCTGAGATCAGTCGACACCCATTTTTTCCCCCTTGAACCACTATTAATTTGGACTCCCACCATTTGTATTTTTCTCCCCTTCTATTATTTTTGAGTGCCAGAAAAATACTCTCATACTTATATCAGATTTCCGGATGTTAATTTGTATTCTAGATTTTTCTGTGGTTATCCTCTATCTGTTCGTAAACTCAGTGCCTAGTGACACCTCAAAATAACAATATTACAGAGATAAAACAATTGCATGTTCACTGCAATTATAGATAATTTCAGGGTCTGGAACTTCTTGCCTTTTGGAATATGACAGCAGCAAATGAAATTTAACATGAATTCTTTAGAAGTTCTATTTTGCCATCCAGAAACATTGATTTCTTTCTCGCTACAATAATAGTGGTTAAACTATCTAGTTATCCAGCCTGTCTCAACCAGAAAAAGAATAATAAGACAATATGAGCCAGGGTATATACATGTATCATTGAGAAATATTTCTCACAAATAGTTTTTTATGCAAGTGAGAACCTGGATAAATATGTTACCTACATTGCTTGCTCACAACAAACCTACAATAATCATTAGCATTTACTGAGTGCTTACTGTGAGTCATGCATTGTTTCTGGAATCTTACCTGTATGATCTCATTTAATTATCACAATATTTCCAGAAGGAAAGATTACGAATACTTTCTGCACATGGCTAAAGGTGGCTTAAACAAGGTGAAAGTCCTTATTGTTTGCTTCATAAGAAATCTCAAAGCAGCCCTTGCCAGTGTTCCGTGATGTCCCCAAGGACTCATCTTTTTTGATTTTTTTCTCTCTGACAACTTCAGTGAGTCATCAAATGAATTTAAAGATGGCTGCAACAGCCCCAAGCATCACGTCTTTATAGAACACCCAAAACAGGAAACAAAAGAGGAAGAGCAAAGGGCCTTTTCTCTCCACTGTTCTTTTGTTTTCAGGGAGGAAAATCTTTTCTAGACAACGCCAGCAGACTTTCTTTCCAACTCATTAGTTAGAACTAAGCCATACCATCATCCTCGGCTTCCAGAGACACTGGGAGAGTGAGTATGTGGCGAAGAAAAATAGGGTTGCCTTGATGGCTTAGAAGAGTGGGTCTCAAATTTCTTGGCCTAAGGACCTGTTTCGACTCTTTAAAACCTACTGAGGACCCCAGAGAGCTTCGTTCTTTATTAATATTTACCATATTAGAAATTAAAACTGATGAGTTTTAAAAATTTTCATTAATTTATTAAAAATAACAAGACACATAATACATACCACTATTAAAGTATTTTTCCCGAAAAATTACTTCTTCAAAACAGAAAAGATTAACAAGAAGAGCGATACTGTTTTATGCTCTTGTAATTCTTTTCAATGTCTGGCATAACAGAAGACACCTGCACTCTCAGAGCTCCTCCAATTCAATCTGTTGTGATATGTTGTTTTGATTGTAGGATACGAGAAAATCCAGCCTCACACAGATATGTAGTTGGAATAATTAGAGTATTTGAAAAACCTTTCTAGATAATCAGGGATTTTTTTTTGACGCTACTCAAACTCACCAAGTGGTGATATCTTAAGGTTTGTTTTATTGTGAAACCTGAAACAATTATCAATAAATGTTTTTTTTTTCTCTGTTTCATTAAAATCCATCAGTCCCTTTTGCAATTTGAAGGGAACTTTTAGCCACGAAAAACTTTGTAACATCACGTATTGGTCATTTGGAAAGTATTGACCCCATGTCTTCCGTACTTCATCATGCATTACAAAACCTCATGTTCAACAGTAGCACCACAGATCTCCTCGCATAGGTCTTTACATATTGGGACACAGTCAAGTTCTCATGGCAGATACGAGTTTTCCAAAACTCTGAGTTTCACTTGAGAGCTTGTGTTTTGTCATTGGCAGCAAATACTGTCAGTGGTTTTCCTCAAAGTGTAAGGTTCATCCTGTCTGCCACATACACCGTGGCGTGAACAACCCTGATTCTTCAGTTGTTCTTTTGTTAGAAACGATGTCCTGGGACAGAAAGTGGCCAGTTCAGCCTGTAACTCAAGCAGTCGCACCAGCTGCCTTTTCCTTGAGACATAGTCCTTCAGTCTGCCCAGAAATGATTCCTGTGCACTCCTCGTTCCGTCACATGGTGTATTTAGATGTGTATTCAAAGATTTAATAGAATTAATAAGTTATTAATGATTTTCATTGTTCAGGATGCCTGGGTGGCCCAGTTGGTTAAGCATCTGACTTTGGCTCAGGTCATGATCTCACAGTTCATGAGTTCGAGCCCTGTGACAGAGGGATTCTCTGTCTCCCTCTTTCTCTGGCCCTCCCCTGCTCTTTCTCTCTCTCAAAATAAATAAATACCTATGACTCAGCAATAGCACTGTTAGGAATCTACCGAAGAGACACAGGAGTGCTGATGCATAGGGGCACGTGTACCCCGATGTTCATAGCAGCACTGTCAACAATAGCCAAATCATGGAAAGAGACCAAGTGCCCATCAACTGACGAATGGATAAAGAAGATGTGGTATATATATATATACAATGGAATACTACGCAGCAATGAGAAAGAACGAAATCCGGCCATGTGTGGC
This sequence comes from Paguma larvata, assembly GCA_030068075.1. Classification (NCBI taxonomy): domain Eukaryota; kingdom Metazoa; phylum Chordata; class Mammalia; order Carnivora; family Viverridae; genus Paguma; species Paguma larvata. Next base: position 29,984,309 of record CM057841.1, on the reverse strand, counting down.
AACATGGATGGAACTGGAGGGCATTATGCTGAGTGAAATAAGTCAGGCAGAGAAAGACAGATGCTATATGTTCCCACGCATAGGTAGGCTTTGGGAGACCTAACAGAAAACCATGGGAGAGGGGAAGAGGGGAAGGAAGGAAAAAAAAAAAAAAGCCACAGAGAGGAAGGAAGACATGACATAAGAGACTCTGAAAGACTAAGAACAAACTGAGGGGGGAGGGAGGAGAGTGGGTAATGGGCACAGAGGAGGGCACTTGTTGGCTTGAACACTGGGTGTCGTTTGGAAACCAATTTGGCAATAAATTATTAAAAAAAAAGAATATTCCAGAATTAATATGGCTGTCCCACAGGGGCAAATGGTCATGAGGCAGACTTCTAGTTTTCCTCTTATGTGCTTGTATCATTGTTTGAATTATTTTCTTTCGTAATAAAAAAGATTTAAGCATTAAAAAAAAAAGAATTTACTTACTCTGTATACTTCATATTAATTTTAAGCTCAAATGAATTTAAAAGTTAAGTAAGAGGAATAGTGATGTGAAATATTCTACACCAAGAACTTATGTGGCAAGAATTGTGTTACGGTTTTTTGCAGCATATTTTGTTAAGTGAATGAAAGAGAAAATATTTTATTTGTAACTGGTTTTCACAGAGTATTAGTCTTTCTTGAATTTACTTATATAGTTTGTATGAGACCTAAATAATTATTTTAAAGCAAATCGGGAAAAATTTAATAAAAGCCCTTTCAAAACCAAAAAAAGAAAGAAAAAAAATTAAATAAACTTAAAACTTGTTTTTTCATTGCTCCACCAGAGATACTTTTAAGTGAAACTAGCTTTATTTTTAGCAGCTCATGACTACTGATGCCATTTGGTGCCCCTGCCTTGACTCATTCTAGGGTTCTTTCACACAAACGTAAATAATGCCGTAGTATTTTTGTGAAACTAGCTTATTTCTTGAAGACTCTCTGAAAGGGTTTCAGGGACCCCCAAGGGTCTGTGGACCACACTTTGAAAACTGCTAAGACCATTAATAATTCATCTCCTAAAGTTTGATAAGCAGCTGAGCAAACAAAATCAGGGTTGTGTTAGCATAGAAGAGATAAAAATGGCTGTTGTATAGACACCCATTGTGTGCAAGACAAGTCCAAGGGCTGAGACAGCAGGCCGGGGACTGACTCCAGGGCGTAAGCACTGGCTTTTAGTCCCTCCTTTTTTCTGCGCCGTGGGAAGTATTGCTAATGCCAACCCATAACGCTGGTCTGTGAGCCTGCTGTTCTTGGGGCCACAGCGTCCTCCCAGAACTCACACCCTCTACTGTCTCTGGCTTGTGTTTCACCACCTTCTTCTACTCTTCAGCTTTAGCTACACCTAGCTCATTCCTTCTCCAGTTACACAGTACCCTGTGCTGTTTACACTGTTCCCCATTCACAGAGCCGCGCCTGACTTCACCACGGTCAGCTGAAATCCTACCTAGACTAAATACCACCTCCTTCATGAAGCTTTCCTGGGTTCTCCATCAAAATTCATCTTTTTGTGACCTCATATTATTATAACGTTGATTGCACCTTGCTGGGTGTCACACACAGCTGTGTCCATGCTGGAGAGGCTGCTTTTAGACTGCAAGGTTGAGCAGTAGAAGCCTGATCAAGGCAGAAAGGCCCAAAGTGACCCCAACTCCATGGCTCAGTACAGACAGGCCCGTCAGGGACGCCCTCTTAAAATATCCACAGGCACCAACTGACCAATGGGCTACTTACAACCAGGCACAGTTACCAAGAATGGGAAAACTCCATATATCCCACTATCTCCTCAACTTCCCGCTTGAAATACAGCCCCCACCCACTGCCTGGTTGCAGACAGTCTCTCCTCTGCTGTCCCGTCTGCCACTCCCTTGTGGTGTGTTCAGTAAACTTCTGTCTCCTTTGCTCTGCGTTGAGTAAATCCTTTCACCACCTGCGCCACCGGCCTCCACCAGGTCATGCCCCACATTTGGGGACCCCCCCATCGGATTGGGAGAGACACGACCCATGCCTGTTTCTTCTATTAAATTTCAATTTCATTAAAGCTAGGCCCTACAGCTTTCTTCCTTTTCAGGTATCACATTGTTTCTAGCACAGGTCCCGACCCCTCGCGGGTGCTTGCGACTGTTTGTCGGGTGAAATTTCATCCTCCTCAAAATGTTCTGATACACAGAGCTTGGGGCGGTTACCGAATGCCTGCAGGGACCTGTCCTCTCATTGGCTAGACAGAACAGAGGGCGATTCGGATTGGCTTGGGGACGTATCCATCACTAACTCGACCTACGTTTTCCTTCCTGAGAGTTGCTGCGCAAATCACATGTAGGTGGAGAACCATCCGTTATTTTTCTTTCTTTCTTTATTTTTGTTTCCTTTAACATGGTTTATTTCCTTCGTGCCGATGTGCACGATGAGATGAGAGATCATTTTGGGATGTGAATTCTTGCCTGCCTCAGAGTCTTCGAGGGGGTTGATATGAAAATTCGGCACAGGTGTGTGATTCTTCTGCTAATTTAAGCTACTGTATCCGACTCAATGCCTGATGCAAATGAAAACCCCTGAACGAAATTTTTTTTTTCAAGTTGCTAAAATAAAATGGAGCGCATTAAATATGAAGCTCCAGCTTAAATGAATCCTCCTAGATGCGCGATGATGCAGCTTGGCGAGTAGCTTGAACACCGTAGTAACATCGTTGGGAAGCGGAGGTTCGGAGTGGGCTCCTGCGTGACTCTCCAGAGCCTTTGTCAAGGACAGCTGCGAGGGGGACGCCTCACCCCGGGGGCTGTTACACCGGGGCTCTGGCGAAGGAAGAAAAACCTGAGATTTAGGGAGCCCTAACCTTGTTTTCAGTCGGGCATATTGAGGTATAGTTTACACATCATAAAAACATCATAAAACTCAGTCCTTTTCAGGGTACACTGAATGATCTTTCTTTTTTTTTAATATACTTTCATAATTTTATTTAATTCCAAAATATTCTTCTTCGGAGAAGCACAGTTGTGTAATCACCACCACGTTCAAGAACTAAAACAGCCCCGTCACCCCAAAATACTCCCTCTTGCGCCTTTGTCCTTTACCCTTCCTCCACCCCAAGCCCGAGGCTCCCCTCCTATCCATTTTTTTTTTTTTTTTGTCTCTATAATTTTGCCTTTCCCAGAGTGTCCTTAGATGAGATCACAGAGTGTACGGATGAATGTTTGTGTCTGGCCTCTTTCCCCCGGCAGGGTGCTTCTGAATTTTATCTGTGTTGAAGCAGGTATCAGTAGGTTGTCTCCTTCATGGCTGAGTGTGCTGCCATTGTATAGGTGCCCCACAGTTTGTTTCTTTCTTGATCACCTGAAGGACATTTGTTTTTAGTTTTGGGCGATCATGGATAAGACCATTGTAAACCTTCATGTCCGGGTCTTTGTTGTGAACATAAGTTTTTGTCTCACTTGGGAAAATACCAAGCGACACGGCAGTGAGATTGTCGGGTCGTATGATATGTTTAGGTTATCATGTGTTTAAATTTATAAGGAAATTATATATTCTTAGAAGAAAAATGTATTTCCTGTAAGAAACTTATGCCTCTTGGTTACGGTGGTGCACAGAATCACAGGTCACCTAAAACAATACATGATAATGCTATTATCTCTTGGTTTGAGTAGACATTGTGTGGTAGCTTTGCAGTGAATTGATCTTTCTTTTTTTTTCTTAATATACTTTCATAATTTTATTTAATTCCAAAATATTCTTTTTTTTAATAATTTATTGTCATTTTGGTTTCCATACAACACCCCGTGATAATCCCAACAAGTGCCCTCCTCTGTGCCCATCACCCACTCTCCCCCCTCCCACACCCCCCTCTCCCCTCAGTTTGTTCTTAGTCTTTCAGAGTCTCCCATGTTATGTCTTTCTTCCTCTCTGTGGCTTTTTTTTTTTTTTCCCTTCCTTCCCCTCTTCCCCTCCCCCCTGGTTTTCTGTTAGGTCTCTCAAAGCCTATCCATGCGTGGGAACATATGGCATCTGTCTTTCTCTGCCTGACTTATTTCACTCAGCATAATACCCTCCAGTTCCATCCATGTTGCCACACATGGCCGGATTTCATTCTTTCTCATTGCCACCTAGTATTCCATTGTGTATATATACCACATCTTCTTTATCCATTCGTCAGTTGATGGGCACTTGGTCTCTTTCCATGATTTGGCTATTGTTGACAGTGCTGCTATGAACATCGGGGTGCACGTGCCCCTATGCATTAGCACTCCTGGATCTCTTCGGTAGATTCCTAACAGTGCTATTGCTGGGTCATAGGGTAAATCTATTTTCATTTTTTTGAGGAACCTCCACACAGTTCTCCAGAGTGGCTGCACCAGTTTGCATTCCCACCAACAGTGTAGGAGGGTGCCTGGTTCTCCACATCCTCACCAGCATCTATAGTTTCCTGATTTGTTCATTTTAGCCACTCTGACTGGTGTGAGGTGGTATCTCAGTGTGGTTTTGATTTGTATTTCCCTGATGATGAGTGACATTGAGCATCATTTCATGTGTCTGTTTGCCATCTGGATGTCTTCTTTGGAGAAGTGTCTATTCATATCTTCCGCCCATTTCTTCACTGAATTATTCGTTTTTCAGGTGTGGAGTTTGGTAAGTTCTTTGTAGATTTTAGATACTAGTCCTTTATCTGATATGTCATTTGCGATTATCTTTTCCCATTCCGTTGGCTGCCATCAGTTTTGTTGGTTGTTTCTTTTGCCGTGCAGAAGCTTTTTATCTTGATGAGGTCCCAGTAGTTCATCTTTGCTTTTAATTCCCTTGCCTTTGGAGACGTGTTGAGTAAGAAATTGGTGCGTCTTAGGTCAAAGAGGCTTTTTCCTGCTTTCTCCTCTAGAATTTTGATGGTTTCCTGTGTCACATTCAGATCTTTTATCCATTTAGAGTTTATTTTTGTGAGTGGTGTAAGGAAGTGGTCTAGTTTCATTCTTTTGCATGTTGCCGTCCAGTTCTACCAGCACCATTTATTAAAGAGGCTGTCTTTTTTCCATTGGATACATTTTCCCGCTTTGTCAAAGATTAGTTGGCCATATACTTGCGGGTCCATTTCTGAGTTTTCTATTCTATTCCATTGGTCTATATGTCTGTTTTTGTGCCAATACCATACAGTCTTGATGACTATCGCTTTGTAGTGAGGTTAAAGTCTGTAATTGTGATGCCTCCTGTCTTGGTTTTATTCTTTAGTATTACTTTGGCTATTCAGGGTCTTTTGTGGTTCCATACAAATTTTAGGATTGTTTGCTCTAGCTTTGAGAAGAATGCTGTGCAATTTTGATTGGGATTGCATTGAATGTGTAGATTGCTTTGGGTAGTATTGCCATTTTAACAATATTATTTCTTCCAATCCATGAGCATGGGATGTTTTTCCATTTCCTTGTGTCTTCCTCAATTTCCTTCATAAGTTTTTTATAGTTTTCAGTGTAGAGGTCTTTCGCATCTTTGGTTAGGTTTATTCCTAAGTATTTTATGGTTTTTGGTGTAATTGTGAAAGGGATTAGCTTCTTTATTTCTCTTTCTGCTGCTTCATTGTTGGTGTATAGAAATGCCACTGATTTCTGTACATTGATTTTGTACCCTGCAACTTTGCTGAAATCATGGATCAGTTCTAGTAGGCTTTTGGTGGATTCTGTCAGGTTTTCCATGTAAAGTATCATGTCATCTGCAAAAAGTGAAAGTTTGACTTCCTCTGCCAATCTTGATGCCTTTTATTTTGTTTTGTTGTCTGATTGCTGATGCTAATGAATTGATCTTTCTAATTACATTTTGCTCCAAGCCGATGTTTAAATTAGTCAGTGCTCTCTGGGCATACACTAGTGTTGGAATCGAGAAGAAGGTTGCAGGCAGGAGAGGGGGCAACCAGTTGAGGAGATCAGCAGGGCTACAGACAATCCCAGAAGTGGATAACAAGCAAGCCAACGATCGATTGACACCTCTACAGTATTCTAATAGTTACCTAATGACAATCGCCCTGTTTTGCTTGTGCAGGGTATTGATTTTTTTTCTCACAGTGCAACACGAGTCAAGATTATCCCCATTTTTTAAAACGAGAGTATGAAATTTAATTTTTCCCAAAAGGTCTCTTTCACCTGCCGCCTCGTCCAAGGCCATCAGCAAATGTCCACCGAGTACCCATTTTCTTTTTCTCTACTCTTAGATGGGTGCTGGGGGAGAGGTTGACGTGTGAACAATGGTGTTTGTCCTGAGGAAGCCTTACTTCATTTGTTCAGGGAAATGAGGTTTGTATAGGAAGAAACAGTGACTAACATAAGGTAATGTGTCATTGTGGGCAAAAGTGAGTGGACAAGAGTGTGTGTAGTTTAGGGGCACAGAGAAGGGCAGACTCAGCAGGATGGTTAGGACAGACACAACACAAGGGATGCAGAGTTGGAAGTGAGTCTAGCAACGTGATTTCTGCAAAGCTTGTGACCTCCTTGTCTTTGGTGTGTCCCCCCAGTGCCTGAGGTGTCCCCGCATTAGCAGATCTATAGCAAATACATCATGGGTAGGAGGTTTTTTTTGTATGTCTCATATTTTATTACATTTATTGTCTCCGTATTGGAAGAGTGATAGATACTCATTGCTAGACCACCAAGCATTACAGATTTAGTCAGGAAAAGCCTATAATCTCCTTTATGTGCTATCATTGAGATGGTCACTGCTATATCTGACCTTTACCCCACAATTCTTCGTGTGCCTGCCACTGTCACGCACTTGACGGCTGGACTGTTCTGCAACTTGCTTTTATCACAACACGTTCTTCCATCTCCGCATAGAGTTCTATTTCATTCTTTAAAAGCTGCAGCGTCCCTATTGTGGAGATGTACCAAAACTTATTCAACCTCTTATAAATGGGCCATTGGGCTATTTACAGGGAAGATTTAGAAAGGTGGAGGGAAGAAGTGAGAGAGAGCTAGGAACGCTGGTGATGGTGAGCAGTTAAGATGACTGTTCTTCTAAGAAATGGAAAATATGAGGAAAAAGCCTGTGGTGAAAAATTCTACACCAGCGATAGAAGCCACAACTTTCTTAAAGATGAAATGAATTAGCATATGAAAAGCCAAATTATGAAATATCTAGGAGACAATATAGGAGGATATTCTTATGATTTCAAGGCAGGAGAGGATCTCTTAAGACTCAAAAGGTGCTAAAAATAAAGGAAAGGATAAAGAATTTGAGTATATTAAATTTGTTGACAGTTCTTCTCACGGAAAGACACCATAAGGAATGAAAAGCAAGTCACAGATTGGGAGAATTTGCATCACATATAACTGACAAAGGATTAGTACCTACAATATATATGAAAACTGTTCTGATCATAAAAAGAAGCTAAGATAAGATAGAATAATGCACAAAAGATGAGAACAGATGTTTCATAGAAGATGTATTTGAATATCCTATAAACATATGAAAAGATGCTCAATCTCATTAGTAAGCTAGGAAATGCAAAGTAAAATATCACTGAGCTATCATTTCACAGTTGCCCAATTGGTAAACATTTAAAAGTCAGACTACTAAGTGACGGTGAGGACACGGGGGATCGGGAACTTTCCCTCACTGCTGGTAGAGGTGTAAACTATCACCACGGCCGTGGGTTGGGTGTTGCCTAGGGTGTTTATTCTGTACTGTTGTGTAACCCGTTACTATAAAACTTAGTGGCTTAAAAATCACATTTATTATTCATAGTTTCTCTGGGTCAGAAATCCTGGCAGGCCCTTGGTGGGTCTTTTATCTCCAGGTCTCACATAAAGCTGTTATCAAGGTGTTGGCTTCTGGTCTCATCACAAGGCTTGACTAGACGAGGGTCCACTTCCAAGCTTATTCACGTGGTCGTTTGCAGGATTCAGTTCCTTGTGTCTTGTGGCCCTGGTGGGCCTTAGCTCTTTGCTGCCCTCTAGCCTGAGACCTCTAGGAGCCCCTTGCCATATGGGTCTCTCCATCACAGAGATGGGGGGTGGGGCAGAGGTGTGGGGTGGGGAGGTATGGCTCTCATGACAGCTGGTTTCATCAGAGTGAGCAAGTGAGAGACCGTGAGAAGGGGACCTGAGACAGAAGATAACAGTTGTTGTTTTTTTTAAACCGCTTTATTGAGTTCCAATTTATATGCCATAAAATTCTCCTATTTAAAGTATCAGTTCACTGGTTTTATAGTCACACATTTCTGCAACCAACACTGTCATCTCATTTTAAGACATCTCTGTTACCTTAAAAAGGAATCCCATCACAAGGCAACTGATCTTTGACAAAAGAGCAAAGATAATACAATGGGGCAAAGATTAGTCTTTTCAACCACTGTTTTGGGAACATGTGGACATCCACGTGCAAAAAATAAATAAATAAATGTAGGCAGAGACTTTATACCCTTCACAAAAATTACCTCAATATAGATCATAAAGCTAGGTGTGAAGTGTAAAACCAGAACTACTAGAAGACAAGATAGGAGAAAATCTAGATGACCTTGGCGATGGTGATGACTCTAGATAACATCAAAGACACAATCCATGAAGGAAACAGTGGATAAGCAGCACTTCATTAAAATTGGAAACTTCTCTGTGAACGATGATGTCAAGAGAATGAGAAGACAAACCACATTCTGGTAGAAAATATTTGCAGAAAACAAACAAACAAAAAAGCTAATAAAGAACCGTTCTCCACAATTTACAATAAACTCTTAAAACTCAACAGTAAGAAAATAAACAACCGGACTTAAAAATAGCCCCAAGACCTTAACAGACACCTCATCCCTGAAAAGATGCTCTACATCCTGTGTCATCAGGGAAATACAAATTAAAGCAATGGTGACATAACACTGTACCCATTAAAACAGCCCAGATCCAGAACGCTGACAACACCAGATGCTGGCGAGGATATGAACCAACAAGAACTCTCATTCATTGCCGGTGGGAATACAAAATGGTACAGCCACTTTGCAAGACAGTTTGGCGAGTTCTTATAAAACTACATATATTCTTACCACATGAGCCAGTGATTTTTTTTTGCCCCCTTGGTATTTCCCCAAAGGAGTTGAAAACACGTCCACACACAGATTTGCACACGGATGTTTATAGCAGCTTTATCCATTTAATTGCCCAAACTTGGTAGCAACAAATTGTCTTTCGGTAGGTGAAAAAATATACAAACTGTGGTGCACCCAAGATAACGGATTATTATTCAGCACTAAAAAGTAACGGGCTATCAAGTCATAGAAAGACCTGGAGACAAATTAAGTACATATTGTGAAGTAAGCCCATCTTAAAAGGCTACCCAGTGTATGATTTCCAGGAGATGACTTTCTGGAAAAGACAAAACTAGGGAGACAGTAAAAAGATCAGTGTTTTCTACCGGTTGAGCAGGTGGCAAGTAGGGATGGATGAATAGACAAGCATAGGATTTTTAGGTCAGTGAAAATACTTTGTATGATAGTACAATGATGGATGCATGTCATTGTGCATAGAATGTACAACGCCAGGAGTGAACTCTAGTGTAAATTATGGATTTTAGGTGTCAATGCTGTGCTTCATCAATTGCAATAAATATACTACTCTGGAGGGGCGTGTTTATAATGAGGGAGGCTATGTAGGGGAGGGGGCATGGGATATATGGGAAATCTCTACCTTCTTAATTTTGCTGTGAACCTAAAATTGCTCTAAGAAAAATAAAGTCTTAAAAAGTCCAAGGAATCCCATACTCATTGGCAGTCACACCCATTGTTGCCCTTCACCGCCCCCAGCCCCAGGCGACCACCCTGGCAACACTTTCTGTTTCTAGGGATTTGCCTGTTCTGGACATTTCCCATCAATGGAGTCACACGGTACATGGTATTTGTCACTGGCTTATTTCACTTAGCATGATGATTTTCAAGGTTCGTGTATGTCGTAACATTTATCAGCACTTGAATTCTTTTATTGCCTCATAATATTCCGTTGTATGGATAGCCCCCATTTATTTGTACATTCATCAGATGGACACTTAGGCTGTTCCTGGTTTTCACTATTATGAATAATACTGTCAGACACGTATGCATACAAGTTTTTCTGTGGACATTTTTTAAAATTTCTATTTAAATTCAAATTAGTTAATATATAGTGTAATAATGATTTCAGAAGTAGAATTTAGTGATTCATCAGTTACATATAACACCCAGTGCTCATCCCAACAAGTGCACTCAATATTACCATCACCCATTTAGCCCATCCTCCAAATCTACCTCCCCTTTAGCAACCCTTAGTTTGTTCTCTATATTTAAGAGTCTCTTATGGTTTGCCTCCTTCTCTCTTTTTATCTTATTTTCTTAAAGAAAATTCTTATCTTATATCATACCCTTACCGTATGTTCATCTGTTTTGTTTCTTAAATTCCACATATGAGATAAATCATATGACACTTATCTTTCTCTGACTTATTTTACTCAGGATGATACACGCTAGTTCCATCCACATTGTTGCAAATGGCAAAATTTCATTCTTTTTGATCGCTGAGTAATATTCCACCGTGTGTGTATATATCGTTATCCATTAGTCAGTCCATGGGCATTTGGGCTCTTTCCGTAATTTGGCTAATGTTGATAATGCTTCTATAAACATTGGGGGTGCATGTGCCCTTTCGAATCAGCATTTTTCTGTCCTTTGGATAAATACTTAGTAGTGCAATTTCTAGGTCGTAGGGGTAGTTCTGTTTTTAATTTTTTTTTTAATGTTTATTTTTGAGAGAGAGAGTCAGAGCATGAGCGGGAAGGGGTAGAGAGACAGAGACACGGAATCCGAAACAGGCTTCAGGCTCTGAGCTGTCAGAGGGGCTTGAACCTATGAGCTGTGAGATCATGACTTGAGCTGAAGTTGAATGTTTAACCTGACTGAGCCACCCAGGTGCCCTGGTTTTAATTTTTTGAGGAACCTCCATACTGTTCTCCAGAGCGGCTGGAACATTTTGCATTCATGTGGACATGGTTTTTATTTCCCTTGTGTATATACTTAGGAGTGGAATTTCTGGGTCATATGGTAACTCTATGTTGAACTTTTTAAGGAACCAGAAAACTGTTTTCCATAGCAGCTGTATTATTTTACATCCCAACAACAGTGTATGAGGGATTCCATTTTTTCCACGTCCTTATCAATACTTACGATTACCTGTTATGTTGTGGCCTGTCTTTCTGATCATAGCCATCCCAGGGGTATGAAATGGTATCTCACGGGGGTTTTGATCTGCATTTCCTAATGACTAACAATGTTGAGCATCTTGCCATGTACACAATAGTGTATCTTATTTGGAGAAGTCTCTGTTTAGGTCCTTGCCCATTTGTAAATCAGATGATTTGTCCTTTAATTATTGAGTTATAATGGTTCTTTCTATACTGTGGTATATATTCCTTGTCAGATAAATTCCTTGTCAATTATTTGCAAGTACTTTCTCCCAACCAAGGGGTTGTCTTTTCCCTTTGTCGATGCTGTCCTTTGAGGCACACAAGTTTTTGATTTCGATGAAGTCCAGTTTATCTATTTTTATTTTGTAGCTTGTGCTTTTCATCTTGCATGTAAGAACATATTGCCTGTTCCAAGGTCACCTTTTCGAAGCATCCTACCACATGTAATAAAGTTGAACATGAATTTCCCCAGTAAACCGCCCATTTATATCCTGCTAAGAATGAACCCTAGAGAAATGTTTGCATGCGCTGCACATCAAGAATACTCAGAGCAACATAATCCATAGTATCTAAAGAAAATAGAAATGAAACATATGTTCGTCAGCAGTAGAAAGGATGGACACATTTTGCTCGTCATTTAATGAAAATAAAAATGAATGAACTACAGATACACACTTAAACATCGTGGATATCTAAAATATCATCTGTTTGGTGAAAAAAAAAAACAAGACAGAAGAATCCATGCTGTTTTCATAAAGTTTATTTATAAAAAGTTCCAAGTGAGGCACAATTAAACAATATGTTATTTAGGAGTAAATACATATGCGGAAAAACTATAAGATGAGCAAAGGATGAAGGCAAAATTTAGGTTATTGTTTGCCTTTGCAAGAGAGAGAAAGAGGATATGATAAAAAGGAACATGCGGGAGACTCCTAAGCCCCTGTAACATTTTATTTCTTAGCATGGTACTTGGTAGTAGATCATTCTTTTATTATCTTTAAATCCTACATATATTCTATATCTCTGTATTATCTTTCTTTAAACCATTATTAGACATACATTTCATAATTAAAAAGTTACAGTTTTCTGATAGATCATAAACATTTTGAAATACCTCAGGCCTTACTGTTTAACTTCCCACTGAAGCGGAATCTACCATTCCACAGACACTCCAGGTCTTAGTGGGAAACTTCCAGCAACAGGGTTGGTGTCTAGTCTCACCCTTATGGAAACCAGTTTCTTTTTTTTTCTTTTTTTTAAAAGCTTGGCTTTTTTCGAGTCTGTAATGTGTTGAACTGAACACCGTCTCTTAATGACTTTGCCTGCTGGCAGTAGTTCTACCCAAATAAGTGATGTAGAACTTTCTTCCTTTTTTTTTTTTTTTTTTTTGCATGTTTATTTATTTTGAGAGAGAGAGATTGAGAGAGAGATGATCCTAAGGATGCTTTGCACTGTCAGTGCAGAGCCTAACTCGGGGCTTGATCCCACAAACTGTGAGATCATGACGTGAGCCAAAATCAAGAAATCAACACACGCCAGGCCCAGGCGTGTCCCAGTCATATATAACTTTCTAATCTCTCATTTAATTAGTACCGCCAAGTATTTAAAAATATCTACATTTGTCTTTCCTCCGACACTCAAGCCTTCATTACCAAGAAGTCTTCTTGGTAAGCATGCTCTATTTCTTGAAGTCCAGACCAAATAAAGAATGGCTAGGAGCCCTCTTTATCCTGGCCCTTTCTTCCAAAGCCTCCTGGTTATTTTTCAAAGAGCCTATAGTCTAGTTAGGGGACGCGAGCTGAACAAAAGAAAAGAATTTAACGGTTAAAGTCTGTGACACGGAGAAGACATACTATAGGAATTTAGAAAATAATTCTCAGGAGAAGACTCAGTTTTGCTTGAAAGGAGGTATAAAGAATTTTATTATTTGGTAAATTGTGTCACAGTTTAAACTTTTAATTTGATTTGTCTGTTGAATAATAAGACTGCAAATCAAAGAGAAGTACACAATTACAATTGAATTTAACTTTGATCTTACAAAGACTTGCCCTTCCGAATTCCTGAAAGATGAAAGATATTAACATTATCCGAACATCAATATAAGTAACATTATGGGCAAGAGATCTCTCATGCAAGCATTTAAAAATAGCGGGTCTCAGGGATGCCTGGGTGACGTGGTTGAGTGTCAGACTTTGGCTCAGGTCATGATCTCATGGTTCGCCAGTTCGAGCCCCATGTTGGGCTCTGTGTTGACAGCTCAGAGCCTGGAGCCTGCTTCGGATTCTGTGTCTCTCCCTCTTTCTGCCCCTCATCTGCTCACGTTCTGTCTCTCTCTCTCCGTCTCTCTCTCTATCTCAAAAATAAACATTAAAAATATAAAAAAAAAAATAGCGGATTCCTCCCTCCCTGCAGGACGGGGATCTGTCCAGCTAATCGTTTATGAATTGACATTTTGGGGACTCTGATGTGTTTCAGTTAGATCCCATTGGGAGGGATACCCAGGCCCTTTCTTCATCATTTACTAGCTGTCATTTTACTCCTCAGTTTCTCGGCTGTAAGTTGGTGATCAGAGCTATACGTACTTCAGAACTGACAGTCGGGACAGGATGCAATGATACTTTCGAAGAGCTCAGCCCTGGACCTGGTGTGTGGTAAACCACAAGCTAGCTTTGCCGTAACTTACCCCCATGTGCTCAAGGATTCTGTGGCCCTGGGTTCCACACTCCCACAGCCCCATCCTCGGGGCTTTCTCTTTCTTCACGAGGCCTTGCCCTGTTGCAGACCAAGCTTAGATATTTGTGGGGGTCCTGACATGCCTCTGTCCTGAAAGTTGAAAGGGGAACTTTGAACCCCAGGAACCCCATTCCGTTTGCAGCAAAATAATTATAATTTGGAAAACTTGAAAATTGGGAGATTCCACATGAAATCCATGGATTCTAGTGTCTCTTTAACAACTGCAGTAGTCACCGCATTGGGACCGTGCTTCCTCCAGACCCGTCTGGTTAGAACGAGCAATGGCTTCCTACCTGACACCGGGATATACTTTCTCCGGGTCCCCATCATCTCCAGCCCGGTCACTTTCTCTCAACACAGTTGGTCCCTGTGGTCAGCGAGCCTGCATTCCTTCCTCTCCCGGACTGAAAAGACCTTCCTGTGTGGAGGCCATGAGCTGGGTTTTTGTTATCATGGATTTTAGCTTTTGATTTTTGTAGGAGATTTGGAATTTCTTCTTGCTTGTCAGAGAAACTTTTTTTTCCCCCTGCAGCAGGTTTCTTTTTGTACTCTCCAAGAACAGCTTGCCGGCTGGCAAAAAAGAAGAAGCAGGGTTCTTCGGGGAGCTGTCAGAAAGAGCAGATGCAGCCCCAGCATGGCGCTCCTGATCCCCGCAAGTGGCACGTAACACTTTATTTGTAAAGAGAAGGGCAGAGAACTTCTCTTCTCCCCACGTCTCGATTTGCATTTTATTAGGCACCCAGTAGGATGGTTTGCACAGCGCCATCTTCCCTCCCAGATCTCTCTATCAACCCCCAGCCTACCAGAGGGCAGAACACAGGGATGCAAAAAAAAAAAAAAAACAAAAAAAAACAAAAAAAAACAAAACAAAAAAACCAAAAAGCAAAAAACCAGGATGGTGTTAAAAGGAATCAGAAACATGCAGCTCACAACTGTGACTTTTGATTCTTCTTCAGAAAGTGCCTTTTGTTTATAAGATTTCTGCAGGCAATAAGTGGTCTCTGCCCAGAGGCGTAGAGGTAGTATAAGGGTAAGCCTCGGAAGGCTGTCATAGGGCAGAGAGGCAGAGAGACCGGGGTTCTGCAATTAGCACCTCCATTTGCTGGCTCTGTGTTCTGGAACAAAAGACATTGTGCCGAAGCCTCAGTTTCCAAATGGCCTTTCTCATAGCGCTGGCCTAGCAGCACCTGTAACTTCCCTGGCCTTCCCCTTGTGCCCCTCCTCCCCTCTGTCTTTGCACTTCCTCTTGTCCAGGGTCTCCATATTCAATCCCGCCTACCTCAGCTCTTTCACAGAAGAGCTTTGCTTGACTTCTTAACTCAGTTGATGCTATTATTTTAATCATCATAGTGAAATCCTGATCTCGAAACAAGGAAAAAAAAAAACCATTCCCCCCCAGAATTTTATTAAATAGAAGGCAGGAAACTACTACAAATAATTATGATTACCTTCAACTGGGCACATGACCTGAGAATGTTTTGACACATGGAAGAAAGACCAAGCTGTGTTTGGATTGGTTTATCTTCAATATACGTATTATGCAAAGCGTAGAAATGGTATATGTGACAATTCCTTTGTGGTCAGAACAACTTGGTACCTGGCCATTCTGCAATTGGTTGAGCCTACCTTTAGTATAATTTGGATTTTAAGAAAGGAAAGCTGTCAGCTCATTACTGAAGAGATTGGGAGGTACAATTAAAGTTTGAGATCCGTGTCAACTTGTTGTCTTTTTCTTACGTATAATAAAAATATTTCGCGAAGAAGTTCCGTTTTCTTGGTTCTGTTCTCATAGGTGCGTAGGGGATAGCTTTGCTCTAGTTCTTTCATTTTTCCAGGATATCGAGAAGGGATTGGAATGTTCAGTTGCTCCCAGTCTTTCACCTGCTGGTTGGTGAAGTTAGATCTTCCACGTCTCTGGAAGGTTGAAGTCGGCGATCTCTGAGTCTCTTCCAGGCCGATGGCTCAGTGAGGCACCACAGGATTCATTCTACAGGCTGGCGAAATTCATATCTCTTGTCTTTCGCTTTCTTACACCCCTTCCCATGGACCAAAGACCATCTCCTCTGCAGTGTTTTCCTCTGTTCCAACAGAGGAACGCCTCAGCCCCATGTCAAGAGCTTCATTTCAGCACTTGATACACTCGGCTGTAATTATCTGTGTGTGTATGTGCTGTCCATGAATTTCCCGATGACAAATATCAGGTCTCGTTCATACTTTTATTCCTGGCACTTACCATGGTGCCAGGTATAAGTACTTGGTGTAGGAGGCAAACCCAATACTGGTTGAATGAAATAGAATGAATGAACATGGCCCCTGCCGCAGTCCTAAGTCTGGCCCCCCTTTTTCTTATCCACATGTACGTACACCCAACATAGGAAAAAGTGTGGATAAACAGGGAAGGGTTCCTGGGAGGGAAAAGACTCATCCATATTCCAACTCTTTTGAGTCAAGCTTTGCCACTGGGGAGGGGATGGAGGGAGAGGAGGCTAATGGAACAGACGGGGTCGATGCATACAGGGACTTACAAACAACAACACGAAACCTTGGCTTTCATTGATTTGTTTGTTTTAACCATGGTCCTGGTGAGAAACAAACCCCACCCCTCACTTAACCCAGTCTTTCCCAAAGGTCATGACCCAAAGTGAAGGTCATGGTGGGGATGCTTTACCTTACCACCATTACACCCCTCAGATGCCCAGGCCTCACCTTCTCTACTCTTGATACTATAGTTGTACATTATTATAGAGAACTCTTCTCTTAAAACAAGAGGAAGAATTGTGTACATGTATAAAAATACTGGACAAAAATCTCGGGTCTCAGGTCTAGTCAGTTTTCAGGCAGAGCTAACCAGCTCCTGGCGAAGGGAAATCCTTCCCAGAAACTGGAGGTAAGCAAGGTGGGCAGAGTCTCTGAAGCAGTGATTCTGGAGGGCTCTCAGTGGGCTGAAACTGGGAACCTAGGGGCTACCCACTCAGCTCCCACGGTGAATGTTCCTGGTGGGGGTCTCTGCCGAAAGGCTCTAAGTTCCTGTCGCCCTTCTGTGCTGACCCTTTTTCCCTGGACCCTGATGGATCTCTCTTCTGTTATTTATTTCCCTTGTGTCTAAGCTCTCTCTTCGAGTCAGGGAAATCTTTTACTGTTGGAGGTAGCAAAGAAGGCCTTTGTCTGTCTCACAGTGTTTTTCCCAAATACTTTTCCAGGCCATCTGATACCTTCTGAAATTGTCTAAGGATTGCACCTTTGGGTAGCAAAAAAAAAAAAAAAAAAAAAAAGAGTAACACTGCCTTTCCTTCCTCTGTTTTCTTCCTGGTTTCACTTCCCTTTCCTGAGGCAATATGAGTGGAAGTGGCCAATCTGACTAAAGGGAGCGGGAGTAGGTGATTGGTGGAGGCTGAAACAGCTAGTAGGGAAGAAATGGAGTTGCCAGTTGAAGAATACCATCTTGCCAAATTTGCGGTGCTGGGGCAAATTCACCCTCGAGGTGATGGGAGGCCATGGCTTATGAGTAATGTAACAATGTCGTCCAAGTAGACTTTTATGACTAGCCTATTTTTTATTAACTCATACAGCGAACCGCCCTGTTCCCAGTATTGGACTAGGAATTATGTGCGGGAGGTTGTGTATAAAAGGCAACGCTCTGTCTTCAAAGTGCTTGAAGACGTAATAGAATGAAATGCTTTATCCATAAATAACAGGGACTCAGTTATGTATATACACCAGTACTTTGGGTGGTACAGAATGGACTCTCAAGTATTACAGGGGTGGATGGAGGAAAGAGCTAGTGGCTTGCGGGGAGCCCTTGTATATGAGTTGAGCCTCAAAGGTTAGATGATCAGAAGTATGACTGACAAGAGGAGTGAAGGGTGAAGTGGTAGGTTCTTTGCCGCTCTTGTACCCCTCTGAGGAGTCCCTGGATTCGTTTATGGACGCACGTCATTCTGGCAAGTTCCCGCCACTCTTACTTCTAGGAGTGAATCACATGGCCTAAGCCAGTCGTCATTCCATCCCTCCTAACTCTTCATCCCCAGGCCTTGGCGATTAATTTAGTCTCTTGTGTTCCCATCAGTATAGTGTGCAGACGTGAGGCCCAGAACAGCTACACGAGAGAAGCATTTTTAGAACTATGCCAACACAGAGTTGGGTATATTCAAGGGAATCAAAGAAAAATAGTGGAGGGCCGTCTCCAGGTCATACTCAAGCCTCCTCCAACTCTTAACATCGCAGTTACATGATATAATAAATGCCTCTCTGAATTGGGCTTTCTTGCCTTGTACTGACACACATTAACTGAGAGAGCTGACTGCCGTATGCTGGCCTCTGATTGGAAATAATGACTAGATCCTTGGCAGAAGGAGGGGATGATGAGGGGCAGACATTGGCCGGTGGAGGTAATATTGAATTCTGGAAGGTCTCGACTGCTACACTGAGGCAGATACACGTGGCCTTGCTTGATAATAGAAAGAAGTTACTAAACATTTTATAAGGACGTAAGAATGATATTGGCCACTAAAACTCAGGAGCAGAAATCATACAATGAGCCTGGAGAAGACTCTTATCTTGGTTTTCACTCTCTCTTTTCCCAAAAAGGGAGACCCATTGGGGCCAATTAATACCTCCCCAAGCCTTTATTTTGCCAGATACGATCTTTATACCAGGCTTCTAGAACTACTCCCATAAAGTTTAAAAGTTGGTGTATATAAGTTTATGTGTTTCCTTGGAAAATGCATTTGCTATATTGCTTCTGCTTGAAATAAAATGTGTTTCCAAAGTTATAAATATGAAGTTGAGAAGAGAGCATATTTCTTGGGAGGGATTTATTCTCTGTGACACGTTTTGAAGTCTGTTTTCCATTTTTTCTTTATCTCCACTCCTTCGGAAAGGTGTTTGTTTTTGCCATTATGCAAGATTTGCAGCCAGCCTCTCTACAGTGTTTGTATATTATTCCTTAATCAGATAAGAAAATCACTCTAAGCTTTATCTAGAAATTTCCATAGTAAGTATGGTTTAAAAAAATTCAAATAACACTAAGAAAAGGACTAAACCTCACTAGGTGTGAATGCAGTTGTCCATAGTAAACACGAACTGCAAGCAGATAATAGAAGTACAGATTCATATGAAACTCCAAGCTCAAAGACTATGTATTGTTTACATTTTCAGGTAAGACTACTTAATAATAAGGAGTATCTTGCACTTCATGATTTATTTCAAAACAGACTTTTCTACTGAACTCAGTTTAATAAAAGTTTATAAATAAATAAAAAACAACCAGACTGCTTCTTTTTACTGTACGTCATTGGTTTGATGGAGGGGCAGTGTGGTTTCCAAACACCTGTCACCCGCAGATGTTGCTTAAAACACCTCCATGTAAAGCGCATTCGAGAGGCTCAGCTCTGGGTACCCCACAAAGGTGCTGCTGACCTTGAGAAGATTTGGGCTAAAGATCTGAGCATTAAGTTTTCTTGGCCAGTTACAGTTTAGTTTTTGGGGGCAAAATCAGTGATCAAAGTTCAGTTTTCTGAGTCTCTTTGTTTTCTTCTCAGCATAGTTCCTTAATGCACTATTTGTGTGAGAAAAACACCAGTGATTTTTTTTTTTAATGGGGAGGAGGAAGGGCCTGGCAGACCCAACTAACAGGGTTATTATGGAAATTGAAGCAGAGCGTACATATGCAAAGCTATTACACCATTCACGCAATCATTTAGCCACTGATAACAACACATGCTGAGCGATTAGTTTGTTTCAAGAACTGAGTCTCTAGCAGAGCCTTAGAATTCTAAACTGGCTAGCAATCAAATTAGACTCAGTTACACTATAGATGTGGATCCTCTCAAAGGGGGAAATGTTGGGGCCAGGAATCAACAGGGATGTTAGAAGATAAAATTATTCCATGGGGGATACGTTTTCTTTGCCTACAACAGTATTTTCTAGCTGGTAGATCATACAATACGTGTTCAAAAATAACAGAAACCAAAGCAAAACCAAACAAACCAAAAAACACAACAAACTTTAATAGCGGGTGGCTGTCTCTCTCCTCTCCCTCAATGTCCTGTTAATTTGCTTAACCTGAGAGGCTTGTAATATTTTAGTAGATTTTTTATTTGATTTAACACAGCATTCCTCAAAGTATGTTTCATAGAACACCACTCCTACAAAATAATCTAATAAGAAATCGCTGTGGGATCGGTTAAATGTGGGAACTCTATAAATTATAGACCCTCCTCGGAAGCATCTGTATACTGAAAGCTCTGAGAAGTCCTGCAGCAAACAGACTTGTTTAACTGTCCCAGTTTCCCCCTACTTACTTGATCCATGTAGTCATTCAAGATGCCATCTATGATTATGCCTTTTCTCTTCTACCTTTCTAGGAAGGTCAACATTACTGAGCATGGACAAAGATAGGCAGTGGGCAATATGGTGGCTCTGATACCAGGACAGCTTACACAGGGCACCAGGAGAGCCTGTGAACTTTCCTGACCTGTCAAAAGAGGCAAGACAATGTGGATATGCAGCTATCTGATTTACTGTCAACAATGACTCAACCAGAGCCAGCAGGAAAGGCTACAGGTCTATAGCACATAAGAAGTCATCATACAAATGAAATTCACAAATTCATAATAAAGAAGACATCTTCCTTGCTTTGTCTGCTTCCTCTGCTCTATCCATTTTCCTGCCCAGGATTCTAGAACCATCTCTAGTGCTATCTAGCCAGGTACCACATTAGGCTTCTAGCAGGGACTCACTTTACTTTGATCAGATCAACTGATTCTTAAGCTTGATGACACAAGCACACTTTTAATGCCTTGTTATCGTTTAACCTGGTACCAATCATGACAGAGCCATGATGGAACATTGTTTCAGTGACAGGATTATCATCTACAAGTGTTTATCGCATACTTTTGTATAAAAGGCCTGAAAGGCATGGGTAAGTGTCACTTGGTGGTTCCTGCCCTCAAGCGATGAAGAGTCAAGTTGAAGAGACAGACATCCACATGATAGCCATCTTGTTGGGATGTTTAAGTTTCCAATCAGGTGATGCCAACTGGGGTAATGAAGAAGAGACTTCAAAGCGGAAGAGGTACCTCCATCAGAGCTAGAAAGGAGGGTGGAGTTCATAGTGACAGAACGTTAGAGCTGGTGGTGCCCGGAATCGTCATTGTCGTTATACCTTTTATACCTTCCCTCTCTAGGAAGGTCACCAGACCAGTGCAAAAGGGCCTTTTGCAATAAATCCCTCACTTTGATGGGGCACGGGGATGTGTTCTCTCTTTTCTGGGAGGTCGCAGTCTGGTGGGGAGGGAACACCCCAAATGCTAACTGTTATGACAAGGAGAGGTACTGGATATCGTGGGAGTACAGAGGAAGGAAACCCAGTTTAAGTTGGGAGTAAGCAAGGATCAAAAGAAAGGGCTCAGGTTTGAAGGATGAGAAGAGCTCTCCTGACCGAGAGCTAGAAACATCTGTGCAGGGGAGAGCGAAATGAGAAACTGACGCTCTGCTAGGGGACCCAAGCTAGAACATGGGATCAGAGTAGGAGATTGGCATTGGAAGGTGGGCAGGGGCCAGATGCCAAAGCCCCTCGTATGGCGTGTCAAAGGAGTTCATATTCATTGGGCCAGGGGGTCAGAAGACCCAGGTTCCAGTTCTTTGTTGCCAGGTGCTGGTTAAGCAATGCTGGTCACTTCTTTGTGGGTCTGAGTTTTCTAATCTGTACTCAGGGAAGATTAGCCCCTTTGAGGTTCTTCTAGTTTGAATGATCTTTGTGGTAGAGGGTTTAATGAATTATGGCCTTTCTTGCCTTGCTTTTCTCCCTGGTGGGCCGCTGTCAGGAAGTCCCATGCTGACCACGGCCTGTTGGCTACCTGGATTCATAGGCAGTACTTTTCCACTTCAACATATTAGGAAAAGTCCACTTTTCTCTAAGGCCCTTGGCCTTTGTGTCCGAGTAGAACAAAGACATGTTGCAATGCCAAACTGGAGGGAATATTATTCAGACTTCTCCGTCTTCCATGCTGTGTGGTCTTTTTCATGTTTGTACGCCTTTTCTGTTTTCCTTGGACCAAATACAATGAATTTAATGCCCTCTTTATTAAATTCCGTTTCGCACAACTGGAAAGAATTCTATCTCCTCTCCGCTTTATAGGTTTGTATGTATTACTAAATACTTGGGCTTTTAAAACATGTTTGTGGCTGTTTTCTGTTTTGTTGTGCTTTAACTTGGTATGAATAGTTTTGAGAAATTAAAAAATTAAGACTCTGGAAAAATATAATTAACACGTGTTTTCATCGCCCAGAATTAACTGCTCTGAAGATTTGTCCATGTTTGCTTTAGGTTCCACTTAAATGTTTTAATAAGATAATAAAGCCATTTCAGATGAATGTAAAATTTCCTTTGATCAGTGTCAAAAGGCTGTTCTCCAACCCCCAGCATGTGGCCCATCTCCAAATTTGAGATGCATCCATTTTAGCAATATTTATCCAGGACCATCTGGCTGGCTCAGTCGGTTAAGCATCCGACTCTTGATTTTGGCTCAGGTCATGATCTCTTGAGCCGTAAGATGGAGCCTCATGTCTGGCTCTGCGTTGCCAGCATGGAGCCTTTTTGGGATTCTCTCTCTTCCTTGCTCTCTACCCCTCCTCCGTTCTCTCTCTCTCTTTCTCTCTCAAAATAAATAAACTTAAAAAACAAACAAAAATCAAAACAACAAAAATCCCAATGTTTATCCAAAGTAAAAATGTCTAATTTACAGGTGCCATAGGGTTTCATAAATTATATTAGTATTTTTTAGTGTTTTAAATTTTTTAAAATACACACCAAAAAGATAAAATTGAGAAGTGAAGTTCTGTCGATGGGAAACCAAGTAAATAAGGATTAAGAAAATGAGCTGAAGTCACTGAGGTACCAGGAAAAAGTGGAGGAAATGGTCAGTTGGTCATTGGATTGTTCCAGTAGATGTGTCCCTTGGCCCCATGTTACTTCTAATTGGCCGCTGTTGTTCTAAATTGGATTTTGCCTCCTACCTGTCAGCATTGGCTATGGGGCCATTTGTCTTTCCTTTATCTCCAACTCCGTCCCCAAATCATCATCTTATTTAGAAGGACACTATTCAGTGGATGAGATAGGGCTCCGCTTTCCCTATGGAAATAACGGGAAAGATTTTTCTCGTTTCCATCCCTTGAGAGCTGGGGAACGATGGATTCGAGGGACCCCATTCAGAGGTTTGAAACTTGGGAAAGTGGGGCGAAGTCTGAAGGACAGCTGAGAAATTATTCACGATTGGGCGGAGAAGAATAATAAGAGTTGACGACTTCTTCGGTTTATTTTCAACAGTATGCGTCAGGCAGGTGCTGTTTGTGGTAGGTAATTTATATGTAATATCTCATTTGATCCTCGTGATAGCAACGTATGGAGTATTCTTATGTTGTTCACTTTACACATGGGGAAACTGAGGCTGAGATTTTAAGTAACGTGTCCCACTTTGCTAGGCAGGCATATTGCTGGACAAACCCTAAGCTTAGCGCCTCACCCAAGTATCTTTAGCGAAAGTCCAGAAACATACACATCCAGCTGTTCCTACTGTATAACCTAATCATGTTTCCTTATGTCCAGCCTCTTGTGGTTTCTTCCAGAGCCAGAGCTGAGCCATCTAGCCTCCCATTGATCTAGCAATGCTTGAATCAATTTCTTTTCTCCTTAGCTGAAGTTAGCTGAAGTTGCATTTGTTCTTTTGCAACTAAAAGCCTTGTTGGTCCATAGGCTCTGCTTCCATATTCTTAATTGTGTAACATTAATCTTTATTTACTTCCAAGAAAGTGCTTAAAATATTATGTTAAGGACTGAGCCTGATGTTACAGGTTAGACTTAACCTTCTTTGTTTCTATTCCCTATGCCTCATTTTTATTTTTTATTTTTTTAAATTCTTTTTATTATTATTATTTTTGAGAGACATAGAGACAGAGCGTGAGCAGGGGAAGGGCAGAGAGAGAGGGAAACACAGAATCTGGAGCAGGCTCCAGGCTCTGAGCTGTCAGCACAGAGCCCAACGCGAGGCCCGAACTCACAGACCGTGAGATCATGACCTGAGCTGCTTAACCGACTGGCCACCCAGGCACCCCCCCTATGCCTCATTTTAAAAAAGAAATCAGGGGCCTCCTCGTGGCTCATTTGGTTGCGTGTCTGACTTCGGCTCAGGTCATGGTCTCACAGTTTGTTGGTTCGAGCCGGCGTTGGACTCTGTGCTGATGGCTCGGAGCCTGGAGCCTGCTTAGGATTCTGTGTCTCCCTCTCTCTCTGCCCCTCCCCTGCTCACACTCTGTCTCTTTCTGTCTCTCAAAAAGAAATAAACGTTAAAATTTTTGAAAAGAGAAATCAGTTCTATTTTTACTTATTTAGACACAACCGATTAGAGGATGTGGTTCCCTAAGTGATTTAGGTCTCACCCCCTGGGGCCTGTAATTTACATGGCAAAAGGGACTTTGCAGATGTGGTTAAGTTAAAGATTTTGAGATGGGGGCAGTTTGGGTGGATTATTTGGGTGGGCCCTCAGTGTCATCACAAGTGTCCTTGTAAGGAAGGGGGATGGGATGCCTGGGTGGGGGCGTCCAACTCTTGGTTTCAGCTCAGGTCATGATTTCATGGTGATGGGATCGAGTCCGCATTGGCTCCGAGCTGAGTGTGGGGCCTGCTTGGGATTTTCTCTCCCTCTTTCTCTCTCTCTCAATCTCTCTCTCTGCCCTCCCCCACTTGTACATGCGTGTGTGCATTCTCTCTCTCTCTCTCTCTCAAAATAAGTAAATAAACTTTAAAAAAAGAAAGAAGGGGAGGGAGATACAACTTCAGAAGGTGAGCCAATATGAGGACAGAAACAGATTAGAGAGAAGTGCTTTAAAGAAGGAGAGGAAAGGTCCCCACACGAAAGAATACAGGTATCCACTAAGGAGAAGCCGAAAAAGGCCAGGGATTGGATTCTCCCCTCAGAGCCTCCAGAAGGGAACCAGCTCTGTCAGCATCTTGGTTTTAATCACTGTGAGACGTATTTCAGATTTCTGACCTCCAGAACTAGAGGAGAGTAGATTTGTGATTTTTTGAAACCACCAAGCTTACAGTAACGTGTGACAGCAGCGATAGGAAACTAATCATTGACGAAACAAGATCATTTGTAGGTTTACGCTTGGTTTGTAAAACAGTACACGTTGAGTCTGTTATGTTTCCAGCCTGGGGAAGATCAATGGCTACCCACACACGTGCCCTGTAAAATCTTCAGGCAGTTAGAGGGAAAGTGTGCCATGATTTCTGTTGAGAGGAAGGCAGAGTACTCTTATGGGCAATGGATTCATTTTTCTTTTAAGGAGAATGATATGAAAGGACCAGCTGGCAAAAGCCTGATTAATTGCGAAAGTTTATATTACAAATTATCTTATAGTTTGTTTGTTTGTTTGTTTTCATGAAGTGGCATTAGCAGTGTTTCTGCCACCAGCTTTTTTATCCACGTTGGGAGCCATTCAGTATTAGCAAGAGCAGGACCTAGAATTAAGTTTGGAGCACCAACATAATGTGAGTTACATCTGAAGAAAAATCCTAGAGCAAATATTGGCCCAAAATAAAGGCTCTGTTTTTTTGTTTGTTTGTTTGTTTGTTGTTGTTTTAAATATCATTTGCCCTTTAGAGGAATGGAAGGGTACATTAATCACTGGGACTGAGTCATTTGAAAGATGATACAAGACTTGTCGAGTGTAGGCCTGTGAAAGCTATGTCTCTTGAAGACACTATACACCTGGTATAGGGTTTTAGAAACTTAATTGAAAAAATGTTACAAAGATTCTAAACAATGGTAGGATCCTTTAAGAGGGGGAAATTAAAAACAAACAAACAAACAAAAAACCAACAGACAGAACCGGTGATTCTTTTGCAAAGGTGTGTGCTCGCATGTACACGTGGACGTTGAGGATAGTGGGGCGGGGTGGAGGAATACGTGTTAGAATTCCTTTGAATAATGTCTCAATACATTGCCATTGATAATAAAATTATGGTTGGTGCGCCAAGCAGAATAGATTTGAAATAAATAGCTTCTAAACTGATATTACACAGATTTTCAACATCAACTGGTTTCTGTTTCACAGGATGTAGATAATAGGAGGGAGACACGTCTAAAGGTCATTGCTCAGGCTGTAGTTATATGTCTTACAAATGCCTGACTAATGTTTTTAAAAGAGTGTCTGAATACTTACAGCATCCAGGATGGATATTCTCTCAGATGCTGACAAACACACATCTATCTAGATAATGGAACTGATTCTTTTTTTTTTTTTTAAATTGTGTTTGTTCACATAAATATAACCCGTAGAGCATTCAGCTGTGACTCATGAATAAATCTCGAAGATGCATGAAAAGACACAGCATTCGAATTTGATTTTCAACTAAAAGTAAGTGGGGTGGGGGGAGCTCCTTCCATGGGAAAGAGAGCTATTTTATTAAATTCCTTTGATCCCGCTGGGGAGGGGAGGTTGTCCATCATGGAGAATTTATATGTCTTAGATTGAAACCTTTCTCGTAAAATCCAAGACATTTGTGGCTTTGTTGTTCTGATTGCTCTTGTTACCATAATAGCAGCATGTTCTTTGCCATCGAGCGCGGAGGGAAGACCATTTTGCTTAATTTAATTTAATGAATGAATTCACATTAAGCACCTAAGGTGTGCTTACGTTCCGTTCTGGAGAATTAAAGGAAAGTGATGGCTCCTTCCCACAATAAACTAGAGCGGTAGAAGAGTAGAATGAGTGAGCTATAATTTTCAGTTAGGATCAGCAAAATTCGGCACACCTTCTTGCCACTGTCCTCTTCAGCGTCCACGGCGGACATCGCTCATCACTCAGCCCTCTCCTTTCCCTTGAACTTGGATGCCACTTCTCCTCTCAGCATCATACTTCAAGAAGCCACTACCAATGGACTGAAGGGGACATTCTCAGTAAAACGTATTTGCTCTTCTTTTCATGCTGAGACAGGAGTCTTTGTCAGTATGGGCTGCTCTAACAAAAATACCATCGCCAGGTGATGGGAACGGCAGATACAGTGAAGCATTGGATGCAATTATGCTTCACTCACATCGAAGAGAGACGGAGGAAGATCACCTTCAATGGTGGATGTCAGTGCCTCACGATAGGTGCGTCCCTCCTGCCAGCTGACACAGGGCATTTGGCCTGCACATACCTGTCTCGTCCTGCGGCAGAGGGACGTTTTTCCTTCCTTGAGAAGGACAGATAGAGCAGTGGTCGAGTGTGTGCCATGTGACACACACGCTTAGGCGGAACGGAGACGCATGCATGGAATGTGAAGCAGGGAAAGATACTCCCACATAAGGTGACCAGCCCAGCCCAGGCTGTGAGGACTCTTTATGTCTTGGGAAGGAAGTCTTACAGGTGCAAAGCCCATGGTTATGAGGCCAGGTGGTTGTCAAAAGGCTGCAAGCAAGAGTGTCTTTCCCAACCGACTCTAATCTTATCATGGGGACTCCACAGTCATGACCGAATTACTTCCCGAAGGCTCCACCTCCTAATACCATCCCATTGGTGGCCGGGGTTTCAGTAGATGAATTTTGGGGAGCACACACATTCAGTCCACAAAACTAAGGCGGTCCAATCTCATTGAGAGAGCTTAGCTTACTTATTTACCTGAAGAATGAGGATAAAAGTATCTACCCCCAAAGGAACTAGGGGAATAGTATAGGTGTAGCTTCTGAGGTGTTAACAGGGCAGCCAAAGGTGGGAGATACTACCTTTCAGGTAGCCGAATGAGATCTGTACATATGAATAAATAATATTTGATTGTGAATAGTACTGTGATCAGTAACAGCTCTCGGTAGGCTAGAAGTCAGTTTTAAACCTAAATCCTACCAAAAATGGGGACTTTTCCCTCCCTCTCTTCCTTCCTTCCTTCCTTCCTTCCTTCCTTCCTTCCTTCCTTCCTTCCTTCCTTCCTTCTTTCCTCCCTTCCTCCCTCCCTCCCTCCCTTCCTGCCTTCCTCCTTCCTCCCTTCCTCCTTCCCTCCCTCCCTTCCTCCCTTCCTTCCTTCCTCCCTTCCTCCCTCCCTTCCTTCCTTCCTTCCTTCCTTCCTTCCTTCCTTCCTTCCTTCCTTCCTTCCTTCCTTCCTTCCTTCCTTCCCTTCCTTCCTTCCTTCCTTCCTTTCCTTCCTTCCTTCCTCCTTCCTCCCTTCCTCCCTCCCTTCCTCCCTTCCTTCCTTCCTCCCTTCCTCCCTTCCTCCTCCTCCTCCTTCCTCCCTTCCTTCCTTCCTCCCTTCCTCCCTCCTTCCTTCCTTCCTTCCTTCCTTCCTTCCTTCCTTCCTTCCTTCCTTCCTTCCTTCCTTTCTCTTTCCTCCTTCCTTCCTTCCTTCCTTCCTTCCTTCCTTCCTTCCTTCCTTTCTCTTCCTTCCTTCCTTCCTTCCTTCCTTCCTCTTCCTTCCTTCCTTCTTCCCTCCCTTCCTCCCTCCCTTCCTTCCTCCCTTCCTCTGATAATTCAGCAAAGAGCACCCCTACTATATAGGCCAACGCCTGTGCTTTTTGAGGAGGCTTCAGACTAGTAGAAGGAGAAATGCCCATGATGTTCACTGTTTTGTATCTCGGATTTGTCTACAGCTCTGGGACCAATTAGCATTTAATTTCAATAAATAGGGCAAAAAGCTCTCCATGCTAATCCAGTTTGTTACAGTCCTCAGCTCACCTGCCTGGCAGATCTTTCTGGAAAGAACAGAAGATGATAACAACATAGCATTTGATGCCCAGATGGGGTTTATGTGACTTTTCAGTGCAGAGAACTCAGCATCTTTTTTTGCTAAACCGTGGTAGCCTTCACTGGGGGGCAAGAACCATCATTCAGCACGTTGGAAATATTCCTCCGTAGCACTCGTTCGGCACCTGCTAGTTAGGCAGGTCTCTTGATAAATGAGCACTTAGGAAGCGGCATGTTTAGGACATTGGTATATATCAAATATCTTAAGTAATTTTTATTTTTAGATGCCTGGTGCTTTTATGGCATTTTGACTGAAAGGCTCGAATGGTACTGGAATTCCTTCTGCAAAGGTGAGCCTATAGTTTGCCTTCATGACATAAGAGGGCAACCACATTAAAGATGCTCCCGTGGAATGATGAAAATTTCTTTCAATATCTTCTAGTGGAAGTAGACAATAAGGGACAGGAGAGGAGAAAGGGAAGAAGAAGCACATGAGAAAAGGACATCCATTCAAAAATGACCAAAAAAGAAAAAAAATCTCAGTTTACTCTCATCAAGCCAGCGTAGGAAAAGTGCTCTGCCTTACAGAACTGTTTTCGAGTACCAGTTGGGTACGCGATTTAAAATTCCTCGGAGAGCAAGAAAACACGAGGTGTGTTCTGCATCCCTTCCGGTTCTAACTTAAAGTAATGTAAGATACAATCTTCAGTCACAGAAAGCAAAATGGTCTTTGAGTTCCCAGGAGGAGTGCTCCCCCAACCTTTTCTCATTATTGTACTCAATGAATGTAACAGCGTATTAGCCAAATGGGTGAACAGAACCGTGGCTGGGGGGAGGCACTGCCTACCTCAAGTCTATCAGGTCACTTCGAGAGACGACTGGGTCAGATTCTTGGCATCACTGTCACCTGGAGGTGTCTTTACCGGGATGCTTATGAAGCCACCCTTCTGGAACCCTCACTTCCATGGGCTCCATCCAAAGTCCTGCACCTAAATTTGAATCCATAGGTTTTTATTCATTTCCTTTTAGAAGGTTTCCCAAGTTCCAAACTGATTTCCACCCCTGTTTGGGACTCATGCATGGCACACTTTCTGGGGAGCTCCCACCTGTAGTCTGTTTGTGCTGGGCTTTCCAGTAGCAGTTCATTCAAGAGTCCCTACGAGCGTCTTGGATTAAAGGTGTGAGCTTTTCTCCACATTTGCTCTTCACAATAAACAAATGCATACTTGCTTACGTTAATTAATTAATATGCATTTAACTGAGCACTAGCGTATCTATATAGAGTTCTTAAAACACAAAGCTAATACTCCCTTTGGAGGAAGGGTTAGAGAAATAGGATGATAATATATGTAACATGTAACGTATGTAATAATAATGTATCAGATTTTAATGTTCTCCGAATAAATCCGTTGTTGCCTACCCCTAGTTAAAACAATAAATTCTGTATTTAACTCCTGTATTTAATACAGAGGTGATGGGACTTGAAAGCAGCTTCATGGTCTGTGACTCCGAAAGATGTTCTAGGCTTAGAGGTCTCCACGCTCTCTTAGGGATCTAGATGTTTCTCAGCCCTTCCTTCTAGATGCCACTTGATAGAATAAGGTAAGGGACTCAGCGATTTCAAGTAGGTCTTCTCTCTCTTAATCCAGTGGTTCTCCAGGCAGTTTTACTTAATAAAATACAAAGTAAATAGAGTTTATTTTTGGTCATCCCTCTTCTTGTCTCAAGCCCTCCTTGAGTCTCTAAGCATCTACCTTGTAAATTTTGTTTTCAATGAATACGGAGAGCTGGGAGTTAGAGAGGAACTTAAGAGTTATGGTAGGCCAACCCTTAGCTGATTCTCAAAAGATCTATATAGCGTCCTTGACAAATGAGGCCATTTGCTACCTGGACACATCCAGGGATGGCAAATCCACCACCTCCAGCCATTTGATTTTGCTCCGATTGTAGGAAGGTTCTTCCTTACATTTGGCTCAAATCATTTTCCTTTCCCATGCATTCGGACATTCCACCTCTTTTTGTTCAGTGACTTGATGGCAATTCTCTCTTATT
This sequence comes from Paguma larvata, assembly GCA_030068075.1. Classification (NCBI taxonomy): domain Eukaryota; kingdom Metazoa; phylum Chordata; class Mammalia; order Carnivora; family Viverridae; genus Paguma; species Paguma larvata. The sequence goes on along the minus strand of CM057841.1, from coordinate 29,953,619 downwards.
TTGTTAGCATTCCCACCAAGGTGCTAACTGATGATTGAAGCTCTTACTTCTAAAAGGACTATTTTATCAACAGGAAATTTTAGAAAAAATAGTATATAAAATCTTGTAATATCCCTGAAGAATAATTAACAATGATGACATTCCAGACTTGTAAAGAGGATCTTATTACTTGCCCATCAGTCACATCTAGAGGATGCTACCCCTCTTCTTCTTCCTTCCTTCCTTCCTTCCTTCCTCCTCCTTCCTTCCTTCCTTCCTTCCTTCCTTCCTTCCCTCCTCCTCCTTCCTTCCTTCCTTCCTTCCTTCCTTCCTTCCTTCCTTCCTTCCTTCCTTCCCTTCTCCTTTCCTTCCTTCCTTCCTTCCCTCCCTTCTTCCTTCCTTCCTTCCTTTCTCTTTCTTCCTTCCTTTCTTTCTCTTTCTTTCTTTCTTTCTTTCTTTCTATCCCTTCCTCCCTCCCTCCCTCCCTCTCTCTCTCCTTCCTTCCTTCCTTCCTTCCTTCCTTCCTTCCTTCCTTCCTTCCTTCCTTCCTTCCTTCCTTCCTTCCTTTCTTTTCTTTCTCACAGTAGCATAGTTAGGAAGCCCTAATGGCACCTAGAATGTCCATGAGGCACAGAGGATCAAATCACAGGACTAGAATTGACAACCTTTACAGTGGGTGGGACTTTGATAAGACAGTTTCTCTGATAATTCTCTGTATTCCCATCTGTAGCATGAAAAGGTTCGTCTCAATCTCAAGTGCTCTCCAGCATCAAAGTGGATTTGGGGGTGCCTTAGTTATTCTCTGGCAGTGGCCTTACTTAGATTTTCAGGTTACAGAGTAATGGCTGTTGCTAGCTCAATACAAGCAGGACGCTGATCTTCTATATTTAGGTGAATTTAACCTTTGAAAACCATAGGCTTGGAAAGTTGCGTCTCTCTTTTTTTTTTTTTTGGCATTTATTTATTTTTGAGGGAGAGAGAGACAGAGCACGAGCAGGGGAAGGGCAGAGAGAGAGGGAGACCCAGAATCTGAAGCAGGCTCCAGGCTCTGAGCTGTAAGCACAGAGTCCGATGTGGGGCCCAAACCCATGAGGGAGATCATGACCTGAGCCGAAGTCGGATGCTCAACCGACTGAGCCACCCAGGGGCCCCTAAAGTTGCGTTTCTTTAAAAGTCACATCATCTCTTGGTAGATACTGATTTGTATTTGTGGTAAGTGCTCGCCAAACCATTTCAATCCTTGTTGGCATTGAATTACTAAGTATCACAAGAGAGCTGTCAGAGAGTTACATGTGAATAAAATGCATATAAGTTACAATAGTTTACCTCTAAGCAGTCTATTAATATAGTCAGGTAGCACTTAGGAGTCTTTTTTTTTTTTTTTGCACCTCAACTGTGTTAAAGCCGTAAAGATTAAAAACTAATTATGCCTACGTTGTCAGTACCAATATTTGTAATTAATTCGATTTACATACACTAAATAACAAACTGGGTTAAAATTTTAACAGGTTATGTGAATAGTCAGTAATGTGTTCCTTTTCTATTGCCTGATTAATTTTTAGAAGTGTATTCAATGGGTTCGAATGTTTTTAAAAGCAGATTAAAGGCATGTGCAGCCCAGATAAAGCCCAGTGAAAGTGGTTATTTAGCAGCAATGTGGATCGTCTTCACGGCCTTTTCCTTCAGCCCATTGTGCTACTGTGTGTTTCAGGAGATGAAAAGAACTCTGGAAACAATTAACTTCCGTGCACTGAATTCGTCCATTAGGACAGAGACTCCTTGGGAACCATGTATTGTGATGAAAGGGGTGGACGGTGAAGGTCCATCGCGGGTCACGGTCCTTCCAGGAGGGTACAAAGCAGTGAAGTCGTGTAACTTCATGTGTTAGTGGACAGAGCCAAAATTGAGAGGCCATATTTGAGTCATACTAGTGACATTATGTGACACTAGTGTAATACAGGTGACACTGTGGACTTCTTATTCCGTTTCTAGAATACAGACATCCCACCCCTCTCCCCATTCCCCCTTCTTGATAACTCCGTAATTGTTGAGTTTGTTTCTTGGTGCTGCGGAAAGACTGAGGTTGCTTACATCATAGCACCTAGCAAGGTGCTGGCTTCTTTTTAGTGGCTACACAATTAATTATTGAAAGAATCGTGATCCTGTGGTGCCCTGATTCTGATGTTTTAGGCCAAACCAGAATCATCGTTCTCTCTCTGGCGCCTTGTTTCCTATTGCTTTGCCGTCATGCACGTTTGCTGTTGTACAAGCGAAGACCGCCATTCATCGTGATTTGGCTCAGAGGTTTCCTTCTGTTCTGGGCCTTTTGGTTGCTCCGGAAGGAAGAGTTTTCTCCTTCATCTCTTGGAGCAACTTTGCAGCTGTTTAGCATAAGTAGTGACGTGGACACAGCTGACCATTATGCATATCAACATTTCCAGTACCGAATTTAACAATCTAAAGAAAAAAATGGCTTGTGAAACACAGTAACCAGACATAACAGAAATGAAATTTCTGGTTCTTGCAAAGATTTTATTATAAAAATATATCACAGTTTGCATATGTTTGGGAAAAAAACAAACGAGTGTTAGGACAGTTGACCAAGGAGGGGTGCTCTGAAGCCAGGCAGGTTTGCCCAGGACCCCAGAACATTTCTTATAATATGAGAACGTGCTATCATTTTTCACCCGAGGGTGCCAGTTTCCAGCTCTTAGGCGTGGTATGGTCCGGTATCGCCCTGCAGGGCCTATCAATGAAAGACAGAAAAAAGAAGGAGAGGGTTTTGACTTCGCAAAGACTGAAAATTCAAGTGAATGTATAAGAACCTCTTTGGTACCTACTTCTGTGTCATGAGCCGCATGACTGCTTCTTGTTGCTTGGCCTGCAACTGCTCTCCCCCTTGGCATCGCTGTGACGGATGCCTCTGAGACTGCACACTGGGTGTGCTTGTGAACTGCACCGAGACTGTAGGACCTGGCAGGCAGTCGCTGTGAACAAACTGCTGTCCTATTCCTTACAGCCCCCGGAGAAGAGGCAGACCCGCTTTGGAGGGGCAGAGAGGATGTTGTCAGGCCGTCTGATATCACTCAGTGTGTGCGTAGAAATAATAATGAGAGCAACAACCAAATGGTACAATTACTACTGTTTATTTTAAAGTTTATTTTGAGAGAGAAAGAGAGACAGCATGAGTGAGGGAGGGGCAGAGGGGGAGAGAGAAGATCCCAAGATGGCTCAGCCCTGGCAATGGAGAGCCCGACGTGGGGCTTGAACTCATGAAACAGTGAGATCATGACCTGAGCCGAAACCAACACTGGGACGCTTGCCTGACTGAACCACCCAGGCGTCCCTGTAATTACTACTCTTCGTTGTATGCTTGCTGTATTTCAGAGTTCCAGGAGGTAAAACTTGGATTTTTTTAAGAAAAATACTCACTTTGGAGATGAGAAAACTGAGATTCTTATAGCTTATATGTGGCAGAGTTAGGAGCTATCCTTAGATCTGTCCTAGGTCTGTCTTAGATCCATCTTTAGATCTTTGTCTGTTCCACCTTAAGCCTTCTTCTTCTGGACATGGAATTCTTGGGGCGCCTGGGTGGCTTAGTTGGTTGAGCGTCTGACTTCAGCTCAGGTCATGATCTCATGGCTCGTGGGTTCGAGCTCTGCGTTGGGTTGGGCTCCCTGCTGTCAGCACAGAGCCCGCTTCAGATCCTCTGTCCTCCTTTGTCTGCCCCTCCCCCACTTGCACTGTCTCAAAAATAAACATTAAAAAAAAAAGAATTCTTGGGGGAAAGGGTCCTATTTTATGCATCTTGATAGCTGCACACACCAAGCACATGCTACAGTTGATTAAAGCAATAGCCGAAGGAGTGTTCTCCTTCACCCCTTTTATTATGAAATAGTATTTAAAAGAAAAGTATAAGTTAAGAAACGCCAGTCTACTACACTAGAAATTCTTGACCAGAGGTGATTTTGCCTGCCCTGTTCCCCAGGACACATTACCAAATTGTGGGACATTGTTGATGGTCATGACTGGGGAAGGTGCTGCTTGAGTCTAGTGTGCAGAGGCCAGGGATGCTGCTACGTGTGGGACACTTCCCCACAATGAAACATCATCTATCCCCAAATGTCGGTGGTGCAGAGGTTAAAAACTAAATCAGTGGTTTAATAAACCAGATATTTTAGAAGCATTTTTAATATTCATCCTTGGCTTCTCCTTCCTTCCTGATGTAGGTATCTCAAGGCATGCTTTTATGTATCTACTATGAAGAATTTATAAATAAGACAATCGATTGTGTTAATATCATTGGTAAATATCATTCAGCAATTTGATTTTTTTTCACTTAAAATTATCTTTTTGAGACTTATCCATTTTTATACCTTTAAACCTTGTTTATGGATTTAAATAACAGAATATTTGCTGTTGCATGAGTATACCGCAAATTCTTTATTCACTCAACTTTTCATAGAAATTCAAATCATATCTGATTTTTTTAAATGCAGTGATCCAGTGAACATCCTTGTATATGTGTGTATACACCAGAGTTCCTCTAGGGTTTATACAGAGAAGTCAGACTTCAGGATTGTACCAAAATGAATTTCCACCAACAGTGACTATGAGTTTCCATTTCCTCATATCTACTCCAGGGTGTGAGATTGTCAATTATAATTTTGGGGATCCATTCCTTCTTTTACATTGTAGAGTCAGCTAGGGAGTCCTTAATATTTAATCTTCTTAAAGGATTACCAGATTACTTTAACATTTTGTGTGGGCAGCCATTGATATGTCTCATTTCTATTGCCTTCCATTTATGTTTAGGTGGAAAGTAAATGAATTAGTGTGTGTGTGTGTGTGTGTGTGTGTGTGTTCAGTAGGCTACATTACCTTTTATCCAGCTACCAGCTACACAGTCATTCCTGAGGTTGAACATCCAAACTCAAAGTATAAAAATCCCAGAGTAACTATTAACTCTTCTTTATCCTTGACCACACCTGGGCCTTCAATCTTAACCTTTTGAATCCATCCATTTCTTTCTGTCTGCACTGCTAATCCCTCAGTCTGGGTCCTCAGTCATGTCTTGTGGAATTTCAGCAACGACACCTAAACTGACCTCCTTATCTCCAATACTACTCTTCTCTAATCCATTTTCCAAATCTAGGACAAAATAATCTTTCTAAAACCCAAAGTGTTCTCCTTAAACCCTTTATTGGTTCTTCCCAGTGGGGTTCAAACACTTTAGCATGGTCTGACTCCTGCTTGCTGTCTAGTCTTCTTGCTAACTACTGTCCCCTCCCCCCCCTACAGTCTAGTCTACACTCCAGTCAAATGAAACTACCATCATTTCCTGCAAAGCCAAGCTCCCCATGCCTCTGCCCTGTGCATGCTGCTCTCCATGCTGTGATGTCCTCAGCAAACTCTTTGGCCAGCTACTCTTCCTCATCCTCTAGGTCTCTAAGTAGATGTCTTCCCTTCCCTTTCCCCTCTCCTAAACAGAATAAATGTCCTTCTTCGTACCACCCTGACACTACGTTATACCCCTTTGGTCCCATGTTGTTGTTTTTTCTCTCTTTTCTCATCTGGTTTCCTCACTAGGACTTCAGCTCCCTGAGGAAGGGCTGTCTTTTGTTTGTCTTATCTCTGATTCCTAGAACAGAATAGGTGTTCATTAAATGGATGGGGAACAATAGTAGAGGCTTTCTTAACTCCGAAGTATCTTGATACATTCCTCTAAGTCATGAGCCTAAACAGGAGTCCAGAGAGTTGACTCTCTCTTTGAAATCTCATATGAAGGGTCAGAAGATCACTTCCACACGAACCAACCTGCTATGTTGGCCCACTTCAAATGTTGTACATATTTTAGGTTCGCCATATTGTGGAGTGTGTTTCTCCTAAGGTATTTCCATTAGTTTTTAAAGCCCACATGCATCCTAAAGGAAATGTAAACCATATGTTTGACATTCATTTACACTTAACTATGTTTTTTTTTCCTATAAAAGAGAAAAATGTAAATTGATGTTCAGATGCCTTTGGGGCTGTTTAATAAATACAACTTTCAAGTTGTTTTTCTTTCCATGGAATTGTTACAAAGGAAAATGCCTTGAACAATAGAAGGTCATGGCTCAGTCCCAAACTCTGAGTAACTGGTATTTTAGGAGGTTCAGGCTTGATTAAAGTCCTTATCCCGGAGCCCTGAATCACAGAGTCCCAGGTACATTGGTTCTCTTCATCTGTCAGAGGCAGAAACAGAAGATGCTGACCTTTTATTTATCTTTGCATCTTTAGAGTGGAATTTGTTTAAGGCAAGCATTCTGTAATTAGAATTAGAACATCCTGGTTCAAGTCTTGACTCATGCTAGAAACAGGAGTGACATCCATATTCTACCTGCTGCATAACGTCGGTTGAAGCATCAAGTGACATTGGACATGGAAGTGAGTGGACACCGTAAAGAACGCCACTTGCAATCAGTCAGTGGGAAGGCAAATTGAAGCAGCCTCTTGAGAGGGAAATTTGGCAACGTCTACAGGAATTTTAAACCACGCCCATGACCCCTGACGAACAAAATCTGACCGCTACATATTTGTCCGATGGAGATATGCACAAAAAAACACTATGTCGAAATATACACATAAGAACATTCATTGTACTACAGTTTTTCACTCCAGGAACAGGCTGTGATCTGAATTAACATATTTAGGAAGTAGTTACATAAATTAATGGGATACTAAATGATTATTGAAAAAATATACACATGCACGCAAACATAAATGCCGATATGGAAAGCGCACCAAAATATGTTAAGAAAAAAAAAAAAAAAAGCAAAGGCATGTCGGTGTAGATTGGATGGTTCCATGAAGGGAGGGGAATAACACAGAGAAGGAAGCAAAATAAATTGGAGGCAGAAACATATGTGTATTTCAGTAGCCAATGCAGAATATTAGCTCTTGGTAGGATATATAAAAAATGCACAAATGGTTACTTTGGGGACAGAGCTTGGGGAAAGCTCTTAGTTTTCATCTCGTACTGTCACACACTCGGATTTTTATGCCGTGTTCATGTGTAGATGGTGGGTTTATGAGACACTTTTGGTCTCTTCTTCATGCTCTTTTTTACACACATATATATGCACATCAACACACAACATGTACACACACATGAATATTTAAATAATGCTGAAAGAAAAATGAATGAATATATTCCTTAGCTTAGTAACAGAGCACAAGCTTCCAAGCAGGCTGTGAATCCTAGCTAAGGCCCCATTATAGTTCTATCACCTTGGGAAAACTACTTGGACTCTCCAAACTCATTTTCCTATATGAAATTGGGGGACAGTAACCTACCTTTTAAGCCTACAGGAGAGTTAATTATATAATAAATAATGCATAAAATTGAATGTAACTTGCGCCGCGGTAAAAACTTCATTAAGTTTTGTTTATAGTTACTGTTTTTGTCCCTGTTATCACAATAAGATAGCAGACACCTTTCAACCTCATTTACCATGAAGATCACCAGTTCAAAGCAGTTTAGTCCTCAGCCTTGATTCAGGGCTAGTTTTAGGAAAAAGAAGTGCGAGAGTGGGCTCCTGATAAGGCCTCGGTGTTATAACCAAAAGCCTCGGACTTTGGGGGTGGATAAACCAGGTATGTCGAGGCAGCAAATTTCATTTGAAACATATTCCCCACCTACCGTGTGTGGCCCTAAATGTCAATGCCACGTCCCTTGGAATTCCCAGTTGAGGCATGGCTTCTTAACCAGCTCACAGTGTTTAGGTTTTCTGTTTCCAGAAGAAATCCCAGGGCCAGGTTCTGATTCTAGAGTCCCTGGTCTCCAGCCTCGTGTCCTTCAGTGGCCCCATGGTTTAGTGCATCCCTAGAACGGACTTTTCTGGAGTTTGAGAAAGTTAAAGTGTACTCTTGACCCGAAACCATTTCTTGATTCTGAAAAGAAATTGTTCCTGGAAGTGCTTCAGGGGAAAGATTTGGAGGAGCAGCTTTCCATTTTGACTTGAATTGCAAACTCACATTAAAAAACATTAAGGATAATAAACTGGAAATTCAATTACCAGGCTTGAAGCCAGAACACCGCACACTCGATTTGGATTTGCATCTTAACTTATAGCTTGTTCTTGCCAATATTACTTACAATTCAGACCTTTGCTCATGGTAAAAAAAAAGGCGCTTAGTGCACAGGTGATTTCTCACCAACTGCTTTTTGATGGACCTGCCCAAATGTCGATTTGGATATGGGTTTAAATTAGAAGGAAATTTAAAATATTTCTCCCTTTTATTTTTACACTTCTATTGCACTTCGGGAACCCACATGACGAGGGTTTCGGATTTCCAAACAATGCCGAATGTCTCCTCTTGGATACAAACCGAGGTTTCTATTAGGTTTACAATCTAATTTGTTTACGAGATACTCATGTCAAGATGTTGGACACCTGCTCTTATGAAGATGATTCCTGTTAGGGGGTTGGGGACACAATGGCAGGTTGTGTTCTAGCCTTGCTCAGGAAAGCAGCTAGAAGGGTATGAGTTTTTGGCTTGCCTTGATTTTTTAAAAATAATTCAGATGTTCAGGTGAGGGCTTCCGTGAGTCTGGGTAAATGATCTTCAAGATGGATCTTTCTGATTCCTGTTTGAAGAGTGGCATGACTTGGCCAGGAAGGACATAGGCAGTACCAAGTATGTTGTTCACATTCTCTAAGCTCGATCTTTTATCATTTATGTGACTATGGACAAGTTCCTTAAACTTTCTGTGCCTCAGTTTTTTCATCTGGAAAATTGGGATTAATGAAGAAGACAGTACCTAGCTTTTAGGGTTGCGTAATGATTAAAAAGAGTTAATAATGCACGCAGAGCTCTTAGAAGAGTGCTTGGCAATAGTAAACACTCAATAAATATTAATTTTTATTATTTCGAGGGGTGACTCATGAAAGACGGGAATAATTAGCTTGTTATAGTTGGTGCGGAGAAAACAGTGGTTTCTTTCTGGTTGCTTCCCAGGGTTTTGGCCTTTATCCTGTAGCGGTGAATCTTGGTGAATCTTAGTCTTGGATGCACGTTGGATCACCTGGTGTCAAAGTGTAATTTCAAAAGTTGAAAACTTGACTCTCATACAAAGATGCAGTCAGTACTTGCCAAAGACTTATTTGATTCGTTTAATGAGAGAACCAGCAGGATACATTCAAAGAGAATTAGAAAGACCAAACAGATATAGGTCCTGAGAAAATGCTGGAATAACATGGCTAGGCTAGATATAAAACTGGTTAATGTCCTATGGAGCAAAAAAGCCCTCCAATCTTGGAATCGGGCAGAAATTATTAGCATCTCTACTGGATAAGTGTATTTGCATTGTGATTGGACCCAAATCTACAGCACTGCTCTCAGACTTACACAACAAAATTTGTCACTCTTGGGTCTGTGTCATAATCACCTGGGAACTTGCTGAAATTACAGAAACCCAAACTCTCTTCTACTTAAATAAGCCTGGGCTTCTGCATACTTTACTAGCGTTCCAGGTAACTCTGTTATATAGCACGGTTTGAGAATCACTGTGCTACAAGGCATTATCTGCTCTTGCAGCATTGTGACATATCCGAGTAAACAGTAAATTAAATGAAGGTACATTACCCTGAAGAATTAGGTAGTCTTTGGCATGAGCCCATTAAGCAGTGCTCCACCATGACATTGAAAGGCTACGTAGTTACCCTTTTGCTTATTCCCAAGTTTTGGAATTGTTTTCTTAATACCGGGCAGAGTTAATAAAAACTACTTCAGGCTAGGTAACCCCCAGCTTCTGATTAATTGATCTGAAGTGTGGCTTGGGAATTATGGGTTTACAAGCTCCCTAGGGGATTTTGATGTGCAGTCAACATTGGGAACTGCTGGTCTTGAAGTTTGCCTCATTTCTTGACTACAGTCTTTGTTTTATGCAGTGTCAGGAACATGGTATGTGTACAGTATTATGTATTTAGTTAAAGAGTTAATCAATTTGGAGCGCCTGGGAGGCTCAGTCAGTTAAGTGTCTGATCCTTGGTTTTGGCTCAGGTTGTGATCTCACGTTCCATAGGTTCAAGCCCCAAGTAGGGCTCTATGCTGACAGCGTGAGACATTCTTGGAATTCTGTCTCCCTCTCTCTCTCTCTTTCTCTGTCTCTCTGCCCTTATCCCATTTATGCACGTGTGCGTGTGAGTGCACACTCTCTTTCTCTCAAAATAATCTTAAAAAAAAAGAAATAATAATTTAATAAACACAGACCAGTTCAGAATGGCCTGATTTAGAATAGACCAGGTTCATCTGGCCAGCCTTTAACAGAGGTGGATGCTTCCACAAGGGATGGCTACTGCCTTCTCAGTTTCAGGAAAACAGCAGAGAATTCTCCAGTTAACACTCTTTCATGTCCCGAACACTGTTCACACTGCCGTACAGGTCTCCTGGATGTGACTAACCTGTCTTTGCCATCCCGGCTGTTCTAGACAAATCCTTCCTGCCAGACACATACATTCTTTCCTTTCAGTCATTTGCAGTCTTAGAAAGAGCATCTTCTAAACCCAAGATAAAAAGAATTTATTTTGGCTTCTGTCTTACCCTCACAAACTCAAAGGTTATCAGAACAACTGAGCTATTTTCAACTTCAGGGCTCCACGTCATCTCAAGATGGCGCTTCCAGTATGGCGTTGCTGCTGGTAGCAAGCAAAGTGGGTGGTTTGGGAGGTATGCCCCTCAGCCATCATTCCCTCATTATGGTATATTTTAAGGAGTCAACAGTCTTTCCCTGCAGTTTTTAAAATTTCATTCTTTCCACCCTGTGCTTTTTTTTGGGTATTCTGTTACAGGGGTGGAAATTATCTCCATGACTGTCACCAAAATTCTTTTTGAGGAGGAATCTGGTTGGTATAGGAAAACAACATCAGTAAGTTCTAGGACTCAAGATGAGACTCTGAGAGCACAAGAGTTGGTTGGGACTTAACCAAATAAGATAACGGCTGACCTCCTCTACCCGAGACAGAGCGAAGTATTTGTTTATGATCCTGAGAGGGAGGAGGAGAGTCCGGAAGGAAATAGAGAAAAGACAAGGTGATGGTAGAAGGCTGAACAGCTATATGAGGTGAAGGCCAAGGAAAAACCTCTGGCGGCAGGGCGGCTGGAAGGACACGTAAGAACAGGCTGGCTTTGTTTGCAGCTCTGGGCCCTGCTGTGGTGTGAGTGCCACCTTTTTGCAACCCTGCCCCGCCCCCAAGTCTTTAGGAAAGTCTGTTTCACACATACATGTGTGCATATGTTATTGGTCAGAAATAGCACAGAATTTCATGACTAGATCCCGGGAATCCAGTCGACATACAGGAAAGCAGTAGCCAAAGCCCGAAGGAAATTCTAATTACGGAAATCTTGAAGAGGACTTTGGGTGTATGGGGTTCTGGCATGGGCTTCAGGGCAGCCTGATGTGTCTCGTTCACCAGTAGGGTTACATCGAAGTCACTCTTTCCGCTATGATTTAAAGGAAGGATGAAGAATGTATGACTCTACGCCGTGTGGAATCTCAAGACTACACAGATGTGCCTCATCAAGGGGCCAGCGATCTAGTCATGAAGGTGAGAGACAGCTACGAAGAGCCAGACCTTAACGCCAGGGAGATTCGGAGGGTTTTAGAAGGGCCAAATGAAGGAATGTTACTTCAGGGTAAAAAGGGATTTCTTCTGACTGGGGTAACTATCACAGTTAACATGAGGAACTATCTCCTCCTCATGGAGGAGATAGTGTCTGAGGTGAACTTTGAAAAATGGATAAGTATTTAGAGATAGAGGAGAGGGAATTATAATAATTACTCCCACTTATTAGACAGGAAGCAATACTCTCATGTAACCCTACTTCCATCCAGATATATAGTATATTTATCACCTTAGAACGTCTCCTGGCGCCCCCGTCCAAGAAACACCCCATGACCCTTCACTCCAGGCAGCCACTGATCTGGTAAGTATTCACTTGTGTTACCTCATGCGATCCTTACGACAGCCCTTGGATGTGATTGCAGTGACTGTGGCCACTGTACGCATGAGGGAGTAGCCCCCTTCAGTCAGAAATGTCCTCTAAATCGCACAGCTAGAAGATGACAGAGCTTGAACTTGAACCCAAGGATAATTCCGAAGCCCAAACTCTTACATAACAGAGGGAATACCACGAGCAAGAAGGAGGAGGGACATGTCACGTCTGTGTGGTTACTAGTGAGGAGTTTGACTGCAAGATAATTTGTATGAGGGAAAGTAGGGGGAAGTTTAGCTGGAATGTTGTGGTTTTCTGCGGATCTCTTTTCCACCCAGAAGAAGGGTTGTGTGTACTTACAATCCTCCTGCCTCCTGAGCCTACAGATTTAAGTTACCTTCTCAGTGATTTTTACACGTCAAAGAGTGTCCTATTTATGGGCAGAAGGTAACTCCCAGGGGGGCCCTGTGAAATATTAAGTGTCGACTTCGTAGTATTTGGGATTATTTATCCATATGCGTGTACACATTTGTACAGAAATAAGTACACATTGTACACACAGGCGTCTGTGCCGAAGTACGCAGCCAAGTGTCAGCACATTATCAGATTTAAATGAGCTGCCCGACTCTATTAATAGCCCTGGTTTTCCAGTTTCTAAAATAAAAGCTCCCAGAACAGCTGGACTGAAGTCTGAAACAGAATGGAGGAACACAGCCCTGTATGCGGTGGTCGTCTGTCTGTAACTGCTAAATAAAGTGGGTAGCTTCAGAGATTTGTGGCGATGCCTATAAAAGAACCCTTGAAATGCTAAGTGCTTTTTAAAAAACAGCTTAATCTCCAGCCGGTGAAAGGGATTGATTATGCTTTATCAATCACGGGATTTTGAAAACCTCCCTGACATCCCATTAAAATTTGAAAGCAGAGCTAAATCCAGGTGCAGGCAGGGTCCATCTTGGCCACATGGCTCTGCGAAAGGGTGGCACGAAGGCCACCACTCCCCCGCTAGGATTTCTCTCCCGGCACTTTATCATTTCTCGAATCTCGCCATTAAACGTTTGGGCTTTTAAAACACAATGCTTTGCCCAATCCAGTCCAATATCCCTTCCCAGCTGGACTGCTGGCCCCTCGGCACCTGCCTATACCCCTGAGTACCGTGTATGCCTCCCTTACTGCTACCCGAACATACCGTGCACCGTGCTTCTCTGGTCACTTAGTTAATGCTGTCCCCTCAACCCACATGTCCTTCCTGTACCTGGGAAAATACTACTCGCTCTTCAGAGTTCATCTGCGACAGCCCCTCCTCATGACACTTAGGAGACACGCCTTCACTGCCCCCCTCCCCAGGCAGAATAAATCCTGCCCCCCCCCAACCCTCCACCACTGCTGTTCCCATAGCACTCGGTTCTCGATCTGTGGTGAAAATACATCCTTTCCTGGTGTCTGTCCCTGGCTCGAGGGAGCGCCTACCTCCTCGTGGCCGCAAAGTGTGAGTGACCCTGGGCCTGGAAGCATTGGTTTCACCCGGGAGCTTGTTAGGAAACCAGAACATCAGACTCTGCCCCAGATCCCCTGTATCAGAAACTCATTTTAACAATATCGCCAAGTGGATTTATATAAACATTAGCGTTTGAGAGGCTGTCCTGGAGGACGGAGATTATGGCTTCATGAGCCTGTAATTCCTTGACAGCAAATAGCAGTTGATGTATTCACTCTCAACGAATAGATCCAATGCATCCCGTGCCAGACCTTGCACGTAGAGCCGGAAATGTAAAGATACGAGAGCATTTACAAGTGTGGCTGGAGTTCAGGGTCCTAGAGATGAGGTAGGAAAAGGCCAAGCCTATCGAAAGCCTTGAAAAGGTCTTACGATCAAATGAGTCTGAGAAACACAAGATTGGAAGTTACTCCGTAGATTCCTTTGCTGGGAGTCTTGGCAGAGCACTTAAATGTCATTGCGTCTTGTGACTCTAGAAGATGGGGGTATAGTTAGCATGCAGTATGACCTCAACTTATTTGATCGTAGAAGCTTTCTTTATTTGCTCATTAAGCAGGGCCCGTTTTGTGGGACTGATGCTTTTCAAGGCATTGGGAATCCACCGGTCTATTCCTGTAGTTTGGAATTCATTTTGTCTGGCCTGGGGGCAGTGTTTGTATTGTCTTATCTTGTAATTTAACTCTGGTACATCTTTCTAACTTTCCTTCTCAACTGGATTGGAAATTCTTAAGAGTAGAAGGGGGAATCTTATGCTTAATTGTTTTTCTACTCTCGCTTCACATTGGCACTCAATCAGTGTGTGCTGGTGATTGTCTTTTTTGTCTACCTCGTAACCAAACAGAGGCCGAAGGCATGGTGGGTGCTCGATTAATATCTGATTGGCACATGGAGGATTTTACATAGCAGGGAAGACATCTGATGAGGATTATAACCCTGACTTGGACGTTGGCTGTGTTGACTTTGAGCCAGGCACTCACCCTCTCTGGGCCCAGCATTCACGTCATCAGCCAAGCACAACCGGTGGGTGACAGCCTCGTATGGAGTCTGACTCTGCAAGCTTCTGATTCTTTGAGTAGACGGAAGATACCAGTGGAGAGATTTGAATTAATTTTAGGGAAAATTCTGTACTCTGCTCTCCTGGAAATAGTGTTCGAAAATTAGAGCAAGTCAATATTTTAGAAGAATTTAGAGGAGAGGCACAACCAAGGTCATGACACAAAATCTTCTTGTAAGGGATTTTTCAGGACTGAAAGTCTGTGATCTATCAAATGAGAACAACAATGTGTTTCCCTCTCCCGTTCGTCATTCCGAACTTGAATAAATCTGAGGAGATCTAGCCTTACTAATAAAAATAGCTGCCAGAAAAATCATTGGATTGTAACCACCATCACAAAAGAATTTAAATGTGTTGATCTCACAAGCTTTATTAACACTAGGTTAAAAACATAGTACCTTTTGCTTATAGAGATGGGTCTTCCAAGCAGCTCAAAGCATTTCACACTGAAATGTTAATACCCTCGTTTTGTGGATTGGGGAGAAGACGTCCAGAGTGGGGCTGGCTGACCAAATTCCCCACTGACATCCTGCTCAGAGCCGGGCATCACCCTGGTCCTGGTGTTTTCTAGGATGGCCTTTTCCCCACCACCAGATACGCAGTGTTCATTTTGATCTCCAGCCTGGTTGATAAAAGCTGTCTGTCTTCCCTCTGAAATACGTGGTGTATCTACTGGTTGCTGCATATTTATGTGTCCCATACTCGGACACGTGACTTCCTGAAACCTGCAGATAAACAATGATAATTGGAAAGGGACCGTGTGCTTGGGCAGATCTGAAATACTGTAACACTTAATATGAAGCCTGAATGCTTCTCGCAGTCTTCACATACCTGAAATCAGGGCCCATGATTAACTGGCAATTGGCTGGTATTAATTGTGAGGCGCGCCCTGTAAGTCTCTGTGCCGACGGGGCCCCCCCGGTGGGTCTGAGGCCAGCCCAGGTCTGCAGCGTGTGGAATTTGGTAGCAAAGTGCTCTTCCTTCCCAGCCCGAATTTGCTTCCTACTTCCCGACTGCAAGTACATCAAACTCCATTTCCATCTCAATGAGGTTGTGTCCAATGTGATTGTACCTTCCCCAGGCAGGGCCCATCCACCAGCCTTGCTCTTTTATCTCCCCCTCGGCTTCTTACATTGGAGACCTTGTAGCTCCTTATGATCTGCTGAACATTAATATTCACTAACTTGCTCCAGGGAGCTACGCTTCACCGAGCGCATTTTCACCTGAAAGGAGTTGTTTAATATAAACATTTGGTTAATATTCTGTACATTTGAAAGTATTTTATCAGCATCGGTGTAGGACCAAAAGTCATTTAAATTCAATGGGAACTGATTATGTGCCAAGAATCGGTCCTTTCCAAAAGAGTGTGTCTCCCCCCCTACTATAATGTATACATTATAAAACTCACTTACACGGTTGATGGGAACACTTTGTGGACAAACCAGCAGCCCTGCATTTCAGCTGACTGTGTAGTCATCAGCCCCGGCGCTGCTGTTAAATGGGGGAAAATATTATACAATATTGCTTTAAAAACTGTCTAAATATAATTATCAACATCTTTGGAGTGATAATAATTATCATAACAAGAGCTCATCAGAGGAAACACACAGCGTGATGAGGATTCTCTACTCCTGAGTCTCTGCCCCTTTGCAGAGAAGGATGAAAATTCTTCTTCTTCTTCTTTCTTTCTTTTTTTTTTTCTTCCTAAAGAACCCTAGCTCTCTGAACCCTTCTTCTGGCCGCTCTACGATTTTTCTTTCCATGTGTCTCTGTAAAATTCATGATCCCAAGTAGTTGTTAGGTAGACCATACAGGCAGCTCCAAGAAAGGTTGAAATAGATGAATGGAGCCTGCTTACTAAGGTTTGTCTGAATTACATTCCGAGCTTTTGGGTAAAGTCTTCACCAAAACAGACTTAACGACTTTCTACTTGAGGCATCTGTTGGATATTGATTTTTCTTTAAACTGTTTTTTTCTCCTTAAATATAACTTATTGGAGAGGAGAGAGAGAGAGAGAGAGACAGAGAGAGAGAGAGAGGGTGTACGTATAGTAAGTAAAAATCACTGTGGCCATCATCCAGGTCAAGCATCCATCCATGTGTCTTCCTTTTCAACAACTGCACCCCTCCCCGCCGAGTTAACCATGTCTTCAAGCTTAGCTAGAGTTCATTCATATGATCTCTGAGTCATAATATTTGCATTTCTTCAATCGCGTTGGATAATGCCCAGCTGTTTTCCACAGCGGTGTTACCAGTTTGCATTCCCACTAGCAGCATGAGAGTTCCGGATGCCCCACATTTTCAGCAGTACTTGACATTGCCAGGCTTTTAAATTCGAGCCAGTCTGGTGGGTGCGTCGTGGTATCTTACTAGAGTTTTGATTTGCATTTCTCTGATTATCAGTGACATTAAGTATATCTTCGCTTTGTTGGTTGGCTGTTTGGGGTTCTTTTGTGAAGTGTCTATTCAAGTCCTTTGCTCATTTGTTTAGTGGATTGTCTTTTTCCTTATTGATTTGATGCCCTGATGAAGAAACGAAAAGCCCTCTCATGGTGTCTATTTAGGAAGTACTCAGCACATAATTTAACCACGACAAAGACAGAAAATTAGTGTAAATGCCAAGGCTGAGTCTGCTGTTTCTGAGATTCCTTTGACTTTTTAGAGTAAAGAAAATATGAGTCATTAAAAAAGGTCTTTGGGGCCATATATCTCAGTGCCAGGAGGCCTTTCCTTGTACTTGGGTTGTGTTGGAAGGGCTCTGGATCCTTCAAGCATCATTTAGATTGCTGCTGCAGGGATTTAATAATGCATGCCATGGAGTTCCAGAAACAAATAAATTCCTCTACCAGCACATAGCCAATTTGTTCACAGGACCCTGGAAGAATACCAAAAAATAAGCTCTTGGACATTGAGAACATTCATTAGTGTTCTGACGGTGGAGATAGCCACACCCGAACTGGCAACATAACCACATACATGATCGTTACCTTGAGTCAGACCATGAAACAGGCAGCCTAGAATTCTTCATAGAGAAGGAGTTTGGGCAAGAGTGTGTCCAGCTTCAAAGGGCGCAGACACCCTCTCACTCTAGACTTGCTCAGATCTATCTTCTATGATTAAATACTTCTCAATTCTGTTCGGGGTCCCCAATTCACAAATTCCCTCTCCATGTCTTCAATCTCCGCTCTCAAAGAGAGGACATTAACTGCTCCAGTCCCCCCTCCTACCACCAAGGAATGTGCCCCTTTTTGGCTGGAAATCTTCTCTAGATCTCCTCCTAGGCCATTTTGCAAGTTTATAAATACTTTATTTGGGTTAGGTGCCGATTCGTCTCCTAGAGTAGTGGCTTGTGTGTGAGAATCCCTTGCAAATGTGCTTGCTTCGAAACCGTGGCTGCGGCCCATAGTCTTTCTCAGTCTCGGAACAGAGGGTCATATGACATCTCAGTGCTAACTGGAATTGGGGATAGGTGAAGCTGTGCAGCCCCTTCCCTCCCCTGTTCTCTCCTCCTTTGTGATGGAATCAGTTGACTTGAAGCTGAACATATGGTAACTACCATCATAACGTAGAAACCGCTCCCTCTGCCATGGCAACCGAAGAAGCAACGCATACTTATGGCTTGGGCTTATTCAATAAATGTACAACATATAGGAGGGTTTTTTTTTTTTTTCTTTTTTAAAGAAGCTTTTGGATTAGCAGCAGAGAATTAAGACCTTTCCTTCAAACACACTCTTAAGTCCTTCTGTGGAGAGGGCTGTTTGGAATTTCTTACATATTTTGCTCTATTTCATTACTGCAGCAGCTTCTTAATGGGACCGCATTTTGTTTCCAAATTTCAGGGATGTTATTTATCCCTGAATGAATTGGATCCAATTCAGTTTTCTCCCAAAGATCTTTGAAATTCATTTGCCAGTGTATTGTCCCCAAGATCTACACCTAACAGAAAGTACTGAGATTAGAACCACCCCAGTGTATCTGATATCTATAGACTAAATAGTTTGGCTCCATTTTGATGAGAATATCAGAGGCATGCATTCTGTCTAGTATTTTAAGGGTAAGTGTCTTCGTTTTGTTCCTGTGTTCATCTTGGTGTATTCTCTCCTTGCCCAGACCTGGAAGTTAATTGCATATTCTTGTCTGTATCAACATGGTTCCATTACATAAATAGTTGGAGGGGGAGGGAGAAAAGGGAATTTTTTTTTTTTCTTGTGAGAAAGCGTTGCCAGGGGCTATTTCTTCAGATTTCACATAACCTCATTCCAAGAAACACAAGCCAAAGAGTAGAAAGGGGCAATAACTGAGACCAGGAGCCATGAAAGTTTGGTTTCTACGTCTGTCCTACTTTGGCTATCTCTAACTCTTCAGATGGAGGGGGTCGTACAGACTGTGGTTTGAAGGACCCTTCTGCACGAAATCCGTGTTCCCTTAACTCTCAGCAGTGTGTTGTTTTCTCTGTGTCGTGCTCACCCATTAGCATTTTAATTCAGCTTCATATGGCACTGTTCTGCAGATGGATTTGCTTTCTTGCTTTTGTTTATCGTACGAGTGACAAACATGAGGGCATTTTCATGATGTGAAAAACTGCCGTGAAGTTGTGAAAACGAGGTGACTTTCCCTTGCCAAGCCCCAAGGAACGGTGAAGCAGAGATGGCTGTGACAAGGAACCGAAACGCTCCCAATATTAAAATGTTCAGGAGTCTTGATCTAATGGAAATGAGAAGATTTGGCAGGAGCCTGGAGACTCAGACGTGACCTTGCACTTCTGTCTGTTAAATGGGATGGGGCTGGTCTGAGTCTTCAGGGAGTCACTCGGTCCTTTAATGGGGACACATCTTCCTTTCTGTGGATTTTGAGCAGCGCTTGGAGATCAGATGCCTACTGCTTTGGGCGGCATAGCGGTGAGTTGATGGTGAGGGCTTCATGTTATGAATCCATCACCCCTTGAGATCAGTAAATTCTTACATCTACCTGGTAGTCCCAAAGGACCCACTTATGAATGGGGTTTAAAAATAAACAACCTCACACTGGAGGGTTTTAAGTAGGAAAATGACAGTTTTAGGGAAGGGAAGCATAAGAAACTGTCTTATGAAGGTTGTCTCTTTCCTCTACACTAGATATCCTTAAGCACGTTCCTTCTTGTTTAATATTTGTCCAGACTTCTTAGGGTAAAGTGTACCGTTTAAGGCAGGGATAGCCGATACCTGTTCAACATGGAATCACCAAGCCAGAGTTCATAACAGGCATCATTAATCAAGCGCAGAACTCTTTCCTGCTGAACCAGGAAATACAGTTTCAGAATCCTTCTCAGTGCGGCACTACTGGCAGACTCTACCAGTTGATCAGAGCTGGGATACAAGATGAAACTGACCTACCCTCCCTGGTCCGGGCTCAGCCACTGATGTGATTCCTATTAGGATGAGTAGACATACATAACAGACAACCTTCATCTGGAAACTGAGGATTCAACTCTTTCTCCATTCCCCTCTCTCTCTGATCCTAGGGAGGCTCTTTTGACAGAGAGGCTCTTTTGATAGATACAGTCCCTTCATTGTCTCATCTCAGGCCACCTCCTCACTTATGTTTCTGTGCCTTCTCTCTACATTCTTCACGGGTTTGGCCGAGTCCTGGTTCTGCAGGTGTGGGAGGCAGAACTCTGAGATGGTCCCCAAGATTCCTGCTCCCTGGTATTCACACTCAACTCTCATGATTAGGTTAATGATATGACCAAGGTGAAGAGATTTTGCAGATGTCATCAAGGTCTCAAATCAGTTGATTTTGAGTTAATCAAAAGGAAGTCTATCATGAGTGGGTCTGATCTAATCTTAAAAAGCTGAGTGGTGGGGTGGGGCGCCTGCGTGGCTCAGTCTCTTGGGTGTCCGACTTCAGCTCAGGTCATGATCTCATGGCTCTTGAGTTCAAGCCCCGCGTCGGGCTCTGTGCTGACAGCTCAGAGCCTGGAGTCCGCTTCGGATTCTGTGTCTCCCTCTTACTCTGCCTCCCCCGTTCCCTGCTCGTGCTCTCTCTCTCTCCTTCAAAAATAAACATTAAAAAAAAGTTAGAAAAAAAAAGCTGAGTGGGCCCTTTATGAAGGAAGAAACAGAAACTCTCCTGCTATCCTTGAAGAAATGAACCCATGTTGTAAGCTGGCAGGACCCTGAGAGCAGCCTCAGCCAATAGCTAGCAAGAAAATGGAGACCTCGGTCATACGGCATTCAGAAAATACATTCTTCTAACCACCTAAAAGAGCTTGGAGGCGGATATTTCTCCAGTTGAATCTCCAGAGGAGGGTGTAGATGGCCAACAATTTGGTTTCAGCCTTGCGAGGACCTGGTTGAAACATGTTTGGCCCCCGACCCATGGAACCTGTGAGATAATAAGTTTAGCCACGTTAAGCTGCCAAATATGTGGTGATTTGTTACACAGTGACAGAAAACTAAACCGCCGGGCCAGATGTAAATTCGGCTACAGGATTGTCCACTTGGCCCTGTCTGCTGCCTACCAAAATCAGGAAAAAAAAAATCATTTTCATGGGGATGTAGGTGGGGAGGAGGAGGAGTGAAATAGGTGATGGGGATTAAGGAGGGCACTTGTCTCGATGAGCGTGGGGTGATGTATAGAAGTGTTAAATCACTAAATCGTACACCGGAAATTATATGACACCATATGTCAACTCACTGGAATTTAAATAAAAACTTAATAATAAGAATAAAAAAAAAAACACCTCACATCTTTGTGTTTTGATGGTCTGATTGGGTTTTCCTGTGGGAAAATAATTGTAGTATAACACAGTAACCACACTCTGATACTATTGGGAGAATTAAGGAAATTTGACAACTCAGTAATTATTTCTAGTCCATATGAAAACCTAAAGAGATAGACTCAGCCCTCCCTCACTTCCTCAGCCCCTCATGGATAATGAAATGGGTGTGGCCCTTGCCACAGGAAACGCCAGGAGGAATTTCTGTTGAGGCCTATCTTAGAAGGAATCAGAACACTCCCCAGGGGCCCTCCTTCAAGAATTCTCTTATTTACAAGACTTAAATCTATTTACCCTTCTTCACTTCCTGTTACTTTTTCTGTATGGATACCTCATCCTCCTCATGAGGGGAGACGACTTTCTTCAAGGTATTTGGTAGAAAAGAAACATTAATCCTTTACGCTTTTGAAAAGTTCTGGCCAAGAGTCTGTGTTCTCAGTCTGCCACTGCCCGTGACAGACGGTTTA
This sequence comes from Paguma larvata, assembly GCA_030068075.1. NCBI lineage: Eukaryota > Metazoa > Chordata > Mammalia > Carnivora > Viverridae > Paguma > Paguma larvata. The sequence goes on along the minus strand of CM057841.1, from coordinate 29,931,892 downwards.
CCACAAATAACTATTTATCAGACCATTCCTTCTGCAAAGAACAAAATGGATCCCCTCCCTCCTTTGCAACGGTCTTTTTTATTCACATTTTTATTTGGGACTTCCATTTATTTTGAAGAATGGAAGGATAATAAGAATCTTACCTATTTCATAAGGTTTTTGTGAGGATTATATCTGGAACTACATGACAGGTTCTTAGTACCAGAAGGCACATAGCACATGCTTAATAAATGTTAGCCATTATTATTATAATTACTAGTATAAATCTGTTATGTGCCCAGCAATTTGCAGGACCCTAAAACAGTGAAGCAAAAACTCCCGTGTGTCCTCTGCCTGTAGCACAGTGGAGACTCTCCGATGAAACCTCACAGTGGCTTCTGGTCATTCAGGAGTGGGTGGGGCTTGGGAGCTAGAGTATAAACCCGGAGACCCAGGCTTGTTGAAATCAGACAACCAAGCTCTCCCAATCAAAAAGGGGCTTAATCCAGAATGGTAGAGTACAGGATTGAGATCATGGTGAAGGGAGGGAGGTGGTAGTTGAACAGAGCCTTTGTATGGGAGGTTTTCTGGACAAACAGCACTGGAGGGGAAGAGGATTGAGTGAATAGTCACAGAATTTCAGAACCAAGACGGTTTTTAAATACTGGGGCTACCATTGAGTATAAAAAAATGGGGTGTGGGTTATGGGTTGCCTGAAAGTATGCCAAGTCCGGAAGAATTATGGTTCCTGTCAGAGTTACTTTTTTTCCTCTCTCTTCTAAGCACTCAGAAGAACCTAATTTGAATTATTAAGTTGTAAGATGCGTGTGTGTGTGCGCGCGTGAACATATATAATATAAAAACAGGGCAGCTTAGCCGACTATAGGAGCTTAATGTATGTTTCTGTGTCCTTGCTATCTGTTCAAATTATAGGTAAACTCAACAAAGGCTTCTTTATAAACCTAGGGAGTTCCCATTTTTCTGCTGTTTGGCCCATATAATCTTTGTGTTTTACATTTTTAGCCATTTAAAAAATGTCATTCATTTCCCAGAGTTCTTCTGATCATTGGGTCAGAAGCCTGTGAGCCCTTGTCATCGGCTGTGCTCTGGCCATGACTAGGACTAGATGTAGAAGAGTATCGTAATCCCAGAGTCGCATAAAGACCCTTCTGAGGAAGATGAGATACCCGGAGACTGGAAAGGAGGATTGGACCACCTTAAAATGGAAAGCTCCAGTTCACCAAAACGCCAGAAACAAATTCAAAAGATAAAATGCACAGCGAGAAGCCCATTCTCTCAACACATCTGACCGTTCACAAGGAGCAACTACAGTCCAACTTGAAAAATGAGCAAACTGATAGGGAAATGGGCAGTGGACAATGAGAGACAATAAGAAATAGGAATGCCTAATGAAGTGGCAAAAATCTGTTCGGTCTTCATAAAGAGTGAAGATAAAAGCTTAGTAAAGATTAACTTTGACCGAAGATCGAAATGACCCTTCTGCCATAAATAAAAACATCGTTGGCTACGTAGTGGGTAACTGGGCATCCTCTGGGGGGTGCCGGTAAGGGAGGATCCACTTGGATTGGAAGCAGCGGCACTGGCTTAAGCAATGCCTGAGTTTGTGGTTCAGAATCTGAGCTGGGGTCCAGCAAGGCGGAGGCTTCCCCTGTGCCCTGGACCCCACCTCTAAAGTTCCAGTGAAGAATGACTTCTTTTGGTGACTTACCTCAAGTATAGGAAATATTTTTAACAGTCGTCTAGTTTCATTTGGTTACATCTGAGGCTAAAATTCTTCCTTATGTCTTTTCATGCCTACACGTTCTTATTTACTTGTTCGTTTCCTTGTTTAATGTATTATCCTTGAAGTTCACTACCAAAATGTCTTGGTGTTTCCCAGGGTATGGACAGTCCTTTCTAGTCTCAACTGGGCCTTTAATTCAGCAGTATTTTCTTTTGTTATGACTCATTTCTCTTTTTCTGTCCTCTGTCCCTACTCCGTAGGCTACCAGTTACCCTATATGTTGGATCTCTTTTGTATGATGCCATGTCTATAATCTCTCTATTTTGTATCAGAGAATTTTGTCCCCCAGGGACCATTTTGGCAACCTCATGTGCTAGAGACAAGCTACTGCATCTAACGGGTGGAGGGGCCAGGGACACCGCCAAACATCCTACAATGCATAGGGCAGCCACTGTCACAAAAAAGAATTATCTGGTCCAAAATGTCAGTAGTGTGGAGGTGAAGAAACCTTGCCCCAGGGTCAAGGCCAGACCCTGATAGATCTATAGTTTTAAATTATTTCAAATGATGTGGAAGAAATCCAGAACTTCTACAGGAGTAATATGTAGATGACATTTGCTCTTGTAGGTAATATTTTTTTATACCAGTGCTAAAGCTGAGAGCACCTGGGAGCATGGGTATGAATTTTTGAAGCACAAAACCATAGAGTTGTTCCTCTCTACATGCATTTATATATATCTTATAATTTTAAGTGATACTATAACAAACCTTGATTAAAACTTGATTATCTAATGTGCCAAGGGTTTGTGCTGTTTGTGTGGGTTACATTTTCTAGTTGATGGAAACTTAACCTTGGAATATTTTTGTCTCGACCTATGCTTTTCAAAAAAGGTGGCATCTCTAAGCGAGGTTCTTGTAGTGTTTCAGGATTACCAAGCAAGTTAAAAGTCTGTAATCTTATATAAATGTAGGAGGAGAGAATTATGGTTATTAACACAATTTCTCCTAGATATGATATTGGACTAAAATGATCTTGAACAAAATATATTTTCTAAAAGTCGTTTAAAAAAAATCCAATATCTAGCCATATTGAGTTCCAGGTATTCGAGACGTCTGACTGGAATTTTATTTACTGATTTGGTCACATGTACATCACTCTTATCAGGATGGAGAGATTCCATGAGACTAATGAAGTGACCCGGACTCACTTTATTTCCTGTTTCCATAAATACACATATTCGAGTGCTCACTGTTCTCATTGTTGCAAATTCATTTGCATGATTTCTTTCAATATTTCATAGAACTTAGAAAATTAATTACTTGATCTCTGTAATAATAACCACCCGCTCTCCTCCCCTTCTGTATTAAAGCTAATTTAAAGGGAGGAATTTAATTCAGTAGTCTCATTGTTTACTCAAATTACACACGCATAATGAGATCGCAGTAGGAAAAGATGCCTAATGCCACCTCTTAGGCTCAAATCAATACCTCGGGGCAAAAATATGATAGTCTAACCATGCAGGTATTAAGAGTTCCTGGATTGCAGCATTTGGTTGATCGAACCTGTGGTTTCATAGGCTCTCTCAAATCCAAGATGCCAAAAAGATTCGGAGGGGGGGGTGGGTAAAAATTTCAGGAGGCGGAAGTCACTGATGGCACACTGTGGTGGGCTGCGGAGGTTTGATAATTTTCAAAAATCACTACACCTGATAAAATGATGTGATACCTTCAGTTTGTTTTCTCCTTCTGTGGCCATTCCTTGATATCTCCTAATATTGTCTCCACAAAGGGTTGAAATAAAAATACTAACAAAACTGATACATATGGTATTTTCCATCTGGACCAAGTTTTGGATGCCATTTTCATTTCTGTCTCTCTCTCTGTCTCTTTCTCTCTCTCTGAGCTCAGCAGTTCTAAGGGGTTAACCAGAGCAATCTTAAATGAAGTTAAAAAATTTTTTAACAGTGACCTACTTTTCATTATATGGGCATTTATTTCAGAGGTTACTCAACCCAAGGTCTCTTTGGAAGTTGTACTTTTTATTCAAGGTTAGTTTGCTTACACCTAACCATGTCCCAGAAAGAGTCCAAGTCAACTTACAAGGATGCAAAATTAAAACCATGCCGAGTTCATGTGTTACTCCACCATGCAATCCCGAGGGCAATCAAAGTAGCAGCTAGAGCAAAGAATCTTTTGGTCATTGTGGACACTCTTTGAAAACAGTATAATCGACAAGCAATTTGTTTAGTGTCTGCTGCAGGCTCAGCACTGAGTTGGACACTGTGAAGGTTATAGAAAACAGTACCTAATGGATACAGAAAACCATACCTAGTAGGCAACAACATTTCTTTTATCTGGAGCTTAGCTATCTAGGAAATTTAGCTATTTAGAAAATAGTCAAGAGAAGGAAATTAAATCTTTTATCAGCTTAAATATATGAGATAGTACCTCTAACACTAACCGAAGACCTATTTACTCATACTTTGCTTAGAAATCTAACAAACATGATTCTTGGATTTCCAAGCTCATAGCACTTTGGGGGCAGTGAATTGGAAGGTGACAGATTGCTACTGCAGGCTGGTGGCTGAAAACTTCTGTAAATAAGAGACGAGAGATTTGAAAAACCAATAGACAAAAGTCAAACGTCTCCAGAGTCTGAGGACATTAAGTACACAAACACCTAGATACAATTCATTGATGGTTGGCAAAGATGTACTTAACACATTGTTTATTTAAAAAGACAGAGACGTGAGATATGCCATAAATGTTCTTTCTGCCAAACTGTCTATACTTTTTAAAAAGATAGGCCTAGGAAGAAAACCCTGGATTACCCTGGAAAACACAGGCACTCTGACGGACTTATTTTCTGGAGAGCTGAGATTTTAGCGCTGTCGATGAGGCAGGACTAATAGTAAACAAAGTAACAGGATGCCATCGAGTACGGGGTTGTTGGCACGTGCTTTGATAGATGCCAAGGTACAGTGAGTGACTATAAGCTCCATGAGTGAAAGGGTGGCCAAGGATTTGTGCTAAGCCTTGAAGCTGGACTAGAATTTGAATAGATGTTGGGGTTTCATGCTGATTAAATTTGGAGTCGGTACTCTCTTGGCCTGTTATAACTACACTTTCTCTTTGGAAATGATCCAAGGAGTTGGACCACTTGGGGGTAGAGATTCCGGAAGGGGGCAGGTGGTGGGGCCAGAGCACCTTCCATCTTCACCATGTCTCTCAGTGCCCACTTTGGTCTCTCTGACCGTCTTCCTTCCTCCAGCTATCCCGAGTTAAGTGATTCTGTTCCAGTGTCAAGTGGAGAACAGAGCCAGGCAGTAAGAGCCATGTTCTAGGTTCACATTCTAGAGTCTTTATAACTGGGCGACCTTGAGCAAGATGTCGAACCTGAGCTCCTGGAGATGACACCAGTCCTCAGATAATCTCAAGGATGAGTCAACAGAACAATGCAGGAGATGAGTGCTTTCTACACCCCAGAATCCCATGAGAAATGTTTGAAGTGTTCATTTTCCATTGGGTGATGAGATTCTTCAGGATTCCTAATTTTCTCTTCACAAATTTAGGACCTCGGAGGCCTGATTATGGGAGACTGCCCTTTAGAACTTTAAATAACTCAGTGGTAGCAGTGCTGCAAATAGCACCTGTGGTCTGAAGCATTTGTTCCAAGAAAGTATCTCACGACGGGCATTGTTTGGTTGATCAAGTGATGTGCGCTAGGAAATTGTAAAAACGTAGATGGCAAGACTGAGAGTGGGAATAGTAATGAGTCCAAGTCAGTCTGTCTGGAGGTTTGTGGAGAGTCTGATAATGATCGATGACTGCCCATTTGAGCCATTATGGCCTGTTAGGTTCAAGTGCAACAGGCTGGAAATCCTTATCAAATGAGAGAGGTGGTGTGGCCACTTATATACGATGAGCCCTTCCTATGTCCAAACCAGCCTGTCTACCCACTCCATTTACCAAGAGCAAGGCCTGCTGTGTCTCAAAAGAACTGCATTCAGGTTTTGCTCCTAATGAGAAAGAGCTCATTGTTCTAATTGGTTTGAGAGTGAATCCCACTCCCTGCATCGTGGGGCAGTCTGCAAATGCCCAGGGCATCACCAGAAGCCTCATCCCTTTGAACCCCTCTCCACCATTGGAGTCAGAGTGATCTTTTTAAAATACATGGGGGTGCCTGGGTGGCTCAGTCGGTTAAGCATCCGACTTCGGCTCAGGTCATGATCTCACTGTTCCCGAGTTCGAGCCCCACGTCGGGCTCTGTGCTGACAGCTCAGAGCCTGGAACCTGTTTCGGATTCTGTGTCTTCCTCTCTGTCTGAGCCCCTCCCCTGCTCATGCTCTGTCTGTCTCTCTCTCTATCTCAAAAATAAACATTAAAAAATTTTTAGAATACATGTCTATACTCTAACACTCTATACTGACTATACTGGAATTTAAAAAAAAAAAAAAAAGCCAGTCTAACCTCTACTCCTCCAAGTCCTCTAATAAATTATGAATTCTTCAGCGTGGACAGAAAAGCCCTCTATGATCCAGTCCCCAGGTCAGTGACACAGCCTTACCTTTTGTCAGTCTCCCATTAGCAATTTATGCTCTAGTAATCCCAGAGTACTTGAGATCCATGCACCTCTTCTGTCTTACCATGAACTACTTTGCATTTCCACGCCTTTGCACTGTTCTTTATTGAAATACTCTTCTATATCTCCCTACCTGGCTATGCTTCCTCAGGCTTCAAGACTTAGCTCAGACATCTTTCCAACAACCTTTCTTGTAATTCCAAGTGGGATACAAGGAAGGTTGTGCTCTTTGTTAGCATTAAACTTTGTGCATGCCTCTCTACTTATGATGGTACACTGAACTGATCTTTTATGTATTTTCCCCATTAGGATATGTGTTTTTTAAAGAAACAAGGACTGTATTTTGTTTATATCTAAGCCATGAGCACTTAGCAAGAGACCTGGCAGGCTCCACAGCAAGTGCGTGTCAAGTAGAACCATAAGTTGTATCTCTAGAACATCCCTACATAGAGCTACATCTGTTGGTCCATGAATGGAGATCTACCTTGATCACTGGACAAAGGGGAGGATTGAAGTGCAAGCCAATATTGGATAAGCTGGGTATTGGCTACATTTTCCACTGAGTGAATATCCCTGTGTTTCAAAAGTCATTTTAATGGCTCCTCTGTTCCTTAATAGGCATTATGAGGCTACATCAATGACCAGGAAGAGCACCTGTCCCCAAGAGTTCATTTTCTAGGGGCATAAGGCTCAATATATGCTATCCTATACGTTAGGGTTTCAGTGAAGAGACAGACTGCCTACTCCTGAAGGAGTCAGAAAAGACTTTGTAGGATAAGGGAGACACCAGATAACCATGGAAAGTGGCAACGGTTTTGAAAAGTAGAGATCGGGAAGCGGTAAAAGGGGGAGTGAGAGATGAGGCATTCTAGCCAGAGGAAATATCAAAGGCCAGGAGATCGAAAAGTATTTGGGAAACAAGAGGCACAACTGCTGGTTCTCCCCTGGATCCTGATGTGATTCGGTGTTCCCCCACTTAGCTGCACTGCCGTGCTCCAGCCACCCCAACTCCCTTCTCTAGCCCGGGGGTTCACAAACTCTAGGGAGACTCAGAATTGCCTGCAGGGCTGGTCAAACAGATCGCTGGACCCCATGCCAGCTACTACATTTCTGATTCAACAGCTCAGACGATGATGCTGTGTTTTGCGGCCATATTCAAAACCCACTGCAAAACTTTCCTGTTGACCCCACCGTGGCAAAGACCTGAAGACATGTTCCTCAGTCCCACTCGGGAGACTGTAGACACTGGACCTTAGAGCTCACCAGGAGCCTTGGGCCTTTTGGTCTCTGGAGGAGCAACTGGCCCTAGAAAGCCCAGCTAGCCACCCATGGGCGGAACGGCCACCACCATTCAAACGACACAGCAGGCAGCATTTCCCCGGCATCCTGGCAAATGAAAGACTAACTTGAACCATCTGGTTCTGTAACACCCTCCTACACCACTGCTTAAAAGCAGCCAAACATATTTTCTCTTACATTTTGTCAATAAAATATTGCTCCCCGAGGCTGTCGGCTTGTCGTGTTTGCAGCCCAGAAGCAATGCTGGAGCCGTTAGTGGTGGAACTCGCAAGAGGAGAGCCATGGAGAAGTCCCTCAGCCTTTTGCTGCTGACGTCCCCATGCACCCCACTTCTCAGGCGGATCCTCTAAATGGATGCCTGCAAGTGTTTTTCAAAAGTGGAACCAAAATGCGGCCAGACCTTTGCTGGCCACTCTGCCCTTTCCGGCCTCTTAATTTTGTTTTGCCGTATGACAGTGAAGAATCAATGTGTAACGTTTCCATCAGCCAGGTGGAGTGTGTACACATTTATTAAGATTAATTAAAAAGTAACGAATTGTAAAGTAATAACATTAACAACCAGTAGAAAAAGTGTAGACATTTTGACAGTCTTTTTGAATTTCATTAAAAGATGGTAGTGACGAAAACCCCAGAGACTATTTCTACTTTACTAAAGAAATAGGTCACAGATTCAATTACAGTCACTGAAGCATGGACTCAATCTATCATGGCAAATTAAGTACATTTTAGCAACCTACTTTCCTTTAAAAATTTTATAGACACTTTCAGTGGAAGAAGAAAGACTATAGAAAAAAAAAAAAAGAAATTGCAAAACCAAGTCCCACCCTTACTCCCCCCTTGGCTTTTGAGTAAGCATTTGGCTTATTTGCTTTGGGTATAAGACAGAAAATCATTAAGAAATACTCGGCTCGCTCACAATTATTACTCTTCACTCGTTCATGGTTTAATGATGCAGATTTGGAATTGGGAGTGGGAAACAGCTCCAAATTAGAATCGCTGGTCTCAAAGGGGGGCTTTGTTCTACAGGATGAGCCCCACCCCTTTCTTTTAAAAGAGGACTATTTGTACTTTACAGCTTTTTATGAATTTTGTGCATTAGACTCTCAGAGCAGACATGTTGTGTTCATTTGGGGAAAGATACATAATTAAATAAAAAAGTGTTCATTCAGCCTGTGGATATGGTTTAGCCGAGTGCAAATATTCGGACAGTGAAATGGCCTTTTGCCCATAGCAAAGCTGATTTCATGTTGACAGCTAGAGTTTGCAGAGGGCCTCTTGCAGTGAAGCAGTGGGGACCATCTCTTAGACACGAGCAGCAGCAGCAGCAATGGGAGAACATGAGATGGTGAGACCCTCATGTTTCCTCTTTGACATGTAAGAATCTAGTCCCCAGGACACTCATCAGCCAGTCTTAGGAGTCTGTTGAAGCTTCAGAAACCCATGTTGAGTCTTATTCCTAAAAAGACAGTGCCACCAAAGCATCTATTCAGTTTAGGGCGAGTGTCGTCCTTTGCTCCATAGTCTTGTCTCTTACCTTAGAGCCCTGGCTAGCTTTCTCCTGATGCCTCTGTGTCATGGGCTCAGACTTGAGATGAGTGATTGCCTTTGCCTCCCAGAGAAGTGCTAGAGATGCCGCAAGCATCTCTGAATTATCTTGCTGTTGCCTGATTGAACGAGAGTCTCTTTAGCCAGGCAGAGAGGAAGCCCACAGAACTTCGTTGGTAGTTTTGATTACAAAATTGCAACTTCCTCAGGGCGTTAGGCATTGCAGTAGCTAGTAAGGTGAAGATCTCACATGGTCAGCGTCACCCTTCAAAATATCTCAAATCTGTAGGTAGCCAAAGCATACATGCTTGGTAAGATATATAACTTATAAGCCCATGGGTCTTCTTAGACCACAAGTTCCTCCCAACTACGAAGTTAAGACAAATGTGAACTGATGTGTCTACCTTGTGTGCTGCGGAAATCTGATTGCTCCCGGAGCGAGAGAGTGATGAGGAGGGGGTGGCTCATGTGACCGGAGTGGTAAAAGATTGCAACACACTGAGGCTGTGGGTTCTTCATGTGAAGGTGATGAACATCTATTCGTGTTTGCTGCAATAGCCGTGCTTGACCTAAATGGATGAGAGGGCCAAAGAGACTACATGCCTACACGGCTGCGTCCCCTACCAATGAGATCGAAATAGTGTGACGGCCCCAGTTCCTTTACCTACTCTCAGCTCGCCAAACATAGCTCCAATGCCTTGTTGCATCTCCAGAGTCTGAAGCTGTTACCCACTGCCGCAGGGGCGAACTATATTTACAAATGTATGATGTATACAGTCGTGTATAATAGGCAAAAATATATGTAAATATGATTTTACAGTATATTTTAAATTAAACTCAGTGCAGTGAGACGTTTCTACTATGCCAGGCCACTGGGAACTGAGACCCAAGGAAGAGCTATCCCCAACTCAAGTGCATTGGCAGAGTGTGGGGCGTGCCTGAAGTGTTGAGCGCAAGGCCCGCTCTCAGGCATTTGGGTTTAAGTCATCTGGGGTGGGGAGTTGAAGGTGCGCCAGGTGATTCGAATGTATAGCCTGGGTCGAGTGCCATGGATTTAAATTATTTTTCTTTCTCATTAAGTATGTGTGGAGTTTGCATATACTAAAATGAATTTCCACATGACTCCCTCACACTGCTCTCTCCTGTCATTTGGGGAGCCATCGACTTCGAAAAACATTCTTGTTGCTGGAGAAGCATTCTTCCCGAGTGGGAGAGGTAAAGATGGCCCTAGGCCCGGTGAGTCTCCACACAGGCCTCTCACTACGCCTGAGCCCACAACCAGTAGAGTCAGTGACAGGTGGGGCTACCTGGAAGGACGAGCGCTTAGATTTGCCGTCTTCAAACTGAATGTAAACTTCTGACACCAGTGTTGATACGATGGGTGTTTGAGTGCAGCCGGATGAAGTCAGGAACCAGCGGACAATCTCTGGAAATACATTAAGGGACAGCCCACAACTCTGGATGAAATCCATCTTTGTTTTGTTTGAGGTTTTAAAAGGTCTAATCCGATGGTGCACCAAGCTTAGCATCCTTGGGAGATGGTCTGGCCTGATGACTGGGACCGTAAATGCAACAGCTAACTTACCTGTATTGACTGTTTATTCTGCCACTTGCTCAGGGATTTGAGCGGGATACTTATTTAACCCCTCTGTGATTCAACTTCCTTATCTGCAAAATGAAATAACTATACCCCCCTTATAGGGTTGTTCTGAGGATTACCAGATTTAGTCCATGTGCATTGCTTAGCTCGGGGCCTGGCATGGCGTACCTGCTGAAGGAGTGTTGCTATTGTCATAAGTACCATCATAGGCATTATGTAGGTGGCCATAAATTGGGGGACAGCTCATTCTGTTTTTAATTACATATTCTTTTCTTAGCCTAAATAATAAGAGACAAAAAGGTATATGTTCAGAACAAGAGTATTGATCTCTGTCTCTGGTGGGCCATTGTCAAGACAACACAATAAAGTGGATTTGGAACAGGAGCATCTGTACCTTTTAGCTGCGTATGAGTGACCTTGGCCAAGTCTTTGAACCTTTTTGAATTCCAGGCTCATTAAGTGCAAACCTGGAGATTCTGTATGTTCCTTGCGTCTTTTGATGGGATTCTCATTAGGACCTTATGAAAAACTCTTCATAGAAACTTAAACATAGCATTTATTTTACAGAGCATTTCTCCTAAATCCTTGCATTTAGGCCTCACGCTAACATTTTGAGATACATATTCTCCTTCCCAATTTACAAGTGAGGTGGAGGCTGAGAATTTCCCAAGGCCACCAAAATGGTTCAGTGGCAAGTACCTACGGCTCCTGGGGTCAGCAGAATTTCTCATAGACCATAAGCGTGTGATTTTAGATAAATGATGTTTGAGAACATTCTTAGGAAATGATAGCGTGTGATGTAAATGGTATGTTGTATTATTATTTGGAGATGGTCTCTTCGATACTATGGAGGGAGAAAGGTAGACAGCACAGAAGCAACAAGCTTTAGTTCCAAGAGTCAATCTTTCATCACGCATTAGCAGCGGAGTTGGTACCCAAACAGCAAGTGAATCCCTATATCCGGTGTTGACTCAGGAGAGACATCTGCCTATTGATCCTTTTATCATTTACCCTTCTTTCCTTTGCTGATTTTCACTTCGGGGAGACACATAGCTGACCTATTAAGCAGTCATCTTTGTCCACATGGAAATTAATTAACTGATCCTCGTCTCCGGTATATCGCAGTGAATTGCAGCTCAGGAAGTAAAAGGAAGGTCTCCGGGAAGTAGACTAGCCAGGGTTTCCTGGTCGAGTTATTCCCTTCCATCTGAATCTCATTCTGCCTTCCCCTGCGCCTGCTCTCCGAGACGCTCAACCATCTCTTGATGAACTTGGCATAATAACCACGCACAGCTGGACTGCAATATGGTTTGAGAAGAAGTACACTCGCAGCCCGGGATGTTAGATGAACTTCAATTTGTTCAAACCACTTGCTGTGTCAGTCTGACTCCAGGCATCAGTGTGAAAAATGGGAAATTTAGTTACCTATATAGATAGTAATAGCAACAGTCATACCTTGAAATTTTGTAATATTTTTCAAGTTACTCTGCACATTCACACATGTTTCAGGCAATTCTTACAACAATTTGGTGAGACAGACAGGATTATTATTCTTATTATGGAGTAAACAAACCTGAGACTTGGGGAATTTTTGACCTGTTCTCTTCCATAGCTGGCCAGGGGCAGACTCGTCCTGCCTCTTCGTTTTGTCTGTCCGGGGCCACCTTTCTGAAAATAGGCCACTTTTAATTTTGGGAACTCCTATGCTCCCAAACATTTGTTTCCAACCACCACGTTTTTTTTTTAATTTTTTTATCGTTTATTTATTTTCGAGAGACATAGAGACAGAGCATGAGCAGGGGAAGGGCAAAGAGAGGGGGAGATACAGAATCTGAAGCAGGCTCTAGGCTCCGAGCCGTCAGCACAGAGCCTGATGTGGGACTTGAACTCACGAACCGCGAGATCATGACCTGAGCCCAGATCAAGAGTCGGACGGTTAACTGACCGAGCCACCCAGGAGCCCCTCCAACCGTTCTTAAAGCAGCATCCTTTGGGAAAATAACCTTTCATAAGTTATTTGTTCCTAAGTTTCTTCAACATATTCTCAAATTTCTTTTTTTAAGTTTATTTATTTCAAGAGAGGGAGAAAGAGAGAGGCAGAGAGAGGAAGAGAGAGAAGGAATCCCAAGCAGGCTCGACACCGTCAATGTGGAGCCCTATGGGGGTGTCAAATTCACGAACCCTGAGATCATGACCTGAGCTGAAATCCAGAGTCCGATGCTTAACCAACTGAGCCAACCAAGCGCCCCAGACTCTCTTATTTTTAAATGCATAAAGTGACAGACTCTCATCCTAAAAATCGTCTCGATTTGTGTCAAAAAGGTAACTCAGGTTTTCACGTTGGTCCGTGCTCAGCAGCTGCCTGTCTAACTCACCCACGTAGTTGTGGACATTATTAAACATGATACAGAGAACTGAACAGCGCTGCTCATTAGTTAAGCAGATCATACATATTTAAGGTCTCACCATCGAAATTGGCCATCACAGATAAGTGTTCCCTCCGCCCCTGCCAAATCGGCATCATTCAGAACCATGCCAGCTCTCTCTTGACCTAAGCAGATAATTTTGTTCCTGAAGAGATTTTAGGAAGATTATCATTTCTCTGCTTTTTAAATCAAGGCTCCAAATCCTTAATGCCATGGTAATATTTTTGCCTGGTGTAGCGTTCAGAATATGGAGTCAGATTGCCAAGTTAGAAATCTCAGCTCTGCCCTTTGCCATCTGGATAACCTTGGGTGCATTTCTTTATATCTCAGTTATGCCATCTGTAAAATGGGCCATGACAGAGCCACGTCCTATGGTTACATATAAAGGCTAAACAAGTCACTATCTATAAAAGTGCTTAGAATAGTGCTTGAGCCTCATACACGCTACAGAAACAAAGCTATTATTATTCAGCGAGCTTTCATTTTGGAATACTTTCCACACATGAAGATCTCACTATAGTTATTATAAATGAATATGTTACAGTTGCGCCTGCAAATATAAAGAATAAAAGCAGGACTTCTAAATAAAAGCACATTTCCAGATACTTCCCAGGAGGTAAGTAAAAAATATTGAAAAACATAGTTAATAGTGGATATTTTGAAGTGGTTCTGTATAAAGAACATTCATGACTCTACTGAGTAACAAAGACATTATAGAAGAAAAGAGATGTAGATGAGGAATTCCTGAAACTTCTATGTTTAAGATAAGGATATTTCTAAGGGTAGGAATTAAGTATATGATCACAGATTTAGAGACAGCCTTTTTAGTTTGAGCTATTTTGAGAGCAGCTTAGAGACGGGGACTAATACATGTTTGCATCCCAAACACCAAGCAACATTTCTGAAGAACAACGCTGGTTCTATTTCAGATTAAGTGTGAAAAAGACTTCTCCTTTGATCTCACATTGCTGTCACGGGATACTGGTGGCAGAGTTCATTGGTGGAGGTGAGGTAGGACATCCTAACTCTGGTGCAGTTAACCAAAGATTTTCATGCCTGGAAAGAGAAAGGGGCGACTTTTCATATTCTTTCTTTAAAGCTCAGAAGCAGCATGGGCGTACAATAGGGAATTTTCTTATAGAACCCCAGATACTAAGGGAAAAAAAACAACAGAGTCTATCATTTTTATGTTAGAAAAATGAAAACGACAAGTTAGTGATGACCAGTGAGAGATAACAGGATAGAAAACATGCCTGCGTGCCAGGAATTCTGTTTCTTTTAATTCTTGCTCCTTGCGTAATTTTTTATTTATGTCCCACTCTCCTAGTGAGTGGTTACTTGTCATTTCCATAAATTGCTGAAATTCCTGAGAAAAAAACAACGTTTGAACCGTGATACCCGACTAGCAACACCCACGACCATGTTGCTAGTTCTGCGTACTCACTGTCTCTAAGGCAGAGCTGCTTGCTAATACCTACTGGACGATCGCAAATGACAACCCAGAAGAAATGGGACGGGGACTCTTGGAGAAGGGTATTCTTTCAAATCAGCTCCATTCAGCAGTGGCAGGCATTGCGTTTCAGAACTTCCGGCTCTTTTATAAAGCGTTGCAGCATTTTCGAGTTTTACTCGGTAATTCTTAATAGTCTGCTCTACCAGTAGGGCTGATTAGCCAACTCTGAAAACGAGCGAAGAGACCCACGTGTACTATTTAGTGTGTACAAAACGCTCGCTGTGTACTGTGTGGAGTGGATTTGGTGAACTTCTGAGAGATTTGAGGTTGATGGAGTGGAGCTTGGTGTGAAGGAGCTCTGTGTCACCCAACGGCCGCCCGTGTTGGGAAGGTCAAAGGGGAACCTGCTTTCTGGCAGACGCTTCTTCCTTTCCCAGCAACTTAAAACTATAAATAAAATGCCCAGCCATTCAGTTTTTACATTCGTGTAGCGTTTATATGAACACCACGAACATTATTACTTTTATTTCTCACAAAACACTGAAGTAGGTCGTTCTTAACACCCCCAGAAGCATGGACTAGAGAGGGAACTATAGTTTGAAGAAATAAGTGGTTGGGCAGACAGAATACACTCTGAGGTTTCATTAGCTAGCCCTCCTCCTCGAAGATGTTTCTGTAAGGAACCTAGCAAGCTTCCCGCCCAAGTGGATTTTCTGATCTTACATTTTCCCCCACTTGTAACCTCTCAATTCTTACCTGCTCTAGAAGCCTGAACTCTCCAGGGCTGCCAAGCAACCCTCTGCTTTCTAGGCACCAGGTCTGTGAATTTGGTTTTCAAGTTTTTTTTTCTTTTTAAAAATTTTTTAATGTATATTTATTTTTGAGAGACAGAATGTGAATGAAGGAGGGGCAGAGAGAGAGGGAGACACAGAATCCGAAGCAGGCTCCAGGCTCTGAGCTCTGAGCTGTCAGCACAGAGCCTGACATGGGACTTGAACTCACAGAGGGCAAGATCATGACCTGAGCTAAAGTCGGACGCTTAACCGACTGAGCCACCCAGGCGCCCCTGGTTTGCAAGTTTTCCAAAGCGAATGCCTAAGGCCTTCTCTGGGACATTTGATAATCGATTCTCTTATAATTGTGCAGCAATCGAGGTAGACCTAGAACGTTCACAAATTTTTCTTTATTCAAAGGGGCGAGGCTTTATAATTTATTAAATTCTAGCAAAAATGGTGGACACAGTTTGATTTCCCAGAATCCATTTCCTCCTTCTGGCTGTCCTTTTGCATAAGGCACCACTCACTCCTTCTGAGCAGTGAGAGCTTGGGGGAGATTAATGCTTCTCCCAGCTTCAGCGTGGGGGTCGTGATTAGATTAGGATCATAGGTCGCACCCAACCTCCTAGCTGAGGTTGGTTCAGACATGGAACTATGAGCCAATAAGAGAGTGAGTCACAGGTGAGGGGCCTTTAGGAAGAGACACCGTTTCCTCCTAAACACTGTGGGTCAGTGGGACTTTATGAAAAGTGGACAGGCTTAGAGTGTTTTGTTACCATCAGGGGATAGCCTGAGACCACTGAAGCTGTGAGGTGATGCTGGCAGAAGAACTGAAGACCTCAAGGACGGAGTCCATGATGACATCTTTAAGCACCTTGGGCTTCTGGACTTTTCTTGTATGTGAGCCAATAGAGTTTCTCTGTTATTTAAGCCGGTTTGGCTGGGTGTCCAAACTCATACAGTGTGTATTTGGCCCTCATACACATGCATGCTGCCTCCCTTCTGATAAGTCCTTTCTCCCCCTTCTATCTTTCCCTCCCTCCCATCCATGGAGTCCTAAGACCCGAGTTCACACCTACCTCTAGCACTTACCTGCTGTGCCTGTTGAAAACAGTCTCCCATATTGTTGATTTGTGAAACAGCGATGATGAAAACAGTATTTAACCCACAGTGTTATCGGGAGAATCGAATGAGCTAACGATGATTAAAAACGCCCACAGAAATATTAATTATCGTTTTGAAGAATGCTCATTTAATCCACAAATTGTTGTCAAGCCCATTTTCCCCAGGTTCCTTCCAGGGATATGTTTATAATGATCTGCTAACAGATCTACAGCCAGGTAGAAGCAGGAAGGGTTATGTGCAAATAGGTCATAGGTAGAAAAGTAAAACTCTAGTTTTATCTAAATAAAAACCCTGCTTTTCTGGTATCAACAGGATTTTATGTGGAGCTTGATTTAATGCATTATGGAATATTCCACTGAATGAAATCCTTGCAGACTTTAAACAGCCAGCTAAGATATTAAGAAGCAGAAATCGTACATTGTGATTGATCATATTAAAATAATTTAGTTCAAAGGAGGCATCATTATATCTCATCTAGAATTTCCTCTTAATGCGGGGAAATGTTTCCGCGCGGTAAATGTGCTCAATTTTGCAGCAGCTGTTTCTGAGCTGGAGACCCTTACAGCTCCCTGGGGCTGCAATGCTAGGGGCTCTGGAAGCTGGGCAGTGTCCCTTTGACCTCCCTGTAAAGTGGTATGTGCCCTAGGCTCTCTCCTCTTGCCTAACTCTTGCCTGCCCCAGGCCGATCTTTCCAGAAAAGGTTACACAGTTGCATATGCAGGTTGGAAACTGGGTCCATTTTTCTGGTCTCACCAAATCGAGCTGTGTAAACATGGAAAAGGCATTCACTAGTGCTGGCTCCCTTTCTAGTTGAATTCATTCCGATTGCCCCATCTTGTGGAAGAAAGAAAAATAGCCGTTTTTTGTTTTTTGCTTTTTTTTTTTTCCTTTGGGCACATGCCCCAGAAGAACAAACCCAGCCCATCTGTCTTCTCTACCTCTGTCTATAATCTCGTTCACATAATACATTTCAGATAATTTATTCTGAGGAAAGGCCGGCATTCCTCGTATATTTGCAACCTGACCCCTTTTCTTTATGGATAGGATCAGTACGTGATGATGGAAGTCTGTTGCATGGAGGACCCCAGCCCTTCTACCGTAACTTAGCTCCAAATCAGAGTGCAGCCTATGGCCGTACCACCCTGAACGCGCCTGATCTCGTCCAAATCAGAGTGCATTCCTACCAGTCTCTTAGCCTGATGAGTTCTCAGGATTTGGGGAACTTAGCCACCAACACACTTTCAGTTATCCGAGATTTTCACCCCTATTTCCACCTTACCTTCTATGCACTTGGTGCACGGAACTCTCCATTCAGAGGAAGAGTGGATGGAATCAGTTCATGTATTTGCTTTTTTATCATTTTGCGTATTCATTCGTTCATCTGTTTAATATTTATATATGAGGTTCGTCTATATGCTAAGCGTTGCTAAGTACTAGGGAAGCAGAGAGGGGCAAAACAGCCATATTCACCACTCGGATGGGCTTTACACATTAGTTGAGGTTGACTACATAAATGTTAATCAAATAGTCAGATAGATACATAATTGCAGATTGTGATAAGCCTATGAAAGGCAATTAAAGGATACTATTAAAAGTGTAAAAGAGGAAACCCAACCTATGTCACCTGACCTTTCCTGATGAAAAGGCCTTGAGCTGAGATCTGAAGAAGTAGGGGCTCAAAGAATGGCAAGAACATTACAAGCAGAGCGTTGGAGTCCAGAGGGAAACAAAGTTCTTGGAATAGAAAGGGGGGAGGTGGGGGGCAGTGGCTGGAGTAGGGAAGAAGGAGGAAAGTGGCTCCCACAAGAGGCCGCAGAAGCAGGCAGGGGCCAGATGATGTCAGGCCTCGAGGGCCTGCAGGGAGTTTGGCCGTCCGACCACATTACTTGCTAATACGGAGCGCTGTCCACTAATCAAACAAGACAGACCTTCCTCTATTCTCGCCCACGGCCGTTGTGGCAAAGGAGTCAGACCCGTACTTTCTGGATGTCTCCATCTCTTTCGGGGCCGTGAGTTCCACGGTCCGTCCCGCGCTTCTTCATTCCAGCCCTTGACCCGCAGACGCATGTTTAGAAGGTGCTGTGTACCTTCTCAAATAAGTTTCTTTGTGGCGAACCTCTAAGATTTATCCGGCACCTTCGAGTGTTTGTGTTCGTGTGTATAAATGGCTGTTGGTTCTGTCTCTAAGCGACAGAGACCAGCCTGCCTCCTCAAGCAGTCAGCCTGAAAGTTGCACAACACTGACATCTGGTGCTTGTGTGTGATTTGGGATTGTACGAGGTCAGAAGGAGGATTCCGAGACTGGTCCATGTTGCCGAATGTGGTAAGGCCGACTGTTTGAAAATGTTGACTGGTGCACACACACACAGCCCCTCCACAGTCTGTTGTTCTGGACTAATTCAGACTTTCCTTTAATATGCATGCCAAAGGCTAATTTCCACATGATGTTTTCTTACTGTCCTCATTGCCATTGGACATGGGGTTCACATGATGGAACGTGAGCTTCTGCCTGGGTTTAGGAGAAAAAAATTAACAAAAATATAAATCAATGTTCATTTAATGTCCATCAACATAAATCATAGGACTAAGTGGAAAAAGTGTCACCCTCCAATGAGAAAAAATGAAATCTGGCCATGTGTAGCCACATGGATGGAACTGGAGGGAATTATGTTAAGTGAAATAAGTCAGTCAGAAAAAGACAGATACCATATGTTTCCACGAATAGGTGGACTTTGTGAGACTAAGCAAAAACCAGGGGGAAGGGAAGAGGGGAAAGGAAAAAAAGACACAGAGAGGGAGGGAGATAAAACATAAGAGACTCTCAAAGACTAAGAACAAACTGAGGGTGAGGGGGGTGAGGGAGGGGGGAGAGAGGGTGACAGGCATTAAAGAGGGCACGTGTTGGGATGAACACTGGGTGTTATATGTAAACCAATTTGAAGATAAACTATTATAAAAAATAAAAAATAAATAAAAAAATAAACAAGTAATAAAAAAAGTGTCACCCTCATAAAAACAATGTAATAATGGTGATTTTATGTATAATAAATAATATTCGCATAGTAATCTATAATTTCTAAAGCATTTTAGCATATACTTCCATATTCCGCGGGTCATGGCATCATTTAGTCATTCATTTAGGAAACATTTGTTGAGTGCCTACTCTGTGTGAGCGATTGTTCTAGGCTGCAAGGAATCTCTTGGTCCCGGCAGGGCAATTAGGAGAGAGTAAGAGTGTAGTTCTTAACCAAGTATGCTTTGGATTCAGACTCAGCTGCTCCAGGTGTCCGAGTCTTTGTGTCCTATCTGGCCAGTGATAATTAGAGTGCCTATTGCCGGGGTCCTTGTTCCAGTGAATCTAGGGGTCCACGAAGGACGGACGGTTGGGCGAAATGAAGTGAGAGAGCCACGAGAAAGATGGAGTCTGATGATCAAGCAGGCAGCCCTGGAAATTCTGGCATCTCTGACCTGCTAGTCTCAGTGTCTTTATTTTTAAAGGTAACGAGTGACATTACATCAGTGACAAGGCATTCTTTACAACATACATTGTTGTCGCAAGACCTATGTAGTCATCTATAGGTTTATGGTAGCTTTTGTAAGAGTATTTTGTTATTGCCTTTTTATTATAAGGGAACGTGGGGATGAGAATTACAAAAGGATTCGTGAAATGTTAACCTCAGGGAGGTGCTCAATATTTGCTGCTAATCAATGAAGATATGTTTAGCTACTTTAGTTTGTGCGTTATCTATAAGCAGTGCTTCTAACTTTGGGGCTAGGCTAACCTCCGGGGAAGGTGCTAAGTCTCTTTACAATCTCTCCCATCAGTCTGTTAATACTGAGAGAAGCTTTACGGAGATGCGCCTTGAGGTTTTATGGTGGGGCTGAGGGGATGATTAACACAATGCGATACCTGCAGGGAAAATCTAGTTTGGTTCAAAGAGTCTTTGGGTCTAATGTGTGCTAATTTCTAGCCAGCTCATAACTGCTATTCCATATTATCAATTTGTGTAACCTATCCCCAAGAGGCAACTTTGAGGTTACTTCTGGCCAGGTTGCTCTCATTCAGATTTTATCCATCAAGACATTGCACTCCAGGTCCCCTTTTCCATATGCCATAAAACCAAAGAGCATTATATCCCTTGGGCCAACAAGAGCAGTTCAAGAAATCCAGGCCTTAAAGATTATTTAGAAGGAGGTAAGATTAGGCACCAGTTTGGCTGGCGGGAGCTTTGCTTCAACCATTCCCACGCAGAGAGGGGTCTCAACCTGTGAGCCCAAAACGGCTCCCAACAGCCTATCTTATTGAAGTGTTCTTAAGATTAAAGGAAGAAAGTCAATGTAAAACATTCGCCGTGGCATCTAGTACACCACAAGTTACCAACGAACCATGGCTTTAGGTATGGCAAGAATTATTTTATTGCTTATTTTCAGTTTAGGAGGCAAAAGACTTGCAACTTGAATATACTCGGCAATGGGAAAAAGAAAAACAAACGGGTAAGCCGTTCATGAGTTCATCGGTCTAGGAAGAAAGGAGGGTTACTGGAAATACATAGGTTGAAAAGGTTAGAAAAGAGGGCTCGCCCTATTGTCAAGGAAGTTTGGTGTCTAAAAAGTTTTGATTTCTCTGTATGGGGACATTCGCTGGAAATTCTGTTCTCAGAGTAATACTTTGGGAATTTGGTCATTGGGGCTGAGTGACGGGAAGGCTCAGAGATGGAAAGGAAATCCATCAGTTATAAAGCTCTTCCAAGGGTCCTAGTCTAAATGAATTGGACCTTGAGGCACATCACAGATCGTGGCGGGAGTATAGAGGAGGAGGTTGATGGAGGTTATTGTAGAAAATGAACGTAGATGAGATGTTTTTGTTCATTGTTCATTGACCTTTTCATAGGATGGCTGCATTGTCATCTGTTGGAATCTCATTCCTTGGAAGTAACAAAACAGCCTGTTCCTTTTACTGGTTTCCTCTCTGTAGTTTGTGGAGATCAAATTCTACCTCAGAAAACTCAGTGGATCCTAGCGATTTATTAATGCAGTGAACACGAAATGGGTTCCCTGTCAGTGTATGGCCTGTGGTCTTCAGAACATTCAGACATTTCTTTTTTTTCTGAGAAAGGGAACCAAGAGGGACTTTGCAAATATGATGTGACTGGTCTAGTGTCTGGATGCTCTGGGTTTAGACTTTCCAAGAAAGAGTCTCTAAAGAATGCTTCTAGAAAGTGAAGAGAATTGGGCATTTAATGAAGCGAAAGTAAAGAGAATGCTAATTAATAGGTGGATGCTATTATCTCATTTAACACATACATATAACATTTTTGGGTCTATAGCAAATTCTCTTCTTATGACTAGAAAATTTGTCTATATTGATCATACAGCCATAAATTCTAAACTGTAGGGGTCTTAGAGAAATTCAGTCCCAAGCTTACAAATCATTTAGGAAAGCATGTAGCTCATTGTGAATATTTTAGTTATTAAACAAGAAATACTTTTAAAAAATCAAAATGAACTAAATAATTAAGAAACTAAAGTTAACATCAAAACAATCCGAACAAAGGTATGAGGAAGTCGATGATGATGGAAGCCAATTTAATGGAAACAAAATGTAATTAATAAATCAAAAACTTCTGCAGAATGTCAAGGTGACCCTCTCTGCATTGAGAGTCTAGTGGAGAAAAAATGAGAACAGAGAGAGCTAAAACCTTTGGAAAAAAGTAGAAACTTAACTATAGATGTTAAAAGTTCAGAAGAAATAAAAATGTTTTATGCAACCGTATGCCAATACATTTCAAATGGATAGCTTTCAAAGAACATGAATTATTAACATTTGTTCAACAAAGGTAAATATTAATACTATTTCAATAATTATAAAAGTAAACATTTGTCTAAGACTCACAATTTGAAGAGCTATCAGGATTATGAACAACTCTTATGATAACCTTGGTGAAATGGACCAATTCTTTGAAAGTCACACCTACCAAAACACACAAGGAGAAACAGATAAACCGAAAAGACCTATATCTTCCAAAGAAATTGAATCAATAATTAATAACCTTCCCAAACAGAGAGCACCAGGCCCAGGTGGGTTCACTGGTGAATTCAAACAAATATTTAAGGAAGAAATAATACCAATTCTCTTCTAGAAAACGGAAACGGATTCTATTTTATGAAGCCAATGCTTGTATCCAACATATACAAATAACTCTTACGGCAGTAAGAAAACAGCCTAATTAAAAATTGAGCAAAAGATCTGAACAGACACCTAACCAAAGAAAATCTACTAATGTCAGATATACACAGAACAAGATGCTCAACGTCATGCTTGAGCAGAGAATTGCAAACTAAAACAACAATAAGATGCCACTACGTACCTATTAGAATGGATAAAATCCAAAACATGGACAATACCAAATAGTGGCAGGAATGTGGAGCAAGAGGGCGTCTCATTCATTCCTGGAAGGAATGCAAAGTGGTACACCTGCTTTAAGAAGCCAGTTTGGCAGTTTCTTACAAAAATAAACATACTCTTACCATACAGTCAACAATTGCACTCCTTGGAGTGCTGATGCACAGGGGCACATGGACCCCAATGTTTATAGCAGCAGTTTCAACAATAGCCAAATCATGGAAAGATACTAGATGTCCATCAACTGACGAATGGATAAAGATGTGGTTAATACATACAATGGAATACTACGTGGCAGTGAGAAAGAATGAAATTCCTGCCATTTGCAGCAACTGGATGGAACTGGAGGGTATTATCTAAGTGAAATAAGTCAGTCAGGGAAAGACAGATACCATATGTTTTCACTCATATGTGATCTTGAGACACTTAACAGAAGACCATGGGAGAGGGGAAGGGGAAAAAAAAGTTACAAACAGCGAGTGAGGGAGGCAAACCATAAGAGACTCTTAAATACAGAGAACAAACTGAGGGTTGATGGAGGGTGGGGGAGAGCGGAAAGTGGGTGACGGGCACTGAGGAGGGCACTTGTTGGGATGAGCACTGGGTGTTGTACGGAAGCCAATTTGACAATAATTATATTAAGAAGAAAACAATTGCACTCCTTGGAATTTACTCAAATGAATTGAAAACTTATGTCCACACAAAACCTGTGTACACAAATGTTTATACTGCTTTATTCATAATTGTCAAAGTTGGACGCAACTAATGTCCTTCAGTAGGCAAACAAATAGACAAGGGCACATTCATACGATACAATATTATTTAGCAATAAAAAGATATCAGTTATCAAGCCCCAAATCGACATATGAGTATATCAAATACATATTGCTAACTGAAAGAAGACAATTTGAAGAGGTTATATAGTGTATAATTCCAACTATATGACATTCTGGACAAAGGAAGAACTGTGGAGATCGTAAAAAGATCCGCGTTTGCTAAGGGTTTGGGGGGAGGGACGGAGGGATGACTAAGAGAGCACAGCAGATTTTTAATGCAGTGACACTTCCTGTCTGATACTGAAACGGTGGGTATGTATTTTTATACATTCGTCAAAAAAACCATAGAATATACGACCCAAGGAGTGAACCCCAATAGAAACTACGAACTTTAGTTAAGAAAAACGTATCGATATTGGCTCATCAGTTCTAACAAAGGTACCACACTGATGCATGGTGTGAATAATGGGGGAAACTGGGACAGGGGAGGGGCAGGGAAGAAAGGGGCCCATGTGCTTCCTGCTCAGTTTCTATGTATTTTCTGCTCAGGTTTTCTATAAACCTAAAACTGTTCTAACAAACAAAACCTGTTATTTTTTAAAGCTATAAGACAAAAAATAAAAAAATAAGGGATACCAGGGTCTAATGGTTTTATAATGGCATAGTTTCTAAGCTTTCAGGGATGGCTAACACCTAAATTATCCAAATAATGCTAGAATCCAAGGGAAAAAAGCAACTCTTCCTAGTTCCTCTGAAAAATGACCAAAACCAAAAAAAAATCACACTGAAAAATAAGACTATAGCCCACTCTTACTATAAATACAGATGCAAACATCCAACACAATATTAGCGAAGAGAAGACAGCCTTGTATTAAAAGAAAAAAAAAATTACTGTGTTGTAAATTTTGTTCTAAAAGTCCCACAAAGGATTAATATTTAGAGATTATCTTGAAGGGTCTTCTACTTCAAATCTGCTTAAGAGATACACTCTTGGTGATTCACCGTGCACACTAACATGTCAAATATTCTGAAATCTGACAGAAAAGAAACCTGTTTTGAGGTGCCTGGGTGGCTCAGTTGGTTAAGCTGCCTACTCTTGGTTTCAGCTCACGGTCTGTGAGATCAAGCCCCACGCTGTCAGTGCAGAGCCTGCTTGGTATTCCGTCTCTCTCCCTCCATCTCTCTCTGTTCCTCCCCTGCTCGCTCTCTCTCAAAATAAATAAATTAAAAAAAAAAGGGTTTAAAGAAAAGAGACCTGTTCTAGTTTAAAATAGTTTCCCCGAAAATATTTGCTAAGAGAACACCATCACTCTGATAGCAGTGGTGTTCCACTGAACACACCACTCAGCGCGAAAATGCCTTCCTCCTTCAACTTGTATCAGGGGCTATGTAGACAGACAGACTAAAGATCCCAAGATGCCCCTGTCCCACTCCCCGCAACCTATGAATGTGTCGCTTTACGTGGCCAAGGGGTATTAAGGTTGCTGATTGGTTGACCTCCAGATAAGGCAGTTTTCCCCCATTTTCTGGAAGGGTGCGATGTAGAACACAAGGTTCCTTAAAAATGGAAGGAAGAAGGAGAAGAGAAATCCGAAGAGGAAGTGTGATGATGGAAGGAAGTCTTGATGTGAGAAGGACTTGACCTGCCCTTACTGGCTTTGCAGATGGAGAAGGGGGCCGAGAGCCAAGGAATGGGGACAGACTCTAGACGGTGGAAAAACAAGGGTATAGAATCTCTCCTAGAGTTTTCAGGAGGAAATACAGCCTCACTGACACGATGAATTTGGCCCATCAATAACTCTCTGGGACTTCAGGACTGTAAGACAATAAATTTGGGTTACTTCAGCCACCGAGTTTGTAGTAACTTGTTACAGCAGCGCTAGGGAACGAGTACAGGGACTGTCTTCACACCTTTAAGAACCCCACTACACGAGTTTTGGGCTTTTATTTTGCAAGGAATTCTATGAAACAAACCTATGAAAGATAAAGGGAGTTGGAATTAGTACAGAATCAAAGTTTTAGAGTATGACGAGCGTATAACTGATATTATTCTTTTCTGTGGCTCTGGTGTTTCTGGGAGGAAATAGCATTTGAGGTTTTAATGCTTGTGTGACTTTGGGGAAACTTTGTCCAAGCTCTGTGTGTGCTTTCATAGTTATATCATGGAGTTCTTGTGAAGACCTCATAGGAGTCAGTTTTGGAAAGAACTCGAAATCCAGCCTGTAGAGTACCCTGGTGGCATTTGACATCTGGCTATGACCCTTGCTGGCCGAGGTTCGGGCACATTTCCATGGTGCTTCCTCTGTGTGCTTTCCCCATTCTCTCCATTTCTTCTACCTTCCCTTTTCAGACAGACTTTGCACAGATAATATAGACTCCTATGTGGCTCATGCCGATAAACTCATTATAAAATTTCAGGCAGTGAACTCTCCCACCTCTGCCCAACTCCTCCTATAATACCTCTCACATGCCGTTCTTAGTATCTTATGTATTTTCCAGACTTTACCTTATGAAATTCAAGACAAAAATATAGGTTCGTATTTCCTATTGTATATAAGAGGCGGCATTTTATACGCGTTATGCTCCACTTTTCTTTTTTCACTTAAAATTATCTTGAATACTTTTCCCCATCTGCACGTGAAAGTCTCTTTTATTCTTTTAGTGTGTACAACAATGCTTTAAGAACTTACCTGATGAGCAGGTTAGAGTTCTTAGCAGTTAGCGTATTTATTTATGGGTTCATTAAGCTACTAACTTGCTTAAAATGTTTTTTTTTTTCCCTTCTATAATGTGCTAAACGCTTTGCCAATTACCCAAATTATGACAAATTGAGGAAGAGTGGACTACTATAATGGCAAGTTGCCCTTATTTTTTAATATAACTAAAGACAGTCACATTTCAGCCAAAACAGCCTAGGTTGAAGGTTGTCCAAAGGTGCAGTGAAAAAAGATGACACCCATGTTCGGGGAAGATGAGTTTCCTAGTCATCAGCATGTGTGCCTAATCCCAAAGAGATGAATCTTTCAACTGGGAAAAAAAAAAGATCTCAACTCAGATAATTCAGTTCTTCCACGATTAAGCGATCCATGAATAATTTGAAAATTGCTAAAATGTATATAAACTACATATCTTATACATGTCAAATATTATATGGGAAGTGTCTGTCGTATATCCATCATTATTTTATTCACTCAGAAGTTAATACTTGCTCTTATGCTGTGCATTTGCAGAATAATATTTGGGGCCACTAAGTACATAAAAATCACACACACAAAAATAATAAATACTCAGCTGTGATTAGCATGCTATGAAATTTTCAATTTGGAGACTATGTTTGAATGGCACAAAAAGAAGTTCTGTGGCATTTTGAAATACTGTCCTAGACCAGGATTTAGGTAACTTCTTTCTTTGATTTTCAGCTTTGATTACAAAGAATGGAAATAAATCGTATTAGCAGGATAGGAGGGCATCTCATGGAACCCAGGGGCAAGAATTACAATTGGTTTTCATGAGGATCTGCAAATGGAATTTACTTATCAGGAGCTCTATTTTTACAGGTTTGGTGGTCCTCTCTCTTTGCTGCCTTGACCAGCTTTCTCATAATATAATGGATTTAAACTAAATTATTTGAAATAATTGCTAGTCCAAAGAGTTATCTTCCCATCACAAGCTCCTTCTACAGTTTCAAGCAAAGAACTCTCCAAAAACCTCACCACAAAACAGAATTGTACAATGGAAACAGTATTAGCCTAGACAGTTGTCAGCAATCCGGGGTCCTAGGACCATCTCAGTCATGGTCTTGCTATGCGAATAAGAAAAAAACTCTTGTAATTACTTTGGCCCTCAGTCTTATTTGTCCTGCCCCATTGCAATGGTACTTCCTCCCCAAACTTATCTCAAATAGTGCCTCTTCTTTCCATCCTTCATGCTGGAGCCTTACACTTAACATGCCCAGGTGCTGGTGCAGGTGGTGGTAAATCCATTGGAGTGAATGAAATGCCCAGGGGAGGGCATATACAAAGAAAAGAAAACCCAAGCAAATAATTTGATGGATGTCTTATACAAGGTACTCCACTGCAAAACCCCCCAAACCAAAACTAAAACCAAAATAGAGTTTGGGACCTTGGTTTCCAAATAGTTATTTTATTTTGGGAAGCCATAAATGTCCTAGAGATGGATGGTGTGATGGTCGCATAGCAGTGTGAACGTACTTCATACCACTGAACTTTACACTTAAAAATGGTTAAGACGATAAGTTTTATGTTATGTGTAATTCATCACACACAAAAAAGACAGTTAGTTTAGGTAAAAATTGCTTAAGGTAAATTAAAAATAAAGTCAAATTTTTTAACTACCCAACATTATTATTATTTTTTCTTTTATTATTAAAAAAAACTTTTTAAGGTTTATTCAATTTTCATAGAGAGAGACAGAGTGTGAAGGGGGGAGGGGCAGAGAGAGAGGGAGACACAGAATCTGAAACAGGCTCCAGGCTCCGAGGTGTCAGCACAGAGCCAGACATAGGGCTGGACTCACAGACTGTGAGATCATGACCTGAGCTGAAGTTGGATGCTCAACCGACTGATCCACCCAGGCACCCCTATTTTTTTTTAAATTTTTATGTTTATTTATTCTTTGAGAGAGAAAGAGTGAGCACAAGTGGGGGAGGGGCAAAGAGAGAGGGGGGAGAGAGAGAGAATCCCAAGCAGGGTCCATGCTGTCATTGTGGGGCTTGAACTCAAGAACCCTGAGATCATGACCTGAGCCGAGACCAAGAGTCAGATGCTTAACCAACTGACCCACTCAGGCACCCTGTCCCAGCATTATTCTTTGAAGCCTGCAGAAGGTGTCTCATTGGAGACCCCAGTGCAGCCGTCTCCTCCAGTGTTGGAACAGGCTCTTGAGTGCCAGATGAAATAGTTGGCCCTGTTGTACAAAAAAAACCACTTATCTTTGGACATCAGGATCTTAGCAACATGGTGAGATGCTTTGTGAGAGACCCAGAGAGCCTGGGACCCAATGAGAGAATGGCAGAACTGGCTTTCGTCTCCTACTCACTGCAGGCAACGTTAGTTATGTAGCGCTCTGGGCTGAAATGTTGCCTTATTAAAGTGTTTTCTTATTCCCTCTTTCCCTTTCCTGAATATGTATGGTTGAATACATGCAAGTAAGATGAATATTTGGCACAACACCACAGGAATACTATTATTTATCAACATTTTACAATGTGTCAGGCATCATACTTGGAATATTTCATTCACTTTTCACAATCAACACATGACAAAGATCAATTTGCTGAGTCCCCTACAACCTCTGTAAGAACATACAATGTTACCCTCATGCTCAATGCCTAACTGTGAGAGATTTGACCCAAATCCAGGTTATGTCTGCCACTAAGTGAAGTAGGAGAATTAGAAGTCATTGTCAATGGCAGAAGGAGCTGGCACACTAGGACATGTAGACTCAGGGCCTGGGACTGGTGGCCAGGTCCAGCCATTTGTAAGTAGGGGCCGGTGGGGGAGAGAGAGAGGAGACTGAGAAGCAGAAATAAGAGAGACACACCTGAGAGGTGGAAGGAGATGGTGGAAGGAAATTCTATGACATGGAATTTTCAAGTTTCCATGACACCTGGCTGCACTTTGGCTTTGTGTTCTAAGCATGTTCCTCGTGTATGTTTCATCTCTTTTATTTGAGCTAGCTTGAGAGAGTTTCTGTTCTTTCTAGCCTTGCTTAGAGCCCAAGCCTACATTACTGGAATTCCAGATGCACTCATAAATGGTTCATCTACATTATAAGGAGAAAGAGCTTTGTTTGAAGGGAAGGGCCAAGAGTTAGGGATCAGGAGAGGTGTTTGAGTTCCAGTACTACCATTAACTTGCGTGACCTTGTACAGTTTACCCTTTCTGAGAGCACCAAATCCTAACCACTAAGACCACCAGGGAACCCTTGAGCCTTTCTAGACCTCAGTGTCCCGATCTATCGAATGAGGATAACATTGCTTGCTTTATTTCGTAGAATACATGTTCAAAGCATTTTAAAATGTTAAAAGCAATTTATAAATGCAAATAATAACTATTACGTTTGGCCTAAGTGAAAATATATTTATCCTAAGACTTTTTCCACTAGTAAAATTTCTGAGAGCTCATCGAGCACTACTTCAATTTCAGTAGAAGTTCCCAGAAGCGGTCTGACTGGTATGGGACCGGGAGACCACGTGCGATTTTCTAAATTTTCAAAACCTTGTGCTTTATCTCTCAAACTAGATTTTAAATGGACAGAGGGCAGGAACTCTATGACGCGTTAATTTGTTTCTTCCTTAGGACCAAGTGCACTGTAGATGCCTGTAAAAATCTGACTAAGAGCAAGATGCATGGGTGTTATGCTAGGAGAACGTTCTACCTTCAGGATGAGTTTTCAGTTCTGTGGGACTCCTTCTGTTCTAAGACAACAATGGGAAGAATACGAAAAAACAGTTTGCCGGTAGGCGTGTGTATTATGTGTGGTGGATACATATTTTATGGACGCTCTTACCCTGGGGCATGCAAATGAAATCGGTCTTACTGATCGTCTCAGCTCGGTAAGAAGCAATTTGAAAACTGAGGTTCATATATTCCCTAGTATGACTATACTTAGGAAACCCTATACAATACTCTCAGTGGAAAAAAGTTTCTAGTCTCCTTGGACAGGTGTTCACCATGTCACGATTTCAGTATCTGGAAATTTATCAATTTGGTCTTCTAGCAGTCGCCCAACAAGAGATCTCATTACAAAAAATACCCTAAACCAAGTACATGCCCCTTGATGAGGATGGGTCACTTGTGCAGGCGTGAGCTTCCTGTCACTGGAGATACTGGAGCTGCGACTGGGGTAGTTTCCAGGGCAGGATTTTGGGGGAGGAGCAGAAAACGGTCTTGGTTCCCACCGATGGTCCTTTTTCAACTTGGATTCTGGAATTAAATTGCATAAACTGGCACTATACACATTACAGCATGGCACTATAAAACCTGTTTGGAGTAATGCCCAAACCTCAAGGAGTTTATATTCTAGAACGGGGATCAGCAAACTAAGGCCACAGGCCAAAATATGGCTTGTCACTTGATTTTGCAAATAAAGTTTTATTAGAATGCTACCATGTCCACTTATTTGTTTATTTTATCTGACTGCTTTTGTACAACAGAGTTGATTAGTTATCACAGAGAACACCTGACCCGAAAAACCTAACACATTTACTATCTGACCCTCTACAGAAAAAACTCACCAGTCCCCATACGAAGTAGACTGCAGAGTTCAGTTCATGCTTCTTAGAGTGTGTGTCTTTAGCCTCCTGGGGTATACTGTATATTAGCACTTCTCTTTATATTTATTTTTGTCTTATTTTTAAGTTTTGACCCTTTCTAACGTTTAGGTGCCTCATCTCTAGAGTAGGGGATATTATTAATACCCCCACTCCACTGGGTTGTTGTGTGGGAATTAAAAGGGGCAATTTGTGTGAAATCCTTCACGCGGCTTGAACCTGAACTCCTAACCACTACACTATGGTGCCAGGACAAACTAGAGGGCAGTGGAGTAGGTGAGGTCTGGGGAGGTGAAGGAAGGCTTGCTGTGGGAGGTGTGAATGCTCTTGTCTGTTTGAAGAGAGGGTGAGGACTGGAATGGTCATGGGGACACTGTTCTCTCCCTCGGTGACAGGGAGGCTGGCTAAGCCAACCTCTAATCTGTCTAGCATGGGTCCCTCCCTTCCCCCACACCTCCACCATGTTTTGAAAGGCCAGAGAAATTTTTCACCGGCTAGTTATTCACCTGCTCCAGAGAAGTAAGCGCCTCTGTAATTTCAATCTGTGCTTTCTATCACTAAGATAAACTAGTAATGATTTGCCAATAAGATGCAATTACGGTGCCTGCTGAGGTCAATATTCAATCAGTGGTTCCATTCTGAGTGCTGCTTTGATCAGTTGGTCAAAAATTTCCTTTCTTTAGATGCTTTGTAAACCATGATTGATCGAGAGGTGTAGGGGTTTAAGATTGGGATGTGATTTCATTTTTAATCCAACTTCTAAGCAGCACTGCAAACTGACCCAATGTGATGGGTCTCCTCTGGGAAGCCCCCCACCCACACTGAGGCCGGACTTGGCACTTCTTCACATCGCTGCCAACCGTCTCCTCTCCTCCCCCGCGGAGCAGTCAAACGCTCAAGTATCATAAATAAGGTAGATTGTTCTGGAGGGTTCGTGGGGGAGATCAGGAAGTCACGTTGGTCACTCCATAGCAAAAACGTCATGCATTTTTAAAATTTGTCATGCATTTTTTCAGCCCTTTCCTGGTGTCTACCTATCTGCTTGATTGTCTTTTGTTTCGTTTTGTTTAACCTTTTATCTTTTCTTCTCCCTTACATAGCCTCTTAGGCTTTTCACTATCAACCAGAACAACATAGCTTTTCCCCTCGCTTTGGAAATCTCACATAAAGTAAGAAAGCCCCTATAGATAAGCAAACAAGGCCACTGATTGTGTCTCAGAAATGCCCCTTCAGAGTGCCAGCCCAGATCACCACACTAGAAGATCTTTGACTGATTTATAGGAATAAAGCAAGACTTAGTTGAGAATAAATAAAAATGAAACTGGGAACTTTCATCCCAGAGACCTAAGATGGGGTACTTGACTGGATTTTGGTGTTCTGCTTGGTAATAATCAAAGTAGTTTAATGTTTTGGGGGCCTCTCTTTCTCTAACCGAATTTATCTGCATGTCTGATTTAAGATTAGTTTAACAGCAGCATTTTCATGCTGGTTTTGATATGGATTCATGTTTACTTAAGACATAATCGGGGGCTTCAAGTGGCTAGTGGCGGTGCCTCTGTAGAGCTAAGCTTTTACTATTTTATGTTTAAATTAAAAAAAAATTTTTTAATCCTTCTAGACCTAATTTTTCTAATGTGACAACATACGTTAAAACTTACATTTAAAATATATATATATATATATATATTGTCCCAGAAATCCTTGTAATGGGAATGTATCGTAATGAAATAATAGCCCTAAGGCTTACAATCAAGGACATTTATCACAATGTCATTTGTCAAGGCAAAAGCAAAACAAAAAACAAAGAATATGATGTACACCAATACGGAGAAGATTGGGCAAATTCCAGTATAAATCCTATTGTAGAATACTAAATATTTCCTAAAATAGATAAGTTGAATCTCTATCTATTGATCCAGAGGACTGTCAATAATGTATTGTCACTTGAGAAAGACACCAAATGACAGTAACGACCCCAAATCCCTTACCTCAGTGTTTATTTATTTATTTTTTTAACTGTAGCAATGTATGACTAGAAAAAACATCAGGCTGGTATGTTTTACTTTTTTGCGATCTGCACACATGTATGCAGAGAACAGTTCTGTGTGGTGTACTTTTTTTTTTTAATTTTTGGCATTTATTTATTTTGAGAGAGAGATAGAGAGAGAGAGCATGAACAGGGGAAGGGCAGAGAGAGAGAGGGAGACACAGAATCTGAAGCAGGCTCCAGGCTCTGAGCTGTCAGCACAGAGCCTGATGCAGGGCCCGAACCCATGAGGGAGATCATGACCTGAGCCGAAGTCAGATGCTCAACCAACTGAGACACCCAGGTGCCCCTCTGTGTGGTGTTCTGACCACAGTCAACCTTCTTGAGAGCTGGGACAGTTCAGGTAGGGAGAGGGCCCTAGATCTGAATTGTGACGGGAGAAATCCTCCAGCCATTGGTATTGAATTCTCATGATTTTGCCTTAATTTTTCCTTCGACGGACTCCACTAGCACTCACTTCCCCAGTGACTTACCTGCCATTTAACCTACTAAGGGTTAACATGATTCCAACCAAACAATATCACAGCAAATTTTTAACGTGCCTCCCTCCTGTTGGCTTCTGAATTTGAGTTATTGTTCAGCTTTTTAGAGATAGAAAAGCATTCGATGGAGAGGACCCAAGACCCAGGTTCCCGTTGAACCTCCTGGCGCCATCTATGTGAGCGTGGGTGAATAACAGCTAGTCTTAGATTTCTTCCTCAATGCAATGGAGACCTCTTCAGTAGTCCTCACTAAGCCTCGAGGGAGGCCTAAATAATGGATAATGGCTGTGAAAATACTTTATAGTCTTTACAAGTTGAAAAAGTAAATTATCTCCTTTCTCTATGATTACCTTCCTTTTGAAAAAAAAAAAAAAAAGAAGAAGTTACTTCTCTCCTGTGTGAGGGTCCCAGTGGGAAGTAATGTTGGACTTCTGGTCTTTCTACCTCTCCTGCTTCTGTAGTAGAGGGTTAAGTTCAACTACTCACTTTGCCTTTTGGGTGAGGATTAAGTGTTCCCATTGTTTCCTATGTTATGGCAATCAACAAGCCTTTGATAAAAACAAAATCACTAACTCATTAGCTCTGGATTTTGCATATTTTTGTTGTTATCACAGGATAACAACAAAATGATCTCTTTTTGAAGTACTTTTAATTTTAGCTTAGATATTCAATCTGTTGTTTTCTCTTGATCCCATTTGAAGTTAAACATTCTAGTGTATACATTTGCTCCCTTTTTAAAGATAGAACAAAGCAATGTCTTCATTATAGGAATATTCTACATTTTAAGTTGGGTATTTTTTACTTTGTTAACATTGATTTATTTTTTTGAAAGACAGAGAGAGACAGAGCACGAGTTGGGGAGGGAGAGAGGGAGACACAGAATCCGAAGCAAGCTCCAGGCTCTGAGTTGTCAGCACAGAGCCCAGTGCAGGGCTCAAACCCACAAACCGTGAGACCGTGACCTGAGCTTAAGTTGGGCACTTAACTGACTGAGCCACCCAGGTGCCCCTAAGTTGGCTATTTTTTAAAGCAGGTGTCCATTATAAGAACATGTTAGCAACCAGTGTTAGACTATTATTGGCAGGTAACTAATGACTTGCATATGTACTCTCTCATTTAATCCTCAAGGCAGAGGCTTGGAAGGGGTGCCCAACTTGCTCACATTGCTAGCGAGTGACAGAGTCAGGATATAACCGATTATTATAGATGAGCAAACCTGAACTCTAACACTGGATGGAAGAAGTGACAGCCTAGATTGAATTAATGATCATATCAAATAGATGAGTGACAATTAGCCTGGTCAGTTTCTGTTCCATGGAACCCACAGACTTCTTATTCCTGGGACTTCTCAGATAAACTACCCTATATTCCAACTGAGGGTCAACTTAGTCAAATATGGAACTCTTTTGAAGTCCATTTCAAGGCATGCATTCAAAACAATGTGCCTCAGGACGTCAAGCCAGTGTCAAGCACTGCTACCCCCTTTCTCCCTTCCCCACCTCTGGAGACTGGTTTCGCTCTTGTAAGAGGCAGCATTGAAATATTGCCTGTTGTTCTCTTCTGGGTGTGCAAGCTATTAATTAACTTTAGTTGTTAAGAAATGGGAATTTCCAAGTGTCCTTTGTGCTCCTGGTCTGGTGTTCTTTTGTCAGAAAGCCTCAGGCCCATTGTTTTAACCCCTCTTGTGCTGACATTGTATTGTCCATCACCGAGAACATTTAGTGTCTTCCATCCTGATGTGGGGTTCTGGGGCGGGGAGGGGTTGGCAGTTGCCAATCTGAAGAGGAGCAGAGCAGAGCCAGCGGTGAACTTGAACATGGCGGATAAAAGTGACCAGACTTCTTTGTCTCCTATGTTTCAGGTGGGTTTCCCACCACAGATGCTAATTAAGGATGGAGGAGAGACTGTTCCCTGCCTGGATATTAATTTTCGCCCCCTGGAAAAGCAGCTGGGAGATGGGTCACTGGGTATCTACCTAGCAAACAGAATGTAGTCCATATCCATCCATCTTCCATTCAGTTTCCTTTCAGAAAGACATTATGGGTGAGCTCTACTCTTCTGACAGCAAGTATCACCAGTGACAGCTTTCCAAGTGGCCTTAACAGCTTGTCAGGAAACTAATCAATGTAGCTTTTCACAAAGGAATCGACTTGATCAATATCACCGGGCAAACCCAGACCTAACAAACAGATCACACACGCGGTTTTTGTGATCAATAGAAGTTACACAGAAAATAAATTATTGAGGGTGTTTCAGTGAACATATCACAGATGCTTCCTGTTGATACCTCTTTCTGAGAGAGCTAAAGTAATATAACACAAGTGATAGGAGAGACAGTATATAGGTTGTCACACAGAGCCTTAGAGACATGATCTCGACAAGGGACGTTAGCTTAGCAGCAGATGTAACTCTGCTTTTGAAGGAAAAATGGTTTAAATCTTTGACATCCTAATCTTTCCCCACCAAGTAGGTTATAACTTTTGGATGGGTGGGGTTATTTGGGTGACTCAATACCTTGGGCATGAGCATATATTGGGCACATCAGTCAATTCTTGCTAGTTGATCAGCATTCCCTGTATCTATCCAGGGAGCAATGCTAATACCAGGAGGCCACCCCTGTCATTCACACCTTCTGCCTTTTCCTCTAGACTCCTTGGGGACTCTCCAATTCTAAATGTTATAAAGTTTCTAACAAATAGTCTACAAGCGTGGACTTTATGAGATGCTGGAAGTACCTGGAAATAAACCCTAGGCGTAGCTATACCACAATAATGCATTGAGGCATTACCCAACTCTTCTCTTCCTGGTATTTTATGTCTGTATCAGTTTTCTACCACCTCATGGCATATTATTCCATACCCTAGTGGCTTAAAATAAGTAGTGTTTTCTTTGCTTACGATTTTGTGGGTCAGCAGTTTGGGCTGAGCTCAGTGGAGGGCTTTTCTGCGGGTCTTGCCTGGAGTCACTCATGTCTTCAGTAATTTGGTGGCTCAACTGGGCTGAATGGGTGGTCCATGACATGTCAGGACGGGGTGCTGGCCATCATCTGTTCATGCATAGTCACCTTCAGGAAGGCCAGCCTGGGCTTCCCCTGGAATGACACTGCATTCCACGAAAATGAAAGGGAAAGCAGCAAGGTCTTTTCAGGCCTGGTCTCGGGGGTCACACAATATCACTTTCTCTGCATTCTGCAGGTCAAAGATAAGAGACAGGGTCAGTCCAGACTCAAGAGATAAAGGAAATAGATGCTACCTCTTTATGGAGGGAGCAGCAAAATCACATTGAAGGGAGTGGAGGAAAAGGATGGAAAGGATTACTGAAGCCATTTTCCCAAAAAGTATCTGGATAGGACGATTTCCCTCTATCCCACTCCCCCATCCCCACACGCGTGACCACATTCAAGAAGTGAGGTTTTCTCTGCTGCAAAAGAGACTGCAGCCAAGGAGGGATGGAAATGGAAAGCAGAGAAAAAATTGAATCTTTTCCAGGCATTATGTTCTGAAGGACTAAGCCTAAAGGTAAGGGGAGGCAAGGCAGAGACAGATGTTGGGAAGAAACATCTTGAGTCAGTTTCCATAGAAACTAGGTAGAAATTGTTTGGGCTGGGGCTGGGCATCAGGGTCAGGGACAGGGAGGATGCAGAAGTGGGGGGGGGTCCAGATAACTATGGGAGGGACCTGAAACAGACTTATAGAGATAGTTATGCCCCAATGTCATGAGAGAAGCAAACAGATCCTGCAGTGTGAAGTACGTCTCAGGTAAAGAGCCACAATTGAAGGGAAGATGGAAACCCATATGAAACAGTGGCCAGAGACCAGAAGGGAGGTCATGTCTCAGAGGGTAATGGTAGTGACAGAAAATGCAGAGGATCAGATGACAGTCTTCCCTCTCCCCACATCTACGTTGTCAGTACTGTGAAACTCTGACTTAACCCCCAGAACCTTTCCTGGGGGAAGGGGAAGAGCCAAGTTATTTGAGCTTACATTCCCACTACTTCAGTGGGATAGGGACTTGATATCTGTATATTTTGATTAATTCCATGATCAGATCTCCTGAAGCTGTAATATTGAAAGGACTTTTCCAACATGAAACCAGGGGAATTTTCGATATATAGCACCAAGGAGAGCTCCTTTTGTTGATGTTGGTGGTTGGGGGCGGGGACTCTTTGTGGGGTGTGTTTATTCTTTCCATTTAATAGAAGGTGGACAAGACTGTCCCAGAATTCACACACGAATTTGCCCCACACATGATGATGAGGTGGACAGTGTTTATCTTCTGACATCTGGACCATCAGTTCAGGTTGAAAATGTTTTCTGTATGCACACATTCTTAAATTGAATAGTATTTTTGAACACCTATTATGTGCCAGGTGCTGTGGATGCCACAGACTTCGTCTTTGTCCTCTTGGAGCTTGGAAGGACCAAGAAGAGATTCCCATTGGGATAGTATAGTTTCCACTATCAGACACAACTATATAGTCTACATGCGTCTGAACACCTCTGGGAGGAATGTTCATGGAAGTGTTAGAACCAACTTGACATTAACCTTCCCTGGGACAAACCAGATCAAACTGGCTCACCTCTGGCAAATATTTCCTAGCTGTAGGCAAAAAAGAAAGCAAAACCAATTACCCAACAGAACCGTGGGTCAAACATTGTGCTATAGGATTTGTCTATATTATACCCCTTACTTTCCTCAACACATCTGACTGTTATTAGTGAATTTAGTGACCATTGCCTCTCTTTCATCTTACAATAAACAACGTTCTGCCAGTTGAGTTAGCTTTCATTCGAACCCATACTATCTTCTAGGAGTGGTAAAAGCTGATCCGATAAATTAAGGCAATGTGCCAATGGGTAATGATGACCCAATGATGAAAACAATTCTGCTTCCATACTATGAAGGAAATTAAGCCATGGATACCGTTAAGAGTAAGCTAAGAACGGAAGCAAGAATAACACAGAGCTTTGGGAATTCAGTATCAGTTCATCAGTATCTTTTTTTCTGATCCCTGTTCAACCCCACTTCAAGCATAATGAGAACTTACTTATAAGTTTCCTTGATTTTATTTTTTTAACTTTCAGAGAAACCAGACAGTCAGCTGGAGAGAAAAGAGGAACTAACTGACATTTGTGAATGAGCCCACAGCCCTCTCTCAAGGATCATTTCTCTTCTCAGTGTCTGCTGGGAGATTAACGTATATAATTCTGGAGGCAAAAATCTTTTCTCTGATAATGAACAATCTGGAGTTAAATCCTGGATAAACCCAGCCACACTCAATGATTTTGTAGATGTCAGATAAGAACTTGGGAAGCACTTCACAATTTCTTGGGGATTTAAAATATCCCAGTTCTAGCCAAAACCAACCAACCAACCAACCAACCAACCAACCAACCAAACAACCAGACAACCATAAAAATAAATAAGTAAATAAATCCATTAATCTTTTTGCTTGTCATCAGAAAAGCAACCTTTGAAAGTTTACAATATTTTGATTTCAAATAGTAAATCAAAAAGATAAGTCCCCCATAGTGCTGATTTAAAGATTTTTGTGCCATTGTCCATAGGGAAGATAGTTGGAGGTGAAGCTTTCTGCTACTGATGTTCCTTTGACTTTTATCGTTATTGGCATTGAATAACTAAGTGTAGTAGATGACTGAATCGGAGGTTGGCAATGAAAAAGCAACGTGCTTATGAGGTTTTAGTTTCTCCTGAACTATTCTTAAATACCTGACAAAGTCTCAACAACATTTGAATATTTCTAGGACATCAGGTACCTTGAGAAATTGATCAGCCAAACTGTCCAATCTACATATAATTTGAAGGGATCTGTTCTGAAAACAATCAAGCCTGGGTCTGTGGATTGGATGAATGGCCAGAAGCAAAGCTTTTGCTCAGTCCCAGGCTGGCACAAGGCTCTGGAGTTACTCGTGCAGGGGTTTTAATTCCGAATCCACCTCTTTCTGGCTGCGTGACCTAGGACAGATCATGTGTCCTGTGTGATCTAGTTTCTTTGCCTGGAAAATGAGAACAATAACGGTGTTTACCTAACAGGTTGATTGTGGGGAGCAAAATGACTTCAATGGCACTTGGCACTGCACGGTACACACACTAAGTGCCTAATAAATGATACATATTACAGAGATACCCTGTGAGCTGCTGGGTTCCATTAAGCAAAGGCTGTGTCAGCACAATTGAGGATCCTTATCTCTGTGGAGGAGGGGGTATATGGGTAGAAGGTCAGCAAAGACGTGAATGAACGTAGATGGGAAAAAATAATACCTCTGCTAACTTCCACCCCAAATCTTCAATTACGAGTGTACATAACAAAACGCAATGTACTAATGGTACCTGTAATGTTTTCATCAACAGAAATCCCTGGTATTTTCATATTACAGTTGTCATGGGGATCCCGAAATAGTATTTATGTACAACAGTGTTTCAACATCATAGCAGCTGTTAGATTTGCCAGTAGATCCTGTTTGTTAATGTCGATGGTCCACGTGTTATGAGCGGGCAGGCTTACTCTGACCGCTCTTATAGGGTAGAAGGGAAATGTAGTTTTCCTCTTATGAACACCTGGGACTTCCAAGTTAGGACTGGTCACCCTCTCTCACTGTGCCTTTCCACTGTTGGCCACCTCAGGTTCAAGGGGAAAACATGAACAAGAGCTCTAGTTTAGTTTCTGACTTGAGCAACATGGTCCAATTCAGCTCCGGAACAACATGGAAGAGCTGAAGCAGAGCCTATAATCCCGACCAGCTACTGCTCCTTATATTTAGGGTGTTTTGAACAGGATCTCCATAGGGAAAGAGGAATAGATAGTCTTACCCTGTTCCTAACGTGCTGAAGCAAACCTCTATCAATATCCCTGCTAGATAATCCCTCTAGTAAGATATTAATATTTAATGAGCACTTACTATGTCCCAGGGACTGCACTAAGTTCTTTACATATATTATCCCATCTAATTCACATAATCATCTTAGGTATGGCTGTTATTACCATGATTGTTCAGATGAGAGAATTGAGGTTTAGAAGGGTTCAATAATTTGCCCAAGATTGCCCAGCTAGTAAGTGGAAAAGTGGCGATCAGACACAGGCTCCTCTGACTCTTAAGTTTTGCATTGCTTCTCCTACTTTCCACAAAGTCAAATAGAAAAAGCTGATTTTACTTTCTTGTTTCGTTTCTTAATGAGAAATATGGTACTTTTATCCTAATACATCATAGACAAGAAAACTCCCCGCCTCTACAAAAATAACAGGGAAAGTATTTCTTCTAGATGGTTTTTTTGGGCAGTGTTTTTGTTTTTTTTTTCTTTAGTGATGACATACTTGGAATTGTTTAAAAAATACCTGCTCTTCAGATAGGATTGAATTTTTTTCTTGCCGATGGATGAATGTTGGCATAAGCTCTTTGCTGAAAACCATTCCTGGACTCTAGAAACTCTTCACTAACTGAAAGCCTGTTTTTGGCTTCTCTTTTATTGGCACCCATCGTGTCAGTGGCCCCAACAATCATCCAGTCGGACGAGCCAACAATCTGAGAGCTTCCCTCTCTCTCAACAACCATTGTCAGTTCATTACCAAAGTCTCATTGATTTTAATCTCCTCAGTAGATCTCAGATACGTTACTACCTCCCACCTCTGCTACCATGACCATAGCAAAACTATCATGGTCTCTTGCCTGGACTCGGCAGCAGACTCCCAACTATCCGTCCCTACTGCCCTAGGATTGGGCTGCTTTCCCGTCTTTTCTCCATATGAGATCAGTGTTTTGTCATTATTGTTTTTTCTTCCAGATCTTTCAGCGATTTCCCTTTGTTCTTAAGATGACATCAAATTTCCTTAACATGACCCTCAAAGCTCTTAACTATTTGACCCCTAAAGACCTTGTCTCACCTCACTCCATGCTCCCCCTCCCCCTCTCTTTGTCAGTTACACTTACCTTCCTTCCCATTCAGGATACATATGATAGGTTAAGTTGTAGCAACAAACGACCCCCAAATGTCAGCCTCCCGGAAGCACCCAGGCTCATTTATTGCGCATGCCATGTGTCCGGGATCTGTCAGCAACAGCAGAGGTGCACTGATGAGGAGAAGAAAGCATGGAAAATTACATCTTTGTTCTTGGGGCTTCTACTGAGGAGTGGGACACACTTGTATGCTTACGTTCCACCGGCAAGAACGAGTCACGTGTCCATGCCTCCCTTCAAGGGGGCAGAGAAACACAATCCCAGCATGTGCACTGGATGACAGTCCTAATCCACATCAGGGCATTTTACCTGCTTCCTTCACAGGCCTTTGAACGTGCACAGCCCCCCTTCTTAGAATGCCGTTTCCTCCCATTGTGGGGGGTAGCTCCTGTTTATCCTTCAGATCTCCTCCAAACTTTGGGGAACCTTTCCTGACTGGGGCAAATATACTTATGATATAAGCTCTTACAGCAGCACAAATATGTATAAAAGTTGTCATAATGGCAATTATGGAAAGATGGGAAAGAACTCAATCCTAGGGCTGTAGGAACAGATAGTTGGGAGTCTGCTGCCGAGTGCAGTCAAGAGACCATGATAGTTTTGCTATGGCGATGGTAGCAGAGGTGGGACGTAGTGACGTATCTGAGTAATTACAATCTATCTTCTACAGAAGACTGTAAGATCTACAAAGGCAGTGAGTATGTGGGATTTTACTCACCAGTGTCCACAACAAAACAACACATGCGACGTGCCACACGTCCTTCTAAGTACTTTGTCTGAAAAAAACTCATTAATGTGGACAATAACTCTATGAGGTAGAGTTATTGACACATTTTAAAGGTAAGGAAATGAAGGCACAGAGAGGTGAAGTAATTTCTCCGAGCTGGTGTAGCGACTAAGACATGAAGCCAGGATTCAGACGTAAACCTTCTGCCACTAGAATCATTCTCTTAACCACTATAATTTATAGCTT
The DNA here is from genome assembly GCA_030068075.1 of Paguma larvata. Classification (NCBI taxonomy): domain Eukaryota; kingdom Metazoa; phylum Chordata; class Mammalia; order Carnivora; family Viverridae; genus Paguma; species Paguma larvata. The sequence goes on along the minus strand of CM057841.1, from coordinate 29,889,415 downwards.
TTTAAACATGTAGTTATGCCATGGCACCAAAAGAAGTGCTTGTAAATATTTGTTGGATGAATTGGTGAAGCAGTAACCTAGTATTGTGTGGGACACATTCAGGAATAGGCTAAGACAGAGTGATTGTTCTGGAATGTGCAAACTAGCAGGTGCTTTAGAGTTTGGCCAGTTTAATCCTCTTCTCCTACAGACTAATCCAGTATCGTTCAGAGTCAAGGTCGATGCGGAGTCTGCCTCCTGGCTCCCGGCAGGATCAGCATACCAATTCATGTCTCCCCGAGTCACACCTACCTTACTTCATCGAACAACAAGGTAGAAAATGGCGCCAGAGGGGAGTTCTTCCAGCAGACCAATGGAGACTTTTGTGTACGTGGAAGATTTGAGCGCAGGGAGTAGAAGCGTATTTTACCTTCTCCTCTCTGTTCTGAAATTAGATTTTCTAGGACAGAAAAGAATGTCAAAGGTAACGAAATCTCCACAGTTACACACACAGTTTAAATTAACAGTATGAGTCAGTGTTCAGAATAGAAATAGCAGCAAAGGCTGACATCCTGGGAACAAATGACTCAATTAACTGTATGTGCACTGCCACCAGTTAAAATTTCCTTGATGATTTATAATCAGAAACCCATGAGAGTTAAACCTCAAAGGGACTGCGGCAAAAGTTGTATCTAGTTACCAGAGTGGCTGCTTCATTGGAGTGGGGTGGGGGTGCTGCCTGGGAACCTGTGGCTTCCTACCTCTTGTTGAGTTCTAGATGCCTGGTCCCCATATTCCAGAGGTGCGGTGTGCCTCCTGGACAGGGAACCTGCTGACCACCACCTCCGTAATTCTCTCTACTGGAATCCAGATCCTTGGAAAGTGAACCCAATTTCCCCAGCTCCCTGAGAGAGGGGAGAAGATATAAAATAGGTTTGGGCCAAGCAGAAGTGCTTCTGGGGAAAGGCTCGATGGGGCGGATATGGTATGTGCAAGGAGACTCCCTTCAATGTGAGATTTGCTCACTTTCTCCTCAAGGGGAGAAGAGCAGTGATCACTAGCCCATTCGAGGCACTCTGAGACCCGAGAATTAAGCAGATAAGGAGGCAGAGTTGTGCCTTGTGGTAACTGAACATCCTTTGCTGCAAACGGGAATTGCCCTGACCAACGCTTGGTGAGTGGGGGTGACAAGAGAAAATCCACCCCGAGGCCTGTTGGAGATCCAGCCAGAACAGGGAAGTCATGGCGAGGCTGGGATCCCTCCCTTAGGCCTCATCGTCTTAATGTTCTTTCAGTTTTCCTTCTTCGTAAGAAGGTGCGCTCCTCCGACCCACAGGCAGCCTGGAAATCCAATGCAGGCGCGTCATAAGGGAGTGAGAGAGGGAACATGTGGTTTGGGGGTGGAGAGCAATAGTTCGAGACTCCTGCCGTGCCTTCGACCTCACTCCACAGGCCACTTCTCTGTCTGGTTCTTGACACTTGAATAGACACATAGGTTAGGGAGGGTGTGGCAGCATCTATACCCTACCTCCTGTGAAGCAGGATATGGCAGGCTTTGTTGCGGTTAACCTAGTTACCTGATCTGGAATCCAGGGCCGTCGTCTTTGGACACGCCCCCCAGGACACATTACTGCTCTCCGCCTAGGATTCATCGGCTCATCTCCCCACCCTCCCAAACTCCCCTCCCATATATTTATTTATTCTTTTAATCAGTAAACACTTGTTTTACGAAATGTGCCAGATACTGTGCTCTGTGTTGTAGAGGATGCAGAGATAAGTAACTCAGCTGGGCAGATTCAGGGTCTGTCTGCACAAGAGATCGTGAGAGGTCTGTTGGAGCTGACTCATCCTTCCTGGAGAAGGCATTAAATTATTCTGTTACCCACAGCGCCAAGCTGGATGGCTGGATCCGAGCTGCCTTATAATCAGCCTAACCTGGAAGGAAGGGCACGGTGACCCTTGAGACATCGACCACCTCCTTCTCCTACCCCCTCCCAGCAGAGGACTGCCCCCTTCCCAGGATGCCTCTGGGCCCCATGCCCTCTTTGCTGTGCCCAAGGTCTAGCTGGACACTTTCCCCCTTTGGAGAGCGCTAGGTCTCTTGTTTCAGGAAGTTGGAACAGAATGGAATAGAGAGATATCGGCTCCCTCTGAGCATGGGTAGGGGTTGGGTGATAGGTTGCTATGACAGGCAACAACCTCAGCTAGCTCACGGTTTGGTGGAACCACACACACATGTTCTTTCGTCATGGACAACATCCCTTTGAATCACGATCTTTCAGGTGGGTCACCCAGAATCTTGCACAGAAAAAGTTGAGAGCATCATGTTTTGAGACTGCAAAATGGTATCACGGCCGTCTTTTGAAGAGTTTCTCTATAGGCCCCTGGGGTAGGCAGGGCAAGGGGCTACCATCCTGTTTTATAGACAAGGTACTAAGGCTCAAGTAATAGTAACAGTTGGCATTTCCTGAGCACTTCGTGGGAGTCTGGTCCTGTGCTAAACATTCCTTATGCACTGATTTCATTGAACTCTTAAGATGACGTCACATTGCTAGTTTAAACATCAGTAAAATAAGGCCCGGAGAGGAGAAGCCATTTTCCCCAGATTAGAGAGGGGTAAAGGCATGTTTTAAACCCAAAACTTCTAGACCCCAGGTTCACACTCGTAAAGACTCTGGGCTATATATATATTATCCTAAGAGCACACGACCGCCAGCGGTAGGACTGGAAGGGGAACCTAGGTGCTTGACTTCCAGTCTAGGGTTTTCCAATGCTTCAATTTTCCAGTGTGCTCTCCCCGCTCCTGAATTCCAGCTTAGCAGAACAGCATCTAGAGAAGATACATGCAGGCTGCTGCTCTAAGGCGGCTGTGAGGTGGGCATGAACGTCCAGCTACTCCTTGTCACCCTAGAAGGGAATCGCTGCTGGTAAAGAGCCGTACGTCCTAGGTCTAAGAGCTTTCTAACTCACTTGAGTGCCATGACCTCAGCTAGGTTGGAATATCTGGAATAAGGAGATTCATTTGGTAAACATAAAACACTTAAAAATGTAGCTCTGTCCATAACCAGAGAGAATGAAACAGTAGAGGCTGGGATCCTTTCCCAGGTGCTGGGCAGGGATCGGCCACTGTTACTAGTGACTTGCACCATAGGTAGGCATTCTTCTCTCCACCTGAAGATTCTCTCCACTCCACCAAGATTCAGAGGGGGTAACTGGGGTGCCACACAACTAATAAGGTCAGCTAAGCTTTGACCTCTCGTCTTTGCAGCTCCCAGAGTTCAGTCACCATTAGACACCCTCTGCTGTCTGACTGCTGAGCCAGAGTCAGAACGGGAGCCTCAAAGCAGGAGTCACACTGTGAGCAAGCAGTAAGAGGCGAGAGGCAGGGCAGACGTGGGACAGAATGCAGGTCTGGGAGGCTGATGTTCATCCCTCTACCAGGGTCTCTGATTTTTCACCCCGAAAGGGAAATACAAACTAAGAGCTGGGGGACCGCACAGCCTCCTCTCGGCCATGACAGGCCGGGATATGGAGTTCCTTCTCTGTCAGTGAGCTAGTTAACCTTTGCTTTTCTCTTGAAATTTACAAGTAGAGAATTTACATTTTCTTGGAATGTGTTCCTACTTACTGATTTGGGCAGATACAAACACTTCCATATTTATAACATTTTTGCGGGTGCCATGTGGCATCTCCCGTTCTGTCTGATTTTGCTAATTGCCAGAGCGCCCCCCCCCCTCCAGAGGATCAATACTAATAATGATGAAAGGCCTAAAAACGCACAAGCATTTTCTGTTTCCAGCTTCTATTTTACGAATAAAACATTGATGCTCTTTTTAAGTTGGCCATCACTCATCTGGCAGGTTTTGCAGACAATAACAGTTCATTAGTAATATCTGGTGGGGAAGATGTATGATGCTGTAAATATTTAAAATCAAATTTGAAAAAGAAGACAGAGATGAATGCACGGGGAGGGGGTGAGGGGGACCAGCTTGGTGCTCAGGGCTATGGTTTTACAGCAACTTCCACTTGGGCCCTGCCATTGTTTTCCCTTCTTAGTCCCCTGTGAGGGGATTCAGCAGGGCCCAAAATGGCAGACAATGGACTCCATGGGTAGATAACCCGTAGTTCTTCTAAATTAGCCCCCTTAATAAGGATTTAAGTATTAGTGATACGGTGGTAGGATGATCCCAGGGAGCATAATAAGAGAGTGAGAACACACGACAGGGCAGGGAAAGGCCATCAGGGGGTATGTTAAAGAGGACCCATCCCTATAGATCAATGGACACAGTCCCACTGGGAACCCTCTTTGATAAACCTCTCTGAAGGAACCCTCAGGGTCCAAGAAACTGAGGTCCATCCTCCATCTGCTCTTCCTCCTCATCAGCAGAGTGTTGTCCCGAAGAAGGCCCTAAGGGACCTGTAGGTGGCGGGCGTGTGGAACCTGCCTGCGAGGTCAGCTCCCAGGCCGGATGTGCAGGGTCCCGACAGCTCAGCTGCCGCGGGTACAAAGAGAGCCCAGAGTTTGTCCAGGTGGATGGGAGTCCAGCTAGGGAAACCGGGCCTAGAAGGAACTACCGGAGTGAACACAAGCCCCTGAGGCACCAGGTAGAGGGACTCAGCCAGAGGAGAAATGGTCAGCAGAGAGGGCCGCCCGGAGCTGTCAGGAGGTGGTCCCGGGAAAGGCCATGGTGATGCCCCTATCGGTCCACTTCCTGTCAGCATCTTTGGAGGAGTCTGAGCCTCACTGGGATTGACTGGGGCAAGCCCTTCCCTTCGAGTCCTCCCTCTCTGTCCTTTTTCCTCAGAGCCCGGTCCCACACACCTGTCTCCGCACCTGTCCCTCCCACTCTCCCTTCCTAAAATGCCCCCGAATGTGTTTTATTTCTTCGAATCCCTGCTTTCCACCAGAAACCTAATCTGTATTCTGATGCTATAACCCGAGAGTGGAGTAAAGAGGTGTGTTTTTCAGTGAAGGATCCTCGAGTTCAAGGTCTAAGCTCTCCTCCAGCCCTGATTCATATGCATTAATAAAACCTTCCTCTCGGGCCGGAGAGGGAGGACCTCAGCCCCATCTGATACAATGTCCTCATGCCACAGAGGCCCAAAGCAGGGCTCAGAGACGGGAAGGAACTTCCTTCAGATCGAGACTGTATGACCTTGCTACAGGCTAGTTGAAAGAAGATGTCATATATTCTTCAAAGGACCTGGGAGCTGGGACAGAACCCGGGAGAGATCTACTGTGGTCCAGAGAGCACAGGGAGAGGGGGAACCGGGTACAGATTCCTGACCCTGACGGAACAGGACTTGAAGGTACACTTTTAGTATATCTGGCCTTGCCAGACGGCCTGGAAAAAGCTTTATGCTGGGTCTTAAAAACATTCCTGGTGGTCCTGGCTCTGTCCTTACCCCCATTCTTGAATCTGCTTTAAAACATGAATCTCAAGGAGTTGTCTAGTCTCTGTTGACACTTCATGATGAGATGTTTACAAATGCAAGAGGCAGTTCGTTCTATTTTCTGAAGTCTCTGTTAGATATCTTCCTATGTGCAACCTGAACTTGTCTGCCGGTAGCATCCACCCGCTGGCTTTGTGCTTAGAATCAAGGGCAGAAGGCAAATCTCATGACACCCTAACAGCTCTCTCACCAGGATCAGTTCTTAATGCTCCTCGCACGACCTCATCCTCGTTTCCCTCACTTTCTTCTTCACTTCGAAAATTGCCACTTGACTTCTTAGAATCTAGGACTCCCAGCTGATTTTGGGGCCCTGAATTGGAGGTGTGGCCAGCCCAGAGTGGACAGTCTCTCATCTTGCCCTGTATTGTATACTTGAGTGCGGCCACGAGGAAGTTAATCTCACTGCCTCATACATACTTGTGTTGGTTCAGCCTAAAATAATAATTTTTTTTTAGCAAGATCATAGTGATTTTATTTTAAACACAGTGGGAAACTTCAGGCATTTTCTATTTATTTTGCTCTCAAAACAACTCCCCCCCCCCATCATCATCCTAACCATTCCCCCATCCCATCATCCTGTCCTTGGGTAACTGGTGTCTGGGCTCTGAGAGCAGGGGTTTCATTTTTGGCAGGCGTAACTAACCCCATGTCTTATGTGGTGACCGAATGACTGTATAATAACATTACTATATGTAGATGTCGTATTGATAGGTGGCGAGTAGGATTTTATTAATGGCATCACATACTTACGCTTAATGGAAGAGATATTTTACCTGAACAGAGTTCTCCTGAACACACTGAGGTTATTACAATAGCGAATTCTGCACAGGCAGGTGACGGGGTGGAGTGGATGGGGACCGGTACCTGTAAATGTCCTGATGGAAGTTGGGGGGGGGCTTGTGCTTGGCCAAAAGACCTCAATGGGGGGCTTCGTAGAGGAGAGGTCCACAAAAATACTACTTGGGGAATTCTAGACTCAGAGACTCTCCATGGAGAGAGGGTTGAGATATGGAACCTGAAATCTGGCATATTAACTTCCCCTCTTGGAGATTTATAAGCATGTTAAAGGTATGAAGAAATTTTGCAATGAAGAAACACAAATACATTTGTTTAATTATGATTCTCTAAGCCTTATTTGAACACCTCAACTTTCGTTTACAAATAACTCCAACGGCATGTGGTAAGACTGCTTCATATACACCATTTTTCTCTCTGCCTCGGTTTTCCCATCTGAAGCTTCCTGGCATCTGAGTTTGCTCTTTACAAGGCGCTCTTCTTGGTGGTCATATCTGAACTCACATGTATTTATTCACCTGGCCCATTTCAAGTCATGAGTTGTGAGAACTGACACCCAATAAAGGATATCCTTTCTTGAAATTCCAGCCCCTGAATAGGATTCCAATGTAGACACAAAGCGTTGGCTCAAGGATTTTGTTATTGGGTTAAGAACAAAAGGCGGATGGATATTGTTTTCCTTCTTCCAAGTGGGGATTTTTCTGTTGTCACTGACTGCCATAACCTGTAAGTTCTAACCTACCATTATAACCTACAAGTATTTACTGAGCCCAGTCTAGGCACTCAGGATTGTGCTAGGACGTGTAGCGGATGTAGAAGGAAAACCATGAGCTGTCATTATTCCCAGGGCACTTAAAGGATAACAACACAGTACCCATGAGAGAAAGGGTTAATGTCCCAGACAGTGTTGCCCAGAATATAACCCTTGTAGGAATTAATCAAAAGAAGAAATCAGGAGCGCCGCCTGGTCGGTTAAATATCTGACTTTTTGGTTTCAGCTCAGGTCATGATCTTATGGTTTGCAAGTTTGAGCCCCATGTTGGGCTCTGTGCTGACAGTGTGGAGCCTACTTGTGATTCTCTCTCTCTCTCTCTCTCTCTCTCTGTCCATCCCCCACTTGCGTGCAAGGGCGCTTTCTCTCTCTCTTGATAAATAAATAAATAAATAAACTTAAAAAAAGAAATCAGTGGTTTTGAATATATGAGGAAGATTTCATAGAGTTAGTGGGACTTTGATATGGCAGGGAAGACTGGGAAGAATTTTTTAAAGAAAAGAGGATAAATGGAATTCCAGGCAATAAACAAGTCAACTCTTGATAAGAGGCTTCTGGGAAAATTCCTTTCCTAAGGCCTGGGCTACTCCGGGAAAATGTCACTGTGTAATGAGAGTGTTTTTGTTCATCAGACTGTCACTGAAAATAGTTGAAGCTTATATGCTTTAAATAAAAACTGGCTGATGCAACTGGATGATATGTCAGGGGCTTGAATTTAGATGCCAGTATATAAATTCAGTATCTATTAATTGAAGAGTAAGAGGGTAATTGGCTTTTATTTCTCTATATTTTTACAAGGACTGGTGAGTTACCTGAGTAGGAGCAGCCTGGTCCTGGAATGAATATTTCTAGCAATAGTCAGAACAACACTCAGCTTACTTAATAGGCTGATAGCCCACTCCTTGGCAGTAGGTCAACAGGGTAGCAACTCATTCCTAATTGCCAACATTTAATGGTAGATGTGCTTTTTCTCCTACTGACTAGACACAGTGGAAGATTCCAGCCTCCTTGGGACCCTACAGGCTATTTGATGGTCCCTGCTCTAATTTCTTTATAGTCAACCTAAGCAGCTTCGTGCTTGACTGTTGGAAAACTGTAACCTGAATTTTCCTCTAAACAGGGACCCTCCCCTTCTTCCATACGAGGGGTTGGGAGAATAGCAGGTGGTTTTGAAGCTTCCTTGCCTTTCCTCTATACTTCTGTTTGTATCTATGTAAAACCCCACTCATTTAAAAAGACTCTGCTTCTCAGCTTCACCTCTAAAACTAGAAGGTCAGGGTTAGTGTTAGCTAGAGAAAGAAATGGATGATCTCCAAGTCCCCATTTACTAGCTAGCGTTCCTCCATCCTCTCTTCTCCACTCCTTGGACAAAAATTTGACAAGAGAAAAGAGCGAGCCAAGACTGGTGGATTTCATCAGAGACCGGTCCACGGCGCCGTGAGTTGCTGTTGGATAGGGGAGCTCTTCAGAATGCCAAGAACCATCTGCCAGCTTGTAGGCACCATCCACCCAAACAGGACCATCCACCCTTGAGATCACTTCCAGCAGAGACCGAACAGTGAAATGAAGACCAGAGATAAGATCTGCAAAGCCACTGATGCGGTGCCTGGAATGTAGCTGGAGTTCATTAAAATAATTCATTTTCTTCTAGTTATCGTGATTATTAGAATCCTTGGATTGTGTCGGCCCACCTGGGATCAGTGCCGTATCCAGAATGTCAAGCCCCGTGAATATTATAATATCGAATAAAAATATCAGAAGGACGCGATTTGAGAATGAACTGTCGTCCTTTAATATGATGCAGCAGTTAAGAAAGGATGAGGTAGGTGGTGTGCACTAGTGAGGAATGAGGGTTTTTTTTTTTAATGTTTTATTTTTGAAAGCAAGAGAAACAGCATGAGCGAGAGAGAGGGAGACACAGAATACAAAGCAGGCTCTGAGCTGTCAGTGCAGAGCCCGACATGGGACTCAAACTCACAGACCATGAGATCATGACCTGAGCCGAAGTCTGATGCTCAACTGACTAAGCCACCCAGGCGCCCCAAGGAATGAGTTTTAAGAAAACAAGTTGTAAAACAACATGAATGGTGTGATCCCATTTTTGCTTTTAAAAATGAAAGCCCCCCATCTAATACATAGCTGCCATTGAATGAGTTACTGCTGTTTACCTAGCACTGTGCTAAGTAAGTGCTTTTAAAACACTTACCTCTTTTCTTTTTTTTTTTAGGTTTATTTATTTATTTTGAGAGAGAGAGAGAGAGAGAGAGAGAGAGAGAGAGAGAGAGAGTGGGCGTCCCAAGTAGGCTCCACACTGTCAGTGCACAGAGCGCGACTCGGGACTTGAACTCACGAACCTTGAGATCATGACCTGAGTCGAAATCAAGAGTCGGACGCTTCACTGACTGAGCCACCCAAGCACGCCACACTTAACCTCCTTGTATACCGACGATTGTGAGAAAGTGGCATTGTCACCAAAGCCATTTTACAAATGCAGAAATTGAGGCTTGGGGAGGCGAAATGACCTTCCTAGCGGCAGACATCCAAATAGTCTGATGCCAGAATCTGTTCTAGAGGTCCTGAAATTTAAGTCTTCATGCCTAGAAAAACACAGGACGGATATACACCAGACTATTGTCCGTGGTTACATCTGAAGAGTAGAGTGTGGAGGAGGGAGGAGGGGCAAGGCAAGTGTGGGACATTTACTTTTTATTCCGAGTTCTCGTATCACTTTATATATTCACAGCAAGTATATACCACTTTTAGAGTCACAAAGACTGTCCTTTGCACAAAAGAGCAAATATTGTATGATTCTGCTTATATGAAATACCTAGAACAGGGAAATGTATAGAGTCAGGAAGTAGATTAGAGATTACCTAGGGCTGGAAGGAAGAGGCCATGGAAATTATGGCTTACAGGATACAGAGTTTCTTTTTGGGGTGATGAAAAATGTTGTAAATCCATAGGGGTGTTGGCTGTGCGACATTGCAGATGTAATTAATGTCCCTGAACTGTACACGTGAAAATGGTTCCGGTGGTAAATTTCATGTTTTGTGTATTTTATCACAATTATAAAAAAAGAAGAAGAAACAACCCTTTGAATGGAAGTCACTTGGTTTTTGGAAAACTTACTCTATAACCCTTCCTTTTTCTCATTTTGCCGATGCTGCACTGAGTCTCACAGAGGCACGCCGACCCCCATGGTTCAAAGAGCCAGTCAGATGGAGCTGCAGCCTGACCTATTTGGACAGGTTTTTTCATCATTTGTCTGTGAGGGGTGGGAAGCGCCTCCAAGCACCAGCTCTTTTGCTTCTCTGCGTTGCCCGAAGGCACATAACTGTGATCAGATCAGAGATCCCCTCGCCTTGTTGGCGTGTTCTGTAAGACCTCAGAGAGAGCCAGCACCATAACGGGAAGCATCTTGCATTCTAAATTTGCAAAAGATGGGATTGGGTCCACCTCCAGAGGTTTTATTTAAATGAACCGGGCTCCCAAATGGAGGATCAGAGAACGAGACAATGACTCCTCTCTCTGTCCATCCATCCCCTCATCCATCCGTATGTCCACGGTACATCCATTCTGTTAACAGGACTTTAAGGAGCATTGACTATATGCTGAACCCTTAGCCGAATGCTGAGTATTAAGAGTCTCATTTCTCATGAGACACTGTCAATCTGCATAACGTTGCATCAGAGACCTCGGAACAGGCGCCGAGGATCGTGGCTTCTTCCCGCATCATTTTTACTCACTCGCTGTGTGACTTCAGGCAAGTTCCTTCTCTGAGCCTCCCAAATGACTTAGGACTTGCCTTTCAGCTCTCAGATTTGCAGATTCTGTTCCTATAGTTAGCATCAAGCTGTCCGCACACATTTTCTGATAAGTTTGCTAGTCTGTGATCGTGAGCAAGACACACATAAATTGAAATTATGCTCGCATCGGTCGAAACTGATAAGAGTTGTTGTTGCTGTCCCGGGCAACATTTGAGTGCTTAATATTGGTAACAATGATAATAACCGGGAAGCATAAGCATGAGCATATAGAAGGAGTGTGTGAGGGTGATTTATAGAACTGAGCCAAAGAATAGTTGTTCATCCGTGAAAAGATTTTATAAACACCAAATGGAAAAGCATGTTCAACTTCCCTATAGATGGCATGAAAAAGCCCTCAGTGATGAGTAAATACGCTTTTTCGTGGCATGTGTGTGTCTTTAACAAATATTGACCTGTCCTTTGCTGTTATATTTCAAAACGTGAGTAAATCAAAATAAGGTGTGTTTTATGGGACTCTCTTGTTTTATTATCTGTCATTTAATTTTTAATACCTAAGTGACACCTGATATATTACCTAATCAAAAGAAGAGAATTATACATTGCACATAATCAGTTATTTTTGCCATATCACTGAAATTAGACTAACAGATGAGGAAAATAAATAAGATGAACTTTAAAAATGAAAATGCTTAGCCTTTGGAATTTTAGTTGACAGCTTTTGAAAATTAAATTATAAGTCAAGTCCTGATAGGTTTGATATCTTCTTTGCAGCTCTGCCGATGATATATTGCGGCTTTAATGGAATATCATTTATCATCTGATAATAACAAATGTAGTATTTCTGAGCTTGTCATCTCTTCTGTGATGACAAATAGTCCAACTTGTAGCGGTGATAATGGAATTTTATAATGATCTGTCCCAGACTGACTCAGCTGCAGCCTGAGCTATTTTTCTTAAACCTCATAATGCCTATTACATGTAGATTACAGCAGTCAGCGCCTCCCATCCAAGCACGGGGGCTGCTCAGGGACTCCGGAGTTGAGGCAAACAGCCCACAAGTGTCGATTGCTATTTGCTTGTTTAGGAAAATTATCCCTCCTCGGCTAATAAGAGAGCTCGTCGGAGGCTGTCGGAGATGGCAAACTCTAAAACGTGGCAGATAAAAAAGGGTGATGAAGACTCTTTATCTCTTCAACAGTAGGCAGCACATTCAGTTCGCAGTTCTACTCGTCTAATCCATCATTTCACAGAGATTTATTCAATGGAAGCCCAGTGCTGGGAATGCAGGTTAGAGAGCCCAGTCGCCCCTCCGCTTTATCTTGAAGTAGGATTTATTTTATGTCTTAACTCTCGGCTCGTCTGATACAATCGCCTTGTCGCACGTGTGCATTCTATAGCCCAAATCACTTGCCCTCTTGACTTTTCTGAAACTTCCAATTGGTCTGAGGCATCACGGAAAGCCTGGGTTTGGAGAATACGGGCTTCTCGAAAGAAATACTCCGTCTCTATGTGGATGTAACTATAGCAGCCATGATGCTCTCCAGGCTGCCTCACAAAAAGGAACGTTATCAATAAAATCAGGGGGAGGGGGTATAAGTGGATCCTAGAGGGTAAAATATTCCATGTTGCAGATCTGAGTTTTACCAGCACCTGCCTGTGGTCACAGCAGGCCAGCAGACGTCAAAGGGGTCAAAGGGACAGGTCTCTTTTGACACCCAGGGATCTGAATGATATAAAGGACTGGGTGTACTGTAAAGGTCATGAACTGATATGCAAATCCCTGCCTGGCAGGTGTGACATGTTTTCCTGGAGGTGGGGGAGACAGACAAAGGGAATGGGAGAGAGATATGCATTTCAGATATGCATTTCAGATGGGCTCCGGTGACAAGGCCAGCGGGGACATTTCAGAGCTGCTTAGTCTTTGCTGTTTCAGTGTCATGGTGGATGTCTTTTTTGATGGTTTCACTCCAGGCCGTACCAAAGCGCCTCACTCCTTCCTTCATGTTTTGGACTTTCTGCAGGATTTCTTTGTGAAAGAGTTTATGCTAGGAACTGATGTCTACACAGCTGCAGGAGACCAGCTCTCTGGCTGCAGTGAAGTCTGGGTCCCCTGTCCCCCTCCCCCTCGCCCCTGCCTGCTTTCTTGGGTCTCCTTTCCACTTCCTTGTACTTCTCTTTCCTCTCCCTAACCTTCTCTTTTTGTTTCTTTTCTCCTCCCGCCCTTATTCTCCCTTCCATTTTCTTTACACAAGGAGTCACAAGTTAAGAAGATTTAAGACCAAATAAATAAGATAACAGGGTGACGGGAGGATTAGTGAGTACCTGCCTCATCTAACGAACACCCCAAGTCCAGCCAGTTGTTGCCAGGTGGAAGACCAGCCACAGGTGGCCAGATCGAAGCGCTTTTTAGGAGAAGCTGGAAATTTTTAGATTAAAACCATACTTTGAATATTGAAGACACTTTAACTTAAAAAGATTATTGTGGATCCCTAAAAAAAATTGAATTCCAAAACAGTGAATTTGTGAGCTGTGGTTTGGACATTCTGCTTGGGTGACCTTTTTTTTTTTTTTTTTTTAATGTATATTTATTTTTGAGAGACAGAGCGTCAGCAGGGGAGGGGTAGGGAGAGAGGAGGACAGAGGATACAAAGCAGGCTGTGCACTGACAGCAGAGAGTGTAACGCGGGGCTCGAATTCATGAACTGTGAGATCATGACCTGAGCCGAAGTTGGATGCTCAACCGACAGACGCTCAACTGACTGAGCAACCCAGGCACCCTTTGGGTGAGCTTTTCCACTCTGATGGCATTCGAGTACCCACCAGCCAGAAACCAGTGTCCCCGAGTACGTAGGGACAGCTTCCCAGTCTCTCTGGTCTCCTGTCTGTATTTCCAAATGCCTGCCAGATGTTTCAGAGACCTTTCAAGTCCAGAGACGGTATGGGAATATATAGAGAGAGGCTTGGTTTAAATGGAGGGTTTCCATCAGGAAGAGTGAGGCGTGAGATCAAGTAGTTTGGAGGTTAGGGGAGAGAATTTTAGGGGACTCGAGTGCGAAGGAAGGAACGTCAGCTTATTAAGCCATTGGGAGCCATCGTAAGTTCCCGAGTAGGAGCGTGGCATCTAGGGAGGCGACACTCTCGGAGGAGGAGTCTAGGATTGTGGGTGGGATAGAGAGGGAATGAAAGCAGGGAGAAATGAAAGGGAGCCAGTGAGGGTTGGGCAGCACTTCAGCAGTAGGGATGGAGGTGTCGGTGTGAAATGAGAGAAGTCCTGAAGGCACGGAGGATGATGGGATTTGACATATTTAACAGGGAGAACGAAACATCGGGAAAAGACTGATGATCCATCTGGTGGCAACGCGGCAGCTGGGCGACGGCGCCCCCCAGGTGGGGAAGTGAAAGGGTGTCCTCACTGGACCGACGCTCCCTTCATCTGGGTTTTTCCTGGAACGTTCGGCGTTGATCTGAGTCGGCTATACTTCAGGCCTTAGGTAGGAAAAGCCAATGTTTTGAATGTGGGGAACCTCCTCAGAGCCAGGAGGTTTTGGAGGGGCAGGGTCACGGAGACGAAGAAGAGAAGAGACTCTGCCCATGAGGAGCTCTGAGCCCATAAGGAAGACGAATGGGGTAGATCTCAGTGGAGAGAACTGGATTGATCTTGGAGAAAATTGCAGAACCTTCTTTTACCTTATTCTCTCCATCTGTAAAATGGGCATAACCCCTTCCCTCCCTAACTCACTGTGGTACAGTGAGCAACCATCTGGGCCACACAGGACTAAAGTGTTCCCTGGGATGCAAGACTTTCAGGGCTAAAACCAAGAGAGATCTGGGTAGACTGGGACCTTGGTGACCCTATGTGAGGCAAAACAGTACACCACACGTGGAAGTCCTTTCGAGAATACAAACGCCTGCCAAAATGTGAGACGGTGCAGCTTGCTGGGAATGCCGTCTAGGTGTGTTGGACCAAGATGGGAAAATTCGTATCTGAAAACAGATGAACAGATGATTGAAATCCGGTCACAGAGGGTGGCTGGCTTTTCCAGTATCTCTCATGGATTTATATAATTTTATCTTTCTCCCCAAATGTCAGATAATAGGGTATTTGGAATTTGAGTAGTACTTCCGCATTTTGACCGAAAGATATTTCTGGAGATTTAGGTCAATTATAAAGCCTGGCAACTTTTCCCAAAGAAGACAATGACCTAAATCAAAGATAAAGAAGATTCTTCCGATAGTCTGTAAAACTATCAAATTTCCAGATAAATCAGGGTAACAGAAACACTTTCAGTCTGTATGGGTTTAAAATTTTATTTTTCTAATGACCTCGAAGTCTGATCCCTATGGCCTTTGTGTGTAAAAAATTATGATCTTGTCAGCAAAATTTCCAGAAGGAGTGAAAGAAAAAAGAGGAAAAACTTAGAGATCTTAGGTCAGTGACATCATACTTGTATTTTAAAAAGACAGTTGTGGGGGCGCCTGGGTGGCTCAGTCCATTAAGCTTCTATCCGACTTCAGCTCAGGTCCTGATCTCACAGTTCATGGGTTGGAGCCCCGCGTCGGGCTCTGTGCTGACAGCTCAGAGCCTGGAGCCTGCTTTGGATTCTGTGTCTCCCTCTCTCTTTCTGCCCCTCCCCTGCTCATACTCTGTCTCTCTCTATTTTTCAAAAATAAATAAACATAAAAATTAAAAAAAAAAAAGACAGTTGTGGTCTTAAGAATGAATAAATAAACAGTCTCTTTGTTTGTTTGTTTGTTTTCTTCCTTCGTTGTTTTAATCGAAGTCTGGCTGACGCACAAAGTTACAAGAGTTTCAGGTGGACAACATCATGACTGGGGAAGTGACTATGTTGCACTGTGCTCACTGCAAGTGTGGCCGTCATCTGTCCCCACATGCCCTCTGCTGTACCTTTTGTCTCCATGACTTACTCATCTCATAATTAATTAGAAGCCTGTACCTCCCAGTCTCCTACACCCGTTTTCCCCATCCTCCATGCCCCCTCCCCTCTGGCAACCATCAATTTCTTCTATTATTTATGGGTCTGTTTCTGCTTGTTGTTTGTTTGTCAATATCATTTCGATGATGAAGCCATCAAAAGGGAGGTTGGAGCCAACAGCACGGCCTGTCATACCCGAGAACGATGGTACTTTCTGGAAGCGTAACATGGCATCGCTGGGTAACATGAAATATTTGGGTACCTTCTCAATTGAGCCCACAGCTGAGAGGACTCTCAGGGATTTATCAGAGGGGAGCTCGGACTTCAGTAACTAGCCGGAAAGAAGAGGCTGCTTTAAGGTCTGTTACCGTTGAGATCTCTCCAGAGAGTCTTGCGGTGAATTGTGGCTGCTCCATACCTTTATACTTACCCTGTTGAGGTTCACTGTGGCAGATTCTCCCTGTGCGGTGGCTTTCCTGCTGGAATATTGATCAGAATCCAGCCCGACCTCTGTTTGACAGGCCTTCCAAACCTAGGCTGTCAATAGGTGTATGTGGAGAAGGTGTACGAGATTAGGTGCCGTGAGAGATGCCACCGAGAAGATGGCCTGGAGCTTCTCCCAGGGACTTGCCATCTAAGTGGGAAACGAGAGCTATACCTCTGGGAAGTTAAATAATCCACGATGAAGTGCCCGATAATCTGTACGAACAAAGAAATTCTGTCGTAGTTCCGAGGAGGGGACACAGAAGGCTTATTAGGAGGTAGGTAGAATCTGAACAGGGGGATTTTAGGTACCCTGTTGGCTAAACGTGCCTGTCTTTTCCCTCCTAGAGCAAGGGAGGGATGGCTCAGCGATCACTCTCTGTCTCAGGTGCAGCCCTAGCCATGATTCAGATTGTCCTATTGGTGCGATTTTTCTCCACGGCCTGGGAATGACGTGGGAACTTCGGAACCAACACCACGATGTTGGCATCCCTATAATCCTATCCTATTCTGTAATTTACTTTAACATTTCTTTTGGAATGGGTATGTTGAGATTTTTTTTTTTTTTTACTTTATTTCTTGATGTAGTTGAGGGAACCCACTTGGAATCACAGAAGATTATTTTAAACCGGAGACATTTGAGATTCAACAGATACAGGACGAAGTGTTATTGGAGCTCCTCTTATCTGACTAAAAGCAGCAACTTCTGAGAACTAAAACCGGATAAATTCACGGCAGACCTACTCCCAGAAAGGATAACACAAATAAAATCTACCCCCCAAATTCCTTCTTTGGAGGAGTTTTATGACCCTGAAGGAAACAGACTACTCATACCTATACAGACAAACATTATCAGAAATGTTTTTTTCTATCGAGGTAGAATTGATATATGACATTCTATTAGCTTCAAGTCTATAATATAACGATTTGATAATGTCTGTTGTAAAATGGTCACCACAATAAATCTGGTTAACATCTGACACTATAAGTTGCAATATTTTTTTTTGTGATGAAACTTTTTTTTAAAGTTTGTTTATTTATTTGGAGAGACACAAAGATAGCACAAATGGGGTAGGCGCAAAGAGAGAGGAGAGAGAGAGAATCCCAAACAGGTTCCACGCTGCCAGCACAGAGCCCAACGCAGGGCTCGAATCCATGAACCATGAGATCATGACATGAGCTGAAATCAAAGTTAGACGCTTAACCAGCTGAGCCACCCAGGTGCCCTGAGAACTTTTAAGATTTACTCTCTTAGCAACTTACAAATATACACTACGGTGTGTTAACTGCAGCCACTATGGTGTGCATTGCCTCCCATGACTTCTTGCTTTCATAGCTGGAAGTTGGAACATGCCCAACAGAGGGCTCGAATTCACGACCCCGAGATCAAGAGTCACGCGATCCCCCCACTGAGACAGCCAGGCATCCCGGAAGTTTGGACTTTTTAATCCCCTTTGCCCAGTTCTCCCACCCACCATGTCCGTTGACCGCCCTCGCCTCTGACAACCAGCAGTCTGTTCTCCGTATGCCTGAGCTTGGGTTTTCTTATTTACTTGTTTGTTTTGTTTTTTCTTGTGTTTCTTGATTTCCCTAATAAGAGAGATTATATGGTATTTGTCTTTTCTGATTTATTTAACTTAGCATAATGCCCTCAAGTTCTATCCATGTTGTCGGAAATGGCTGAATTTATGTTTTTTTTATGGCTGAATTTTATGTATATATAAAATTATGTATATATATATCATTTTACCTTTTTATTCATCTGTCAATGGACATTTAGGTTGCTTCTATATCTTGGCTACTGTAAAAAATACTCAATGAACTTGGGGGTGTATATATCTTCTCAAGTTTGTGGTTTTGTTTTTTTGGCTAAATACCCAAAATGGATTTGGAAATGGAATTGTTGGGTCACATTTTTAAGGCTGCAGGAACTTTCTTATCTCTTGTTTGTTCTCCTAAATACCCTATACCCTTTTCTTTTATTTATTTATTTATTTATTTATTTATTTATTTAGTCTAGGGAAAACTATTTGTTCTTCCCGTAAGAATCTTTCCCTGCCTCTCCCTTTTCCCGATTAAGTTGGGTTTATGAATCCCAAATTCTAACCCCCTCTTTGATATACTCAGCACTGAGCACTCTGGTGTGTATGCACGGCGCACGTGTGAATTCACTGTTTTCTCCCGTTCACCTGTCTTCTATTGCTATAATTCACAGGCCCCCCAGTAACTGAACCAAAGAGGGAAAGTTGTTTTTCCTCCCTGCCATTGTAGTTTATAGTTTTTTTTTTTTTTTCAAATGCAAATCGAGTTGGGAACAATTAAAGTAAAGCACAGGATATTGTTGGCCGTGGGCTGGGAAATCATGATGGGGGCTAGGGGTGACAAATAATAAATACCCCTAAATAAATTCCGAGTGTTCGGTCGGAAGTATAATCTCATTGACCTTCACAGCAGCCTAGTGCAGTGTCTGGATGAGGGGGATAAAAAAGTGTGATATGTACAGGGCGACTGGGTGGCTCCGTCAGTTAAGCATCTGACTTTGGCTCAGGTCATGATCTCAAGGTTCCTGCGTTCGAGCCCCACGTCAGGCCTGGACCCTGCGTCAGATTCTGTGTCTCCCTCTCTCTCTCTGCCCCTTACCCACTAATGCGATCTCTCCCTCTCTCTCTCTAAAAAACAAATAAACCTTAAAAAAAAAAGTGGTGAGATATATACGTACTCACTGGCTCTGAGAAGATGTCTCTAACAGCTTGTCACATCTCTTGTGATGTTTGTGTTTGTAGGGGAGTCCTGAGTCCTGGGGACTGGACTGTGTAAGCTGGTCTGTGTTGTCTCACCAGAGAGGTGTACGGGGATGGGGGGGAGGAGTGGGGGAGGGAAGGGAGGAGAGGAAAGGAGGGAATTGAGGAGGGAGAGAGTTGAGTTTTCAGAGAGCTGGGATTTGGGAGGGGAAAATGAGGTGGAGGATAGCTGCTCTCTTGTGAGAGATGTATGAGAGCGATGGGCGGAGAAGTTTCTAAGTTTTATAAATGTCTGGATGGAGTTCTCCGGCGTCTCCTCAGGAGATTTAAGTAAAGCATGGAGCTGCCTTTCAGTACATCTAGGCTGTGAGGCCGATCCTTTAAAAACATGATACTGTGCTCAGACTGACCGCGGAGCAACTTTGTGCGGGTCACACAAACGATTCCTCTCCTTGTTTCATATGTGGGCAGAGGAGAAGTGACTTCCCGAGGTAGGAGAGCTGGCCTTTGAATCCACTTCCGACTGTCTGCCCAGTGGTCCTTGGCATTTCACTGCTGTCTGTTGCTTCAGAGCCTCGAATAATCTAAACCGATGAAGCAAGGCAAAGTCTTTTTTTCTACAGAAACTTCCCATCCAAAAAAAAAAAAAAAAAAAAAAAAAAGACACAGCCAGTTAGCCAAACATCTTATTTTTGTTCGTGCAAGTATTCCCAAATATTCTCCCTCCAAACGCTCAGCCTTCTGTCACTACTCAGCTTTCCCGGTCTTCTGTCTCTTTCTTTTTCCTTTCTTCCCACCTTCTACACACATTCTCTCCTAAAACTGTGTTCCAAATATATGTTCCTGGTAGATTAGGAACTCTAAAGCACAGAAAAAGACAAACAAAAAGCCCCAGAAAAACAAAAAGAAGCAAACAATAAAAAGCAGACAAAGCTGGAATATTATTGAGCCATAAAAAAAAGTCTTGCCAATTGCAACAACATGGTGGGACTTTGAGGGCATTATGCTAAGTGAAGGGAGTCAGACAAGTAGAAAAAAGACAGAATACCATATAATTTTGCTATTAGTTGCTATTAGAAAAAAGACAAATACCATATAATCTCTCTTATATGTGGAATCTTAAAAAAAAACAAACCCAAACCAAACACATGCATGCGCGCACGCACACGCGCGCGCACACACACACACGCGCGCGCGCACACACACACACACATACACACACACACACACACAGCAACTGAGCTCATGGACATGGAGAATGGATTGATTATTGCCTAAGGCAGAGGGTGGAGGGTACGCAAAATGGGTGAAAGAGTTTAAAAGTGTAAGCTTCCGGCTATAAAATGAATGCGTTATGGGGATGTAATACTATATTTCTTTCTTTCTTTCTTTCTTTTTTTTTTTTTTTAAGTAGTCTCCATGCACAGTGCAGAGCCCAATGCAGATCTTGGTCGGTCTCAGGGTCATGAGTTCATGACCCTGAGACCAAGACCTGAGCTGAGATCAAGAGTCAGATGCTTAACTGAGTGAGCCACCCAGGCGCTCCATGCGTTTCATATTTGAAAGTAGCCACAAGAGTAGATCTTGAGAGTCCTCATCACAAGAAAAAATATTTGTAACTATATACAGTGATAGATTTTTTTTTTTTAATTTTAATTTTGAGGGGAGGGGAGGGACTGGAGGTGGAAGAGGGAGGGAGAGAGAATCTTAAATGGGCTTTATGCCCAGCCTGGAGCCCGAGGATCCTGATGTGGGATCATGACCTGAGCGGAAACCAAGAGTCGGATGCTTAACTGACTGAGCCACCCAGGCGCCCCTGGAGAGTGATGGATGTTAACTAGACTCAGTGCGGTGATCATTTTGCAATGCATACAAATAGAAAATCATTACTTTGTACACCTGGACCTAATATAATGTCGTGTCAATCATACCTCAATTTAAAAAGAAAGGAGGGACGCCTGGGTGGTTCAGGTGGTTAAGGGCCCAACTCTTGATTTCGGATCAGGCCATGATCTCACGGTTCTGGGTTCAAGCTCCAGGAGGGGCTCTGTGCTTAGGATTCTGTCTCTCCCCCTCTTTCTGCCTTTCTCCTGCTTGTGCCCATGCTCTCTTTCTTTCTCAAAACAAATAAACTTTAAAAATGATAAAAGAAAAAGAAAAAGAAAGAAAGCAGGCAGAGCTGTGTTCTAATCCTTACTGCATTGTTCATTTATTGTGTGACTTCAGGAAATTACGTAACTTCTCTGGCTCCAGGTGCTCACTGCCTAAAGGGGCGGGGCTAACGCGGCACCTCTCGCAGTGCTGGGAGAATTCCGTGAAGGGAGTCATGTAAGGTGCTCAGCGCAGCGGCCGTTGTCACAAGTGCTCAGTAAATCCTGGCACGTAAGCACGGGCATGCTCCCCACACCCCACTGTTCTATGATTATTGTTGCCTGGTTAACTTTGCGCCTCCCTCCCCCCGCCACCACTCCGGTCTGACTCAGAGTTCCCAAAGGATGCTGCTCCTTCTCCATCAGCCTGGTGGCCTAAAGGACTGGACCCTGCGCACAGCAGGACTCCTGTCAGCCTGCCTTCGTAGGCAGGCATCGGTCACCTGCGCTGGCTAGGGGCCCACGTCCCTTCTTCCGTTAGCCCTGCCATATGCCATTTAGCCTCCGTCAGCCGACACGCCCGGCTCCTGGCAGGCTCTGCGTCACTGCCCAGAACGCCGCCTTGCCCCTGACCTCAGCAGGCAGCCGGAGCAGGGCCCGCTGTGCCCTCTTGGCCTCTGAATACCTGTTTTGCTATTAGCTGAGAATAGATGTTCGGAGAAGAGGGGCTCCCCTCCACCCCAAGCGTGCGGTCAACTTCTTGCCCCCAGTCGCCAGCGCCTGGCCTAGGGTGCCGGGGGAGGCTCAGCAGGGGGGCCTCCCGCTGCTCTGACCTGTTCCCACGACGCAGACATAAATCCTTAGAGATGGGCAAGCAGTTGCCTGGCCCTGGCCTTGCTTTCGGGGGCCTCCTGCTTTGCGACGCCATGTTGGAAGTGTTCGAAGTACCCTCTCCGGGCCTGCGATCGGTCTGGTCGGGTGCCCGTGTCAGGTGGGGATTCTCATGGGTGCAGTCTGGGTTCTACCCCTTCTCTGCCCCAGAGAGTGCCTGCAAAGAAGGGCGCTCTGTGACCTTCTACTCGCCGAGCTCTATATGTGGGGTCCGTTGCTGGTCTTACTTTTAGGAAGGTGGCCTGGAGGTTGATTGCTCCTGCTTCTGGCACAGCCTGTGTTTTGATAGGATCACAGGAGATCCTGGAGCCAGAATGGGGCTGACACCCTGATTTTGAATGACTCTTACGGCGGGCATAGGAAAACCTAGCTCTGGGCTACCGACAATCCACAGTAGACCCATGGGCTTAGCCACACACGTGAGCCATGCACAAATTCTCTGTGTCCATATTTCCACCGCAGTCCTCCCTCAGGGCCGTAGCCTCCGACCCTGACATGATGTTAGTCACCCTGTCCCCTCCGTAAGCTTCCCACCAAGGGTCAGGGGTGACCACACTTATGTTCCCTGAGGACTCCCTAGAACGTTGCTCAGCACTGCCATTGGGTCCTTCCATGCCCTTTCTTGCCTACAATGGATGTGGCAAAGTTATGCCCTCCGAGGTCATTCTTAAGGCACACCAGACAAGAGGTGGAACATGGCTTATGTTAAAGGGACCTCTCGTTCTTCTTGCTCCGGTCATAGACCCCTCACCTACCCTCCCTCTGGTGGTGTTGTGGGGGCAGCCATTATTAAAATCAATCATCTTCAGGGGCGCCCGAGTGTCTTTGTTGGTAAAGCGTCCAAGTTTGACTCCGGTCATGGTCTTGTGTTTCGTGGGTTCGAGACTCGCATCGGGTTCTGTGCTGTCGCCACAGGTCCTGCTTCGGATCCTCTGTCCTCCTCTCTCTGCCCCTCCCCCTCTTGTGTTTTCTCTCTCTCTCTCCTTCTCCAAAATAAATAAACATTTAAAAAATAGATACATAAAAACAGTCCTATCCTATGGGCATCGAGTAATGTATAGCACTACTGAATCACAATACCGTGCACCTTGGACATTAATATAACACTGTTTATTAATTATACTTGAATAATAAGAAAAAAAAACCACATTCTAGAAATGCAGCAATAGCAATCTCTGGAGCTCAAGAGAAGACATAGGCGGAAGATGTGTTGTTCTGCTTTTCACCCAAAACATTTGGGTCAACAAATTTAGGCGCTAATTATTCTACCCACTATTCTGTATCCTTTGGGTAAGACTTGCATTTGCGGTCATCATTAGCGAAGCTCGGTAACGACCTTTGAGAGCCATTGGAAGCCACGGTGGGGGAGGGGCACACGGCCGATGCAGCTTCACGATTAGTGTTATAACCAGCATTACGCAGAGGTGTTAGGGGACAGCAGCTAGGTGGAGATCTATATTGTTTCCATACAGACAGGTTGGAAGGAGCCGTGATGGCTGTGAAGAACGACAATATTGTTATCTTTTTCTTGTAGCAGAGATTTAAAATTCACGAGGGATGGTGCATTGGACCATAGACAACACAGAGAGTTGGTTCCTGGATCTGGACAGGAACAGTTGGTGTCCGCACACTAGGAAGAATCTTCGCATGCATCGATTCGATAATAGACAAATACATAAATATCTCTTTTCCACCCATTAGTCCGCATCATCATAGATAAGCCACGACACCTCGCATGGGCCCATGAATTTTGTAATGTATTCGAAAAAGTCAAGTAGATTGTACAGACAGGGATGCTGCCAAAATATATTTGTCCGGAGCCGAACACACCTGAGGGGTGGCCCTGCCTGGGAGTAAATGAGGGCAACTCAGATGAACCGCCTGGAAAAAAGTAGAAATGAACGCTCCTAACCTTATTAAACTCTTCTACCATCTCTGCATGGTGTTTAGTACTACCTCCACACACACACACACACACACACACACACTCACATGTATGCGCGTGCGCACACACGTACTGTGTAAGTCTCCCTCCTCTGTACACACTCTACAATGTGTGAGCAATGCTTGCTTGCTCCATGAAGGAAGGGGCAATCCCCCACTGTGTACCCAGCCTAAAAGCACAAAGAGAGCATACAATAAAAACCTGTTAGATAAACGAATAAATGTTGAATGCTTCCTGGCGCTTCCTTAAATTGATTAATTAGTTGGTCAGTTTGCTAATGAGACCCTGTCGAGAATCCAGTGATATCGTTCCCGGGTAACTTCAAATCCTTCATTACTGCTGTGAGAAGTTCTCGTTCTTTTCTTGGTCTTGAAGTCTCTACCAAGAAAGCAGCCGAGTTCTAAAGCTGCCTCTATCAGGTACGCGCACCTGATCAAAATATAATACCCAGATGTTTTGTTGTTTGACCTTATATTGGCTTCCCGGACAGAGAGGAGATTTAGGTATGCATTGCAGGTCTGCTGGACCCTCAGTACCTTTTCCCACTCTTAAATGATGCAGGGGATTTCACCATTAGTGCTTCATTTCATGGACTTGACTCAAGCAGTCCCATGGCCCTCCAATCTGCATGCAGTTTCTCAGGGATAGTGAATACACTGAGCCAGAGCACGTTGAAGTCTTCGGTTGGAATTTCCTAAGAGTGAGCTATGTCAGAGGGAGTGGGTGAGAGAATGTGGGTGCTGGCACCTCGGATCGGGAATTAAAGCAGAGGCTGAGGCATTGCAGCCAAATGTGGACCGTTTCAACAATTTATATCCTAAAACTTTCTAGTTTTGTATGAATGACATAGTGCTTAGGTATTATGTCATAATATAAATTACAGCCATAGCTTGCAGTATTAGATTATACTTCTTAACTAACATTTATGTTAGTAAGTTTTAATTAAGTACTATAACTTAGGGTTCCCCTAAATACTGGCCCTTTGAATAGCACCTCTGTCATTCTTGCTCTGTGTGTAAACCCCCGTGCTATCATGAGCTGTGTGAGAATTTTACTCTTGGTTCCTGAATGCTAATTCCTATCTCTAAAATATCAAAGTTGATTATGAGAAGTGATAATAAAAATAGTTACATAATAATAATAAAACGACCGAAAATGTGTCGATGAAAACATGAGTTGGGCGATAACTATATTTAAAGTGATTTTCAATCAAATCCTTATTTATGACTTAGCTTTGACCTAAGCAGTAGTATCTACAAATTCATGAGTTTGCTGTACACGCCCCCCCGCCACTGCCCTGATCATAACTTTGATGTATGTTTTATAATGCATCAAAATAAACATATCATTTAACTTTAAATAGTTTATTTATATGACTGACATCTTAAATCATCTTGAGTAGCATTAGGGGTATGTATATGTTGTATACTTGGAAAACGCTGTTTCTTTTTTTTTCTCCAAGTTTATTTATTTATTTTTTGAAAGAGAGGTCGAAAGCACAAATGAGAGTGAGGCAGAGAGAGAAAGATAGAGAGAGAGAGAATCCCCAGCGGGCTCTGCACCATCAGCACAGAGCCCTACAGGGCTCGAACCCATGAACCTGTAAGATCATGACCTGAGCCGAAATCAAGAGTTGGACACTTAACGGACAGAGCCACCCACGCGCTCCGGAAGACACTGTTTCAATGGTCCCTACGGATGATTCTGCTCTTCAGAGAGATAGTATCTGTGAAGTTCTGCCTTTTTGGTTTTTTTTTCATTCATCTATGGTCACGTTTGTCCATGTTCCCATAGACAAATGTGCTGGTGATGGTGGAGGAGGAACGGACTAAGAGCTTAGGAAATTTGAGCTGTACTTCCAGCTCTGCCACAGAACTTCTGAGTGACCTTGGCCAAGTCCCTTCCTCTCCCTGGGCCTCAGTTTCTCCATCTGCCCAGCGCGGAAGGTACGGGACCCTCCAAGTCTTCCTATCCGTGACCCCCCACATCACTTGATTTCCCTACAGTTAAGTCAAGGATGTTTAAGTAAGCAAGCCACCTCCTGCTTGCCTCATCCGGCCTCTTATCTTAATAAGTAATGAGTGTGCCAAGGGCTGACAATGACATATTTTGAAAATAGTTTTAATGCAGAGCTGGCAGAGGACCTGTTGGGCGTTGACAAATTACACAAACAGAGATGATGAGGAGTGCATCAAATATTAACGGCCCCAGGGCCCAGATGGTAATGGAGAACTTACCTGTACCTTCCAGAAGCCTACTCGCGTTCAGCTGAAGGAAACATTTCTTTTCAGCCTCTTCAGGCAAGTGCAAAGCTGGCTTTCAGCAAAATGGAGAAGAAGCCAGAGTTGGTTTTTACAGACCCCGCACTTGGGTTTAATTTATTCCTGGAGAATATTCGAGAGTAAAGCTCTTCGAAGTGGCCCCTCTTATTCCCTGTATAAATGTTATAAATTGGATTCCTATTTCTAGGGGCTGATTTCTATTTTAAAAGCACAAAATTTACTATGAAGACTATTGAAAACCAATAACAAGTGATAAGCATATACACTTAAAAACACATACCCAGAATATATCTCTAAATATTTTGATATAAGAGCAAGCGTGTTTCTTAGGGAGGGGATTTGTCAACATAAGCTTGATTGATTGCATCTTTTTAAACATTAGTACAGTAAAATTTAAGCCATTTTTCCAGTAACTACTTCAGCAGTCTGTCATTCCAAGTGCCTTTGAACTGAGTTCAAAATCAAGGTGATGGTGTCCAAAATGCTCACTGCTGATTTTAAGAGGCTGGAAGTCTCCATGGTGGATCTTTGTCATCTGTAGCTGTGGCTCTTCTGTGTAAGAGAGATGATGATAGGTCTTTCCTGTGAGCAAATAACAATATTCTAACCCAGGTAGGGGTACCAGATTTGCAAATAAAACTATAGTATGCATAGTTAGCTTTGAATTTCAGATGAACAAAAAAAATATGTTTTCTTATAACTATGTTCCATACAATAGTTGGTATATACTAACAATTATTCGTTGTTTATTTGATGTAAGATTTTAACTGGGCATCTTGTATATTTTTTGGCAACCCGAAACCCAACAGTCGACAAACCTTTTTGGTTAAGGACCAGCTAGTAAATACTTCAGGCTTAATGGGCCATAAATAACTATTTAACTCGATCCCAGCCACAGAAAATACATAAATGAATGGGCATGACTACGTTCCAATGAAATTTCCTTATGGACACTAAAATTTGAATTTTATATGTTTTCATGTGCCATGAAATACTATTATTAAAATTATTAATCTTTTTCTCAATCACTAAAAATATAAAAACCACTGTGACCTTGCAGGCTGTACAACAACAACAACAGCAAACAACAACAACAAAACACTTGGTAGGCCAGATTTGGCCTGTAGGTCTAATTTGCCAAATGTTAAAGATACAGCCATAACAACAACAGATGCTCTAAAAGGCTAGAAGTCTGAGAGCAGGGCGCCAACACGGTTGGGTTCTGGTGAGAGCTCTCTGACTGGTTTGCAGGTGGCCATCTTCTTGAGTCCTCACATGATGGAAAGAGGAATAAATAGACTTCTTAGAAAATGAATCCTGTGTATGAGGGCTGCACCCTTATGAACCTAAGTACGTCTCAAGGGCCCCACCTCCAAATAGCATCACATCAGGATTAGTGTTTCAGGATATGAATACTGGGAGGGACACACACATTCATTCCATTGAAGCCACCATTGAAGGTTTCGGGGTCCCCACTGATTTCATGGTAAAGGTTGCTCATCGGTTTCTATGTTTTGTGTTCTATGTTCCTCTATGCTCTATAGTAGCCATTAGCCACTTGTGGCTGTTGAGCATTTGAAATGTGGCCCTTCAGAATTGAGAAGTGCTGCGAAATATGTAATGCACACCAGATTTTGAGGACTCCAAATAAAAAAAAATAATATAAGCAAATAAATAGAAAATGTGAATAGATGGATTTCTAGAAAGGAGAGGAAATCAGAAATAGAAATCTCCTAGGAAAGAAAAATCCAGGACCAGATGCTTTACTGGTGGTACATTATACCAAGTATTTAACCAAGAACAAATCCGAATCCTTCCCAAACTCTTCCAAAAAAATAGAAGAGGAGGGAACACTTCTAAACTCACTTTGTAAGTCCAGTCTTTCCCTGACACCAAAGCCAGACGGGGCATGACAAGAAAAGAAAATTGTAACCCAGTATCCCTAATGAATACACATGTAAAAAATGCCCAACAAAATATTAGCAAATCAAATTCGACGCTACATTACAAAGATCATACACCACAGTCAAATGAGATTTATTCCAGAGATGCAAAGATGGCTCAACATTCACAAATCAATAAATGTGATATACTGCATTAACAAAATAATGGATGAAATTATATGATCATTTCAAAAAATGGCAAAATTCTACATGCAGTCATGATGAAAACAACTTTCAACCAGCTAGGGATAGAGGGGATGCATGATAGTATGACAAAGAGCATATATGACAAGCCCACAGCTAAGTTTATTTTCGGTAGTCAGGAATAAGACGAAGGTGCCCACTCCCACCGCTTTTATTCAACATAGTACTAGAAGTCCTAGCCAGAGCAACTAGGCAAGAAAAAGAAATAAAATACACCCAAATAGGAAACGAAGTAGTAACAATGTTTTTATATGCAGATGAAATGATATTATACATAGGAAACCCTGAAGACTCCACCGCAAAACTGGTTAGAACAAATAAATGGTGTCGGTAAAGTTGTAAATCAATGTACAAAAATCTGTTGTGTTTCTCTACACTAACGACTAACAGAAAGTAACAGAAAGAGAAATCAAGAAATAATAGCTTTTGTAATTGCATCAAAAAGAATAAAATATTTAGGAATAAATTTATCCAAGAAGGAGAAAGATCTGGGCACTAAAAATTAAATGCATTGATGAAAAAAATTGAAGAAGACACAAATCAATGGCAAGATATTCCATGTTCATGGATTAGAAGAATTAGTAATGCTAAAATATTTATACTGTCCAAAGCAATATACAGAGTTAGTGCAATTCCTGTCAAAATTCCAAAGGCATTTTTCACCAAAATAGGGAAAAAAATCCCAAAATTTGCATGGAACCACAAAAGATCCCCCAAAGCCGAAGCAATATTGAGAAAGAAGTACATAACCAGGGACATCACGCTTCCTGATTTCAAGCTCTATTACAAAGCTATGGTAATGAAAACAGTATAATAGTGACATAAAAACAGACACATAGATCAACAGAACAGGTTAGAGAGCCCAAAAATAAACCCATGCATATATGATCAATTACTTATGACAAAGAAGCCAGGAATATATAATGGGGAGAGAATGGTATCTCCAATAGATGGTTTTGAAAAAAACTGGATAACCACATGCAAAAAAATTAAACTGTGCTTCTATCTTACACTGTACATAAAAATCAACTCAAAATGCTTTAAAGACTTAAATTTAAGATCTGAAACCAGAAAATTCTTGAAACATAGGGGGTAAGCTCCTTCTCATCTGTCTTAACAAGGAGTTTTTAAGATTCGAGTCCAAAAGCAAAGGAAACAAAAGCAAACATAAACAAGTGGGGCTACATCAAACTAAAAGGCTCTGCACAGCAAAGGAAACCATCGACAAGATGAAAAAGCATCCTAGGTAATGGGAGAAAATATTTGCATATCATATATCCAATAAGGGGTTAACATCCAAAATAGATAAAGGATTTGTACAATTCAATGGTAAAAATACATAAATAATAAAATAAACAATTCAGAGAAACTGGATAGACATTTTTTCCAGAGAAGACATAAGTACGAGAAAAGGTGCTCCATATCACTATAATCAGGGAAGTACAAATCAAAACCACAATAAAATAGTATCTTACACCTGTTAGAATGACCGTCATCAAAAAGATAAGCTATAACAGGTGTTGGGGAGTATGTGGAGACAAAGGAATCCTTGTAGACCGTTGGCGGGAATGTAAATTGGTGCAGCCACTACAGAAAACGGTTTAGAGAGATTCCTCAAAAGACTAAAAATAGAACTGTGATCCAGCCATCCTGCTTCTGGGTATATATCCAAAGGAAGTGAGAAAAAGACATTGAAGAGATACCTGCACTTCCATGTTCATTGCAGATTTTTCACAATAGCTAATATACGGAAACAACCTAAGTGCCCATCGACTGATAAATGCACAAAAAGGTATAATTTTTATATAAAATAGATATATTTTATATATAATTTATATTTTCTATAAAATATATTTCATATATAAAAGAGTATATTTTATTTGTGCCTGTTTGTGTGTGTGTATCATATATAATATTGGAATATTATTTAGCCACGAGAAAGAAGGAAATCCTCGCATTTGTGACAATATGGATGGACCTTAAGGCGCTGTGCTAAGTGAAATAAGCCAGACAGAGAAAGATAAATATGGCATAGTGTTACTTATTTGTGCAATCTAAATCAAAAGCCAGGCCCGTAGAAACGGAAAGTAGTGAAGTGTGGCGGTCATGGGCAAGGGGCCGCGGGAAACAGGGAGAGGTTGGTGAAAGGGTACAAACTTTCAGCTGCGTCACGTGTATAACATGGTGATAATAGTTGATAGCACTGTATTTTGCAGTTTAAATAAACAAAGAGAGTAGAACTTAAATGTTCTCTGTTCTTACACATAAAAAAAGGATAAATATGTTAGGCGAGGGATATATTTTTACAAATATTTATTTATTTGTTTTGAGAGCTAGAGAGCAGGGGAGGGGCAGAGAGGTAGAGAGAGAATCCCAAGTAGGCTCCACAGTATCAGCGCAGAGCCTGAAACGGGGCTCAAACCCACAGACTGTGAGATAATGACCAGAGCCAAAAACCAAGAGTCGGATGCTCAACTAACTGAGCCACCCAGGCACCCGTAGGTGATGGACGTGTTAATGAACTAGATGGTGGAAATTCCTTCACAGTATATACTTTTATCAAACTACCACAATGTACACTTTAAACACCATACAGTTTTATTTGTAAAAGACGGAAAACAAATGCAAAGAAAAATAAAGAAATAATGAAATAAAAGAATACTCCCTCAGTTTATTTTTAAAGTCATGTTAAATATACTGGAATTGAAATTTAAAAACAAAAGTTAGGAAAACCTCCCG
Organism: Paguma larvata; assembly: GCA_030068075.1. NCBI lineage: Eukaryota > Metazoa > Chordata > Mammalia > Carnivora > Viverridae > Paguma > Paguma larvata. Next base: position 29,858,396 of record CM057841.1, on the reverse strand, counting down.
TTGAGCTAAAATCTGAAAGAGAAGTAATTTGTAAACTGAAGGATAGAAGGGAAGGGAAGGAGCATTTCAAATCGAGTGTGTTGGTCACAGAATTGAAGGAGGCCATGCCACTGGAGAAAGGGCGTGAGGGCAAGGGCGGTGAGGGGTGGCGTGAAACAGGTAGCTGGAACCACATCACCCAGCGTCCTTCTCTTCATGGTATCTGCATTTCAAAAACCATTCTTTGCTGTGTGTCTTTGGTCCTTGGTAAGCTGGGCTGCAGTAAGGCTGACATGTGAGTCACAGTTCAAACCAATAAAATCCCCTGATGGCCGTCCCATGACTGAGTTGCTAGGGGACGGCGAGGAGAAGGCAGTGCTTACCAAGGTACTGCATCAGCATTTCCTAGAGCTCCCCGAAACCTCAGCCCAGCCTGTGGAGCACTCCCAGAGGAGAGACTTCGAACTCGCGGCTGAGATCATCACCGCCCAGAAAGGGCAGTAACGTAGAATGTTGACAGGCGAATGTGAAATGTTAGTTTCAGAACAGAGAATGTGAGGACTGAAAGAGACGGTTCCTTCAGTCAAGTGGAATTACCTACTCTAGAAATTAAAGGTCTTGAGCAACGTAGGTTGTAAGTGTCAGAACCAAAACCTAACCCTTGAAGTTTCAGCCCAAAGGAAGGCACGCGGTGGAATGTCAGGCAGTAGCTCGAGCACGTCACAGTTTTGTAGTTTTGTCCTCTTCCTCCTCCGACACGCACACATGGGCGCATGCACCTTTTAATGCCTCACCCTTTACTGTTAGAGATTTACACTATGCCATGATTTAGGTGGATCATTCCGTGAGTACTTTTCCTTTCTGGTGTGATATAAAGTTTGCAGAACCAATAGAACTGTTTCATTATTTATGTAGCTGATTTTCTGTGAAATTGTCGCGTGTCCTATCATATGAAATTCGCCTTATATTTACCCTCCCTCCGCGCTGCTTGGACTTTAGCTGTGAGGGGTGGCTAGAGAGCAGCGTGTGGCATCTCAGCAGGGCAGGAAGGGAGGCGTTTAAAGGAAGGGTCTTCCACTGGCTTTTCTCAGCTTTTACCTGCTAGGCAGAGTTGCCTCCTTCAGCAAAACATGGAACCAGCCTGGGCCGAGTGAAGCAAGGTTGCTAAGATTCCTTGTGTCACTTGGATGATTTGTTAAACAAGTGTGTGTCAAATAACTTGACGGACACATGGGGAAGCAGGGAAGGGAGGGAGGGAGGGTGGAAGAAGAGAAGGAAGGAAGGAGGTGAGGGAGGGAAGGAAGGAATAAGGAAGGGAGGAGGGAAAGGAGAGGGGGGAGGGAAGGAAAGAAGGGAGCGAAGAAGGAAGGGAGGGAGGGAGGGAAGGAAGGAAGGAAAGAAGGAAAGAAGGGAGAGAAGGAAGGAAGGAAGAAAGGAAGGAAAAAAAAGAAGGGAGGGGAAAGGAAGGAAGGGAAGGAGGGAGGGAGGGAGAAGGGAAGGAAGGAAGGAAGGAAGGAAGGAAGGAAGGAAGGAAGGAAGGAAGGAAGGAAGAGGGAGCGAGGGAGAAGGAAAGGAAGGAGGGAAAGGAGGGAAGGAAGGAAGGAAAGAAGGAAGGAAAAAAAGGGAAGGGAGGAAGAAAGGGAAGGAGGGAGGGAGAAGGGAAGGAAGGAAGGAAGGAAGGAAGGAAGGAAAGAAGGAAGAGGGAGGGAGGGAGAAGGAAAGGAAGGAGGGAAAGGAGGGAAGGAAGGAAGGAAAGAAGGAAGGAAAAAAAGGGAAGGGAGGAAGAAAGGGAAGGAGGGAGGGAGGAGGGAAGGAAGGAGGGAAGGGAAGGAAAGGGAAGGAAGGAAGGAAGGAAGAGGAAGGAAGAGGAAGGAAGGAAGGAAGAGGAAGGAAGAGGAAGGAAGGAAGGAAGGAAGAGGAAGGAAGAGGAAGGAAGGAAGGAAGGAAGAGGAAGGAAGAGGAAGGAAGGAAGGAAGGAAGGGAGGAAGGAAGGAAGGAAGGAAGGAAGGAAGAGGGAGGGAGGAAGGGGGGCACCAGGAGCCTGTGACAGTGGCCCGTCACTCCTGCAGGAAGGCACCTCCTCTCCATCTAGCCCCAGCTTGGAGGTTTGGGGATGGACCTTTCTCACAGGGACATCCCAGTGCTACTTTGCACTTCCTTCAGTTGAGCTGAAATCTACCACCTACAGCTTTCTCCCCTCTTTCTGCCCTTGGGGATTTGAATTAGTTCATCCAAGGACATTTCCCCCAGTAAGATGGAGAGTGATGGAAGACGTTCGGTCTGGAGAAATTCCTCTGTGGAGCTACTGATGGGGAACTGCTGGCGCTTCTTGCCCCAAACTCTTGTCTAATGCAGGAGTGGCATGTTCTAGCTCCATCCTTATGACAGGGAAGAACAGGGACAAGGGTTTGGACAGCTTGTGCTGTCCCTCTCTTCAGAATTCTCCTAATAGTCCTGGCTTAGCCCTGAGCAGCTTTCTGTGTTCTGCTTGACCTTGCCCCATTACCAAAGCTGATTGGCTTGGATGGTCACCTGACCTAAGCAGAGACAATCAGTCTTTCTGAAAAGCAGAACAGCGTGGAACATACAGCTGAGTCACATTGCCCTTGGAACCGTAGGCTGTATGCAGTTAGGGTCACAAGTAGCCACATCTGAGTGAAACTTGCAGAGGTCTGGAGGGGCAGAAGAGAAGAGTCTCAGAAAGGAAACAGTGTGCAGAAAGAATAGAACATTCTCACAGAGAGAAGCAGAAATGGGAGGTCAAACATTCCCCCAAATAAAAAGGCAAAAAGAAGAACTGGCTGGTGACTTTCCAGTTGCCATAATGACCAGCTGTATTTCCTCAAATAGATTTCACAAGATTTCCCTGCATCCTTCCAATAAATTCCTCATTGCCAAAGCCCGCTTGAGAGAGGATCTGTTTCTTGAAATAAATTGATCTTTCAGACTGGGTTGTAAAATTTGATATCATAGGGAAAAGATAACCCCACAGTTTACTGGAGTCCTGGAGTCATTGCCAGTCTTAGGCATATGGTTTTCAGGAGGGGGCTCCAGGTCCAAATTCTCTCCTCCTCTGACATGCCATCCTGTTGTAAATTTCACCGGGAGGGAGCCATTCCTTTGGGTTAAGGATTTGCCTTTCAAGGAACTTAGCTCAGTGTAACCCAAAATAACTATATGAGCTACTCAGAGATAATTAGCTTAGAGGACCTTTTAGGGGAGCCCCGTGAAAAGGAGACTCCAGATGGACAACTCTGAGATACTCTGTGCAACCCACCCTTCCAGCCAGACCGCTAGACCCACTTTCATCAAAATCATTCCAACAAAGGGATTCTTCATATATATGAAAAATCATAAACTTCGAGTGTTTTCTCTAAAAACCATGAGGACTTTCTGACCTCCTTTTCAAGATGCCCAAGCAAGAACCAGCTCTCTTCAGCAAGGAGAGCTTTCCAGAGGATGGAGATATGTATATATATATATCCTCTCATTTATTATTATTTTTTCCTGAGTAGTTTGGTCTCCTCATTTGTGAAAGGAAGATGGCAGGGGAAGAGGGTGGCTGGTAGCCCTCTCTAAGGCCATGTGGCCCGCCCAGATGTCTTTGGGGGAGTAACATAAAAGGACAAAGTGGACCAGGTGAGAACTGGGGCAGCCTGAGGGAAACGAGAAATGCTTGAAGAACTTCAAGTTAGAAAAAGAAGAAAGAGAAAAGAAAGGAAGAAAGAAAGTCCAGACCAAGTTGAGAGAAGTAAGAAATGCTTGAAGAACTTCAAATTAGAAAAAGAGAGGAAGGGAGGGAGGGAGGAAGGAAGGAAGGGAGAAAGGAAGGAAGGAACAAAGGAAGGAAGGAAGGAAAGAAGGAACGAAGGAAGGAAGGAAGGGAGGGAGGGAGAGAAGGAAGGAAGGTCCAGACCAAGCAGACTACCTCTGAAGGGCCGAATTTGTTCCTTGAGGTGCTGGTTTATAAGCTTTGCCTGTGGTTTCTTCCAGTGCTGAAAGTTTACTGCTTCTAAGTTTGTCTTTGGGTATGAGGACAACAGAGAGGAACCGGTGAGTCAAGACTGATGATTCTTACGGAGAATGGGGAATCATTTCGAACTCCCATAGAGAATGGATAATAATACGGATGGTGGGGGAGAATTCTGGGAATAGAAGTAACTTTTTCCTCCTCCTTCCCATCTTCCTTCCCATCTTCTGCCTCCATTTCCTTTCCTACCTGCTCTATGGGGCCTCCCGTGATTTTTGTAAGCAGGGCCAACGGTTTGTGTACAATGACTCCTACCTCATATGGGGGCTTTGGCAGAGGCCCAGAGAAATGACATGTGAATAACTCTATGGCTTTGTGCCAAGTGCAGTTGAATTTGTCACTGAGGATTTCCCATGGCCAGGACCACATGTCCCTGCGGTGTTCAGAGGTGCTCAGTAATGAACTAATTTTCCTGGCATGCAGGTGGACTGGAATCATGTGTCCCCAGATACTAGTGCTGATGGCCTTGTTAGGTCCTCCTCACTGGCTCAATGTGGGCATGTCTCCAAAGAATGCACTGGCCCAGGCATCCTGCTGGAGCTCGTGTGTGCATCCTGGAGCCTGCCGTGGCCCAGGATCCCGCTGCTGGCTGACTCATTGTCATTTTTACCACTTTCTCTTTCTGAGTGCCGTCAATAACCTTGTCCTACGACGACAATATTAGAGATTTGGGTAAGACCTTGGTTTTCTGCGATTTTGAAATAATGGAGAGGGTAAATACATTAAGAATTCTGGTACCAGCTGAGTTTAAATTTTTCATGTAAATTGTGCCCAAAGAAGGTTTTTAGTTAGGCCAGTCTGCATTCTCTCTGTCTCCCTCCTCTGTCTGTCCGTCGTCCAACAGGACGTGGGTAGGCTCAAGCCGGCACGGACCAATTTCAGTCTGACCCTGATTACAGTTTCCTTCCAGCGAACCTGAGAAACAGCTGTTTCTCAGGGAATGGCCCCCAGCACACCCCAGCCGTCCTGTCACCCCTAGAGGCCATTCCTCAGAAGCCATCTGTTGTGAGGGAGAAGATGAAAGGTGTCAGTCGCGTAATGCTTGTCACTTAGGGGAGGCAGCAAGATTCTTTCTTTGTCTTATCCTTTTAAGTTGAGCGTATGATTGTTAGGATTAGGGGGCGAGCTATCATTTCCATTCCCAGCGGATGGGAAGAAGGGATTTGTTAGTCTCCTTAGTCAGAAGAGAACATTTCTCCTCCTGATATACGGGGTTGAGTCGTTTTGGAATACCAGCTTTCCTTTCGTTTCAGTCTGTCTTGTTGTTGTGACATTCCAATCGTGGCCACTCAAATTGTGGAGGGGACAAGAGTTTTGGGTATCCCCCGGAGGCCCTGAAAGGGCCAAGTGTCCAAGTTAAAGCTGGTGAAGTTGACTGAGTTGTTGCTCTCGTTATAGGAAAAAAAGGATGATTTTGGCTTATAAATGGTAGTCTGGAGACTTTCATGACCTTAGTTTTTGACCTGCCTCTCAAGGTATCTTCTTTCGGTCCATCCAGGTGGTCGTGGCTGAAGACTAAGCTTCAGACACTGTCTTTCATGCCATACCTTTCATCCATCCAAATTCGGGATCCTTTCTCCTCCTTCTTAATAATAACTAACATGTGGATACTGGAGTGCCACTTACAAAACGTTCATTCTCTCATCGTGGAAAAGAAAAAATAGGGGCTACGAGAGTTTGCCTGACTCGGCCGGCATTCCATCTGTCAGTAGATGGTGGAGACCGCCCGAAGCTCTGCAGCACGGTGTCCTACCTGGCGTTCACAGTCCAAATCTAAACATAAGCTTAGGAGAGAATTCTCAGGAATGCATCATTTTTAAAAGGGTGAAAGTTTTAGGATCTGAAGGTTTAAGTAAGTTATCCACAGCACGCGGATGTGTGTGTGTGCATGCATATAGCGAGGGATGCAAAATCCGGAAGTGATGAACTGATTTATACTCAAACGTAAGTGATTTGCCATACCTTCCCTCCTAGAGAAGGGTCTTTAAACACATTTTATTTAAAGATGACTAGAAGGGCATTGTTTAGCGTGGAGAAATGCAGAGCAAATGCTATAATTTCATAATATTGTATACAGTATACATATACTAGACAGTATAGTACAGTTTTGGGTTATTTATAAAGACGATTTGTCTCAGGTAAAAAATGTTACCTTTCCCATAACCATCAAAATAAATGATGGTTATATTTTAAGATAGAAGCACGTCTGAGAGCAATTTTTTTCTTTGTTTTTATATCATGATTTGGAAGTATTTCATTCTTTCATTTACTTAATAAACACATTTTGAGCTACTTTATTACTAATCAGGGGATGTTCTAGGAACTGAGGATATGAGGGTCACTAAACCAAGTACCGCTTCCCAAAGAATATGGCATGAAAAGTCCTAAAGAAACTTCTGAGTTATTGGAATCCAAGATGGGACACACTTATTCTGGCTCAAGTGTGAACATCTGAGCTGGACCTTGGAGCATGGAGTCCACTAGGTGGAGGAGGAAGAGACGGGTATTCAAGGCAGAGGGAATAGCCTACGAGGAGTGGCATTGATTGGAATATTCCATGTTGCAGAAGGTTATCAGAAGAATTTGTTACACATCCACCAAACCAACTGAGCATCTGGTATATATACCTGGCACACTCTCAGGCACTAAAGATACAAAAATCGCTCCTATTTTGGAGACCCTGCCATCTGTAGCCTTAGAATCACAGAACGCAGGGACTTTGAGGATCTCAGCATTATTGTATTCTAGTGCTTTCCTCGATTGTGTTGCTGAAGTCTAGAAGCTATGCTTCCTTGGCCCCTAGTGAGGCCAGAGGGCACTGGGAATGGGAGTGTATTTGTCAGTTTAGGTCAAGTTGTGCTGCAGTAACAAATGATCCCTAAATCTTAATGCCTTGCAACAGTAAAGGTGAATTTCTCACTCTTGTGGAATGACCATCACAGATCAACCCTGGCTTCGCTTCATGATTTCTTCATTCTGGAATGTGCTGTAGGAGGGCTTTTAAGTGGGACATGCTAGGTCCATTTCAGAGAGAGAAGAGTGGTGGACCATGGCTTTTAAAGCTTCTTCTTGGCAATAGCACCTGTCACTTCTGCCTACACTCACTGGCCAAAAGCAGGTCATTGGCCAAGTCTGACGTCAGGACAACAAGGAAGTGTATTGCTTCTCCAGGAACAGAGGGGGGAAATATTTGAATAGTGATGCAATATTCATCATGGAGTCTAGGAATTCCTGACCCTGGCTTCAACCAGTGCAACTTCATGTCTAACTGTTCTGTATATTGGCCTTACATGCAATTTTGGACTCACATTTTGGTTGCAGAAGCCAGGCAAGGAATGCTGTATGTCCCCTAAAATCTGTTCTCCCCTCCCGCGGTGGAGTCCCAACTCTCCTCGCCTGGAGACGTGGCTGTATGTTTGCTTCTCAACTAATAGGATGTACGTAAAACTGACATGTATTGATTTTAGGCCATTGTTTTTAAGAATGGTATATTTATATTTATACCATTTATTTATACCAGGTATATTTATAATTTTTACCTCTCCCCCTAGCGCAGGAAGATGCAGGTAATGGCAAAGCCATAGGAGATGGCTCAGAAACAAGAGAGACAGTCCCCGAATCACAGTATGGAGGAAAGCTGCCACCTGTCCCTGCCATGGATTGTTGCGTAAGTGAGAAAGGAGATCCTAGTTTTTCTTTCTTTAGCCATGGACATTTTAGGGTCTGTTTGTTATAGCTGTTTAAACTCTGAAGATTGTGCATATGAACATAAATTTGGCCTCATCCGATTCTGTCCTTGTTCTAAGAAGGAGGCAGAAGATCAGGGAGGGACGGTTACTTGCCCACATGTACACCATTACGGTAGAATGAAGACTCGCCCCAGGTCTCTTCCGCTGTATCTGGCTGATGCCCCAAGAGTTGGAACATGTGAATAAGACTTAGGTACCAGATTGTTGGTTCATGCCCAGGATCTGGGCCAAAGATATGTTTTCTGCTTCCTATACAAGGTTTTAAAATAATATGAATTCGGTGCACCTGGGTGGCTCAGTCGGTTGAGCTTCTGACTCTTGATTTCGGCTTATGTCATGACCCTAGGGTCATGGGATGGAGCCCCATGTGGGGCTGTGTGTTGAGCATGGAGCCTGCTTAAAATTCTCTGTCTCTCCCCACCTCCGGCCCTCTCCCCCACTCTCTCTTTCTCTCAAATAAATAAGTAAATAAATAAGAAGTGATTACAAATACGTAAATATCAGGATACTTCTTAAGAATAGTTAGGTTCCAACTTCTCTTGAAAAATTGTAAGGTCTGGAATGCTGGGCCCATATTCCCACAGGGGACAATTGGCTTTAGCTCCTCCCTGATAGATGAGGTATGTCCTCTCCAATTCACTCTCATCCCCTCGACGCCATATTGTTTTCTTCCCTCCAAAGCTTCAAGTTAGTTTGCTGTTTATACAGATGCTTATACAGACTAATAGCAAAGAAGAATGTAAATTTTTATTTCCTCTATTCCTATAAAAGACAGAATAATGAAGCAACAAGACAGAAGTAAAAAAAAAAGTGGGGGAGGGTGTGTGTGGGAGAGAGTATATTTTTTTGGGAAAGTGAAGACCCATGCCTACCCCAGCCCACGTCACTTCTTTCAGTTATCTAAGCTCCCATAAGTATTTGCATTTTAGATATCTTGGCTAGGGATTAATGTAAAGGAAATAACTTCTCTTTCCCTGAGGCCATCACTGAGCCAACAGCAATGTTCTTTTCTGAGTCAGAGGTGCCATATACATACCATCGCCTACATTGCTGAGGTATGACTACTTCCTTTAGCCTTGTCGGTGTGTGTGTGTGTGGGGGGGGTGGGGTACCCACTGAGGGCAAAGTGCCAAGCCAGAGGCCTGGGCTGATGGGTTCAGCAGTGACCGAGAGGGGATCCGTGTTCTCCAGAGGCCGAGAGTGAGCATCAAGCTAGGCTTCGAGACCGTGGGTCTCAGCCTTGTTTCCCCCTCTTCAGTACACATGTTGGAGGATTGCTCACTGGAGACATCTCTACCAAAGCCCACCTAGGGCGTATGCGTCCTGTAATAGTATGTTAGAATGTTAGCTAGTGTTTTTCTACTGTACCTCCTATGAGCCCCCTAAGTGCCCTGTCACTTAAGGACCCTGCTGTCATGTCCCCTAGGGCAGCTAACCTATGAAGGAAAGGTGTTCTGGTTTTTGCTGTTTGGAAAACTGGGCGGTAAGCTCTAGCAGAGATTCTCGGCTCCAAGACTAGGAAATGGCTCCACATGGACATTTATGCAAACTTTTGTTCAAATGTACATTTTTTTACGAAGACTTTGGCTCACCACCCTGCACCTCTTCATCATCCCTCATTCCTCCCCCCACTCATCCCTGAGATACTTACGTGCACATTTTGCTTGTTTCATGGTGTCTCCATCTCTGTGTTGTGAGCGCCCCGGGCACAGGTCCCTGGTCAGCCATGTTCGCTGGGGTAGCTTCAATGCCAGGGCAGGGCTGGCACAGAGGAGCAGTTCAACGGATACTGAGCGAATGAATGAATGAGGTGAATTTGATATTGGTGGGTCTTTGAGTGAAGGCCCAGCTCTCTAACATATGAATTTGATTCTGGGGTCAATAGTGTAGGTTGAGGGCGAGAGCATTGGAAACCCCACGTAGCTTAAGAGATTTGAAAAGAAAGAGAAGGTGGCTCCTTCTCGGGTAGAGATAGGGAAGGCTGATGTTTCGAGAATGGTCGTAACTGCGTGGAATGTCTAGGCAGACATGGCCAATGGCAGGAGAATGCTTCCCAGGCACTCAGAGCTTTGAGGTTAGCCCAGAGAGCAGACGGAACTGGCAGCCCTTGGGACTGGGGACAGAACACTAGACACGGCCAAGGAAATCACAGGGGATGCCATCTTGGATAAAGGACAGCACTGAGGGGGAGGGTCGTGTTCCGCTCCTCCCTAGCCCTTCCACCTCCGTCCAGGTGAGTTGGGAGGGCAGAGAAACCCCGACTCAACCGAGATGGAGTTTATACCACTTTATGAAATGAGGGTCTACACAGAAACGGTAAAAAACAAAACCAAATGAAACCAAAACAAAAAAACAAAAAAGCAAACTTCACATTCCTCACTCCTCTGTGCTTCTGGACTGAAATTTGTATTCCCGACATGGACAGCGCTTCGCAGCTGTGTCTCCACCACTTTCTCTACCGCTCGTGGACTGCGAGTAAGAGTGTTTTTGTGATAGGGATAAAGGTGGATCCACTATAATTCATTTCTAAAAGGTAGTTAATTTCTCTGATTGGGCCCTCTTTTGTCAGGTGACTTGTGATGCCCTATGGCAACTGATTATGAAAATGTGTTCAGAGGCCCGCTGCTGCGTTAGTGGGGAAAAGGCGCCTGTCGTAATGGGGGCGTCCTGGGCTGTGAATCGCAAGACCTGGGTTCTGGTTAGAGCTGTGTCCTCGAACAGCCGTGGGCTCCTGGTGGAGTCCTGTGCCTCTCTCTGCGCTTCCGCCTTTGCACTGGATGATTGTGGGAAAGAGACAACTCGTCCAGTATCTGCGATTATCAAAGCTGCATACCAGCGGTTTTGATATTCATGTCGTGAGTCATCTTTAGTTCACCGAAGGACCTGGATGCTTCTGCTATGTTGTTTGAGATCGTCCAGCATCAGGACGGGTGAACTTGAAGGGTCCTTTCTCTCTCTGACATTCTGGTCTTCGCCCTGTGGCTTTCAGAGGGAGAGACCGAGCCGTTTCCAACCTTCTGTGGGCAGATAGTCTATCGGGCCCACCACCTGAACGACGGGGAAGCTGCCATCCGTTGTTCCCAAGACATGGCGGGAGCCACAGGTGACTGCTTTCAAGTGGAGAGGTTCTGAGGAAATGTTCAACCACCTCGCCTTTGTTAAGTGTTCCCCCCAAGGGATTTCGCTCGGGTCCCTGTTTTCCTGTTTATGTTTTACCTCTCCTAAAGTGCCACTTACCTTCATGGTGTGATGCAAATGGAAATGTCTGGCGTAGCAGGCTTAGGTGGAAAAAAAAAGAAGAAAATAGAAATCTAAACCAAGGCGAGGATTTGTCAGCTTTCCACTAGAGGGCAGCAGAGTAGTGAGAATCGGGGCTCTCCGAGGCTTTGTACGTTGAAGTGTTGACATGTGACTTGGCAATTGAATAATTTTTGATACTGTCCTGACACATAAACACCTAGAAGCAGGTTTTCAAAGGTTATTTGCACACTAAAAGAGGAATTAACAAACTGAACTTGCATGCCAAAAGTAATTTTCAATATTCTACAAAGAACCGTGGCCTCATTATGAGATCGCTTTTAGAGAGAATATTCGGCCATCGTTAACTGGATATGTTAAACTTAACTGGCAAACACGCATTCAAAATAAATCAGGCTGAATGGACCTAAAAGAGTAGATCTGGTGCCTAATAAAAATTTCTGCTGGGGTTGGGGGCTGGCCAAGGCACCCAAAAGGAGAAATTTGGTTTCAAGTGATTTTTCTATGTCCCTCGGGCCTTGGTGCTCCCAGATATGCAGTACTAACACGGTTAAACAATTGTACACATACGACGTGGCCGTGTGTGTTATTGTGGTCATTTATTTTTAAACCCTGGCTCTCCCTTCCGCAGAAAAAAGTCAGCGAATTATCAGAGTTTATTCCATTGACATTCTCGCACCTTGAGAAATAGCCCATTTGTATTATCACAGTTTGATATATTTCCCATTTACTGAGCTTCTTTGGCAAGTTGGCATTTTAATTTAATTATACTTTTTGCTAATGGTCTTTATTTTTCAGTGTCTGTGTGTGAAACGCCCGTGGGTTTGATGATCCCCCCTACCCCTTCCCGGTGCCAAGCCGTAGTTGCAAATTTATAAACTGACAAAATTCAGTGTAAAATTCAGGAGGCGAAATGAAGGAATTTGTAAAGAAATTCTGCTTGAGCCACGAGGCACTCTCTTCCCTGGCAGAGCGCGGCCCTGTCTTGCTTGCGTTTAGTTCCTGTCCTTGGTGTCCCGAACAGGACCTTTAGCACAGAAGAAGATGAGGCCTGGGGGCACCTGGGTAGCTCAGTGGGTTGAGCGTCCGTCCGCTGCAGGTCATGGTCTCACAGTTCGTGGGTTCGAGCCCCGTATGGGGCTCTGTGCTGACAGCTCAGAGCCTGGAGTCTGCTTTGGATTCTGTGTCTCCCTCTCTTTCTGCCCCTCCCCAGCTCATGTTCTATCTCTCTCAAAATTAAACATTTAGGGGGAAAAAAAAAAGAAGGTGAGGCCTGGGGTCCCCTGGGTCAGAGAAGGACAGAGACCACCAGAGGCTTCGATTTCTTCCTGGGTCTTTTCTCTGCCTCTTAGGACCTAGCAACAACAGCAGTAGTAGCGTTTCCTTGGCTTGGTGACCATGCTTGGAGCTTGTTGGGGCTTTACCTTTCCGCATAGTAATTGATTGTGGAGGCACGCAGCTCTCCTTAAAGACTGCAGGCAGGTTAGTGAATCTGGGTGAGGGCCCTCCCAGGACCTCAGGGCTGCATCGGCATGCATTTCATAGCAGAGAGGAGCTGCCGAATGGCTATACCCGGAGAGGTGAGTATGCACACACATGCTGACATGTACACAAGTGTGCATACCCCATTTCCTTGGTGCTAACACACTGTTGACTCTAAGACACACCCACCGATTCAGTATTAGCCTTTCAAGAAAAAGAAACAAGAGAGGAAGAATGCCATATTAAATGTACGCATCGGTTGTAGGGTGCATTCCAATCTCAGAAATGCTAAAAGGGAGGCGCCTGGGTGGCTGGGTCGGTTAAAGTCCGACTTCGGCTCAGGTCATGATCTTGCGGTTAGTGGGTTTGAGCCCCACAAAGGGCCATCTGCTGACAGCTGGGAGCCTGGAGCCTGCTTCCAATTCCATGTCTCCCTCTCTGTCTCTCTGCCCCTCCCTCCCTCACTCACACACACACTCTCTCTCTCTCTGTCTCTCAAAAATAAATATTAAAAAGAAATGCTAAAAGGTAGAAAACAGGTTGATTTAAAAATCTTGGAAACTGCATGTGTGTAATTTTGATAAATATATTTAAGGCAAAGTAGGCTTTCGAGATGTGTCCTAGAATACAATGCAGCACCTGAAAACCTGTGGAACCATAGTCAAGTTCATAACGTCCTGACTCCTTGATGGGAAAACCTGTTCTTGCTCTAATTCGCAGGGTGGGGAACTAAAAACGATGCCCGTCTGTAGAAGCTCTGGGCAGGTGCTGTTTCCTTTTCATGTATTTCACCGGGTATGTGTTCTCTGTGTTTGTTCCGTGCTGTTTTGTTGGACCTAGCTGAATTTTCCCACAGGAACCTCACCCCACCTGCCGGCCTTTCTCCCTCGTACTCTCACCCACCCGGCCTGCTTGGATGATTTGCCTTATAGACGTGTATGGACAAGAACCAGTTCATTTCATCTGTTTAGCAAAGCCTGGGTCAATTCACTTGCCTGTTCTCAAAAAGACATCCGTCCGCTCCTTCAGAGAAAGCGGAGAAAACCAGGAGAGTTCTAATAGAGGAGGGTTTCCCAGGAAAACAGAGGGGGTGGGGCTTGTGAGTGTATCGGGCAAGAGCTTGGTGACACCGTCCAGGACCCTATGAGCCCATCCATTACACAGGATCCCAGCTACAAGAAAGGTCCCGCCTGCTTAGTGCAGCAGGAAGGAAAGAAAGGGGGCACACAATTGAAGAACAGAGAGCGTTAATTACCTCACTCAGGGGATCCTATAAAACATGATGCATATGTAAATTGATACAATGAATATGATTACTGCAGGATTTAATTTTCATAAGGAGGAGTGGAGGAGGGGGGTGGGGAGACAGGAGCTCCGCGATGCCGCTCTGTTCCATCCTGGCCTCCTCTTCGACAATGGAAGGCCTGCCCTGCTCTAACTGGTAGTGTCCCTACTGCCAGCCTCCTTGGAGATTGCGCAGTCCCTCCCTGGCCTCTCAGTTGCTACTCAGTTGTTTGCTTGAGCGAGTGAAATCCTTTTGTGCCACAAAAGTTAGAGTATAAAGTCAAGAGAGGTAGGTAGTGGAAGCCAACCCACGTAGACTGTCTGAGATCTTCAGGAAGGCTTTGCATCTCCCTGGCTACTCGTTGGTGCAGAGCACTGGCAGTGTGGGCAGTGGGGCCACTGGGAGGCATGGGGGCCAGTTAGCCAGAGATGGACAGGACATGGGGGAGGAGAGAAGTCATCAGCTTCTGGAAACAAGTACTGTTTGGGGTAGAGTGGGAACGACTGACAAGAGAACAGAGAAGAATTCAAGACAAGGTATAGGAGAGAGAAAGCACAAGAGAACACAAACGTAAGAACAGATTCGAACTCTTGACAAACGCTCAGCTGTACGGCGGGCTGGATTCCCCTCGACCACATAATTATTAAACATAATTATTATTGAATGAAGAGTGTGTACGTGCCCCTCCTTCATTCAGGCACCCACGAGCTCTTTGACAGTAGCCCTGTCTCTGGTTCTTTGGTTAACAGTAGTCATTCAGGTAACGCTTCTGAACCGTCTGGTTGGGGCAGGCATAGTCACTGGCCCCTAACTGGTCTCCTTGGCTGACTTCCGGATCTGCTTGGAAGGGTGGACCGAGCAAGGAAGAAAATATTTTGTCTCATCGTCGCTAGGCGGGACCTCCAGATCTTTACATTCTCCTTCATGTTTTTTGCCCTCAGAACAGCACGTCTCTCCTATTCTCACACTCAGAAGATGGTGTGTGGAATGCCATGGTGTCTTTGTCACCGTCTTTGTCTAGTCTGGGGGTCTAAGAGAGAGAGAACAGTCCTGGCATAGTTGTCTTAGTAAAAAGTTTGTCGTCGGTGCTAGCAGTGTTAAAGACAGGAAGCAATAGGCTGTAAAGAAATGTATTCGGCCTTTTTGGTGTCTGGGGGACCCAGAGTCAGTGACCGAACAGTGGCAGATGGGATGGTTAGAAGGTCGGTGTTATGGGAGACACTGGACTGTTTTACCAACCAAAGGAAATCCATGTCACTCCTCTGTTCTCTTTCATTGGGAAGGAGGCGTGGCAGCTGAATGGATATTGTGATTAGAGCTGGTGGTACCCATTGATTCAAGTTTCTTTTTAGGTCATGATTTTATTGTCCACTTATTCTTTTAAACCAATGTATTGGGGCGCATGGGGGCTCAGTCGGTGAGCGTCCGGCTCTTAATTCTGGCTCAAGTCATGATCCCAGGGTCATGGGATCGAGCCTCGAGTTGGGCTTCACACTCAGTGGGGAGCCTGCTTGAGTCTCTCTCTGTCTCTGCCCCACTTGCATGCATGCTGTCTCTCTCACTCCATCTCTCTCTCTTAAAATTAAAACTAAAATTAAAAAAAGTCATCCTTTAAAAAATAAAATAAACCAATGTATCACTGCCCTCTGGTATGTTTCTCTCATTTTAAGGGGTTTACTGGAAAAAGCAAAGACTCTTCCTGGGTTTCACTCTTAGTCCGCCAGGGTTGTCCTCATCACTGACTGCCAGGGGCCCCTTTGCACTCAACATGGGTATTTGGTGCACGCACAAAAGCATCCCATCCAGCTGCATGAGGCCAAGCATCATCAGGACCTTGGTCACTGAGAAGATCGGGAGACCCAGAAGCAGCTTTTCTGGCAAGATGGAGACCTTCTACTCTGCAGAGTCTTTGCTATTTGAGCCTGGTTACTGTTGGGTATAAGAGGGGGATTTAAAAAGCTATTCCTTTGCCGCTGGAGAAATTCGCTCTGAAATCGCGATTCGTGAGCACCAAACGGCCAGTTGTTTTCTGGAACGGAGATAAAGGATCAAACACAAAAGACGGGCTGTTTTCCTGTGGACTCTCAGTCGCCACACCTTTGTACCTAAAAGGTATTCGGCATACAAATGTCTTTACAGTTCCCTATAGTTCTTGTGACAGATTGAATCATGTTCCTCCAAAGTGCTGTGTGGGGAGTTCCAGTACCTCCGAATGTCAGCTTTTTGGAGATGGGGCCTTTATAAGGGTAAACAAGTTTAGACGAGGACATTAGGCTAGGCCCCAATCTAGTATGACCAGAGTCCTTATAAAAAGGGGAATTTGGGACCCAGACAGACATGCACAGAAGGAAGATAATGAAAAGAGATATAAAGAGATAATGGCCATTTATAAGCCACTGGGAGAGGCTGAGAGCATGTCCTTCCCTTGTGGCCCCCAGAGGGAACCAAATCTGCTGACCCCTTGCTGTCAGACTCCCAGCCTCCAGAACTGTGACAGAATGCATTTCTGTTGTGGAAGCCGTCCAGTCTGTGGTCCCTTGTAATGGCAGCCCTAGAAATGAATTTGTGAACCTATGACATTTGCTACATTTTGGGTCATTCCGTTGGCTCCTTTTAATATGTATCCACCGGTCGGCTAATGCAGTCTTTAGGTCTGTAGGCAACAGAGTGTGTGATGGCAGGGTTACTTCCAAAGACAAACGAAATCGACTACACGGGATGGTTTGTAATGATCATTCTGTGGACCAGAAGTCTGGGCTCGGCTCCGTTGAATATTTCTCTGCTGGGCTTTTCTAGGGTCACTCAACTGATTTCAATGACAGTGGCTCAAAGTTGGGTGGAAAGTCTAAGATGACTCAACTCATAAGACTGGTGGTTGAGGACACCTGGGCGGCTCGGTCGGTTAAGCGTCTGACTTTGACTTGGGTCATGATCTCACTGTCGGTGGGCTCGAACCCCGAGTCGGGCTCTGTGCTGACAGCTCAGAGCCTGGAGTTGCTCCGGATTCTGTGTCTCCTTCTCTCTCTGCCCCTCCCCTGCTCATGCTCTCTCTCTCTCTCTCAAAAATAAGTAAACATTAAAAAAAAAAAAAGACTGGTGGCTGGTCCCGGGATGGTTGTGACAGCTGGATGACCACGTGACACCCCATCTTCAAGGAGGCTAGCCTGGGTGTCTTTGCATGGCGGTTATAGGGTCCAAGATCTTTATACATGTTCTTGATGATATCCTTAGGATGGTTTTCCAGAAGCGAAATTCCTAGGTCAAAGGGCATGCCTATTTTTCAGGCTTTCCCTGGGTCTTACCAAAAATGCATGTTCTTTTTAACAGATACCATGATCAGGTATTACATGCATAGTCATTTTCCTTTTGTTGATGTTTTCTATAACTCACATTCATGTGTAGAGAAAAAAAAAAGCCACACTCTCTACCTGACTGCATTCAATCAATTCCTAAATTAAGTAGTGCAAGTGGAAATGTAATTCGGTACACACATCCCGAGGGGCAAGCGGACTACAGATTCGTTAAGTGGGCTTCGTCCCCCACTATTAAACACATCCCAATTTTTCTAGCTAAGGAACGGGACGGGACAAGCACTTTTACTTTAATTAAATTATTGTAGCATTGAAACCAAACAACAAGCTGTCTACAGTTTCCTTTGTTCAGGAAAACCGTGAATTTCTATAATTTCTGCACATGTCCCAACGATAACTGAGCTCTTATTCATTTAAAAGCCGAGAAGACCCGCTCGTGTAAAAACCTGGCAGCCATTTTGTTTCAAGAGCTCTAACAGACCACCATTCGACCCTGCGTCCATCTAGGTGTTTCCCATTAGTGGACCAGCTCGGGTCAAAGTCAGTATGGTGCCAGAGTAGCAAGCTTCAGAGACAGTCCTTTCTTACATCTAAGACCTGCATAAATAACCAAGCTATCTGCTTGTAGCACAGACACTTAACGGGGAGAGATAAATGAATAGGAAGTCAATAGAAGAGTTTCTTGGCAACTCCTGGTATCTTCCCCAGATAGTCAACTCCCAAATTATCTTTCAAGAGGCACAGACAGACAGAGGCTAAATATTAAATGGTTACATTTCAGTATCATTTATCAGTCGGTCAGAAGAGGAATTTTAAAAAGTCAAACCTCTAAAATGGATTCTGAAATCCAAATCTTTTGATAAAAGTTCTGGAAAACAGTGCTCGGCAATCTTTGCACCCCGTGGTAGGGATGGCAGTGAGGTTAGGAAGGCAGGATGTGTTTCTTTGGTTTCTGGCTGACTGCTTCTTGAGGGCCTATATCCCAAGCTGTATTTTGAGTTAAACTGCCTTTCTTTATGTTTTCATAGGATTGAAAACATTTGTTTCCTTGCCGGTAGGCAAAGGTCAAGGCAGACAAAGAGAAAAAAATACTACACTTCACCCCAAACCCTTTATTAAGTTTACCTTTAAAATCACACTGGTATCTCTCATCAGTATAAGGCTTTGAAATAGTCTAGCAGTGTGGCCACAGAGACTTAAGTCTCAGTAGAAGTTCAACCACATACCAGTGATGAGACAGGCTAATCGCGCTCTGAGTCTCAGGGGTACTCATCTTAGGAACGAGAAACTGATTGTCTATTTGAGGCGGCTGTTCTAGTCTGGATTAATTGCAATTGTATATAAAGCAGGTGACACCAAGCTAGGCCTATAGTACATGTGAATTAATCATTCTCCTTATTGGTACATTCCTTCATTATATTATGTCCTGTATGTAACTAGGTCAGATGTTATTATTCTGGTTTTAGGGGCAGTAAAAACAGAGAATGGAAGAAATCTCCCAGGTTTGTGCTGCCACTTCCAGAAAGCCAAAAGGACCTAGCCCCACACAACAGCACTAGCAATGACTTCCATATAGTTGACAGGGCTGATGAGGCTGAAATGACCAAGACTTCTTTGGGCTGAAACACAGCACAGTATATGTATATATGTATACATATGTGTGTGTGTGTATACATATATATGATTCATAGTAGAAATAAGTAAGATGCTGAGCCTCTGAGTTTAATAGAGAACCCCTTGTTTTCTGTGACTATTGATATTGGCTATAAGATTCAAAATCAGTCTCGGGACACTGGCTCTCACCATATCATGAGTCCACCATTGTCTACTTCGGTTCTTTTTTTTTTTATTTTTCATTTTCTTTGTTTTTAAGTAATCTCTGCACCCAACGTGGGTGTCGAATTCACAACTCTGAGATCAAGAGTTGTGTGCTCTACTGACTGAGGCAGCCAGGTGTCCCTACTTTGGTTCTTTTTGAACGGTCATCCTAAAGGGCAGCCCCAACAGGCCAAATGCAGCATCTGTCCGCATTCCATGTTTGTAGCCGGATGTAGGTTGTTTCTTTCAGCTAGGGTGGCCCATGTGGTAAATCTGATTAAAATGTTTGGTATTGGCTAGGACAGCTGGGATGGTTGTGACAGGTGGATGGGTGAGCTGGATTAGGCCGGTGACTATTCTTAGGAATATCTGCTCCTAATTCGAACACAGATACTTTTCTTTTGCAAAATCAGAACAAACAATCTGTAAAATTAGATTTCTGGCTTCATTCCCAAATGCAGTGCACACCGAATAGCTCAGTACATTTTGCCTCTTGTTACCACGTGGGTCTTCTTCAACATGGCCGTTCTTACCGGTTGACTCTCACGAGCAAGTCTACTGACTCTTCACAACCACCCTCTGTCCAAGAGATGTGAATCTGTCCTTTTGTTTATGGAGTAGCACAGTCAGGAGCAGAAGTCAGTGGCAGAGAGGAAGAGGGGAGCCGAGTCGGTGGAAGGAAGGGGGGAAGTCGGCTATTGTAGGATAAGGCAGGTGTGGCTTCGAAGGATGAATTGATCGCCATGGACATGCTGTCTGACTCTAAGATGTGGCACATTTCATCAGAAGCTAAAGTGGCATCGTTATCCAGTGCATTGCAAGTTCGAAATGAAATCTTAAAAAAAAAGTACGTATGTGTTAGGGAGTCGTCTATACTGAAAGGGACATGGTGTTCAGGTAGGAGAAAAGTAGAGTAGTTGACCGAAATGTGTATGTTGGAGCAGAGGAAGTATGGGGCCTTTTCGACAAGGTAATGGCTAGGCGGAGGGCTCTTCGTGATCCTTCTTTGCTAAACTCCTGTGTACTAATTCTGTATATTACTGAGACAGACACTGCCAGTTACCTAGCCACCCTCTTCCTTAAAAAAATAAACATGACATTTTTCCAGACCCCCAGTGTGCCCTGTTATAATTCTTCACTCCATCAGACTGCTAGCTGTTTGAGGTGAGCATGTGACTCAATTATGGTCGACAAGCATACACCAAGAAGTTCGTGGAAAGCTTTTTCTTTCTTTCTTTTTTTTTTAAATTTTTTTTTATGTTTATTTAATTTTGAGACACAGAGAGACAGAGCGTGAGTGGGGGAGGGGCAGAGAGAGAGGGAGACACAGAATGTGAGGCAGGCTCCAGGCTCCGAGCTGTCAGCACAGAGCCTGACGCGGGGCACGAACTCACGGACCGGACCGCAAGATCATGACCTGAGCCGAAGTCAGACGCTCAGCCGACTGAGCCACCCAGGCGCCCCAGCTTTTTCTTTCTTGATAGCAATACCATCCGTCGAATTCCTCCTTTCTTCTTCCTGCCTAAAATAGCGTTGAGGTCAAGCTGCGGGGATATAGCATCCATGAGGTGGGATCCGTTTGGGTAAGTGCCTTCTGAGAGGGGGCAGAGTATCTAAAAGGAAAAATCCTGGGCCACCATCCAGAGCCACACCCTAGCTCTGAGGACCAATGTTTTGTTATTTGAACTAAATACATTCCTGAGACCATTGATAACATCAAGCAAGAACTGCTTTTGTTAGGGTAGAGTAGCTGCTGTGCAGAACTGCCAAGCATCAGTGCATTTCATAGTAAAAGTGTCTTTCTCGCTTACGTAATTTCCCAAACTGATATTCTTTTTTTAAAAATATTTATTTATTTATTTATT
This sequence comes from Paguma larvata, assembly GCA_030068075.1. Taxonomy (NCBI): domain Eukaryota; kingdom Metazoa; phylum Chordata; class Mammalia; order Carnivora; family Viverridae; genus Paguma; species Paguma larvata. The sequence continues at coordinate 29,837,619 of CM057841.1, read as the reverse complement.
TATTTTGAGAGTGAGCGAGAGCGCCCAAGCCTGGGAGGGGCAGGGAGAGAGGAAGGGAGAGAGAATCCCAAGCAGGCTCAGCACAGAGCCTGACCCAGGCTCAATCCCAGGGACGTGAGATCATGACCTGAGCCAAAATCAAGAGTCAGATGTTTAACCGATGGAGCCACCCAGACACCCCCCAAACTGATAGAAGAGCAGAGAACTCTTCCCCATAAACAGTGATTTGGAGGTATTGTCTCATCCTATCTGGTAGCTCTCCCGTCTTCAACACATGGCTTTCAAAGTCACCCTGTTTGTGGACTTCAGCTACCAGAGTAGGAGGAGAGTATTGAGGGGTATAATGGGGGCACTGGGAGGGTGTATACCAGTCCTAAAATTGGTGCTTGTTACTTCTCCCATCTTCCCACTGACTGGATTCATTCCTTTGTCATCAGTGACTACCTGTGAGGCTGGTAAGGCAGTCTAGCTGAGGCAGCATGCTGAGGAAGGAGAGAATATGGGTTTTGTGACCAGCTAGTTGGCACCTTTGACAACCACAAAAACTACACATAGTCCGTCATTGGTTCATTCTTAGGGTGTTACCTTGGAGGACGGAGGGATGAGCTGGCACCCATTTTTCATATTGGTGATTTATAGTCCTACTGGTCTTCGATATTCAGATGATGGGATGTGAATATAGATTAGCAACCAGGCCTGTAGTTTTTTTGCATCTGATAAGAAGAAGAAAAGGTAGCAGAGGATGGCGGGATCTAGATGCAGATATTAAGTTTCCTGTTTGACTACGGGGAGGCAGGAGGTGGGGGAAGAGAGGAATAAAAATCATTGAAATTTCTTAACCTTTCAAAACCACAAACTGTATCTCATAAAATTGCAAATAGGACATCGACAACAACTCTTTGTTTGGCCAGGGTTTTTCACTAACCTTACTGGAGAGCTAGTGGGGTGTAGTGGTTAGAAAGTCAGCCTTGGGCTCTGAATCCTGGCCCCACCACTCAGTGCCTCTGTGATTCGGGGCAAATGTCTTAGTGACTCTGAGCCTCGGTTTCTTTACCTGTGGAAAGGAGTTAGTAAAGCGATCAGCTCCTAGGGGTGTCGAGAACACCGAATGCGATGAAAGATGTAAACCTCTCAGGGTAGGGTCTGACCTACGGTGAGCATTCAATAGACATTAGCTGACGAGGATTTGGAGTGAATGAAACACTTGATTTAGTTCCAGAAGCGCTTAAATGTCAAAAGTCGGCTTCACGCTTGCTTGCTTTAAGTTTTCTTTTATTGCAGTAAGAACACTTAACATGAGACCTACCCTCTTAACTAATTTCGAAGTGCATGATATCGTTGATTAGTAGTATTATTATTCATCCTGGGTGGCTGCAACTTTATGCCCATTGGTCAGCATCCCTCCATTTCTCCCTCTCCTCAGCCCCTGGCGACCTTCATTCCTTTCTTGGAATCTATGAATGTGACTATTTCTGATTCCTCACATAGAACCATGCAGTGTTTGTCCTTTGGTGACTGGCCGATTTCACTAGCATAGTATCCTCAATGCCTGTCCATGCCGCTGCATATACAGATTTTCCTTCTTTTTAAAATCTCATCGTACTCCATTGTACGTATATAGCACATTTACTTTAGTCGCTCATCTGTCCGTGGACATTCAGATCGTGTCCGTATACTGGCTAATGTGAATAATGCTGCAGTGAACATGGGAAGGCTAGTATTTCTTGTAGGTCCCGATTTCAATTCTTTTGGATAAATGCTCCGAAGTGGGGTTGCAATTAAAAGGCTTTCGCACAGCCCAGGAAGCTGGCGGTGGAATGAAAATGGAGAAAATACCTGCAAGCCATATGTCTGACAGACGGTAGATTTCCAAAGAAATAAGGAGCTCCTACTACTTGAAAGCGAAAAACAAAACAAAACAAACAACTACTACCTAGATTAAACAATGGGCTAAGGACTTGAATAGACATTTTTTCAAAGACATGCCAATGGCCAGCAAGCGTATGAAAAAATCCTCAATGTCACTAATCCTCACGGGAATGGAAATCAAGACTACAGTGAAATATCACCTGATGCTGGTCAGAATGGCTATCATTGAACACAAAAACAAAAGTGAAACAAACAAAAGGCAAGTGCTAAGTGCTGATGGGTGTGGAGAAATTGGAACGCTTGTGCCCTGTCGGAGGGAACACAAAATGGTGCAGGTCACTGTGGATGACTGTGTGGAGGTTTCTCAAAAAATTAAAAATAGAGCTACCCCATGACCCGGCAATGGCAACACTATGAATTTACCCAAGGGACACAGAGTGCTATGCGTGGGAGCACGTGTACCCCAATGTTCATAGCAGCACTTTCAACAGTAGCCAAATTATGGAAAAAGCCTAAATGTCCATCAACTGATGAATGGATAAAGAAGATGTGGTTTCTATATTCAATGGACTACTACTTGGCCATGAGAAAGAATGAAATCATGCCATTTGCAGCAAAGTGGATGGAACTGGAGGGTATTATGCTGAGTGAAATAAGTCAGTCAGAGAAAGACAGATATCATATGTTTTCACTCATATGTGGATCTTGAGAAACTTAACAGAACACCATGGGGGAAGGGAAGGGGGGAAAATAGATACAAACAGAAAGGGAGGGAGGCAAACTGCAAGAGACTCTTAAATATAGAGAACAAACTCAGAGTGGATTAGGGGGTGGGGGAGAGGGGAAAATGGGTGATGGGCATTGAGGAGGGCTCTTGTTGGGATGAGCACTGGGGTATTGTATGGAAGCCAATTTGACAATAAATTCTATTCATAAAAAATTAAAAAAAATAGAAAATAGAACTGCCATTTGATCCAAAAATCCCACTTCTGAGTATTTGACCAGAACTAGTATTATTATTAAAGTATCAATGATTCCCCAGCTTGGAGTGCCCAGGGAAAGCCTCTAGATGGTGCTGAAGCAGAGAATCAGCTTGGTACCCAATCTGAGAAGCTCAGGCATAGTTGCCTACCATTTCTCCCAAGCCAGGAACCTCACAAGTCAAAACTGTAGCCGTGTTGGATGAAGTAATCTGGAAAACTCCCCTCTCTACCTCGGTGAGTCCACGGGTCTTTGGAATGGGAACCGCTGGCCGTTCTTTGGTTGCTCCCTAAAATAATGTCAACCTCCAACCTAATTTAAATCGAATGAGACAGCGTATGCTAAGTCCACACAATATTGCTTAATACACATTAAATGCTCAGTAAGTACAAATTTCCCTTTATTTTCTCTAGCAGGCCAAGAGCATTCCCCTCTATTTCTTTCTGCAGCATGGTCAGTGGACAGCGAAGTTTGAAAATCTGTGTATTTGCTTAGTAAAAGTTTGAGGTAAGCAAAGTTTCCCTGATCTACTGATGTGAAAGGCTGTTCGATGTAGAGATTTTCAAATGTGAGCTCTGGACTCAGACAAGCTTGGGGTGAAAACCCAGCTCATCCAGGAGCTGTGTGATCCCAAACATGCTACTTACCACCGTTTGTGAGATAAGGATGTTGCTCCACCTCTTGTTTGAGGGAAGGAACGCAAAGCACCAGCATGTGCAGGCGTCGCATGCCTGTCGCCTCTCCTCCCCTTATTCAGAAAACACCTGCCGAACCCCCAGATTGCACGTTTTCAGCATGATTTTTCCCTGATGCCGTGGCTTCAGTTGGGGGCATCGCCAGGATGCCTTTGGCTTCCATTTACACCAATCTTCCCTGCTCCCTTTTTCTTAAAGACCTGTCTTCTCTTCTACTTGTGATGAGCTAGTTGGATGAACGAAAACATAGCCAGGGTGAGCTAGCCAACAAAGCTCCCTAAGCCAGTTAGTGTTGGTGGAGGCCAACAGGACTGTGAGTCCTCTCCGGCCAGCTGAGTTCATCTGAGACCAGCCTCGTCCCAACTCTCAGAGCCAGCTCGTGTCTGCCGGATGAAGAGGTGGACTGAATCATCCCCACTGGGCCTTTTTGTCCTTGGGCCATGAGCTTCATGAGTGCATTGGCTACAAAAGGCAGTAAAAGAGGCCACGAGGCCATGTGTCCTTCCTAGGGGTAGGAGTGAGTCTTGCTTCCCTTCCTACATATGTGTTTGACTATTTTTTCAACCTTCACGGGGCAGCTGGCCCGGTTCGATAGATGAAGATAGAAATCGTCCGAATTGCAAAGTCAGTCCTGAAGGGCAGTGCGGGACTAAGAAACACGAATGCCCCGGGAAAGCTGATAGTTTGGTGCCTCTTTAGACATACTCCTGGCATACTTGTGTTGGTGCCTGTGTGAGATCTTGATTGATTACAAAAGCTAAAACACTTAATGACAAATATAATATTCATTTACCTCTGCTTTCGTGTTCAGATGAGGATCTTATTAAGGTCCTAAAAATGATGTTTCTAGGAAATATTTGTTTCTTAAAAATACAGATAAGTGTGAAGACAAAACCCCAAAATTATTCACAATTTCCCCAACCACGTAAATTCTGATAATCCAAAAAATAGAAGGATCTGTGTACAGTTAGCAAGTGTAAACAGGTCAGAAAGGAATGTCACGGAAAGGGAAATCCCTTCCCCAGGCCTTTTCACTACCACTAGCCGTTTGCTATGATTCTTCCAGAAACGTTTGTGTATTTGCCAGTATACATGTACACACACACACATTAATGGCAGGAAAGGAATTTAGCAAATTTTTTTACTTCCGTGGAATGTAATCTTATATTTCAACTTATGGTTTTTCTTTCTTTTCTATTTTTTTTTTTGTTACTCAAAACAATGTAATGCTGGTTGCTTATAGCCACCGACATAATTTATGCGGCAGTACTTAGCAAGTGTTGTTCGAGCTGCCTGTAAAGTTTCTTTATGATGGTGCAATTTTTTAGTATCCCTTGTCCTCTCTTAAGTTCTCTTTTGTAATTTTCTAAATCAGACGTCTTCTTGGGAGGCATATTAAAAGGGTTTAAAATTTGGATAATAAAATAAATTGCTCATTTCCTGTAAACAGCATTCCAGCATGCATTATTCAGTTTCAGAATTATCCTGATTGCAACTGCCGACTGCAGGCAGCTATGGGTTCTTGTTCTTGGGCTTGGTGACATAGTAGTTGTATTTCGGAGAAAAAAAAATTCAGTGGAATTTTCAGAGAGGATTTTTGTATGTTTTGTTTTATTTTGTTTTAATCTCCAACTATGGGAACTGTCTCCTTTTGTGAGACCGATTTCTGTTTTGTCAATTCTGTAAGGAGTCGCGTGTGGAACCTTGAATTAACTGGAAACCACGTTGGCAATCAGGGTACGTGGTGTTTTCCGGCCCCTTGCAGAAAGCCAGCTATGGCGGCGGCATTGTTGACCTGACCTTAATTAGAGTCCTCCTCCTCCTCCCCTTCTTCTCCTTCTTCTCCTCCTCCTCCTCCTCCTCCTCCTCCTCTTCTTCTTCTTCTTCTTCTTCTTCTTTTTAAATGGATAATGTTTTATTTTAAATGTTTTGAGAGCGAGAGGGAGGGAGCTTGCAAGCTGGAGAGGGGCAGAGAGAGAGAAACAGAGGATCCGAAGCAGGCTGGATGCTGTAAGCACAGAATCTGATGTGGGGTTCGAACTGACGAACCTCAAAATCACGACCTGAGAGGAAGTCAGATGCTTGACGCACTGAGCCACCCAGGCATCGCCTTAATCAGTCTTCTTAAGAGTAGGGACAACTTCTGCATTTTTCTTTGATTCTGTAGGGAAGGGGTGAGTAGGATTGAGAAGTGCTTGGAAGTCTCCAGAGTACTCTGGGGAGTGAGCAGAGAACAGAAGAGATGGGATTATACACGTTCTCCACTTGGGAAGTGACGGGAGTGAGGCACACCCATCAACTCCAGTAACAGCACAAGTGATGCTAAGGTTCTGCTCTCCGAATCAGGACTTCGATGCCATACAGTCCTCACACCCATCGCCTTTGCACCACCTCTGTGCTCACCCGGAGATGTGTCCACTCAGGGACGGGATGGGAGAAGACAACTGTCGTTTTTAACTCCGAGGAATGTTACAAACACAAACCGTGTTACGTAAAATTATGGATCAGTTCATAAAATCGTCATGACTGACCGGCACGATGTGAATTTCCTGAAGTGGGCGCTCGGAGTGGGCGCAAGGAACAAGTAATGAAGGGACTTTACAGAGATGATTAACAAGGGCCTCCACTTTTTATTAGACTCATTTTGCTAATCCCTAGAATTAAGGAATTCCAGGTGTATGGAGCCAAGTATGCAAATGATTTCCTTCCGCCTAGCTGCTGATTTCATAAAAGGTTCTCAAACAGAGAAATAAAACACACAGAATGGGAAAGCTTTATGGCACAGTCGAGAATATTGTGCCTTTAAATAGTTCAGACAAGCAGTGCGTGCTGTAAATTTGCCACAGAGACAAATTTGTGCAAAGCTATAAAAAGAGCAGAAGTGAAGCTGTAAGAAGGCGGGGGGAGGGGACAGGAGAACTCTCAAGGCCTCGCGGTGGCCAAGGCAGTGTGGATTCAGCTGGGGTGGCCTCCGGGGCAGTGCCAGTGGGGAGCATGCTATGCAGAGTGGGCTTGTCCGACACAGAAACAGATGGAGAAAGGAAAATGGAGACATTTTGCTTCAACAGGGGCTGAAAGCCTTGCGTCTTCCTGGGGTTCCGGTTGTAGGGCTTGGCAAACTATAACCTGAGGGGCCAAATCTAACCTCTTACCTGTTTTCCTCTGACCCGAGACCCTAAGAATGGTTTATGCGTTTTCGAGCAGCTAGAAAAACAAAAACAAAAAAACCGAAGCCTGCTATTTCATGACCTGCGAAAACTATATGAAATTCAAACTCCAGGGTCCATAAATAAAGTTTTATTGGAAGGTAGTATGTGTGATCTATGGTAGCTTTAGATGACAATGAGAAAGTTGAATAGTTGCGACAGAAACCGTATGGTCTGCAAAGACACAAATATTTACCATCTAGCCTTTTGTAGGAAAAGTTGGAAGACCCCTGCTCTAGATCAGCGGTTCGCCTGGTCCCCAGACAGGCAGCGCTAACATCACCTGGGACCCTGCTAGAAACACAGCAGTTCAGGTTAGCACCCAGACCTCCTGCATCAGACACTGCAGGGGCGGGGCCCAGAAATCTGTGTTTTAACAAGCTCTCCACCTCCCAGTAATTCTATTAGATGCTCCAGTTTGAGAACTACTTCTGTAGAGTAGCTCAGCACCTAGAACCTAATGGGACACTGAATGTTAAATCCTCGTAAGAGTGGGCACGGGTCTTTAGGCATGTGGGAAGTCTTCTGTTGGGATAGTTAACCCCACAGAGGGTACCCGGGCTTGCTCCTTAAGGCGCGCTGCCGAAGGAAAGAAGGGGGACCAGATACTATTGGAGGGCCAGCCGCTCCACACACGTAAGCTTCAGGTACTATTGTTGTTTCCCGTTTTATAGACAGGGCAATAAATACCATGGCCAGAGGCACATAAGTGAAAGGAACAGCTTTCAAGTATGGTGCCTGTGTGACTCCAATGTTTGGGTTCCTTCCCCACCCCATGGAAACCTCGCAGGAACCATACAAATGCTGTAGGGACTCGCCTTGGGTCAGGCTCCCAGGAATTACTGGGAGCCGGCGCCTTGGTTTTTGGAGTTCCCACCCTGCTAAGCACGGCGTCTGCCCTCAGAGCTCGCGTTATGGAGAGAATCATTTTGCCCAACGCAGGGAAATCCGTGGTCTCTTCGGGAAAATGTCTGGTTATTCACAGCATTTATATGTGTAGAGCACAGAATATTCTATTGTGAAAATATCGAGATAACAACTACTTGGGGAGCATTTCCAGTGAAATATTTACTTGGGAGAACGGGAAACATGTCTAACGATAAAAAAAAACGTAGGCACATCTGGGCGAACATTATTTAGCTGCAAGTGTTTGCTTAGATATTTTTAATATACATTTATGCACTTTAAATTTATTTTATTGGGTGAAATAAGGACTTTGGGGAGAAGAGTGAGGGCATAGATTTTTAAATGTTCTGGGCAAATGAGTACAGCCTCTGGTACATGATGATGCTCCCAGCTGCTTTTGTTTGACGGATTATCCTGATGCCCTTCGTTTTATTGTGGTGCTAAAGTAATGGGTCTGCCTGGAACAGTTTGCTGACAGATGAGGGCCTTGGTCTGTCACTGAAAGCCCAAGAATTTAAAGGGAAATACATAGCAATTCACCTGGGCTCCCACTTATTACCTGCAGTAAAGGGGGCACACATGGGGATTGACTGGCTTTTATTTTAACTTTCAAAGGAGAGATTTCATCTATATTTCCGCAGCGACTGAAGGTGCAGCCAGGCAGGTGAATGTCCGCAGACACGTCGTTGGCACATTAATCAGATTTCCTGCTTTTTCTGGCAAAAAATCACTTTGCTGAGACAAGTTCTCTCGCAGCTCACATGTGGGGTATTTGTAGAGGAGACGCGAGGCAAAGGACCTGGATGGAGAATCTTCCCCTGAGATTTTGGTTTTTAACTTTGTCTTCTGAAGGAGGATAGACCTCCAGAAAGTTACAAAAAGGATACAGCATATTCCTACGGACCGCTCGCACTAGCTCGCCCCATGTTAACATCTTATGTAACGCTAATACGTTGTCACAACCTGAAGCTGATGTTGGTACAGGACTAGTAACGAGAATACTGGCTCTAAGTGTGTATCGCCAGTTTTTACATGCATTTGTGTGCTTGCCTGCGTGCGTGTGTGTGTGTGTGTGTGTGTGTGTGTGTGTTGTTCTGTAAAATGCTGTCCATATGCAGATTGGCTGCTGTGCTTTGGTCATCAAATAGTGACTAAATCGCAGTATTCTTTGTAACTTTTAAGTGATCGAAGTAATAAAATAACAAGTTTTACATCCTTTATTCCGTCTTTACGACCATTGTGTCATTGTGGCAGGGGATGGTCTGATATCACGAGTGCTTGAGGCTTCTAGTGCCCTCTTTACTCTCCAGGAGAAGGTGAAATGTGATCAAGAAATATACAATTGAATTACTGCGGTAGACTCTGTGAGTGTTAACCAATGAATCTCCTCTGTGCAAGCTTATCCTCTTCCCCTCTCCCTTGTGACATTAGGCATAGCCATTTGAGTTGCTTTGGCCAGTGACAGTGCTTTGGCCATGAGAGCAGAAGCCTTCACCAGGTGCCTGTGCCCCGGCCCCAGCTATCACAGAGGAGAACGTTCACATCGAGGTGTCGTGAGACCAAAGCCACCTTGCGCAGAGCATAACCCAACCCAGGAGCCTAACTCAATCAGCAACAAACTTGCCTTGAGTGAAAAACAAACTTTGTTGTGTGAAGCTGCAGAGATTTCGGTGCCTTGGTTACCTAACCTAGGCTCTCCTGGCATGGTGCCATTTGGGGAGAAAAAGAGAAGTTGCTGGCTACTCTTCCCCATGGCGTGGTCTTTCTAGGATCGTTTGATCTGTTCTGGGAGAGACTGGTCTTCCGCCACTGATGGGGTAAAATTGGTCTGGTGATCCCTTCCTGCTTGAGAAATGTTTTCGTCCATCTCCCGTTGCCCCACCTTAGAAAGCTAAGCAGAACCGAGGTGAGGCCCCACCGCCTCCTCTGAATGGAAGCTCTGAAAGTTGATCCAAGTTATTGGGATGCATATCTAAGTTTGAGATCCACTGACCTCATGCTCCTTCACTTCCCTCTCCTTGGCTTACTTACTGTTTTCCGAATCCTTGGAAGCCGGGAAGTACTGAGGCTCTGGCTTTCCACCAATATGCATGGAATCTAGGAATGCCTGTTGTTGTTGTCTTTTTAATTTTCAAGTTAGTTAACATACAGTGTAGTCTTGGCTTCAAAAGTAGAATCCAGGGATTCTTCACTTACATATAACACCCAGTGCTCATCCCAACAAGTGCCCTCCTAATGCCCATCACCCATTTTCCCCACCCCATCAACTGTCCATTTGTTGTCTGTATTTAAGAGTCTCTTATGGTTTGCCTCCCTCTCTGTTTTTATCTTATTTTTCCTACCCATCCCCTATGATCATCTGTTAAGTTTCTTGCATTCCACATATGAGCGAAATCATGTGATATCTATCTTTCTCCTCTGACTTATTTCACTTAGCATAATACTCTCCAGTTCCATCCACATTGTTGCAAATGGCAAGATTTCATTCTTTTTCATAGCAGAATAGTATTCCATTGTGTGTGTGTGTGTGTGCGTGTGTGTGTACAACATCCCTTAATCCATTCATCGATTGATGGACATTTGGGCTCTTTCCATAATTTGGCTGTTGTTGATAGAGCTGCTATAAATATTGGGGTGCATGTGCCCCTTAGAATCAGCACTCCTGTATCCTTTGGATAAATTCCTAATAGCACAATTGCTGGGTCGTAGGGTAGTTCTATTTTTGTTTTTTTTGCGGAACCTCCACACTCTTCCAGAGCGGCTGCACCAGTTTGCATGCCCACCGACAGTGCAAGAGGGTTCCCCTTTCTCCATGTCCTTGCCAACATCTGTTGTTTCCTGAGTTGTTAATTTTAGCCAGTCTGACCAGTGCGAGATGGTATCTCACTGTGGTTTTATTTGTTTTGTCAGGAGGGGGAAGGAGGAAGGACAGAGAGAGGGAGAGACAGAATCCCAAGCAGGCTCATGTACTGTCAGCGCAGAGCCCAACATGGGGCTTGATCCCACGAACCATGAGATCATGACCTGAGCCGACACCAAAAGTTGGTGCTTAGCTGACTGAGCCACCCAGGCGCCCCTCTAGCAATGCGTATTAGAGAAAAGACAAAACATGTTCTGCTCTGCACTGGGTTAGGGGCTGGATTTGGTTAACCCTCACTGGTTTTAGGTGAAAGATTCAGGCTGAATGGGGCTGGAAGGCCTCTCTCTCTTTACTGAAAGCTCTCTCTTCCTTCGCTCTCACGTGCTCCGGCTCAGAGGCAATGTTTAGGATTCATGGTTGGCTGCCTTGCTGAGATCTTCCACCTTAATTCTACCAGAATCCTCGGCATGTAATTATATTTCTGTTTTGAAAGGGAAGGAAATTCTAGGGCCGCCTGGGCAGCTCAGTGGGTTAAGGGGCCAACTTCAGCTCAGGTCACGCTCTCGCGGTCTGTAAGTCTGAGCCCCGTGTTGGTCTCTCTGTGCTGACAGCTCAGAGTCTGGAGCCTGCTTCGGATTCTGTGTCTCCTTCTCTCTCTGCCGCTTCCCCGCTCACACTCTGTCTCTCTCTCCCTCAAAAATACATAAACATTAAAAAGAAATTGAAAATAAAGGGGAAGAAATTCCAATGGTGCAGGCACCAGGGAAAGATGATGATTCTCTACACGAGGCTTTCACGTCTCCTGAGCAGAGATCCACCAAAGCCACCACCACTTTGGCTGTGGTGCTAAACTTCATCCATGATAGTGCAGTCCCGCACTTGGATACCTAAACTGCACGTTAAGCCTACCCTAGGTACAAAAGCGGGGTGCTCCACGATGCTGTCATATTTATCTGCAGGCAGCAAAGAAAGCCTTTCTGAGCTGAACCGGCCCCACCCAGCACCGCTCCAGCCAAAACGAGAGTCAGTACTCACAGCTTGGAATCTTATTAGCTGGCCCAATGGTGTAGACCAAGTTTCCTTTCAAGCGGGAATGTGGCTAGAGAAGCCAACTTCGGGTTCCACATTGGAGGGCTAGTGGGGAGGCCTTACGGGGAGGTGGAGAGGAGGGGCAGGTTTCATGACATGGAGCACGCCAGTATCTACAACAGCTGAGACTTCTACTCTGTTGTGGGCAGCGGAAGACAAGATGCCGTGAGCTAAACTATAGACGCTATAGTATCACACCTTACTTCTACTGGAAAGGAAGAATTCCAGGTGAGTAGTGGTGACATTGTGGTGACACTTGGGTACTGGCTTCTCCTCCAAGCGATCCTCATACATGGGAATATTGCATGCCAGGGCATTGTATCGGCAGATCTTGGGGACTCCTTACGGTGGGACAACCATGAACCATGGAGGCACAGTAGAAGAAAGAGCTGTGTCTCATTTTTAGTTTTTATTTATTTTTTTTACTTGTTATCACAATGATGACTGTATAAACAGAAAAGTTAGAAGATAAAAAGACCTAAAAAGAAAGTATACACTGCCCATAATGGCAAAAATAGAAGTAACTTTTATTAACATGTTGGCATGGGTACTTTGAAAGTTATATGTAAGTCTAATCAAATCGGGGTTATACAGAATAAATATTATTATATCTTTTTCTCACTAAAGAATGCAGAGTCAGCTATTTGCCCATATTATTACAGAATCTTCAAAATTATTTCAATCCCTATATGATATTTTAGTTGCTTGCTTTAAAAAAATAAAACGTATTTATTCTTTGTTGGACAGACCTTTCCTGGGGCCTGGCTGGGCCCTGGGAATATGGCAGGAAGGAGCGATGCTCTCCAGGGTACCCACCTCCCTCTCATTGGGTGTCGGGGTCTGGGATCACACAGAAACTCAGAAGCCCCCCACGTGCCACCCACAGGTGCCACCCACAGGTGCTACGGGAACCGGTGGTTCATGATTCTTGTACTTTGAGTGGCTTCTGCCTTGGAGTTTCTAGGATTCCACTTGCCGCACATAAATTGGAAACTGCTGCTCTGGCCGCCTGCGGGGCAGGCCTGATGTCTGTATGGTTTCGATCGATGACAAGGTGAGTGTAATAAGCAGGCCGCCTCTGCTCCTGGGGGGACTCACTGATTCATGGAGCCGCGTCCCGGGTTTCCTTCCAGCTCAGTGCCACTCGCTGGGCCTGGCCATTTATCTTTGACAAAATCTCCACCCGAAGCTTTCCCCGAACTCCACTGCGGCCCGTGAGTCCCAGACATGTGACCGGGGGAGGCTCGCGGGAGTCAGTGAAGGGGTCCATGTTTAGAAAATGCCAGCCTTTGCAGCGTGAAAATGGGACCCACCACGGGGTGTGTTTGGCGCCACAGAGGATTTCTTGAGGCCCACATCCATGAAGTAAGTCTAATTTTTTTTTTTTTTTGGAAAATTTCACCATCAGTGCTCAATATTCTTTTGGGGCTGGGACTCGTTCTCTGCTGTTTGGTTGGCACAATGGCTGAGGAACCTGCATTTATTTTCAAGTAAGTTACTGCAAAAGCTAACATCTTGTTTGATTCTTGGGGATTCAGAATGCATTTTTGTTTTGGCCCATAAGTATCCTGTGAAAAGTAGTGGGTAAGATTTTGTGGAGGCCCCTCAAAACCATTTTCATGTGGGAGGTAGCCCAAGGTGGCATCGGGGGTGCAAGAACGAGGTTTCCGTCTGGGAGCAGGGAACAGGCAGGAGGGAGTCTTGGCTCTCCATTCTGGTAGAAGACTAACCCCTAATGGAACTTTTAAATAACTTAAGCTTGTTTTCTATTTCTTTTCCCTTCCTTACTGGGCCCTTCTCCCACTGACTGTCAGAAACTCTCACTGGAGGACGTCGACCCCACCTGTCTGATGCATACAGAGCCCCCATTTCCTCACAGTCTCCCAGTCCGCCATCCAGGAGAGTTTGACCTTGCTCCTGCCTCTCTGGGCCTCCTTCCCTTTCTGCATTCTCCACCAACAGGCTCCCTGAACTTGAGTTAGAATTGGAGTCTGAAGGCTGAGGGTGTTGGGGTGTATGAGCCAAGTTCATACAGCTTGTTGGCCACGCATTCAGATCCACCTGCAGGGAAGGCCGGAAGATGCAGTCACTAGCCAAGTGGCCAGGTCCTTAACATTCTCCTGTACTTATGCAAGTAAGGGCAGGTGAGTTCTGGAGTGTATTAGCTTGCTCAGGCTGCCATAACAAAGCACCACAGACTGAGCAGGTTAAAACAACAGAAATGTATTTCCTTACCATTCTGGGGGCTCGAAGTCCAAGGTCAAGTTGTTAGCAGAGTTGATATTTTTCTGGGATATGTCTCCCTGGCTTGTAGACATTCATGTTCTTCCTGTTTCTTCCCGTGGTCTTTCCTCGGTGTCCTGATCTCTTCTTCTGAGGATGCCGGTCGTACTAGATTAAGGCTCACCCGGATGACCTTAATTGTCACTGTAAAGACCCTATTTCCAAATAGTCATATTCCGAGGTACTGGACGTTAAGACTCCAGCTCATGAATTTTTTGGAGGCACACAATTCAGACCACAACAGGGAGGATCCAGGAATCTCTGCTATATCCCTGCCCTGCCCGCAAGTTGTCCAAATCTGCTTATTCTCATTGCCAGTTAGACTGAAGGCTTTCTGATGGAAGTGGTGATGGCTTTTGGTCTTCATTTCCCTCTCGAGCATTTGGCGCGGTCGCCCTACATAGTGAATGTTCAACAAATGCAGTTGACTGAGTACCAGTGGTAATGATAATAATAAACATTGTGGTGATGCAAAATAAGGCAGTAATCGATAAATATATTTATAGATCCTGGGTACAGCAAAAGTCGATTGGAAAAGGTTAAAATAAAGGAGCAGAAAATATAAACTTATTTGTTAGTGTTCTTTGTGAAAGAACTGTTGATTCAGTACCAATTACGGACCACCTTTGTTGCAGGTGTGGGGGATACTATGGTGAACAAGACTTTGTCCTCACAGAAGATACATTCTGGAGGGGCAAATGGTGACAAGTGAATTAGTTAACAAGATAATACCAGCTTGAGATAATGGGTATTCAAGATAAAAGCAAAATAATAAGAAAATTACTTTGAGAATGGCACTTAGGTGTTCGAGAAAGGTTCGCCATGGGGATAGCACTGGAGGCGAGACCTACAGTTGAGAAGGGAGCAGACCCTGGAAGGGTTGAGGGGAGAGCAGCAGGCAGAAAGAACAGCGAGAGCCAGGGCCATGAGCTGCCGACCTGCCTGTCTGTTTGAGGAATAGAAAGAAGGCCGGTGGGGCTGGAGCAGCGTTAGGGAGTGGGGCGAGGTGGGACGTGATTAAGCTGGAGGTCAGGAGGACCAGAATGTGCAGGGCCTTGGAGGCCAAAATGAAGGCATGAATTTTACTCTAAGGAAAATGAAAGCAAAGAAGTAATGATGCCCGATTAAACTCATGGATATACTACTAATGATAACTTCCCTTTCTATGCCACAGTACTCAGAGTACTTCCAAGGCAGCCATTACGGTCATGATTTTAGTGGATTGAATATTTTTTTGAACTTTTTTAAATGTTTATTTGAGAGAGAGAGAGAGAGAGAAACAGAGTGTGAAGAGAGGAGGAGCAGAAAGAGAAGGGGAGACACAGAATCTGAAGCAGGCTCCAGCTGCTTTACCGAGCTGTCAGTAAAGAGCCCAACATGGGGCTTGAACTCGAACTGTGAGATCATGACCTGAGCGGAAGTTGGACGCTTAATCGACTGAGCCACCCAGGTGCCCCTGGATTGAATATTTGTATCCCTTAACTTATGGAGAGGACATAGGTGGGTTATGAGTTCCAGAAACCATCTAAAAATAATAAAAAATGCCTACAGTGCTAGTGCTAGAACTAGACTGAGCTTAGCTAGTATCTGATGTGTGCCAAGTCCCACTGAGGTCTGTCTGGCTCTTGGAACTGTGATCATTACAAACACCGACTCTTGTTGTCTAGCCAGAGATTGACCGAATGTGCAAAGATCTTGAGACAGATCTTAGAAACTACTTTCAAAAAATATATACGCCACTGTAATTAGAAACTGTTTATTATCTTATAGGTGTATCTGTACTTACAAAATCATTTTCAAAAATTATTTTCTGACATGACTTCCTCGCCTTTCTCAGTTAAGCCCTTTCTTGTAAAAGTGCTGGACAGAGTTCCTGTAAACTGAGCCCTCTAAGCGCCTGGATGCTGGTGCCCGCGAATTCACCGTGTTGTAATTAGAGAGTTGGCCACCTTGATTGGCTGCAGAGAATTATAGGAACACCAAGTAACGATGCAACGATTATGCCCCAGCAATTAGCAACCAATAAAGCACCAGACCTCATTGATATAGCTGTCCTACTTAGTAAAAATATTGGAAAACAAATACCCTACAAAACAAATAACATGCAACTAGCTCTGGAAGAGGAGCAAAGTGAACTTGTCTACAGAAAGGAATCTAAGAGCAATGGGGCCTGGGCTGAGGGGGAGGGATTCCTGAGTGCGTGGAAGGCAGAGCTCACAGTCTGGAAGCTAACCCATGCCGCTCCCCCTGTTTGAGTGCTTAGGGTGATGAAGGGCCATTCTAAGTGTTGAACAGGCTTGGCCATATTTCATCCTCACCACAACCCAGAGAGAGAGCTGCATTGTCAGCAACATTTTACAGATGAGGAAACTGAGGCCCAGAGAGATTACACCATCATAAGGGGCAGAGCCTTGATTGAAGCCAGAATTTAAATTAAACCTAGAGTCTGCATGCTCCCAGCTAGGTCATCCAGCATCCCTAACTGAGCAAGTCTTCGTTGGAGCCCCAGGGATGCTACCTAAGGATGTCTCTCCCCAACTCTCAAAATTGATGGCGACTCAGACTTGGATAATAGAGGCTTGTTGTAAAAATAAGTCCTTTTTGACAGACACAAACCATTTAAAGCGTGTTTGAAGGTGTGCACTCACCACTTGTATTTTGCCATTTAATTTTCGGCAAACTGCACTGGTGATTACAGCTGGACTTAACACTGGGATCATTGGACTTGGCCAAGATTTCTTTTTTTACTTTATTATTTATTTTTAATGTTTATTTCTTTTTGAGAGACAGAGACAGAGTGCAAGCAGGGGTGGGACAGAGAGAGAGGGAGACACAGAATCTGAAGCAGGCTCCAGGCTCTGAGCCGTCAGCACAGAGCCCGACACGGGACTGAAATTCATGGACCACGAGATCATAACCTGAGCCGAACCGACTGAACCGCCCAGGCGCCCAGACTTGGCCAATGAATTGGGAACATTCCATTCTTCCCTGGACACTTTCAACTGACTCACCACCCACTCGCCACTGCTCCCCAACTCCTGGCCCATTCAGACCCCTCTTTCTTCACCCCCATATGCCGTACTTATTCTCCTCTGCGCCTGGTCCCTCACTACCCTGGCTGCACCCGAGTTGGGTTGTGTCCTTCCCCTAACCTGCTTTATCTTCCTTATTCTAGCCAGCCCTCGGAATTCCCTTGCAGACATCCCCCAGATCCACGTAGAGAGGAGAGCCACATGGTGCTTAAAAGCTTGGATGTGTAACTACCTGTGTGACCGTGGGTGAAATGTTGACTTGCTCTGAGCTTCAGATTCTCCACCTGCGAGATGTAAATATCAGTGGCATCCATCCTCTGCTCTTGGTCGGCTCAGTGCCAGTGACGAAATCACCTTCAGCATGTGCCCCTGTGGGGTTGTGGTATGGCTGAACTGTGCCTGGCACGTTGGGTGTGTCTGGTACATACCAGTTACTAATTAAGAGAGATCTCTGTGCACCCTGTCCTGGCCAGCAGTGCAAGGCCATTCCCCAGCCAAGGATTGAGTGGGCAGAGAGGCAGATGCGTGAGAACAAACATGATGCTTGTTTTGAAGTCCCCGCATCGAGCCTCGCTCTCAGAAAATTACAATAGCTAGAAGAAAATCCGTGCGCGTTTTATTGAGCACGTGCTAATTTCTAGGTACTATGGTAAACACTTCATCTGTGATATTTAATCCTCAGAAGGATTCTCTGGGATAAGTCCTTTAATTTTCTCTGCTGTATGAGAACGAGAGAGCCACACTTCGAAGAAGTGAAGGAGTTTGCATGCATGGTTAGTGGCAGCCAAGCCGGAATTCAGAGTGGGAATGGTCTGTCTGTAAACCCTGCGCATTGACCATAGAATATGTTGCTCGGTAAGCAGTGTGAAGGAAGGAGGAAGAGAGAGTGATGGGGAGGAAGGAAGAAGGAAGGGAGGGGGAGACCAGGAGAAAAGAAAAGGCGAGACGCCTTCTGGAGCCCCAGACCTCCTGAAACTTGGTGATCCTTTGGCCAACGTAAAAAAAGAACAGTCCTGATGCCTGGGTCCTACCCTGCAGAGACTGCAGTTTAATTGGTCTGGTGTGCAGCCTGGCCATCAGGATGGTGAAAGCCCCCAGGGGATTCTCGGGTGCAGTCAAGGTTGAGCCCGCTGCCTTAGCCGGAGCACATTGCCCCAGCCTTCCAAGGTGGCCGGAGAGCACTTTTCATTAGCACACGTGAGCAGCACCTGAGGCCCCCGATGGCGGCTGCAGGTGCGCCGGGCCCCGACAGGGCAGGGGGACGCGCAGGGACGGACGGCGTGGTTGATGCAGAGCCCGGAGGGGCACAGCGTTCAGGAAGTGGGGTTTATTGCCGCCCAAATGACAAAACCTTCTGTGCCGAGTTGCATGCCGACGGTGCTCAGACTGCAGGAGGGGACTGACGCAGTCCCTTCTGGTGAGTGTCCCCCTCACTGCGGTGACAGGGCGCCTTGCGTCTGGAATTTCCCGGACGATGACTTTTTCAGATTGCCCCAGGCCGGTTGCCCCGATCCACCCCGGGTCTGGCTCGCTGGGACTGAGCAGCTTCTCAGGGGCTGGGTCTGGGGACTCCCGGGACGGACGGGCCAGGCAAACCCCGGGGCTGGGCCCTGGGAGGGGAGGAAAGACCACAGCCTGTTGTAGGGGGCGGTGTCTGAATCACCGTGGGAGTCACTGAGGTTGTTGGGGCCGCCCTGCCAAGGGATACAGCATTTCCTTTGATTCGGAACGAAACAGAGCTTTTTTTTTTTTTTTTTTTTAAACTACGAGTTGGTGAGTATTCCTCAGATTCCTTGCCAAGCCAGGACCTGGAGGCTGGTCTGCGCGAGTCCCCGACTTTGCACTCCACGGAGAGCCATGCAGGCGGTCTGCTCCGCATCCCTTGGCTTCCACAAGATTCATCAGGACGAGGGAGATCTGCCCTCTGCAAAAAGAAACAAAAAAACCAACAAAAATAACCATGCTCCACGCTTGGCCCTGCCATCAGCTCAGAATGTTCTTGAAGCCGGTAGTAGAAGCGGCTCTTTATGTTGCGTGTGTCCCAGATCGTGTGCTAAGTGCTTTACGTTATCAGGTCATCCAATCCTCGCTTGCGCTCCCAGTGGTGCGTGACATTGCCCCCATTTTATAGACACGTCAACTTGAGTTTCAGGGAAGTGAAAACGCATTACTGGAGGTCAGAGAGCTTGCTTACACGAAGCCAAAACAGGGTCTGGACCAAGGGCCATCACAATCTATGTACTCGGTGACCTCACTCCATTGCCTGTGGTTCCTGGGTCTCTGCGTTTCTGGCCCCTTTCACAGAGTCCAGAGCCTAGAAGAGTCACGGTGGTGTGTGCTGCATGGATGGGTGGGTGGATGGATGGGCGGGTGGATGGATGGGTGGATGGACGTACAGAGGGAGCCATTACAGTCATGCGTTCTCAGTTCTTCATCTGCGGAGTTGTAAGAACAGAGAAGTGACGTGTGTGACCAAGCTTTAAAGTGGGGGCGTCCCACATAGTAGGGTAAAGCTTGCTAACGTTCACTAACGGACCCAGAAAATTCAAGGGTAAAATTTCTCACTGCAGCTCTTCAGAATCTATTTATTTTACTGATCAAGCACACACACACACACACACACACACACACACACACACACACAAATCAGAGTGGTGAGACCTCAGATATGAAGGATCTAGAAAATTTTCTGGATGATAGAGGCTTGACGTGAGAGGTGGGTCCATTTCAGGACTTTGGTTTTGTTTGTTTGTTTGTTTGTTTGTTTCCGTGCAGTAATTCAGCGCTTGTGGGGATTGGAGCCAGAGGGGAATTCTGAGGGTGTGTGTGTGCAGTGCCTTGTGCCAGAGATTAGGAAGCACAGAGGGGGCTAGCCACTTAGCCAAAGTCACAGAGAAAGTCTGCAGCAGAGCTGCGGGGAGCACTGGGTTTCGGATTTGCAGCCTCGCTCGCCCCGTCGCTCCTGCCTGGAGCGGGGCTGGGCCTCTCTGGAGCCAAAGGGTGGCCTGTGACTTGCACGCCGGCAGCAGCCGGGCCTGACAGACCCACAGCGTGATTGATGCTTCCTCTGCTTTTGTCATTTATTTGCCTTGTTGTCTTTTTTTTTTTTCCTTCCCCCAACAGAGCTGATAAGGAAGGTTTTGCTAGAGAATCATGTATCTCTTCTTTTTTTTTTCCCTTTGACCAAGGAGATGCAGTTTTCCTTACTCCAGCCAGTTTTCAAGGGTAAGCAATCTTGCATTATTTAGCACCTAAACTGGGCCTTGAAAGAGACTCACCGGAGGCCTCGAGGCCTCGTAATGTGGGGGTGTTGTTCTCCATTCGCTCCGGCCCCACAAAGACGCCCGTCTGTTCAGGCCCGCCTTTCCATCGGGTCCGAATGTTTTGTTGTTCTTGTTGTTTCTGTGCGTTTGTTTTTGCTCAGAACACCCACGGGAATTTGCAAGTCGACAGGTCACCTGCACACTGCTTCTCAGGGGGTGTGGCGTGGTGGGGCCGTAGGCAGCGGGCCAGAGACACTGTGAGCCCGGGTTCCGCCAGGGCCGCGCACGGTGGAGTCCAGCAAGTTCCTTTACTTCCCGGAGCTTCCCGGAGGTGCCTGCGTTAGCGAATCTGAGATCTGCGTGGGGACGAGGCTGAGGCAAGAGAGGCCTCAGGGTACAACGTTTCCAGAAGCGCTGTGCGCGGTCCTGAAAGTGGATGACCGTTACACGTCTAACCTGCGAAGACTCCTCTGCCTCCCGTAGTCCGGGCCCCGGTTGAGACAGTTAAGATAATAACCACTAACTGTTATGAAGCGTTTGTTGTATGCTCATCGCTCTTTCAGGAGCTTTAGGTACTGTACGGCCTTATATAGTAGGCATTATTTTACCCCCATTTTAAAATTTTTTAAAAAAAATTTTTAATGTTTATTTATTTTTGAGAGACAGACAGAGGGTGAGTGGGGAAGGGGCAGAAAGAGAGGGGGAGACACAGAATGGGAAGCAGGCTCCAGGCTCTGAGGTGCCAGCACAGAGCCTGACACGGGGCTCGAATTCACGAAAGGCAAGATCATGACCTGAGCCGAAGTCGGACGCTTCACCGACTGAGCCACCCAGGCGCCCCTGTTACCCCCATTTTGATAAAGAAACCCATCTAGAGGCCGTTACCCTCCCACGATCACGGAGTTTGTAGGCGGTAGAGCCTAGATTTCTACTCAGCAGTCTGACACTTAGTAGACGCTTAAATAAATGCTCGGCAGTTACTCACGCCGGGGCCGTTACCCGGGTGTGAAATCAGCAACCACGCTCCTGGCCCTGTAGCAGCCAGAATTTTGCCTGGGACGTCAAGCGGCGTCTGACCACCTCCACCAGTCCCGGAGATGACAGATCCGTTTACAGCGCTGCTGAATGGAGTCATATTAACTTATCCATCTCTGCCAAATGCTATTCATTGTGAGATCTGCCCCATAATGAAGCATGATGGATTGCTTCTTTTGGCCAGAGAATAACTTAACCTCTGACTCGAGATGGAGGTATGTTTTCCATGAAAAGGTGGTTAACAGCCTCTTCCACTCGTCAGAAATACTGGCCAAGGCTGCGTGAAGTGCCAAAAGCCGTATTACATCCTCAAAGTCTGTGAAAATAAATTCCTCTCCATATATTATGTATTTGGTTCCCCATCTGGGTTTCCAGGAATTAGGGCTGTTATGGTACCGTCTAATTTTAAATCTGGAGCTTTATTATTCAAAAGAAATGTCCCCCCCCCCACCTTGTTCTTTTCCCTCCTTGCTCTGTGTGCATTCTGTAACGGGTTTAATTGAGTTTTCCCCACAAGGATTCCATTGCAACTCCACGGCTTGAATATCCTGATGGTCAATGGAGCTTAAAAAAAAAAAAAGAGAGAGAGATTTGCAGCCGTGACTGTATTCAGACAGAATCCCTCATTTCCATGGAGAAGTACAATATGTCCAAGCGAGCAGGTTTTATATTAACTTTGGGGAGGGAGGTGGAATCTGAGAAGTGAGGACGCACTGTGTTGAGGCTGTCCCCGTGGGGAGCTCTGTGGCCATGAAGGGACTTGTCAGGGGTGGGGCGGGGTCTGGGCAGAGAATCCGGGTCCAAGCACACCTCCCCACTAACTGTTTCCTCTCCTGCCTCCCTCTGTGTCTTTCTTCTTGTCCGGGGGTGGACTCATGCCATATTGGATGGACATTACCCTTAAGACTCCTAGGTTGTGACATTTTTACACCCAACCCTTTCTTTCCTGCCTTCCTAGGAGGGTGCGTTTTAGGGAGGGCACAACGTGGGACTCACGGCTAAGTTCATGTGCTCTGTCCTCGTTCACCTTGCTCCTTTGGAACTGGTCTTCTACACACTGATCTGAGCCTTCTTTACTTTCGTCCTGTCCTTGGCATGGAGTGCTCAGACTCGAAAGAGATTTGTAACCTATGAGGCACATGCAAAATGAATAAAAATCAAATTGAATTTAAAAACATTCTTAAATATTCTAATAGTTTGTTTAAGATTTTATGTTTATTGGGCACCTGGTGGCTCAGTCATTTAAGTGTCTGACTCTTGATTGCAGCTCAGGTCATGATCTCACAGTCTATGAGTTCAATCCCTGGCATCAGGCTCTGAGCTAACAGTGCGGGATTCTCATTCTCTCCCTCTCTCTTCCTTCCTACATGTGCTCTCTCTCTCTCCAAATAAATAAACTTAAATTTTTATTTTATTTTAAAGTAATCTCTATACCCAATGTGGGCTTGAACTCACAATCCCGAGATCAAAAGTCACATATTCTGCCAACTGAGCCAGCCAGGAACTCCTCCTAAACATTCTAAAGAGTGTTGGCATAAGACATGACAGTGCTTTGGGGCTAACACGCTGGAAGCCCAGGTCTTTCTCCTCTTAGCTGGGTGATTTGGGTCAGGATGTTGGCCCCATGGGTTCCTAGGTTCCTTATCTCTGAAATAAGGCTAACTCTATATTCATTTCAAAGGCAGTCTTGAAAGTTTAATGAGATGTCATTCTCAAACTCCTTACACGGGACTGACATTAACCCTCAGTACTTCTTGTTGGCAATGTTGAGGAGGGGGGAGAGGGATATGGTTGTTTATCATCATTTCTCGACGCGGAGCCTCGCCCTCACTCTGGAGTATTCCATATGAAGGCGTGCAATTTTTAGAGTGAAAAGTGACTCCTGTTACTTCTTCTCCTGCCTTTCAGCGGTACCAGGAACTGGTTCCTTGAACTGTGGACTAACGCACATGTGGTCTCTAGTAAAAGCCGGGCGAGGAGTGAGGGTGGAAAATTCCAGGCCTGGCTGCTGTGTGGGTGGCTGACCCTATTAACCATTAACAGTTTATCTTGAATCTGATTCTGATTCCATCCCATTTGTTCCCTCGGCCCCTTCCTTCCCTGGTTCCCGTCTAGCATTTACATTAGAAAATGAACAGCAAGTGTGTCCCATTTGTTAGTGTTGGAGCCACCGGCTGTTCTCCCATGGCCACTCACTTAGGCATTCTCGTGGTGTTTTTTGTTGTTGTTGTTTTTTGCTAACTCACCACAACATCACGGATGGAAGAGAGAGGGGCCTTTTTTCTGTTATTCCATCTGTGGACTAAGACGACTCCTCTCTACCTTCCTACATCTATTTGGCCTTCAGAGGCAATGGCTTTTGCGATCCTGGACAGAAAGGCGCTTCAGAAACAGTGGGACATAGCAGTGCTGCATCTTATATAGAGGTTAGGGGGGGTACAAAAGGCTGGTCGAAATTTGAAAGGTCACAGTTACCCCTGTAACTGTTGGAAATTGCCCAGCGAGGAAGAACAGAAAGAAGGCTATCATGCTATAACGCTGGATGTGTATAATACTGGGTGTGTCACCATCAAATATATACAGACTGCGCATAACCTATAGAATATAATAGAGCGATGTGCCGATAATTGTATGCTGTTTTTGAATTATCTAAAGAGAGAGCGCATGTAGTTGGATTTGGATATCCACTACGTGCTTGATTCTGCACCCTTCTATCACAACCAAATTATTTTTGCCTTCCTGTGAAAGAAGTTCTGTGAAAAGAAATTGCGTTTTAAGATTTAGAGAGCTTAATGTCTCCCACGAACATCAGCCTTATTGGAAGAGGAGCTCGCCTGTAAGGTTGTGCCACAGAAATGAGGGAGAAACCACTCCAGAGCAAAACCCTAGCCTTATTTTATTGTAAATAAGATAAGAACTTGATTGGCTCTCAGCAGCAGGCCTTCAGACCAGTGACCGTCGCATACAGACTCACGGAGACCCTTAAGTCTACAATCCCGTTTACTCTGGGCCAGTTACCCAGAGAAAATAGCACCGATAAGAACAAGAGTGAAAGCCAACAGTAACTGACTGCCGTCTGTGATCCAAGTTCTATACCGAGCCTTTGGTATGTGCTATTTTATTTGAGCTAGGTACTTTTACTATCCCCATTTCACTGAGGATGAAACTGAGCCATAGAGGGGTTCAGTGCCAGGACTGACCACACAGGTAGGGAGCAGAGCACCCAGGATAAAAATGCCAGTAGTCCGATCCCAGAGCTCATGGTCTCTGCCACAGTCTGAATGTTTGTGTCCCCCTAAAATTCCTATGTTGAAATCCTAACCCCCAAACATGATAGTGTTCGTAGGTGGGGTCTTTGCAAGATGACTAGGTCATGAGAGCCTTTGTTAACGGGGTTAATGAAAGAGACTCTGCCTTGATCTCTAGCCCTGCAGCGAGAACGTACCGTCTATGAACCAGAGAGAGGCCCCTCCCCAGAACGGAATCATACTGGACCATGCTGGCACTTAAATCTGAGACATCCAGCCTCCAGAACTGGAAGAAATAAAGGTCTGTTATTTAGAAGCTACTCCGTCTGTGGTATTTTATTATAGCAGCCCAAATAGACTAAGAATCTCTCAGAAGGACACATAAAAACCAAGGCTTTCGTCTTGATCTGTCTCCTTCATACTTGGGCGAGCCATCTTCTCTCTCCACGTCTGAGTTTCCCCACCTGTGAATGGAAGACCGTGGTATCCGAATGGGAACTTTGAGCAAAGACGTGGAAAAACGATGCACGGGGAGACGGCGTGCAGCTTCATAATGATAGAAGTTTATAGGTTGGTGCTAATTTAAAAACTAAGACTGGGTGGATAATTAGACTACCAGCTTCTAGTGCTTCCTCCCAGTGACAGTTGGCCAAGAAGACCAGTTGATACCGCCTCATTCCTGTAAGCTCTGGCATGCCCCTTCCTCAGAGGCTCTCAGTCAAAAGGTGGCAGGGGGCAGGATGGACATATTTGTCTAATCTTAGAATTTTTATCTTTTTTTTTTAAGTTTTATTTATTTATTTATTTATTTTTTATTGAGAGAGAGAGAGAGAGAGAGAAACAGAGAGAATGAACAGGGAAGGGGCAGAGAGGGAGAGAGAGAATCGCAAGCAGGCTCTGCGCTGACCACACAGAGCCCGACTCAAGGCTTGATCCCACGAACCGTGAGATCATGACCTGAGCCGACATCAAGAGTTGGTCGCTTAACCAACTGAGCCACCCAGGCGCCCGTGGAATTTTTCTTTCAGTCAGGGGTGCTTCTGACTTTTCTTTTAATATATAAAGTCTTCAAGGAGTGCCCTGACCCACTATTCAGAAAGGGCTGGGTCAGTACCAATTAAGGAGATGACCACTGAATCTGTTGACTTAAAAAAAAAAAAAAAGTGAGTCCCTGCCTTTGAGACTCATTGCTTGGATACCTATTCATCTGTGATAAATTGCCTTAATAAATGCCATTGAGCCCGGGAACAATGAGAACCAGGGCGAGTTAAGAAAAAAGGGCATTCTTCTCCAGGGAGACAAGAGAATATGATATGCAGTGTCCTGGGACTTTTACTGTGCAATGATGCCGATTCCAGAGAGCTTGTGGAAGGAGGCAAGATGCTTTTCTACTTGGTGGGGAAAGAGACACCAGCTCAGCTCGTTCATACATCGAAGACACATTTCGGCACCCAGTAAAGAGGAAAGAAGGGATCTGGCGTCTGGCTGTAATCAGCAGCCATCTCACCGGGTGTCTGGCAGAAAGCGCTGGAATTTGAGCAGCAGTGGTTATGGCGACCTTACTTGACGCTATTTGAGGGAGGCCAGCAGCGCTGGGGGGTCCGAAGCTCTGAGTTGGAGTGCAGGCTCCTCCTTGTTGGCTGTGTGACTTTGACCTAATCTCATGGTGTCTCAGCTTCCAATCACCTCACCGGGCTGTCAGGGACACGGGTCAAATTTGTGACAGGACCTTATGAACCGCTAGCAGCTGCTTGTAAATGAAAAATAGTCCTATCAACGTTTAGCAAGCACTTAGTTTGTGCGAGACACGGTGCTGGACTCTTGGGGTGTGACACTAAACAAAGAAAGCCACACGGCCCCATTCTCCGGGAATTTGTGGCGAGGCAGTGGAGATAGACAAGAGCAAATAAATATGTAAGATGGGAAGGAGGAGATTTGAGCAAGGAAGTGATAGCATCTTATCTGAATTTCCAAAGGATGGTACATAAAGGGGAAATTAAAGAATAAACAAATACTTGCTTCCTAGTTTTATTTGAAGGGGGTGACTGAGAAACCCTTGTTAATACTGTCTTTTTCAATGCCTCCTAATGTACAGGTACAGCGTGTTGCAAAAGGATTTAATTCCTAAAATTCCACGCAAATGCCGATTTCATAGCAAATTTCAGATGTTTTATATTCGGGATAAAGTGCTTCTTAGGCATATAATCGATATAAAACTGAAGCTGTTTTCAAAGGTCATCTTAAACATTGCATTTGTTAGGTCCAGAGGACTAGTTAATGGTAATTTAATAACCATCCCCCCTCCATATAGTCATTAATGGACTCTTCCCGAGTGCCGTGAGGTATTGTGCCAAACCCCGGGGTGACTACAGCCATCAATTGTTTCAGGGTTCTGTTAGCTCCTGAATGTAGCTGGAAGTTTTCTGTGGTGAGGAGGGCTTTGTAACCCGCTCTCTGCTCTTCATGCTCCTCAGGTTTTCTGAGGCTGGAGGAAGTAGAGTCAATGGTTGGGAAGTCGAGCCTGGGCCCAGTGCAGGTAGAGCGGTTGGACACAAGGAGAGACACTTCTCAGGTGGAACACTCTCGTCTCCAGGCCGGGAGGGCACCCACAGGCTGGCTTGCTGACGCTGTCCGCTACCTTCTGGTGTGACTTCCATGGAGAGCCAACCTCAGGGACTCCCTGACGTGTGTCTCCTTCCCTTCTAGAGAAAAGTCTTTCTCTTTTCTCAGTATTTGCTCAAGCTTCCTTTGATGCCTGGACATTTTCACTTTAACTTTTTACGTGGCACTATTTTTAGATTTCTAGAAAAGTTGTAGAAGTAGAGAGTTTCCATCCACCCTCTGGCCCAGCTTCCCTTTAAAGTTAACATCTTATGCGATCACGGTGAAATATCAAAACCAGCACAGTAACGCCGGGACAATACTATTAACTAAATGGTAGGCGTGGGTGAATCTCACCAGCGTTTACCCCGTGTTCCTTTCCCTCTTCCAGTCTAGGATCCCACGTTGCATTTCATTGTTATTTGTCCTCAGTCTTCTCCAATCTTTGACAATTCCTGGGTCTTTCGTTGTTCCTGACTATCTTGAAGGGCACAATACCCTTGGCGTCACTTTAAGGGACGTTAGGGCTGTTGAGTTTTGCTGCTGGAGGGGCAGTCTGAAGTAGAGGAGTGAGGCTCTAATCATCAGCATCATGGGAGCAAGATTGGGAGGATTTGGCTCCGCCGTAGATTTGCAAAGGGAAAAGGTGTAGGCACGGGCTTGGACTCTGACAGGAATTGTGGGAAGTGGTGTCTCTCACTGTGGGAACTTTCTCCTGAGCTCGATGTTGGGATCAGCCCACCTGGCTTGAGTCTGGGCAAGTTATTTCATTTTTCTAGGCTTCAGGGTCCTACTCTGTAAAGTGGAAACCAATGCAAAGCTCAGGGCATTTCCCCAATAAGGTAGTTGTCTGCACTTTCCAGATAAGAACCGGAGACTCATAAAGGGCTTCAGCCCCAATTCTCTCCAGCCTGGGGTCCATGTTCTTTGAAACCACTGCCCTATTGCCTCACCTGTAATAATGGAGATATTTCACACCTGTGTTTTAGAGCTCTTTCTCATTGATGGGTTTGCATTTATTTTCAAAACATTCTAGGGATGGGATGGGACAAAGAGAGCCCATTTGATGGGTAGAGAAAGTGAGGGACAGTTTTGGAAGCAAGTGAGATACTTCTCGCCCGTGCTCATATTCTCTGGGGCAAGATGCCACTAGAATCTTGACGAGATCGTTCCAAGCCCTTAATAAGCATGCATTGATTTTCGCAAAGCATTTCGAGTTGTTTTGTGCAGTATCAGTGTGAGCCTTCAAGCCCATGCAGTACAGAGGACGCCTCCAGGGGGTGGGTTGCAAAGACTTCGTGACCAGCTCAGGGTAAAGACCTGTCTTCTCTCTCACCCTCAGAAAATGTCCAGCTAAAGAACCTTGAAATCGTCCCATATTTGCCAAACAATGCTGTAATTTAGAATTTGTCTTTTCTCCCAAATCGAGACCCCCAACCGCAAAGCCCAGATCTCTTGTGGCTTTGTTTGGGTTTTCTACCTTGAAAATCCTTGCATTTCAGGAGCAAACATTGGCCATGATTCTAATGTTTGGGAAGAGGCATTGGAGACACATAGAGAATATAAAAGTAAGCACTGACATTTTTAATTCCCGTTGAAAGGAACCCAATCCAAATGTTGGGTTAGGCAAGGCAAAAATCCATTTAGTTTAGAATAAAACATATTCACTGAGCACTGTGCATATTGGGGGCCACAGAAAAATGAGACTTGGTTCCCAGAGACATGGGAATGATTACAAATGACACATGCTGTGTGCCAAGTAGGGGATAGGTGTGTTTTCAGCCTTATTTTGTTTCTTCATGGACAACTCTGCAACTCTACACTCTCGTGGAGATCCAGAGAGATTGAATAAGCAACCCAAATTCACATAGAAAATAAGTGCGGAGCCAAGATTTGAACTCAGAAAGGCCTTGCTCATGTATTGCCACAAGGCCCTTGAAGAACATATGGGATCAAGATACAAGCTACTTTTTGTGATGTGGTGGTTCGACTGCCAATTGGGTTTCCCCTCATAATTCTGTGAGTAGACACCATAGGGAGGTTACCAAATCTGCTCTCAGAATATGCCTCTGAGGGTCTTCCCAGGTCCCGTTTAGGCCCGCTTCTCTTCCTCATTTGCTTGAGGTGGGCGTGCACAGGGTTGCTTACCTTGCAAAGCTAGAACAGAGACCACGGAGAAGGGAGTGAATAAAATGGCTGCCTAGCAATGGACAGGTGTTAAAACCAGATAAATCCAGTTCATCATTCAAACAGTTGAGCAGGAAGGCCTCTGAGTCATGGTAGGCATTTGATACATGTGAGCTGAATGAATCAATAGGCGAGGGAGTAATTTTTGCGACCTAAAGAGGTTAGTAAAATGCCTTGGCATGAAATGGGCCGACGAATCAGCCCTAGCCCTCCCCCTTTTTGCACACGTGTGGAAGATGAGGTAAAGGGAGTTGCTGTAAATCAGCATCGCTGTCCGTCAAGGGGCAGGGAATGGGCTGTACCAACATGTACACATGAAATTACACTTTTGCTTATTACAAATGACTATTTATAAGATCCGTTAGAATGGCCAGAGGACTGACAACGCCAAATGCCGGCAAGGATGTGGAGCAACGGGAACTCCCATTCATAGCTGGTCGGAGTATAAAATGGTACGGCCCCTCTGGAAGACGGTTGGGCGGCTTCTTACAAACCTAAGCATACCTTTCCCTGTGATCCAGTGACCTTGCTTGGCATTTACCCCATAGAACTGAAAACAGGTCCACACAAAAACCTGCACACAGATGTTTATAGCAGCTTGATTCATAATTGCCAAAACTTGGAAGCAGAAAGTGAGTGGGTAAACAGTGGTACGTCCAAACATTGGAATAGTATCCAGTGCTAAAAAGAAATGAGCTATCAAGCTATGTAAACACGTGGATGGTTACCAAATACATATTACTAAATGAAAGCAGCCAATCTAAAAAGTCTGCATACTATATAATTCCAACTATATGACACTCTGGAAAAAGGCAAAGCTATGGAAATGGCAAAAGCATCAGTGGTTGTCAGGGTGGGAGGGGGAGGCATCGATGAATAAGCAGGGCACAGAGTGTTTTTAGGGCAATGAAAGTCTTCTGTGATGCTGCAGTGGCAGATGCAAGTCCTTACATGTTTGTCCAATCACACAGGATGTCCGCCACCAAAAGTGAGCCCTCATGTCAACTATGGACTTCTGCTGATTGTGACGTGTCAATATAGGTTCAGTTGTAACAAAGGTCTCACTCTGGTGGGGGAGGTTGTGTGTGTGTGGGGGGACAGAAGGTAGATGAGACACCTTTGTATCTTTCTTTCAGTTTTGCTGTGAACATAAAACTGCTTTAAAATACAAAGTCTTTAGGGGCGCCTGGGTGGCTCAGTTGGTGAGTCAGGTGGCTCACCTTGGCTCAGGTCATTATCTTGAGGTCTGTGGATTCAAGCCCCGCGTCGGGCTCTGTGCTTACAGCTCGGGGCCTGGAGTCTGCTTCAGATTCTCTCTCTCTCTCTCTCTGCCCCTCCCCTCCTCACACTCTGACTCTTTCTCTCTCTCTCAAAAATAAATAAACATTAAAAATATAAAATAAAGGAGCTCCTTGGTGGCTCAGTTGGTTGGGCATATGAGTTTGGCTCAGGTCATGATCTCACAGTTCGTGAGTTGGAGCCCCGTGTGGGGCTCTGTGCTGACAGCTCAAAGCTTGGAACCGGCTTCAGATTCTGCATCCCCCTCTCTCTCTGCCCCTCCCCTGCTCATGGTGTCTCTCACTCTACCAAAATTAAAATAAAAAATAAAATACAAAGTCTTAAAAAAATGAAAACAAAGACATGAAGCCCTAAGAGAGGGGAATTTCCTCAGCTTGGCAAATAATATCTCCCCAAACCTACAGCTAAGCACATACTTCATGGTGAGAAACGTAGAGCCTTCCACTAAGAGCAGGAACAAGGCAAGGCTGTCCCCTCTCACCAGCTGCTTCTAAAGAAAGAAAGAGGGGGAGAGAGAAAGAGAAAGAATTGTAAAGCTTTGGAAAAAACAGTTAGAGAGGAAGGTTTGGGTATCTTAACTCTTAAGGCTTATCTGTGCTCTTGTGCTGTTCATTCAAGGAGACGGCTCCCCTCGTGGCTTTTTCTAGTGTCGTGATTCCGGGAGCTGGGACACAGTCCTTAGGCTCCAGACAATTGAAGACCATCCGG
Organism: Paguma larvata; assembly: GCA_030068075.1. Classification (NCBI taxonomy): domain Eukaryota; kingdom Metazoa; phylum Chordata; class Mammalia; order Carnivora; family Viverridae; genus Paguma; species Paguma larvata. The sequence continues at coordinate 29,806,357 of CM057841.1, read as the reverse complement.
GCTCAAGCTTGCTTAATGATAAACCATGAGCTATTTTATACTTTCACCAAAAAAAAAAAAAAAAAATTAGCAAGTGAGCTAATGAACATGAACATCGTGTCTCACTTATGATTACTATGTAATTAATTCATGTGAGTAAGGAAAAACACATTTAGGGGCTGCCATATGTGGCTTTGTCTGCTTTCATTTTTCATTTGTTTGTCTGTGAGAGTAATGGCGTATTATTTACTAACCGAGGGCCGATGGAAAAGGCTTTGCCTCATGAGCTTAAGGCTGCCTCGTGGTTCAGGGTGTTGAACTTCCACCGGGAAAGAACGTAAGAGCAAGGATCCTCTGTTGTGAGGGGACAAGTTTCCCTGCCCGATGGGCTTGGATGGAGGCCAGAGCCACAGGGAGCGGGGTGGGGGCCTTGGTGGGACTCCACGCTCGGTGATGACGCCGCCCGAACTTGTCAGGTCTCCATAACATTTTTTTCGGAGAAGCTAGGAAACTGGTCTTACAGGGGACGTCTCCCAATTTTAAATTTTTGTCTGCTGCGGTTATTATTGAAATTATTGTTTTAAATTGTGAGATCCAAGCGTCGGCCGGTGTCTGATGTCTAGGTCGGCATCGGCATAAATTACGATGAGAGAATGGCTTCTCGTCCAATGTTCACCACTGTCGATCTACGGAGAGCCCACAGCTCTTCCATAAATATGCACTGTTGTGTGGTCTTTGGGGAATTTGGGTGCTCCATGAGAAACTACTGGACCAATGAATATGATGTACTACCCGTTTTAATATCCGAAGGCAAGAATACAACTTGGAGGCCCCAGCTGTCCCCAGCCAGCAGAAGCCATTTCTTTTGGTCTACACAAGAGGCCTCTCCACTCCCTACCCCTCCATGCATGCCCTGTGCCACACAGCTGGCCAGCTGCCCATGGTTTTTCACCTGCTGGATCCTCGTAGGCATTCGAGTTGTAACCCCTTCCTTAAGCCATTAGTTACTAGCATCTCAGGAAAATAACACATGTGCAGCTGGCTTTCAGACTCCTTTGGAAGGAGACAAAGAACAAGGTAGGCCCTGAGCCAGAATGGAGAGGTGTAATTTTTCTACATTCCAGTTCTCAGAATTCCTTAAAAGTTCTCCACCCTGCTGTCTAAAACCCCACCAGCCCCCCCACATCGGCACATTCTGTTGCCTGGTCAAGTCTTCACTGATTTCTTAGGCCACGACTTCTGGGTCCATGAGCAGGATTTATGTGTTCCACTTCCGGGATCCTGTCTGAGCCTGACACTAGGTTTACTCCCGGATCACATTCTTCTCAAATTTTCAACTGAGATAGCTGTGGCCATGAGCTGCTAGAGGTAGGGGTGGTTTGTATTTTCCTTGGTTTCTTCTGGACCCAGGATATTTTGTGGCACACAGCTGGGGGAGTCAAAAGTATTTGCCAATTAAGAAATGACAAAGATAAAGAACGCCTTCCAAATGGATGCTTGCGTACCGTTGAAAGCTGTTCTGATTTTGTACTTTTGCCATGGACCCTTCCCCACGGGACACCGTGATGAGGTAGGGGTGCTGATTCCCCTATTCTTCTTTTATTCTTTATTCTCATTGGCTGGGCAAGAAGAAGGAGGCGAGAAAAGTGTGGAAACAACAGTTTGGAGACTTTTCTCCTTCATGTCGTCCATGCCGTAGATGGGAAATTAAAACCCAACCTCTTCTTAACGATGGCATGTCCAGCAAACCAACTGCTGGAATCCAGTTCATCCATTAAATATCAGAGCAGCCGGTCAGGATATGGTGTTGCCTTCGGCTGACCACTGCTGGCTGCACGGGAGGCAGGGCAAGGGGGAGGGCCACACGGGAGCCAGAACAGGGAGAGAGAAGGAGACAAGGGGTGGGGAGCTCTCCCTGTGAACCTCTCCCTCCCCCGCCCGCTTCCAAATCGTAAATTAACAACAGTGGACCTTGTTAAGTGCAGCTTCACAAATTAATATGAAATATAGTGCTTTTTCATAAGCTTGAGAACCAGATTTAAAAGCATATTGGTGTTTGTACACAGCAGGCCATAATGATCCATTATCCTGCAGACAGAGGAGCTCGCAGCAACACATAAAGAAGATGCAATTGGGCCATCTGCTTTGATTTCTGCAGCGTCCCCAGAGACGCCAGGGAGGAGCTGACAGTCCTCTCCATCTGCCCTTACATTATCAATTACAGTTGAATTATGCCGTGTGCTGCAGGGCTGGCAGATACGGATGGGCGACTGTGGCACCTGAAAAATATAGAAGAAAATCCATATGTTGGGAGCCAGCTGTTTATTTACAAGTCCTTGACATATTTCCTCACTTTTCTCGGCTGCTGCCTTTTTTAAGGTTCCTAGAGACATTTCAGTTTAGTGTGAACTTGAGAAGAAATTAGGTGTAGCAGCATAGCACATGAATAATATTTCAGTTTCCTTTTTTTTTTTTTTTTTTTTTACAGTCGAAATGTGCGCAGAGCAAAAAAAAACATCAGGTCGAACAGATTTTAAATTATGAAAAAAAGTAAGTTGTGAAAACATCTGCGGGGGGCTGCTACAGCTCGTTATGTTTATAAAACATGTTGGAGCAGGCCGGGCCCCCGCACACCGTACATTTTTGGCAGCTTAGAAATCATGTGTAAAACTGTAACTTTTATGAAATGGGAAGTGTTTATGAAAGCTTAGGGGGTGGGGAGGTAGACGTGGGAGCGGCCCTGCGCTTTCATGGAGTCTTTCTGTCCGCCGCTTCTAGGAATGCTACTTCCGGGGCGCCATGTTTTGTTTGGTGTTGACTGGTATTTTTCTTTCTTTTCCAACAAGGGGAAGTACCTGGTCCCTGGTTCAGTTCGTTCTGGACTGGGGAGGGGCAGGGCTGCCGCCCCGATTCGGTCACGCCTGGGTTTTACGCTGTGGTATTGCTTCCAACCGTGTGGGAGTTTACTCTCGGTTCTTCTTTCACGCCATGTCCTCTCCCCACATCCACTCAACCGGAGAGTCTGTGCGCGCGTGTTTGCTCAGCTGAGTTCCAACTCGGTGCGGCTGGAGGGCGGGGGGAGGGTCGGAGTCGGAATTCAGCCCTTGCAGCGGCAGGGGACAAGGGGCCTCATGCTGGCTGCGCGGAGGCTATTTCTGAGCTGCCCCAGAAGCAGAGATCTTCACAGGGCGAACGAAGAGACTCCGATTAGAAGTCAAGCCCCAACTGTCCACCGTTCCCTTGTCCCTCGGGGCCCGTTCAGGGGGCCTCCTGGTCTGTAGGCTAACTCAGTTATACTTGGGACTTGTCTTATAGGTTTGAGATCAGTAAGAGAGAGCTTCCTGAAGGAAGGGATGAACTTCTTTAGGTTTGCTATTTCTTAAGACCAGCATGACACCTGGCATTCCCTGAGAGTCCATCAGGTGTTGGATGAATGAACCCATGGTTGAATGAATGATACTTTGGGATTTACTTTACCTAACAGGCTTAGCAGCAGCAAGTACAAAATCTAGGAACTACAGAACCCGGTCGCTCTGTGATATGGCCGTTTAGACGCCAGCTTTTTGTTACTAAGGATGCCTTCTCAAACCCAAGAGCTGTCAGCAGGCAAGAGTGTATCATTCTCTTTGTGACCACTGGACAGCTCGCTGGAGAAGAGAGGACCCCCACCGGGGCTGTGGTCACAGGCTGTGCTGACTCTGGCTCTTGTTTGTCCCACGGCCGGTTAGCCTCTGGAGGCTACTGACTTCCTCCCTGAGTTCTACTGGGTCCTTACTGCCTGTGCTCACAGCCTACATGCTGGTTCATAGTCTCATGGAGATAACGTCATGTGTGCATGGTGAGCTCCACGGTGCTTCATCGCAAGAGCTCAGAGCTTCCGGACCCTGTATAATAATTTGTGGGGCCCAGTGCAGAATGAAAATGTGAGGCTCCTCGATCACAACTGCGGAATTTCAAGGGAATGACAGCAAAGCACTAACCAAGCACAGGGCCGTTCTGAGCAGGGCCCCCCTCTAAGCTGGGCCCTAGTGCGGCTGCTCAGGCCACAGGCCCAGGAAGCTGGCCCCGCTGGTGCTGTTGTCACCGTGTCTACTGGCGGCAGGCCCACCACGACGACCTCCACGTCTTCCCCCGTCTTCCTCTTCCTCCACAAGATGTTGCGTAGGAATCCCTTTCCCTGCTTCCTGTCTCATCATTCCCTTCGCCCCAATTCTTTCACTCACTGAACGGAGCTTCACGGTGGTCTCAGCATTTTCCTTTCTGATTTCTTCTTCTCTCCTCCTCCCCTTCCCCCTCCTCCTCCTCCTCCTCCTCCTTCTCCTCCTTCTCCTCTCCTTCTTCTTCTTTTTAATGTTTTTATTTATTTTTGAGGGAGAGAGAGAGAAACAGGGCATGAGTGGAGGAGGGGCAGAGAGAGAGAGGCAGACACAGAATCTGAAGCAGGCTCCAGGCTCCGAGCTGTCAGCACAGAGCCAGACACAGGGCTCAAACTCGTGAACCGACCAGATCATGACCTGAGCCAAAGTTGGACGGACACTTAACCGACTGAGCCCCCCCAGGCGCCCCTCCTTTTCTACTTCTGACTTCTCTCCTGATTGACTCGAAATGTCTCAGTCAGGTTTTGATCCCCCTCTTGAGACCGAACCTAACCACACCTACTTCAGCAGGCTGCTGCGTTGCTGCAATAATAATACAAATGTATACATATTAAAATAGAGATTTTATACATCCCTTGGAACCTGGCAAGTGCACCCAGAAAACCAGCCATACTAATGTTCTCCTCGTCATTTGCTAGAATTGACTCCATCCTACGTCCAGCAGGAATCCTTGGGTCTAGGCGAAATTTCCTTCCTTCATTCTTTCATGTGTCATGATCATTCTTCTCCCGCATGCATTAGTTCTGATTTTTTTTTTTTTTTTTTCCTATTTGGTCATTCAGTCATTGTGCTATTCAGCATCATTTATTAATTCTCGGGTTACATAATGATGGAAAGAAGGCCAGGGTAGCCTCTATTATTTTTTATAATTTTTCCATCCTCTCTTCCAGATCTCTAATCTCCCCCCCTGCTCCGCATATCATACTTAAGAGAAAGGGTGTTGCAATAAAATCGCTCAGAGAGGTGAATCGAATTGGCTAAGACCACATGGAAGGTTAGTGGCTGCTATGGACTCAGTTGTGCCCCGCTCCCCCCCTTTCATATTTTGAAGCCCGAACCCCAGTGGGACTAGACTTGGAGACGGGACCTTTATGGAGGCAACTGACATTAGAGAAGATCATAAGGATGGGGCTCTGATCCAACAGGACCGGTGTCATTATAAGACACAGACACCAGACAGCTGTCTGTTTCTCACCATGCACACACATACAGGATAGGCTGTGGGAAGGCCCAGCGAGAAGTCACCTGTCTGCCAGTCAGGAAGATTTCTCATCGGAAACCAAATTTGCTGGCCTTGATCCTGAACTTCTGGCCTCCAGAACTTGGAGAAAATAAACCTCTGTTGTTTAAGCTTCCCAGTCTGTGATATTTTATGTTAGCAGTTCGAGCAGACTGGTGGAGCGGCAGAGCCTGGATTGGAGCCTAGCCTTCACCGCGGAGCAGGAACTTCTGAGTTAGGCTTTAGCCTTTAAAATCCGTGCAGATGGTGACCGAGACTTTTGCTACTCCTGTAACTTCCATTGACTCCAACTGTGCATGCAGGGGAGGCCAAGTGATGGTGAATGCATGCCCGAGGGACAGAAGAAAGTCACTGATGCTCCATCCACTGGTATCTTTGATAACTGCTACTCTGGATATCTAGCTAGAGCTACTTAACAGATCACCACATAGCGTAATCTGATGCCTTAAAACAGCAACAACTATGCGCTTGCTCAGGATTCTGTAACTTAGGCAGGATGCAAAAGGGAGAGGTCGTCTCTGCTCCATGTGGCCTCAGCTGGAGCGGCTCCTAAGTGGCTGGAGGGCCCACTTCTCAGCTGGCTTCCTCCCGTGGATGGCAAATTGGAACATTGACCGTCCACGAGGAACTCAGCTGAGGCCATCCACCGTGTCTCGTTTCTCCTTCATGGGCCGTCTTCCCCACGGGCTAGACTTCTCCCAGCATGGCGGCTTGGATCTGAGAGGGAGCGGCCTAACAGCAAATGTTCTAAGCAGGCAAGTCCCAAAGTCCAAGCCTGCACCGCCCAGTAGAGTAGCCACCAGCCACTTGTACCTACAGAGCACTTGGAGTATGGTTAGTCTGAATCAAGATGTGCTTTAAGTGCAAAATGCACGCCAAGTTTGAACACTTAACTCTGAAAAGTAGAAGAAAAAATATCTTTAGGACCTTTTTTCAATATCGATCACATTTTTGAATAATATTTTTTTTAAATTTTTTTCTTATTTTAATACTTATTTTTGAGACAGAGACAGACAGAGCACGAGTGGGGGAGAGGCAGAGAGAGCGGGAGACACAGAATCCGAAGCAGACTCCAGGCTCTGAGCTGTCAGCACAGAGCCTGACGCGGGGCTCGAACTCACAGACCGTGAGATCATGACCTGAGCCGAAGTCGGCCACTTAACCAACTGAGCCACCCAGGCGCCCCTTGAATAATATTTTTGATATATTGGGCTAAATAACATAGACTATTAAGTTAACTTTATCTGTTTCTTTCACTTTTGTTTTTAATGTGACTGCTATAAAAATGGAAATTACATCTGTGGCTCACATTGTATTTCTTTTGCGCTCGTCCCTGAGTTTATCAGGCTTATGTTGTGTCTCCCTTGTTATTTGTCAGGAACCAAAGCTGGTCACATGGCTAAGCCAGAGTCATCCTGGGAGGTGGCTCCACCAAGGTGTGAATATTGGGAGGAAGGGTTCATTGAGAAGCACCCAAGTGACAGTCCACCACAAGCGTCAGATTTCCGTTTTGTTCAATCTTAAAAGATAATATGATATGCTTTTATAAAACGAACGGATATAAAAGCTCTATAAAATGTCAGAAAGCCGGGGTGCCTGGGTGGCTCAGTCGGTTAAGCGGCCGACTTCAGCTCAGGTCATGATCTTATGGTCTGTGAGTTCGAGCCCCGCGTCCGGCTCTGCGCTGACAGCTCAGAGCCTGGAGCCTACCTTGGATTCTATGTCTCCCTCTCTCTCTGCCTCTCTGCCTCTCATGCTCTGTCTGTCTCTCTTTCAAAAATAAATAAACATTAAAAAAAAAAAGTCAGAAAACAACTCCCAGCTTCATACGTAATAGGATATATTATTGTGGCTGTTTCAGCAGTGATCATGCCAAGTATTAACCACCTGTTGTATGCAAGGCACCAAGTGCTGAGGAGGAGACTTAAAAGTTTCCCATGTGGCTTGAAACCTGAGAAATTCACAATGAATTTCTTGAATAGAAGAATGAATAATACACAACTGTGCCATATTAGGACATAGTTGTGTGTCACAAAATAAATGCCAAGTGGGATACCTGCTTATCCATTGTCTCTCCAGTTATTTCACGTTGTGTGTGTGTGTGTGTGTGTGTGTGTGTGTCTTTCCCTATCTAAAGTTCCTGAGATTTAATTCAGGGGATTGGAAGTAGAACCAGCGTGGGAATGTTCCATGAGTATAATTTAATGAGAATGTTTTTCTGTGCATGTCTAGTGGGGAGCCATAGCAAGGCAGGTCTCATGGGTATTCAAAGAAGATGTCGAAGGAAGAGAAATGAGGTGGAGGGTACTTCTGGAAGACGGGGTTCTTAGAGGTGGGGTGGGTTTCAGCCCCTAGTGGGAATTCAGGGGACACTAAGACTATCAGCAGACAAAGCTTCTGAGATTACCTCACCCTCAGGCATCTTGGGGGTGGGGGTGGCAGTGAGGTGAATTTTGTATTTTTGGTCTCAGCCTCAGGGGCCTGGGTTATGACGTCCACACAGGAATGGAAGACGGTCGTAGTAGTTTGCTAGGGCCGCCATAACAAAGTACTACAGACTCTGTAGCTTAAAGGACAGAGACTCATTTTCTCACAGTCCCAGACGCCGGAGGTCCACGACAGGGTTGGTCGCTTGTGAGGCCTCTCCCCTTGGTGTGGAGACGCCATCTTCTCCTCGTGCCCTCACGTGGTCTCCCCTCTGTCGTGCCTATGTCCTAATCCCTTCTTCTTACAAGGATACAATTCAGATTGGATCAGGGCCCATCCTAACACCCTCAACCTAACCACCTCTTTTAAGGCCCCATCTCCAGATTCTCCCACATTCTGAGGCACCAGGGGTTAGGACTTCAACATATGAGTTTTCAACATTTTTGAAGAACACAATTCAGCCAACAGCGGATTATATCTGGGATGGGCCCTGTCGCGACAGAATGATTTCTGTTGTTCAAAAGCATAAAAATTTGGTTGAAAAGTAAAAATAGAATATCCCAGATGCATTGCAAAGTTGCCTATTTCTTACTTTCTGAAGCCATCTTTCTGCTACAAATGAGTCCTAAAGGCAGAGTTGCAAAATTAATGGGAATTTCAGATAAGTGTTACTGCTTGTATATACACACGAAAACATATTTGAAGGACCCTTTCTGATACTTTTGTTTCCCCTTGCTTGGGTCAGAAGCCTTAATTAAAACAACACAGCCCTGGGGCTTTGGACACAAGAGCCTTTTCTTTTCTTCTTCTTTTTTTAATGTTTATTCCTTTTTGAGAGAGGAAGAGAGGAAGACCATGAGTGGGGGAGGAGCAGACAGGGAGGAGAACAGAGGATCTGAAGTGGGCTCTGAACTGATAACAGCAGACCCCATGTGGGGCTCGAACACGTGAACAGCGAGATCATAACCTAAGCCACAGCCGGATGCTCAACCGACTGAGCCGTCCAAGTGTCCCAAGAAAAGGCTTTTATCAGAAGCCAGGATGGCACTGGGCTGTAGACCCAAATATCCCAAATCCTACAGCCAGTGAAGTTGGGAGTTAAGTCATAACCACATGAGAATTCTTCACTCCTCTGTTTCAGTGCCCAGTGCTTTGCATACTGTAGGTGATTAATACTTACTGTGTAATCACTGCTGAAACCCCTACAATTCTGTCTCCTGTTATGTACTGAAGCTGCAAGTTTTTTCTTGGACTTTTTATAGAGCTTTTAAGGTCAGGTCATTTTACTTAATTGCCTGATATTGTTTTTGAAATCAAACAAAATGGAAACATTGGAAGATGTGGTATAATAGTAAGGATGTGTCAACTTGATTAAGCAGAGGGAAGAGCATTCCAGAAAGAAGGAACAGGATGTGTTGGGTGGGAGCAAAGTGAATCCCAAAGATTGAAAGTTGCCCAGTGGGACTGAGCGGACAGTGAGCGGGGGTGTATCCTGGGAGACATAGTCTGGAACGGGACTTCAAGAGCGAGTCATTTAGGGATGGGTAGAATCACAGAATCTTCCGTCTCTGTCTCGGAGGGCTTTCCAGGGGGACTGAGTGTTTTCTTTCACTGTGTTGTTTTTCATGCCTACCACCCTATGTCAGAAATTTTCATGGATTCAGGTGAGTGGTTGACACCTCCATGTGTCAGAATTCAACTTTTCTCCTTACCCCCAATCCCCATGGCAAGGGAACTTCCTAGTAGGTGGTTACAAAAAGTATTTGGCTGCCATGGCCGTACCCTAACCTCCTACCTCCACATTTTCTGGAACCCCTCCCAGTGCTGCAATGGGGGTGCCTCCCCTGTCCGCTGATAACACTCAGTGTGACGGCAACAGCTCTACTTGACATCTTCCTTTTTTTTTTTTTCTTCCTGGCTCCGCTTTCCAGAAATCTTAACCGTGAGGTTGTTTGAAGGTGTCCTGGCTCATAAAGCTTGAGGAAGTCCTACTCACATCTGTGCAGAGGGTCTTAAATTCAGGGAGTGACAATCCCATCCTTCCACACCCACAGGAAAGAAAAGAAATGGGAGCCAACCATAACTCATGGATTACAGCAATTTGTTGCCATTTTTGTACTCGCCCCTTCTTTTGCCTGGGATCCTTCTTCCCCAGATATCTTTATGGCTCCTTCCCTCATTTCCTTCAAGTATCTATTCCAATATCAGAAAGGGCTTCCCGGACCATCCTCAGATAAAATCACCCTTCACTATCTTCCTTATCCTAAGGTCTTTATTTTTCTTTAGCCTGCTTTACTGTGTTCTGGAAAGTTAATGTCCTCTGACGCTGCAGAAGTCATAGTTCATCCGCCATCCCTTCATTGTATAAATGCCTTTTGAGCACCTGCTATGTGGCAGGGACCATGCTATGTGGTACTAGTGAAGACCAGGACACGGGGTAGACTTCCGCCCTCCTTCTAATCTAGACACAACGAACGAAGAAGTGAATAAATCCATCCAGTCGTCTCACCATGGAAACGGGGAGACCTGCTGAGGATTGCCTAAACTTGAGTGGCCAAAGGAAGGCTTCTGTGAGAAAAGGGGAAAGGATCAGAGGGAGCAGGCTGCACCAGCCTTCGCTCTACCAGCTTCCAGCTCTTGCTTGTCTCACGGCTTGGGGTGTCCCCCAGGGTCATGGTGGGATGGACACAGACGCAGTGGCATCCCCTCCATCACTGTCTTCCACCCTCTCCACTTTCCCCTTCCTCCAGTTCCAAGACAAACACTTCCATCCATGAATGTTGACGGGTACGACAGGTGGTCCAGGAATGGGGGGGAGTAGGAAGAAGATGGGCTCATTCTGACCGTGTGCCATGACATTTCAGAATGGCTCACCCCACCTGGGGACTGCTCACCCAAGCCTAATTTTGCAGCCCTTTTAATCTGATGAAACCCCAAGTCTTTTCAAGGTATAAACTAGTGACCTTTTCAGCATGCAAATCTGATCATACCTCCCACCCCCGCCCGCCCTAATTTAAAACCTTACAGTGACTTCTCTCTGCTCTTGGGATAAAAGCCACTTCTGAATCATGGCTTAAGAACCTTGTGTGATCTGGCTCCCGCCTCTCCAGCCCTGTTTCCTGCTACTGGGTCCCACTGAGTACCTTTCAACCCTTTGGATTCATCCTGCTCCCTCCCAGCTTTTGTATATGCTGTTCTTGCTTTCTTGAATACTTTTCCCTCCACCTTAACCAAATGAACTCATCTTTAGTATTTAACTCAAATTTATTATTTCTTAGAGGAAGCCTCTCATGATCCCTTGTGTTTTTCTTTTATCACGTGTGGCATGTAGGTGATTCATGTCATCTCCCCCATTGGAGAGTAAGCTCTGTGAGGTCTGGCATTGTAACCGCTACTGACTACTGCATGCCCACTCTCAACACTAGACCTACAATGTAGCAGGTCCCCATTAAAGTTTGTTGAGTGGGTGAACAACTGAATACATGGAAAACAGAAAATCTTTCTTGGTACTCTCCTTTGGTCATAAACAAGATCAATCGCAATTATTGGAGAAAAAGTTCCCATCCAGGCACACGGTCTACCACGTAGAACATTTTGGACCACTGATCCTACGAGACAATCCCTTCCTCTTGCAAGTGATCTGTTGATTTGCTGGAGAGAATCCTGCCTCCGAGACAGTGATGTTCATGTTCAGAGTGGATGGGTGGGGGTTCTGAGAAAGAACACTCCAGGCGAGCTGACCTCTCTTTCTGTATCACGGCTTTGTGTAGGATGCCCGTGTGCACCTGTAAGTGTACAGAGACTACTTCTACATGTATTTCCCACTCTTCTTTTCCTACTGCTCCTTCCTTCTCAACCCAAGTTATAGTTGTTTTCCAAAGGCTGTTGGTGTGAACAGAAAATTGGTTAGGGTCATAAATAAGATTCAAGGGGAGGAACTGGCACAGGTTTGGGGGATGACTGCCTCTCCCTCCTCCTCTATAATTTATTGTTTCTCTTCCGTAGAAAGCCAAATGATATTTCTCTAATTAACAGACACAGGCAACTGTCGTATAAATCAACCTCACAGCCTTTTTAGTGATGCAATCACTTTATGATCAGGGGATATAAATTAAACATCACAAATGCATCTCGAGCAGCAAAACATAATGGAGTAAGAAAGAGGGGTTTTCTGGCTCTGGGGATTGGAGACACTGACAGGGCTCTTCACTCTGGAAGCAGCTGATTTTGCCCCAGTATAACTGGGGTTGGGGTGTATCCTGCCGATGGATAGGGACACCGTCCATTCATGTCTTTTCTGTTGTATGTTGCCCGTGAGTGTGACTACATGTATGTGCACAGAGAGCCCAGGATCTGGGTGGAAGCCACAGCCTTGGTATCTTTCCCTGTGTGACCTTTGGGAAGTCGCTTGGTTCCATGAGCTCCGTTTTTGCGTCTGTCAATTGGAGACAATCACAGTGCACTTCATAGCAGGACCGTGGGCATTCATGCAGTAATTAATGCATGCAAGGCCCTCAGGATAGTGTCAGACGTGTAAAACGAACTTTAACTCATTTGAACTCTTATGGCTGTGATTATCGTTCTTATTATCGCCAGCCTCAAATTCCATGTCTCCCCATTTTACTTTGCACCATCGCTCCAGATGCCGACTTCCAGGCCACAGACCCCGCCACCTGGGGTTGATCCCGCGACTCCGCATGCCAACAACCTCATTGATGCTTCTGATATTGGCAGTCTGTGAATCACATTCGGGAAAGCACAGGTGCCATGCATGGAAAATCCAGGCTTGTACTAAATACCTAGCTTAGCCTAAGTTCTACCCACTAGGAGTAAGCGCCAAAAACATCCAGAGAGCAGATTTAAACTTACTTTTATACTTCCTGCTAAGACTTGGCCTCTGGATGGAGTGGCTTCCCTGGAGGCACCATCCTTCCCCTCCTCCCTCACCCAGAGCTAGAGTTCCATGAGTGTGAGGGGTGCTGGGAGATGGAGCACCCATCTGGAGATAAGGGTGGGGGAACTGAGCTACAATGGATCCTTTCTAGACACACACTCTTGGATATGCTGCCTTCCCCGCCATCTCCTACTCTTTACCCAAACTTGGAATGCTTTTTTTTTTTTTTAATTGCTTCTCCCACACAGAACTTTGCGGGAGAGGATACATGTTACAGCTGATAACACATTTATATGTTCATGATCTTATGTGAAATGCTAATGTGAGATTAGCAGCAAAGAGAGATTTTGATCTCCATGTAACAGATAAGAAGACTGAGGTTCAGAAATAAAAGGGGATTGGGGGATCTGGGTGGTTCAGTAGGTTGAGCGTCTGACTCTTGATTTTGACTCAGGTCATGATCCCATGGTCATGGGATCCAGCCCCATGTTGGGCTCTGCGCTGGGCATAGAGTCTGCTTGGACTTCTCTCTCTCTCTCTGTTTCTCTCTCTCACACACACAAATTAAAAGGAAGGAAGGAAGGAAGGAAGAAAAGAAAAGAAAGAAAGAAAAGAGGATTTTCCTAAGGTCACACAGTTCTTAAGGGATAAATGAGTCTTGATTCATTCTTTTTAAGTTTATTTATTTTTTAGAGAGAGAGACAAACAGAGAATGAGCAGGAAAGGGGCAGAGAGAGAGAGAGAGACAGAATCAGAAGTGGGTTCCAGGCTCCAAGCTGACAGCACAGAGCCTGATGCGGGGTTCCAACTCACAAACTGCGAGATCATGACCTGAGCTGAAGTCCGAAACTTAACCAACTGAGCCACCCAGGCGCCCCTTGATTCATTGTAATCTTAAATCTACTACCATGTTTGGCACTGTGGCATAGAGGCTTTGGTCTCTTCCCTTGCTTAGAAACAAATGGCCATGGTGAATGCACAGTCATGTATAGACTACCATAGCTTGGGACGAAGCACACGTGTGTCTGTGTCAGTGTGTCCCTCTGTGTGTGTGTTGGGGACGGTGGTGCAGAGCCCCCTGTTACAACTCCTTGCCCCTTTGCCCTGCACCTTCTGGGTGCCCCTAGTACTATTCCACTCACCCCAACCTCAGGGACTCAGCTAGGTTTTCCATATCCAAATAAAAGAACACTGTCTTGAGCCTGTTTCTGTCATTTTAAGCATGTTCAGTGGCCATAGTCTCTAGAAGTCATGGGACGTTTTTTGGAACATTTTAGACGTCGAAAGAATTGGGTGTTTGAAGCACACATGGACTATTTCTTTCTCCCCTTTAGCCCTTCTGTTCAGTCATCCAGGCATTTCTCTGGTTATCGCTCAAGGGAAGGGTGAGCCAACCACAGTGCAGAGACAGAAAGGAGGATTCTTGTATTGATCTTTGCATTCTCAAAGCCTGGGCTGCAGGGGGAGGGGAAGATCCACAAGCATTGTTTGAGCATAGATCTGGGACTGAATGGTTATGAAGCAAGGAATCAGAGAAAGCCCTGGACTTTGGGAAGGGAAAAGATGGCAGGAAAGTAAAGAAGGAAAGAGCGGGGTGGGCTTGCAGAGTGGGCTCTGAATGGAGGGAGCCCGTGGGGCAGGGCAGAGCCAGCATCCACAGGTTCCTCAGCCTCTGCCAAAGGCCTTGTTAGTGGTTTGCTCTTGGGAGACAAATGGGAGCCCAGCCACTACTTAGCTGAGTGTAACACAGAACCTGTCCTGGGTATCTAGAGTGGCTGACCTTCCCATTGGATGAGCCCCTCGAACCCAGTCAGGATGCCGTGGGGTGACTGGACTGCCCCCATGGTTCCCAGCCAACCTATCCCATGTGACCGACCCCATTTCAATACCTTGGGACACTTACATACATCTGAGGTGGAAGACACACACCGTGGACATCCACAGGGTGCTGTGGTAGGCTTTGTTTGGTTTGGTTTTGAGGGTATTTTTTTAAGAGTTCATTTTTTTTTTGAGAACAGTTTTAGGTTCACAGAAAAGTTGACAAAAGGGTGCAGAGATTTCCCATGTATATGCTACCACCATAGATGGGAAATCTTTCTCATTCTCGACATTGCCCACGAGAGCGAGACATGTGTTACAGTTGATGGACCTACGTGAACACATCACGGTCACCAGGAATCCATCGTCTACATTAGAGTTCACTCTTGGTGTGGGGCATTCTGTGGGTTTGCACACATGTGTCAGAACATGTATCCATCATTTTAGTGTATCAGAGACTGTTTTCACTGCCCTAAAATTCCTCTGTGTGATGTCTGTTCCATCTATTCCTGCCCCGAACCCTGGCAACAGCTGATCTTTTACTGTCTTTTCCAGAATGTCAGATAGTTGGAATCATATGGTTCCCGGCCTTTTCAAGTTGGTTTCTTTCACTTAGCAATGTATATTTGAGGTTCCTCCTTATCTTTTCGTGGTTCGATAACTCATTTCTTTTTTAGTGCTGAAAAAAAAAATCCCATTGTCTGGATGTACTACAGAGTATTTATCCATTCAGCTACTGAAGGATATCTTGGTTGCTTCCAAGTTTGGGCAATTATGAATCAAGCTGCTATAAAGATCACGTACAGGGTTGTGTTGATGTAAGTTTTCAGCCGCTTTGGGTAAATACCAAGGAGCAAGACTGCTGGATCGTATAGCAAGAGTATGTCTAATTTTGTAAGAACTCTCCCAACTGTCTTCCGAAGTGGCTGTACCATTATACAATCCAACCAGCTCCAAAGGAGCGTTCCTGTTGCTCCACGTCCTTACCAGCATTTGGCGTCGTCAGCCTTCTAGATGTGGGTCATTGTAGTAGGTTTGTAGAAGCATCCCACTTTGAGGTAGTGGTGTTAGAAAGAAGACCTTCAGCCCCAGTTCTCGAGTGGGACCAGTCGACCCATCTCAGCGATCTCTTCTACCTGAGCAGTGGTCAGTAAACCTGGGTCACGTGTGTATACCTGGGAAATAAGGCCATGTAATTGGGCGCCACGTCCGGTGTGATTTTATACTATATTTGAATATAAACACGTGAACACAAGTGCCAGCCATTTAGAAAAATTATGGGAGGAAGAACTTGAAGTGAGAAAAATCCATCAATCTGTTTTCCTGTATGCATATATGAATTGGTTGACACCGTATCCGTTGACTGCAAATTCAGAAATGAGAGCCAGTGTTTGATTACAGTAGTAAGATCCATGTCTGGCCTCTGCAGCATAAGTTTCCAGGTAATTGTGTCCTAAGAATCCCTCCCCTTTTCCTCTGGAATATTATCCGGTTTGCTTCTAGACAAGCCTGATGCCTGACACCGGGGCTTCAGAGTGGTGACAAAACAGGGGGCGCGGGGGCCACAACGGCGTCCTTTCCCCAGCGATTACCCATGGCACTTTTAAAGTCACAGGAAATCTACCGTGCCCTAATTACCCGGGTTTGCTTAAATGTGAGCCACCGTCCATGAGGCCAGGCTGTCAGGCTGCTGCCGCCAATCTGATTCAGCTGAAATCCAAAGCTATTAAAAATCTTCTCAAGGAATCTTGAGATAACATGGCTGCCAAATTTCTGCCTTTACAACCATGTCTTTTGTCCCCTGCTGCTGTTCTGAACTGTGAGTTCCATCCTGTGTCAGCAATCTTCCTGTTAAGACCCTATTGATCTGGAGACGGATGAACTTATTTTTCTTTTCAAGGTATAAGAGTACACGTGGTCCTGGCACTTAACTAACTCGATGGTGGGAGGAAGTCGGCTTCCAGCAACACCCCCCCCTTCGCCCACCATGTCTAATTAACATGGAGTCTACCTTCTTTGATGAGTTCATAAGTGTTTCACAGACAGGCGGGATGTAGCAACTTTGCAAGACACTGTTTAAAGATCTTCGACATCTGAGAAAGCCACAAAATCCAATAATCCTACTTTCAGAACTCCAGGGTGTCCACTGAGATCAATCTCATATCTAAACATCACATAAAGAGAGTGCATTGCATTATAGACTGGTTTCTATTGAACACCACCTAAGAAACAGCATTAGACAGTTTTGGGGAAAAAAAATGGAGTTTATACCAGAGGGAATGGAAAAGGTTGTCAAATTCTGGAAAATTTCCCCCTTGATTAAAGCTGCACTTTCAGAATCGTTCCATTATTAACAAAAGTCGGCTTGGCTCTGATTTATCTTCAGGACAATTTCTTGATGGATTAAATGTTGGGAATAAACTGGAGGGGCTTTTATTTTCTCCTTTGGACACAGGCAAAGCTGTCATGAATTCTTTCCTTGGCAACTGTGGTTAATACCTGCACAAGGTCCTGTTGAAGGGGCTGACAGCGGTTGAAGTTTGTTTCTTCCTTGGTGGGGGGGCACCTTGTCCTGGGTCCATTCTGGCATGTGTCCCTTAATGCAAAGTGTGTCTGGCATTTGGGAGGAGCCAGGACCCAAGCACCAGAAAAGGAAACATTGTATTCAGAGGCTGCAGATCCTCTTTTGCTGAGGCTGAAGGGAGGAATGAAATCCTACAGCAGTGTTCTTTCTTGAAAAATAATAACAGCGAGACACGCTTTCCATTTTTCTTCGGGAAAGAAACAGATTTGTTTAGCATAGCCTGTTTTCTTTCATTTTCTCAGTGTCGTTTTTATCGTTGTTAATATTTCCAAACCTATGCTCTATAGGACACTAAATCTATGTTATGAGAAGGAGATATTCTTATCCTTAATTAAGCTTGAGAGACGCTGACATTTTTTTTAAATTTTTTAATGTTTATTTATTTTTGAGAGAGAGAGACAGAGTGCATGCAGGGGAGGGGCAGAGAAAAAGAGAGACGCAGAATCCAAAGCAGGCTCCAGGCTCTGAGCTGTCAGCACGGAGCCCGATGAGGGGCTCGAACTCACCAACTGTGTGATCATGACCTGAGCTGAAGGTGGATGCTTAACCGACTGAGCCACCCAGGCACCCCCAGAGAGGCTGAAATTTTAAAAGGCTACTTCACTGCAGGACTTTTCAGAGCTTTAAATATGGGCAGGTGTCCTGTCAGTCTCCCAGGGGTTGGAGAGAGAAGCTCCCAACCCCTTGGAATGTGAATTTCCAAAATCTATTTGATCATGAAATTCTTAGTCAACAAAGCTCTCTGTCTTGTGACTGACTTTTGGGAGTATGCTTTTAGAGAACGCTGTTCCTGGTGCACACCACATTCATTAGCACCTCACCTTTTAGTGTAAGAAGGAGGGCCCCGAAAGAAAGTCAGGTGGGTTAGGGTTTCCCTTAAAATGCCCTCCCACGCCTTCTTTGAGCCATGTCTGGTTTTCCAGAACCTCAACAATTCAAAGGCAGCAATTGGTCATTTGGCTAGATCTGAGCTGTCATAGGTACAGACAATAGCTGGGGATTTAATTATATTTCCTTGAGCAGCTCCAGTTTCCTCAGTCTATTCTGTTTCTGTATACTCGAGAAGCTGGGAGTCAAGAAATCTTGTCTATTTCGTGCTTAACATCCAGATAAAACATGAAAAAAAAAAAATCATCTCAGAGTGGTTCCTACTAAGTGGTTCAGATCTACCTACTTTCTAACAATCATAAAATTGTTTCTCTAAATACCCTCGTGCTCTCTCCTCTCAGCCAGTGTAAGCACCTAAAGCTTGGTTCCCAATGTTTTAGCCTATATTATAATTACTAGTATCACTTTATCTGATCTAACTTCCTGTATACCACCGTCTCTCCCTCTCTCTCTCACTCTCTCTCTCTCTCTCAAAAGGGGTTTAATCTGAATTTTCGCTTACTAGGACATGGACCATTGCCCTTGGGACATGTGCAGATGTGGGAGTTGGGGACAAAAACAGATTAGAGGAGATTTAAATCAGAAGCCCCTACCTGAGAACCACGAAGTCCTCACACTACGCTCTGTCGCCTCTATCTTGTACTAGTTCCGACTTCAGTACATTCCATGGCGTTCAGTTGGTGGAGACACTAACTCTTTTATGGCAAAATGAATTAGTGGGTTCTTTATATATTTTAAACTTACTTAGACACTCCCTGAAGGCTCACAGCCAAGTCAATAAAGTTATGTTTGAAGATGGAGTTTGAAATTCTATTTTCATTCATTTTAATGGTTTACAAGCAAATTGCATTTTCTACTTCATTCGGTGACATAAGTCAATAGGTATCCAATGTAAATGTAGTTCATTTATATCTGAATTGATGTTCTGTCCACCATTACCTTATGTTTCTAATGCATTCTGATACATTAGTAAATAGCCTTGCCTGATTAATCATTAGCACATGAAAAGAATTAGCTGCTGCCTGCCAAATGGAATTATTGACAGTGATCGGAGTACCAATGATGGTATCACCTGGAAATGGAGTATGCGGATAATTCAAGAAAAAAAATGCCTCACTAAACATGCAGAACCTTGAAAGTAGGTCCTTAATTCATCACGTGACAGACGTCCTACCTCCATTTAAAAAAACAAAACCCGCAATTTTCTAACATTCAAAACTCGATGAAAGCAAGTCTAGATTTACTTCAAGAACTTAGTTGCCTGAAATCTACATATATTTTTAGTCTGGGAAAGAAACCGCTTGATCGCTAACCCACGGAGGGTGAAAGAGGTTTTAGTACCTCTGGGAAGAATACAGAACACAAAGAAAGTCCCTGGAAACCCCCTCTATTGTGACTCACAGCCTGAAGTTTAGTCCTTTTATTTTAGAGTGTATTTATTTACTTTGAGGCAGAAGGGATATAACAGAGGGGACAGAGAAAGAGAGAGAGAGAGAGAGAGAATGAATCCCAAGCAGGCTCTGTGCTATCAGTGCAGAGCCCGATGTGGGGCTGGAACTCATGAACCTGAGACCATGACCTGAGCCAACACCAAGAATTGGATGTTGAGACCATGACCTGAGCCACCACTACAGTTTAGTCTTATTTAACCTGAATATCTAGCAGGTGGCCTATCTTAATTTTGGCCAGAGAAATCTGTGTGTGCGTACATGCATGGGCACACACACAAGTACAAATTTACATTCTCCTTTGGAGAAACCTCAGGCTGCACACAGTCTCCACTTACGAACCCCCTCGGGTGGAACTTGGGCGAGGGGGACAGACGCGAAGTCGGTTCCCTGGGTAAGGCAGCATGGCATACCTAAAAGGGTCATAGCCCCATTGTTTTGAAAACGCTCTTATAATTCTGCTTTGTTATTGTCTGAGCCATTAGATTTAAAAGCTCTTCTGTGTGACTGCCAAGTACATTAATGTGAGCAAGCGATAAAAGTCTAGCTGCCCGAGCCGCCAAAACCTGTGCAGTGTCTTCGGGCAGCACAGCCGTGTGGCGGCAAGTTGCAGAGTCACTGCTGCCGAGATTCGCTTTATTCTGGGCTTTAGCGTGGTGTAGACGGTGGTGCGAAAGAGTGCCATTTGTGGACACCTTTGCTCCTGGATGACCTGAAGCCGAGGTGCTGAGTGCTTTCGCAGCATGGCTGATAAAAGGCCAGATCCTCTTAGGAGATTTCATTGTTGAGCAAGGGTGCTGATGAAATGAGCCAGGAACCTAACTTTTAACATGTTTTTAGTGATTCACAGTCTCTGTTTCCTCAGTTTCCCTATGTGTCAAGTGATAATAATCATTGTTGTCTTTCCTTTCCTTCCAAGGTGTTTGTTTTTCAAATGGTAATGACAACATTAAGGAAGGGCATATTAAATGCCAGATGGCGGAGGTCCTGTTTTTATTATAGTGTGTCTTCTCTCTTTGTTTTGTTTTGTTGTTGTTGTTGTTGTTGTTTTAATTTCTTTATTTGAGAGAGAAAGAGTGCATGTGTGCTGCACTCTCAGTGCAGAGCCTGATGCGGGGCTCAAACCCGTGAACCATGAGATCATGACCTGGGTCGAAACCAAGAGTTGGACGCTTAACCGACTGAGCCACCTAGGTGACTCTGTCTTCTCTCTTTAAAATTAAAAGCTACTTGAAGACCTGTACTATGGGTTCCCAAGCAGCACGGACTGAACAAGTATTTATTTAAATTTAACTAATCAAATGATAAGAATGTATTTCATTTTCTTATTTCAAGTTTTGGAACACAATCTTCTCTCATGTTTAATGTTACCTTCAGACTCACGTTTTATTCATTCATTAGTCTACATACTGGATAATGCGTGGATTCCTTTGGAAGTTTGTGTTGTCTCAGAAGGTCAGATAACCAGAGGACCTATGTGGGTCCTCAGTCCCATATTCCTTGATATTGGTTCTAGGGGGACGCTTTCTCTATTGTTTCCATAGGAAAAGTTTTCTAAGGCTTAGCAGAAGACAATGCGTGCAGGGAAATAAAAATGCATGGTCCCCTGGGAGTTGATCTTCTTCTCAAGAGCCGAGGACATTGGAGAGGTAGAACAAGAGAAACAGTAGTTATAACAATGGGCTCAGAAACCCGATTGCCTGTGTTCTCATCTTGGGTTTCTCAGTTATACGTCATGTGGCTTTGGGCAAAGTTATTGTTAGCACATCCTACCTTGGTTTCCTCGTTGATAAAGTGAGGATAATGATACCACGTGACTCGTGGGATTGTTAAGAAGAATAAAGGTGTAAAGCTCATACTCACAGGATTGAGTATAATGTCTGGTCATAGCGAGCACTCAGAAAGTCTTACTATTGTGTTTGTTGCTGAAGATCATGATGGCAGTGGTGATAGTGATGATGACAACAGTGATGATCGTGATGGTGATGGCAATGGTGATGGTGGTGGTGATGGTAGTGGTAGTGGTGATGGTGATGGCGATAGTGATGATGATGGTGATGGCGGTGGTGTTGGTGATGGTGGTGGTGATGGTGGTGGTAGTGGTGATGGTGACGGTGATGGCAATGGTGATGGTGGTGGTAGTGGTGATGGTGATGGCAATAGTGATGATGATGATGATGGAGGTGGCATTGGCGATGGTGATGGTGGCGGTGATAGCGGTGGCAATGTGTAAGAATTAGTGGCAGGTGGGTTTGGCTGCCCGTGAGATAGGATGTGAAAAGTTCTGAACACTGTTCTTAGATTTCCTTGGGTGTTAACAATATGATCAGGTCCTCAGGATGACTCCAGCCTGAATACTTAAAGCTCTCTTTCCCCAAACTCTGAATTTTTTGTGTCTTTCATTTTTTTTTATAGCGCTTGTCTCTCTCTTTCTCTGCCATATCACCAGTGCCAAGAAAGTGTCTGGTGTTTGGTGTCTGGTTGGCAGTTAGTATTCGTGAAACATATGAAAGACTCTTCTAGTCCCCAAAGCGTTCCTTTCCTTTCTCTGTTTAGTTGGAGATACATTTGCCAGATTCACTGCAACTGAGTTCCTTTTCCTTACACCTAAAGTAAGAGTACTAGAAGACTATTTTTCTCCTAATCGAATAGTTTGTTTGAGTGTATCAACACCAAGCCCTATAAATACTACCACACTACACATTTGGGGGTCCATTGGAGTTACCCTTCAACGAAGCTGTCACTGAGAAAGCACTCGCTGGAACACAAGGACTTTCTTATGCCTTCTTCCCCGAGCTGGATCGGCAGGTAATCACTCTGCTTCCCAAAACAGCACCCAGAAAGGTGGCAGCAAACCAGTCCCTGGGCAGGGGTAAGAAAGCCAGGAAGTGTGATATTTTATTAATTATTACAAAAATAAAACTGCAGGGCTCACACTACTGCAAAGCACAAGTGTGAAAATCCCACTTAGCTAGTGAAGAAAAAACTCCTCGTGAACTACAAAGATTTTCCCTCAGCAACATGTCAAGTGGGAGGAAAGAAGAAGAGTGCAGACATTATCAGCATTTTAAATAAAAGAAAAAGTTTACTTCTAAAAGGTGATGTTGTAAATCATATTTCCATCCAGGGTAGTAGTGTATTCGGCAGTCTTGGCATTTTCCCAAGACTTTTATATATTTATTTTTTTTGCCCCTAAAGAATTTCGGAAACAGATTGACCATTGACTCATGTCGTCCAGTATGTTAGCTATTAATAACGCTCTCATTTCATAATTTTTCCCTCTTTCGAATGCATTCCAGATGTTCACCTTGCAAATGTGAATTTTAAGTGCTTACTGTTGTAATCATTTTGTGTCCCAGGGACTTTATACACATTCGTAGCCCTTTTTTCAGAACCTTAAAGAGACCGTGACAAGGAGAGAGAGGGAGTGAGATAGAACACAGAAATATGGATACAGATTTGAAACTAGATACGTCATTTTGACTTCTAGGCATTTTATGACTGTATGTCTGCATATATTTTTTTAAGAAATTGATTTTACGGTTTTAATTTTAATAAATATTTCTTCAAGAAATTGATCGACAAAATGGATTTATTACAGAGTAACATTAAGCTAGGTAAAACTTAGTTCAACTTATGGTTCCCACTGCTATTTTCACACACAAAAAATGGCAATTGATGAAATTCTCAAGCCGGTCCACCGTCTTACATGGTGGACTTTTTTTTTTTTTTTAGCGTTTTTATTTTATTTTTTGAGAGACATAGAGACAGAGTGTGAGCAAGGGAAAGGCAGAGAGAAAGGGGGACACAGAATCCAAAGCAGGCTCCAGGCTCTGAGCCATCAGCACAGAGCCCGACGCGGGGCTCGAACTCACAGACGGTAAGATCATGACCTGAGCTGAAGTCGGCCGCTCAACCGACTGAGCCACCCAGGCGCCCCCATGGTGGACTTTTAACACAAGGTGGCATGACAAAAGCGGTCATAGAGGAGATCGTGAGAACAAAGCAACTTTTTAAATAAAACAGACTTTTAACCTATCACATATTTATTAGATCGAAACTAGGATAGACTTTTTGATCAAGAAAGGATTTTAGGTTCATGTGATTTGATTCGTGAGGGTAAATTTCTCTTAGAGCAAAGTCTACGGTTTAGAGTATTGTTTATGAATATCTGGCCCATTTCTGGGGAATCACGCGGACGCTGAAGAAGAGCCAAGGTCTGCGTGCCCTGTGTCAGTTTGGTGCATTAATCAGGTCAAGGTTTTGCTGCTGTAACAAAGAGATCTAACAATACAAGAGATGTAAAGAACAAAGGAGTTTATTTCTCTCTCCCCTACCAGGCCCCATGTGAGCAGTCTGGTGAGGCAGGCAAGCCCTGTTTCCGCGTATGCAGGCACAGATCTAGGCCCCTGTCAGACCCACAGCCATGTCCTCATCTCAGGGTTGAAGCTGGGTTGCCATGATATTCAGGTTCCAGCCAGTGGGAAGAAGACAATGAAGAGGAAGCATGCCCAGTGTTTCAACCACCAGACACACGACTTCCTGGCACATTCCATGGGTGAGAACTTTGTCACCTGGCCAACCAACTACAAGGGGGTCTGGAAAGTGTGGTCCTGTGGATCATCTGGAAGTCCTGTGGCGGCTCTAAAGAGCCTTTGAAAGAAGGAAGAGGAGACATATTGGATGATCTTCGAGCAGTCTCCATCATGACCAGCTTTTCCTACCCCAACACACACAGCTTCAGGCCTGTGTACCCATGGGCCATCACCTATCCCATCACACAGGGTTATAGAACTTTGCCAAGTACCAGGCCTTAATTTGGTAGCCCTTTTCTCTTGCTCAGATTCTCTCCTTTCCCTTTTCCCACAGGAATATGATCTCAAGGTTGCCAACTTTTTACATCAACTCTCTTTGTCCATCCCTAAACTGCAGGGCACAAACCAACCAACAGACACCGTATCAGCTCTACCCTATCCATTCACTTTTTGTCTCCCAACTTAACCCAAAGTTCCTCTCTTGTAGCCCTTTCTACTTCACAAAATCTGGAGACTGCCTTGAAATAAACCAACTAAATAAACCTAGGCATAATAATGCTGGCTAAGTAGAAGTCCTGTGTCTTTCCCCTCCCTCCCCTCCCCCCATGTCAGCCTTTATAGATGGCATTTCTTCTTTGGTCCTTGTGGCTTAATTTGCAGGACTGATATAGACGATGTGAAAATATCTATTGCTCATCTTCACAATGTCGGCCTCTAAAATCAATGAGTGTGCTCTCCCGTGGGAGCCAGCATGTGTAAGAATATGGACTTTGGAGGATGAATGGTCTGGGTTTGAGATTCATTTGCTCAGTGGTTGTGGCTCCATTTCCAACTGGATTCATTCAGCCCTAGTTTACTCTTTTTTACTTGGAGGATAATAATGTGATGGTCATGGGCATTGAAGGAGTTAACAGAGGTCAAGTATCTGACATGCAGACACATAACTGGGATTATCCACGTGAGTTCTTGAGCCTCCTTTGCTGTTGACTTGTTATTCTTATTTAGATGAACCATTTAATTCCTTTAGGCCTCAGGCTCCTCACCTGTAAATTAGGAATTAGGCTTGCCTTACTTTTGAAACCGCGGTAAGGTGAGGAACAAGGAAGACAATGGATGGGAAGACACTTAAGGGATATAAAAGCAACAGATCTTAAAAAGTGCTGTACTACGATGTGGCATTTCTTATCAGTGTCCCTATACTGAGATGCTGGATGCTTTCGTTTCCAACTGGTTCTCCCCCAGTAGAAACACCCTCCATTAAATGGACGTACTGGAGAGAGTGGAAGGAAATTAACAGAATGTTGACAGTCGCTCAACACTGTGAAAAAATATTGTAAACTTCTTCTCTGGTTTCCTGTTGGTAACATGATCTTATAGCCAATTGGGAGTGTTACGGACAAGGGTTTGGCTATTCTTCCCTATGATGTGGTTTTCCTTGTTGCTATAGTTGGTTTTATATCCTAAAGTTGGCCTTGGCAACTGAATATTGACAAGTCAGCTTGTCTATCTTTTTTAATGGGTGATGTTTGTTTTTGGTTTTGGATTATGAAAATGCTAATTACAGAAAATTTGGATAGTGTAGAAAGTTATAAATAGGAGATTTATGGAAACACCATAACTCTTAATAAATTGGCTTATTTTTTTCGAAATCTGTGTATTTCATAACTAAGGGTGTGAAATGAAATGGCAGAAGCAGGGAGTAAAGGCATTAAGGGTTTGAGGTTAGAGAAGTATTTTTGGATTCTCTCTTTGTGGGGACAGGGATTGGGGTAGGTATTTGTATGGTTGCTGTGGCCAGTGTAAAGGAAGTAGAGGGATAGAAGCAAACAGTGAAGTGTGTGTGTGTGTGTGTGTGTGTGTGTGTGTGTGTGGTGGTTCTTCTGTCTTTCATTTTCTAGCAATTAGTAAACCTGTGGTCAGTCCTGGCCTTGCCCTACTCTACCGTCTCAACACTTAAGCAGAATTCTAGAGCTAACCCACATTATTCCATTATGAGTGTGAACTACCTCCCAAATCCATCCACATGTCTTTTTTTAGCAGGTTTTCATCTTCCTACAATTATGCTCATCTTCACATTCTTTTCTTCCACCTCTTTCCTCAACATGGCCTTCCCATCTGAGGAGTGATGTTGGCTGGACTAATGGGGTGGGTCACTTATATGGTGTAGGTCCCCAAATCTCAGGGGCTTAACATAGCAAAGGCTTGTGTGTGTGTGTGTGTGTGTGTGTGTGTGTGTGTACGAATCCCCTACAGGTTGGCAGGAGGACTCTGCTCATCATGGGGACCCAGGGATTTAGGTTGACAGAGGTTCCACTTGACGTATGTTTCCATGACCATCAAAGGAAGAATCATGTGTTGGCTCTTTAAGCTTCTGCTGGACATGACAAGCCTATCATCAGGGTGCATTTTATTAGCCAAAGGAAGTTATATCATCACTTCTCATTTCCTATACCCAGGAGAAGAGAACTAAGATATTTGTGGAAAGTCCTAATGGCACCTTCAGTGGGCAATGAGAGCACCATGTACCTTCCAGAGAGTTCCTACCATGCTCGGCCACGATTCTTCCAGGTGTGGGCGATAGGTGTGCCTTTTACGAGTTCTGCTTCCATAAGTCCTAAACCCTCACCAGTGTGATATTCACCCTGGAAGGTACTAGAGAACAGGGCCTGTCTGCTCATTTTTCTATATCAAGCCTCCATCTCAGATCTGCCCAAGGCAATGGGGCTGTGCCCTGACCAGAATCCATTATTCTTTGGTAGAATTATCTTGGGAAAATATTAGTATTAAAACCGCGGTGCTTTGTTTTTCTTTCATGTACAAGTTGTTTTTTGAGTCAAGGCAACCTGCTTTGATGTCACCGCTTCATGTTGGAGGGATCATGCATTCATTCCAAAACATACATGCCTAGATATTAAGCACTTACTATGTGGCAGGCACTGTGTTCTGTACTCCTAATGCAATGACGAAAAGGAAGAGAAAAAAAATGAAGTCCTTATCCTTATAGAGATCTTACTGTGTTAAGAGAGGCATACGCTCAGGAAATAATGACAACACGAATGTAAAATTTCAACTGCAAGAAAGGGCTGTGAAGGGCACTTTGTCCTGGCCTGATGAGGAGTACATGCTACTGAGGTCTAGTGGTACAGACAGGAAGGGCATTTAAGGCCAAGGACACAGTTCGGGCAAAAGCTTGGTGGCAGGAAGATAATGATGGCATTCTGGAGTCTGAAAGAGGACTTGGTTGTGTGGACAAAGAGAGAAAGCATGGTTGGCATACAAGAACTGGTAAGCCCGGTTAAAGGTTACCGTTTTAATCTAAAGAGTGGAAAAACTACATTTGCATTTCAAAACAAGTACTCTGGAGGCAAGGTAGAAAATGGAGAGCCACAGGGTGCATGCTGAGCGCAGTATGAGCTCAACGGCATTGCCTAGATAGGACATGAGCTTAGGCTAGGATGTGGCGGCAGAGGCGCTCAACAGGCTTCCCAAAAACTTTGCTCGGCATGCCACAGAGAATGTCTGAGTATCAGTCGCTGTATCACGGGAAGAAGGCTACCATGTCGAGTGGACAGATGACAGTTTTCATATTTATTGGGATTTCAAGGGTAGAAACATGTGGAGTAGCAGTGGGTACAAAAGTGTCGGGTATCTGGTTTTTAGGAAAGATCGCTTTTTGTCTTACCCAAACACTCCTGGATATATCAAAAAAGAGAAATAAGTGATATCTTACTTTGATCCTCTAAATATTTACTCTTTAGTACAAAATGTATTGCACTATTTATATAGCTCCCGATGGAGACACAGGAGCCTCCCGACCAGTGTCCAGACACTTCGTGGTCCCACCCCTGATGTCATTTGATTGTGTTTTACCTGGCTTAGTGGAGGAGTTGTAATTGTTCTTTATGATAGAGAACTAAGCCCTAAAACTAAACTCTGGGCATAGACATCTGGCCCGTACTCTTAGAGCAGACCATATGTTTAAAATAAAAATGAAAATTTCTGAATGACTAATGAGATAGGGTCCCAACATATAGTCAGTGGGGGAGCGGATGTCAACTCTTCACTGATTCCCTCCCTAAAGACAAAAAAAAAATTGCTTCCAAACAAGTCTAGCCCTATGTGTGTTTTCTTTACTTCCAGAGTTCATTATGCACACTGTGGTGATTTGTTGACAGTACAAGGAAAATCCATGATAAAACCGGAGAACTTCTCCAAAGTAAATATTTGGTGCTACAAAATAGGGCGCTTTTTTTTTTTTGCACATTAATCCAATAATAAAATGTAGTCTGTGGGAGGAATAAGGAGTGCTTGCTAATTTCCTAAATCGCTGTAGGTCACAGAAGCTTACCATTGATTTGAAAATTTATTTTGGAGAAGTAATATTCCCAGTCAGGAGGCCCAGTTTCTTAGTGCTGTGGGCAGCTGCGGAAGCCTCCAGACGCCATGCAGCGGTGGGGGTGGGGAAAAGGAAATGGGGGCTCAGCCTGTCCCAGTCTAGGTCCTGGATTTCGAAGGCAATATGAGAGGACAGCTAAGAGGACAGATGTAAGTGGGCTATGAGAAGCTAAATCTCCGCCTGAAGCGTTAGCCAGAGCAGCAAGTGGTCTTTCCACTTCGGTTAGGACTTACCATTCCCATCCAGGCCTGTGTTACAGCATTTCTAGACCTTGAATTCCCCCTTGAAGTAGCTCAGTGAACAGACTATGCAAAAGGAAGCGATGGATGGTTGGGTGATGCTAAAGTCAAGGACAGAAGATGTGCGTAGACATTAGTAATTACAAGGCAGCGGCAAGCTCCCGTGGCAGAGGGTCGGGATGAAGGAGTACTCGTGCCTAATGCGTTCTCTCTGTCGTGGTGACCCGAGGAAGTGTTGGACTCAGGAGGGTGGGGGTATTCGAGGAGAGCTTCTCAGAGAGGGTGACACTTCGACTTTGGAAGCAGGAGTGGGGATTCGCTAAGCGGAAAATTTTAGTCCCACATCAGTGAACTTAATAAATGAGCTGTGTAAGCAAGCTTACAGCTGCAGCTCTATCAGAGTTGATGCGTAGAAGGAGATAGGATGAAAAGTAGTAAATATTATTTTATAAACATTTACTGTGGGCCAGGCACTGTGCCGAGGGCCTCCCATACGTCGTTTCAGGTAGATAGTATTCGTCCCTGGGGTGGACGGAAAAACTGAGGTTTAGTGAACTTCAACAGTGCTCCCACGCAGCGTAGCTGGGGAGAAACTCTGAACTCAAGCCACTTAGATGTGGGGCGCTGACCTTGAACTCAAGTACTAGAGTGGTGCTCAAGCTGACTGCCAAAACATTCCACGATGCTGAAGGTAAAAGAAGTTGCGTGGGTTTCCCAGCTGAAAAAGTTGTAACAACTAAGTAATATAAAAACAAAATTCACCCTGGAGAATGGGAAGTGACGGCCTCCACCGAGCAGCCATGTTGGTATAGAAGCTCTGTGATTCTACGACGTGGCGTCCCACCGTGTCTGGGGTTGCAGCGGTGCTTTGCAAACTACCGATCTAGGAAGTTCCAAGGGGCTCATTTAACAGTTACTCGAGGGTATATTGAGGTCAGGGCTCACTCTTGTTAATGGCATATACTTTCGTACATCTCGTGACTTCCCGCTAAGTTCTATGTAGCACACCACTCCAGTGGAGGTGTGGAGGATTCCAGGCACCTCCGTGGGGGAAAATCGATTCCCTTGCCTCCCTAGCATCTCATCAGCACAGGCAAAATAGACCTTGGCTTTCTCAAGAGCTCCAGGAGATTCAAAGAGCCCAGATTTGAAATGGAGGCAATGGAAATTCGGCTCGTTTAGCTCCGATGGGAACTCTGGGCCGCCCTTCTCTCTAGTTTCCGTGGTCTCCTTTTCAGATGGGATTTTTGGTGAAGCCTCTTGCTAGCATCGCGGGTGCCCCTTTGTATCGGAAGGAAATTAGCTGCAAGAAAAAATCGAGATTTGACAATAGAAGGCCAGATGCCACACCTTGTAAATAAATTTGAAAAAAATAAAAAGCATGCATCGCAGGCAGCTGCACCATATAAACTCAGGTTTTTATACCACAGTGTTGTGTTCTTTGTATCCTCATTTGGCTCCAACATCTGTTCCTCCTTGTCCATTCCTCCCATATATTAGTTATAATTACAGACACAGGAACACAGCTTCTGTGATTCTCCTGCTCACTCTGGTAAAGACACTGGTGGTGGGGTTTTTTTAAGGGACTGAGCTCCAGCTGAATTGCTGGAGAGCACAGACCCCGATTTGCTTGTGCTTCTCAACTTTTCTTTTATTCTGCATTCCCCAAAACCTGCTCTCTCCTGGCTTTACCTTTGCCCCATTCCTTGCTTTCTGACGTCCTATCAAAATGTTACTCAGTTGCCCTGTCTTCCCAGCTCACTCAGCTGAGAGACATCTTTCTTCCTGTTCTCCAAATTTCCATTGAATTCACTACCTGTAATGCATACTTAGTTGTTGTTGTTGTTGTTTCTGGAATTATGTTTATTTGTTTAAGTCCTTACTTCCTGGTGAATTCCAAGTAGTCAAAAACTGTGATCAAATGTCTCTCGTTGAACCTCGCACAGATTTCTATGACTAGTGAGTATTTAAAAATAGTCTGTGAATACATTCAAATGGGTCTGTGGTCTCGTAAATAGCAGATTTAAAAAAAAATTCAGAGAGATTAGCAGATATCAGTTTATGGTTGAACACAGTCTGGAGATACATTTCCAGGCCCAGTTTGAATTTTTTTCTAAAATTGACACCATCGAAAACTCAGACAATTGCACAGATATCTCTACATATTTTGGTTCGACTCTTAAGTCCAAAGGTGGCTCCCATACCACAATTGCCTAGTTGGACATGTCGGATTGTCTGCCCTTTGAGAATTCCTTACCCGCACACTTCTTCCATTTATCTTACCTGCCTAACCTCTGTAGAAATTTGAGTTTGTAGTTCTTGCAATAAGATTTCAGGTTTCTATGATATTTGATGATTATTCTAGCCAACCTGGCTTCCCACTAGCTTGTCTCACACTGTCCCACTGACTGAGAACAATTAGAGAAGGCAGATAAATGTTTGTGGAAATTCATTGGGAAGGTATTGGAGAGCTAGTGAGGCAAGCAGGATTTAAAGGATTGTGGTTCCTGAGAAAAGGGGAATGTGTGGAGTTAAAGTCTTTAACTTTCAGAAAAAGAAAGCATTTTTCTACCTGAGGCACTTGCGGATTCATAAGCAACAAGAGGTAAGAGAATATATATCCTAATATAAATATAAAATAAAAATATCCTAATATTATATAAATATCCTAAATATAAATACCACCTACAAGAAGAATCTGAGCAAAGGTTTTTGCTGAGGAAGATAAAAATTGGAATTTAGAATTTGCGGAGTAGCCAGGCTACGAGAAGGCAAAATCCGAGAGAGAAAGGGGCCAATAAATCCACTCAGTATCTCACATGACTTGTTTAGTCGAAGCGTGTGACAATTTGTAAGCAGCATCCCAGAGACTAAGATACTAGACAGAACTTTTGACCATCTCATGATGCTAGGGAGACAAAATTGGGGTTTGGAGCTTTCCAGAAAGAGAAGGGATCTTAGCAAACATCCCTGGCTTCCACTGGGCACGGCTGAATGTCACATCCTGGGGGTGAGGGCAACTTAGAAGTATGCTCAGTATCGAATGTGCTTCATTGGAAACCACCCCGCCTCTAACTGCCGGATAAAACAGAGTAGAACCTCTTTGAACGTAGATAACATCATTTGGAGACTCTATAGATTTTATGCTCGCACATAAGTCACACAGTAATCGACTCTCAGTAAAAGGGACACTAGACTGCAAGGACATAGGACTAATAAGTAAAAGCCAAAAGAAAAAAAAAGCTGTCAGTAAAACAGATCCATAGGTAATTTAGATATCGGTGTATTAATATATAGATTTAAAATGACTGTGTCCAATATATTCAATAAAGTGGACAACAAGATAAACAATATCATCAGAAAAATGAGAGTCTATAAAAAAGAATTAAATGAAAGTTATGTCGAATGAAGAATAATGAAGAATAATTTAAATTAAAAACTCAATATAGAGGTCCAATGGCAGATAAAACAAGCTGAAAAAAGAATTAGTGAAATGAAAGACAAGTCAGAATGTATTCAGACCAAAGATATACAGGACTGCAATAAAAATGGGTCACACATACAAAAATCTAACATACGTGGAATTGGAGCTTTAGTAGATAGGAACAAAATCAGTGTTTGAGAAGGTAATGACCAAGCATTTCCCTAATCTGAAGAAACCACTATGCTACAGATGATTTAAACTCTATGAACTCAAACAAGATGAGTATAAAATGAAAAATAAATAAAAACAACACATGTCCTTAGGTGTAAGGTAGTAAAACTGCTAAAAACCCAAACCAAAAAGAAATGTAAAGGCGGCTGTTTGGGAGGGGATTGGTGGGAGGCATGAGAAAAGAAAAGTTGACCAGCAAAGAAACAAAACTGACAGCAATTTTTCAACAACACAATGGAAGTCAGAACACAAAGGAAGACCTTTTTAAAGTTCTGAAAGGAAAGACCTGTCGATGTAGAATTCTATATCAAGTGAAAGTACCCTCCAAAAATGGGAGTGGAATAAAGGCATTTCCAGACAAACAAAATCTGAAATAATTAGCCAGCAGCCGACTTGTACTAAAAGAGATAATAAGGAGGTGGTTTCAGATCGACACGTAAAAATGAGTGAAAGCATTAAGAACAGAAAGGCTATAAATACGTGGTTCATCTACATTAATATCAATGTTTTGTGGGGTTTAAAATATAGGTAGAATTAAAAACGCCTAGGGATTATACAAGCCATGAGGCAGTAGATGCAATTAAAGTTTTCTAAGATCTTTGTGTTAGGCAGAAGTTGGTAAAAATACTTTTATTGTCTCGATCAAATCAAGAATCCATATTGGAATATCTAATTTAACCACTGAAGGAACAATGAAATTATATATAACCAACAATTAATAGGGTGAAAACCAGAACAGTCGAAACTGCTTTATGTATCCAAAAAGACAAGAAAGAAGATACAGAGGAACATAAAACCTGTGGAACAAATAGAAAACAAAAACACATATGTCAGTAATTACATTTAATTTATTCAGACTCAGTGTCCTAGTTAAAAGACAGAGATCGTAAGACTGAATAAAACTTCAAAACCTAATTGTCTGCAGCTTACAAGACAAAACTTAAACGTAAGGTAATAGATAGGATGAAACTATATACCATTAAAGACATACCATTCAAACACTAACCACAAGAAAGCCGTTGTAGCTAGGCCGATGCAGAAAGGTAGATTTGATGCAAACGTGAGTCATAAAGAGGGATATTTTATAATATTAAATGAAGTCATATGTTAGGAAAATGGAATAATTCTAAATTTGTGTGTACCTAAAACATTGCCTCAGAATATATAAAGCAAATATCTCAGAACTAAAAGAAGAAATTTAAAAAAAAATAAACATACTTGGAGATGTTAATGTACCTTTCTTAATTGCTGAAAGGATGAATATTTAAAAAACTATAACATGAGAGACCTGAACAACGTGACATGTACAGCACATTGCACCCACAACTGTAGAGCTGCAGAAATACATACTCTTTCTTAAGCGACTATGGAATACTTGCCTATTTGGGACCATAAAGCAAATATCAATAAATTTCAAAGGATATGGTATATTCTTTGGCCGCAGTGAAATTGACCTAGATATTATTTTTTTAATTATTGGAAAATCCTCACATATTTGCCTGTATAAATAATGTATGTATCAAAGAAAACATCAGAATAGAAATTAGAAAACATTTTGAGCTTAATAAAAATACAACATAGTAAACATTTTGGGATGCAGTTACAGCCATGGTCAGTATGAGACTGACAGCCTTAAAGTTACTTATTCGAAAAAGGTAGATGGAAAATTAACATCTTCATGTCAAGAAGTTAGAAAAAAAGAAAACGATGCTCAAAATAAGAATGATAGAAATAATAAACGGCAGAAATTAATGAAAAAAAAATAAAGAGAATTAACGAATCCAAAAGAAGGAATTGCTTTAAAAAGATCGATATAATTGGTACAGTCTGGCAAGAATGTAGATGATCAAGAGGCACCTGGGTGGCTCTGTCGGTTAAGCAGCCGACTTTAGCTCAGGTCGTGATCTCACGGTCTGTGAGTTCGAGCCCTGCGTCGGGCTCTGTGCTGACATCTCAGAGCCTGGAGCCTGCTTCGGATTCTGTATCTCCCTCTCTCTCTGCCCTTCCCTTGCTCACGCTCTGTCTCTAGGTCTCTCAAAAATAAAATTTAAACAACGTTAAAAAATTAAAAAAAAAGAAGGTAGATGATCAAGAAAAGAAAGTGTGTGAGAAAAGATGAACTCTCAGACCCAGGTTGCTCAAACCCTGCATATTTGTAAGAAAGGCCTTGGCCAACTCCTGGGATGAGCTCTGAGCCCACAGAAGATTCTGCCTGATAAGCGTGTTAGAGGTCCGTGGGCCATGCAGTACCCGTTT
Source organism: Paguma larvata (assembly GCA_030068075.1). Lineage (NCBI taxonomy): Eukaryota > Metazoa > Chordata > Mammalia > Carnivora > Viverridae > Paguma > Paguma larvata. The sequence goes on along the minus strand of CM057841.1, from coordinate 29,771,841 downwards.
GACCAGGTAGTTTACACTGACAATGTAATTTATGGGGAACAACTGTTTTTTTCTGACCCGGGGCAGGAATATGACCAAGTAGCTGAAGTTAGTTGCACAAGTGCTGCATGTCTACATGACTGACATCCAATAAAAAGCCAGGACATTGGGGCTCACATGAGCCTCTCTCAAATGGGATAACATTTTGCATATGTTGTCACACATTGTCGCTGGGGGAATCGGGTGCATCCGTGTGATTCCAGTGGGAGAAAACACTGGGAAGCTTGACTTGGTTTCTCTTGGACTCTTCCCCATACACCTTTTCCTTGTGCTGATTTTAATCTGTCTTCTTTCACTATAATAAATTGCAGCCATAAGTATAACAACTGTACAGAGTCCTTTGAGTCCTAGTAGCAAATCATGGCATCCGAGAGTAGTCTTGGGGACCCACAACGACACACACTCACATACACGCACAGGTCACAAATTACTGATATTAGGAATAAAAGGATAATAAGAATTATTCTGGCAGCTTAAAGTATAATAAATTTAAATTAACACATTGAAAACCTTGGACAGAATCAGCAAATTGATACACAGCACAACTAAAAAATTACAAATAATATAGACTATATGACTGGCCATGTATCTACTAAAGAAACAATATGCAGAATCAAAGATTTATTTACAAAGTAAAGCAATTCCTCTTGAGGGTATTAGTGAAAGCAGCTTGAAGAAAATAAAATTAAAGATTTTACATTTCCAGATATCAATATTATTACGAAGCTGTGATAAATAAAGATTATGAGTTTTTTCCAATGATGCACATACAAACAATAAAACAAAATGGAAGGACCCAAAATCCCAGGTGCACACAGATGCACAGATGTGATACTGTAGTTCAGCAGAGAAAGAGTAGCCCTTTCAATAAATGGGGCCAGGCCAATTGAATATCCATGAAGAAAAGGAAGTGAATCTTGGCTTCTGATTTACACCAAAGTCAAGAACGAGTTTCATGTTGAGCACAGATTTAAATGTAAAAGGTAAAAATAATATTCTAGAATTGATACAGGGGAATTTTTTGGAGACCCAGGGATAGGCAAATATCTTGTAAAAGTGCAGGAAAAAGCACTAACCTTAAGGAGAAAAAACCTATAAGTTGGAATAAATAAATAAAGAGTAAAAAGGAAGAGTAGGAGAAGATACTGCAATCCATTTATCTGATTCAGGGCTAGTATTCAGAATATACAATCAAATTCTACACACCAATAACAAGAGGGACAGCCCAATAGCATAACATGCAAAAAAAGAGTTTGAACAGGCACCTTACAAAAGACGAAATTCAAATGGCCACTAAACACATAAAGAAACAAAAATTAGAACCACATGGTTTGTATCCATGTACACTAGAATGGCTAAAATTAAAAAGCTTAAAAATACTAAATGCTGAACAATATGCAGAGTAATGGCTATTTTCCTACATTGGGTTGGGTGCATATATTCTATATACTTGTCCAACCACTTTTGAAAATGGGTAATCCCTGCTAAAGCTAACTGTATAGTGAACTTATGATTTAAGAATTCCTCTGATAGAAATTTACCTAACAGAGACACTTAGGCATGTGTACAAGGAGTGCCGAAGAATCTCCAAAGCAGCATCTTTGGTGGCTAAAAATTAGAAACAGTGGGAATGACTGCCAACAGTAAAATGTAAACATAAATTGTAGTGTATCTATACAATGAGAAATTTTAGGTCGATGGGCAGTGAACAGACTATGCTACATTCAAAACCATGGATGACTCCTATGGATCGATTTCGAATGAAGAAAAAAAGCCAAACACACCAAAAAATACCTATTATGTGATTCCCTTTATACACACTGAAAACAGATTAAATTGATCTGTGTTTTAAGATGTCGAGGAAATGGTTACTTTTGGGAAGAGGTGGGTTTTGACTTGGATGGGATATAAAGGGCTTCTGGGGGTTCTGATCATGTTTCATTTATTCATCTGAGTACTGGCTACATAGGTGTGCTCACTCTGTGAAAATTTACTGAGCTCTACATGTATCATGTATGTACTTTCTCTTTGTTATACCTCAATTTAAAAAGCGTATTAAAAAGAAAAACACTTTGGGTATAGATAAAGGTTAACAATGGAATTCCCTATGGTTTTGAGTTCCCACAGTGCTTGGTGGGGAAGATGGCATTTCTTTCCCCATGGGAATCACTGAGAACCAGCTATTGTCTGAAGAGCAGACAGAAGCAGCACAGGACTTAAGAGACTGCCTTCCACCATAAGGACCATATAAAGCTTAACTCTAAAAACATCTCTGCCCGTGCATTAATATTTTGACCAGGATGAGACAGGTAGCTGTTTTCAAAACACTTTGCCAATATTTTCCCCTTGAGATGGAAGGAACCTAAGTCAAGGATTAAACTATTCATATTTTCTTTCTGGTTGTTGAGAAACTCAACCATGGTCATAGAAGGGAAGAAATTACACATTTGTACTTGGGGCAGGTATGAGGGATGAATCAGCTGTAATTGACATTGAATAAACTAATTACCAACAAAAGAAAACAATTTCCATTTGAGGGAATTCCTGGAAGATTCAATTCATTAAATTTTGCTAGTCGGATTCTTGTTGGGATTATTGTAATACTTATGCCAGTACTTCACAGTTTCCATAGTTTATGGGAACTACCTCATGGTCTACCAGTTATTTCCAGTTTTGCTTTATGTTCGTGGAATTAGTTTCTGATATTTGGAACCAAATAACCCTACCTAGTTGGTGGGTCATGTTACCATCTTGCACTGCATGGAGGAGACCCCTGGATTTGCATAGCTAGTGTCTAGCTGGCAAGCAAACTCTTGGAGAAAAAGACAGTGAGAGCCGAGTCCCATGTGATTTCCTCAATGCCCAGTGATTCCCTTTAGCCAACAGGCAGAGCTTGCACTGCTAAATTAATGTCACTCTTCCCTTCCTTTTATATATATCCCGCAGTATGCTGTCACTTCCACACAAAGCACAAAAAATGTGAGATACTCTTGAGAAAAGAAACTTTCACTGCAGTGAGTTGGGGTTGGGGTGGAGTGCAAAGGAGTCATCAAGTGTTCTGGGAGCTTGGAGAGACTCTGACCAAAAAAAAAAAAAAAAAAAAAAAAACTAACATTTAGGGGCACCTGGGTATCTCAGTCAGTTAAGCATCCAATTCTTGATTTCAGCTCAGGTCATAATCTCACTGTTCGTGAATTCCAGCCCCACAAGAGGCTATGTGCTGACAGCACGGAGATTGGGATTCTCTTGGGATTCTCTCTCTCTCCCTCTCTCTCTGCCCCTCCCCCACTGGTTCTCTCTCTCTCTCTCTCTCTCTCTCAAAATAAATATAAACTTTAAAAAATAACTAATATTTACATTTGGAGCCTCTTCTAAAAAGGTGCAGACTGGGATTTGGGAATTTGAATTCTTAACAGTAGGCAGTTCCAGGTGGGAGAAATGTATCCTCCCAACAGCAGTTAGGAGGACACGACCAACTATAGCCACAGCCATCAATAATAACATCAACAAAAACTGACACTTCTTGAGCACTTACTATGTGTCAGGCTCAGTGCGAAGCATTTTACATCCATCATCTCATTGAATGCCCCCCAGGATGGTGCCAAGATGGGTTAGAATATCAATTTCACGAGAGCAAGGGATTATGTCTATTTTGGTAACCTTGTGCTCAATGCACCTAAAAGACTGCCCAGTTTGTTAGTAGATAGTTGATGCTCCATAAGTTGGTCAAATGAGCTTGTTGGCTTTCATCATTGCATAGATAACATGGGAATGGAGTAACTTGCCTGCCTCTAAGAAGTGATAAAGCAAGAATATTAATAGTTCAGGTCATTAGGCTCCAAAGATAATAGTCTTCATCATGACCCAATTTTGAGGTTTTGGGAAAGTAAAACCGGTCAGAGAATGGAAAAAGTCTTGGTGGATCAAGGCATCCAAAGGGCTTTGCTGACCCAAATCTTCTATGGCTTTAGAGCTGTCCCCTTGTTTGAAAGCCAAGTGATGACGCTGTTAGGGTGTTGTGGAGAGGCAGGAAGGAAACAAGTGTATCACTCAATACTTGTACACAGGATGAAATGAATGAGTGTAGGGAACTTTGTTGATCTTATTGACGATTCCCTGAAGTAGTCCAGGGAAGATGTTCATCTGCTCCCTTCTCAGAATCACAGAAACTTTTCATATTCGGACTAATTATAGAATGAAAACTATTATTAAGTTGAACTGATCACTAAATTATACATAACGAGGGAGGAAGAAATGGAGACACAAGTGGACACTGGTTCCTAGGTAGCCATTTTTTTTGGATATTTAGTCCATGGTGACCAAACTGTTGAGATCAGTGTCAATTTCACTTTCCCAGGAAACCCTTCCCTACATTTGGTTGAGAAGTTCTGTGTCTTCCTTCGCAAAAACAACCAAAGAGACATCAACAAATCTTACCAAACCACTGTTTATGTCTAAAATGATACCGTAGCCAAGAATGAACTGTGACATCAAAAACAACAACAACAGAAATCTCTAAGTAGCGTCATTTGGCCAATGAGTCTCTAAGAATGTTTTGGGGAATTTGTGAATTCAAATGAACGTCAAAATCTGCTGTTAGAAACTGTTAATGTTGGCTTATGTTTTTTTTTTTTTTCCCTGTATTATTCCGAATCCCTTCAGATGAAGGTGGCAGAAATCTGACTTAAAGTAGCAAACACAAAAATGGTGATTCAATTGTTCACATAACTAAAAGGTCTAGAGTCATGTGGCTCGGGTAAGGATACGTCCCAGAGTTCAGGTGATGTCACGAGGATTCCTTCTCTCTGGCCCCAGCTTTCAATTCTTTTCTGCATGCTTCATTCTCTGGTAGGTCCTCTCAAAGAGGTAGCCTCCAACAGTGTCACACCGTACATCATCCCTCTGACTCCTAGATGTAACCAAAGTCCAGGAACTTAAGATCGTTGGCTTGCCTTGAGTGACGTGAACCTCCCTACACTGAAACCATGACCAGGCAGAAAAATAAAAGTACCTTCTTTGGGAACTTACCTTCCTAAAAAAATGTCTCTGACGTCACAGACCATGGAGAGGTTTGCAACTATGATTCGGATTATGGTATTTCACCTCTGGAAGCTAATCTTTTTGATAGATTCGATAAAGTGAGACCCTTCTTGGTCACAGCCTACCTGGTCTAGGCCAGGCTGGTTCCTTTCACAGGTGTGGGCTTGACTTCTCCAAATTGCTGGTTCCCCTCCTCCTTCAGAAACTAATGGCAGCAGGGGAGGTGATCGTAGAATCCCAGTGGCCAGAGTTAACAATAAGAGTATGGAGATAAGACGTGGCTGGAAGGTGAGGACTCTGTATCTGGAGTCCCCCCTTGGTATATCATTATTTTCTTATAAATCATTACGCCTTATGCTGTAGGGGCTAATAATACAGGCTGAGGAATAAGATGGATCAGTATTTAGGTCAGGTCTGTGATCTAATATAAAATACGTAACAGATCTATACAATGAGGATATTAAATATATCTACCCCACAGTGGTGTGCCTGGTCTGTGACCAGGATAGGTGTCACTATTATCCTATCTACGCAATACTTACCTTCATGGCCAGCATGCCCCCCTTTTCCCTGAGTTGTAGGATTTTCAAAATGAAGAGGTTTTCCCCTCCTAAATCCTAGACTTTACTGTCTCAGCACATCTCACTCCTGTATAAGTTCTCAGAGAACCCTCAGTTCAAATCTCTCCTCTCCTACTCACTTCTTGGTTGACCCTGACGGAGGAAAACACTCTGGGCGTCAATTTCCTCATCCGTCAGATGTGATTATTTGTATTTATCTCCCAAGGATGTAGTAAAGTGTAAATTAGACAGTGCATGTGTGGCATCTAGAACACAATAGATGCCAATTAGGTTTCTTTTATTTCGTGATTACTTGCATACATGTGCCAGTCCTTGTTTTAAGTATTTTGGAAGTTTGCAATTCATTTAATTCAATTTTTTATTAATATTTTAAATGTTTATTTATTTATTTTTGAGAGAGAGACATACACACATAGAGAATCAGAAACAGTCCCCACGATCTGAACTGTCAGCATAGAGCCCGTCGCAGGGCTCAAACCCACAAACTGAGATCACGACCTGAGCGGAAGTCAGACACTTAACTAACTGAACCACCCAGGCGCCCCAATTCAATTTTTAAAAGAATTAACCCTACCATTATTACTTTACAGACAATGACGTCCTGAGAAGTTTAGTGAGCTGCCCAAGAGTACACTGCTGGTACACGGTGGGAATGAGAGTTGAACCCAGGCAGTCTGACCCAGCCTCTGTTACCTTAACCACTTTTTCCTCTCTTGCCTACTTCTTACCAGAAGAAGACGGATGTGTGGTCAGAAATGATTGAAAGTTTGGGGTGCAATCACCTATCTTTTCAGTGAAGCTTGAGTCTTTCCTACTGTTCAGCAGCATATTTGCCCAAGGAAGATTTAGTTGTGGAGTGGCAACATTTCTCTAAGAGATGCCATTACCTTCTTTGCATCGCTCTGAGTAGTATACTCAGCAGTATACTCACTGATTCCTTTTCACAGAAGGCTCACTCAGGGCAGGTACCACATTGTATCACTGATCACACATCATCAAAGCTTCACAGTCACCCAGTGACACAGCATCAAACCCCTAGAGTTGCTCAGCCAAGATATGGCAAATCCATGATTTGAACGCAGGACTCTTGGTTTTCAAAGGGCTTGCTTTTAATGGACATGCCATGCCATCATTGGTGTAACAAAGAACACTGAGAATACAGAGGGATTGTCCCCTGAATGCCTGTGATGGCCCCTTGTTTTTAGAACCCATGTGAAGACCTTAGCACAATGAATATTTTTACTTACTTTTTAAACCTGCATTTATTAAGCATTTACCGTGGTCTTGACAATAACTATGTGAACCTTGAAGGATAGATCACGTTTGAGCTGTTTCACCCAACTTTGAGACATTGCCCCAGTCACACCACCTCGCCATTCCTGCCAGCATTGCGTGTTGGGATGTACTGGTGTGACTGTCAGGTATGTCATCACTGTACTGATTATCCTAGTTACGAAACTTAAAATAAATTTATGTTTCAAGTTCCTGAAAAACAAGAACTGAAAGAGTAAAAAGACTTAAAATGAATGAAAGAATTTCGGATTTACTTTTCTAGTGGTGGTCACTTCATTGCAATCATAAGCTTTATTGCAAGGTGGATGAGGAAGGTGGTGGTTAATCTCATGAATATTGGACCTCCCATGGGCCTCATCACCATACACTTTAGATACCACAGTAGGCTCAGGGATATCAAAGTTTTCATAGATTTGAGAATGAACATGGCTGAGAATAACTAAGGAGTGATAACTTAGACTCCCAGTTAGAAGATAAATACTGTACCAGTCAAATTTGACCACCATTAATGAGCTACGTCTGCCTATTCAAAAACAGGAAAATGCCCTTTTCTCTACTCTTTATCTCCCGAGCTTTATTTGTTTCTTAGCCCACTTGGGCATCAGCGTGTAAGTTTGGGGGAGAGAATCAATAAAAGCTTGCCAGAACAAATAGTTAGAGTTTACTAATTTCCTGATGACCCTGTGTAGCATTATTCAAAAATTTCTTCCTATTAAAACCTGGGCTCCGCTGTCTCAGAAGTGACCCCTCTGGCTAAAAAGACCATCAGGAATATGTGGCATCTCAACCATCTCCCGCCCACGGACCCGCCTGATTAATCCCTGAGCGAGTCTTTGGAAAGCGCACAAATATAAACTATTCATTTATTTCAAATCGGCGGGCGCCGTGGGGAAGTTATCACATATAATCTAGTGTTAGTCTATCCACTGCATCATAAAAATTAATTTGTCTAATTAATGACATTAGTACTTTTATACATGCATAATTCATATTAATTGATAGGTCTGCCTAAAAGGAATACCTTTTGGAAGAAAAATGATCCCATTAGCGCAAGTTTAATCCAAATCAGGGCTGACAAAGCATGGAGCCTTCAAGGCGTATCTTCAGCTTTGTTAATTGTCATAAACATTCTAAATTGATTATTCTTACATTAGCATGAGACATTTCATTCATCAATGCTTTGCTGTAAAGGAAATTTGTCTAATGGATTTGGGTAGCTTAACTAAATAAGTAGTATTTTTTTTCCAGGGTAGCTAGAGGGGCATTCGAAGCATATTAATTCACTAATACTGGAGGGAAGAAAAATTAGCAGTGGAAATATATAGAAATATCATACAAAATTAGATTTCTGACACTGAATAATTTTTGTGATATCTATTTCAATGGTAATTGAGTGAGCGTGCCTGCACTTTTATTGCTTTTCTGTTTTGCAAGCTCCGTGATAAACAGCTAATGTTAATATTTCTTATGAGTTATGTTCCTGCACCTGGTAGGGCCACAGGGGGATGAAGTGGAGGATGAATGAGATGAATATGCATTTTTGGGGAGGACTGCTAGAAGGCACAGGGAGTCTACAAGGATTGGCCATGGTGCCATGGACCTTGGGCTTCTGGGAAAACCATTCCCACAGACACGGGCTGCTAGCTAAGCCATGGAAAGACAGTACACACAGATTTGGTTGTGTCCCCGTTCAGCCATTAAATTTGGGGGCTGCCTCTCCTTTTTTTTTTTTTTTTTTTTTTTTAGGAACCATTGAGGAATTCTTTTTAATGACCAAAACCAAAATTACTCATTCATGGCCAAAGACTTGCACAAAGCTGCTTTGGGATCCTCTGTTTGGGAAGCAGTGAGTTATGAATGAGCTAGGCAGATAGATTTAACATTTGCTTCTATTCTCTTTTTGGACTGTGGAGACAGCTCCCACACTACGGGTTTTGGGCTCACCTAAGAAGTTTGTCTGGGTGCGGTAGTACTTGTGCCGTAAGGATCTTAGTTACCCCAGGATGTTGTCCATGATAGTCTCCTACTTGGAATATCTCCTTCTACTTCTCCTTCTCATCAGAATGGAGTTGAGGTATTTCTAATACTTTAGAGTATCATAGGCACTGGAGACAGTACATCTGTATTAGAGTCTTAGCCAGTCTTAATGCCTGGGAGCCTCAGTCAGTTAAGCATTCGACTTTACCTCAGGTCGTGATCTCACAATTCATGGGTTTGAGCCCCATGTTGGGCTCTGTGCTAACAGCTGTCTCCTTCTCTCTCTCTGCCTCTCTCCACCCACGCACTGTGTTTCTCTCACTCTCTCTCTCTCTCAAAAATAAATAAACATTAAAAAAATTAAAAAGTGGGGCGCCTGGGTGACTCAGTCGGTTGAGTGTCCAGCTTCAGCTCAGATCATGATCTTGGGGCTCGTGAGTTCCAGCTCCGCGTCGGGCTCTCTGCTGACAGCTCGGAGCCTGGAGCTTGCTTCGGATTCTGTCTCCCTCTCTCTCTCTGCCCCTCCCATCTCATACTCTGTCTCTCTCTCAAAAATAAAAATAAACATAAAAAATAAACTAAAAAATTAAAAATTAAAAGAAAAAATCTTGGCCAGGTACTCAGAAACTGTCTGACCTTGGGAAAGTTGCTTAATGCCTTTGAGCTTCCGTCTCTAACAGCAGCAATTTCATTGTGTTGTTCTGATGATCACGTAAATGGGATAATGCACACACAAAGGGTTTAGGATGATGCATGACTCATCACAACTGCCCAATAAATTGAAGCAAATATTATTCACTATTATTTGGCTGAACTAAATGGAGACAAAGAGATGCTTTCTTGTGTTCTTACTATTCTTTTTTAATTTCCCTTTCCTTCTTTCCTGAAGAGTTTTTTAACTCCAAGCGACATTTTTTCATAATCTCTATTTCCCTCGAGTTCAGAGTAGACTCTTCTGGTCACTTGGCATTCACAGAAATTCTAGGCAAGTAAAAAGTGCTGGGGTGCCTGGGTGTCTCAGTTGGTTGAGGGTCCAACTCTTGATTTAGGCTCAGGTCATGACCCCAGGGTCACCAGATCGAGCCCTGTGTTGGGCTCCATGCTGAGCTGAACATGGAGCCTGCTTAAGATTCTCTCTCTCTCTCTCTCTCTCTCTCCCCCCCCCCCGCCCCTCTTCCCCACTCGTGCTCTCTCTCTCTCTAAAAATAAAAAAAATTAAAAACTAATTTCTTTAAAAAAAAAAAGCTAACAACCTCCCCCATCAACCTTCCAGAACATTGTGATAGTTGTTATTCCAAGTGTATTACTTACTTCAGAGCCTCTGTGCTTTGTCAAAAGAGCCAGCCTTGTGTACTCAGGTTTCAGACTTAGATAAACCTGACCTGAAAACCTTTCTCATTCATTCATTCATTCATTCACTAATTGATTCAGAAGATGTTAAATGAGCACCTATTGTGTGCCAGGCACTGTGCCTGGTCTTGGGGATACAGACATGCACTCAAGGAGTTGGCATTCTAGTCAAGTTGATGGAAGATACACCAGTGAGCACCAACGTAGAGAATTGAGAGGAGAAGTGCTGAGGAGGGAGGTCGACCAGGAATGTGGTGCGGAGTGGCTGGGCTGTGGGCAGAGGGGAGACTTCTTTCACAGAAAAGGACTCTGCTATGGAAGCAGACCCGCGAAAAGGAGCCATGTTTCCAGGCAGAGGGTACATCAGAGTTGAAGAACCTCTGCAGAAGGCGGGTTCTTGGCACGTCTGAGGGCCCAGAAAGGAGTGTGTGACTGCAAAATTGTCATCAAGGCGGAGGGTAGTAGGAGTCTCGGACAGGGACTTGAATGAAACCCATCAAACCCATCTCTGCCATTTGCTAACTCTGTTTTCTTCAGAAGGTTTCCTAGACTTCTCCAGGCTTCACTGTCCTCATCTGCAAGATGAAACTAATCATGTTTGTTTATCTTAGACTCATAAAATGGCGTTCCCTTGTCTCTTTCCACTCCCTGAGTACCATTCCATGATGCATATTGAAATACTTCCATTCTGTTGAATGGCCCTTCCCCAATTTATTTTGGGGTTTTCATACAATCCACTAACTAGATAGTTGCATATTTCCTTCAACCAGAGAAACCTTCCTCTACTTGGTGACTGTATGTCTCACTTGACTAGATTGGAAGACTCTGGAATAAACAGTGAAGACAAGAAGGAACTCACTCCCACTCCTGAGCCGACTTCTGAGCTGGAGCTACTGCTGACTGTGGCATTCTGGCCACATCTTGGGGTGTGTTTGTCTTCCAGCATCCTGCACTCACTGCTGGCTCTTCTGGGATGTTTTCAGAAAACTCCTGCCAAGCCCCATGTATCTCAGGATGTTCTCCCTGACCCTTCGGAACTGGAATCATTTCTCCTCTAGGCCTTAATCTCTAATCTTCTTGTTCTAATAGCTAATGATTTACACATCCATTCTCAGTCTGTTCACCAAGCTCTCTGTTTAGGTCTCAATTTACAACAGAAAGGAAACACTTCCTAAAGTTGTTCATTTTGGTTTCCGGTAGACAGAATTGGGGAAGGATCGAGATATTGCATATCCCACAACTAAAATATACCAGATGTGTCCCTTTATTCTGGTTTTTAACATGTAATATTTTTGTTTTCCTAAATGTAACTTAATATTGCTTTCAGCATGGAATGTGACACCCAAATTAGACAAAACATAAGCCATACTACTCCCCGAATATATATTTATACATAGACTAATGGACAGGACCAGGGCGAATGATCTGTGTTAGATATTCCAAATGTGAAAAAAAGAGGTTTGTAGCGATAGATTTAATAGTTATTGGGGGAGTGCTTACGATAATTGGTTATTGTTGAAAAGAAATGTCAGATATCATTATTGGCATTTACAATTTTAATTAGCTTGATCCCTGAGTCCAATAAGTTTTATTTTCCTCTTTTCAATTTCTTTTTTTTTTTTTTCTGGAAGAAATAAAACCAATAGGCTTTCACAGTTATTTAAGGAAATGTTATTAAGACCCACAATGCTGGGATGTACTAATAGTTTAATGGGTAAAGAATAAGGGTCATTTTTCATCCTAAAACACAGCCTTGAAATGAAATACTTGCCCCATTTCCTACAGAGCCAGAGCAGCTGAATGTACCATCTCCTCAAAGCCCTTGGTTTGTTCAAGGTTTCCTGTACTTTTTGATCTTTATGCCATCCATCCTCCACCACCCGCCCTTGTTTCAAGGAAGAGGGTGAATGGGAGACAGCTCCGGGAGATTTTGAGTTGGGCAACTGAATTCCCTGTGAGGCACAGCTCTGAAGCTTGAAAAGCAAGACACCTTTCCTTCCAAACACCTCCGGAGTTAGAAGTCACCTGTCTATCTGGAGGTGGTTCTAGACATTTTTGGTAGCATCCCACACATGCCATTTCATTCTGCATGGTGTTTGATAAAAGTAAAATATACATAATTATTCGAGCCACGTCTAATTGTCTCCACATAGAGCGTTTTGCTGGTCATGTGTAAGTTGGCTTCTCCTGATGTGTAATAGTCCCAACCCACATACTACAAACGATCACGAGGTAATCTCTTTCCTGAAGCAAACAATTCGAAACACAGAAGGGTTTTCAGAGACCACTCAATTATTTATCCATTGTGATATTGTGACATAAGGAGAAATATATATTTTGATGTTCACTCCCAGCTCTTGGCCAGAGCTCTTAAAAACCTTTGAAATTTCCTACGCGGTGCAAGTACTAGGGGCATCTTTTGTTCTCATATTTGGTCTTTTCTTTGGTTCCTGACTTGGAACTCCTAAATTCTTTAGAATTTCTAAGGTTTTAGGATAATTTTTGTTCTAATGAGGTGACTCCTGAAGCCCCAGATACCTTCAGGATGGAGGCTGGTCAGCAGAAAGACACAGTTATGATTGGAAGCTTAGACATTTCAGCCCCACCCACGATCCTCTGGGAAGGAGAGGGGCTGAAGATTGAGTTAGTGATCGAGGTCTGAGTAACGAAGCCTCCATAAAAATCCCTGAGCTCCAGAGTTTGGAGAACTTCCAGTTGGTGAACACATCTATATGCCAGGAGGGTGACATGACGCTCCAACTTCATGGGGAAGGAAGCCCTTGTGGTCACGACCGTCTGGACCTCACCGTCTGGACCTTTTCATCCGTAGCCTTTATCATATCCTTTAGAATCATGCATTTTCCTGAGTTCTGTGAGACGTTCTAGAAAATTATATCAAACCTGAGCAGGGGGTTGTGGGTATCCATTATGTAGGGCTGTTTGGTTGGAAGTGCAGGTAACAACCTGGGACTTGTGATTGTCATCTGAAGGGGGCCCAGTCTTGGGGGACTGAGCCCTTGACCTGTGGGTCTGTGTTAACTCCAAGTAGATACTATTAGAACTGAATTGTAGGACACTCAGCTAGGGTCTGAGAACTAGTTGGTGGGGAAAAAACTCACTTATCTGGTGACAAGAAGTACGGTGAGTGTTTTGGGAGTAGAGAACAGAAGAAAAACAGAGACTTTTTCCGTTTACACACACACACATACATAATTTATATACTATCCATAACATGCACACTATATACTTGAATAATGTATTCAAACATCATGATAATGGAATTTTAAATGTTTGTTTATTTTGAGAGAGGAACAGAGCACAAGCAGGGGAGGGGCAGAGAGAGAGAGGGAAAAAGCGAATTCCAAGCAGGCTCCACACTGTCAGCACAGAGCCCAACACCGGGCTCGATCTCATGACTGTGGGATCATGACCTGAGTCGAAACCAGGAGTCGGACGCTTGACCAACTGAGCCACCCAGGCGCCCCTACCTGGAATTTTAAATGCAAAATTCTGAAGCCAGACAGAAAAGCTTTTCAATCTCTCCTGCTTGGGGATTATCAGTGCCACCTCATACGGGTGACTAAGGATGATATAACTAGTAGGGACACTATAGGCTCCCCCATAACATTTGTTGGGGCTTGGAGAATGGAGGCAAAAGAGGGCCTATATGCCCTGTACCACAATATTTCAAATTATAAATCAAGCTAACAAACTGTTTGACATGTTCTGTCCTTGACAAATAGAAATCACGATTTCTCAGAGTTGCACAGTGGAATGTGGCTGTTCCCTGAGAGTGAACTTTTAGCCCCTCCTACAGAACTCAGTGGCATCTACTTGCATTTCCTTCACCAGCTTCCTCTCACATAGAGGGAGCCTTTAGCTTTTGAGGGTGAACAGTCTGGCCTGCATTTCTAGTCTCTTTCTCTCTCTCTTTAAAGAGCCATCCTTTCGGGCTTTGGGGTATGCACACGGGGTAGTACCATCCACCCTCGGAAAAGCAGAGCCTCAGAAGCAGACTCAGGGGGTGACTGCTCAGAGGGCATCGGGGTCTTGGGTATGTGGAGTGTGATCCAAGGAGGAGACAGAATTCTGCACAGATCCAACTCCTTGGCCTCAGTGATATTTTGGCCAGAGGAGGCCAGAGTAGAGGCACTTTGAAGGATGAGGACCAGGGCTAAGGGTAGCATTGAAAATCTCTTTGCACGGTTAAACTCATTATCTGGATGTTTTAGCCTTAAAAGCTCCCTACAAAACAGGTAATATTAAAAATTAGAGATGAGGTTAGCTTTTATCAAATCATCCAATAAACAAGTTGTTTCTTCCTTACTATTTCTTCGAACAGACCCAACCAATATAGTCGTGGTTTATTTTCGGATGGGAGGATAATATCACACTATTGGAAAGAATAGAAGGGGGGGGGGATACATGCTAGTATAGCAGCATACTGTACAAGTAAACAGTAAAAGAAGTAAAACAGTAAAAGAAGCTAAAAGATCTTCATGCCATACTATTGGATAGAGGAGAATATGACAAAAGTTTTGGAAAAGCCAGCCTGAATTTTAGCTCTGATTAAAAATGATACTTCCCTCATGCTTCAATATAGGAGCCTTCATCTGGTACAAGTTGGTTGCGTGTTCTTTGATGGAGTTTCTGCGTCTTCTCACTTAATGGTCTCAAGGAAGCCCCATAAGTGAAGGCTGTTTGTGTCAGTATCTAATTTCCGTAAGTTCAGTAATGGCCGAGCTCCATTTATTTTCCCCAAGTGTAATGAATACTGTATAAGCCCGTGTTTTCAGTCATCGATGCCAGGTTTCTTGATGATCTGAAGGAAGATTGAACCTCTTTGTTGCTTTGTTAGCGTGCCTTTTCTCAGCACATTGTATCTCTGCACAGGATTGGTGGGGAGAATGTTTGGTCAGTGTCTTCAAAGCCACATACATCCTTTTGGGCCGTCACGTTGAGCGGGGCTGGAATCCCTGGTTGACCTGAGTGGATGAGTTCCTGGCAGGAGTTTGGGAGTACCTGCTGGGGCCACTGTGTCCTCGTGGGGACACTGTGTCCTGTGTCCTTCCACTTGGGAAGGATAGAAGTGGAGGCAGGACCTGGGAGCAGCCAGAGGCCTGCCAGTCTATGGGAGCTGGCACTGGGTGGTTGAGTATGAAGCGTTTGGAAGCAAGAAAACTTCAGAAACATTCTCGATAGAACATCTGGGCTCAATTCTCTCTTAAAGAGACCTAGAAAATGGCGGTTTACTTGCCCTCCCTATCCCCCTGCTTTTCTGGTGGTATATGTCTGAATGAGACAGAAAGCTCAGGGAAATTCTTGCCCAAACTTTACATCATAGAGAAAAGGGATCTACGGGTATATCAGGTCTCCAGGATCCTAGAGGATCCAGGGCTGTCTTCTTCACCACTCTCGTCTTATAATACTTCCCCTCTCGTTTGCTTGTTTGTTTGTTTCTTTCTTTTCTAGGCAAATGAATATTCTTTTAGGTCCCCCTACAGCTGCGGCAGCTCCCACCTCAGCACCTTTGCACCGACACTGTTTTCTCTGGAATGATCTCTCTAGACACCACTGGCCTCCCTCCTCACTCACCTCTGCCTTCTCACTCACCTCCATCCCTCGGGTCTAAATTTAGGAGCCATGTCCTCAGGGACCCTTTTGTTTACCTTTCGTTTAACCTCGGGTTCTTGGCGATGTGCTCCTTGCGTAGAGTTCTCGAACATGGACTTTGTAGCGCCGTGTCCACTTGTGATTATTCGGTGAACTCTTCCATTTGTTTAAATGCCTGTGTCACCAAGCAGACTATCAGAACAACGTGAGTGCACCGTCCGCTGTCTGGCACAGCGCAGGTACTCCATACACACACACATGCATTTGCATAGACATATATGCAGTGTGGGTATTGATTTGAGAGCTGACAGCCCTCAAAATGGAGGAATCTCTGTCTTTGGAGGGAGGCTTCAAAGAATAGTATAAAGGACTTTGATATGGAAGTAAAGAATCCTGGGCCCCAGACCCGTCCTAAAGTTAATTTCTTGGGTCACTTTGAAAGGTTATGCAGAGAAAAAGTGCCTAGAAATTCCTAAAATCATGACAAAGTAAGACAAGAAAGGAGAGAAGCCTCATTTGAGTCAACCATATAAAATTGCTGATTTTGACTTTTTAATTTTATTTTTTTACTCAAGTGGCCATTTCATAGGGTTTACACTAACTGAATAGAAGGTCTCCATAGAATTCCCTTTCAACCGTATCATGGGGTTGTTGAGTTTTGTCTGCAAAGCCAGAGGTCCCATTTTTAAGGGAGTTTTCTTCTAAGATGGTCGGGTCAGACGATGAGGAAGAAAATCCATTCTGTACAGGACACAGAGAACCGGCCCTAACGAATCCTTTTGGGCGAAAGAGGCCCATGGTAGAGGCGGGCCATGGTAGCTATGGCCCCGTAATCACATTTCCCCACTCCCGGTCATCAACCCCAAATCTCCCCTTTTAACGTGCTTGGAAAAAATGATCTTTTTCCATGTTCTCACGCCTGCCCCTCGGCCTTTGTGAAGCAATTTCCACACAAACAATGGTCTGCCACCAAATAAGAGTTTACTAAGAATAAAAATTGAATTTCGTCTGCCAGTTGACAAGCTGATTGATCTGGGGGCTCTCGTGACTGAATCCTCTCCTAAGCGCGCCCTCATTTATCATGTGCAACATTGCTTCCGAATCAATAGCAGCCGGGCGCAGACACGTCTCTGCTGGGGACCCGTCAGGGCCCACAGCCTTCCCTGTAATACTGCTAATTTTTTTGACGCAATTATTTCCACGGTTAAATCCTTCTACATCTGTTGCCCTCAGTCTCTCACTAGAGTTATTTGTTGAGGTCATCATTTTTAATACACTTCTTGTAAATGCCGAGCCTTGAGGAGTCCGCCTTTTTTCCTTGTGAGGCTAATTTCTTGCCCCTGCTATTCTCCCTCAAAAAAAAAAAAAAAAAATCTGTGTTTGGGAGTGAGGTTATATTTTGGGATGGCAGTCAGGTTCAGGTCTCCATCTACACCTGATACCGAAAGACGTGCCATACAGGAGCAGGAATGAGGCAACTTGACTTTAGGGCTCGCGCTGCTCAGGTTAGCTGTGTGGCTCCGGCCATTGTCTTTCCCTCTCTGGGCTTCATGTTAAGAAATGGGGTCACATCAAGCCTTAAGTACAGTCTGTCTTGAACACACTATTTGTCCAAGTCAGAGAATGCGAACTGGAGTTGCATGGGTGGGATCGAGCCTACAGACGGGTCTCCGTTGGCCTCTAAAGTCTCTGTTTTCCGTGTGTTTAATTTGATTCAGGTTTGGTTTTTTTTTCCTACTTTTAGGAAGTGCCCACAGCACAATTCACTTTTTTGTTGTATACTTTTTTCCCTATGAATTTTGATGCATGCAGGTAGTCTTGTACCCACTGCACACAGGATATAGAACAAGTTCAACACCCTAAAGAATTCCTTCACGCTTCTCCCTTATATCCCAGCCCTGCCCCCACTCCTAACCCCTGAAAACCAGATCTGCTGTTTCCAAAGTTGTGCCTTTTCTGGGATGCCATATAATACAATCATACACTTATATAATCTTTCATATGGCATTTTGAAAAGTTTATTTAGTTTTGAGAGAGAGAGAACAGGGGAGAGGCAGAGAGAAAGGGAGAGACAGAATCCCAAGCAGGCTCCTCACTGTCAGCATAGAACCCGACGTGGGACTCAATCCCTTGAGATCATGACCTGAGCTGAAATCAAGAGTCAGATGCTTCACCGCCTGAGCCACCCAGGTGTCCCCAGGCATATAACCTTTTTAAACTGAGTTATTCTACTTAGCGTAGAATAACATTTGAGATCCATCTGTGTTGTCTGTGTCAACAATTTGCTCCTTTTTTGTTTCTGAAAAGTATTCACTCTACGGATGATATCGCTGTTGGTATGTCCGTTTGTCCACTGGAGGATATTTGAGCTCTTTCAAGTTTTGGACAATTATGAATAATGCTGCTGTAGACTGTGTTTTGTATGTACATGTTTTCAGATCTCTGCTATAAATATCCGGAAGTAGGATTGTTGGGTCATATGGTAAGCGTGTTTTTCACTTTTTCAGGGACTGCCAGAGTGTTTCCCAGAGTCCCCACGCCATTTCGTACTCCCTCCAGCAATCTGTAGGAGAATTCCCGTCTCTCTGCATCCTCACAGACACTCGATATTGCCAGCATTTTTTTTTATCTGAATCATTCTAATAGTTACATAGTAGTGTCTCATTGTTATTTTTATTTCTAATAACTAATGACACAGAACATCTTTTCTTGTGTTCATTTGGCATCATATGAACTTCTTTGTTCAAGTACGGCGTCTGTTTTTTAAATTAGATTGCTTATTTAACTTATTGTATTTTCTCAGTCATTTTTCTAAATGTCTTTTAGATACAGGTCTTTTGTTGTGTATATGATATACAAGTAATTTCTCCCAGCCTGTGGCTTGTCTTTTTACTCTCTTAATTGTGCTCTTCATGGAAAAATGGGGGAAAAAAGAAGTGTTTCATTTTGATAAAGTCCCTATCATTTGTCTATTTATCATTTTTTTTATTTCTCGTATTATACTTTTTAGGTCAAATTCCAGATGTCTTTGCCTAAGCCAAAGCCATGAAGATTTAGTTCTGTCTTTCCCGCTAAGAGTTTTATAGTATTATTTTTTGTATTTGGGTCTCCGTTTCACATTAATTTTATCTAGTGTAAGGTGTGAGTCAAGGTTTTCTGTTTTGTTTTTTCCATATGGATATCCGGTTTCTCGCGGCACCATTTGTCAAGGAGGCTATGTTTCCTCCATTGAATTGTTGGCAAAAGTTTAAAAATCAGTTGGTATTTATGTACACCAGAAAATTTCGGGATTTTCGGATTCTATTCCACTGGCCTGTGACCCTTACGTTTTCATAAATGCCATCCTGTCTTGACTACCATAGCTTTATAGTACATCTTAAAATTTGGTAGTGCGAGTCCTCCAACTTTGTTCTTTTTCTAAATTGTTTTTGACTATTCAGGCTCTTTTATCTTCCATATACCTTTTGCGATCAGTTAGTGTGTATCTACAAAGAAGCTTGCTGGGATTTTGATTGGGATTGCACTAAATCTATGAATCAATTTTGGAAGAATTGGCATGTTAACTATATTGACTCTTTTGCTGCATGGGCACAGTATGCCTTTCTCTCTATTTAGGCCTCTTTTGTTCTCCTTCACCAGCTTTATATAATTTATGCGTTCAGAACCTGCACCTATTTTGTCAGAGTTATGTCTCTAATTTCATTTGGGAGAGCGATTATAAATGGTACTGTTTGACAATATCTTAGTTCTGGAAGGGTGTTCATTGCTAGTCTATAGTAATACAATCGATTTTATATATTGGCCTTTTATTCTGCAACCTTACTAAATTCACTTGGTTCTAGGAGTTTTTTTTAGGTTCCTTGTGATTTTTCTATGAAGAAAATTATACTGCTTGTGAATAAGTTCAGTTTTATCTTTTGTTGAAATCTGGACACCTTTTTTCTTTTTCTCGACTTATTTAATTTGTTAGGGCTTCCAGTACAATATTGGATAGAAGTGTAAGAGTGGACATCCTTGACTTGTTTCTGTCCTCTTAAGGAGAAAACATTCAATACGATGTTGGTTTCATAGATACTCTTTATTATGTGCCCTTGTCTTCCTACTTTCCTGAGAGTTTTTATTATGAATGGATGCTGAACTTTGCCAAGTGCTTCCTCTCCATCCATTGATATGACCATATATTGTGACGAGCTGCGGTGATTGATTTTTGAGAGTTGAGTCAGGCCCGCCATCCTGCGACAAACCCCACTTGATTCTGTAGCAGATTTTAAAGGAACCCTTTGAATTTTTAGTTTCTCTTAAAAATTCAGAAGGTCTGGCAACACTGAGTCAGAAATCCTGCCTGCCACAAACTAGAATCGAAGAGGCCATCCTCTAGCCAACTGGCAGGTGCCGTCGGTAAACCACAGTGGAAGCCAGAGTCAAGACCTATTTCCTCTGGCATGTGCACTCTTATTTTTTTTTTTTTAAGCAAAGGAATATTTATTACCATGCCTTCGAAAAAGTGGAGGGCCAAAGATAGACAAAGAATGTTGTGTGTTTCAAGGAGAATGGAAGAAGGCACATAATTTCTGGCATGTGACCAGTATTCCCAGGTATCTTTCTCATCCCTGCCTGCTTCCGCCGCGGTTGTCACACCTGGGTCCCTGTAGGCATCCGGATTTGAAGCTGTAAATGAATAGTCTAGGTATTACTCCTGTGTATGTTCAGGACACAGCCATGCCAGACCTCAGCTTTGCTTGTGGTTCTAACAAATAACAAATAGGCCCATAGTAAACACGAAGTCAGAGTTTCTGAGGATGTGCGTGAAAACCCAAGTCTCCCTCCCATTCTTAAACCCTCATACCCTGGTACTTCTCCCCAGAGAAGACCACTTCCCCCATTCTCTTGACTATCCCTCTGGAGGCCCTCTGTGAAACACATACGTCTACAACACTTGTACACAAATGAGGGTGCAGTATACATTTTCTCACCTTACATTTTTCCATAAATACAGCATGCTACTGTAAATGCATTTTCTCTTCCTTATGATATTCTTAAAACATTTTCTTTTCTCTATCTTCCTTTATTGTAAGAATAGAGTACATAATACATAGAACATACAAAATATATGTTAATAGACTTTATGTTATCAGTAAGGCTTCGAGCCAACAGGAGGCTATTAGTGCTATAGTTAAGGTTTGGGGGAGTCAAGAGGTATACACAGACTTTTGACTGCATGAGGGGTTGGTACCCCCTAACGTCTGCATTGTTCAAGGATCAACTGTATATGCATACAGATAAACATTTATGTATATTTAATGTATAATGTTAGATAGGATAATAGGTATTATGATAGACGGTACTGAGTGTTAGTGTGGAAAAAAAAGTGGAGTCAGAAGGTAGGAAATATTGATAAATGGGGTTGCAGTCTTAAACTGAGTGGTCAGGAAAGGCCTCACTGAGACTATGACCTTTTGGGAGGGAGGAATTGGATATAGAGAGGACTTCCTTCTTTTTAAGTGCAGCATAGTATTCTAAGTGTATGGTACATGGTACATTTGCCAATCTGTGGTAAGGGACTTCTGGGTAGTTTCCCCTGTACGGCCAGTAGACAAGGCCACAAGGATTATCTTTGCAACCACTCTTTGGATATATGTGCACATTTAGCTAGAGTGGGAAAGATCTTAAAAGTCGCATTGCAATAGCAGAAGAAAGAATTGTCTGCATATATTCCCATGTTGCCCACTAGATAGAGTTTCTTATGGATGGGGGTGGTATCTTAGACATCATGGAATTTCCTGAGGTTAAGAGGATATTTTTGGTTTGAACGCACAACAGCTCAGAACTGACACAGAGCGAAATGGTTTGAGCATGGCTGTTCGTTCTTCTGGTGCGCTCGCCGGCTTTCCCTGTTCCCCAGACTATGCCCTCCAGGTTCCATCCACAGCCACCACCTTGGACTCTAGCTGACTGGTCTGAGCTCATCTGGGGAGCCTACCAAGGATAGAAAGTGAAAAATCTCATCCATTCAGCAACAAACAGTACGTTTCTCTCCTCTGCATAGAATGGACACTGTGCCTCCAGGGTGTTAATCGGTGAAGACTCACCCCCAAAGGGCCAAACGAATAATTCACTTCACACGCTTATGCGCTGGCAAACGTATAAATATGTCCTTCCCAAGGCCCCTTCTTCGGGGTATCCAAAGGAGTCTACGCATCCTCAAGGTCAAGATAACTAAGAAAGTTGACACATTCCAAGGACTGTTAAAGTTAAAATCAGCCTCGTTTGGGAAAAAAAAAAACAAAAAACAAAAAACAAAAACTCTCCTGGCCAAGACATGATGGATACGTAGCAACTTAGCGACCCTGATAATATTTCCAGAGGATGTCAGAACATTTACAATTATTCAGTGCTTAGAACTCATTTGCTCCCTGGCATTATCTTTGTTGGTCACAAAAGGAAGTCTCCTTGAAATGCATAGGGAAAGGTCAGCCCATAAATATAATAGGCAAGCTCTTTGCTTTTAGTTGGGTTAAAGAAGGTAAAAATACACACACAAATAAGGAAGTCAGCTATAAACAGGTGGATGGCACACCTGAATTTGTAGGGCCGGAGGTCCTTGCTGGCACCGGAGCCCCATATTCCCAGGTAGAGATACAAGAAGCAATTTCTATTAAACCCTCATATCTTATTATTTTTATAACATAAATTGCCGTTAGGCCTTCCCGCGGAAGAGACGAAGATGATAATTTACACATGCTGGACAGATAAATGATTCAATTCTTCGTTACAAGAGACTGTTGACAGTGATTACTGATGCTCATTTCTTTCACGCGCATTATATGGGGCAGGAAACTCCAGGTTTAGAGGCCTTTCATGTTTTTTCAAAGTAAATCAGTCACTCCCATAATAATTATTTATTATTCCACATTGGCAGACAGTTGGATGCATTTATGACAGTTAAGAGCTTTAGACAAAATGCGGCAAAGTGGTGCAACCAATAAAATATTTTACAGCAGGGGAGATGGCAACAAGAATTAGAAGGCCTGGGTACACAATGGGAGAAAAGGACAGCGAGGTTTTCCCAGCAACTCCTGGCGAGTCTCCATCTAGTCTTTGGTTCGTTCAGGACCAAGGTGCTGCTCTTCACCTCAGATTTGGATTCAGACCACCAGGGATCTTTGCAAAGAGCTTTTCTCCCCAAACATCATCCATCCTTCACTGTTCATACAGTCCACGTTTTGTTCGTGCATTGAGCTGTTATCCAGCATTTTCTATGCGCCAGGTACCCTACCGAGACCTGCGTATACTCTCATCTCGCTGGAAGGACCCTTGAATGAGAGTGGCACGAATTCCAGTTGTAACTGTGAGTGATGTCCTCGTCCTGCTCCGTGTCTAGCTTTATTCCAGAGGGTCCTCAGAGTTACACTTCCATAAAAACACAATGTTTCAAATTCTGGGTTCATTTGTCACAAGGGTTGCTTCATGTTACTTTGTTTCTCAAAGCGATTTCTCTTTGAAAACACATTATGGAAGAAAGTACAGGGAAAAGTTAAGTTTCAAAGCTCACATTGTTGACTGCCAGTCACCTCTCTGAGGTACAGTTTGCTTAGGTCACCTCTCAGAGGTGTTATGTGAACAGTCAGCCCCGCTACGATTCCACGTTTGCATTCCTGAGAATCACCACACTGTGAAAAAAAGCAATAAAAACCACAGGCCTTCTGGGAAAAATGGGGGTTGGGGTACAAGACTCAAAAACATCAATAACAGATTTTTTAAAAAGTAAAAAAAAATAGTCAGACTATAATAAAAATCGTAGCACCGTGTTAGATGTGTTAAATGGTTAAGAAATACGTAGAATAGTAAGTTTGGCACTTCACCTTGAAAAAGACCTGGAGTTTACGTGTAGAAATGGATGTTGGAAGGATGGTAGTTTTTTTCTGTGAGTTGGTAGAAGCAGGGTCACCTGAAATCTGATGGAAACTTCAAACACCGAATGTGGTTGGGTAGGTTCTAACACAGAGTGAACCAAGGCAGCTGCTAGATGTCTGAGGGTGTGTGTGTGTGTGTGTGTGTGTGTGTGTGTGTGTGTGTGTGTGTGTTTCTCTAGATGACTCCCGTCAATGGGACATGGTTCTCTGTTTTCATCCACCATTTCATATATAAAAAATTGTGTTTAAGCAAAGTTTGCACGATGTTCAAATTGTTCCCTAATGGATTAATCGCTTTGGAAAAATCTTGTGTTCAAAACAAGTATTCTATAGCAAGACCGAATGTATATATGAGAATGTGTCTTTTACTCTCAACATAAACTGTTCATGTAGAGTGGCTCCATTTTGAAATGTTGAAAATGCATGAAATGGTAAAGATATGTCATCTTTAGTCCCAAAGCAATCATAGTGCTTTTTTTATCTTCCTCTGTGTTTGGACAATTTAACATACACACACACACACACACACACACACACACACACATACACATATATATATTATATACAAATATATATACTTAAGCTTGACTAAGAGAGAGTGTCTACTAAAGGGATTTGTTGAATTCAAGTAGAGCTGTTTCCATGTTAAATGGTAACACTTCCTCAAGACCTAATTTCATTTTAGGTGGAAAGAACCCAAATGCCCACCAACCGGTGAGTGGATAAACAAATTGGTATGTCCATACAGTGGAATATTACTCAGCCACAGAAAAGAATGAGGTACTGACACGTGCTATAACACAGATGAACCTTGAAAACATGCTAAGTGAAAGAAGCCAGGCAGAACAGGCCACACGTTCGACGATTCCATTCATCTGAGAACCCAGAATCGGGAAATCCGTACAGACGGAAAGTTGACTAGCGGTTGTCTCGGCTGAGGGTGGGGATGGAGAACAGAGGATCGATAGCTAAAAGGGTACCAGGTTTCTTTTTAGCGAGATGAAAATCTCCGAAAATTGACTCTGGGGATGGTTGCCCATATCTTTAAATATATTGAAAACCACTGAATCGCACACTTTAAGTGGATGAATTGTAGCATGTGTGAATCAAAATAAAGCTGTTAAAAAAAGAATTTCACTTCAGGTTTTGTCCATACGGTTGTGTGAGGGGAGGCACTAAGACATCCATGTTCTTGGAAGTTCATGAGTGTGATGGGCTCAACTAAGTCTGACGTGTGGAGATGAGGATTATCTGCAGATTTCTAGATGTTTGGATGTGACCCGTGTTGCTGTCCAATGAAGAAGTTTGCTGTTGCCTTTTCACTACCATATCTCTGTTGAGATTTTGTCTATCTTCATTTTGATATACTCCATGGTCACCTGTGGCAAATCCCCAATCTGTTTAAGAAAAGCACACCAGAAGCTTGTTTTCTGAACTCTTCCATATCTGAGAATTCCTTTCTTTTGTCTTCCCCTAAGCAATACAGCTTAGTTGGGTAGAAAAATATTAGGCTATTCTCCTTTTTTTTCCTCTCTGAAGTCTGCAGATTTAGTAATGCTGCTTTTGGACTTCAAAAAATTCTAGAAAAGTTTAAGAGCAGCCTGATTTGGTTTCTCTGAAGAAATCATGAGCTTTCTACTTGGACGCTTACAGTATTTTTCTTGTACTTAGAATTTGGAAATGTTTCCAAGGTGAGATTTAGTATTGGTCTTTTTCATTGATTTGTGCTAGAACTGTGGCGAACCATTCTCTCTTTGTTTTTAAGTTTACTTATTTATTTTGAGAGAGAGAGACAGAGAAAGTGAGCAGGGGAGGGGCAGAGAGAGAGGGAGAGAGAATCCCAAGCAGATTCCACGCTCTCAGCACAGAGCCTTATACAGGGCTCAAACTCACGAACTGTGAGATCATGACCTGAGCCAAAACCAAGAGTCGGACACTCAACTGACTGAGCCACCCCGGTGCCCTGTAGTGAGCCATTCTTATATGCATGTTTTATTGGCTCAGAGAGGCCTGATGTCTACAAATATTGGCCACAGTTCCAATTGTTTTGATTTCTTCCTTTAGCAGATAGGTATTTTTAATATCTTAACATTTATGTTTCTTTTCTTTATCCTCCACAGTTATTATCTTGAATATTATTTTTCCTTGTATGATTTTTCTTTTAAAGTTTCAGGAGAGCTGCTCAAGTTCATCCTCCAATCATCGGCATATTTCATGCTGCCCCAATTCTACCTTCAATAGCCCTCGTGAGAACTTCTGGTGTTCTATTTCTAATTTTTCCTTTCATCGTAATCTACTCTGGTCTTTATGACTTTATACTCCAGTTTCAATGAAGCCATATGTTATGGGTTCCTTCTAAATAGAAAATGGTTTAAAACAGTAATGGGGTGTGGTGTGGCACCCGGGTGGCTCAGTGGGTTAAACATCTGACCAGCTCAGGTCATGATCTCATGGTTCATAAGTTTGAGCCCCACATTGGGCTCTGAGTTGACAGTCCAGAGCCTGCTTGGGATTCTCTCTTTCTCTCTCTCTCTGCCCATCCCCTGGTCTCTCTCTCTCAAAAGAAATAAATAAACTTAAAAAAAAAGATTATAGGGTTTTTATAGTTAATAAATTTCAAAATTCTCTTTTTCCTTTATGACTTCAGAATAACAAAGCTTTATTGTCTCTTCATTATTTCGCATATTTTCATTTTCTTGTGGACGCGGTCACAAATGAGAGAATAGAGCAGTTCTTAAAATTAAAGCTCGGATATTTGACAGACTTCATCCAACTCCTAGCTCTCTCGGTTACTCTATGTTCATCTTTGGGCTAGTTAATTATACCTTTCTGGTTTAAGATTCATCATTTGTGTGATAGGAATAGTTATACACATACTGGGGGGTTCCTGACATACAGTGCCTGACATATAGTACATGCAAGTATATATATACATTTTTTTTTCAACTTAGAAGAAATCTACTTGGATCCCAGAGTATTAACCTGGCAGGGTCAATGTATTATTTCTAGTCCTCCTTCCCCTTTTATATTCAGATAGTCTCCAGAAGTTATAATCTATGAATGGAGATCAAAGGAGAGTCACTCACAATAACTGACAAAAAAGATCCACAAGTCCAGTTGTTTTCATCTAGAAATACATATGGAAGCAAAAACCGGGATGAAGAATCTTCCTATCTTTGAGATCTTCGATCCTGTTGTGTTGCCCTTGTTCTGTGAGAGTTTCTTCTAGATTCTGTCTGTGGATTGGAAGACATAATTATTGATGGTGGTGGTGGGATTCTTGCCTTCTCCCATCTTCTGCTCAAACTTGGAGCCAGCAAAAGGCCTACGAAAGCTAAACACATGTGCTGTTGGATCCTTTGGTGTTCGTTGAGTCCTGAGAGTTCTTTTGAAGGGCTAATTGTCTCATGCAACAGACTCACAGGGACCACTTTCAAAGGGAATTGGTTATCCCCAAATCAGAGAATCTCAGAGTCAGATAGATCATTAGAAATGATAGGACCTAAGCTACTGTCTGGTAGTCAAATTCTCTTCCTACCATACCTTTCATATGGTTTGTCCAATCTCTTTTTGAGATACCTTCTGTGATAGCAAGCTCACCAGTCATCAGCATGGCCCATCCCTTGTTGGACAACTTCCTTAACCAAAGTGAAATCTGTCCCTGCGTATGTTCCTTAAATGAAGAAGAACCCTATTATACTGGTGAGGGGTATGTGCAAGAAATAGAAAACCCTCGAGCTATTACAAGCAGAGAGGTATTTAATAAAGGGACTTAGGTACTTCAAAATTATTTTAAAAATTGGGTGGATCAGAGGTCAGAGGATTGATACCAGATTTTTTCCCTAACTTTATCTTTCATTGAACTATAATGTACATACGGAAAATGAAATTGAGTTTTTATTTTGGGATCTGCTGATAGAAAACTGCTCCTCTCACTGCTCCCCCACAGCTGTCTCACCTCCACAGGTGCGGCTCTCAGGCAATGCGACGTGTCATTGGGCAGCTACAAACACACATGCCCCTTATAGGTTGCTTGTCCCCTGGTCTTGCCAAAGAAAGATGGCTCTGTCTTCCTTCTACCTCCCGCATCTCAGAGCATCCATCTCATCCACAGAACTCAAATCAGTGAGTGCTCGGATTGCCAGGTGATTTTGGAAAAGTAGTTTTTCATCTCGCTAACCTCTTGAGAGTGCATGCCAAGGGACAGCGGGCAGTATTAAGAAAGTTATCTAAGAGTTAGATGGACAGAAATCTTTCACCAAAAATATGTGTGCCTTTATTCAATATACATCTACAGCAGTGGGATTCAGAAAGAAAAAGCCCTTGGCAAGTTATCCGTGCCTTCTGGGTAGGAGAAACGTTTAACCCTTGTAAGATATTAACAGTCAAGTTCAAAATAGTTTTTCAGGTTAGTCAAGGATCTGATGAGCAAGGTATTCCTGCCCGGGTCCTGAGATTCAATAAGGTCACCAAGGGAGAGACCGGGAAAGGAGAATAATAGTAATGAATATATATGAGGTTTTGTTCTTCAAGAAAAGATAGCTCCAATGCTTTATTTTCATGAGTCTTCAGGAAAATAAAGGCAAAGGACCCCAGACATAGGCCCATCATGTAGACTGTCAAGACCATTCCTCTCTGGTGGACATGCCATTCATCTTTGTACCAGTAGGCAATGAGGGGCCACCATGAGCAGCTTCCCATGATCACACTTGGCCAGTGGAAAATAGAATGATGTTATGGGATGCCAAGGACCTTTGCCTGTTTCCTTTCCATCTCTCTGGAGACTAGCAGCATGATCAGGAAGTTTATTCACTTGTAAACACACCTTATTTTTAACATCTTAGTCATATTCAGCTGGGTTATCATTGCTTATGTTATTCAAATGACTCATTTCCTCTTGCAGCCTGCAAATATTAGACATTATCATATCCCATATCTGTCTTACGCTCTGTATCCCTGAGGACGACTGCATAGTTTATCCAAAAGAAGAGTTTTAGAGGAAAGGCACACCAAAGGCCAAGATCATGCAAGAAAGGAAAAAGCAAATTGCACATGTAGCTTTTTATTTGAAGCCTCAAAGCGCTAGAAAGGTTCCATTAGTGATGGTTGTAGAATATAGATGGATGGCAGCAATAAAATCAGATATAAGGAAAAAGCAATCAAATCACTGAGTAGGTCACATTCAAAATATATTATATCAGAATGGGGGGAAATCTACCTTAGGGTGTCTGTTGCCTCCAAAAAAAAAAAAAAGGCTTCTGAGAAGTGTCCGTGCATCCTTCCCTTCACCCCATACAGGCCTGATTCAATACTGCATTTCGAATCTTTTTCTATAGTCAGCCTGTGTTCTTATTATTCCTTGAAAATCTTATGTTCACATATACTTTTTTGTCTTTGCTGTTCACAGTAGGTTCCAGTGGGGTCCCGTCCAAATGCCCTTTACCTGGCCAGTGCGCCCATCCTCCACTGCTGAGCTGCCTTGCTCATGAGGCTACCCCTCATGTCAAGGGACATCCATAACCAATGACTGACTGCTATGGTGTTCAGGAGTCCTGGTCCCTTGCCTCGAAGGGGAGAGATTCCACAATGCATCCCAAGCTGTATCTCATGCTCTCCTTCCAGGGAATCTGACCCTAGCTACTGCTATGGTTGCTTTTTTCTTTTTCTGCTTTAAGCGATAAGCCCAGGTCCTTTCTGCTTCTCCAAGGTAGTCAAGGGCCACTTTCGTTTCCACTTCCTTCCAGCAGCCTTGCCTGATGGTCCAATTCTAGCTCTCTCTCCCTTCCTCTGAGCTGCCGAAATCCTTCTCAGGAAGTGATACTCAAGTTGAATGCTCTCTTGGCTGCTGTCTTGTAGGCTTAGCTGCCAGCTTGGCATATATGTAAATTACAAGTCCCTTAGGGTGGATGCTGTTGAGGAATCCAATGTGTGGCCACTAAAGGGTGTCCATCTAGCTTTACCTACAGTAGATTTCCCAGGAGGGGTTGAACTCTCGAAATGAACATCTATATATAAGCTGAGACCTTAGGCCTAAGAACCTGGGTCTGGAATTAAAAGTAGACTATACATGGGGGACCCTGCCTCAGGTATATGGATTGGTCCTTTTAAAAGCAAGGTACAGCTTTTACTTGTTAAGATGGGAATGATTTTCCCCAGAGTTTTCCAAGATATTTTTTTATGGAAATAGAATATTCTCTAGGTAGACTGAGAATAAACGATTCAGTCCTCAAGCGAATTTGGAAATATACCATACAGCCAATGGAAATTCCCAACATACATCAAAGGCTGTGAAAAGTCCTATGCGTTAAAAAAAAAAAATCTGTCTAACTTTGTTTAATGTAGCATTTTTCCCGGATTCGTCTGACCATAGAATTAATGTTAGCATAATAAGAATTATCTCATGGAACTCTCCTTCCATGGACATCTTTAGGAAAATGCTGATAGTGGTAGTGGTGGTGTCGGGGTAGGATGGAAGGAGAGCTAGTGAGGGTCCCGGTAACCCGGGAGCTTGAGAAATTTGGAGGAACCCATTCTAAATCTGTAGTGGATTGCGCATGAGGGCAGTCGTCTTCCTTTTCTGTTTGGTATTTATCAGGAGAAAACTCATTTGGCCACCAGCAGCATTGGACATCTCAACATTGTTTCCATCCGTCCTGTAGACGAGAGACCTGGTAAGAGTGGGATGTGTGGGGATTCGGAGGTCAAAAAACCCATCCCACCTGCTCTCCCCAATGTCAGAGACTCCCGTGGGAAACTGGGATTTGAGATCGTATTTAAGCAGGCGGAGGTGTTGCTTCCTGACTTGTTGAAGATGTAAGTTGGTTTGGTGTGGGGTTGGCCATGGGAGACAGCAGCTGGGTGGTAATAAAAACGGAGTCTATTTTATTTCAAGGATTACTAGTTTCTAAACACATTCTGCGAAATGGCGTTCCAGGAATTACATAATTTATTCCTCACAAGGATCCCATGGGATCTATGGAAAAGGTATTAGCATCACCCCCACATTGGAAGTGGGGAAAAGGAAGCTCAGAGAAGACGCGTGTCTTGACTCCATGGTACATTCAGTGTTCTATCCATCCATTCATTCTGTTACAGAATATTTATCAAGCACCAACTCTGTGCCAGGCCTCCTGCCCTTGCATTATGCCCAGATTTGTTCTGCTCAGAAAATGAACAAGCCACTCCAGCAGGCAAGGTCTTGCCACATTAGCAAGATGGCGTTAAGTTGAGCAAACACAGGTAAAGTCCCTACTCTGGGCAGACCCCGAGTCTCGTCCATTTCTTTGGGGAATTTTGAAGATCTCTAAAGTCTAAAAAACAAATTCTTGGTTCTGTTTTTCTTGGCCTGGTGTTCTTACCAGTTTGACTTATGTTTTCTTTGAGTACATTATTAAGTCTTAAAAGGTTTATACTTTTCCAAACTGTCAGATTTTGATGAGGTGACTTTAGCTCAAGAGAAGTTGATACACAACCAACTATTGTCATTTTGGGCTGAACAACATCATTGCAAGGGCCTATTCTGTGCATCGTAGGATGTTTAATAGCATCCCTGGCCTCTACCCATTAAACACCAGCAGGCTTCCCAAAGTTGTGACACCGAAAATGTCTCTAGACATTGGCAAATGTCCCCTGGTGAGGTGGGAGTTGGGGACAGGGTTAGCCCCAGTTGAGAGCCATTGTCCTAACACACGATCAGGGTACTGCATGGTCTTTAATTCTAGAAAGCTAGAGAGGTAGGAAAAAAAGTTGAGGAAAGTGTGACAAGTTGTAAAGCAACTTGCAGAAGGGCCAGCTGGAATTAGCTACACGGCAGAGGTTAGAACCTACGACTTCTGACCTCAACCGAGCGCCAGCCTGTGTCCTCTACCTTGGCAGTGGCCCTCAATCGGGTGGCCCCTGCCAAAGCCTGTGCCCTTTGCGGCCAGAGGTGAGAGGACGAGTGGAGGAAGGAATCCTTACTCCTGAATGGAGGGACCGTGTGACTCTGGAGGTGAGGCGATTGTGGTGTGTGCTTCCTGGTTTCACTGAGAGTTAGACCGTCTGCACTTGAGCAGCCCAAAGGTCGTCATGTTCCTCCGGTAGGACTGTCTAACCCCACCATGGGGTTTGGGGATAATGGGTGTTGGGCGTGCGACAATCGAACTGCCCCTTTCCCAGACTTCAGGTCAAAGAGGATCCAGTTGACTCTCCTCTGGGCAGCCGATTAACTCTTGCTCGTCACATCTGTGTACATCCTGCCTTGGGTTAAAAAAAAAAAAAAAAAGAACAACATTGTCGGGGCAGGACTTGGGGTTGGTTGGGAGCCATGGGGCTAAGCCTCTGTTTATGACACATGTCATATTTCATGGACCACGTCTGGACCCCACCTGCCTCCTTAATCTCTTCGGAATGCTGGTACTCCCTCTGTGGGCTGTGTGTTATTCTGATGATTTCAGTGGGTACTGCAGTTTCCAATTTCCTAACCTTTCTATTAAAATTAATATTTAGATTTTATAACTTTAAAACTGGAAGAATGATGGGAGCGGTATTTGATGTTTATGTCCCCCAGTCACGAAAACGCTCCCAATCTCACTCACGCCGGGCCACACACATGTAGTCACAATAAATAGCATTTAACATGTTTACAGAACGGAGAGGGTGAGGAGGGCTTCTGTTTTTATATTGATGGGCTCAGCTGGGCTGGGGATACTATTGTTTACAATGAGCTACATTTTTTGTTGTTCTGATTTACCCTCAAATTAAATCTTTATTTCAGAAACCAACCCCAGGGAGTCCCCGTAACGAGGGAATGTAATAAACAGCATTAGAGAAGGGCCCGTAGCCGCTGCTCCCTGGTAATTAGTCCAAATGTCTCAATCAGAGTAGTTTTCAAAGTTTTATGGCTGCAGTTTGGCCACAAGTTTATTTGTAAAAGCTGGCTTGCCATTTTGCTTAGGGTGGCCTTTGCCCTTCGGGGAGGGGTGTTGGGGCTTGTCAGCGTGGGACCCCGGGCAGTCGGACTTTCAGGTTTGCTTGGGGGCGATGCCCACCTTCCTTCTTAGCATCTGTTTCTAAATTAAAAATCGTCCACATTTAAAGGAACTGGGCAATGAAATAAATATGGGGCCTCGGTTTGGAGGACAGGCCGAGGGCTGAGGCTGGGACTGAGCGGGTGGGAGCGTGCCCACCCGGGCAGAGTGACTGTCCTCTAAAGCCTGGCAGAAAGGTTATTAAAAAGCTCCGGGGGCCTGGGGTGGGGCACCTCCCTGCGTCCCCACCCTCAGCTTGGTGGGAAGAAGGAAGCTTGGGCCTCGGCAACACCCTCACCGATCTAGAAGTTCCCTGGGGGCCTGTAAGCTGCGAGACCTCCAGGCCTCCCGGAAAAGGGACCAGAAAGCGCACAGCAGCAGGCCCCGCTCTGGTCAGACTCCCACTTCACCCTCAGTGCAAGACAAAGCAGGAAAGGCGGAGCCCCGGCCGGGGCCTCCGTGCGCGTTTCCCCTGCCGTCTTGACGGTCTTCGTTAGGCCTGCTTATTGGCTCAGTTATGAACTCAGTACCCTGACACGCGTAGCGATGCTCAGCTACTTCACTGAGCGGAATGGTTGAGACGAGGGCGTGGATTGGTGGGAGCTTTCTCAGAGCATGAGAGATGGACACCTCAAATCAGAAAATCCAGAAAGCATGATGTCAGTGTTTAAGAGTCTCTGCCTGTTGCGAAGTCACTTAACCTGGTTGGGGGAGGGAGGGTGCGGTGGGGCCTGGAGGGGGAGGTGGTCAGGCGACTAGAAATACCTCTCCATCTAGTGGGAGGGAGAGTACGGTTGGAGGGTGGGAAAGCACACAGGGTGAGGAGTTCAAGTCGACTGGTCCCTCACCATTCGCTGAGTCCAAGGGTCTGCAAATGTTTTCTATAAAGGACCAGATAGTAACTATTTTAGTTTCACGGGCCACATGGTCTCTGTCGCAACTACGCACTGTGCTTAGGGGGAAAACAGCCATCGGCCATCCCTAAATGAATGGGAGTGGTCATGTTGCAATAAAACTTTATTTACAAAATCAGGGGCGCCCGGGTGGCTCAGTTGGTTAAGCTTCCGGCTCTTGATTTAGGCTCAGGTCATGATCTTGTGGTTCGTTAGTTCAAGCCGCATGTCAGGCTCAGTGCACTGACAATGCTGAGCCTGCTTGGGATTCTCTCTCTCTTCCCTCTCTTTCTGCCTCTCCCCTGCTCTCTCTCTCTCTCTTTCTTAATAAATAAGTAAACTTAAACAAAACAAAGCTTTATTTACAAATCAAGTGACAGGATTTGGCCTATGGTTTACCCACTCCATTTAATTTTTTGTTCCCCCTTCTATGTTAACTTTTAGTCTTTCTATACT
Source organism: Paguma larvata (assembly GCA_030068075.1). Lineage (NCBI taxonomy): Eukaryota > Metazoa > Chordata > Mammalia > Carnivora > Viverridae > Paguma > Paguma larvata. The sequence continues at coordinate 29,737,678 of CM057841.1, read as the reverse complement.
CTTCCTTTCCCTAACTTCCTTCCTTCCTTTTCTCCTTTCTCTTTCCTTTCTTCTTCTTCTTCTTCTTCTTTTTCTTCTTCTTCTTCTTCTTCTTCTTCTCTCTCTCTCTTTGCCTTTCTTCTTTTTTCCTTTCACTTTTCTTTCAATACGAATTTTGCCATACACTGCGAAAAGTGCAGGCACAGTCCTGTCCTTAACAGAGCTTCTATTAGGGATTATTAATGAGGAAGCAGATCACTAAAATAAAATATTATAGCTGATGCTAGTCACCGATATCCATCTCCATTTCTTTCTTACGATTAGGCAATTTTGTTCTGAGCAGCGATGTCCCAGATCTTTTTAAAAAAAATCACTTTCCTGATTTCCTTGTAGCTAGAGGTGACCACGTGACAAGGTTCTGGCCAACGAGACACAGGTAGACAGAAGTCCTTGGAGATAGCATCCCTTCCCAAAAGAAAAAGCAAGCGCCTTTTGCCTCTGACTCTTGGCTCTTCCATTTTCTTTCCACCTGGAATGCTGCTATGATTCCCGAAGCTGAGCAGCTCCGTTGTGAACATGAGGATAAAAGCTATGCACTGAAAGTGGGAGCAAGAAGGTGCAAAGAGCCTGGGTGGGTCCCTAATGACATTGCTGATTCTTGGTATCAGCTCCGGACTGCCTCGTGTTGCCTAAATACCTACACTTCTTCCTGCTCAAGCTAGTACAGTAGGCTTTAGTCTCACGTGCAGCCCAAGGAGACAGTAATGGACTGAATTATTATTAGTGTGGCAGAGCCGTGGATTAACATTTCGTGCTCAAGAATTGTTTGCAGAGTCTAGAAAAAAAATAAGCATGCCCGCTCTAAGATTATAGAAGTGTCACCTCACTCTGTGTGCCTCGACACTTGGCAGTGTCCCCCATACTTAAAGGAGGCACTTAGCTGACAGTGCAGAATCCATGATTGTTGTAAAAACAACTTATGATGGGGGTGCCTGGGTGGCTCAGTCGGTTAAGCGTCAGACTCTGGACTTCGGCTCAGGTCATGATCTCGCGGTTTCGTGAGTTCGAGCCCCGCACGGGCTCTGTGCCGACAGCAAGGAGCCTGCTTGCGATGCTCCCTCTTTCTCTCACTCGCACTCTCTCTGTCTCTCTCAAAAGAAGTAAATAAGCTTAAAAAAAAAGGTAAAATGATTTATGATGACTGAGTTGGTGACTAACTCTGGGAAACCAGTGCAGTAAGTTTAGATGTGAGGTGGAGGGGGCAGGTCTTAACTCGGTTGTTTAAATTTGCCATTATAAGGTCTCTTCCCTCATGAAGGTAAAGACAGTCAGGCACCCAGGCTGAATTGTCAACAGGGTTGCTGCCTTGCTCGTGCCTTTTGACTATCCAGGATGTTACACATTTGAGGACATTAGTAAATTAAAAATAACATGTGTGAGTGAGTATATTTGTGTGCATATACATGCGTTGGGGGGGGGATCAAGGTAATCAGGACCACGGCAGGAGATTATATTTCTCCAGCTTCAGAAACCCCATTTAACAGGTCTCAAGACAGACCTCAACCATCTGTAGAAGAAGCCTTTAGTTGAGGCTGCCAGTCCAGGTTAGCAATAGGGGAAATGGATGAATTTCCACATCGCCAGTGGGCATCGGTTGGTTGATAAACTATTGGCACGATACTTAATTCTCCAATAGCAGGTGACTCAAATTTGCGTATCGTGGGGGCGGTGGGGTGGGGGTGGGACAGCGTGAGAGAGGGGCTGTGACACCGACACCTAGACAGAAAGTTCCGTGGAGGAGTTTAGTCCAAAGGAGGGTTCTTCAGGAAAGAAGGAGAGCGCCACTCTGCCTCCTTTTGTTTGAAACTCAGCGACGTGGATAACATTCCTGAGACACACAGTGTGATCCATGGGCCATACCTTCAGTGATCCGTAGCCTTCAGCTATTCCTGCCTCTCTTCTGTCTGCCTTCTGTCTGACCTCCTTCTCCCACCTTCTTTCTCGGTTTATCCATTCATGGACACGATGTGGCCTCCCCCCCCCCCCCGAGAATGTTTACGTAGGGCCACACCTGGACTGCATTCGGAAGCTTTCTAGGAAACTTCGCTGCACTTTGCAGACGCCCTCAGCTTTTGGGTCAGCATTTTGGAAGGAGAGCCCATCGATCCCTTCAGCCTTGCCGAGGCGATTCTTTCTGATGCGTCTCAAGTGTGTGTGGACACCATCCCCAGAGTCATTGCGGTTTTCAATATTCCTGGGCCTATAATGAAAGTCGAAGACGGGGATCTTTTCACTTAATGTTGATTTCTAATATCGATGGCACATTAGGCCATTTCAGAAGCTTCAAGGCATGGAATTAACCCCTTGGGTGTCAGATCAGGTGCACCTCTCCTGCGACCGCGGCTGTCAAAAGCTGATACTGTCACTGCAGACAAAGGAACTTCTTGAGAAGCACATGCCATTTTTATTCAGGTAACAATTTTTTTTTTTTACTATTATCAATTTTATGGTACATACAACAGCTGCGGAAGAATTTGTGGGCTTCCCCCCCCCCCTTTGGCTGTAAGGCATCTTAGAGAGTGTTTGCCAATTTTCTGTCTCAAAAAAAGGTGTCTTCGCATCTTGATTTAGCCCTGAATAATTCAACAGAATCTCTAATAACAGACTTGCATGTCGCAAAGCCCCAAAACATGTTGTAAGCTTAAAGAGGCAGCAAGAAATTTAGCATCACAAACAGCAGTCAAGGAATCGAAGCTAGGAGGTCTTTAAAGGGTAGGAGTCCATGCTTCACACGCGTGCCGATGCTTGTTTTTTGCTGACAGTTTCCTTGTTTTTCATAGAGCAGTGGCTCCTAAAAGGGCCGAAAAAAAAAAAAATCCTGGATGTTGGCTGTTGCTCTTAATTTCCTTTTTATGAGAATTCCCGTCTTCCTTCCTTCCCCCTCCCTTCCCGTCCCCCACCTCCCTCCTTGCCTCCCTTCCTTCCTTCTTCCTTTCCTTCCTTCCACCCATCCAACGCGTCATGATGGAGTGCCTACAGTTTTCCAGCCATTGCGTTAGGGCTGGAGGATCCGACATTAGTGAAGAAAAACCCAGCCCCTCATCTGGGGTAGAATAGTGTTCTGTCTCCCAAAGCCCGGGTACTTTTGTTGTTCTCCTGGATTCTGAGATAAGCCAGTGTCTTTCCAGCAAATCCCCCGGCGTCCTCCTGCCCCTCCCCACCAATTCTTCCCTGAATCTTTTTAAGTGGCTTTTGTTTTGTGGTTTTTCTGCCAAAATCCGATGACTGTGTTGGAAGCCCTGATACACAAGGGAGCATGAGGAGGCACTGGGGGTGCTGGGTTTGGGGAGGTTGTAACTTTGGAAGGTGTCTTTATGTATTGAAGGGGTTGTCCTCAGAAGCGGAATTAACTTAATCTATATCTTTCTAAGGGGCTAAATGGGAAACAGATTTTTTGGCCCAAGGGAGCCATAGAGTTTCGTTTGTTTGTTTATTAATTAATTAATTTATTTATTTATTTATTTATTTATTTATGAGAGAGAGAGTGTGAGGAGGGGAGGGGCGGGGTGGGGAGAAAGAGAATCCCAAGCAGGCTCCACACAGTCAGCGCAGAGCCTGGTGCACGGCTCGAGCTCACGGACTGTGAAATCATGACCGGAGCTGAAATCAAGAGTTGGAAGCTTCACCGACTGAGCCACCCAGGTGCCCCGAGGGAACCATAAGTTTGCTAACAATGGGGGTAAAGGGTGCTGTGCCTGACTCTGAGCTAAGTGTGTGCGTGTGTGTGTTTGCGTTTGCACATATTTCTCTGTGTGTACAGGCCGTGGTTTCTCAGCGTCCCCGCTACTGACATTCGGATCAGATGATGACTTCGTGGGAAGCTGTCCTGTGCATTGTACGATGTTTAGCATCCTGCTTTCTACACACTAGATGCTGATAGCATCCCCAGTTACGACAACCAAAATCCCACTGGTCTCTGCCAGATGTCTTCTGGAAGGCAGAATGGCTTTTGGTTGAGAAAGATATCTAAATATATAATAATTATATAACAATGTATCATGGTATATTTATTTTAATATTTATTATTATTGAATATATGTATTATGCTATTATACAATGTATCTTTATATATTAGTTATAGTATCGAATGTATTCTTTATAATATGCGTTTACATATTATATAAATATTTCTATATTATATTTATGTTCCTATATATTTCTAACATATATATATAACATATTATACTATGTGTAGTATAACATACAGACGTTGGATGGAGAGATAAGCTTTTCTGGGGTAGAACTGGGTCTCCGACTTAAAACCGACAGATTCTCTGGAAACCACATAGCTTCTCTGGGGTGTAGGGGCTCCTCAGTTCTAGAGTTACTGAGGCGGACCACAACTTCCCAGGAAGAGAAGGCAATATTCTTCAGGTAGGGGGTCAGACTTGGGGACCTGTAACCTGCTCCCCCCCCCCTTCCAACTAACAGATTTTGTAATTCCGTAAGAATTAGGAGTTACCAATTTAGGTTAGAAATTGAGGTTAATGAATTTAGGTTCATAACACTGGTATCAGTTTCTAAGGGAATATGCCAAACTTGAGGTTGCCCCGGTGGGCCCCCAGTGCTGTTGGAGAGAACGGGGCGGATTTGCAGGGCGGGATGAGTGGGAATGGCTGAGCTCGTTGGGGGTTTAATCGGCAAGCAAACGCTCGCTTCCTAGATGCAGGCGTGTCACTGTAAAAGCACACCCAGGACGTGCCTTTCTCTGGCTGAAGATATTAATATGTGTTGACTGATGTCAAAACGAGAATTAAATCATAAATGTGCTCCAGGGCCTCGGTCGGCCGGCTTGGCAGCGTCTTTAGCCGCGTCACCTCGGAGAGACACTCACTCACGTGGCCCTGCCTCATTTTTCTGACGATCACTTAAAGATTTCACTTCATCATCATTTGTCCACGAGCAGGGTTTGCTCTTCGCCCCATTAGTATCCCTCCGCCGCAGGCGCAGGCAGAACCCAGTGGTCACCTGCGAAGGAACCCGGGGCGGATTTCATACCCGAGGGAAACAATGGCGTGGTGCAGCCCAGAAGGAAAACAAAACAAAACAAAACAAACTGTTCCCAATTAGCGCTCTTTACAGACGCGCAACGCCGCGGCTGCCGATCAGGAGCGCGCGGGCCCTTCCCACGGGGGTCCCAAAATTCCGAGCACCCGCTCACAGGCATAAAAACGCAGGGTCTTTCTCATTTCCAAGTTAATCCAATTTGAGTGTGGGCTGAGAGGGACCAGAGCTTCCCGAAGGGCCTGGCAGAACCGGGCAGATCTCGGCTTCGTTACCAGACCACACACGTTCTGTTTAATAGCCAGGCTGCGCGCCCGACCGGAGACGAATCACGGCATTAAACAGGCCTTGGAGCAGCCGCTCTCGGCCTCCGCACGGCGAAGGCGCACGATCCGAGTCCATCGCCCGTTACCTCCACTTCCACCGTCCCTCCAGGGCGTCACCGAGGCCAGATGTGGCTCGTCCGGTGCCCTTTCCACAGTGTTGGCCAGGAGATCCCCGGAAGCCCCCGTAGGAGCAGGCCGTTTCCCTCGCTGGAAAACCATTCCGGTTGGGGGCGCCTGGGTGGCTCAGTCGGTTAAGCGGCCGACTTCGGCTCAGGTCATGATCTCACGGTCTGTGAGTTCGAGCCCTGCATCGGGCTCTGTGCTGATGGCTCCGAGCCTGGAGTCTGCATCGGATTCTGTGTCTCCCCTTCTCTCTGCCCTCCACCTCTCAAAACTAAAAGTAAACATTAAAAAAACAAAACAATTTTGGTTCTTCGGTGCTTACAGGACAGAATTCGACATCCAAGTGATTTTGCGATAAATGACCCTTCGGATTCTTCAGACCCAGCCTCTGGCAGGGAAGCCATCCTGTCCCCATGGATCTTGCCCCATGACACACTTTCCTACAATGACCTTATTTTTTTGTGTGGTGTCCTTGGCTGTGAAAGCTTCTTCATGTCCCAGTTGGAATGCATTTTTTTCTCTCCAGGGGTCCCTCTACACAGTATATCCAGTTAGTCATGTGATACTTCAGTTTTATCTAATTACACACTTGTTTATTTATCTGTTTACAAACCTGTCTCCTTTTTCTCCCTCTAGCTTTCTTAGGTAGAGTGTAGGCCCTTTGATACCTGGGACAAAAATACTTGCTCATTAAAATGTTTCAGAACAGGGACACTTGGGTGGCTCAGTCGGTTAGGCCACCGACTTCGGCTCAGGTCATGATCTCACAATTCATGAGTTCAAGCCCCGCGTTGAGCTCTGTGCTGACGGCTCTTCTTTTTCTCCCTCTTTCTCTACCTTTCTCTCTCTCTCTCTCTCTCTCTCAATCTCTCTCTCTCTCTCTCAAAACAAATAAACATTAGAAAAAATAAAATGTTTCGGAACAAATGCATGAAGACATAATTGACTGTAAGTGTGAATAAGCAAGCCGGCTCTCCTCGCTTCCAGATCGTTCCTTAGAACAAATTGGCAAAACTCTTATTAGTATAGCATGGAATGGTGGCCGAGAGCCCAGATTCTGGATGGAATCCTAGCTCTGCCACTTCGCTAAGGAGATGTTTGGCCTTGGCAAGGTACTTGCCTTCTCTCTGCCCTTAGCCATTTTTCCTGTAAAATGGGGAAAATCAGCTCACCTGGTTCTCAGAGTTGTCAGCAGAATGAAATAGATGTGTGCAGAGAATGTGGAACCTGGCCAATAGTAAGTATTGTTTAGCACTGTTTTTGGAGATACCAGCGTTTCCCAGAAAGTGTCTAATGCAGAGTTTCTCCACCTATACAATAGAATCATCGAGAGTGATTAACGTTTATAGCTTCTGGGGCCTTACCCCGGGCCAGGTGAATCAGAACCTCTGGGGTGGGACTCAGGCATGAATTCACTCTTTCATGAAGAAACTTCAAAGAAGCGTTATTTACAGAGGAAAAGTCGGTGAGGCGCCAAGGCCAGTGAGAAGCTGGCCATGGTGAGAAGCCGTTAGCACCGCGGAACTGGGGACAGTGTCCCTGGAGCCAGGGAGAGCTGGGGCCCTGGAGGATGGGCTGCAGGGGACTGTGGTCACTTACACTCAGCCTTGAGGAGAGACACAACACCAAGGCAGGGAAGACGTGGGAAAGAGTAGCCTGACCTCTTTCCCCCCAACCCCCCGCCTTTCTGTCTCCAGCTGGCACCTCCCCAGGGCGGGACAGAGTCCAGCCATAAGCCAGCTGGCAAGAGAGGTCGGGGACCCAGTCATCCGGAGTCAGCATCCGTGGGCATAGACAAGGAAGAGAAGTACAGAGAGTGGTTTTGAGGCAACAAAGGGGGAAGAGCCAACATATCAATTCTCGGTGGTGGTCGGGGGGGAATTCCCCAGGTGCTTCTGATCCGAAGTGTGGGATGATACCCACTGCCTCGACAGAGCATCCCAGTGGTCCCTCTCTCCGGCTCCTCCAGCAGCCAGTGAAAACAGCCGTCCTCGGGCAGAAAGCGCAGACAGCTTTCCTATACTCTAAGCTCTCAGGAGTTACTTCCGTCGAGGTCCTTATTGCAGGACCCCAGTGACTGGAGGAAATCGTTTCCAGGACGTACCCTGGGCACATAAACCAGGCGGCTTTATGTCCAAGGTCCCAGGTGCCTTTCTTCCTGGGAATTTGGGTGCTGGACGCCTAGGAGCCTCTGTCAATGGGAGTCTGTAATGCACTCCCTTCGTGGCGGGAAGGAGGCTCCCGGCTCTTGCCTTTTTGTTTTTAACCCAAGCAAACATGCCAGAGGAGACCCTTGAGACTTCTGCCATATGTCGGATCATCTGACTCGGCCGAATCACCCCATGGTGGAATTCGGGAGCGGAAGGGTGCTCGGGGCCCCAGGCCAAGTGCTTCCGTTCGCATCGAACCTTCCAGCTTGTTTTCCCATCGACCAAGTCGGCGCGTCGCAGAAGATTTCATTTCTGCCGCTTCCTCTCCAAAAGGAGGAAGATATAAATCACAGGCGCAGAAGTAACTAGCAGTTGTGACATTTTGTTACGGAGTTTAATTACATGAATCATAAAATATTGCTACAATTTTCCAAACTGTTAAACCTTAATTAATATGAACCCACAGGGACCACCTCGATCGTTCTAAATATTCCGAATCACAACTCCTTCCACCCGCCTGAAGTGCTTTGTAATTTGCAAAAAGTGATTAATTATTAGAAATGAAACCCGACAAATTAATTTAATATAAATGAGGCTGTACATGATTTGATTAATTCTTTTTAATTACCTATATGTTATTTTTTCAATAGTCGAACAAAGCACCCTATTCTTCTCCTGCGTGTTCATATTCATTAATCTCATTAGCACAGAGTATTAATATAATTTTATCACACATTCCAGAAGTACGGCACATCGGCAAGCCATAATGAATCGTGGCATTAGTGTCCTGTCACTACATTAATTTCAAGACACGCTCGGCTCATCTGCAATTTACTTTGAGACTTAGTTTAAAATGAGCTGAATAAGCGTGTAATTATGACATCTGCTTCTTTTCAGGTACCTCCTTTGTAAATCAGTGACAAAGGAATAGCAGGTTTAAATATGTGTTAACACTCGGGTAGCATGTATAATTGCAATATGGCGATGTGTAATGAAGATTAAATTAGACTGTACTATACCTGACATATGCAAGAACATAATTGAACTGTAGTCATTGTTACAGTAGAAGCAGCTGCAAAATAGCAATATTCGAATCGAGGAAAGTAAAATGAAGTTAGGGAAGGTAGAGGGGTTATTCTCAGTGAGTTACCAAGAAAAGAACCGTGCTGCAAATCGTAGCATTTCGGTCTCTTTCTCCCTCTGTGGTTGACGACAGTTGGTCATGAATTTCATGAAAATTTCCAAAAGGGTCCATTTCGGATGTCGCTGGGGCATGACCTCACACTGCATATTTTGGATGCTTGGCACTTCTGCTCCGGGCCGTGGGGTCGGCACCATGCCCAACCTTCCCATCTTGAGCCTCGGGCAGGGAATTGGAATTCTGGGATTGCTGTCTAGACTCTCCATGTGTTTAACCCTAGATTTCCCTGAGCAAGACACTTGGGATGACAAAATGATCCGAGATTGCCTGGGAAGCAAAGGAACCTTGGAATCAGCCCCTGGGGGAAACTCGGGAGGAAAGCTTGAAGGGTCTGTGGTCATCGGAGAACCATGCAGAGTTGGGATAGAGAACGAAGCTGCACCTTCTATCACAAACCCTCCCCCATCCGTCCCGACAACGAACACTTATGGCGGCCTTTAGGATCTGTTCAATGTTTGGTAAGGATTTATCACGTGCCAAATCTACCGTGTGCCTTGGGTATTCCTGGGCAACGTGGGGGCCCACTTAGCTGTGTCTATGGTTTTTTCTCTCTTGCCAACTCCTAAGTGCCTGTGTGTAAACCGTAATAGGAGCCAAAAAAATATTGCTTTTGAGTTCAACAAATACTCCCAAGGAATTTGGGGTTATATCTCAAAGCGATTTTAAGAAATTGGCTTACCCAACAAAATCCCCGTGTTAGCCTTATTAAGTCGATGATAAAGAGTGGTGAAGAGGAAGCGAAAGAGAGATCAAAGGAGCAGGGCTTCATCGGAAGATGCTGGGAGGGAAATGCCGACGTAGGGGCTTCCTGGCAGAATTGACAAGAGGAAGTAGGGGGCATCACTTAACACAGGTTGGGATGTTCAGCTACTCAAAGGAATCTCGTACCAGAAAGGATTGACTTCTGTGTTGATCACGTCAACCTATCCTCTGGGAGAGAATGCGGTATTTGCAGAGTTATTGTGATAGCACCCTTAAATGTTAGACTTTGAACGTAACTTGGACACTGTCTATGAAAGTGTGCTGTTGAGTGCCGAGCAGTGGAAAGGACGGTCATGGAGATTTTTTCTGCAAAGTTCTGGAACAAGAAAGAAAGGCATGGCTTTCAACTTGCAGTGAAGGGTACTTCAATGTCAACCCCCCCATTCATTTTTTAGTGTATCTATTAATTGTATAACCCATATCCAGCTCATGCTATATGCCAGGTATTACGTTAAGCACTCAGGTTACAAGTACGCAGGAGACGGAGGCAGTTTCTGTCCCCGGTAGGAATCATGCAGATCCAACCTGTTTGGCGGTCAAAGGCGATTTGAATGAAGGAAAGCAGGCCTGTGATATGGCTTGCTTCTCTTTTTTTTCTGTGCGGACAACTGTGTGAACCTAGACTTCTTCTTTATAAAAGACTGTGTCCGGGCGGTCATTCTTTCCTTATCCTCCTCCCCCTCCCGCTTGCCCACTTAATGTGAGTGAGCGAGAAATCACCTTTAAGGACTCGCTCCCCACTTCTACTTGTCAACACCTACCGGGAAGCCGCTGCCGTGGGCATTGCCCGACCAGCACCTTCCGATGAAGCCCTGTTCCTCTCATCTCCTTTCCTTCCTCTTCACATGACCTTACCAGTTACTGACATGTCAGTTTGTTGTTTAACAAACGTAGGTACTTACTGTTTAAATATTAAATCCTTGATGGCATACTGAGTACCACATTCAGAATGACATAAATTCTCATTCTGTATTAGAGCCTATTGTTTAATATAAGCCCTATTTTAGGGGCACCTGGGGGGCTGTTAGTTAAGCGTCTGACTCTTGATTTTAGCTCAGATCATGATCTCACGGTTTGTGGGATTGAGCCCGGCATCACGCTCCATGCTGAGCCTGCTTGAGATTCTCTCTCTCACCCTCTGCCCCTTCCTCACTCTCTCTCTCTCTCTCTCTCTCTCTCAATAAATAAATACATTAATAAGCCCTATTTTAGAGTCTCTAGTTCCTTAAGGACTGAAAGGACGCAAGGCAGCACACATTCCAACATGGGTGTAAACCGAAGAGAGACAGGGCGTCGGCTGGGATAGACGAGGCTGTGCCGCAGTGACAAATAAGACAAAAATCTCAGGGACAGCAAACAGCGAAGGCTCTGCTCCACGTGGCTCTGGAGCCGCTGTTGCCATCCAGACGCTGAGTGAGCTCTGACGGGTCTGAGGCCACGAATGAAAGTTCCAGTACAGATGTGGCTCCTGCCACTTATGCTCACAGCTCCTTGGCCAGAGTTGGTCCTGCGGCCCCACCCAGCGCAATCCCATGCATACTCGGGAGGGAGCAGGGTGGGAAGCTTTGGCTGACAGCCCGAATGGTTAGCACCCAGGGTAATCGGTTATTAACATCCTTGTAGAGGTTTTTAAGTCTGCTTGCTAGAATGAGGCCCCAAATTGGGTAAAATAGGTAGCCCCAACCTGCCTTTCTTGGCCGAAAATCAAGCATCTCACCTGCCCAAAGAAACCTAAGTCAGCTGACCTATGCTCTGCCCCTGAGTAAAAGTGGAGTTTCTTAGAAATTGCAGGGAAAAAGCAAGACTATAGTGTTTCTAACTAGCCGGGGGTGTGAGGCAGTGAGTTCCCAATTGGCTTTAAATCAACTCTTCTTGGGGCACCTGGGTGGGCTCAGTCGGTTATATGTCCCGCTCTGGATCTCGGCTCAGGTCATGATCTCACAGTTCATGGGGACTGAGCCCCGCATCGGGCTCTGAGCTGACAGTGCGGAGCCTGGTTGGGATTCTCTGTCTCCCATCTCTCCGTTCCTCCCTCTCTCTGAAAGGAAATAAATAAACTTTATAAATAAATACATAGGTACATACATGCTTACATAAATACGGAAATCATCTCTTCTTGTGTATGGAAAACTGAGAAAGACACTTGCCATTGGTATGAGACACTTCTCGCACAATGATCCGTCTTGTCTTGAAGATTTAGGCAACGAACCAGCAGGTCAAATAATATAAAAATGATTTTAGGGAGCAGCTGAATTTTTTTGTTTATTTGTTTGTTTTTGCTCTTTGGAACTTCAGAAGTTCCTTCAAAACCACACAATTCTCTAAACAAGGCGTCTCCTGACAAGCAGGAGCTATTTCTGCCCAGAAGAGGAAAGGTTAATGTTTTTCATAATAATGGGTTTCGCCCTTCATGACACAGACGAAGCCTGCAATTGCTTGCCAGCTCCTCCGGGCTTGCCTAGCCATCTGAAAGTCACAGTAGTGGGAGGGCGCCAGGGGGAGATCACCCCCCAACTCCAAGCCAAAGCGGCTGGCCTGGGCTTTTGTGTGCTCAGCGGGAAGGGGCTGCGGTACTGCTCCTGCGACCGTCTTCCTGCACACTCGCGGCTTCCTACGTACCTCCCCCGAATTGTCTGCATGATCAGGATGCGAAAGGAGACCCTGGGGTCTCAAATGCTGCTGGCCGGGGTCATGATTTTGCACAAGGACCTTGAAAAACTATAGCAATATGTGCGGCAGCCAAACGTATGCTTTACCTTTGATTTCGCACTTTCACTTTTGGGTATATTTGCAATAGAATTGAGGAGATATATATATATATATATATATATATATACACTCACCAACAGACGTGTATAAAGTGTTCATAGCAACAGTAGGCATAAAACCCCAAACTAGAGGGGCACCTGGGCTTCTCAGTCGATTAAGCATCCGACTTTGGCTCAGGTCACGATCTCACGGTTCGTGGGTTCGAGCCCCACGTTGAGCTCTGTGCTGACAGCTCGGAGCCTGGAGCTTGCTTCGGATTCTGTGTCTCCCTCTCTCTCTCTCTGCCCCTTCACTGTTCACTTTCTGTCTCTCTGTCTCTCTCTCTCTATCAAAAATACATAAACATTAAACAAATTTAAAAAAATTAATGGAAACTGAGCCTGGGTACCTCAGTCGATTAAACCCAGTTGCTGTCAGGTCACGTCATCATCTCACGATTGGCGGGATCAAGCCCCACATCCAAGCTGTCGGTGCAGAGCCTGCTTGGGATTCTCTCTCTCCCTCTCTCTCCCCCTCCCCCACTCACACGTGCGCACTCTCCCTGTCTCCAAAATAAATAAATAAACTTAAATCAATGAAATGGAAGCTAAAAGCAGATATGCTGGTTTACCTAACTAATGTTTTAATTTAATCTGTACAAAGCATGTTGACATACGGGGGCACATATTTGTGGTGTGGTGGGGTGTGTGTGTGTGTGTGTGTGTGTGTGTGTGTGCATGCTCAGGTGCATGTGCACACATACCTTAATTAGCTGTGTGACCTGGACATTTAGTAACTTACTTATCTAGTCAATTGTTTGCTCAGTTTCCTTAACCTTAAGACAATAATAATGATATCTGCTTAGAGGATTGTTGAGATGGTCAGAATAAGAGATATGTATGATACATGTGAAAGAATAACATATATGCGTGTGTATTTATTTATGGTAGTGTGTACCTAGGCACGCACATCACACACACACACACACGCACACACCTCCCATGTGACAGAAGGAAGAGAACGTTTGCTGGTTGCCCATTCATTCTGTTCATTCGCGTGTGCAGTAAATACATACCAAGCCAAAGGTGCTGGGGTCCCGGTAACGGAGAAGCAAAAGAAATGTTTGTGTGCCCCCTGAGTCAGCCTCTCGCCTAGAGATGACTGGAGACACACTCAGCTTCTAGCTCTCTGAGCGGTCTCCTCTCTCTGCTTTTCCAAGTTTTTCTGCAGGCAGGAGACAGGGCACTGAACAGGACTGACATTTACATAAATATACCCCCTTTTCCCCTCCCAGAGATTCTATTTGCTAATATTGATTACAGTCCCTGGAGACCTCCAGTTTCCACGTAGGTTTCGAGGTGATCCAAGGCCCAGACTCTGGGGCCAGACTGCCTGGTCCAGATCCTGCTCGGCCTCTTACCAGCTGGATGACGTTGGCGCGTTACAGAACCCCACTGTCTGCTCAAGTTTCTCACTTGAATCGTGGGGATAATAGCTGCCGCATGGTATTTTTGTAAAGATTAAACTAAAATGCATATTTATTTATATAAACATATCTTAAAAGCCTTTTTATGTAATCTATGTATATATATTACAACATATATACACAGTCACTTACCATATGATTAAATTAGAATATCTCCCTCACAAAGTCGTCGTCACGAGTAAATGAATATAGAAATGAAGACACTTACATTCATTTAAATATCTTAAGTGATTTTATATGATGGATGTGTATGTTGCAATATAAATAATCACTCAGTGTATATATACATATTACAAGTACATCATACACCTATATGCATATACAAGTATACATACACACACATATCACGTAGAAAGTTGTTATCTGGTAAATACTTCCTAAGTTTCTACACTCAATTATTGTTACTGATGGATCATATATATATGTATATATATATATTTATATATATATGGCTACAGCAGAAGGGTAATTATATTTGATTTCTTGTGGCTTGAACTCAGAGCACAGCCCCACCTCTGGGACTTTTGTTTTTGGCGCATTGGGGTGAAGGCGTGTAAAAAGACCAGAATCCCGGCCTTGTTGCCGTACCCTTGCACCCCCAGCAGAGACACGTTCCAGAGTCGGGAAAGGACAGATACCAAAGGCAGGCTGCCCTTTATCCATCGCCTAATGTGAAATATAAAACCCTCCCAGTCATTGAATAGGTAAAAGAAAACAGAAAGAAAGAGAAATTCAACCAGCTTGCCAACGCTCTGAAACAAGAATAAGGAGGGACGAAGTGAGGAGGGCAAACACGGCAGAGAGCTGGAAGAGAAGGCCTGTGTGGGGTGAGGAGCGAACACAGCATCTCATTGAGCAAGTTTAATAGGCCCTGGGGGCCCCCGAATTGGGGTAGGAACACAGTTTAAAAAGGGAGAGTAAATGAAACTCCGATAGACTGTGTAGAGGGGATTATTCGTTGGTTCAGATTTTATTTGAAAGAACTGAAAGACAGCGTCCAGAAACCCCGGGCTTTGGCCGATGAAAACATAATCAAGCAAAACATTTATTTCCACTAATTTAAAGGGATTTCTGTGACTCTGAGGCTGAGAAATAGGCAAGCAACTGAGGCCCGAGGCAGCCTCGTCTGGGCAGGCTGGCCCTGGAGGGGCAGAGGAGAGTGAGGCGTTGCCATAGAGAAGTGACCCCAGCCTCTTTGCTGAGTGCCTCTTGAAGGAATGTCAGCTGTTCCGCATGGACAGGAAGATGATTTGGTCACTGCAAGTTGAGTAAGGTCACAGTCCATGGGTAGGTGAGGTTTCTCCAGAAAGGGATGGACATCCCCACTCTCTGTCACCCAGGTGAGAAGAAGGTCTTGATGCTGAGTATCAAAACCCAACAGCCTGGAAATCTGAAGGCCAGACTACCTCATGGCCTGGCGTGTCTGCATTGAGGAGTCTACAGGGTCATAGGGAGGCTTTAAGGACAAGTCTTTGCCACCAGAGCTGTGTTGGAGGCACCCTGTCAGTGACTTTAAACTAAAGAAGAGGTGTGTCTTGAAAGCCAATTAGCTAGCTTGAGGCTTCTCTGTGTGCTTGTTTGCTTCTCACAATAGCAACTGGACACTGTGCCTGCCTCCCCATCTATCGCCAAAGCCAGTTTCATGGGTCCACTACCAAGGTCAGCTTCGTGCGTGTGCAGCCTGTGTGGTTAAGCAGAGCCTGGCACTTAGAGGAGCCCTGTGTTCAGTGCACCGTGTTGCCATCTTGACATTCTCAATAATTTTGCACAAGGGGCTGCATGAAGAATGTAGCTGGTTCTGGCTCCCACTTTGGGACCAGCCACTCGATCCCCCAGCTGCCAGGACTGTTGGCTACTGAGAATATGGAGCTGAGGCTTTGCCCTTGTCTGAAGACGGCCATCTTGCCAAGGTTAAATCCACTTCCCAGAATCAGGGCAACATAGGGCAAATTTGAGGGTACAGAGACCCAACCCTTTTGTTCCATGGGGGATCACGAGAGGCCTCTTACTAAACCTCCTATATGCAAATCTCCGTCTCCGACTCCGACTCCGTCTCCAGGGATCCAGAACTAAGTAAAGTGGGTAAAATGTTGCCTAGGCATTCCGTTCTCATCTCAGGTGGATTCGGGGAAGGGATCTTGCATCCACGTGTGGACCAGGAAGCTAGCATGGTGGTAGCAGCAATAGTCCATGCAAAGTTCCCCAGGGTCAGGGAAAGAAAATGGGGTCAGAGAGGTTAATGAGTTGCCCCCCAAGGCCATACAGATGGTAAGAGCCTTAGCTAGGATTCAAACTTGGGATTCCTGATCCCTAATTAGATTCCTTTGAAATAAGTTGTCACACTTCTTACCCCCCCAGGGAGCCTGGCAGTCCTGATTTAGCACTACATGCAAAGGAGTTATGGGCATCCTCTCCTTCTTTGAACTTCCAAAATACCTTCCTGGGAACTTGCTGGCGGCTCTCTGTATGTTATGTTTTATAACCCAGAAATCACTCTTTCCTTTGAGTTTCAGATAAATAATTACAGTACAAATTATTACAAGTCATTAAAACATGTGTAAAATTATTAAAACAATATACTGGAATAAAAGTTACGGGGATGCGGTCTCTCTCCCTAAATATCTCATTGTCCTGTCCTCTTTCTTCTTTGATGATGTGACATTGACCTTCTCTTGAGCTTCTGGCTGCATGTGAGAAGGAGAATCATCTGCTTCTGGACCGCGGGCGACTGAAACCGCGGAGGGCGAAGCCGTGGACCAGGGGAAGTTACAGTATGATGTCAGTCTCCCTCACGTCTCCGCCCTTGTAGCTTTTCCTTGACTTTGCTTCCTGCGAACCCAAGTCAGCAGCTGAGCCTCGTTCTCTCGATTTCCTCCCAATACCATTTACGCACGCAGTTGAATGTAGCCCATTGTGCTGAAAACCAAGAAAAACAATGAGGGGCTCGGTGGGGGAGAAGATTACCTCCAACCACGACCCAGTGCGAACGTGGAGTGAACTGTGAGGCATTCACTCCAGTGCTTTGGAATTCCTCAGCCACAGGGCATTTTCTCCGGTTGCCCCTTCTGTTGCCATCTTCCTGCCACGTTCCTTCCTCTTCATTACTCTCCTCCTCCTGTGCTAGTCTCCCCCTCCCCTACTCGCTTCCTCTTCACTTATTTTCTTCTTTCTTTCTTTCCGGGCCCATCTTCATCTCGTGCGAGGGTTGTCTTTTCAAAGCCAGCATGACCCATCGAGGGGAGTTTGATGTCGGTGCTTCCGGTAGCCATGACTCCTCGGGGACTTGTGAATCGTTCTCACTGTCTTCTGGCACCACCCAGATTGGGTCTTTGTCCTCCTGTGTACCCAGGACAGGCGCTGCCACTTAGGTGAACAGAAAATGCCTGTCGGCTTGGGTTGTCCTGACCAGTCCCGCTGGGGATGACTTTGGCTTTGATGTTCTCTAAGGCCAAGGCTTTAACAAAATGGCCTCTTGGGCTCTCTGGCACCTGCTGAACTATACAACGTGAGAATGTCCAAATCAAGGAGATTCAGGTAACCCCCTCTGAACGCAAAGAGTTGAGAACGAACCTTTGGAATCAGGAGGGCCAGCCTTCATGGAATTGTGGTGGGGACGCATTAACACCTTTTTGTCCTTCTTTCACCCTCTTCTCCACCCCTTCCCCCGTCATTCTTCTCCAAGAGTCTTTCTCTCGCTTCTCTGGGCTCTCAATTACTCTCAGGAATCAGAGAATCCCAGTGTCCGTGGCCTCTTTCTCTCAAGAGAGAGGCAACAAAAGCTTCTGCACTCACTTGTCCTAATTCTCCAGTGCTCAGTATGACCCGATCCAGTGAAACTAGTTCATGCGATGTGGCTGAGGCCGATGAGAGTTTAAATAAGACCCCTTCAGGAGACCTCTCTGTTGTCGTTGTTTATTATATATATATATTTTTCAAATCAGGAGATATCTTTGTTTTATTATAGGACTTCAGAGTCTTCCATGTAAGACCTCAGGAGGCTCACGGGACCCTTCTGGGAGCTCATTGGTTGTTTTCAGGGTGTTCACTGAGAGGCAGCACGCCTGGAGATTAAGTCTGCAGGCCAAGATTTAAACCGGGGCTCACCTCCTGCGAGCTGCACAAACTTGGATAAATACCTTAATCTCTCTGTCTCTCTGTTATTTTACCTATGAAATGGACATGATAACGATATGGGAGTAAAGCAATAATTCAACAGGAAACGTAAGGCTCCGTGGAGTTAGGGTTTTCTTATTGTTCTGTACACGCGTGGCCCTGTTTGTCAAGGCTAATGCTGGGGTGACTGCAGGAATTCAGCAGCTGCCTTGGAATATAGTCCGATCCAAGATTACACAGTGCAGCCAAAGCAACTTCATGACATTCCGGAAAGCAAAGGTGAAATCTTGGTTTTGTGTGTGAGGTACCTGGTTTCACGGGGGCCTGCTTTTATTCCGCGCTCCTCCCCAGCCCAGCTACCCTCTTCATCCCCCTAGCGTAGCGTATGTCTTCTTGCCTTATACCGCTCTGCGGGTGTCTTCCCCACAGCCTGGCCAGGATGCGCAGGGGGACCCGGGACGCCAGTTGAGAAATGAGTGGTTAGTTGTGATGACAGGCCAAACCACAATGCTGTCAAGAAGCCCTCCCTGGAGGGGCCCCTGGGAGCAGGCGAGAAGCCCTGCAATCTCCCTCTAATTTGTACCACACCAGGGAAGGGCACGATGGCCCCCACGTGAGTAAGATCCCTCCCGTTCACACTCCCACAACCCATTGATAGAATTAACTCCAGAGACCGGCTCCGGAAATGTTTCCAAGGGAAATGATTAATAGTAACAGGTTGGAATGCTTAAGAATGTAGCTCTCCACCCTGCAGATCAAAATCCAGTGCCTCCAGCAGCAAATGATTTATACTCCACAGCAGTGTCGCACCATCTGCCTTGCTCTGGTCCAGATAACTGAGGCTGGGAAGTTATTTCATAGTAATAGAGCTACCATCTATTTCGCTGGAATTACGTGCCAGGCTCTACGCTAGAGTCTGCATGGGTGACTTCTCTTGGAATTGCGACACTTGTCTTGAGTGGCATGTAGTGTTATTTCTTTTCACAGATGAGGAAATGACTCTGTCGAAGTTGAGTGGCGTGCCCAATGTCACATACTTCCTGATGGAGCTGGGATGTGAGCCTGCCTCCAAAGTCACATCCTTAACCACTGTTCTATCTTGCCTTGAATAGCCAGCATGCTGGAGCCTTGTTATTCAAGGGCTACCTGTATTTTGGAGTCAAACCTACTATCTCAAGAGGAGCCAGAAATGTTTTTCCTTCATACTCCATAGTATCCTTTTTTTATCGGTGTTCCTAATACACTATACTATAATTACTTGGTTATGACCTTGGATGTTCACCCTAGTTAAGCTTCCTGAGGGCTGGGGCCAGATTGCTTTAACATATTTACATTCTAAAGTCCATTACACTCAACAGACATGAATGAATGAATGAATGAATGACCACAAGGCCTCCTGACTCCTAGCCCAGTGCTCCTTCCACCATTTTCTACAAACCAACCTCTCCTTGTGACCCTTACATGGTTTTTCTCTTGGGATTTTCAACAAATGGAACTAGAATTAACATTTCTTCACGATGTTTAGGAATAATAAAAATAATTCCCCCTGAGATCTCACAGGACACTGGCCAAGTTTACAAAACAAAGCATCTTGTTTTCTTTGTTATCTCTTAAGATACATGCAACTCTCCCTTGCAGTGCAATTCGTAGAAAGAAAAAAAAAAAGTGATGGCAATGCTCTCAGGCTATTTGAAAATATGAGCCGAAGTATCATCTTCTTAAATGATTTTAAGCTGGTTGTATAACTCTAGGACTGACATCCCCCGGTGATTTATACAATTAGGGGTGGTTCTCCCAGAGTGACTACTTAACATTCCTGTAATAACCTGAGTGCGTGAGCTTTGGGGGGCTGCTTCTAAGTGTCATGCTCCGCCACTTTAATCTATCGGCTGTGCCTCTGTCTTGTCTTTTTCTGATCATTTTCACATAATTGTCCCCATAGAATTTAGTTCTGTGTACCGTGCTATTCAATTAACATTGCAATATGAGCATTTTACAGGATACTATAAAGAGTTTGATGCCTCAATTTTAGTCATTCTTAATATTTCCAAGTGAATGTATCATAATTCATTTAGCTTTTTCTCTATTGTAGGGTATTTATGTTGTATCCAATATTACAGTCTTACAAAACAGCAATGTGATAAATAACCCCAAAGAGAGAGCTGTCTCTGAGCTCTCTCTTTGGACTGTTTCCTTAGGGTCAGTTCCCAGCAGCCTGCCATTTATTCTTGATAACTGGATTTGTGAGCAAGAGATGAGCTCACCAGGGGACACAGAGCAAGAGAAGAAAGTTAACTCGCTAGTCCCTGAACACTTTGAAGATTATTATCTTGCTGACATGTGTGCCCTAGTTTAGAGAAAACATTGCATTTTATTTTAATCTTTGTTTGCCAATATATTTTTATTCACAACCAATATTCCCATTGGAAAGAGTGAAGCAGAATAAATACGTATAAGGGAAGAGCCAAGAACTAGCTTCTACCGTGACGCCTCTATTCCCAACCCAGCGTGAGGATGGATTTTAGCAGCTTGGCGTGCATCCTTCTACACATTTCTCCATGCCCATACAAATAAACGCAGGCAGATGAACGCATTTTTATTTATCTTATTTTTTTAAAAAATTTAAATTTTATTTAAATCCAAGTTAGTTAACATATAATGTAATAATGATTTCAGGAGTAGAATTTAGTGATTCATCACTTACATATAACACCCAGTGCTCATGCCAACAGTGCCTTCCATAATGCCCATCACCCATCTAATCCCCACCCACCCACCGCCTTTTCAGCAATCCTCAGTTTGTTCTGTATATATAAGAGTTTCTTATCTTTTACCTACCTCTCTCTCTTTTTATCTTTTGTTTCCTTCCCTTCCCCTGTGTTCATCGGTCGTGTTTCATAAATTCCGTATATGCTTGAAATCATATCGTATTTATCTTTCTTTGACTGACTTATTTCACTTAGCGTAATACACTGCAGTTCCATCCACATTGTTGCATATGGTAAGATTTTATTCTTTTTGATCACCAAGTAATATTCCATTTTATGTATATGTGTATACTATATATACACACACATATATACACATATGTCTTCTTTACCATTCATCAGTGGACATTTGGGCTCTTACCATACTTTGGCTATTGTCGATAGCGCTGCTGTAAACATTGGGGTACATGTGTCCTTCAAATCAGAATTTTTGTATCCTTTGGATAAAAACCTAGTAGTGCAATTGCTGGGCTGTAAACACATTTTTAAAATACAAATTTAAATACATTTTTAAGTACCAATAAGCTTTTATATATCACACCGTATTGTAGATAACTTATTTTATTTTATATTTTTTGCATTTAACAGTGTATACCTTGGAAATCCTTTTAGGTCAATAAGTAAAGAACTAGCTCATTCTTGATCAAAAACTGAATACTATTCCATAATAGGGATGTTTCACAGTTTATTCAGCTATTTTTAAGTTCCCTTTATTTAACCCAAACGAAAACGAAGGTTCACTCTTTTCTCCCACCCCCAACTCCCTGCCTCTGACGACTACCAGTCTGCTTTCTGCACTTATGAGCTTGGTTTGTTTGTTCGTTTTTAGATTCCACATATGACAGATCATACGGTATTTGTCTTTCCATCTGATTTATTTTACTTAAACTTGAGGTTCATCCATGTTATCACAAATAGTGAGATTTCTTTTTATTTAATGGGCAAATAATATTTCGTTACACACACGCATGCCCACACATGCACACCACGATTTCTTTATGTGTTCATGCATTGATGGCCTCAGGGTTTTCCTGTATCTTGGCTATTGTAGATAATGCAGCAATGAACATGGGGGGGGATATCTTTTTGAGTTTTTGTTTGTTTTCTTCATATAAACACCCAGAAGTAGCATTGCTGGGTCATATGGTGTTCTATTTTTAATTTTTTAAAGAACCTTCATACTATTTTTCACAGCGGCTGCACCAATTTGCATTCCCACCAACAGTGCCCAAGGGCTCCCTTTTCTCCACATCCTCCTCAAAACTTGATATTTCTGGGTTTTTTGCTAATAGCCATTCTAACAGGTGTGAGACGACATTTCATTGTCGCTTTGATTTCCTTCGTGTGTAATAACGGAGACCATCTTTTCACATACCTGTTGGCCATCTGTATGTCTTCTTTGGAAAAGTTCAAATCTTCTGCCCCATTTTAAATCAGATTTTTTTTCCCTGTTGACTTGTTTGAGTTCTTTATATATTTTGGATATTAAGCCCTCATCAGATACATAATTCACAAATATTTTCTCCCATTTTGTAGGTCACTTTTTCATTTTGTTGATGGTTTCCTTTGCCCCGCACAAGCTTTGTAGTTTGACTTAGTCCCACCCGTGTATTTTGGCATTTGTTGCTTTTGCTTTCGGTGTCAGAGTAAAAAAAAATGGTTGCTAAGACCCAGGTCAAGGGTCTTTCTCCTAGGAATCTTATGGTTTCAGATCTTATGTTCAAGTCATTAATCCATTTTGAGTTAACTTTTGCATATAGTATAAAATAATGGTCCAGTCTCATTCTTTTGCATGTGGCTGTCCAGTTTTCCCAAGACCATTTGTTGAAGAGATTGTCCTTTCTTCATTATATATTCTTGCCTCCTTTGTTGTAATTAATTGACCATATATGTGTGGGTTTATTTCTCTATTCTATTCCATTGATCTCTGTGCCTGTTTTTATTTTTTTAATATTTATTTATTTTTGAAAGAGTGAGAGAGAGACAGAGCACGAGTTGGGGGGGGGCAAAGAGAGAGAGACACACAGAATCTGAAGCAGGCTCCAGGCTCAGGGCTGTCAGCACAGAGCCCAACGTGGGGCTCGAACTCATGAACCATGAGATCATGACCTGATTTGAAGTCAGGCACTTAACCCACTGAGCCACCGGGGCACCCCTATGTGTCTGTTTTTAAGCCAATACTATACTGTTTTAATTACTATAGTTATTGTAATATAGTTTGAAATCAGAAAGCATGATGCATTAAGCTTTGTTCTTCTTTCTTAGGATTACTTTGTCTATTTGGGGTCTTTTATGGTTCCATTCAAATTTTGAGATTGTTTCATTCATGTGAAAAATAGCATTGGAATGTTAACTGTAGGCTGCCATATATGGGCTTTATTATTCTGAGGTTCACTCTCTCTATACCCACTTTGTTGACAGTTTTTCTGATGAATTGATGTTGAATTTTGTCAAATGATTTTTCTGCATCCGTTGAGATGATCATATGATTTTCATCCTTTTTATTGTTAATGGTGTGTCACATTGGCTGGTTTATGGATATTAAATCATCCTTGCATCTCTGGAATAAATCCTACTTGATCATGGTACATAATCTTTTAAATATATTATCGAATTTGGCTTCCTAATATTTTGTTGAGTATTTTTGCATCTCTATTCATCAGGGATATTGGCCTGTAATTTTTTTTGTGGCATTCTCATTTGGTTTTGGTATCAGGGTAGTACTAGCCTTGTAAATGAATTTGAAAGAGCTCCCTTCTATTTTTGGAAGAGTTTGAGAATGATTGGTATCAATTCTTCTTTGAAAATTTGGTAGAATTTACCAGTGAAGCTATCTGGTCCTGGACTTTTGTTTGTTGGGAGGTTTTTGATGACTAATTCAATCTCCTTTTAGTAATTTGTTCAGATTTTCTATTTCAGTATGTTTCAGTCTTGGCAGGTTGTATATTTCTGGGAATTTATCCATTTCTTCTAGGTTCTCCGGTTTGTTATCCTGTCATTGTTCATAGTAATGTCTTATAATCCATTGTATTTCTGTGACATCAGTTTTAACATCTCTTTCATTTCTGATTTTGAGTCCTCTTTTTTTCTTGGTGAGTCAGGCTGAAGATTTGTCAATTTTATTTACTTCTTCAAAGAACCAACTCTTAGTTTCATTGATCTTTTCTATTGTCTTTTTAGTCTCTATTTCATTTATTTCCAACCTAATCTTTGTTATTTTCTTCCTTCTACTAACTTTGGGCTTCCTTTCTTCTTTTTCTAGTTTATTGAGGTGTAAAGTCAGGTTGTTTACTTGAGCCTTTCATTTCAGGATGTAGGCATTTATCACTGTGAATGTTCCTCTTAGAACTGCTTTTGCTGCATCTCACAAATTTTGGTACGTGACACTGCCATTTTCATTCGTCTCAAGGGATTTTTATGATTTCTCTTTTGATTTTTCCTTTGATCCATTGTTTATCCAATACATGTTGTTTAATCTTCACACATTGTGAGTTTTAGTTTTCTTCATGTAATTAATGTCTAGGTTCATACCATTGTGGTCAGAAAAGATGCTTGATATGATTGCAATCCTTTTAAATTTGTTAGGACTTATTTGGGGGCCTGACATACGCTCTGTCTTGGAAAATGTTCCATATGCACTCCAGAAGAATGTATGCTGTTACTTTTGGATGGAATGTTCTAGAAATATCTGTTAAGTCCATCTGGTGTAACATGTCATTTCAGGCCAGTGTTTCCTTATTGGTTTTCTGCCTGCATTGAGATAAGTGGGATATTAAAGTCTCTTCTTATTATTGTATTCCTATCAATTTTTCCCTTTAAGTCTGTTAATATTTGCTTTATATATTCAGATGCTGCTGTGTTGGGTTTGTAAATATTTATAAATATTATATCTTCTTGTTGGATTTGCCCATTTATCATAATGTAACATTTTTCTTTGTTTCTTCTTACTATCTGTGTTCTAAAGTCTATTTTGTCTGATATAAACATAGTTAATCCAGCTTTCTTTTTGTTTCCATTTGTATGGAATATCTTTTTCCTTTCTTTCACTTTCAGGCTGTGTGTGTCCTTGCATCTGAGGTGAGAGTCTTGTAGGCAGAATATAAATGAGTCTTGTTCAACCTATGCAGTCACTCTGTCTTTTGATTGGAGAATTTAGTTCATTTTCATTTAAAGTAATTTTTTAAAGTTTATTTATTTACTTTGAGAGAAAGAGATAGAGTTAGAGAGAGAGAGAGAGAGAGAATCCCAAGCAGGCTCCATACTAGTATTGGGTTGACAAGGGTTGAACTCATGAACTGGGAGATCATGACCTAGCTCAAACCAAGAGACAGACGCTTAACCAACTGAGCCACCCAGGTGCCCACATTTCAGGTAATTTTTTTAGATGTTTATTTATTTTTGAGAGAGAGAGAGAACATGAGCAGGGGAGGGACAGAGAGAGAGGGAGACGGAGGATCTGAAGCCGGCTCTGTGCTGATAGCAGTGAGCCTGATGTGGGGCCTATGGGTGCTCGAACCCACAAAACATGAGATTGTGACCTGAGTCGAAGTCGGATGCTCAACTGACTGAGACACTCAGGTGCCCCTCAAGTAATTACCGATAGGTCTGTGCTTTTTGCCATTTTCTTCATTGTTTAATGGCTGTTTTTGTAGTTCCTGTCTGTTCCTTGCTTCTTCTCTTGCTCTTCTCTTCTGTGTTCGAAGACTTTCTTTAGTGGTCTGCTTATATCCCCTTCTCTGTATCTTTTGCGTACTTACTGTAGGTTTTTGCCTCGTGGCTACCCTAAGGCTTACATAAACAACTTCTATCGGCAACCGTCTATTTTAAGTTGATAACTTAAGTATGATCCCACCATAAAGCTCAACATTATTACTCCCTCTCATGTTTTATGTTTTTTATGTCGCATTTTACTTCTTTTTATCTTGTGAATCCCTTAACTAATTATTTTAATTACAGTTTTTACTACTTATGTCTTTTAATCTTCATACTAGCGTTATAAGTGATTCATCCAGTATCTTTACTATATATTTGCCTTTCCAGTGAGAAATATTCCTTCATATGTGTTCTCGTTACTCATTAGCTGCCTTTCTTTTCAGCTTAAAGAAGTCCCATTAGCATTTATTGTAAGGTCAGTTTAGTGGTAATGAACTCCCTTAAGCTTTTGCGTGTCTGGAACAGCTATTTTTGAATTAATGGAAATTCTGGTTGTTTCCAGACAAGTAAAATTTCTACCAAGCTGTTAGAAAAAAAAAAAGTTTAAATTTAAGTATCGCTAGAATTATTTCTTCCTTTGTTCTTCTTAGCGATTCCCGATTATTTTCATGGGGTGTATGTGTCTTCTTAACTGGGCACATGGATGTCCCTGTCTGATGACTGTCATGGAATGCAGAACTCCGTGAGGCCCTTCTTGAACTGCCAAGTTTATTTCTCAGTTTATATTGCAGGACGGGCCTTATTTTGGTTGCAACAAACATTTATTGAGTGTCCACTATGGCGTTCAGCAGACAGAGGTGGAGAACAGAGAACTGTAAAGAAACAAAGAAAAAAGATGTTGGGACCATAAGAAAACCAGTCTCTCTAGATCAAAGGGATTGTGTAGTGAACTATTTAGTTTTACTAAATAGAGGCTGATTAATGCCACCTAGGTATAAAACACTGTGCTAAATGGGTGATGCCTTCAAAGGAACTAATCGTCTATTGAGAGAGATAAACCTTCATACAAATGACACAAGGAAAGGAATAAAAATTGGGACATACATGTTGAGTGTAAGGATTGAGTATGGAAGCAGCTAGCCCTAAGCCTTCCCACAGGATACCCATTGCAGTATTTAGAGTGCTATATATTATTAAAAAATCATATTGAGGTGAAAGCATAGGGCAGTATTAGAAAGCAGTCATCGGAGCCAGTGGTGTGTCCTGCTCAGGTACCAAGCATCAGTGTCTAGCTTAACAGTCATCACTGGTACACGGCAGAAAGAAGACCAGCTTCGGAGCTACAGATACCTAAGTTCAACTCCACGACTCACTGGTTCGTCTCTCCTGCCGTTCACTAAGGCAAGGCGTTGAGAGGGCATTGTGGATACAGCAGAGAACGAGACGAAGTTCCCGCCCTCTCGGAACGATCGTCTAGTGGAGGAGGGTGGATCATAAGCACAAACTCTCAGCTAGTGATGAGAGCTGTTGAGACCACACAGAGGACTGATGCGACAGAGAGGCCTGAAGGATGAGTCCAGGCCAGACTGGATGATGAGAAAGGCCTGACTGTGGAGGCACCCGCATGAATGAAAGGAGCAGGTCACACATGCACATCCGCGGGGAGACCTTCAAAGCAGAGGGAACAGGCGCGGTGCGCACGGGCACACAGAGAAAGCCTGTGTGGCCAGGACGTGGGAGGGGAAGAGGCGAGTGGTGTGAGGAGGTCGGAGGCAGCATCAGATAGGAGAGTCTGGATTTTATTTTCACCGCAGTGAGAATTCATAGGGTGTGATGGGAAAGCAGTGGGCGGCAGGACGGCAGGGCGTGATGTCATCAGCTTGAACCTTCCAGCTCATAGTCTGATTGCTATGTGGGAAATAAGTCATGCAGGGGCAATCGTGGAACCAGAGCGAGCAGTTGGGGAGGTTAAGGCTATGGACCAGGTAGGACATGATGGTGGCCTTGGCCCCGGGAACGGCAGGGAGGGGACAGTTCCTGAAGCAATGAGCCTCCCATAGGCAGCGGCTTTACCTCTCAAAGCCCAATGTGTGTTCACCTGTGAAGCGGGGAGACCGGCTTCCCAAGGCCATTGGGAGGGGCATCCTGGAAGTCGTACACCAACACCCAGCACAGCACCTGGCACACGGTCCGTGCCGTCTGCGATGGCCTCGACACCCACCCTGCTTAACTTCCCTTGGCTCCTTTGCAAACAGCAAGCAGTTGAATGTAATTGCCACAGTCTGATAGGACACTGACTATTCTAACGGACTCAAATGAAATGAAACCCGGGAGGAAAACACAAAAAACAAAAATATATAAGCAAACGGACATCGAGGTGTTGAAGAATGTACCGAGAAGCAAATGCAAATGGCGGCTCTGATTCCTGTCCATGCGATCATCACATATCTCAAAGAGCTGTGCACACGATCACGCAGCTTAGAGAGTCCTATTACGAGGGACAGAGAGATAGCGGACAGAATGGGGCTGTGTGTTTTTATCCTCCACCTAATGGTCTACGAGTGGGAGAGGCCCTTTATGTCCCTGGTAAACATGAGCCCCTACTGCAGGTGTTTGAGTTTATCACAGAGAGGAAATGACTTTTTTTACACCTAATTTAATCTGAAGCTATTCACAGTTTAAAATGTTTAGTAACGGTGACCTTTTTAATGACTAACACATTGCAGGTGGTCCTGTTGTAGCCAGCAGTTAATGTTTGCCATCAGAAAGAGAGAGAGGGAGAGAGAGAGAGAGAGAATTAAATGACCACTCCATGGCAATTGTCTTTGCATTGCAGGGTTCAAAGGACAGCTGGTTCTGAATGGAGCCGTAGTTAAGAGTCTATGAAAAAACGATGGGGTCGTTTCTCCTCAACGGGAGAGCAGCTTTCTTTTTCTTGGTCTTTCATGGAACTGAGGTGTGGGCAGAACATCTCAGAAAGAACTGGAAACCAGACATCCCTAGCTGTTATTTTCTCAAAGGACAGATGGGTCTGTGATATTTCGATGGCCCACAATGGACAAGGAGCTGTTTGGGTTGTGGACCGTTGGCTGGATTCTTGGGCTTTTCCCACCATTTTGCGCTGAGACTCGTGGGTCCACAGAATGTCCAGGTAAGACGTTCCATTTCAGAGGAGTGACCGAGGCCCGGGGAGAGAGAAGGAATTGACCCAGTGGCTTTTGGCCTTGACAATGTACTTGATCCCATGCACCCACAAGGGGCTTTCGTTTTCAGTCAATCCCAAACTAGGAGGTCTGCTGGGTTGCTTGATTGTCCAAGTGGCTTGGATCAGGGCCCATACCTTGTCTCTACATCACCTTGCGGGGCTCTTACATCTGTGTCCTGCCCTACAAGGTCTCCTTTATGGAGACCACAGCAGTTCATACGTCAAGGAGGAAGTCTCCTGAGTGTGTACTTGGCATTCAGGGCAGTGCAGCAGCAGTCGGTGTCAGCGAACATCATCTTTGCTTTATAACTAAGGAAGCAGATACATAATGTAGTGTCTTGACTCTCCCCGGAAGCCGTCTCTGGAGTGAGTGTGTCTCTGTCCTGGAAGCAGTGGGTTTCATCGTTTTAGCCTTTTCCGTCCTCCTCCTGGCTCCCACGCCTAATAGCTCCTGGAAGCTACACACACCCCCATCCCCACCTTTATGGGAAGAAGCAGCAATGGGACCCAAGAGAGTCTGCTTTGCTGACCGGCACCTTGCTCCTCACCGCGATCAGGGGTTCCCAATCCTGGGTGATTCGGATGACGCCTGTTTGTTCAGACTGCCCAGGCCTACTCGTTTTATTTTGAAGGCCTTAGCATCCCCCTAGTCTTTCGTGTTGGAAGTCAGACTTCTGAGCTCTGTGTTTGCCGAACTGATTCTGGCTCACCGTCCCGTTAGGTTGCTGGGATCACAACTGTGCTTATAACAGAAGCCTTCTTCCCGCTTACGCCTAAGGAAGTGCAGGGGACACGGAAAGACAGAGGTCTGCTGGTATGTTTTCAGGGCTTCTAATGAGATTCCAGTTGGTTCTGAGGAACCCGCGTGGTCTTCAAGTGCCGACGACTAAAGCCATTCAGGATCACACATGAGGCTCGGTCCTCAAGTGGACCCTCTTTCAGAGGTTTTCCTGTATCTCACCCCCTTCCTCTTAGCCATTATTGTTAAAAAGAAAATCATTCGATTCTAAAAATAGACTGGCATGGTGGTAGCACAACTCAGAAAAATCACTGAATTCTACATTTCAAATGTGAAGGAAAGTTAACTTCAAAAATTCTAAGCTCTATACGATTACAATTTGTGCGTTTTTTTTCTTCGCGGTCTCTATACTGCAGTAAGAGAGTTTATAAAATGGAAACCTCACCGAGAAACAAAAAATAATGGAAAACTCAAATTTGCATTTTAGATCTTATTAAAATCGCACCTTACCGACAAAATGTCAGAAAAAGAAAAGGTATAGAGCCTCTTTTCTTTGGCTTGCTAGTTATGCCAGAATCTTGACGTTACTAGGAGAATCAGAACTGAATATGATATATCGATAGATTTAAAATAATAGGAGAAAATAAAACTACATGTCTCAAAATATAGGCAACGCACCGTTCTTGCCTAGCGACATCGCGAGTGCTTCTAAAGGTCGTGTTAGCGATGAATGTACTTGGTGTCACGTTGTCATATTTAAAATGGTGTGAGGAAGGAAATGGAAAAACATTTGAATTCTCTCCCCTTCACCCTACCGCGTTCTCGCCCTGAACGCTTTTTTTTTTCCTTAGCTCAAGAACAGTTAAAGTTGGTACCTATATTAATGCGAGTACTTTATTGTCCTGAAATTAGGGCTTTTGAAGTTTCTTCCTTTCTGAAACAAAAAAGAAAAGCCTCGGCTGACATCAAAGGGGAGGCATTCTCCTCACTAGCAATTATGGTCCCTTAATGTTACTCAATATCCACCCCGTTGCAAACTGCCTGTGCGTTTTGTAACATGTACTTATTTTGATCCACACCTTTAGAAAAAGTACCTAAAAGTACCCCACTACCTATAAAATCCTCCCTGCATTCTTCCTGGTGGTGGTTGTTGTGAATCAAAATACCCCTTAATAATGCATTCTGCCGTATATGATTGTGGGTGTTTTTTCTTCTTTTAAAGAAAACATTTAATTACTATTGGAGAGTTGTAACTGTTAGCTGTGAGTTACCAGATGTGAAACCAGACACAAGGGTGAGATTTTACAATTTCAGCACAGCTGCTTACGACCAAATCTGGTTTAGGACACCGTCGATGGATTTAAAAACATTGCATTTATATTAAAAATAGCAGGGCCTCATATGCAGCCCAGCTGAAGGTCTTCTTGGCAAACTTGTTAAAATCAGAACGAGTCCCCCAGTCAGAGTCCCAAAGCAGCCTGTATGCAGGGGCCAGTGACACGGGCTGTCACTGCCCGCTGCCTCCCCCCCCACCCTGAACATTCTCAGGGAAACACATGTGTCTGGGCCTTTTGTCCGAATTCTAAATTAAACCTCCAATTCTTTTCATTTGTATGTTCTGTGCGCTCAGCGCCAGAATGGGAAGACTGAAAAGGCATCGGCAGCTTGTGCGGCCTTGAAAACCTCCGCTCGCCGCGCTGGAGACTGAAGACAAAGGTGTCGTTTCGTCTCCCTGCCCACCCCCTGCACCCCCCTGGCATCTGAGTTTTTACAGTGGAAGAAGAAAAACAGCTCTCCAAAGCTGACTTTTTCTCCCTCTCCCCACGCTACCCCCGTGGGCTCCTGAGTCGGCAGCTGTGATTCCGAGCCAAATTGTCGCCATGCTCCGTGGAGCGTGCGGAACCAGGCCGGGCAGCTGAAATAACTGTGAGGCGCTGGGTCCACGGACCCCCACACCGGGCGCATTTGAGAGCCGGGCCTTGGCCTCGCCTCCATTTCTGCCACTATTTTAACAAGAGTTTTCAAGCGTTCCCAGGGTAGTGGGAAGACGTGGAAGGGCCTGTCGGCATCTGTGAGTAGAAGGCACGTTGGGAGTGCTGCAGCGTTGACAGCCTGGCCCCTCCAGTAAGTAACGTGAGGACATCGTTAAAATGTGTTCAGACCGTACAACGGGCCACGGGGTGAAGGGCCGGCCTGCAGCCTTCTCTCCCCAGGCCCTCTAGCTACGGCCACCATACACCCCTGCTCAGGAACCTAAGATTTTTTTTGCAGCCTCTTGATTTTTTCCCTTTACGTGCAAACATGTGTCTGCACATGCGTGCAGGCATGTGTGTGTGTGTGTGAATCGTGCATGCGTGTTTGTATATGGAAATCATGCGTGCATGTCTGCAGAGGTAAATCGAAGCGACCTATAAACGTTGCTCTGAACCTCCCCTGTCACTTTGTAAGGTGTCTTGGGAGATCTTCCCGAATCAGATCAAACAGCTTCCTCACACTTTGTAAGGTGATAAAGTTTTTGATCAAACAGACAATTGGGCCCTATTCAGGGTTGTGTTATCACATACAACGTCAACAACGGACTTCCTTCTTCAAGTATCTTTGTTCATAGCCGTGAGTGCGTCCGAAGGACAAGTTCCTAGAACCGGCGGTGTTGGCTTAACAGGTCTGCATATACCTCTTTAAAAAGTACCTCGATCAATGCATGTGTGGGGGCCGGTTGCCTACAGGCTTTGGGTTGTTTTGGTTTTAAAGGGACAGGTCCGAGTCGAGAAGCTCTCGGCACAAACAAATCGTGCTCCCCTCCGGTTAGAAGCTTTGGGGCTCCATTCACATAAATATGCCCCCCACATACACGCACAGGCACGGGTGCACTCGCGCACACACGAGCGTGCACACGCGAACTCACTCAGGCACTCATAGTCTCACTCGCTCTCACTAATATTTTGGGTTTTTTTTAATATATGTATGTGGGATGTCTCCAACGATACCAAAACTGGATTTATAATATTAGGATTACCAGTATCTGCAGGTGTGAATATTTGTTATTCTGGGGACACGTTTTAGGGCCCTACCCCTGCCTCCTGGCTCCCCTAGTGTTACACATGCTCCCTTGTCTCCCCAGCCCTCTCCTGCAAGCTACAAAACATGGGCGGAGCAGGCTACAAAGAGCCCCCCCTGGGGGTTACCAGCCGTGTGCTGTGGACTGACAAATGGCACTGGGGCCCATCTTTGCCGGAGGTCAGGCTCCGCATGTCCCGTGGGATGATGGGAGCGAATCTCTAGGGCTGAGTGGGGACGGGACGGGCTTTCAGAGCGCCCCCTGCTTGCCTGCAGTCCCCACTCCACTCGGTTTTACTATGAACATTCTGAGTAACTTCATCTCGGTCGTGTAGCTTCATGGGGGTGGCGGCCGGAAATGGAGGAGGCTGAGTGAGGGCAAAAGGGTGCAATTTTTTTTCGGTCCGAAGACAAACCCATTATATACGTCCACCTGAAGAAGTGGAATTTCTTGGGAGGTACAGAGAAGTAACTGCTGGGATGAACTTGAGAAGTCGCTTCCCCTCGCCTCAGGGAAGGAGCGTTTCCCCACCTGTCCAAGGAGTGGGGTTTGGCCAGACCGTCGGTTCCCAAAACATATTCCATGGTACCCGCATCTGAAGCAGTCTCCCGGAGAATATAATTTTATAGTTAAATAATCTGAGGAAAACACTGCATTTCAGCATCTCCTAGAGATTCGTGACGTGTAGCAAGTTAAGGACTGAGAAGCCCTTCAGCAAAGAGCCATTAACTTTTCCCAATCGGTTCGGTGGTTCCCAGTCGTATTTGGCAAAAATC
Source organism: Paguma larvata (assembly GCA_030068075.1). NCBI lineage: Eukaryota > Metazoa > Chordata > Mammalia > Carnivora > Viverridae > Paguma > Paguma larvata. Next base: position 29,704,527 of record CM057841.1, on the reverse strand, counting down.
GGTTTCTGGATTCCTTATTAATGTTCTGCAGCGCCCCCTTTGGGGAACACTGGAAGTTCTCCAGGAGAACTTCTAGTTCGAAGATTCTGCCATGGACTGACCCGTTGTCACTAGTTCTTGTAGACCAGTCCTCGCTCCCCCTCAGTTACCAAGAGCCTGTCTGTCACCGCTTCTCACCCTGTGTCCAAAATCTGTCTCCTCAGCCAGCCCGGGGTCTGTCTCCTGGCCCCACCCGCAGCCCCAGGGCCTGCACGAAGTAGGTCCTCGACAAAGGCCTGCTCTTGGGCAGAACTCACTGCCTGGTGGCTTCGAGGTTTGGCCCCTTTTGGGTGCATGCAGATTTAGGGGGAGGATCTGTTGGAAAGGAAAAAATAATGGGGAAGGGGCGAGGAAGGAGAGCTAGAGTAGGGGTGGGGTTGGGGGAGAAAGACATAAGGGAACAGAGAGAGAAAAAAGAAGAAGAGAGAGACAGAGAAAAAGAATCGGGCTGTGCGTGGAGGGCAGATGGGGAGGGGGATTTGGAAAGCGTGTAGAATGTATGTGGCATTCTGCGGCGTTGACCGTGAGCTGGAGGAAGGACGCCTCGCTTCTGCTGTGGCTCTGCTTTCTGATACTAGTAGTAGCGACACCTGCCTGGCCCGTAGCAGGTGCTTATTCCTTTTCGCTAAGTGAATAAACAACGGCCTTCACATTAATAGCTAGCGTGGACTGAGCTACGCCGGTGGGCGAAACTTTTTACGTGCATTCTCTTATTTATAACGGCCCCGTAAGCTGGATGTTAACCCATTTCTCAGATGTGCTCAAAGAGCCAAGTTAGCTGCCCATTGCTCAGGAACTCAAGCCAGGGAGGCTCTAAATCCTCTGACCTCAACGGGATGCTGTACCCACTCTGTGAAACGCACCTCCCTCTGAGGGGCACGGCGCCTGACCATACTGACCATACTGAACCGAACCCCGTTCTTCCTCGGGAAAGAGCACACGTTTTCTGCGTCCCCACACTCCAGTTGTTCCCAGCGAGCGAGAAGAATATGAATGCCCACGGGGGAGGGGGAGGGGGAAGGAAGGGCTCTGTGCCGTCAGGTGTTCTGCCCTGCCGTTGACTGTCGGTATGAGCAGCCACTAAGGGCTTTGTCCCAGGCCGCCGCCCCAGGCTCTCCCACATCCTGTCTGGGGACACGGTAGCAATGCGGGGCTGCCCGGTGGGTCATTTCTCAAGCAAGACTTCAGCATGTTTGGCGGGGACAAGGTGGTCTGCGCTTTCGCATTGCCTGAAATACCTCGCTCCTTCCCCATTCCCACTGCCCGACACCCCACGGCCACCCTGACTCCTTATCCTGAGGGTGGGACTTCTACAGTTAGGGAACCAGGATGAGAAACCTCCCAGGAAGGAGTTTATTTAGAACAAAGCCTCCAAACCCCAGGGGGTTTTGTTTCGTTTTGTTTTAAGACGTGAGCATCTAAATGCTCGAAGACCTTGGTACCTTGGCAAGGTCTGTGGAAAATCAGCTTGCCTCTTCCAGTGTCATTGCCATGGAATCAAAGTCAAGGAGACCTCCCGAGCTGTCCTGTCTTATCACTCCACTTGCTCCCAGACCTCCCCGCTTCCCTGTTTCTCCGCCTTTGGGATGTATGTCAACCTTGACCTGTTCGTTTCTAGCACTTTCATGGGAACATCTGGACCTGGATAAGGAGGGCAGGGAATAATTTAAAGAAGGTCCGAGAGGTTAATTGGCCTCTCTCATAGAGGACGGAGACCCATATATGTTATTATTGTTACGGCTGTTATTTATTCACTTAGCAACTTTTTTTTTTTTTTTCACTTAGCAACTATTAATGAACACCTGCTTCGGGCCAGGTGGCGTCACTGCTATTAGTATCAGAAAGCAGGTGTGGAGAGCACGGACAGGCAGACAGAGAACCTCCAGAGGTTTCCTGGAGGAGACAGAGGAAAGGGACGAGGGGATGAGCGAAGCTAAGTGGGACTTAGTAGCTGAAGGAGGAAGGGAGAGTTTAGGGTGACCGGCTGGATGAATGTCCTCCAGTGCAATTCCCCTTATCTTCTCAAGAGCCTTTGGTGACGATTTAAATTGCTTTTTGATTCTTCGAATGTGAGCCGGCCTTTTAAAACGTCGTCATTACAGATGGTGGAGGCAGCCCCTATCATTAGGATAATAGGTCAAGCGATCTGCTTGGAAATGTTCTTCCCTGACGCTGCCTCCCTTTCTCCTTCCTCCGGCGCCCTGGACTTGGTGCGACGGCTTCTGGAACGAGGAAGGCTTCAGTGCTCAGGGAGGGGAGAGTTAGGACAAAGGACGAGTTCGACTCTCTGGGTCTTTCTTCACTTTCATCCCCGTTCGTTTTTCCCGTCTCGTTTGTTCTACAATCCTCTCTCCTCTTCCTCCTCACTTTCATATTCCTCTTTCCTATTCTCCTCCCTTCCCTTTTTCCTTTCTTTCCTTGTACTCCTCAATGTTTCCGTCATTTGTCATTTTCGGTGCTCCCCTTCCCCTAAGTCTCCCCCACCCCCACCTCATTCTCTTGTATCTCTCTCCTCTCCTTACCTTCTGTTCATTTTCTCTTTTCTTTCCCAGACTTTCCACTTTTCACTTCAGCCCGACAGCCCATGCGGGCAGTGCCTTTGCTCACTGGTGGTATCAAGGCTCAGGTGGTTAAAAAATAAAGCAAAACAACAACAACAAAATTAGTTGGTCATTAAGTAAGCATTTGCCATAAGAACCCCACCCCCTACGAAGTCTGGAGGTTCAGCAACTTAATCACCTCTGTGTATGATCAAATCCCATTCCTCCCATGATACTGTTACCAGAAACCGTGATTGATGTGTGAGGAAGTCAATATGAAGTAGAACGGGGTCTCCGTTTTACAAAGCAAACATTTTGAAACTCTCGACTCACTCAGGATATGGCAGATCCTACCCTGGCCTTGCCTGAGTGATTGGGCAGGTGCTCCTGAACAGCCGTAATTCTGGAAGAACCAGCAGAGGGAGAGGGAAGTCAAGAGTGACGAAGGCACGAAGCATGGCAAGCCTGACCACAGAGCTACTGGGATTTTGGAACCGCTTAGAGCCCTGAGGTGGGACAGGAGAGACCCCCATACAAACCCACATCCTCTTCGAGGCCTCCAAAGCTACAACTCAAAAGCAGGGATTTGGGATTAGACTGTCTCTGGGATCCCTCTCAATGTCCTACAATTGTATGATGGTTCACCTACATGGCCAGTTTCTACCTAAAATAATGAATGGGCAGGTATGGAGCTAATGTGCCGCCATCGGCCCAGCGTTGGCTTTGGTTCCTCTACCGCACCATGGTTCTTGCTCTTAGAAAGCGTGTCTAATTGGGTGGGGGCTGGGAAGCAGATGAGAGACTTGAGCCATTAAGAAAAGAGGAGTTTAAACTCAGCATAATAAAGGAAGGGAGGGAGGGAGAAAGGGAGTGAGGGAGGAAAAGAGAGAGAGAGAAAGAGAAGAAAGAAGAAAGAAAAAAAAGAAAGAACTGAAGGAAGGAAGGGACGGAGGAAGAGAGAGAGAAAGAAAGGAGGAAAGAAGAAAGAAAGAAAGAAGGAAAACTGAAGGAAGGAAGGGAGGGAGGGAGGAAGGGAGGGAGGGAGGAAGAGAGAGAAAGAAAGGAGGAAGGAAGAAAGAAAGAAAAAAAGAAAGGAAGGAAGGGATGGAGGGAAGAAGGGAGAAAGAAAGAGAGAGAGAGAAGGAGAGAGAAAGAAAGGAAGGAAGGAAGGAAGGAAGGAAGGAAGGAAGGAAGGAAGGAAGGAAGGAAGGAAGGAAGGAAGAAAGAAAGAAAGAAAGAAAGAAAGAAAGAAAGAAAGAAAGAAAGAGAAAGAAAGAAAGAAAGGAGGAAACTAGCAGTAGGTAACTTTCAATTGAATGGATTGGGCCATAGGTACTTGCTCCCCATTAAAGATAAGGCATGAGACAGGAGGAGAAACTCTTCGGCTGGTTGGGGAGGAGGCTGGGAGCTCTCCAGAGTAATGGACTTGTCAGGAACAAAAGGCAAAAACAAAAATAGAACTACAATGGTGAAAGATGTAAAGGCCCTAAGGATGCTTAGGAACTTTAGGAACTTGGTGGAAGTTTGCTAAAGGTTCCCATGAGTTAGAAGAGCTAACAGCGGAGCCCAGGCGCCTCGGTTGCAAACCTTGAGATAGGGAGGCAACCGAACCCACAGCTCCGAGCACTCTTTATAGCTATGCCCTCTCTTTAAGGTGAGAGCTTCTCCATTAAAGTGTCCACTTAAGGTAGGTGGCCAACAATAACTCAAGAAATTCCACTGCACTTGCTGTAGGTTTCTTGGAAGAACCAAGAGAAGATGGACATTCGTCAAAGCTGCTAAGTTATTTTCACAGCAAATGCAAACAGCAGTCCAGAGGAATAGTTATGATTTCGTGTATTTAAAGCTTTCGATTATTTATTGAATTCCTTTAACAATTCAGTTTTGTGAGGGATTAAACGATAAGGCAAGAAGGCGACTTTCACCAGCAGAGAGAATGAAATTGGCCGCCTTTGGGAGGGAAGTCCAAGCTCCAACTTGAGCTGTGAGATCCTGAACAACTTAGTTAATCTCTCGAAGTATTAATTTTCTATAGAACTTACCTTAGAGAGGTTTTATGACATTGCAGGAGATAACGTGTGTTAAGCATTTGGGACAAGGCCTATTTCACAGTAAATTATTAAGTTTTCTTCTGCTGCTCTAACAAATGACCGCAAACTTAGTGAGGGGCTTAAACCAACACAAATATATTATTATGTGCCCATTCCGTAGGTTGGAAACGTGATCCTGGGTTAGAATTCAGGTGTGAGTGGGGCCGCATTCCTCTATGCCAGGCTGAGGGAGAGAATGAGTCCCCTTGTCTTTTCCAGCTACTGGCGGCTGCACACATTCCATGGCTCCCACCCGCTTCCTCCATCTCCTCCAAGCAACATGGCTTCTCTCTGACCAATTTTTCATGCTCATGCCTCCCTCTGACCGGGGTTGGGAGAGGCTGTCTGACTTTAAAGACCTAGGTGATTGGATTGGCCCCACATGCAGGATTCAGGCTGTTCTCCTCTTTCAAGGTCCTTGGTCGCCTCTGCAAAGTCCCTTTGCCTTTAAGAGAACATACTCCCAGGTTGCAGGGACTGGGAAGTAGATGTGTTGGGGAGCCGTTATTCTGCCTACTTCGCATCGTACAAGAGTAACCCGGTTATTATGATTATGAAGTGATTTCCAGGTACAGAAAACCAGATGAAGTCTTTTTCAGGGCTACAAGATAATTTGAAGAGGCAGTTTTGCCAAAGGATGGGATGGAAATATGTATTTTACAGCATCTAGGTTAAAAAAAAAAAGAGTACTGATAACATCCTGAGTTTAATTAAATAGTAACTGACATTTATGGGGTCTCTGTAACATGCCAAGCAGGATTTTAAGAGATTTTTCTTTCATAGACACTATCTTATTCAATACCCAACAGCAGCCTGTGACCTATTTGAAATCATCTACTTAGGGACAATGGCAGAATAAGCGCAAAGAAGAAGAGTAACATCCCCGAAGGTTCCACAGACAGGAGATGACCTAGCCAGGATGTTTCCAGCCATCGACTTTCATCTTCAAGCTCCAGTTCAGTGGCGGAAAGAATGCTCTCTGAAGGAGGACTAGAGTTACAGAACCATTTCGTTTTTCCTCTCGAATAAGCCACTATGGGGACGTATTATGAGCAGCCCCCCAGAAGTACATTCTAGTCCTCATTTGGGGTAGGAGAAGAGGCACCGGCCCAACGGCCGGTGGCCCTCCATGTGGGCAAAGCATTTCAATAGTCCTCCGCACAATCCCTGTTCCTGACATGAACTTAACCCCTATGGAATAACTGCATCCCAGCAAAGGCCAATGTAGCTCTGTCCTCAAGAAGCAAGCCACCCAAGTCAGCGTTCGGCTTACATTCCAGCCTTCCTCTGTGAGCAGAGGGCAGAATTGCTCCTGACTCGCTGCTTTTCCACAAGACCATATACGATTTCACACTTATGATGGATGCCTTTGGACTAGGGTTTCATAAAACCATTTAGTGTATTAGAGTCTATTAACCAGCCTGAAATCATGACCCTCGTTTAGCGGTTATAGACTGTGGCAGCATTTAATCCATACCAGTTGATTTGTATAACATTTATGATCTGAACCAGATCCCTGAATGTCTAAACTCATAGCCATTGGCTTGAAATATGAGCAGCTAGGTGCGCAACTGGCGGAGCCCCATGTGATGCTGGTGGCGGAGAGCTTGTGTTCAATAATTTCCCAAAGCACAGGTTAATTTGAATGCAGAAGGACATAGCGAGTGGGTAGCTCAGTCACAACTCTTCTGTAGATAGAAGACTCTTGGTGGCCGGTGGCCATGTCTTCCTATTCCCTAACAGAATCCAGATTTTCTTCCATCCCTACACAGCCCACGTGATTCAAGGGAAGCTGGCTTTACCAACGACTGGCTCGGGATCCCAGGCTTAAGCAACAAGCCCTCGCGTTTCTCCCCTTGACTGCTTTGTCCTTGCAATAGTTTCGTGACCTATTGCAACCCGCACAGAATGAAGGCTAGGGTTACTACTCTATAATTAAGAGAGAGATTTTCTCTCTTCCTTCCAGACCTTAGACAGGAAAGCCTGTCTGTCGCCCAAGTGCTAATGGCAGTCCTATTATGTCCATGCCAAAATCCACCTGGATTCCACGTGCGTTATGAAGGGCCCGATGAAATTTTTTACCCCATTTGCAAGCTGAAAAGTTAGACTACCAGAGTCTCAGAGACGCTGAAAGACAATGCCAGATTCCTTCCCGGGTCAGAGACAAAAGACTTTATTCGTCGTGGCGCAGCAAGTACCCTGAGCATCGTTATATTTGCATCCGGTCCCCCACCCGGATTCCTTCGGGGCAGTGCGAAAAGGCCTCGGTAATACATGTGTGTGCCCGGAATTCTGAGCTTCGGGAACCTACAGCTTTTATAATGGATGGTTAGCAGGCCTGCTCTCTGCTCCGCAGAGAGATACTATCTGTCTTCCAAAGCCATTCCATATACAAACTTTTTTTTTTTTTTTTTGTAAACACAGTCCAGAACAAAGACAGTGAGCACCTCTGTTTGCAAGATGTGCAGAGATGCCAACGACCCTGGCGAATTAACTCCCAGCTAAATGCTGGCACAGGGAAGAAGGCAGTGCCAAGGAAACAGCTGAAGAAAAGAGCTGGAGCCCTCATTGTCCTTTCGATTGAAGCTCACTTTACCTCCGGACTTTCTATTAAATGAGATAACAAATTTCCTTTTTGTTTAAGATGGTTGGAGAAAAGATCTCTTTGACTCACGGCCAAAGGACCGTAACTGATAAGACAACCGATGGTCTGAATTCTATAGGGGACTCCAGGATTCTTGACTCTTTGAAAAGAACTGATCTCGGCCACTAAGGAGGGCATTATATTCAGTTGTGTCTATCTTTGAGAGGGAAAATTGTCTCTGATCTCTACTGGATTGTTTGATGCTTCGCGCAACACCAGCATGATTAAATCCAACGGGCGCTTTTCCCAGAAGGTGAAGGTGGAGAGGCACCCACTATGATTTCTCAGCTTACCACCCTGTGGCCAAATCCTATAAGTTGTTGCACAAAGGCCAAGGTATCAGAATCCCTCTGAAAAGGACACCCAACACAAGAGATGGGGTCTTTCCACTGGTCGGGGCTATCATGCCATGAAAGCACTTATTAAGCCATTCGTATCATACGTCTGCTGAGAAGGCTATTTCTCCCCATCTAAGTGTGAGCCTGAATATTTAAGAATATTAGATCATGAGTCTGTCCCTGAAACAGGGTCTGTGGAATTTAGCAGAGAAGGAAGTTCTTCCTGATGTCGCAGATGGATGGCGGTCTTAGAACTGGCCTATCACAGTGGGGACAAGAGACCGCCGGGTGGTGCGTGGCCCCACATTCTAGAAGATTCTCAAATCTATATCCACAGTCACAGACATGTGCTCAGAGACTGGAAAGAAAAAAACAGTGAGCTTACTTACAAACTGTAAACTTGTGCCCCATCTCTTGCCCATACTGCCCATAGAGCCTTGTTAATGATTATTTTTAATATCTTGTAATTATCATCTCAATAGCACAATAAGAAAGGACTGTGTCGGTGGTATGTGTGTGTGTATGCATGTGCGCGTGCGTGTGCTACAGCCCCTAATTTGTTTGTGTAAACATTAAAAACGTGATTACAAAATCCGTTCTCGAATTTATTCTTTGAAAAATACAGTTGGTGCCTCAAAAATCAGAAAGGGGCTGGCCTCTCTGTTGGAGAGGCCCTGCCTTGTAATGACTATGTAAAAGCACTTTGTAAACTATAAAAACTCCTACATGTGTTACCTATTATTTAGCTCATCTGTTACTCAGGCTGCCGGAGGGGCGTCGGGGGTGGGGGGAACACTCCTGGGCGGGCGTGAGTGTGCCCCTTGAGAGCGAGGTCAGCTCATCGTATGAGTAGCCCTCACAGAGACTCACCTGTGGCCCTGAACTTCAGAGGACTCTGGCAGGGGTACCTCACTTCTCTCCCAGGACCAGAGAACCTGTTTTACCGGAGACTCAAGGTTCAAGTACTCCTCTGGCGGAGGCGGGGCATGGCTCAGGAAGGGCATTGTTCAGCAAGAGGCTTTCATTCTTCACGAAGTGCCAAGGTGAAGCAAGGGGTACCTCATTCTCTTCCCCCTGCTTTTCATGCCCATAATCTGCTGCATTCTTCAAATGTATTAACAGTGCGCGGCAGCTGGAAGAGTGTCTCTCCCCATAGAAATGAGATGCACGAGCATAAAAGCCCATTCTTCCCACACGCTGCTCCCTGGGTCATTTTTTAAATCGGTCGCGAAGAATCACAGCGGCTAAGTCAGACCGCTCTGACTCCACGTGCGACAATATCAGCCGTGTTAGGACGAAGATGTGTCTCAGAGGGTCTGTCTCTCCTTTTCTCTTCTCACCGGAAACCCCCTTTTCTCTGTTGGCCCTTTCCCAGAGAGGACGTGTGACTCCGGCATTGTGTCAACTTGTAAAATAGCCGGTGAACGCGCAGCGTGGATGGGATCGGACTCTGCGTGGGGCTGCGGAGTCCGGTCGCCGTCGCAGTGCCGTGGGGCTGCGGAGTCCGGTCGCCGTCGCAGTGGTGCAATTACTTTATTTAGGGGGGAAAAGACGCTTTATTATGTGAAGCTCCGTTGTCATCCAAGAAGGAAGGTAGGGGAAGGAACGACCAGGGCGCATCGCAAATTAAACGGCGGCCTGGACTTACTTAGCAAGGGATGTGCAGTTAGATTTGGAAAAGGGCGGGGAAAAGTATTGACACCCAGTGATTCGCAGGACTCCATCCTAATAAGGACTGGAAGGGTGTGGTTACGGGGAAGGTTTGGTCCGGGAGGAATGTGAAACTGAGTTGAAATTGAGAGGAGAGAAATTAGCCTAATTTAGAAGTGCGCAGGGGGAGAGTGGAAAGGAGCAGGACATGAAGGGCTCTTGGGAGCCCGGGTGCTGCCCACGCCCGCAGTGTGAACTCAGGCCAGCCCTTAACCTCTCTGACCCTCGGTGTTCCCTCTAGAAGATCTCTCTTTGGGGGTTATTATTGGAGGAGAATGAAAGAAAATAAATACGCGTCACTTATAAAGAGGTAGGATCCATACAAATGTTAGCTCTCATTCTGCGTTTTATAAGGCAGGGGAGAATCGAGAGATGGGGAGGTCTGATAAGTCCCTTGCCCTGAAGGCCGCCTCGAAGAGCTGAAAAACTATTCGGCTCCTGCCTGCCCGGAGGCCTCTGAAATGCATGATTTACTCTAGATACCAAAAGGTCACATAGCTTCGAGTCCACCCCTGTCCGGGAAGGAGAGTGCATGGAGTCAGGTACTCCGGCCAATGAAAATCCAGTCTGTAGAGGCAAACGTGAGCTTGGGGTGAAACGATGCTTTTAAAACCCCAAGCTTCCTTCTTTCCGATTCCCGCTAACAGATGTCCTTGAGTTGAAACTCACTCTAAAACTAACGGAGTGGCGGGGCGCCTGGGTGGCTCCTGTTGGTTGGGCACCTGACTTCAGCTCAGGTCATGATCTCACAGTTGGTGGGTTCGAGTCCCGCATCTGGCTCTCTGCTGTCAGCACAGAATCTGTCTCAGATCCTCTGTCCGCTTCTCTCTATACCTCTCCCCCTCCCCACTTGCACTCTCTTCTCTCTCAAAAAAGCCGTGTTGGGCTCCGTGCTGACAGCTCAAAGTCTGGAGTCTGCTTCGGATTCTGTGTTCCTTCTCTCTCTGCCCTCCCCTGCTCATGTTTCTCTCTCTCTCTCTCTCTCTCTCTCAACATTAGGAAACTTTAAAAGTAAAAAATAAAACTAACGGAGTGACAAAGGGAGCCCTGAGGCCATAGAGAACTGGGCACTCTGAACAGTGTCCCAGGGGCGTGTGGTCCCAGCACTGGGGACCCGGGGATAGTGATGCCGCGTCTCCCTGCCTGGTTTGTTTTGCGGATGTTCCGCAGTAGGATTAAAATCCACTGGCCACGGCTAAATTTGAACACAGTGAAATAAAAAACCATTAAGACTGGCCACTCTTGGTTTCCGAATTAGGATTGTGAAAGAAGGTCTTTGAATGAAACGATATTTTAAAAGGTCGGCAACTACATAAAGCGGTTACAAGGCTGTTATCGGAATCATGGTGCGTCCGGAATCAAAGACAAGAATGTACGAATGCTTTAATAAGAACAGTAGAACATTTTCACATTAGTATTATTATTAATAAAGCATGTGGATAAGAAAACATTTGTAATATTATTCTTCTTAATAAAACATTTATATAATACAACATTTATAATATTAGCATTCATAATAGAACTTTTGTATTATTATTCATAAAACATTTTACAGGTTATAACATTCCTTCGCTTATTATTTCATTTAATCCTCAACACTTCCCCACAAACTGAAGAGCTATTGCTACTTCGAGGGAAATTAAAACTCAGAGATTACCTGATATGGCCAGGTCACACAGCAAACGACGAAGAAGGAATTCGAAGATAGGTCTTGAATGCCCAATTTAAAACCCCTTTCACCATTTTGTAGATGAAAGCTTCACAGGAGAACAAGGCCTGGACTATGCCTGTGCTTCGTGGAAGCATTTTTCAGGTATTTTAATTTTAGAATCATTTATGCGGTGCCAGAGAGTTATAAAAAAATTATCAGTGAAGGCAAAAATTCAAGAAAGCCTTCTCAGAGCCGGTCTTACGAGAAAACCGAAACCTGTTAGGAGATTGGTTATGATATGGAGTGTGGATATTAAAAATGCCATAAACGTCACTTAAAACTCTAAATATGTAACTAGAGTTTTTACTAAGTTCATAAACATTAATATTGGATACGGCATCTTCTGTAAATCCTTGTGGTTCACGTGTCAATTACCTGGTTACTTAGTAACCAAGTCATCCAGTAACCAAGGAGTCAAGCCTTAGATTAAATAGTCCCCAACCAGGCAATAAAAGGGTCCCTGAGTACAAATTTGCAGAATTATGGTTTATTGTGTTAATAATCTCCCCATGTCTGTGGCTAGCCTTCCAGGGATAGGGCCGGCGAGTGTATGGTATTCTAGAGCCCAGCCTCGGCTCTTGCTATTTTGTTACAGTACCTGCTTTTAAAAGAGGAAATTAAACCACAGAGCTCGCTCTGGTTTAAACTCACTGGAGGAAATGAGAGGGGCCGAGCACACCCCGAGCTGGATCGGGGGATTCAGGGGAAACCCAGAGCTGGGGTGTGAATTTGCACGGGGGCTGGTAATTTGAGGTTCGATGCCTTTGCTTCTCTGGGGAGGGGTTTAGGACAGGCTTCTTCGGTCGATGCTTGAAGGGGTCCTTCATGTAACTGACTGTGTTCTGCGACGATTCAAAGGTTCGTTTGACAGATATTTATTGGGCCCTACTCTGTGCCAGGCACCGGGCGAGGCGTGGGCAAAGTAATTTTAGGCCAAGTAGACACAGCCCATGCCCTCGAAGAGGGTACCACCCTATGAGGAGGAGAGAGACGTTAACCAAATGGCATGGATACATGTATAACTGGAAACATCTAACTGCGATGAACTGTTCTGTGGTAAGAGCAGAGGATGCTAAGAGAGTGTCCGACTCTTAGGTCGAATCCCATGCTCAAGTGGAGGGTGGAGGCTAGATTTCCTCACCAAACTGCATTTCATCTGAACAGAGCTGGAAATCTGATCAATGAGGAGGAATTGGCCAAGGAAGTAGAAGTTGGGAAAGGGGGGGGCGCCTGGGTGGCTCATTCAGTTAAGCGGCCGACTTCGGCTCAGGTCGTGATCTCACGGTCTGTGAGTTCGAGCCCCGCGTCGGGCTCCGTGCTGACGGCTCATCAGAGCCTGGAGCCTGCTTCAGATTCTGTGTCTCCCTCTCTCTCTGCCCTTCTCCTGCTCATGCTCTGTCTCTATGTCTCTCAAAAATAAATAAACGTTGAAAAATAATTTAAAAAGACGTTGGGAAAGAGAATAAGCTAAGAAGAGCATTCCAGGGAGAGGAAGAGGCACATGCAAAGGCCCTGTGGTGGAGAAAGCATAGAATTTTTCAGCAGGTGAAAGAAAGGTAATATGTCTGGACATCAAGTCTGGCACTAAGGCATCAAGTCTGGCACCACCATAGGGTGGTACCCTCTTCGAGGGCATGGGCTGTGTATACTTGGCCTAAAATTACTTTGCCCACGCCTCGCCCGGTGCCTGGCACAGAGTAGGGCCCCCCACTCGCTTTGCTTCAAAGCAACACGTGTGTTTTGTGGGCAACAGAGAATTGGGAAAACAGTGTTGTTTATTGTGAGAAGGCTGGCTTCTCACATGGAAATGAACTCGTTCTGTTTTTGATTGGTATCGTCCAGAGCACACTGATCTTTGGTTATCGTCTCTCTTTGATCTTTGGTTTCACCTCTCTTTACAACTCCATCCTGCCATGGCTTCAGTGTTCCCCAAGTCTCTCACTGAGTTAAGAGTGAATCGGCACCTGGGTGGTTCAGTTAGTTAAGTGTCCGACTTCAGCACAGGTCATGGTCTCACAGGTTTGTGAGTTCGAGCCTCGCATCTGGCTGTCTGTTGTCAGCACAGAGCCTGTTTCAGATTCTTTGCCCCGCCCCCCCCCCCCCCCCTGCCTCTCTCACAGTCTCTCTCTCTTTCAAAATAAACATTAAAAAAAAGAAGAGTGAATAGTTCGTGGGAGGAATGGCCGAAGTACCAAGGTTTCCATAGAAACAAGCATTAAATCAATCCCAGGTATTTTGTTGGCTGATAAGAGAAGACACCCTCCTTAGAAAACCAGAGTTCCTTTCCTGTCAGGATTCGTACCTACCTTGGGTGACTTCATCTCGGTTCGGAAAATTACACTATTTTATTTTAGTTGCGTAGTGACAGCTTTCCAACCTGCAGTTAGGTTCTGCTGCTTTGAGTGGCTGGAGCGTAGGTTTGGCAGCAAGACTCCGCCATGGACCTTACGGCGGATTCAGAGGAGGTGAGGCCACAGTCTTTGCACTGAAAATGCTGACTCGCCAGATTCGGTGACAGACTCACATCCCCAAGTCATAGCCAGAATGTAGAAGATGCTGATCGGATGCGAACCTCAGCCTAGGACTAACTGGGGAGTCTCAAAGAAATTTCTTTTCTCAATCCACTTTTAAGTTCATGTCTTATGGTTTGGTTATTCTTTGGATAGCTAATTTTACCAATGGTTTAACGTGTGGACTAGTGATTCGGTGACCGAATGAAACACCTTGTGCAGAACATCCTTTTATCTTCCCGTAATCTGTCATGAATTCCGTTTCAAAGTCTGCCTGCAAGAGGTGGGGAGACCTAGCAACTGTCTCCAGTGGCATCGGGCAAGGCAGCTGTGTTCTGTTCATCGATGGGGTCCACCTATGGGCACCGGACTGTGGGCAATGCAGCGGTGCCCCGCAAGAGTCCTGGCCTTCCGGGTGACCACGGTGGTTAGATTTGGATACAAGGCAGACACGTGGTAACAGAATTGCAAACCAGGGGCGCCTCGGTGGCTCAGTCCTTTAAGCGTCTGACTCCGGCTCAGGTCATGAGCTCACGCTTCATGAGTTCAAGTCCCTCATCGGGCTCTCTGCTGTCAGCACAGACCCTCTGTCCGCCTCTCTCTCTGCCCCTCCCCCACTCGCACTCTCTTCTCTCTTTCTCAAAAATAAATAAGTGAACATTAAGAAAAAAGAATTGCAAACCAAGTGGAGAGAGAATCCAGGAGATGAAATGAGTCGTTTTCTTTGGAACAATTGAGGACAGAATTTGTGGTGTAGCACACGGGGACCAGGGCTTGGGAGAGGTACTGGCAGATAACTAAGGAAGGCGTCCCCGCAGGTGGACCTGGAACGAACAAACACAGAGACAGAAGCAATGGGCGTGCACCGTCTAGTGGGGGATGAGTGTGCTTTGGCGGAATAGACAGTTGTAGGAAAGCTGTCTGCCTCACTGTCCCCTCCCCCATCACCCTCCTTGTCCCCTTGCCTTTCATTGCCCTGTCTTTTCTTAGAATAAAGAGCATTAACACACACACACACACACACACACACACACACACACACACAGAGTTTCATTTTAGCTCATACAGCCTAGCACGACACCAAGCAGGCCAAGAAACTTGGCCCTGGTGTCACTCTTCCTATTAAGAGCCGGATGAGCTTCGGAAAGTCATTTTCATCTCTGAGCCGGGAAACCGGACATATGGATAACATCTCTCCTGGCTTCAAATGTTCTGATTCTTGGAGAGAGATGGAGACAATAATAGAATAAGGTTTGTTTTCCAGTGGAATAAGAGAAGGTAAGTCTTTTGATACTACCTAGAAAAGCGTAAGAGAAAAAAGAAGTTCGGGAATATATATGTATATGTTATCCATATACAATATATATGTATATATTATCCATATACAATATATATGTATATATTATCCATTATTATAATGGATAATATATACGTATATATTCCTATATATACATACATTCATATATGTATACCTAGAAAAACATAGGAGAAATAAGTTCATGTATATATACATGTACATACGTATACATATATGTACAATATATACATATATATTCTCAATATATTATATATTAATGTATTATATATATTAAGAAGAGGTTTGGGTTGCAGCCAGATAATATCCTTGGAGAGGGTGACAGTTTCCCGAGGAACCGCAGTATAGTTGAAAAGGCTTTTAGATATATTGTTTCCAGTGCTGTCTCTGACATTTAGTAGCTGAGTATCTCTTAGGCGATTTACCTTTGCTGAGCCCCAGTTTCTTCATCCATAAAATGGGGGTGAGTATCGTTTCCACTGCAGTCAGTGACTGTATACTAAGCACCTACCAAATAACCAGTGTTGGGCACAAAACAGGCATTGGTGATAAAATATTTACTTCAGAAGTAGTTACTTTGTAACACAGGCATAGCTCCTGATCACACAGAGCTACGGGAAGCCCGAGACCACCCAGGCCATCCTTTCCAGCGAAATGGAAGGCCTCATGTGTGTAGAAAACCTAACTTTGCATCTAAGAATCTGTACAGATGCTAATATATACATGAGCCTACAGTCTCATGGGAATTAAAGACAGGGGGGACATGAATTAGCATCAAGTGAACTGAGTGTTGGAATAGGAAGTCACTGCACTAGGGACTCACGGGCCGTTAATGGAAAAATGGAATGGAAGAATCTACCCTAGCCCGAGATCGGGAAGTCTTCCTGAGGAGAGAGCGAGCTGAAGAATGGGGGGCATTGAGGGTAACAGTGGAGATGGTTAATGTTCTGGGTAAGGAACTACACTTAAGAAAAAACGACAGATCCTATCTGTAAAGTGCTTAGCAGGGTGCCTAATATATAAAGAGCCTCCATAATCAACAGCTACCAAGGATGCTATTACTTTCATGGTTTGGGGAGCAATTAATTTCACCTTAATGACAGCTTTTTACAACCAGTTTGTACCCCTGGTGCATGTCGGCCTGCTTCGGTGGTAAAGGAGGAAGGCTTCCTGTGTCTGTGCTGGTGGCGGACAGCCAAACAGAAGCTCGTCCGACTCGGACCCTCAAATGGATGCGTAAGGGGCCGCTCCCCGGCTTCGCAGGGGGTGATCTCAGGTCTCGCTGCCACAGAGCCTGCAAAGTTAGGAAAATGCTCACTATTTAACTAGAATGCATAAAAATTCAAATCCTGGCCTCATAAATGTGAGTAAACAGTTTAATGACTCACTTTAACTAGAAAGTAATCAAATATAAATGCAGGTATGCTGCTTGCTTGCATCTTTTTCCGTGCGGGTGAATTAAAAATAAAAATTCCGTAGGCGCGATATTGGCTAAATGAACTTGTCATCGAGATTTTTTTTACTAATAACAAACTCTAAAGCTGCGGTGATTTTCCATGCCGTGTTCGCAGGCGCTCGTTTTCAGCGAGGCGGAGATGTTTCATAGATTTTGTCGTCGCAGGACCTGCCTTTGTCTGTGGGAATGATTTATTTATTTGTTTGTTTTTTTTAATTTTATTTATTCTTGAGAGACAGAGAGAAGCAGAGCACAAGCCAGGGAGGAGAGGAGGAGGAGGAGGGGAGGGGCAGAGAGAGACAGACACAGAATCCGAAGCAGGCTCCAGGCTCTGAATTGTCGGCACAGAGCCTGATGCGGGGCTCGAACTCACCAGCTGTGAGATCATGACCTGAGCTGAACTCAGACGCTTAACCGGCTGAGCTACTCAGATGCCCCTGTTGTGGGAATGATTTAATGTATCTAATCCTGTTTCCTCACCTGTTAAAAGAGGATACTAACATCTCCTTGGTGCCATTTTGAACACGTGGTTGTTCAGAGTTGAACTCTCTAGTATAATCATAAGGTTTGTTAGCACGGAGCCTTGCAAACAGTAGGAGCTAACTTTAAGTGTTCGTTCCTCTTCCTTCGCCAGGGGCTGCCTCCCTGTTTTCATCTTCCTTTAGACACATGAATTGACTCGGCTCACCGTGACCATGGTTTGAAGTGATGTACACACGTATATGAAAGAATGCGTATATGAATATGTATATTAGTATGTATACCCATCTGAGAATATGTATACCACTGTGCATACTAGTACATGTGTTCATATAAGTACACGTATTAATGCATATATTGATCTGAGAACATTATATTAATATCTACCTTAGTATCTACATTAGCATCTATACAGATTCTTAGATGCAAAGTTAGGTTTTCTACACACACGAGGCCTTCCATTTCGTTGGAAAGGATGGCCTGGGTGGTCTCCGGGCTTCCCGTAGCTCTTACACCCTTGGTCTAAACCTCAGAATCCCTGCCCCAGTTGTGTCCTCAGCAGTCTTAAGGCGGCGAAGAGGGCCACCTTTTGTTTAAAAGGCATCTTGCAGGAGAAGGCATTTCAGAAGCCACTTTGTCTGGACCACATTGAACCTGATTTCCATACGAGCTGAATTTAGAAGTCAGCAACACGGAATACTCTGAATTTGTCTTTCACTTGAGGGTTCTGCACACCGTCAGCCCTCTACCCTCCTGCGATTCCAAGGTAACATTTCCTGTATCCCCTCACCTTCCAAAAACTCGGTCTTCAGAAAGGTCAGTGTTTGCTGACATTGGATGTCCACCTAATTTATCTCTTCAGCTGGACTTCTCACCTAGACTTTGTTATATCCTCTTAACCCTTTCTTTAATTCATTCTGTTGTCCACTGCAGGATAGGCTTTGTCATCCCCTGCTCGAACCTGCCTGTGACATAGCATACCTAGGAATAAATCCAACAAAGGTGTCCAAGACCTCTACGTTAAAAACTGTAAAATATTGCTGAGAGGAAATAAAGAAGGCCTACTTGGAGAAATAGATTATGTTTATAGGTAACTTCATGGATTATTATAGATTATTATTCATTGATAACTTCATGGATTATTATAGATTATTATTCATTGATAACTTTATGGATTATTATGGATTGTTATTCATTGATTATTATTATAGATGTTATTCAGAACTGGTACTAAAGAAAGCCTTCACAGATAGTTCATAGATTATTACATCTCGTACTCAGATGGCCATTCTCTCTGAAATTGATCTGTAAATTCAGCACAACCTCAAATGCCTAGATTTTGTAAAACTAGAAATTGAGAGACTGAGCCTAAAATTTATATGAAAATGCAAAGAACCTAGAATAACTCAAGATGATTTGGAGGACTTAACCCATCTGATTTCAAAACCTACCTTATTTTTTTTTAATTTTTTAAGGTTTATTTATTTTGAGAAAGAGAGAGACAGAGTGACCAGGGGAGGGGCAGAGAGAGAGAGAAAGAAAGAGAATCCCGAGCAAGCTCTGTGCCGTTAGCTCAGAGCCCAACACATGGCTCGATCCCACCAACCATGAGATTATGACCTGAGCTGAAATCAAGAGTTGGATGCTTAACCGACTGAGCCACCCAAGCGCCCCAAGACTTACTTTAAATCAACCCTTAATCAGGATAGTTTGATATTAACAAATATATAGATATGGAGATCAATGAAACAGAATAGAGGTGTCATAAATAGACCCACACATATATGACTCATCTATTTTCATCAGAAGTTCTGGGGCAATTCGATGGAAAGGGGAAAGTCTTTTCAGTGAGTAATGCCGGATATCTGTTTGGGGGCACGGGGCGGGGAGGGGGAGAAGAACATCAACCTTTACTTCATACCATACATCAAAAGTAACTCAAAGTGAGGGGCTCCTTGGGTGACTCAGTTGGTTAAACAGCTGACTCTTACTTTCGACTCAGGTCATGGTCTCACGGTTCGTGAGTTCAGGCCTGGCATCCAGCTCCACACTGACAGCGTGGGGCCAGCTTGGGATGCTCTCTCTCCCTGTCTCTCTGCCCCTCCCCTGCTCATTCTCTCCCCTCCCCTCAAAATAAATAAACCTAAAAAAAAATCTTCAAAAAAATTTACCCAAAGTGAATCCTAGACTTAAATGCAAAACCTAAAACCCTTTTGCTATACAAAAGCCATTGTGAAAGGAAGATAAGCCACCACCTGGGAGACAATATTTGCCACACATATATCAGACAATGGGTTTGTATCCAGAATGTATAAAGAACCCATCCAACTCAGCGATAAGAAGAGAAACAACCCATTAAAAAAATGCGTAAAAATTTAAGCAGACCCTTCATCCAATAAAATAGAAGGATGACCTATAAGCGCATGAAAAGATGCCTCAGCATCGATGGTTATTAAGAAGTTTCAAATTAAAATCGCAGGAAGATACCACTGCACACCTGCGAAGGCACACGTCCACCCAAAGTCTAGACATGAGTGTTCACAGCAATCTGTTAGTAACAAAACCTAGTATCAACCCAAATGCGCATGAACAGGTGAGCGGATAAAGTGATATTACTCAGCAATAATAATAATAATAGTAATAATAATATAATAACTATTGATTCATGCAACAGAATAGGTGAATCTCAAAAACTCTAGAAAATGCAAGCTCATCTGTAGTGACCAAAAGCAGGTCGCTGACTGCCTGGAGGCAGGGGCGGAAAGAGGGCTGGATTACAAAGGCGCCTTAGGGAAGCCTGGGTTAGGGGTGATGTAAATATTCATTTTCTTGATGGGGCGATGGTTTCCTGGGTGTATTCACATGTTGCTATGCAGCAATCGAACATTTTAAACAGTGCGGTTTGTCGTACGTCAGTTTTTTGTCGATAAAGTTGGAAAAAACAATAACCAAAAAGACTATGCAGGCACTGTGGTTATCGATAGAATTAAAATCTACCTTGCAAAGTAAATAAATACATACATACTTATGCAAGTAAATAAATAAATACATAGATTCCATTTAATTAATTAATCGATTAAATAAAATCTACCCTCAAGCGAGGGGGTCTGTGGTTCTATCCCAATACGCGCTTCCGGTCACCATCACCACTTAACTGCTCCACACACGCTAAGCTTTGGGTAACCTAGACTTCGAGCTCTTATCCGCACGTCTGCGGCACCCCCAGACTTTCCTGCGTGAGGAAAATCGTAGTCGCCGATGGGCTGGATTTCCTGGGATTGTCATTCAAACACTTTACATGGCTCCCTAAATTCACATCCTGTGTGAGTCTTTCACTTCCCCGCCCGTACAGTCTCTTTCGTATGATCCACACTTTGCCTGTCTCTTGATACTCAGCCCCATCCACCCTGTGCTGTGCCTAGTTAGGTACTTACTTGTCTCACTGCCCCATGAGGCTGCTGCTTCCTGAGACCAGCGCCCCATGCTGGTCCCGGCACTCACACGGGCCCCAGAGGCTGTGCTCAGAAGACTTTCGAATACGTACCAGTGTGGTGGTGAGGACGTGGTCTTGCAGTCAGCCTGCCTGCCTTAGCTTCTTACCAGCTTTGTGATCAGGAGCAGCCACGCCACTCTGTGACTCGGTTTCATCCTCTGTAATATGGGTTTGATGTTAATCCTTACCCCCGGGGGCTGGTACAAGCCAGGATACCAGTGGAGGACCAACATAAAATGTATGGAGGAGAGCCCCCTCTCCCCTTCGGGGTGCTCAGGCCCTGAAGGACCCCTGCCCCACTTGGGGAGGCTGATTAGAGAATTCCTTAGCAGACCCGAATTTGCATTCATCAAGGGCATATGAAATTCCCCGTCATTTCAGGGGCCGGGACCAACAACCAGGCAACGATTTTAGAGACCCATCTTTGTACGTGAGGCAGGCGTACCCCTTAAGCATTGTGTGCTCACGGTCTTCCCAGTTAAGATTTTTTCCCCCGCGTTGTTGTCTAACTAGCCAGGTCTCAAAAGCTGACCAAGTACTGTCGCCATCCCGCTACACAGTTTCAGGGAAGCTGTATCCCGTTGTTTTGGCTCGGTTTCCTCAGTCATAAAATAGGAATAAAAATACTACTACTTACACCGTCCCTCTGGCTTCAAGTCTCAGTTGAGACTTTACTTCACTTTCACTGATCCCTTTTCTCAGGTGGCGTTACTGTTACACGGTGTTTCACGCTGTCAGGCTGTGAGCTCCCTGTCAGCTAGACCATGGCTTTCTTGTCCCCCCAGTGACTAGAACACTGTCTGGTGCCCAGGGCATGTTTGGTAAATATTTATTGTATCACCGAATGAACCTTGTTGAATAATCCGACTTGGAAGGAAAGAGAAAAACCAGAATTAAGTACACTTCCAGTTCAGTCACCATTCAATTATTGATTCATGCAGTCAATATTGATTGAGCGCCTACTGTATTCCAGGCACGGGGTAACTATTTGGTCTGTATTAGAAATATGATGTCTAATCCACGGAGGCCTTCGCCCTGCACGTAGCTTAAAAAAGAGTCAATCTGTGATTTTTCTAGAGCCAGGCAGGTAAAAGCAATGATCGAAGTTTATGGCATCAAGAAGTGTTTCCAGCCAGGTTCGGCCCAAATTTGCTTACACGTGTTAGCCACTCAACCAGACGTGTAAACCATGTTGCTCTCTGAGCTTTTCTATGTGATCCAGCCCTATATATTATATTACGCTTATAAAATACCACGAAGCCCTTATGAATTAAAAGATAATTAGCGGTTCAACACGCACAAGACATTAGGCCTCAAGTGTCAAAAATGTCACGAAAGACCATAAATCATAGTCTGCTTGCATTGATCCCTTATAGAGTTAGTTTTTAAATCATCTCTTTAACACCTTGTAAATGTACAAACAACTAGAGACCCAAGGGAAACTTTAATATGTTTTTCATACATATTTTAATTTCATCTCAAAGTGCTAGCTGCATAAAAATTAAGTCAGACTCACAAAAACTCATTGATTTCCCCGGGATAAAACCCATCTGTCCAAACTAATTTAGAGCCTTTTTGAAGCCGTAAAGTTATTCGTGCAACACTGAGGTCATTATGGGCATATCCTGAGCTGGAGGAACTCTTGTGTAATTTTAAGAAGGCAATTTTGTTATATTTACTGTATTTAAATACAGTGCTACTTTTCAGGAACAAAAGCCTCACTGTGTCACTGTATTGAAAGTAAACCAGAAGCTGTGAAAAGCGAGATCTGTTCTTTCCTTGTGATTAATGCACCTTTCTGCCAAAATTGAGACTTCTTAACTGAGCTCATTTAATACAAAGTAAACGAATTCTGCTCTTTGGATTTGATCCTCTGGCTAAACCCTATAGATAAGACTCTAACAGTGAATAGCTTTTCATTCTAAACAAAGGATGTTTTGATAGAAAGGTCAACTCGAAGGGCCTTTATATTGTGATAACAGGAAAGGGAAATGACATATTAATGGCAACTCATGCCATGGTGGTCTGGGCTGGGGGGGACACACAGTAGTAAAGACGGTTCGGAAGTCAGGGAGGACTGGTGGTGAACGGACTCAAGAAACCCCCAGACAGCTTCTTCTTAAAAAAAAAAAAAAAAGACAAAAAACAAAAAAAACACCAAAAAACTCTATTCCTAAGGACATTTTCTTTGATTATACAACAAATGAAGTAGACTGAAGAGGATCTTAACGTAACTTCAAGGCAACTGGGGAGCAGTGCGTGTGTTTTTTTTCCCTCTGGCCCTTTAGCACAAAGCCAGGCAGTATACACTCCCTGAGACCGATGGTTACTGATAATGCATTTTTATTCCGACGGAGGCTAAGTATGCACCCAGCAGTTGGATGGGACAAATAAGCGGAAATTCCTTCTCCTTCGGGACCCGGAGACAAAGAGTCCCAAGTGGACGCACTCACTCTCGTAAGTTAAGAGGCCTTTCCTTTGTGAGTGAGGCCTCCGAGCCAGCTCGGAGCCACTCCATCCCTGCAGGACGGGCGGGCCCTTCATTTCTCCTTTCCTCTCTCGCTACTTAATTTTTCTTCTCTGCTTCGCTAGGAAAGTTTCATAATAATCTGAGTCAGGACCCGGAACTTCTTATACCTCCCCCCCCCCCGCCCCCCCCGTGAAACACTGGTTTTATTTTAGTGACAACGTCTTGATTCCCTGAATAGCTCCTGTTGGTTATGGGAAAGACCAGGATTGGAAGGGGTGATGTGAGTTCTTGGACAAACCAGATGGTTTGTTTAGCTCATATTTTTGCCATTCAAATATTTCTTCAACAAATATTTACTGAGCGGCCGCTCGGGTCTCAGTGCTAAGCTAGGTATTAGAGATACAGATATGAGTAAGTCAGTCTCTGCTCCTAGAGTGCCAGAAAGGGATAGCCATGTAAACAGAGGAATCACGTTGCATTTGGGCCAAGGGCAAAGCTTGAAGCATCCTTGTTCAGGTTGGCGGCTTCCAGCCACTGCATTGTGCCTTCAGGCCATCTTGCCCTGGACTGGCTAGGGAGGAGTCGTTTCCATTTTCATCCTGAGATTTATACAGAGCGCCTTCTCCATCATGCCTTTTAGAAGAAGGGAAAGGAGAGGGGAAAGGAGAAATTAGAGTAGATCCAAGTATTTCCAGCCATTGACTTCGAAGTAAATCAGAATTCCAGGTTTCCTAGAGGAAGTGGGTGGTTCCACAGTGCCCCCTTCTGGCGAGCTGACCAGGAACAACGACCAATAAAATGGCAGGCACTACTGCTTACAAGGTGTGTATTAGATGCATCATTGGATTCCCTCACCAATTCTTCAGGGAAGCGCTGGTGTCATCTCCACTTTATGGAAGAGGTGCACTGAGGTCCGGTGACTCACACAAGGCCCCACGTCCCACAAGCACCCGGAGTCGGGAAACAGACCCAGGCCATCTGCCTCTCGCATGAGCGCTTAACCGCTCTGTTTCTCTCCTTTTCTAGTTTGTTCGTCAATCGGTCAACCTATGCGCACTCCCGCTCAACGGTGTGCTAAGACACTTGAAATTTAGTCTTTCCCTTCCGTAGCATCTTGGGTACTTTCACAGACTGTAGGAGGTTAGTAGAAAAAGGAACAGTTAACAAGCTAAAGGGCCCTGGTTCAGGCAGGGACTCATGAAGGCAAAGCATGAAGCCGCCTAAACCACCAGAAACCCTGAAAACACAACCAAGATTGGTCCGGATGTAGGAACAGAAAGGTTTCACTGTGCCCCAAACATCCTGCCTCTCAAAGACGCTCCCGTTACTCCACACCCCACAGCCCACTTAGGTGAGCGCCAACACTTACCTCTAGCACGGCTCTCATCTTTTGCTGTGTTCCTCTTGAAAAAGCAAATATTACTTAGAGTCGGAAAACAGAATCCTTTATTTCCCCCTATTGTGTAGGGCAAGACAATACAGCGTTTACCTCTATCTTTATCGCCCTGATCTTATTAGACAAAATTAATAAAAGACGTGACAGAAAAGATGTTTGCTTGAGGGCCAAGAGAGAAGTTTCCTGATTCTCCCTCAAGGAGGGAAGGGGCTGTGATGGGTATTCCAGAGGCTACCACATTTCTCCCTGCCGATTAAGTCTGTCCTAAGCCTCTGAGCGCAGGGGCCAGCCAAACCTTTTCTCTCCGTGCATCGGTAATCCCCCGGTTGTTGTAAACAGAGTCTTATATACAACACAGTAAGTGCTTAAGGATTGTCCCTTCCTGTCAATGGTTCTTCTGCAGAATTTCAAGGCCCAGTGGGACCTCACGCCTTTATAGGATGACATGTTGGAGGAGGGTCTGTATAATGTAGCAGTTAAGTGCCCGGATGGACCTGGGATTGAACCCGCTCATGCTACACGTGTAGCGTGTGGTTGGGAGGATATTATTTCCTCTTCCGATTTTTTTTTTTTCAGGCTCTCTTCTCAAAAATGGGGACAGTGATATTTATGCCAGGGCGTGGTTGGCAGGATTAAGGGAAATAATGTATAGAAAATACCTCTTACATGACAAACAGTGTGGGACTCCTAAATGGCTATTTAATTCCCCTCCAGTTCTGAGATGATGACTTCCCCTTGGAGGAAACTTCTAAATCAAGCCTGGCTCTGTGTGAAAGGAAAACCCCAAGGAACAGCATCCCCAACCGTAGAGGTTTTTTTCTCTCGAATGTAATCGGTGCGGGCTATCCAGGGCTGGCGTGGTGGACTGCTTTGGCTTCTCTGTGGAGATGAACTCGGAGTTGAATGACCCTTTCTGGAAATTTCTACCACACTTCTACTTACAGCTCATTGGCCAGAACTTAGTCACATGGCCACACTTAGCTACAAGGAAGGCTGGGAAAGTTGTATTTTGAGGTAAGCCCCGAATCGAGCTACTGCTGCTAAGGAAAAGGAGAAGAATGGATATTTATTCGGCAGCTAGCTTTTTCTACCGCAGTCCTATTCCGGTGTGAAAGTCCATGGGGGGATTATGAGAAATTAATGTTTGAAAATACCAGAATCTTTTCATACTTAAATGCTATTTTAAGTTTGTTAAAATGAAACTAGTTATTTCCAATCAAATTTGGATATTTGAATTTAAGGAAGAACAGAAAAATTGGAACCTTTTAAGACATCCAGAGATTATATTATTATATTATGCTTTTCTGTATGTGTATTTACTTTAATGGAAAGCTTTTAAAAATTCAGAACAGGGGCGCCTGGGTGGCTTAGTTGGTTAAATGTCTGACCGCGGCTCAAGTCATGATCTCATGGTTCGTGAGTTCGAGCCCCACGTCGGGCTCTGTGCTGACAGCTCAGAGCCTGGAGCCTGCTTCGGATTCTGTCTCCTCCTCTCTCTGCCCTTCCCATGCTCGTGCTCTGTCCCTTTCTCTCAAAAAGAAATAAACATTAAAAAAAATTTTCCATTAAAAAAATTAAGAACAAAATAAAAAGTCCTTTTTGAAAAAAAAATAGCAGCTAATAATGAGGAGAAGGCATCACTGAGATCTGGGCAGATCTTAGGGTGGTTATGTCCTGAATGAACGATGAAAATCAATATGGTGAGAAAAATAACAATTTAACTTTTCATCTGCAAATCATACTATTTCCATTTTCCCAGAGGTAGATTTCTTTTCTACCCTCTGGATCGCATGTGTCATATATATAACTGAAATCATTTATTTTGTGGTCAGAAAACATAATTTATTTTGCAAAATCATGAGGAGCAAGGGATTTTTTATAATGCATATTACAGTAATATTATAATAATACACATATTAACAGTAATAATGCAGATTCTTCTGTTTCAGTAATGTTACAGCTTTCTCTGGAAATATCTCTCCCTTTTGAGTTTCTCAAACTCCAGGATTTAGTATTATCCTAGGATATAGTTTCAAAAGAATTTTCTATTTTTAATAATATCTCCCCTTTTTTCTTCAAAGGGGATTTCCCGTTTTGGAGAAGAAAGGAGAACTCTGGAGCGTGAGGTGAAGTGTAAACAGTCAGATCAGATAACTTTCATGTACATTACGGGCCTTTAGTTTGTTTTATAAACAATTTCTGTGAAAGAAGCAGGCCCTGAAATACGACCTGGTTATGAATTGTGGTTAGAAGCAGGTTGCTAAGGAGACTTCTGATTGGCTTTGGATGATGTCATAGCCACAGCCAGGATGCCCATAATACCTAGTTAATACATTGCATCTAACGGTTCTCCTAATTTTTATGTATACATTTCATTTTGTAACTGCAATAAAACACTCCGAGCCACGCATTTCTGGGTAATTACTGCACCTTTCGAGCCCCTTGGGATCAGAGGTGTACTACATTTGAATTAGGAAAGCACTTCGAGTCATAAAGAATTTCTCCTGTTGATAAATCTCTGTTGAGATTAGTCATTCGGATGAACAACTTGTAGGCTGGATCTGAATGCATCTGCAGGTTGTTTTTTTTGTTGTTGTTTTTTTTTGTTTGTTTGTTTTTGTTTTTTTTTTTGAGACACGCTAGGAGAAGAGAGAAAGGATACACTTTTGATTATTCTCAAAAATTGCGGCTGGGGCCTCGGTAGCCCAGAAAAAGGAGTGAATATGTGAAACCATGAAACTTATCTGGGTGTCCATTTCATCCTTTAGAGACAGAAATGAAAGACTGTGATCTCCAAGTGAGACGAGCTGAATCCTCCGTGGACTGTAGAAGCTCATCTTCTCCCAACCAATTCAAGATGGCAGGGTTCCGCGGTAAGGCGAATCACAATTCCTTTGGTATTCTCTAAGCCTTTCCAAACCCATCCAGAGAAAGTCGAACTCAGCATTACTATTTTTTTTTCTGAAAAACAAAATGCTCCTTACTGTTAACTCCTTGAACTCACCAAGACAATCTCCTAAACCCTTGTCTCAACTCCCACGTTGGCTGCCCCCTTCCCCTTTCCTTTCCCTTATTCGTTTGGCCTATTTATGTGTTAAGTTGTTCAGGAAGAAGCATTTAACATCTAAAGCCCATTTCGCTTCTTTCTTTTTCTTCAAAAAAAAAAAATCTTAAAACATCATTTGTTTTTTCTTCATTAGAAAGAGGAAATGGTGTTTTATCAAAGGTAAATACTCTTGAACGTTGATGGGTTGGAGTTCGGTTCACCACTCAAAAGCCCGTGAAGTTTGATTAGGTACTAAACTTGGCACAGAGAATCCTTCATTCATCCTGTCAGCCAAGTCACGCCACTGGTCTCAACTTTTGGAAAGTTAATTACCTACATGTTGCTCCTGAAACCTGTGGGCAGCTGATTTATTTGATTACGGCTTAAGCAAATAATAATCAACTCTTCATCGAATCCAGTCAAAAGCAACTCAGACCTGAAGTCTACCAACGGCCATTTTAAAATTGGATTTGAAGAAGAGTGTGTTAAATATCCATGAGATGGAGTCTATGGTCAGAAAAGAAGAGATAAGAACACATCTTATATTCGACCCAAATATGTGTGTCGATTAAATCATTCAGTCACCAAACACTGCTTGTTTTGGGAACGAAACCGAGGAGCAGAATTCAAACAAAATTCATCTCTATCCATCGTTTTACCAACTAATATTTCAATGTCTAGGTCACCATAACAGAGACCGTATAGACAACAGAGTCTCTAAAATTATAAGCACCTAACTTACAAAGGCACCAATGTACTCATTTCTGGCTCCACTCTGCATTCATAAATCATCTGACCCTGGCTGGTGCTTTTCTTCACACCTGAAAGCAGAGTAGCAACTACACTGTCCTGGGTCAATCCTGCCACCTGGTGATGGGGGCTAGGGATTGTTTTTTACATGACCTCCCGTTCTGTCTCCTTTTTATGACCCTCCGCTCCACCCTCCTAAACAGGGACACTGTACTCAAGTCCTCATGCTATTTTACCTTTGCCTCCATAGCTCCATTAATTCCAACAACTCTACATCTTTTCTTTTTTTTAACACACGCACATTCCCCCACACACACACACACACTCCATTTCTTCATCTCAGCTACCTTCTTGTTTACTCAGAATCAAACCACCCTCTTTTATCACTTTTCCTATTTTTGAGTGAGTGACTCTACATTTAACTTATACGGCAAGAATAATTTATTGATTTGTTCAGCCAGTGTTTAGACCGAAGGTGATCATGCATATGGCCTGTGATGCTACCACTCCAATCCTTGGAGAAAGTCTTGCCAAGGGCAGAACATATACAAAAACATTGACAGGATCATTGTTCACAATAACAAAGATCTGGAAAAATCCAATGCCCACCTGTAGCAGAGTGAATAAAGTATTGTCTGATAGAATAATATTCATAATGAAAATCAATAAACTGTAGCAACACACATCAACATCAGTCAATATCAAAGATACATGGAATGAAATAGCAACTATAGAATGAGTCTCTAGAGTTCTATAGAATGATTCTATTTATTTAAAGTTTAAAAATAGGCAAAACCAAACAATGAAATGTTCAAGAACACATATACAGTTGTGATAAAGGAAAAATATAAAGAAAGCAGGGCCATTATTAACATGAAATTCATCAGTATGGCTAAGTCTGAGGAAGAAAGAGGGGAAGAAAACCGGTTAGACACCCACCAGGACTTCCAGCATGCAGTATTGTCCTATTTATCAGCTGGATTTGAGATGCACTGGGTTTATTCTATTTCAATTTATAATTATTTTCAAAATGCGTATATGCATGTGGATAACTCTTGCATGTGAGCATGATACACTTCACAGAAAAGGGGTTTCTCGAAAAGTGGAAGAGTTCTAACAAGAGATACGGGGCAGGGCCTCCTGAAGAGGTGGTATTGAGCAGAGACCCGAGCGATGTGGAGAGACATCTAAAGGCCTGAGGAGAGAGTCTCCCAAGGAATAGGGAAAACAAATCAAACGTAAAGGCCCTAAGGCAAATAAATTGGGTGGTTTCCAGAACCAAGAAGAAGGAATATAAAACTTGAGAAGGAGAAAGAGAGGGATATGAGGTTTACACAAAAGGAAGGGGGCAAATCATGTGGAAGGAATCTTATAGGCCAGAGTTCAAGTGACATGTCTGTCCAACGAAAAAGAAAGTAATATTGGTAAAAGAAATTAAGAATATGAAGAAACTCCTGTATAATAGTCACAGAAATTCTATGTGCTACGCCTTAGCGTTAAAGATAATGTATATGTGTGTCTGTGGGTGTATATGCATGCGGTATGCACACGGAACAGTAGCAATACCACCAGCGGCAAACACCAAAGCTCAGAGTTTGTAATAAAAATAAATGGCCCCTCCCCATTCCACCCACCATTCTGCTCCTCAAACAGCGACTTTTAATATTTTTGTATTCATTTTCTTTTTACTTCTATAACTCAAGACTATGCTATAACTACTCTTTCTCGGTGGATCAGCTCTGGATATTATCCACCAACTGAGTCTTTGCCATAAAAATGCAAATTTAGCACCCGTGTGGCACTGTTCAACCTCTCTTTTACCCAGTTTTGGAAAGTTATATCACTGCAATATCAAATAATACACTTACATTTTTATCCCTTGTTCCAGCAACTGTAGACAATTTCCTTCGAATCTCTGAGTTATACTACTAGGATATTTTGTTAGTCGGTCTTTCAAGATTGCTCTGCCTTGACTCTCAATCCAGAAACATTATGTTCAGTGATATAACTATGTACACATTGCTTCCTGAAGAACAAGGAAGGATATCTGAATTATGTCTCCTCTTCTAAGGGTTTAGTGTTGTGACTTTTTTGCCACTCAGAAGAGAATGGGCTTCGCATCAAAGGCAAATGGAATTTTCTTGCTGGTGTTGTTAACAATTGCACATGGCATGCCATTCATTCAAAGCTCCACATAACCACCTTCTGGTATGATTTGGTTTGGTTGCTCTTGTTGCTGCTTATTGATACTGTTTTTTTTTGTTTCTTTGTCATTTGAATTTTGGGTGATTGCCCTAAAAAGCATTTTTTCCCTCAATTCAGCGTTAGACATGTTCACACATTAGACCTGAGAGAGCCTTTTAACCAAATTACTTGTTTATGCAGCTGGAAAGGATAGGAAAGAATATTTTCCAAGAACTGCAGTAGAAAATCCTACTTTTGGAAATTTGGAAATAAAACAAAACATTTGAACAGTGTGTCATCCCAAAAGTGACTGTCCTATCCAGGCCTCAAATTTCATATCTAGAAAATGTGGATTAAACAATATCTTAGGCTCTTTTCATCTCGATCAAACATAAGCAATGTATTTAATGCATGCTTAGCTCTTCACTGTATCGTAATTTGTCTTAGTTTCTTGCGATTTCTATTTCATGAGATATACCCATTCTTTTTTCTACTGACTTTCTTCTTAGAACCTAATGACTTGATGTGAACCAAATAATTTCTTTGCCTTCTGCACAGTTAATATCCTGGGGTTAATTTCTCTGGAGCTGCTTTCTCAGAATGGATGCATTTGTGATACTTTCTGAATATTCCCTAAAGGTTTGAAAATAATATCTTGCCCAGTTATATGGAGATGATAGTTTATTTATTTATTCAAAAATAGATTTATTTATTCAAAAATAATTGTCTGTGTACTTCAAATATTTGCGCCATTGTCTTCTTACATCCATAGTTAGTAACAAAAAACCGTCATCAAATTTGGATTCTTTGTGGCTAATCTAGTATTTTTTTCTATATATACGAGAACTTTTAGGCTATTTTACTTTATTTTTAGTATCTAAAATAGGACCCTTATGGATCCAAAGTTTCACAATGATATTTGTGAGTGTGAGTCTTTTTTTCACTGGATGGGCTTTGTTGATGATTCATCTCTCTCTTTAGCTCTATATAATTTTTGTATGATTTTTATGATTTTTCCGTATGATTTTTCTCCCACCTAGTTTCCTTTGATTTCTTTTCTCTTTCTCGAATCCCTATTTGCATGATACTAAATTTAGTTGATTGAAATCCTATCTCAATTTTATCTCTTTCTCTCATGTTTTCTGTGTTAATATCTCTCAGCTACTCATGGCCTCCTTTCTACTCTCTTTGTTATAATATTTCCTTGGTTGATTGTTTTATTGTCATTTTATGAAACATTGGGAGAAAGAAGAAATAAGCATGCTCATTATGTCTTCTTGAGTTTGAAGTTAAGATCTTACTCAGAGCAGTCTAAGCCACCTATGTGGCTCAGTTGGTTAGGTGTCTGACTCTTGATCTCAGGGTTGTGAGTTCAAGTCCTATGTTGGGCTCTGTTTTGGGCATGAAGCCTACTTAAAAAAAACTATAAAAATGTATTTTATATTCAGTAATTTTACATTTAGTCAAGTTGAAAAACCTATGACATTGCTTAACCAACATTCTTTTCAAGTAAGAAAATTGACCCTAGATAGGAAAGGCACGTTTGAGGTGACTTTCTTTTAACATTACGTTTGGTTCAAAATAATCTAGAAGTATTATTTTCTACTATGGTTCATGGCAGAAAATCTTTTCTAGCTTTGAAGTAATTTGGTTAAGGAAGTCTTCCAGGTCTCATGTGTGGACTTACCTACAATTTCTAATATGATGCATGGGCCAAATGCTTTCGAAGTCCACTCCTAAATTGACTTATGCATGAACCTTTGAAATATAACCTGTTTTTAAATATTGACATTACCTGGAGTGGAGTAGGCTCTATGGAAATAGATAATGTGATTTAAAAAAATTGGTTTTGTTTGTTTTTTGGGGGGGAGATAGAAACATACAATTCAAAATTTTTTAAAGAAGCGATTTTTTTTTAAGATGCTAACTTTATAGTCATGGTTTAGAATTTCCTTCCAGAGATGAAACTGTGACTCTTATCCTCAGTGTATTGGTTGCTGGATTATAATAGCCTAGCTGCTGCAATGGACTTTTTTATTTTCTTGATATCCAGCTTCTTTTAAGACACCATGCGCGCGCGCACACACACACACACACACAGACACACACACACACACAGACACACACACACACACAGACACACACACACACAGACACACACACACACACAGCCAATTAAAGGAAGCTTCCCAGAGTGCCAATCAATAAGAGCAGATGAAACATCACTGAAAATGTCAGGAGATGGAGAAAATTGTGTTTACTTAGACTCTCCTGCAGAAAACTGTATGATTAAGAGAAAGATGTTGGAAAGCCCCTTGCAAAGAATGGGGTGGAATGGACCCCAGTGGGGCAGGCTAGAGCAGTCAGAGTGTTCCAAAGAGACAGGACCCTGTGAACTGAAGGACTTTTGTGTTCCTAGGTGAGAATTCTGATTACTTCGTTTTCACACCACTGGTAGAGGAGGGATCCCTTGCCCTAACAATACTCAATCCTGACAGATGAGATTGACGGTAATTTGTGAGTTGTATCTATATGCACAGCCTGGAGGAGGAGAATGGTACACGCCACGTAGGGCCACATGGGGCTGTACTCAGACGTAGAATGAACCAGCAGGGGCTGTGGGAGACATGATTTCCCAGTCACCCGTGGTTGAAGTGTCCCTTGGTTTCCTGCAGGAGGGTGTGATTGGCTTGTCTGAGTAATTTCCCAGGCTGGCACGGAAGTGAAGTCCGATGGGCTGAGGACCAGGTGGAGTCGAGCAGATCTGACTATAGAGCGGCCAGCTGGGCGGGGCCCTTCCTTGTTGGGCCAGCTGCATATCTGGTGAGAGCCACCATTCAAGGGTACGGAGATGAAAGTTAAAGGCTAGAGTGCTTTCTAGAAAACTGGAAAATAACAGTCATAAAAATGCCCACCTTCAGGGGCGCCTGGTGGCACAGTCGGTTAAGCATCCAACTCTTGGTTTTGGCTCAGGTCGTGACCTCATGGTTTGTGAGTTCGAGCCCCACATCTTGGCTTAGCCAAGAGCCTGCTTGGGATTTGAATTCTCTCTCCCTCTCTCTCTCTCTGTCTCTCTCTCTCTCTGTGTGTGTCTCTGTCTCTCTTTCTGCTCCTGCCCCTCTCATGCTCTGTCTCTCTCGAAATAAATAAATCAACTCTGAAAAAGATGCCCACTTTCAGGCCCCCATCCGCAGCATACTAAACCGCATTCCTTCTAATCGTCTGACCTTGGGCGGTCCTCGCTCCCTCACTCAGCCTCGGTTTCCCCAATTGTAAGGCAAGAGAAAAGGATTCATCGATATTCCACAAATTGCCTTTCAGCTGTAACATTCCCCGGCTCTAAGACAATTGTTGTGCTCCTGTAGGTCTGACATAATTCCATTTGCTAATCGTCTAATTTATAATTTTGAATAATATAGCCCCAGCAATTAGCACAAATTCAAGTTCAGGGAGGCAGCTTCTCTGGGAAGCGCCCCTCCGGCGATAATTTCCATATGCGCATTTGCGCAATTGCTTCTCTCTGTAATACTGATTTTAACAACCTTATTTAGCAGATCATGCTTTTGAAATGCCAGGAGAGAACTAAATAAAGTCAAGGGTCAAAAGCATGACATGCTTCTGTATAAAATTAAAAGTTAATTACTAGCTGCATCCAGGGGCCAGGACTATTTTAATTTTGGAGTCATTAGCCTGACTATTTAGAATCTATGTTTTAACTATAGCATTAGAGAGTCAGCTGACCCGCGATTGCTGCAGAAAGAGAGGCAGCCGTCCCCAGGCAGAAACTCGCTGTGCCCTGGCTTCGCTGACCTTTCTCCTGCGCGGCTTACTGCTCATGTTGAAATCATGATCACTGACTTGTTTGTTAAAGTCATCATAAAATTTAATGTGTTTTTTTTAAACGCCCTCTGGCAAAATGCATTTAGGAGGAAGTATATAGGAACAAGGTTTCCTTCGTTACATTAAAGGGCCTGACATTTGGCAACACATATTTATCTGGGACTGTAATTTAGAGTCATATTAGAAAACCCGGTAGTATGGGGGGC
Source organism: Paguma larvata (assembly GCA_030068075.1). NCBI lineage: Eukaryota > Metazoa > Chordata > Mammalia > Carnivora > Viverridae > Paguma > Paguma larvata. The sequence goes on along the minus strand of CM057841.1, from coordinate 29,670,309 downwards.
ACGGGGGCGGGGGGTGGCAGCGAGGCACCCCGAGAAACTCCTGGAAATAAGGAAAGGGGGTTAGTCTCTAGGAGGCCATGTTAATGAAATAATAATAAACATTTGAATATGATGAGAGAGGAGGAAAATCACCTTAAAGAAACAGGATGCCCCTCGGGCAAGATTTGCCTGATTTCTGACGAAATGTTTCCTGAAGTTATGTTCTGTGGGTCACTAATCCCGTGACTGGCGTAATTGTTAGGCTAGAAAAAAACAAACAAACAAACAAAAAGATTTCTGCAATCAAATAGATTAGAGATAATGCATTAAAAATACTTTAAATGAAGGGCGCCTGCGTGGCTCCGTTGGTTAAGCGTCCGACTCTTGATTTGGGCTCAGGCCATGACCTTCTGGTTCCTGAGGTCAGATCCAGCCCCACTTTGGGCTCCTCCTTGCTGATAGCTCGGAGTCTGCTTGGGATTCTCTCTCTCTCCCACTTTTTCTGCCCCAACCCTGCTCACACATGCGCACGCGCGCACACACACTCTCTCTCTCTCTCTCTCTCTCTCAAAATAAATAAATAAACTTAAAAAATAATAATAATTTAAATGATTGTAAAAATGTTTCTGCTGAGCAGAACTTTCCAGAACATGTGGCGCACTAATAGAGGATTGCAAGAGGAAACACTTGTTTGCCACATTTCCCACACGTAATGTGGTCGCGGATCGCTTTTTTTGTGTGAGTTCCTTGCAGGAGTGATACTTTGAAAGAAAGCAAAAACAGAACCAAGCAAACCTTTGAGTAACGCTCTATTAACATGTCTAAAGAAAGACTCTGTTGGGGTGCCTGGGTGGCCCAGTGGGTTGAGTGTCTGACTTGGCTCGGGTCATTATCTCGCGGTTAGTGGGTTCGAGCCCCGCATCGGGCTCTGTGCTGACAGCTCGGAATCCGGAACCTGCTTTGGATTCTGTCTCCATTTCTCTCTACCTTTACCTGGATCACTCTCTCTCTCTCTCTCTCTCTCTCTCTCAAAAATAAATAAACATTTTTAAAAAGTAAAAAAAAAAAAAGAAAGAAAGATTCTGTCAATCAAAACTAAGGAAATCACAATGGGAGCCTGAGAATCCATTACTTCTGTGCCCTTTAAGCCACCAGGCAGTGGAGAGGGTGGCCTGACTCGAGTGCCTGAGTGACCAGCGTCTCTCCTCCAGGGGTGAGATGGAGATGTAAGTCCTGCCTAACCTGAATGGGGAACAGGTTACCAAGACTCCAAGTCTCCACCTGCCCTATTTATCAGAACGTCCAATCTTATTCTGGGCTCCCCACCCCTCATTATTCCTAAGAATCGCTGTGGAGTTCATTCTTCAGCCTACGCTAACCCTCACCAACTGTTTTCTAGAATCGCCAAGTGTATCTAGAATCACAGTGCCTTGGTGTTGGTTTGGAGAGGCTCTTCTTCTCACTGGTCACACGTGGGCTTGATGGAATCCCAGAAATCATAGAACCTCTTAGACAAACTCCTCTGAACAGAATAATGTAACCGGACTTGTGGTTGAGATGGAAGGATCCCTTTTGAGGCTGAATGTTAACCTGAGGAAAACCAGGAACACCAAAAATAGATTTTCCTTTCAAGGGAGGGACTTTCATTAATCAAACTCACACACACCGAAGAATGAATGCCAGGCTGATGCTTATTAATTCGTAGTGAAAAAGGTGACTTGAGCAACTGAGACCCCCATGAGGGGGCTTCTTAGAATATCCCCTCCCTGTGGAAACAAAGTCAGATGAAATGTCATTAGATGTTGGTGAAGCCCAGATCACATAAGCTCAATGTCTTCCCCTGACGAAAGGGTCATGGATAAGGCTGAAGACCACAGATTTTCCGCCAAAGGGTAAGGAGAGAAGAACTTCTGGGCATTGACAAATGAGTTCTTTTCTAGAGAAAAGAAGGCACTCTAGGAAGAGGAAACCATACGAAGAAAGTCAGGAAGCATGAAAATAGTGTGACAAGAGTGAAGCCTCTGTGGAGACTGGGGCAAGACAGAGAGGGCTTCCGTCTTTCTCTTCTGCCATTTTCAGTCTTGCTCACAGATACCTTTGAACCTTATTCAGAGGACATCCAGTCTTCTCTGACCCATAATCCTCTTAGAGGACTGTAGAGTTTGCTAAGGTTTGATGCCAGATATCAAAATCCCTGAGACCCAGGGTTTTGCCCAAGAAACCCTTTTGGTTCTTAGACCTACCATGTGCCAAATACTATCTTCAGTTCTGAAGAAACAAGTAGAAATGCATCATGGGAATTGTTGTAGACAACACAGACTGTGAAACAATTAGCCATGACATGCTATGGAATATTGTTATTCAGAAAGGGAATCCAGTCTCAACTTATAAATTAATTAATGGAGCATGTGGGGTACTCAGACTTTCTCCTATTGAAGGATAGTTACCAAACAACATTCACAGTGAGAATGCTTTTCTTCTGAAGTTTTTCCCTACGAGGCTTTTATCATATCACTTAAGTTCTTTATCTCCATCTTTTTTTTCACGACCTAACCTAATGTTTGCGCATCCACGTGATCAAAATCACATCCAACAGAAGGGGCTCTCCAGAGTTCTGTGGTCATGGAGATGGGCTTTGAGAACCCATCCGAGTATTTGCCTCCTCTCCCGAGAGCGACAACCAGAAGGGACACTGATTCATGGACTACAAGTAGCATGATCGGAATGAGCGAAGGAAGAGAAATAGAAATATCTCTTTTAGATGTGAATTCTCAAGAACCACAACACGTGAGACTATCATGTAGATGTAAAAACCGCATCGTCAGCCCATTTCAATACATACATAAGAAGTTTGTTTCAAAAACACATGGCCCTAGTTGTGCCATCCCCATTGTGGCCACAGTATGAAAGTCAAGTTAACTCCGTGCACCAAGAAGATGGGTGTTGTGAGTGTCTCCATGTTGCTGCTTCTGGAGAAGGCAAGTTTTTACAGTACTAGGGAAGCAACTAGAAGTTACGGAGTATTCCATCTGTTACCCCTATCGGCTCCAATACCCCAGCCCCAGCAATGGGAATTGCTTGCGGGGTATGCTGAGGAGCTGTATAATCAAAAATCAATGATCCAAACGGTGGTCTGTTGTTCTACAGCTGAGCTGGTGTAATATTACAATGCCGATCCTAATGGAGTTACATAGAATCCATCAAAATATCAGGATGCAGGGGTCAATGAGTACTGCAATGCCTCACTTCCCGGCAATTACCACTTATTACTAGGGCAATGCTTTCCCTCTGCTATTCAGCTGACTTCAATAAATGATATTAGGCGACCCTGCAGGGGCAGTCAATAGAGCATTGTTTTATTGCCACAGCTTCACGGTCAGATCAATACCTCAGTCTTCTGAGACGTAGGTGAGAACCCCTGAATATGGCACTGATGAAATCGTGTGTTTTTATGATTTTGAAATTATATGTTTCATTCCCACTTCATCTTTAATGTCAGCAAGGTTGTTAATGGCGGGGGGGGGGGGAGGAATCCTGTCCTCTAAACTTTCGTGACATTGATACTCAATGGGAACAGAAATCTGTTGCCTAAGAGGAGGAGAAAAGGTGTGTCGTGAGGAACTTAGTTTCTTAATGATTCTTCCTCAGTTGCTCCTAACTATTCTGCTCATCTCCTTGGGTTATTTAAATGGAGTCCTCTCCACACCCTTTGGTTTTTTTTTTTTTTTAAACATTTATTTATTTTTGAGAGACATAGAGACAGAGCACAAGCAGGGGAAGGGCAGAGAGAGAGGGAGACATAGAATCCGAAGCAGGCTCCAGGCTCTGATGAGCCATCAGCACAGAGCCCGATGTGGGGCTCGAACTCACAGACGTGAGATCATGACCTGAGCCGAAGTCGGCCACTCAACCAACTGAGCTACCCAGGTGCCCCCACACCCTTTGGTTTTAAAGAAGGAATATGAACAACGCTCTGTGACTTCATAATCTTGTGAGAGAGTAGGAGAAGAATGTGAGGAAGCGATAGGAATGATTCCGCCATTAATTCTCCTCCCTCCGCCGGGCCTTTCTTCCCTTATAATTACAAAGGGGATTGGATTTGAATAGCATTTAGAAACTGGTGACTTGTGAACCACACGACCCACAAATATATCATGTGTGTCCGGAAGCTATTATTAATATTATTATTATTATCGTTATTATTATTATTTTAATGCTTGTCGACAGGGCATGTACTTTGTGTCTTATAGTCCCCACCAATCCCTATTGTCTCACACGGGGCCTCCTGCGACATTTGTATTTCATACCTACCTCCTGTGGCTTATTTGAGCATTGACCTCTAGACAAGATGGATATGGTAAGCAACATATAATAAGAATAACATCATAACTGTCACTCAACGAATTCTCGCTCGGAATCAGGCAGAGTGCAGTTTTGCACACAAGTTCGGGAGACACAGAGAGAGAGAGAGAGAGAGAGAGAGAGAGAATCCCAAGCAGGCTCCATGCTGTCCGCACAGAGCCTGATGTGAGGCTCAAACTCCCAAACCGCACAGAGCCTGATGTGAGGCTCTCCCATGTGAGAGCGTGACCTGAGCCGAAATCAAGAGTTGGAGGCTTAACTGACCGAGCCACCCAGACGCCCCGCGCGATTCCTGACTTAACACGTGTTATGGCTCAATATACATTAGCTACTACGTTACTTTTATAATGCATTTATTGATCAGATGAACAATCCATATACTAAAAGATTTAAAAATACTTTTTTTTCTTCCTGCTGGCGACTTCCTGAGAAAATATCAATCCTCATGTGCTTTTCTACGTTCAGGTCATTGCATTCTGGGTCTCTGCCCCCTCTGCCCCCTAAAAACAGCCCTCAGAGCTCACCAGGGTTTCTCTGAACGTGATACGCAGGGGCTACGTCTCCGCCCTGACCAGATCATGCCAGACTCCCAGCGATGCTTCTCTGCCCTGGTATCCTTGTTGTGTTGAATCTGCCTTCCGATAGGTTTGGCTCCTAAGATTCTATTAAAGTGGAATTAATTCATTGGAAATGTCCATTTGGCTGAGGCTCGCTCCAGTAGAACCCAAGGGGCGGAAGGGTGGGAGCGGTGTTTAAGTTCGTGTGCCTTTCACACAGGGCTTCACAACCTTTGTTTGTTAGATCATTCTTTATTGGGACAGGACTGTCCTGTGCATTGTAGGATGTTTCATGACATGCCTGACCTCTACCCACTAGATGCCATTAGCATCCCCTCAGTTGTGACCGTCAAAAATCTCTCCAGACAGGGGCACCTGGGTGGCTCGGTTGGTTGAGCACCTGACTCTTTATTTCAGCTCAGGTCACGATCTCACGGTTCGTGAGTTCAAGCCCCGCGTCAGGCTCTGTGCTGACTGTTTGGAGCCTGCTTGGGATTCTCTCTCTCCCTCTATCTCTGCCTCTCCCCTGCTCACTCTCTATCTCTCTCTCTCTCAAAATAAATAAGTAAACATTAAAAAAATATCTCCAGATGTGGCCAAAGGTCCCAGTAGGGGACCCAAAAGTCATCCCCAGTTGAGAACCACATGCTCTGGGGAGACTCTTTGTCCAGATGGAATGAAAACTTTCCCTCTGCTAACAGCACTTCAGGAAAATGTTTCTCATTCTCTGTAGGTAGAACTTGACTTTTAGGCGTTTTGTAAAATTTCGTCCTATATTTTAATAAATGAATTGGATGGCGAGGCTTAGAGTCTTTGTTTTAAGTTTGGAATGTAACAAAACAGATCTCTATAATCGCCTGGGCAGAAAATCTGTACGTGTATTGACGATGGAGCCTGGAGGGAATCTTGGAGGCAGCGGCGATGACCAAAATATGGCCAGCCTCACGGAACCCCAGGACCAGAGGGTGCCTGTCTGGAGAGGCCCAGTGCCGAGAAGCTCGCAAGACGCCCGTGCCCCTCTTCTCTGACACCTCTGCCCACCGAAGGAGAAAACGCCAGAATAGGACAGGACGAGGCACAGAAGGAGAAATCACAGGCCTCCTTGCTCCTGCCTACACGCGCATCCCACTTCAGACCGGCCCTTCGTGAGCAAAATGAATTCTCTTCCCGGGCGGAGGCGCCCAGAAAGAGGACCTGTGCGAAAATCATTCTGCCTTCCCTGTGGCGAATCGTCTCCTGGCCAGGCGAGGCTTCTGGATGTAAATACTAACTCATTATCTAATGCTAGGCTGAATAAGCGGCCCGATACACAGATATAAATTAGCCCGTTTACCTTCTCTGAGGGTGTTGAGAGGCAAACAGATTGCCCTCTTCTGTTCTCATTTCGAATGGGTCAGAGCATCGGTGGAACTAGATAATTCACTCCAATCCACTAGACGTAAGCACCTCATAAATTTCATAATCAGTGCTAGCATTTTCCTTTTCATAAGCAGTATGTCTCCGGCAGCCTTAATTACATGACTGGTAATGGTCTCCCGTTTCGAATCCCTGTTTTGGATGAAATACGGTCCGGTCCAGAGCAGGCCCCCTAGGCAGGGCCCTCTGCAGCCACACATCAAAGGGTTTTCTGAAGTCGAGGGAGCAAAGAGAAGAAGAAAGTCTAAATGAGGGAACAGCTATGTGTGAAAGGTCGTTTTGACTTTTAAAACTACATCCGGGAAAGAAAATCTACATATTGGGGGCCTTTAGATTGGTTTCGATCCTGCAGAATCCTTTAAATGTAACCTAAATAGCACTTTCTCTGGGTGGCCTTTTCTGGCCTCCTCGCCAAGGCCCCTCTGTCCATACGCACCTTCGGCGACGCTCTGTGTTCTTGGGCCCCTCCTAGGGGATCGCGTGATCTTTCCTCATGGACAGCATGGACCGTAAGGTCATATTTACTGTCCGTCTTCCCCACATCTGCCTTGCTTCTGTGCATGCAACACATAGAAGACACTTAAAAACTGTTTGTCGAATATTCATGGATGGCCAGCTGAGGCAAAAAGATAAAGGGGACTTTGTCACGTCGACACGTCCACCGCCCTAGCAATGACAAAGTAGAGAGAATGACTTCCGTTATCCATAGCAAAGCCTGGGTACCCATCCTTCCGCCAGAGACCTGAGCGACTCACTTGAACTTCTCTGCTTCTCTTTCTACACCTGTGAGACAGGAAGGATGATACCTGACCCACGAGGCTGCCATGATGGACAGGGGAGAAAGGAGGAGGCAGGGGTGACTGGCGAAGCAGGGGCGGGAGGACCAGTTAGTGGGATGTCCTCAGCCAGGGTTGGAGAGCAAGGAACCAGTTCCGCCATCCGCCAGAGTGGTGACTTTGGGAGACCTGCTTCATCTGTCTCTGTCTACTCCACGGGAATAAGATCACCCCCCCCCAAAGGGTCATCCTGAAATTTGGGTATGAAGGGGTTTGGGAGAAAGTGCAAGTGGATATTAGTTGGCGTGAGGTTTATTACAGCTGAGACGACAGAGCTCAGAAAGACTAATGGCTTTCATCCAGATCTGTGTCTGAACCAGAAACAGAATCTGGAAGAAACCGGGGGAAAAGTTGCTAGATATGGAACCCAAACTAGGTGCTGTGAGAGAGAAGTCAACGCTGACTTCTTTTTCAGAGAGCCTCGCTGGAAAACATCTCAGGAATTTGGGGTGCTGTGTGGCCTCTCCTAGAATAAGACCCTTATTTAATTAGACCCAAGGGATGTGGAAGCTAGTTCTCCCATCCTTTTTCCCGACTGCAAGCTGTGGGATGGTTCTAACACCCTACAGGATGCCCGACACATCCTGATTAAACACAAATTTTAAGAAGTCAGAAATGGAGGGGCACCTGGGTGGCTCAGTTGGCTAAGCGCTCCACTTAGGCTCAGGTCATGATCTCACGTCTTGTGAGATCGAGCCCCACATTGGGCCCTGTGGTGTCAGCTCAGAGCCTGGAGCCTGCTTTGGATTCTGTGTCTGCCCCTCCCCCACTCGCTCTGTGCACTCTCTCTGTCTCTCTCTCTCTCTCTCTCTCAAAAATGAATAAACATGAAAAAAATGGAATTTATTGACCCTGAGAAGAGGAGTAAAGATAAGGTCCGGCAAGGCTGGGTCCTCCTCGGCGATATCCCTCTGAGCACTTCTCTTCTCTGACATGGCTTCCTTGTGGGCGGTCTCCCCACACCCGAGGGGCAAATGGCCGCTCACAGCTCCAGGCTCCCTCCCCCAGAACCAGAGCCCCAGTGTGCAGAAGGCTTTCACTGATCCTGCGTGGGTCCCAGGCCTTCCCGGAATCGTTAACCAGCACGCCAAGTTCCTCACACAGCCCGGAGTCAAGAGGAAAAAATGGTGTCAGCCCCACCTCAGTACATGGGCCTTGGTAGGAGGGGCAGAGTGTTTCCTGAAGAGATTCTAGAAAGGCAAAACTCATAGATTCCCCTCCTCAGAGACTTTGGAAGCTCATCACACGTACTGTTTTGCACCCTCATGACCAATGAGGACCCTCAGATCTAGCTTAATGATATTCCTTAAATCTGCATTCTGCTAGTCAGGGATTTTGCCATCAGTGCTTTTCACGGCAAGAAACCATCCTTTCTGGGCCCTGTTCTTTCCCAGTGTTCATCCTGGGATGAACAGGGCTTACTGGGCTCTGAGGCTTTAAGTTTCGCTAGGAGCCGAGTGCCCGGGAGCTCCTCTTGCCTGAGCCCCAGGAGCCATACGACAAAGTCTGATTCGGGGGCTCATGGTTGCCCTGGTTCTGGAATTAATTCACGTGCTGCTTGTTTTATACAGACTCACCCATTGTGCCCAGTGTCACGAACTGTACTGAAAACTCTTAACACCTTTTAAAACTCGATTCACTTTTGATGCCCTAAGAAAGATTGGGCCAATAAATAAGAACTAGAACCCATTTGTGGTCCGTTTTGCTAAAGTATATTAAATATCGCCTGCAATTGGAACTTGCCTTATAAAATGTTTACATGCCATTAAATAGTCCTAACATCCCTTGTGTAAATTAAGCAGGCTGTGATGTTCCTTATTCCAAGGAGCAGCAGCGCTCACGCTGTAAAATACTTTCATGCAATAAATCAAATACTATGCTCCTTAAAGCAGGATTATAAATATAAAAGGCAACAATACTGACCTCAGTTGTCTGCCCTTGCATTGCTTTGGGAAAAGTGGTACCGAAAGACATATTCTAATTTGGACGCTCTCAGTTCATTTGTTCACTGTGCTTTGGGCATGTGGGTTCCTGGAAAATGTTGTCGTCTGCAGAGAAGCTTTCCAAAACACACAGCGATTCTTTATAAAAAGGACAGGTTCACAAAAACCCATCCAGACAGGGCTAGCGTCTTAACCGGCCACGTGGAGTGCACGTAAGTAGGTCTTCTCGACTGGAAGAATTCCTAAAGAGCTCCCTGGCTGAGCGGCGCTCAGAAATCCTACCTGCACCCCATGCGCCTTCCACACTGTTGCTTTTTATAAAGCCTCTTCCTTCTCCCTCAGCTGGGCCATCAATGGGCTGTTTTCTTGCAAGTGCTCGAAGTTTAATGGAGCTTAAGTGAGACACAGACTATTAACGCAGTATCAATATTTATTTTTGGTTTCCACGGAAACAGATACCAGCCCGTGGGTAACTTCTCTTCCAATGTGAGCAAAAGGATCTTTTGCGCCAGGCGAATATTCTGTTTGGTTTCTTGGGGGGAGACGGTGGTTATGAGGTTAATAAACCATCATTTATTTAATAAACAGAACCACGTAGATGGAGAGCAGCTCAGCAGGGCTGAATCTCGCATGTGGGAGTGTATGCTGGGAAGGGCGTCTCAATTTGGGCACCTCACAGATCACTCTCTGTCCCCACCATTTGGTCACCCTTAATCCTTTTGTTGCTGGGCACAAGCTTCCCAGTATCATCTGTCTTGCTCCCCGGGCCCCAGTTTCGAACCTGCTAATCAGGTTTGAGGCTCTCTGGAAGGGCATGCCCTGTGTACTAATTGCATTTGGCTTGGTGACAAAGTAATGGGCTTCGTAGATGGCTAGGGAGCAAAAGTCATCATATCTTGGCTTGGATTAATGTGGCAATGCCGAAGTACCAACAGTCCAGCTGTTTTGTGCAGGCTTCTGCTCTCTCAGTGGTCACACCAGCTATTTCTTTGCCGGGGTGGTGCAGAATAAAAACAGGCATCGGGAGATGGTGAGCTCTGGTCTTGACTTAGAAATTAATTAGCTCCGTAACCTGGGTCAGTTCAAGTATCCTTTCTGTCTCTTCATCTTAAAAAAAAAATGAAGGATAAATTATATGATCTCTACAATGCCTTTGAATTGTGAAATTCTGTGTAAATATGCTTCTAAGTAATAATGCTGCCATGAGTCCCTACCGTTCCGCAGTGTGGATCTCTCCGCTTTCCATCACCTTCCACGGAATCATCTGTCTTCACTTTGGTTGCCAATGATTTCCTTTGTTTCTCCTAATTATACATCAGTCCGGCTTCCTCTTCCTTCCAGTGGGCTTTTTCTTCTTCACTGAGCTGAATTCCAACCCCCCAGATGCTCTCTCCACCCTCTCCCACTTTATCAGTCTTGTGTACGCATTTCCAAATCGGATTCCACAGAACTCCCAATGCTTGAATCCCATACTCCAGCTGCCATGTTCCTTTTCGTGTTGTATTCAGTTCCTATTACTGTGTATAAATGACCACAGATTTAGCAGCTTAAAACAACACTCATTTATTAGTCCATGGTTCTATAGGTCAGAAATTTAACATAGCATGACTGGGTTCTCTATTCAGGGCAAAACAAGGCTAAAATCAATGTATCGTCCAAGCTGCGTCCTCATCGGCAGGCTCTGGAGAGAAGTCTATTTCTAAGCTCTTTGAGGTTGTTGGAACAATTCCATTTCTTGTGGCGGTAGGACTGACGTCCCAGTGTCCTTGCTGGTTGTCAGACTGGGGACTCTCTCAGCTTCTAGAGGCTGCCCATTTCCTCCTCATTTAGTCACCTTCAAAGTTAGCAATGCCATGTTGAGACCTTTTTATACTTCAAATCTCTCTGACTTTCCTCCCAGCCTCTGATTAGAGGTGCTGCATTTTTTTTAAAGCTTATATATTTATTTTAGGAGAGAGAGAGAGAGTGAGCACACACACACACACACGCACGCACAAGTGGGGGAGGGGCATAGAGAGGGAGAGAGAGAGAATCCCAAGCAGGATTTGCACCATCAGCACAGAGACCAATGCGGGGCTCTTACTCACGAATTGTGAGATCATTACCTGCACCAAAATCAAAAGTTGGATGCTTAACCAGCTGAGGCACCCAGGCATCCCAGTGTTCTGCTTTTAAAGGGTGCTCACATGATGGGATCAGGCCCACCTGGATACTCTTCCCACCTTAAGGTTAACTGCTTTGGGACTTCCATTACGTCTACAACGTCCCTTCACAGTCGTACCTAGATTAGCATCAGATGACATGACCAGGACATGGGAATCTTGATGGGGGTGTGAAGGGCACAGCATACTTTAGAAGTCAGCCTACCACTCAAATATAACTAAGGTAGAAGTTGAAAATTGACCGGTCACATTCCAAAACACCTTGAGTGTCATTGGTTCTATGACTTAAAGAGGACTCCTCAAAGCAGAAAGACCTAAAGGGACCTGAATCTGTACTTCTTCTCTAAGCTAGATTCAGACAGATGAAACTCGTTTCCTCTGTCAAGGCTTCCAGAAGAGGAGGTTGATAAGCACTGAAAAAAAGTTACACAGAAACACATGTATGAACATATATGTATTCACTCAGGTATCCTTCCTACAGTGGTTCTCAGGCTTTAGCATGCATTGGAATCACCTGGAAGGCCTGTTAGACCCCATGTTGCTGAGCCCCACTCCAGAGTTTTGAGTTCAGTAGGTCTGGAGTAGGGTCTAAGAATTCCCGTGATGTGGAAGCTGCTGGCCCAGGGATGACACTTGGAGGACTATCATGCTAGTATATGAATTTCACCCATTGGAACGATCACTGTATAAATGCTATATTTGGAGATATCCACTACATTGGGACATGAAGGGATACTTTTATATACCTTTGAAATGTTGTATTTCAACTTACAAAATAATTAAAGGAGATACATGCCATGGTTTTCTCCCAGACAATGGGTATCTCACTGTTGGTAATTCCCTCCTATTTTCAAGCACTGTGTCTTTAGTAAACCCAACCGTAGTTACCTGCTGCCTCTTATGCATTTGTAAACTTCAGCATTTCTACTCTCCCAAAGGACTTGTAATGCCATGAGCATGGCTCTGTTCTGTCTTGTTTCACTTTCCTTTTAATGAGACCCTTAAACATTCTTTGTAGCTACAGCCTGCCAGCCCTTTTCTTCCCATCTTTCCTGCTGACTGGATTTGAAAATTTTTCAGGAATTCCAGATTCAGAAACAGTGAAATGGTCCAGATTATGGTTGAGTAGATGTTGTGCTGAGCTTGAGTTTTTCTAATCTGGAAAAAGTGACCCTCAATCTCTTTTAGCTGCCTTATCCAGACCTCTTTGCCAACAACAGATACTCAACTCAAACTGGCTCAAACAAAAATGTCCAGAGGTAGCATGATCTCGTGCATATAGGAATCTAAGGGCTAAAACCATGTCCTTGGGACTCAGTCCTGCTCCCTTTCCAGCTTTTGGCTGCATTTTCCTTGGTTCCAAGTTTATTCTCAGAGAAGTTCTCACCAAGCAAAGGCCAGAGAAGCTGCTGACTTCATCCCGTAAACTTAGCGACCCCAAATGGTTTCTCTTTCTTAATGGTCTCAACTAAAGTCCCAGGATTGTGTTTCATTGGACAGACTTGGGTCACGTACTTGTCTCTGGATCAATCACTGTGGTTGGCGGATGTAGTATATTGGTGAGTCAGGACCTGAGGGTATACTCACACTTGGATCTGGGGTAGCATCAGCCCCACTTGAAACATGTACATTGAAATCGAGAGAGAGGTGGTTTTCTAGAGTAAATTATGGTGGTATTACCAGAGTAAGGAAGAGTGAATGCTAGACAAGCAAAAACCATGATGGTCCAGTGTACTTTATATGTGAGTTATTATAATGATCAAATGTCTGCCTGTATGTGACAGGGCTTTGAAACCTACAGATCCAATATCAACGCAAAGCTTGAAGATGATGATGATGATGATGGTGATGATGATGATAATGATGTTGAAGGGGATAATGACCAGCTGTTTGTAACTAAGACAATTATACCTGCTCTGCCAGCCTTGCCTGTGCTATAGAATCCTTTCCCCTTATCTCTTAAAGTTACAGGATACTTTCAGTTGTTTTTGCCTGGTGCCCCGAGTTTTGGCAAATTTGCCCCATTCTTCCCTCAGCAATTTTCCCCTCACGATAGCCCTCCCTTTACCTACACCTCGAGACCAGTTACACTTGTCCAGACACTGATACCCATGAAGCAAAAAAGGAAGATCTATTTCTCGCTTGTGGAATTCAGATGGATATTTTCAAATGCAGGCGAACGTGGAGAAATACGACATGTATTTGTTGAGGAAATTCATACAGTAAACGAACATAAATCCTCAATACAGCCTGAGTTCCCATTGTTTCCTTAGTAAGTAGGGAGAGGCCAAGAAATGCCACTTCTCTGTTGACGTCCCACTAGAAAAGCAGGCCACCAATGTTTCCTCTGCATAAGCCGCCCCCACCCCCTACCAGCCTCTTTGGTATAATTCCCTATCTAGACATAGCTTGGCCTGCCCCTATTTTTCTGATGGGAGCAACTTCGCAATAGCTAGAGAAACACATAGATTTATTTTTTTTAAATCCACAAAGTGATTCAAATAAGAATGTGGGGATTTCCTCTACTTAGCTCAAGCTCAAAAGCTCAAGACTAAATTAATTGCTTTACTTCTAATCGTTCATCTTTTATACAGTGTTTATAATTTTTTAGGTGCTTTTGAATTCGTTATCTTAGAACATGCTTGGAAGCCAAACAGGACAGATCTTTTTCTTTGTTTAACAGAAGAGGAAACTGGGCCTTGGAAAGTTTATTTGTCTTCAGTCTCTAGTTGTACCGTGTATGCAGTAGCACCTAGCCACACAGGGCTAGTGGGACTAAGGACCTGGATTGTTTTCTTAAGTTTATTTATTTATTTTGAGAGAGAGAGAGCTTGCATGCGTGCGTATGGGCACCTGTGAATGGGGGAGAGGCAGACGGAGAAGGAGAGAGAGAATCCCAAGCAGGCTCTGCACTGACAGCACAGCCAATGTGGGGCTCGAACTCATAAACCTCGAGATCATGACCTGAGCCGAAATCAAGAGTCAGATGCTTAACCGACTGAGCCACCCAGGTGCCCCTGAAAGCCTAGATTTTTAATTGTATTTAATTTTCACTAACTTAAATTTAAGTCTGAAAAAGCACGCATGTCTAGTTGCTACTATATGAGGCAGCACGGGCCTGTGTCTACAAAGTGACACAGAGGACTTGAACCCAGTCTGCTGATTCAAAATTCAGTGTTTTTGTGGTATCCTTCCTTGGCCCAAGATAAGCTCAGTCATAGCCCTCTAAATGTCTGAATTGCTTGTCTTCCTCATACATAGAAAACTCAGATGCACATTTTTCAATAGCCTCTGAATTACTCTTGGTAAAAATCTAAGGTTTATAAACTCTTCACCAGTGGAGGAGGGCTAAGGCCTGAAGGAAGAACCTTGATCATTCACCATAAAAGTCCCCATTGCCCGTGAATCCCCTCAGCTTCCCAGATTTCCTCTGCCAAAGATGATGATTCTAATTCCTTTCTCAATAATCCGTGTCCTGACAATCGTAGCACAGAATTCTCCAGGGCTAATTTTTCTTACTATCTTGGCCAAGAGAAAGCTATCTTGGGAGATATTCTTGATAGGATGAAAAAGCCATTGTCCCTAATTTCCTTTGGTGTAAGATATGAAGACCACTGTCTGTATACATTTATTATTGGTAATTATTTTAGGACCAGACTTCATGATTAATATGAAAAAGAGAAATAACTAGGGAGTCTTGGTATCAGCTGCCTTGTGGCAGCCAGCAGGATGGCTGGAGAGGAGGATCAAGGAGTCAAGGGTGAATGGGTACAGTGGACCCTCAGTTTCCCCTAGAGAATCCAGGGTAAGGAGGAAAAGTGGTGACCTGTCAGCTTGGGGTAGCGACAACTGTCAGCGCATTCCTGATGATGCATGGGGTCTCATTACACACAATGTTTGAGAAAAGACGATGAGGTCAATTAAGATCCATGATTTTCTAGATCCCTAGGGAATGAGAGAAGCCTGGTCATGGGTATTACCAACCTCTGGCAGACTGGGGTCTGGCCTGAAATCCTTTTTTTGGCATTCACTAACATGGTAAAAAATCATGCAAAACAAATTCGATGGGACAATATCTTTCATATGAATTACATTGTAAGGCGGTAGTAGGACACGATCAAAATTACCCTAGCAAATCCCCTAAATGACCCGCAGAGAACAGCCCTTGTGCCTTTGTGTTCACAGCCCTGTATAATATCGTGTGTATACAAATAATTAACATATATGTTAACGTTCATTATACAATGAAGATTTCTCATGCAAAATATATTTTTATAGTATTTTTAAACACTCTGTTTCTGGCCAATTTTTTTATTCCATTTCTTTTTCTGGGTTTTTGGCCAAGCACCTCAACTTGATTTCATGAAAGTTAAATATGCGAATGATGAAGCTCTGTTTTCTTGCCTCTGTGAGTGGTGTTCGATTTCTATAATGGGATGTTAATGATTATGGAGAATGACCACCAGCGCCATCCTTCTGAACATCAGTCCTCGGTTTTTAGGAAGGGAGACAAATACCGTCTCCAAGAATATCCCCTGGAAGTGGTTTGTGAATGAATTTCTGGCGGACATGATAGCTATTATTCTGAACGACAGAAAGCTGGGGACAGAGGATATGGAGCTGAAAGTGCTGGGTGTTACTGTACGTCGGGTACCGTTCTTTGTAGTTCATCTCATTTAACGATGACCGGTGTTGTCAGGCCAGTACTCGGCCCTCGTGGCTTGTGATTGACCTTCATCGGGTTTGACTCATGGTGAGGCCAAACACCTAAGTGAGACAGCTGAATAGGTGTTGAAATTATGGGAAATGATGAGAGGGGGTGGGTGGCAGAAAAAAGATCTGCACCAGGTTCCAAAAGTATCAGTGTGGATGTGAGTCTTAGAGATTGGCACACATCCATGGAATGAGGAAAAGTGGAATGTGTGAACTTGAAGCAGATACACCACAAGAGTGCTATAAACATGGTCACGCAGTGCATGGGCCAGTGAAGGATGCAGGACTGCCATTGGCGAGGATTTTAGAGCAAGTGGCATCACATGAGAGACTGTAGACTTTGGTTAATGCGCGAGGGCTTCGGAAAAGGTTGGTTTAATAAATTCTATTTACTGTGGACTTCTCTCGTCTCGCCAGTGGGCAATTATTTCTCAGAAAGCTGGAGGCCTGTTTGATCCACACTGATGTTCCCTACAGAGCTTTCTCCATCCTTCCATGAATAGATATTTGGGGAATGAGTGAATGAATGAGCCCACTTGCTGGCTGCGGATCATACAGTATACATCAGAGGGTAAGAAGAAGGATGGATTTAGCTAGAAGCCAAACCATAGGATGGGCAGGGACCGGTGCTGAAGGGGAAGGGTGCACGATGGGAATCAAGGTGGAAGGTGAGAAGACTTTATCCTAGGTGAGGAGCCTAGGATTGGGCAGACCTTTTTCTTCCTCCTGAGGATCCTCTTCGTAAGTAAAGAGTTGATGCAGCACTTACGCGGCCAGTTGCATCACCTCAGGGAATCAAAATTACTAGCTGGAAGGGACTTTAGAGATTATCCAGTTAACTTTCATTTTACAATAGGAAAGCAATTAGGCTTTCTAATTAGCATTACTAATACTACTACTATGATCACTATCACGGCTACTACTGCTGCCACCGCCGGCCTCTACAGAGTGAATTCTTAGCACGATCCAAGCACTGGGCCTGAGCACTGGACCATTTCACTCTCCACGAAGTAAGGAATATTGTTATCATCCTATTTTGCAAACAAGGAAAGCCAGTTTCAAAGTGATGAGGGAGCTGCACATCTGGGGAATATCAGAATTATGGTTTTCCCAGACCCGTCTTTCAGCATAGCCCAATGTTGTAGCTCCAGAGCTCGAACTCAATCTCCCATCCAAGATTTACTTTCTTTCTTCTTTTTTTGTTTATTTTTTAATTTTAATTTTAATTTTTTAGAGGGATGGGGGAGAGTGGCAGAGAGAGAGAGAGAGAGAGAGAGAGAATCTTAAGCAGGCTTAACACTCAGTGTAGAACCCAATTCAGGGCTCGATCCCGTGACCCTGGGATCATGACCTGAGCTGGAATAGAGTTGGATGCTTAATCGACTGAGCCACCCAGGCACCCCTGAGGCCTACTTTCTTTCTATATCAATGCCTCCTTAAGCTACAAGGCTGGGCCTGAGACCTCTCCAGTATTGTCAGGTAGGGACGTAACGGCATGTTCTGCCAGAGACATCACTGATATTTAGGGTTACACAAGAGAATGGCCTAAGTTTTTACAGGAGGGAGAAGAATCAGAGAAAAATTGTCAGGGGTTAGGGGAATCCATTCAATGCAGGTTTGTGAAGGTAAATTTCTAGAATTTGCCCCAACACTTGATTAAACGAGTAGTGTCCCAGGATCTCAAGGCTTATCATAGAGTGATGAATTTCCTTCTATTTGGGGTGGAAAACCATGAGTCAAGATGGTGAGATGCCCTTAGTCTCATGGCAGGATTTAACCATGTCTTGGACTTCCTGTAGAAATAGCCACAGGATGGGGTCACGGACCTAGTGAAAACCTCCTACAAAACTGTGGTTATCCCCCTGAACTACTGGATTCATGCCAACCTGTATTCAGCTGCATAATGGTCTGGTTAATTGTACTGTGTAGACTGCCCTTGAGAAGACCATTACCATGAGACACTGGCATGACCCCCAGAAGGGTGGTCTGTGGTGTCACTTTTTGAGATTCCGAATGCCAAGTTTTTCTTTAACATAGAGGAAAAGGGAGAAGAATTGGAGAAGGAGGGTCACAGCAATGATGTTATCAGAATCCGAGCAAAGCAAGATTGTTCGGCTGTGTTACTGACATTTTCCTTGCAGTGCCAGACAATGTGAGGGCCAGGCTCATATTATTTGATGGAGTTAGTGGGTGCTCCCTGAAATGTGGGTGACATCCGTTTTTTAATTCCATAACATTATCTGTAACTGACATGTGATTATAATACCGCAATTCTCTTTAATGCAGTCTGTAAAAACACATTGATTTTATAGCTCCCCAAACCGATTACATTAATATCTGTGCATAATTAGTTTACACATTACTAAATTACTGACAGATTAAAAGTGAAATAGTGCAGTTCATACTCAGCCGCATAACTGCCAGAAAGGAAATTAATATGGATTCAAATGGTCCTCAGAGACCTACACTGAAATAGCAGAAATCTATAAAGACTGCTTGCATTAGGAAATTTCTATCAGCAACATGTTTGTGGTTGATGCTTTCCTAAGTCTGCTAATATGAGCTGAGTGGTGCAGGAAATGATATGTGAACGATGCTTTGGCTCTTACCAACTCAAGACCGTGTTTATTAAAAAGCAAGCTCTTAATTGTGGTATTTGATGTCAAGGGAAGGGAGGATGTAAATGAAAACTTTTGCCTTTCCTTGCTTTTCCGAATGACCTAAGTTCTCGTGTTGGAGCTGCTGTATTCTCCAATGCTGCCTTCTCGGAGTGGTAGCGTGTGTTCTGTGGTCTTCTCTCCAGCCCCCGCTAGACATGCACACGGTGGATTTGTCTCCAGAGCATTGTTTTCATTCTGAGTCTCCACAATGGCCAGCAACGCATGTGTATTAGGGGATGTGGGAGGCTGGGCGGCTGTGTATCAGACCTTATAGTAAGCCTGCTTCCTAGCGAACTGGTAGGTAGACCAAAACTTTTTTACTTTTTCTTCTTCTTCCTTCTTCCTTCCTCCTCCTCCTCCATCCCTCCTCCTCCTCCATCCCTCCTCCTCCTCCTCCCCTCCTCCTCCTCCTCCCCTCCTCCTCCTCCTCCCCTCCTCCTCCTCCTCCTTCCCATCCTCCTTCTTCTCCTCCTCCCCCTCCTCTCCTCACCCCCCTCCTCCTCCTCCTTCTTCCTCTTCTTCTCTTCTTCCTCTTCCTCTTCATTTTATTTTTTAATCCTCACACTCATTAGATTTTACTGCTTTTGAATACCACAAATCATTTGCCCAACTACAAGAATTCAAGATGGATTATTATTCTTTCTCTTTCTCTTTCTCCTTCTGGAACTCATTTCCATAGGGAAGATACTTGAATTATATTGATTTTTGAAGATAACTGAAGAGGATGCCAGCTACAAATGATGTTTTAAAAATGTGGCAAATATTAAACTGGTAGATACCAGGCACAAGATCCAACATTTATTGACTATCTATTGTGTTCCAGATACTCTGGGCTATTTTATCTAGGTTCTGACCACTATAACCCTCATAGTAATTCTGCGAGGGAGCTATCATTATTTCCATTTTATTAGTGATGGAAGTTGCTCAGAGCAGTATAGTAACATGGCCAGGTTCACACAGTTAATAAAATAAGGGAGTCAGGTTTTTAATTCCTTGTTACGGGCCTTCAAAAGTCAAGCAGGAAGTAGGAATAAAGACACAAAGGGGAAAGGATGATTCTGGAAGTACCTAGTGATTGTCTGAGCCCAGGGAAATAGATCCTCTGTTAGGAGCTTGGGTTTAAAAAAATCTCTTCCTGAATATCCAAATCATTCTATCATATATTATTATCTTTATCATTGTATTAATTATCATTTGCTGTGTAACAAATTACCCCAAAGGTTACTGGCCTCAAAACATTTATCATCTCATAGTTTTCATGAGTTGGGAATCTAGGGGCAGTTTAGTTGGGTTCTCTGGGTTCTCTCACAAGGCTACAGTGACGTTATCAAGCCAGGGCTGCTGTGGTCTCACGGCTAGACTTAGAGGAATCCACATTCAAGGTCACTCAGTGGTTGTTGGCAGGATTCAATTTTTCCTAGGTTGTTGGACTGAGTGCCCTTAGTTCCTCATCACATGGGGCCTCTCTGTAGGGCGTCTCACAACATGGTGACTTGCTTCATCAGAATGAACCAGCAAGGAGACAGAGGGGGAGAGAGAGAGAGAGAGAGGGAAAAGAAAGAAAGAAAAAGTGAGATAAAAATCAGTTTTTTGTAACTGAATCCCAGAAGTGACCTCATCACTTTTGCCATATTGTTTGTTAGAAGCAAGTCATTAGGCCCAGCCCACACTCAAGGATATAAAATTCCTAGGAGCAGAGATCACTGGGAGTCAAATTAGAAGCTGTCTACCACAACCATAAACTCATTCATTCATTATATAGGTTTCTTTATTTTATTAATGAATAATTATCAATGAGCTACTATTGATAATTATTGATAATCAGGCTGTGTATTTGGAACTAAAGATATAGCGGTAAGCAAACAAATAATATAAGAATTTCAATAATAGCAATAACAAATATAGACAGTGCTTAATGTGTGCCAGGAGGGGCGCCTGGGTGGCTCAGTTGGTTAAGTGGCCGACTTCGGCTCAGGTCATGATCTCACAGTCTGTGAGTTCGAGTCCCGCGTCGGGCTCTGTGCTGATGGCTCAGAGCCTGGAGCCTGCTTCAGATTCTGTGTCTCCCTCTCTCTCTGCCCTTCCCCTGCTCATGCTCTGTCTCTACGTTAAAAAAAACATTTAAAAAAATGTGTGTCAGGAAACACCATAGACACTTTAGATCAACTCACTTAATCCCTGTAACAACCCTATGAAGCAAGTACTATTATTGTTTCTAAATTTGCATATGAAAATAACAGAGTGTTATAAAACTTGGCAAGATCATACACCCAGCAGGTGGTGGCGAAAGAATTCAATCCCAGGTGGTGTGCATTCAGATCCAGTTGTTTTCTTAACTCTAAGCTATATTCCTCTTATTTTAATGTTATCTGGGGGATTTGTAGGAAAAGCAGTTGGAGATGCTTGGACATAGAAGCAAGAAGATTAGTTCTGGGGTTTTTACAGATACTCAGACAGAGGAGATGATGGCTTAGAATAAGATGGTGGTCGAGGACAAGGAGAAATATGAATATTGTTGAAATAAATGTCAAATGTGGACAACAGGGTTTCTGAGGAGTTGGAAGTTGGGTTGTAGGAGAAGATACAACTAAGCATGGCTTTTAGGTGTCTGGCATGAAGAGGAGAACATATGAAGAGACTGGTCTTTGAGAAGAAGCTGGACATTTTCTCTGTTGTAGCAGGAGGGAAGGAGGAGAAGAGATTTTGCCTTTTACTTCCATCATAGAGCAGTTGGGGAAACTGAGGGCTGTGTAGGCTGAATCACTTTCCAATAATCACACAATAGAGCCAAAGAGATTGCTTGGACTTCTTATATGCTTGGATTTCTGGGTTCCCCTTACAAGGGATGAGTAGGATTTTACTTGCTTGCCTCTTTTGAACTTAGGATGGACATGAGATTTGGCCAATGAAATGCAAGTGGAAGTAGCAGGTATCACTTCCGGGTAGAAGGTTGAAGAGCCAGTGTGTGATTTACCACTCGTGCTCCCTTTCTCTGCTACTGTGATCATGGTAGCACATCTCAAATGGAAATACATATATGGAGATTGAGAGAGAGAGAGAGAGAGATTAAGGAATTGACTCATAATTATAGGGGCTGACAAGTCTGAAATTTGTAGGGCAGGCCCACAGGCTGGAAATTCTAACAGGAGTCAGTGTTGTAGTCTTAAGTCTGAAGGAAATTTGGACGCAGAATTCCTTCTTTTTTTGGAGACCTCAGTCTTTTCTCTTAAGGCCTTCAGCTGATAAGCCTGCCCACATTAGGGAAGGTATTTTACTTTGCTCATAGTCTACTGATATAAATGTTAGTAATTAAAAAATACCTTGATAGCAACATCTAGTCTGGCATTTGACCAAACAAGTGAACGCCCTAGCCTAGCCAAGTCGACACATAAAATTAACCATCACAAGGGCTGTTTGTTATTACAGCATTACTCAATCCCCCGACTGATACTTGCTTCTGTGCCTCATCATCTCCAAAGGAAATGGAGTTTTAGGCTCAATAGACACTACCATTATAAGGACTCTACTTTTTAAAGTCTTAATTTAGTTCTTCTTTAAAAAAAAATGTGACTTGCCATTGGTCCTTGTCTATGGAACTCTGGAAAGATGGCTGGAGAGTCACAGGGTACCTGCTAAGCAGGAGACGGATACACAGATAGATAGATACCAGTTATAGTTACTTGGTTACAAAATCCAAGTACACTCTAAAAGTGATAAACCAGCATCCCTAATAGTGGGCAAGCAATCAGAGAGCTGTCTGCTAAAGAATGCTCAGTCCATAAGTGGGTTAACAGGAATTGAGGCTCTCAGGAGAGTGCTAATGAAATAGTCACAGAAAGGATGCTCAAAATGATCTCACCTGGCTGTGGTTGCCATGGGAACTCATTTCCCTTATTTATGTTTCTTTTCCCCCTCTTCAAATTACTAATAGTAATAATTTGGCCAGTTATTAAAAAAGACAAGGAATGGGCCATGTGAACTCAGGCAAGAAATGAAAAGTGAGAGTAGGAGAAAAGAGTGTTAAATAGAAAAATAGATGCATCACTGGAACAGTGTCAATTAGCTGGTAAGTCATTCCCTCTACTTAGGTGTAAATGTTTGGTGGTTTGGGGTTGCAGCGAAAGTAGGGGAAAGGCTTATGATTCAAGAAGGAAAGTCTTTAAAGATGTCTACTCCTTATTTTCTTTAAGACAAAGACCTCAGAACAAATCTCCCTCTAGAAAGATTCATACTGCTGTTCATATGCACGAGTCCCACTTCTACCCCCAAATCATACATGTATCTTTATCTGTGACCATTTCCTCACTAACCACATATCAATACACCACTATGAGTCATGCCTTTCTTGATGTCATCACGCCTGACCTGAACTGTAAGCTCCTACATACCTAAGCTTCGTGTCTTAGAGGTGTTCGGGGTCATAGACTTTCTTGAGAATTTCAGAAAATCAACTGTCTCCTTGCAAAATGCATACGCATATAATCCTGCAGAAGTTGGTGATTTCATGAGGTTTATGAACCTCCTGGAACCCATTCAAGAACTTTATGTAGAGAATCATTTTCTCAAAGGAAGGCTACCATGCAGATATGAATAGTTGGACCAATGGGGTTTGGGAATGATTTTATTTTCTTGTGAATTGCTTTCACTTTGTTTTGAGACCACATTTCTACTTTACATACAGTGGTTTGTCTTAGACTATGGCTTCAGATGCTTAAGGCATTACGAGGAACATTAATCAGAGAACTCTTGCCAACCTTCTAAAGGACAGTAGATGATGTTGGTGTATGCAGTTGGGCCTTACTTAGATGAACTGAGCCAGGTGGATAGAACATACAAGGGCTGTGAAGACCAACTCTGCTGTCCCCAACCTCCTCTGCCACAATTTATCTTTTCCTTCTGTCGGCAAACTGAGGCGACAAAGTATATTCAATTGAGTGCATTATTTTGATACCTCCCTTAGGCCATTGGTTGGTAGCATGACGTAAGTGACCTGTAACAAAGTTTTATTGAGGAAAGGCAACAGGGACGGGCATTGATCAAACCTCTCTCTCATGCCAGGCATGTGTAACCTCACACTTCACACTCATCACAACCTAAAAAGTAGATTACCTTGTCCCCATTTTATAGATAAAGAAATGGACTTCCGAGGAGCGAAGAAACTCATCTCACCTGATTCATGAGTGCGAGGTGTGGGATTGGAATCGAGATATTTTTCGGTCCTATTTTTGTATGTGGTTACACCACCCTTTCTCTAGAAGGTGAGGTATCAGAATGGGAGAGAACTTCCAAGGGGGAAAGCAGACTTCCTTAGAGCCTTCCCAGAAAAGATTGCAGATACCCTTTCAGGACAGAGAGAGAGTGGACAGAGAGTCACTGTGGTGGAAACCTGTCCTAACAGTGGTGGTTTGAATACGACCTTTGATATCCAACAAAAGGAAGTCCTCACTCACATGTGTTATTTACCATCTGTAAGCCTCAGTTTGCCCAACTATAAGATGGAGATCATGACAATACCTAGGTATAGAATTCTCAAAGGGATTATAGAAAGTAATGTGTTATAGAAAGTAATGTGCCTAGCACTATGCCTGGCTCACACAGTAAGTATTCAAATATTGATTATTGGTATTTTTGTTGCATAGAGATGCTTCCACAGTCGAAGTTACTTCATCAGGATGTGCTGTAGTCTTGAGGCTGAAGAGGCGGCAAAGGGTGATCTTGCTGAGCTAGGCCCTGGGTAGGGCCTGAGGTCCATTGGCCGTGTAGATTAGACTCAGAAGTTTTTTTTCCCCAGCTAATCTGTTATAACATTATCAGTGAGACTTTAGAAGTTAGAGACTTTCCATATTTTCAAGAGCTACACCTTAATTTATTTAACGTGTATTTAAAAAAAAATTTGCCCTAACTTTAAAAGTAATATTTGTTGAAGTTTTAAATTTCTGCTGACCCTCGAACAATGTGGCAGAGAGGGGTGCTGAAACCCCACGCAAAACTCTGCATGTAACTTCTGATTCCCTAAACACTTAACTACTAATAGCCTGCTGTTGACCAGAAGCCTTATTAATAACATAAAGCAGTAAATTAACACATACTTTGTGTGCTACATGTATTATATACTCTCTTCTTAGCAATAAAGTAAGCTAGAGAAAGGAAAGTTTTATTAAGAAAATCCTAAGAGGGAGAAACTGCGTTTACGGTCCTGTCCTGTATTTGTTGGAAAATATCTGTGTGTAAGTGCTCCCACAAAGTTCAAAGCCACGTTGGGTCAACCTTAGTTGGCAATATATATTTTGCACCGGTATTCATCACTCTCTTAGATTCAGTCTACACTTCATTTATATCATCTGCTGGACACTATAAGAATTTGATTTACATGGCTGACTCTCAGCCTTATCTTTTGGGAAAGAAAGAGAGAGAGGGAAAGAGGGAGAGAGAAAGAAAGAAGAAAGAAAGGAAGAAAGAAAGGAAGGAAGGAAGGAAGGAAGGAAGGAAGGAAGGAAGGAAGGAAGGAAGGGAGAAAGAAGAAGAAAGAAAGAAAGAAAGGGAGAGAGAAAGGGAGAGAGAGAAAGAAAGGGAGAGAGAGAAAGAGAAAGAAAGGGAGAGAGAAAGAGAAAGAAAAGGAAGGGATAGGAAGAAGGGACACTCCAGCAAGTTCAAGTATATGGAGAAAAAAAAAAGTTATTTTATACCTTTCCATCCCTGATTTTCTCCTCTCTCATTTATACTAGAGAAGCATAGAGAAGAGCCACATAAATCGTGCTGCTAGCTCTCATAACGTTAAAAGTAAGCAATTATATTTCACTTTACAAGATATATACCAAAATAAATTGTGATAGACTGAATAGGTAAAATATTTATAAAGGCATAGAGAAAAGATCAGAAAATAGAAGCACACCATACTTTGATGTTAATAACTTGGGGCATCCCTAAAAAGTGTTACTGGAGAAGAAAGAAAATGTTATGGAGAAGAAAGTTTCTGCTTGGCATAGTTCTAGATTATCTGAGTTCGTTTCAAAGAACATCAGTTTCTTAAGAGTTTGGGAAACTTTTAAAAGACTTCCTGTTAATGAGGGCAGAGGAGAAATATCTAGCTCCTGTGTACTCTCTAAAATTAACCGAGAACGACAAGATACATAATGGGAAATTAATCTCCACTCCTAGGAAACTACAACTCAGGAGAGGGTCCGCGGGTACTGGAAGGAGGAGGAAAAGTAAGGAGGATATTCTGCAGACCCGGTGTAGAAAAAAGAGAATCCAGGGTTTCCCAGAGTAGGACACACACACACACACACACACACACACACACACACACACACACAGAGTAATATTTATTATGTAATAAAAATGTTGGAAAGAGCAGCAAAACATAAATTTAAAAATATTCATCAAATTATCATCTTTAAATAATGGTAACATTTTTATGTTGTCTTTATATTTTATATATTTTTTGTTTGCTTTTTTCATTTTGGAGTTTTTAAAAAAATATCTTTATTTATTTTGAGAGAGAGAGCCAGCACTAACAGGAAGGGGCAGAAAGCGAGGGAGAGAGCTGATCCCAAGCAGGTTCCCCACTGTCGGCGCATAGGCCGCGTCAGGGCTCCATGTCACAAACCACAAGATCGTGACCGGAGCCAAAATCAACAGCTGAACGCTTAATCGATTGAGCTACCCAGGTGCCCACAGGTGCCCAGGTGAACTACTTATCATTGCATTTTAAATGTGAATTATCTGCCTTTATCTTTTTCTTATTGAATTGTTAAACCTGTTTATATATTGAACATATTAACTGTTTGTTAATATATTTAAACATGCAATTTTTAAAATATATTTCAACATGTAATTCAGTTCATCTTTTCCTCTTAGTCATAATTTTTGATATTTTTATATGCAAATATTTTTTTGCATTTATATAGTAAACATTATTAGTTTCTTTTATGATTATTGCCTTAGGACTTATACTTCAAAATCCAATATTATATAAATATCTACCTCCATATTCTTGGAGAACATTGTTTCCCTTTGTTACAATTATAAATGTCTTCCACCCAAAATTTATTCTTTCAGTCATTTGAGTCAAGGACTACCATTTCTTTGCTCTCCCCAAAGGAATGGCCAATTGCCACAATACCGAAATTGTTGAATAATGTATCACATCTTCTTATTTAATTGTTACTTTTATCATACACTAAATTCTTATATTTACTTGGGAATGCTTCTAGGAGTTTTGTTGTTTTGTTTTGTTTTGTTTTGTTTCAATAACCTTATCCCAGCCCCATAGTGGTGTTATAACTCTACCATATATTCTAACTGGCGGTAGGAAAAAGTCACCCTTACTACTCTTCTTTTCAAACATTCTCGGTTATTCTTATGCATCTATTTCTCCTCATATATTTTTGGGTTCCTTAATGTATTAAAAAAAGAGGGGGAATTTAATTGACATTTATTTGTAGGGTCATTCGGGGGCAGAATTTGTAATTATTAGCATAATTAAATCATCTTTCTGTATTTGGGGGGGGAGGCAATTTTTTCTTCCAGATTACATGTGTTGAATGTTTTCTTTATTAAAATTTTTTTTAATGTTTATTTATTTTTGAGACAGAGACAGAGCATGAGTGGGGGAGGGGCAGAGAGAGAGGGAGACAGAATCCGAAGCAGGCTTCAGGCTCTGAGCTGTCAGCACAGAACCGATGCAGGGCTCGAACTCACGGACTGCGAGATCATGACCTGAGCCGAAGTCGGACACTCGACCGACTAAGCCACCCAGGCGCCCCTGAATGTTTTCTTTAAATGCAGAAAAAAAAATATCTCTCTGGCGAATGCTTTGTATTTATTATTTATTTATTTGTTTGTTTGTTTATTTGTTTATTGGTGGATACTTTAGAATAGCAGAATGACTATGAATGTAAAATAGCACCAGGACTAGATTATTATTCTTTTTTTTTCTTTTCTTTATTTTTTTTTTACAAGCCTTCATGTAGCAAGTCATGCAGAAGAACTGGCAGATACCACTAGAAAGATTAGGGAAAGAAAATGAAGTTTTATTTAAAAAAGAAAAACTTGGGGCACCCGGGTGGCTCAGTTGGTTAAGCATCCGACTTCAGCTCAGGTCATGATCTCGAGGTTTGTGAGTTCGAGCCCCACGTCAGGCTCTGTGCTGACAGCTCAGAGCCTGGAGCCTGCTTCGGATTCTGTGTCTCCCCCTCTCTCTGCCCCTCCCAAGCTCATGCTCTGTCTCTCTCTGTCTGTCAATAATAAATAAATGTTAAAAAAAAATTTTTTTTAAATAAAAATAAAATAAAAAAGAAAAACTTTGTGAAAAAGACCCGGAAAGAGATGCAATTGTAGCCAGCGACTACCTGGACGAGACTTTGTTCTTAGGATGTGGCCGTCTGGTCCTCTTTCTTCTTCTTGTGAGGCTCCAAAGAGCAAATGTTGGGCACTTAGGAGTCTTTTTTTCCTTTCGACTTGAAACGAAGTACATCAATGATTTTACCATTGCTTTGAAAACTAATCTTCTAAGGCGAAAGGAGAACTCTTTCTAAAAAAAAAAAAATTAAATTGCACTTTTTTTTTTTTTTAGTTTATTATTTCTGCGGTTACTTAAGAATGGTGAGAAAGTTTTACAGTCTTGTGGAAAAGAGATGTAGCATTTCTTCCACACACTATCACAACCGGTTAATCTGTTTCACTCATAATTGTCTGGATGGGTGTGGAGGGGAGAGTGCGTAAGGTACTTTGGGTTGGCAAAAGCAGGAGACAACCTTCTAGATAAAGATGTGGCACATGGAATATTGTCATAGCCTATGGCCAAAATCTATTATTAAAAATCACAAATAGTCTCCCGTATTCCTTTTGGGAAATCCAAATATTGAGGTTACGATCTTCGGATTTCAAATCCATTTTTCATAATTATTTTAGAGTGGATCAGCTTCAACCAGGGAGTTAGTCTCTGATTTAGCATTAAATCCAAGGCTAAAAGCTCTTCAAAAGAATTTATTTGTCTCGTGTAAGGAAACTAAGAAACGTACAGGAAGTTGCAGTCTTGACCCTACCATAAGAATTAAAGTCCAGTACATTTTTTACACATGAACAGAGGGGCGCCTGGGTGGCTCAGTTGGTTAAGCGGCCGACTTCAGCTCAGGTCATGATGTTGCAGTTTGTGAGTTCGAGCCCCACATTGGGCTCTGTGCTGACAGCTCGGAGCCTGGAGCCTGCTTCAGATTCTGTGTCTCCCTCTCTCTCTGCCCTTCCTCTGCTCATACTCTGTCTCTAGGTCTCTCAAAAATAAATAAAAACGTTAAAAAAAATTTACACATGAACAGAATGAGGACCCGCCAACCAAGATGGCCTCTGGGCTTTCCCCTGGAATTCCCAGCCCTACTAGGGCTCTTCCTGCTCCTGCTGATTCTCTGGATGAGGGCAGAGGTCTGAGTATGTGAAATCACCAAGTGATTTTATTTCCAGTCTAAAACTGGTACCCACGCAGTATTTATACAGTCATCTTTTGTTTTCTTCAAAAATGACTCCTTTAAAAGCAACGGAGGGATGATGTTTAAACCATTTTGGCAGCCATAGTGACGCGTTTGCAGCCTAAACAAACTGTGCAGATGTTAGCATGTTGGATTTGGGGGGAAATGTAACCATATCAGAAACAAACAATTTCTGGGTGGTTCTGTGACCATTTTTTTTATCTTCTCGATAACTACATGCGAGAAAAGGACCCCTTTGTGATTTTTCTCCAGTGTGTACAGGTATCGCTGGTCCCGAATGTGGGAAAGCTATGCAAATCAAACACAACCGCTGAATTTGTTTCAGGCATCCTCTGTTTATAGAAATACGGCATTCATTTGTTGTACCTGGTGACTATTAACTGCTCTAATTGTGCTGTAGACTCGTTCACAAGTTTGTTGAAGTTACACATTATAATTTTAAAGGAGTTAATTGAATACTAATCCGATGCACAGCACAAAAAATTATTTGAACCATGCCAAGGAAAGCCGAAAATCCCACTAGCTGCCTTGGTCCTCGTAAATCCCTACCCCTGTGAAACTTGAGAAAATGAATATTCAATATTTTGTCCATTTGAGTCTCTTGACATTCTATTGATTCACTTTATTTTCCCAACAATTTTCTGACAGGTTTCCCAATGTGGATTCTGTAAATTCTTTGATATTCATCTTGTGATTGCCTTTGAAAATGAGCGCCAACTTTGGGCTGGGGCTTAGAACTCAGGAGCCCCAAGCCCTTCACACCCCGGGAGCCAGCGAACGGGTAGAATTGGACTGAATTACCATGTGATCCTCAGAGCTGGGACACAGTCAAACATCAGGAGGGGAGGGAGGCTTGACAGCGCGTGAAACCTAAGTTCTGTTTGTGAACCAGTTACGGCTCCCGGGGATTTCAGGGGCGAAGAGAAGCGGGGAATGGCTGGACCTTAAAATTATGCTGGTAGGGGAAAGCAAAGGCAAGCAAAGCACTTAGAGGTGAAAAAGGACAAAGAAACAAATAGGCGAGGCCAGCAAGAAGTGCCCATCCCAACAACTTTTCTAATAGGAATGGTCCAGGGGCTGCGGCGGGAATGGGAGCGACTCGTAAAGAAAGGGGGTGTAGGAGCAGGTGAGTCTCTCCCCAGGGCGGGATTGAAGTGTCCGTCAAGGTAACCATTATAGAGAGTCCCATGAGACACAGGTAGAGACACAGGCTCCTTTCCCCATTCTAATGTTATCCTTCACTAGCCGAGGAGTCTCACCCTTGTTAAAACTAAATTTTGACCTGCGTTTGTCAGAGGAAGGAATTAACACGCGGTTGGATCCTTTGCAGCCCTCCTCCTGGTCGGCCGCGTTACTTTCTCCACCGCACT
This sequence comes from Paguma larvata, assembly GCA_030068075.1. Lineage (NCBI taxonomy): Eukaryota > Metazoa > Chordata > Mammalia > Carnivora > Viverridae > Paguma > Paguma larvata. The sequence goes on along the minus strand of CM057841.1, from coordinate 29,639,824 downwards.
CCGTGTGAGCACCTGTAGCAGCTTAAATTCCATGGTCACTCATTTTTGTATCCCCTAGTGCCTAGCGCCCCACAATGCGCACAGTGCGTTCTCAGTGATGTCTGTAGAGTAAGTGAATGAATGAACATAGACATGGTCTGTAACCTAGAAAACGTCAGTTTCGCCTGCCACCCAAGCAGATGCCCTTCTTTTCAGATCAGGAGAACTACATTAAGCATCTGTCTATCTCTGGATAACTGACCTTATAGACCAGTTTGAATATGTGTGTGCGTGTGCATGTGTGTGTGTGTGTATATATGTGTATATGTATATGTAGATATATATGCCCCAGTATATATGCATATGCATATGTATATATCTGTATATATGCATATGTATATACATGAATATGCGTGTTATATGTATGTTTCGAACACCCTTACACATTGCTCTTAGACTCCAGATGTTTCTAAATGACATCTTTGGATTTGTACCTTGAAGGTGGAGAATCTACTCACTTCTCTCCCAATCCTTTTGGCAGCCGAGACCTTTGACTTCTCCACACTGAGGTTCCTGATTAAATTAACTAGCCTGTTTAATCAAAAAAGAATTATTAAGGTGGCAGTTTCGACTGTTTGAGTATTGACTTGGGCAAACTGGCTGGGCGTTGAAACAAAACCCCAAAGGCTTCTCTCTCTGCTGATGGCGCCTAAAACAGCACACTGCAGGCACGTCAAAGCCTGGGGCAGTGACGTTTGTGCATGTTTCATTTTTTTTTTAATTTTTTTAACGTTTATTTACTTTTTGAGAGACATAGAGACAGAGGACGAGCAGGGGAAGGGCACAGAGAGAGGGAGATACAGAATCTGAAGCAGGCTCCAGGCTCTGAGCCATCAGCACAGAGCCCGAGGCGGGCCTCAAACCCATGAACCGTGAGATCATGACCTTAACCACCCGGGCGCCCCTCATTTTTATTTTTCTTGAAAAAGAACTTAGTCACCAAAGGTGACATACTTTTGAGGTTAATGCAAAATATTTCCGGTGGGTTTTCATGAGATGGGGGTGGTGCTTTACAAAATAAAAATGAGAGGCTCGGTGGCACTTCCTGCTTTATGCTCTGTGCGATAGCTTTCAGTTTACGCATACTCCTTGGTCACAGTCAGTATTCGCGAATTAGTGCCTCCCCTGTCCTCCCCTCCCCTAGTACCAATAATAAGTTTCAAGATGGACCACGTCCTCTTAATTCATCAGCAACTCCATGCACAGAAGAGCTGATCAGCAAGGTAATGTTATATGTAATGACACCTGCCGACAGCTACTCAGATTTCAGGTTAACAGTACTGAGTACTATGATCGAAGGACCATTACCTGTTCTTGTAAATAAAGTTTTATTGGAACACGGCCACACGCATTCATTTACAAATGGCCTATGGCCGTTTCCAGGCTCTGGTAGCAGAGTTAAGGAGTTGGGACAGAGACCCTAGAGTCCACAAAGCCTAAAATATTTTCTGGCCGGCCTTTTCCAGAAAAAGGGTTCCCCAGCTCCTGATGTACGAGGTGCCGTGCATGTGCAGGCATGTCACGAATCATCCCTTTCGGTGAATGCTAAGTGACGTGTAGTGTGGTTAGCCCCGTTTCATAGACGAGGAAACTGCGGCACAAAGAGGCCCAGGAAGGGAGTGAGGGAGCAAGAAGCAGAACCCAGTGAGGGGTGACTCAAAAGTCCGCGCGTTTTACTGCTGCCCTGCCGGCCTTCCGCCCAGGGAGGGAAGAGGCCCCCTTGTCTTTGGCGCCGGGGAGCTTCCGGTGAACAACCGGAAACGGATGTCGGGACGCGCCTCTGCTTCTCGAACTCCTCCCAAGGAGCGCCTCCGGATCCCTGGGAGGACGGGCATGGCCAAGAGGAATCGAAAGCACTGTTGCTGGACAGGCTGGGCACAGAGAAGGGCCCCATGTCCCTCCCGGGCCCTCAGCTGACAGCCTGGCCTCTAGAAGACCGTGTGCAGGATCCCCGGATTACAGCTGTCAATCTCCCGGGTGGGCGTCCACGTAGATTAATTTTGTGTCCGAGTGTGAGCTCTCAGGCAACATTAGAGCCCAGCGGGTTGTGCTGGCTGTCACCCGACAGCTCCTCAAACCCCAGGAAGGTGCTCGGTGGGGGCATCCCAGGACCCTCTCGGTCTCCCGCGGAGAAGCCATTTGCCCCTCCCAGTCTGGATGGAAAATTTCACGCCCTTCCAAAACTGGACCCCCCTCCCCTCCGCCCCAGGCAACCGAAGCTCCGAGGAGGTGCCGACCAGGGGGATTTCACCTCGAGTCAGACAGAGAGGGGACAAGGAGCTGTAATGTGAGCAGATTTCCTTCGTTGAACATTTTTCTAAAAACCCCTCTGCTAATGACTTGGTGATTTTCACAGTAGTAAAAATGTGCTGACTTAAAAAATCCGTGGGAGGTCAATAATTTTCCCTCTGCCTGTCACTGTGCTGATTGTGGCTCCGATGCACCTTAATTACAGTACCTACAGGTGGAGTATTATACAGTGTTTACATTAATCAGAAGAGATTTACTGAGGGAAATAAAACCGCCGGCTTCCTTAGGGTTGTACCCTTATCAGGCAGTCGGGGGGGCTGGCGGGCCTCTGGGTTAATGCTGAGGGCTTGGCGCCGAGACCCCACCTCGTGCCAGCCGATGGTGCTGGGGTATCTCCGGCCTCAGCTGGGGTGCTGTGCTGAACTGAGGAATCAAAGAAAGTTCCAAAAATTGGATTCAGGATTTTCGGATCGGAGGGCAAGTGGGGTGTGCGTGTGTGTGTGTGTGTACGCACATGCATGTGTAGAGAAAGAGATTGTGCAGTTGTTTAAAGAACCAACTTACCGTTGCCTGTCCCCATAGCGAACCTAAGGACACCCCTTGTCCCGCCATGTCTGATTGTTTTTTTAATGTTTATTTAGTTTTGAAAGAGAGCGCGCTAGTGGGGGAGGGGCAAAGCCAGGGGGAAAGAGGATCCGAAGCAGAGAGCCCGATGTGGGGCTTGAACTCAACTGCTAGATGAAGACCTGAGCCCAAGTCGGATGCTTAATGGACTGAGCCACCCAGGCGCCCCACCGAATCATATTTTTATGCAGGAAGAAGGGGAGAGAGAACCTCTGCCTGGAAGTGAAGAAAGTATACACAGCCGTCTAGTTGGGGGTGGGGAGGAAGACGGCTAGGTTTTGCTCTCTGTTGTTGGTTGTTCCGTTTTATCTTTTGTGTTTTACATAAGGCTTTACTGCAAATTTGACTAGAAGGGAAGCCAGCAGCCTCCACTGGCCCGCGGGGGTTGGTGGCAGAAGTCTCCAGCCCTTTACTTAATCTCCATCTTTCACATTCTGCATCCACAAAATGGGCTTAATAGTAGTAGCTGCCTTGGGGCACCTTTGCTCAGTTGGTTGAACGTCTAACTTCTGATTCTGGCTCAAGTCATGATCCCAGGGTCATGGGATGGAGCCCCATATTGGGCTCTCTGACAGTGAGAGCCTGCATGGGATTCTCTCTCCCCCTCTCTCTGCCCCTTCCCCGCTTGCATGCAAGCTCTCTCTCTCGCTCTCTCTCTCTCAAAATACATAAGTAAACTTAAAAAAACAAACAAACAGTAGAACCTGTCTCACAAGGTTGCTGTGGGAGTTTATTGAGATAATATGCATAAAGTGCTCATAACAGTACCCAGTACATAGTAGGTGCTCAATTAAAACTATCTATTACTATCAGAAGTCATTGCAAACATGGACTTTTTGGAGTCGATGAAATTCAGTTTCTAGTCCTGTCTCTACTAAGTAATAGCAGTGATGTTATCCGTGTTAATAAACCTCACTCATCCTTAGCCTTTACTCCTCCATAGCATGGGGATAAGAGTATCTTTTGATAAGGATCGAAGGCAAAGTACCCAAATTTTTTGCTAGTCATAACTACTAGCAACAAATCTGGGTGTCATCTAATCTTTAGGAAGGGACACAGTCCTAAGTGCCTGGTCAAGTTTCCAAAGGATTTAATTCTTTAGTCATTACACAGTTAATGTGATTCCCAGCAGGTCATGCCTGGGTTCTTGGTTAAATCTAGACTTGGCAGATGGAGTCCCAGGAGCACATTCTCCATCTGAAGAAAAAGAAGTTCACAAAACCGTGGCATGTCCTTGAGAGTGAAAGCCCCGGGGATGTTCCGAAGACGCCGCCGAGCCACAGGAAAACATTTCGGGGGAAATAATCCATGTAGCATTTCCGCATTTCCGAGCACGGTCCCTGAATCGGCCCCATTCAAGAAACGGACGAAGTACTTGAGGGTTTTCTATTTTCCGTCTTGGGGAGTCACAGCCCTGTCACTACTGTGAGCAGGAGTCAGGACTCCTGCGCAGAAGCAGACCCAGCAGGCAGAGAAGGGTCAAGGCCACAGGTCTAAGGCAGCTCCAGACCTTCCCGTGGCTCTGGGTCCCCCCTCCCCCTTGTTGAATGGCCTCTCTGCAAGAGCAATTTTAAGGTTAAAACAAAACAAAACAGAAACGAAAACAACAAAGCCCGAAGAGGAAGGAAGAGAACACCTCACTCTTCTCTCTCCGCCTGGCCTCATTGACTCTTATTTTACATTCGTTAGAGAAATGGGAGCTCCTAGCGGGAAATGAGTTCCCAGACAGAAGACGATTTTGCTGTCTTTCACCAGATCGCTTCTTCCTTACGCAGTGCTTACTCCAGGCTTGCCTCCCCACTTGTAATGCGCAACCGAGCAGGCAGGCTGGTGGGCGGTGGGCGTTTGGATCTAATTGCAAAAGGTCCGCATCCTTCAAACTGTTACTTCTGGCTTCTGCGGCCCACTTAGAGCCCCTCTGGGAGCGGCTGCGCAGGCGGGGAGGGGCCTTGGCTGGGAAGACACCGTGTGGACACAGTCCCTGTCCACCTAAGGCCCTCTCTGTGCTTGCAATTACATTGTTCCATTTCAAGGCTTGCAGCTAAAGCTGACCTTTCTTTGCATTCCAGCTAGTTTCATTAACACCTTGTCCTGGCCCTCCTCGCTGTGAGCTTTTATAATTTGGTTTGGGAAGCCGGATTGCCTGGGCAGGGGGCACGCGCGCGTGTGCGCGCGCGAGTGCGGTCAGCCACCAGCACTGCTTTGGGCACTTCCAAAAGGCTTAGTTAGACACGATTCCTGTGTCTCCTTGCCAACTGGAACTTAAAAAGCAGCATCCAGAGCCGGTGACTCACCGATGTTTAGAAATCCAGTGTTTTAGAACCACAGTGGCTCTTACACATTATAGAGAATTAAGCCCTTAGTTCAAAAATAAAGAAAGGGAGCCCCAGCCCCCAAATAAATCCCCTCCCATGGTGCCCTGGGGTTTTCCATGATACACAATAACTGTTTTGCCATGAAAACTAATTTAAGTGTCTGATAACAATGAGAGCATTGGGAGATGATTTGTTTAGCATTTTAATCCAGAGAAACACTACTCTGTCTACAATACTGGCTTTAGAACTATTGTTTGTTTGTTAAATTTTTTTATTATTTGTTAATTTCGAGAAACAGAAAGACAGAGCTTGAGCGGGGGAGGGGCAGAGAGAGAGAGAGGGAGACCTAGAATCTGAAGCAGGCTCCAGGATCTGAGCTGTCAGCACAGAGCCCAACACGGGGCTTGAACTTACAAACCGTGAGATGGTGACCTGAGCCGAAGTCGGACGCTTAACGGACTGAGCCACCCAGGTGCCCCTGGAACTATCGTTTTAAGATCAGGGGAGAGGGATACGGTTGACCTTTGAACAATGTGAGGGTTAGGGGTACCAACCCCCTCCCCAGTTGAAAACCTGCATGTAACTTTTGACACTCCCCCCCAAACTTAACTACGAATAGCCTACTTTTAACTGGAAACCTTACCGATAACCTAGGCAGCTGATTAACACGTGTTTCGTATGTTACATCTATCAGAAACTGTGTCCCTAAAGTAAACTAGTGAAAAGGAAATGTCATTAAGAGAATCATAAGGAAAAGAAAATACACTTCCGGCCCGGTACCACGACAGATCCTCTTATGAGCGGACTTGTGCGTCCCAAGCCCCTGTGGTTCTAGGGTCAGCGACAGTTAGCATACTATTTGCTTGTCAGCGGGTGCTTTTGTGTTTGAAATCGGTGGAGCAAAGTCCTTGTCGCCACCATGAGCGCCAGTCACAGAAAAAGAAAACGTTAGACCCTCTCCAGCAAGGCAAGGTTTGCTTGGGCAGGAAACTTCACAAATTATCAACTGGCGGCATTTCCAAATGAGTGGCGTTTTACTTTATGGTCCTTTGAAGCATGCGCAGTCACCGCGAAACGATTATATAAGATGCTGATTTTATGACATGAGCTCGCTTGGTATCTGTGCCCCCGGTCGGCTATCTGTGGACCCGAACTGAATTTCTCGACCTGATTTCTGGCGCTGGTTCTGCCTCTAACCAGCTCCGTGACTGGGCATACTGTTTCTTTTGATCTTAGTTTAAAGACTTGCGCTAACGGCTGTCCAGTAGGTTTCCAGATTTAGTAAGAATAAAACCCTAAATCACAGACATCTAGATAAATTTGAATATCAGATGAACAATGACTATTTTTCAGGAGAAGTGTGTCCCAAGAGATACTTGGGACATTTCTTATACTCTTCTTAAACTATTCGCTGTTTTTCTGAAATTCAAATTTAGCTGGACATTTTGTGTTTTATCGGGCAGCCCTGGTCTCTAAAATCCTCTAGACCTTAAATTTGAATTCTGTACTGAATGTCTCTGACGTGCATGTGTCTAAAAGAAAGTGTGAATGCTCCTGAGGGACGGAAAGGTGGGGGGAAGAGAGAGAGAGAATTCCCTGAAAATACCAGATTTCTATAGTTCACAGCATCTAGAAGAACACTGTTCTACAAAACTCTCATGTTGAGAGGCAGCCCCCTGGAAAAACAGCAGGCTTTCCTGATGGCTCTGAGACCGGGATGGGAGACTAACTCTGTCCCCCAGGCTGCCTCATTCACAGGCAGTTTTGTGCCGGATGCCCAGTGAAGAAAGATCAATTCTAGTCCTTTCGGTACACAGAGGCAATCGCACTGAATCCTCACGCCATGCCGCCGTGCCACGATTCATGGAGAAACAGGCGGTCCACCTGAAGCGGCCTAAACAAAACAATCTTCAGTGGAAGCAAGGGATGGTTCCGGGCCTCCTCTTTCTCCCCAGGGAGCAGAGATGGTTGTACTGGGTACCACCTCTGCTTCTATGGGAAAGGGTGCAGGGACGGGTACAGAGCAAGGTGGAGGAAGGGGAGGGAGATACTGGCGGTCGGTGTTACGGGATGGAAACGGCAGGAAACAAAAGGCCTGGTAGTTGGAGGTGGGAAGAAAATAATCAGATTTCCAACACAGCCTTAAAAAATAATGGCAGATAAACCCTTTATCCCGTGTTACAGTGAGGTCCCTCCCTTAAGAATAATGACCACCTCTTCGGTCCATTTAGTCTGGGTCTTTTGCAATTTATCAGAGATGAGTTTCCTGGAGTCTGCGATCCCATTCGAGGCAGTGTGGAAACATGCAGAAGTGTGTTGATTACATTTCCACAGTCCTGGCATTCTGCCCTTGAGAGGAGCCGGCGTCCCTCTGCCGATTTCTGGAATGGATGGGCAAACAGAGCGCCAGTGTCTCCAGAAGCACTTCTACGCCCCCACGCACGCACCCACACACCTACACACACACACACACACACACACACACACACACACACACACACACACACACACAGCGTCCCTGAATTCTACCTCACCCCTGTAAAGCAGTGCGCAGAGCCAGAGCCCGGGGGGTGAACACGGTATGGTTAGGAGACAAACGTTGTATAGACCGAAAGAAAGGAGGAAACACAGCTCTTTGCTTTGGATGCAGATAAACTCAGCTTCACCTTTAATGCCGAAAACGTGCGCCCTTGGCAAGACGTCTGGAGCCTGGTCCAAAAGTATTAATCTTCCTCCGCTTACATGTTTAAATAGGTCTTTGGAAACGGTTTCTCTAGCACTGCTCTTTCTCTCCAGGACAATGTCCCCCTCTCATCCCTTTTTAGTACAGTCAGAACTCCCCAGCAGCCGGAAGTCCCGGGGGACGGAGGTCGGGAAACCTACCTGGGTGGATTTCAGAGCCGCCCCCCAGTGTGGACGGCTGTCTGGGCGGCCGGCAGATGGCGCTGTGCCGCGCGTTATGGACCGTCGTGTGCCGGCCGCGCTGGAGCCAGGAGCCAGACGGCTCAAAGTTTCTAGTGCCATTCCTGGACCGAAACAAATGTTTGTGGAATTAAGTAGTGATTTCCTTTAGTCTGCGCGACTCTTACTGGCTGTGTTTTTCAGGGTCTAGATGTTAACATATGCCATGTATTGCTTTTTCGGGTGAAATGCGGGGTTTCCAAGCACACTGAAACCCATCCTAACAGCTCAGGTCACCCAGCGAAAGTCTGTTCTGATAAAATTAACCCATAAAACTTACATATTAAGAGCTAGAGTGGTTTGGAAGACAAAGAAATGCTGACAAATGTAAGTAACCAGGATGCCTAAGATTTTTCTTTCTAAATAAACGAGGGGGGGGGTTTCCTTTACCAGACTCCAAAATAAAGCACCAACATGTGGAGGAAGAAGCTAAAGGCTTGGGTGGAAAAAAAGTCGCTGGCTACCGGGGGTGGAAGGGAGAGGGTTGCATGATATCTCTGAGGAAGACACGTGAGTGTAGCAATCACGACTATTTAATGGTGGACAAAATGTAGGTGATCAGCTGGAGGCCCAAGGCTGTTGGTCTTGAAGGCACAGCCAGAGGCCACGGGTTTTCGGGAGGAAGTTAACAACACCGGATCAGGGTGGAATGAGTTGCCAGAGCGCTTGCTCCACCATGCCAAGCGGCCCCATTAGTTAGGGCTCAGTATGTATTTAACGTTGCCATAAAATCCATCTTCTTAAAGTAAACAAGGCAAGTCTGTGTGCATCTCCAACAAGACATACGAAGCTTTGTTTGGGATAATGGCTTTGACATGAGTAAAAGCAGTGGGGATTAGATGGACCCAGCACGGATAAATATGACTAATTGTCATCTCCCTGCACTGGGATAAACAGGGCCAGCACTGCGGACTGGGAAGAGATGATGGGACAAGGGGGCATTGGGGGTGCGGGTGGGGGACTAGGTGCTATAACTGATTGGCAACTGATTGATAAAGCAGGGATGAAATGGAACACTGAGGGGGTTTTGCCTTGAACGGGGATGTGAAGGTAGCTTTTTTGAATTTCTAAGCATTTTATTCCTCAAAGTGGACTGTGTGTTACAGCCCTGCGGAGTGCAGTGTCCGGCTGTCTGCCGTGCGCACAGGAACTTTGGGCTTCTCTTCCTTAATGCCGATTAAACTTTTGAAACTGGCGGAACATCCCATCTGTCCCTCGCACCAAAGAGCGGGTTTTCAAATCTTCTTTCAGACTTTTTAAAAGTTTTCAGCAAGGGGCCCAATTATTATTTTCTCTTCATATGCTTAGAGAGAACGTTGAACTTTCTTTTCCTGTTTTATTTTGTTTGTACATCAAGAACTACGGCTGGGTGGATTTATTTATGTTAGATAATAAATAAATATATCTAGTACTGAAATACATCCCTTTAAAGTAAGAACTGTCCTCAGACTTTGAAACTTAATCATTCAAAACAGTAATTATATTTAAGGTGATCAAATAATATGACGAGGCTAGTTTCATTTACTCACAGACGGTTTTTAACATTTGATGCTGTTTCTTTTCACCTGTTTTCATTTGGAAAGCTGAAGTTCAAAGACATTTTTCTAACCAAATGTCATTTATTATGTCAACGTATGCTGTTTATGCCACGAAAATTGTTAACGTAGCAGATGGAGCTGTAGTTCTGTGACTAGTAGCAACGTAAGGCTTACCAACTATTACAAATATTGCAGGTTCCATCCGTAATATCCAGAAGCCGATTTCTGGATCCGAATTAGAGCCGCGTTTCCAACAGAGCCACATTAAATTTAAAATTAGTCGAGGATTACAGTTTGCTATGAAGAAAGTCCCCACCTCCCATATGAGCGGGTGTCATCAAAGTGAAAGGGAGACAAGACAAGATGTGATTGTTTTGACACGCGTGAGGGAAGCTGAGTGTCGCTTCATTTTTAACCTCATTTCAAATGATCTTTTAACCACCCCGATATTTCTGCATGGAGATAACCGCCTCCCATCAGCCCTCTCCAAGCCCGGCAGCTCCCTGCCCAGAGCGAATGCTTCTGGTTAAATCATATTGCTAAACAAATACTTCCAGCTCCCACAGCAGACGGATGGAAATCAGCTTCGCTGGGTGGCCTTTCTTTCTTTGCTTTCCTTTTTTTTTTTTTTTTCTTTCTTTCCATCACTCGATATGATTTTCTTTCCTTGGGCAATCTTAATCTTACACAAGGTATGTGAATGTTTTTCCCAGAAAGGCCGGACGTGAATGGAAAAAAAACCGTGAAAGCAAATCTGCCCCATAGGTGAAAGACAGAGACCTGTTGCAATGCTCCTTTGGAAAATAAACACTTGGGTTCCCAGGCACATGGAGTAGAAGAAAATCCTTCTCAAGGAAGGCGATGAAATGTAGGACTTCGAGAGAGGAAAAAGTGACCCTGCTTTTAAATGCACACAATCCATGATCCCTAACATGGTTCAAGAACTCACACGTCACTGAGGCTTAACAAACACATCAAGGAAGCCGGGCTCGTTTCTTTGCGGAGGTTTGCATCTGCGGATATAAAAGCAAACGGCCCCTGCTTCACATCTGAAAAACCTAGCGTGTAAATGACTGGCTGCCTTATCTCTACACAATTTGCCTTAACTTCACTTCCTCTCACTTTGTCATTTAATTTGTACGGTTTCCAAATCAGAGTGACTATCATCTATTAGTCCCCCTGGTGACAGAGGGCAGGGCGTTGTTGTATCTGAGTTAATAAAGCAGAAACACAAGCCTAATTACTGGGGAGATAAACCATGCTGGCAGGGGTTACCTTCCTCAGTGTCTGTCGCTATCTGCGCCCAGACATTTTGGAATGAGACCGTGGGCACCAAGGGCAGACAGAGACCAAGCGGGGCGGAGCGTATTTGTTTTCATATAGCCATACCGATGAATTGCAGCCGCCGCTCTCGTTAGGGGACAGTGTGGCAAATTACACATCTATAAGGGGGGAGGAAGTGCGTGTTCATTAATCAAATGAGATATTGGGGTCAGAGGTGCTTCATAACTTGCAAGAGGCAAAACGAGTAGAAAGTAGCATTTTTGTTCCAAGAGCATGTATGTATATTTAAATATAGTCTGCGGAAGCATGCATTAAAAAGCTCCATGGTGTGTATGTGGGGGGGGGGGGAGGGGGAATACTGAGAATGCCTAATGACAACAGTTACACCATAGAAAGAATCCCTCTATGGAAAACTTAACATATACACATATCATAGATACAGTATAAAGTACAGAATTATACTGCATACTGCATAATGACTCAACAACTTCTCTAGAACAGAATCTGATTGAAAATCTGATTTATCGATTATTCAGAGACCCACATCCTCTTTCTATAGGCCTGTATCGTGCGTATGACCGTACCATATTTATGCAAATTGCACGGGCATGCTGAGAAATTTCACCATCACGTGTACTTTTTCGTGTCTATTACACAAGGCTCCAATACTGCCAGCCTCCCCCTTGCCCTCCCTCCAAAGTAAACAAACAAAACCGCCCACCTGTATGGTGAAAGTCACTAACATTTAAGAGATGTTCATAAAAAGAGAAAAAAAAAAATAACACAGTTCCTGGCTTCTGATTTGGATGGTTACGGTTGTCTGTGGATACGGAAGCGAAGGCTGAGAAACTGTGTTTGGAGAGTGAATCCATTAATGCAGCTTTGTCCAACAAATATTAAAATTGCAAAGTAATTTGCCCATTTGACAATGGCTAATGAACTTAAGTATGCAGAATGAACTTTAATAATTGAGGAAATTGTGCAATTACGCTGAAAGCAGCTGAAAATTACAAATAAAATTAACTCTCCAGTTTAGCAAGAATATTACTGCTTCTATTCCCAGCCACTTTCTGTGGGTGTCAAGAAAGTCTGGAAAGTTTCAAGTGACCGTACATTTACAGGTGATGATTACTCGTTTTTTTAAGACAGAAATGAACCCTAATAATACTTTCCCCCAATATGTTTCTGGAGGACCATGTGGTTGGAATTACGCAAAAACGCCTCGCTGGCGGGGTATGTTTTAATTTTGATTTTCAGGTTCATGATCCTCTCTGTGTCTATTTTAAATCTAAATGGATTACAGTCAGCACCAATCCTTTTCCTACCCCCGCTTGGCTGTCTCATGCTATTAGGCTGTATACCTTCAGCGTCTACAAATCTGTTAATACAGAAAACCATAAGGCAGCCTCTTCTGTGCGAACCAGGTTAGACCGAAGACATCAGATTAATATTTGATCGTGTAGAAGGGCCCTTAATCAGATTTGCTTATTTCGTGACAGAATGTTTCTGTAATTATCATAATTGTTGTGCTAAATATGTTTGTCTTTGGGCATAATCTTCTCTCTTGAAAGCCACTCAGTGTGGGACTTGAGATTCCTGCACAAAACCCAATTAATATGAAGATGACAAGCCCCGATGAGCGCCAAAGAGGCAAACAGCTGAACAGACTCTAACATTCTTAAGTACAGATACTTGAGTGATGAAGTACATCAGAGGGAGACACACAATTCAATAATCCCTTTCTCAAGAAAGTCAAGAGGCCTGTGAGATACGAAGGAAATCAAAGGCACACATCAGAAAGAAAATGAAGGGTTTGGTGCTCTAGCGTCTCTATTAAAATGCAAAAGTTATGGATTTTTTTCGGGGTGATGGGAACCTTTTCTGTTTTTATTGATTTCTTTTTATAGCTTGATGATTTCTCTAAGATTATCTTAAAAGCTTAAAGAAAAAAGGGGCCTCATCAAAAGGTATCTTGCATGACAGGAACGTACACAGTTTTGGTTAACATGATGTGGGAAGGGGCCGGAAGTCTGGGGAGGAAGGGACCTGGCTCGCCGATCAGCCCCGGGGAACGCCCTGCAGCTTCCACGGGAAAATGGGAATTTTACGGCCACATTTGGTGCCTGTGGCTAACCCACCCTGCCCGCCCCTGGGCCCAGAAGGAGAGATGCACAACAGGCGGGGGCTACCTGGGCGTTCCCCAGTGATCAGGTGCCGCATTAATAAATGTATTTCCATCCTCATGGTACAAAGCTGTCGCCTTCATACCCTGACCCCCCATTTCCTATCGTCGTGGGTGACTCCTTGGATTTACGGCTAAATTCACTGTCCAGAGGTGACATCCTAACCCATTGATTTGCAATCAGAAATTGGTTTCCTGTCACTTTAAAAGTGAGGCACTAAGGGGCAGTAAAAACAAGGCTGTCGGAGCTAAATGGAGCTATAGTTCAGGCTCTGGGCCATCACACTCTACCTTCCCAATGTATTTATTACATTACGAAAACCTCTGTAGTGCACTTTAAATGGCTGGTGACACCCTCTTAGGTGACTTATTGCTCTGTGAAATCCGTTCTGTAGAAACTCTTTCACGTGTGCCAAAACAAAACAAAACCCGGTATGCCTGCGTTTGTGCATCTGAAAGTTCCAGCACCAACGAGTCTCTTCACACTTCCTATGCCCGGCATATCAGCAGCAGACGGTGTCCACGCCGGGCACAGAGCGTCACCCTGAGCTCACTTCGCTTGGGCACCGCTAAAAGTGAAACCAACCACCGTGCCCCCTGCGTCTTGCCTGATAAATCCAGGGGAGCCGTTGAGGCCACCTGCCCAAAGACCCTGCCTTGATCTGTCCCAAAAGGACAAAGACCGGTGGATGTGGTGATCCCACCCCCCCCACCCCCTGCACTCACAACTATCCACTCCCCGCTCGTGACAGGTCTTTTCAGATTGTTGCTTTTACAGGAAACAATAAGGGCCAGGGATAATTCTAATCAAAACTACCTAATCTGGGGTAAACTACGGCTCCCAGATTTAGGCTTCCATTTTCAAAGACGCACGTGCTCGCGAATTACCCTGAGAGATTCCTCCTGGAAACCAGACACAAATCCCTTCCAGACTCAGCTCCTGGTTGGCCCCGGAGCCTCCATTTCCTTTCCCTGCTTGTCACAACAAGGCAGGATTTCTCGGGAGAGAGACCCTCACCTGGGACTCATCGAGGCGCGGCGCACCACTGCGTCAAAATAGACTCTTGGCCACACGAGCGTGGACGATCCCACTCACGGAGCGAATTGCCCCACATTGTGAGGTATTTGAAACAGAATGTGTCCCTGTTGCCTTCTGAGGTTCCTGCTAATTAATATTCCAAAGACTCAAGGAGGAAAAATGGATACCTAAATCATACATATGTATATGCCTTTTAAGCTTTATTATAAAGGCAAAATAACCCCTTACTTGGTTAAAATCCAACTTGAGTCAACATACAAAGGTGACTGCGCTGTAACACTAGACATATCTGCATTATGTAGGCACGTTACTGCGCCACCAGAATCTCTCAATAGTAATTATTATGCCAAGCACCCTGTTGGCACAATTACACTAAAGCTCTAATTAGTAGCAGTAAGATTAGAACCCCTACATGTTAAATCTGTAGGAGCAACGCTGAGTGAAGGATTTAAAACAGTTTCAAAACATTGTATTGTCTTTATTACAGTCTTTATACTTCAGTAAAGAAGGGTTTTCTATAAAATGCACTTAAAATAATCTGGTCCTGTCACTAAAAATAGGAAAGATAAGGTAATTGCAGTCAAACCTCGTGAGTCGACTTGCTACCTAGGTGCATTAAATCGAAAATGACGAATCTAGCGAACTCCAGGGGGAGAGACATACTTCCTCCCTGCTGGACGCGTTGGTATTTTTCCAACCATCAGCCAGGGGAACACGCAGGAGCCATACTTGTCACGGGCCTGCCTTTCCCCCCCACCCCCTGCCCCCGCCCCACGCGGTTTTTTCATTACCTCCGAGAAGCCGGGAGGCGGGCGAGGGGCGGCATCAGGAGCCGGTCTTCCGCACCAATCTGATCGCCGCGTCGGGAGATTTACCTGTCTCCTTAGAGACGGCGACATCCACTCTGAACACAGCACAGGACTCACAGCGCAGGGCGCCTTAGCTCCCTGCTGGGTGCAAAGCCGGGCATCTGGGTCCCGGAGTTGAGGCCGCCAGGGGAAGGGAAGCCCTGGGGCTCTGGGGCTGCCCCTCGCACAGAGGTCTCGGTCAAGCCGAGAGCCGGCTGGGGGGCCTGGGGCACACACCTGGGTTGTTTGGGGAAGGCAGAACAGCCACGGCTCTAGTGACAGTCCCAGCTCAAGTGAGAAAGAATGTAGGCATGGATTGCTAAATGCCAGGTGTAGACATTTCGATTGGGTACCTTTTGATTGGATTTTCCGCTGAAACTGACTTGTCATGACTGTGTAACATGTTTTAAGGGAGAAAACCTGGAGCCTCGGCGGGAGGGAAAAACAAAGCTGTTTCTTCTGCCTCATCGTTTCCCCCTCCCTGCCCATCCTCACCCCCACCCTCCTCCAACGCCTTCCAGAAAAAATTCTGTTTTGATCTTCAGCAAACACTGAGGGTTGAGGAATGCCAGACCCCAGCCAGGTAGAGTCCAGGCTTCCCCGAGCCCTGCCTCCCTTCCACTGACCCATCTGCCCACCCAACCCCAGTTATCAGCAAACATGCCTGGTCCCGTCAGCCTCGTGGCTCCCTGCGTGGCAGGACAGGGACTTCTGAGCACGCGAAGGTACTGCGAAGGCCACAGGATTCTGCTGGTAAATTGAGCCTGTGTTAAAAAAGGACATACCTGTGGGGGCGCCTGATCTCGCAGTCTGTGAGTTCGAGCCCCGCGTCGGGCTCTGTGCTGACGGCTCAGAGCCTGGAGCCTGCTTCGGATTCTGTGTCTCCCTCTCTCTCTGCCTCTACCCCGCTCTCACTCTATTTTTCTCTCTCAAAAATAAAAGAAGCATTAAAAAAAAGAAAGAAAGAAAAAGACATACTTGTGGGCAGAAGCTCCTGCTCTGAGGATGTGACCTGAAAAAAAGCAGTTATCCTTGGGGGGGGGGGAAGGGGGGCTAATCTGTCCATGAACGTATAGACAGACACCAGCTAAACATTTGAAAAAATGCGCCCTTGGGCTTTTCCACTGAAGCAGATATATTA
This sequence comes from Paguma larvata, assembly GCA_030068075.1. NCBI lineage: Eukaryota > Metazoa > Chordata > Mammalia > Carnivora > Viverridae > Paguma > Paguma larvata. Next base: position 29,623,603 of record CM057841.1, on the reverse strand, counting down.
TTTATTTCACTTCGGAAATGCTAAGCCAAACAACTTTGGCAACCTAGGGTGAAAATAAGAGACAGAAATCCCCAAACGTTACCGTAGTTCCACATTAGTGTCCGTAAATGGGTGTTCTTTCCCTCCACCAACGAATTCACCATAATTACAACGATACTTAGTAAACGTGTATTTGTATAGCATACGTATAGAGACTTCAGAAATGGGTAGTCTAGCGGCTATAAAGCTGTCTGTAAGAATGTACAGTGATAGCAGGGCAGAAGTCAGCAGATGGCCTCTGAATCTTAATAATCGTATTATTCAGTCATATGTTCTATCTGGAAGTGCTATTTACTGTAAAATAGAAGACCAAGGAGAGTGTGGGACTTTCTAGCTCCTATATTTCATGTTGGCTTCTCTTTCAGAGCCCCAGACTGAAGGGAGGAAGTGAAAACCTCCTTCTGTCTTATAGGTTATCCGCTTGCTGTCATAATTCCAGTATTTATATGCATGTATGTTTTATCTACAAAAGGTAGCCACATGAGAGCTGATCTTTCTGCAACCGTTACAGAACTATTAAATGTATATTAGCACGGTCATTTTTATTTAATGGAAACAAATAACAGTTAATCTTATTGGAAGGGTTAAGTGGGTTGACTTGGTAAAGGGCAAATCCCTTTGGATGCTTTCTTTTTTGAAGAATAGCTGTAGTTGCTGACAGATGGTCTTTGTCTGAGTGTAGCTGAGGACAGATACAGTTTCTTTTTACACATTTATGAAAGTTGTAGATATAGATGCTTGTTAATACGCAGGGACCCGGGACAAAGAGCAAGCTTGGTGGACAGAGAGGATTAGATTTCAGATCAGTGACAGATGGCTGGCTTAGCAGAGTCCGATAAAATTAAAAGGGGGGTAGGGGGTGGATCAAAAGAAGCCACTTCCCATGTAAAAGTTACATCTCTTAAGACAATGGCAGCATGCAACGTTCAGCTCTCTTCACAACCTGGTGTCAAATTCCTAGCTTGAAATTCCGACTTGAAATACACATTATGTTTTCTTCGCCTTGGCGGGAGAGGTGGGATTATTCTCTGCTGGCCAGGTTTATCAAAGGGCAACCGAGAAACAAAGTAATTAACAATCCGCCTTTCAAGTTGGCCAGCAGAAAGTACTTTTCATTTGCAAAAACGGCTCCGGATATTTGCGTGTGGGTCCTTCCTCACAGGTCTTCTCAGCTGGAGAGGATTTTTTATAAGCCTATGGGTAAAATCCACTTTTTTTTTTTTGCTTCCTCCATCTCCGCCATTTAAACGTCTAACATCACTATAACCTTCGTCAAATAACCATACAACATATTTAGTGTTAATTTGTCCCACTGAAATTATTCATCAGTGTCTTGAGTAAGTCCGATAATATTTATGGGTTATGCCATTCCATGTTTTCTGGCAATGCGGTTCGCTAGATTTCATAGATTTACTGTGTCTGCTTTTTTATGACTGACATAGCAATAACCAGATTGCAAAGATATTTATGTTGTTTGTGGCTTAGCAAGATAATTAAAGGATATAAATTAATCAAGTGCAATTAATTAGAAACTTTATGTTCACAGCAGTCCTTCTTTGCATGTATAATTTATATTTATTGATTTCCTGGCGTTCATTAGCCTATGGGATAACAGCAAAAATGCATTAGAGAAGAAAATGTACAATTAGCGAGAGAGTGAACCTTGGCGTAATGGATAGATCAGCACATGTTTGGGGCAAATATAAAGCTTTGTTAACTGTCATAAGCAGTTACAATTGATGAGTGGTATTTCACTACATATCTTCCAGCTGATTAATGGCGTTTTTAAAGAGTCGCCTTAATGGGAAGCTGATAGGTTGGCTAAATTTACATTTTAATCAGAGTATTTATGATAGAGGCAGCCCCAGAAACTCATTGGCAGAGGGTGAGGCGACATTCCCTGAGGGACTAGGGCAGGGTGTCGGCTCTGGCATGCGTCCACTCACCTATTACTTCTCCTGTGATTTATCCAAAAGTGTCCGTATGGGGGAGGGGCGAGGGCTCTGGTGGCCTCCTCACCCCGGCCCCACACAACCACGCTCCGAGTAATCTCCTGGAGAAAGGGCCAGATGCCCGGAGAATGGCGCCCCGGTCACGTTCGTGTGACTTCTGTCACTGGGTGTCAGATGCCAGTGCCACAGGCAGCAACAGCGGCTCCCATGCTGCTTCACCGAGGATTGCACGTGTCTTGGCCTGAGGAGAGGAAGGCAACACTCTCCTGGAGCCTGCTTCTCCTGTTTCCTCACTGGCTTGACGGCCAACCCAAGGAACTCCAAAGAGACCACAGGAGAGACCAGAGAAGAGACCAGAGGAGAGACCACAGAAGAGACCAGAGGAGAGACCACAGGAGAGACCACAGGGGAGACCAGAGAAGAGACCATAGAAGAGACAACAGAAGAGACCAGAGGAGAGACCACATAAGAGACCAGAGGAGAGACCACATAAGAGACCACAGAATAGACCACAGGAGAGACCACAGGAGAGACCACATAAGAGACCACAGGAGAGACCACAGGAGAGACCACAGGAGAGACCACAGCCTCAGATCTAGAGAAGCGTCCACTCACGTACATTGCTCAACAGCTCCCATTTTAAACCTAGAAGCAGGGCCCGCACCCGAATCGCAAGCCATTAAACCTCTGGTTCTATCGAGCAGGAACAGGAGTCAGGACGTGACACAGTCAGAGAAATCGTTTTGCCAGGAAGCGAAAAAGTAAATACACATGTAGCGATACCTTTCCCCTCCCTTCGGAGGAGACGGGAGGATCCCGCCTCTGGAATTCCCATTGGAAGACTGAACTGGAAGCTTCCATCATCCTCCAGAGCAATTACAGGTTCAGAGGTCAGGAAGGGACAAACACTGTCTCCTAAGCCAGTACTATGTTTCTGTATCACGGAGCCTCCTGAGGCAGGTTGGATTTGGTTTTGGTTTTGGTTTTGGTTTTTTCATTAGAATAGACTCTCTAAGATGGTGTCATAGGTAGCCCACAAGCAAACACCTCGGGGCTGGACAATTAGTAAGGTCACAGAGTGGGATTCACGTCTGGCTGGTGAAGTGGCCCTATTAATGGGCATCTCTGCAGGAGAGGACCTATTTCTTCTTGTTCCCACATGGAGATGGGACAATAGGGCTGGACAGCCGTGTTATATGTTTAGTGGGCATTCCCAACATGGTCTTTATACTCAAGAAGGTCAGGAAGCCCTCTGGAAAGCAAAACAAAAGAGCGTTCCCCAAGGGGGCTCATTCCTGATTCAGAGACAAACCAGGGAGGGCTTCGGCTCAAAAAAGAACTCGGACAGAGCAAGACCGGGGGCCTGGTCTTTCTCAAGGAAGGACGAAAGTCATCGCCTTGAATCTTGCTAAACGCCTTTCCTTCTATTTCTCCTTTCTGTTCCAGTACAGCCTGAGGGTTCGGCCTCGCCCCCACCCCCGTTTCCTGGTGGAACCTAGTGAGGGTAGATTGAATATTGACCGACTCTTTCATGGATCTCCTTGCCCTGGGGCGTATCGAGTTGAGTCACGCACACCGAAGCGAGGCTACAAATAAGAAATTATTTTTCACTTATCTCAGTGAGAAGAAGCCACCAATGAGCAAATATGAGATTAATATAAACGAAGGAGGATACAGTTTCGGCTTTATGCGGTGATAAGCCCCTCTTTTCCTTTTCATACTAATTATTATTATCATTATTAGTATTATTTTACCCCTCAATTGCCTTAGGATGTTATCCAAGAGAAAGAGCTTTACCGGCTGGTGAGAGTGCCACAGTATTATTTATTTCATGTAATAAAATGTATGTAATGATCATGATTAATGTTTGTTTATTGTGGTATCATTGTGTTTTCCTTCTAGTCTCAGTGTGATACTGGTTTAATTAAACTTGGGAGAAGCTGGGAGTGGGGTTGGGTGACAGTCTCCGGAACTTTGTACCACAATGGATTCCGCACTTAGTGGCACTCACATGTCGATTAAGATGAAGATGTCCCTATAAATGACTGACTATGTTTGTTCTTTTCAAGGAAAGACTATTCGCCACCCTTTATTGTGTAATTTACAGATAAATCTGTTGTGCCTCAGACCAAATGCTTTTATGTACAGAAATTGCAATGACAGTAGAAATTATGGTAATTGAAGAGGGCTCTATTCTAGGTTTTTCTCTGATCACATGAAATGATCATCAGCCTCTTTCCCCGCCATAATCGTGCCCCAGATTCCAAATTATTTTTTATTAGTTGGTTAGCCAGTTTAACTGTTCAGGGAAGAGAAGGACGGAGAGGGAATAGCAACTATCTTCTCTGCCGGTGGTTGACAGTCCCCCCTAAGAAAACATTAGAGAGGTCCAGTGGGGCTTTTTTGTTGTTTTTGTTTTTGTTTGTTTTTGCATTTCTTTTTTTAAATTTTTAATTTTTTTTTTATTTTTGAGAGAGAGAGAGAGAACAAGGGGGTTTCAGAGAGAGAGGGAGACACAGCATCTGAAGCAGGCTCCAGGCTCTGAGCTGACTGCACGGAGACCAACATGGGGCTTGAACCCATGAACCATGAGATCATGACCTGAGCCAAAGTCAGATGCTTGGCTGACTGAGCCACCTAGGTGCCCCCTTCTTTTGCCTTTCTGATGCACCTAAAACCAGTTTGCCAAGAGCCCTATTACACAATTTCCTCACTTACTGGGGAGAATCAAATGGGCATCCCAAATGAAGTCATAGAGCTTAGAAATAAGTTAATATAGATATATTTACATTTTTAAAGCTGAATTCATATGTGCCTTAACACTTAAAGTACTTTACAGTGTATGGGATGCCTGGGTGGCTGAGTCGGTTAAGCATCCGACTCTCGATTTTGGCTCAGGTCATGATCTCATGGTTCGTGGGATCAGGCCCTGCATCGGGCTCTGTGCTGACAGCAGTGGAGCCTGCTTGGGATTCTTAACCGACTGACCCACCCTGGTGTCCCTAGATGTTTTTTTTTTTCTTTTTCTTTTTTCTTTTTAAAACGTTTCATATAGTCAGATCAGAATAGGGCTATCTTAGTGAAGAAAAGAGATTCAGAGAGAGGAAGTGACTTGCCCTTTAAGTGAGAAAACGAAGGTTTAAATCCTAATTTATCAACCCCGTCACACTATGGGTGTTCTCCATGGATGCCTCCATGACTGTTGTCTATAAATAAGCACCTGGAAAGTGAGCAGGAAGTATGGCTTTCTTATTTCCATTACTGGCTCTCTCAAACCCCCCTCAGCTGTCTTCAGCTCCGATTCCCCCTCTCCTCGAAGGAGGCTTCTGCCTATCTTTCAAAATTTAGCATCAGTCGCACACCTGTGAAGCTTTTCCAGCTACTCCCAGATCGGCCCTTGCCTCTTCTGCCATTATATGTTGGTGACATGGGCCTCTAGGGCAGCATCTATCAAAGTCTGCTTTGTGTGTCAGGTATTTATCTGATGGCTCCCTCCTTTCCTAGAGCGCAAACTCTCCCAAGTTTCGGGCCTGTCGTAGATGAATTGCATTAATTAACTGATGTTCCCCTCTTGAATCCATGTCCTGGTAATGTACTTTTCGAATCTAGACGTGGAGTGTATTCCCATGCCCCTTGAATCGGGTAAGGCCTTGTCACTTGCTTTAGTCAACAAAGTGCAAGAGAAGCAACCTTGCTTTCAGAGGTCCTGCACGATTCTGCTCACACTCGCGGTAGCCTACCACTGGCGCCAGATGAACTAGCTCAGTGTTGCCTGTGAAAGGATGGAGGAGAGTTATCCCAGGGGAGGACACCCATAAAGCCAGTCTTCATCTCATCTACCAAGTCACTGCAGACACATGAGGAATTCCAGCTGCACTCTGTCGAGCCTGACCTACACCAGAAGAAACTCCTGAGCAACTCATAGATTTATGAGCTAAGTAAATGTTTACTCTTTAAACCACATTTGGGTGGTTTGTTACGCAGCATTAGATGACTGATAACAAACCTTTATGCAGTAAGTGAAACACAGTCTTATTGAGCACAACCATGCATAGTGTGCACGTCTTACTATTTTTGAATCTTTAAAATATAGCCTAGCATGTTACACTGCATGTTGGAGGTGCAAATACATGGTAAATTGAGTTCAGTCTTCTCTTACAGCAATCGAGAATCCAAATATCTGAAGGGAACATGCCACTTCTTAAAGGCAGTAGAGTGTGTCCACGTCCACAGTGTAGGGAAATTTGGAATAAGCAAAAAGGATTACTGAGTGTTTCCAGTAGAAAATAATGCATTGTGTAGAGGACACTCATCTGAATTATCTGATTCTCGTCTTTTGTTGCCTTTGAGCTATTGTATAATTCGGTAAATTGTAGAGAACCAATGATGGTGTAAATGATTCTTGTCTATGAACATGCAAATGAATTCCATCCAGGAGAAAAACAACACTTCTCCTGCCCCATCACCACCACCACCACCATCACCACCACCACCACCACCACCATCACCCCCACCATCACCACCATCACCCCCACCACCACCATCACCACCACCACCACCACCACCACCACCATCACCAACACCATCACCACCATCACCACCACCACCACCACCACCATCACCAACACCACCACCACCATCACCACCACCACCACCACCACCATCACCACCACCATCACCAACACCATCACCAACACCATTGCCACCAACGCCACCATCACCACCACCACCACCATCACCAACCACCACCACCACCACCACCACCACCACCACCACCACCACCACCACCACCATCACCACCACCATCACCACCACCATCACCAACACCATTGCCACCAACGCCACCATCACCACCACCACCACCATCACCACCACCACCACCACCATCACCACCACCACCACCACCACCATCACCAACACCATCACCACCACCGTCATCGCCATCGCCACCTCCACCATCACCAACACCATCGCCACCAACGCCACCATCACCACCACCACCACCATCACCAATACCATCACCAACACCATCACCAACACCATCGCCACCACCACCACCACCACCACCATCACCACCATGGAGAAGCCACTTTTGCATCTATTTGAAAGTTCATTTCAATATTTCTTATCTGTATATGACTCTTCTTTGGATTCTCCTTTGACTCATTTGTAACATCTGCTTAGCTCTCTCTTTTAAAAAGAAGGTAAATATTTGACACTTGTTTATTTTATTTTTAATTTTTTAAACTATCTTTTTTAAGTGTATTTATTCATTTTGAGGGGGGGGGAGAGAGCAAGCAGAGGAGGGGCAAAGAGAGCAGGAAAGAGAGAGAGATTCCAAGCAGGCTCTGCACCACCAGTGTAGAGCCCATTGAAGGGCTGGATCCCATAAACTGTAAGGTCATGACCTGAGCCAAAATCAAGAGTTGAACACTTGATCGACTGAGCTGCCCAGGTGTCCCAACACTTGTTCATTTTATATTGGTAGGAGCCATGGCTTTACCTCTGCTTGAAAATTATATTTCAGGGGCGCCTGATGTTTCGGTTGCTTGGGTGTCTGACTTTGGCTTCAAGCCCCACATCAGGCTCTGTGCTGACAGCTCGGAGCCTGGAGCCTGCTTTGGATTCTGTGTCTCTCTCTCTCTCTCTGTCCCTCCCCTACTCATGCTCTGTCTCTCTCTCTCTCTCAAAAATAAATAAATATTAAAAAAAGAAAATTATATTTCAGTAGCTTGAAATGTCCTTTCAGATACCGAGTGGAGTGCCAGGAAAGAGCTGATTAAGCCTCACCACCACAGTGGTGCACTGGAGGGCTGCTGATACCCATGTAGATTTTTTTTTCTTTTTTTTTTTTAGCTCTCAGTCTGAATCAGGTGAAGAAATTGGCAATAGTATTTTGCTGACCCTACTTTTCCAATTTTAACTTTCTTCTTTGCTAAGCTTGTGCTCGTTTCTGCTTTTGGTTTGTCTATGGCCAATAAGTTCTTTCCCACTGGTGGCAACAATGATTGGGAATTTGGTTTTGTGGTCAGACCATTTGGTGGTTTCTCTGTGTGGACTAATGGTATCTGAATATCTAGCGGTCTCTGTTGGGTGAGAGATGACAGAATCCTGTTGGCTAGTCCTCATTGTTTATGTATTCTGAGCTCAAATCAAATAAAAATTTTGTGCCTCCTGGAAAGGAGAACAGCGCCTTGATAACCAGACTGGCGAGTTTTTGTGTTCGGTCTTTTCTCTTGATGGGTGACTGAAATTGCAGAACTGAAGCCCTAAGCTTTCTGGGAGTCTCTGTATCTATTTGTCTGTAGTTCAGAAAGGTCTTTACCTCCCAGTGTTTGAGTAGGTAATGTTTCGATATCACTAGGGGATGTTAATAAATTAGGTTATAAAATATCTTAAAGGCGCTCTATTTCGATTGCTTTATAGAGATAAATGGCACGGGTGTAAATTTCATATTCCGAAAACTCCCAGAAGGTTGAACTTCTAATATTTTAAGTGTTGTAGACTTAAAAGAAAAATATTCTTATAGAAACTAACTCAGAAGTACTTTAATAATTGACATTCACATAATTAAAGTAAATCTTTGGCAGACAAGACTAGTTTAATAATTTATGCATAAAGAAAACCCACCATATCTTTCCTTATTCATCAGTGTTAGTTATGGTATAAGCAAACACGTTTACTGTACTCAGGTATATTTTCTTAAACTCACGCAACTTTAATGATCAAATAACGTAACATTATATTCCTACGTGATGTTTAAGGTTATGGAAAATGTAAATGCCGATTTGTGTATAACAAAATGGATCCCTTCTCACAAATTATTTATTTCAACAGTAATTGTATTTTGGAGTATGTCAACTTGAAGAGAATTTCCAAGATCTTTAGGTAACTTAAAACCTGGGCATAATAATTGAGTTAATTAATGAATACCATTTGATATGTAGAACATCGCTAACTAAGATAAAATACTAAAGCATGGATTACTAAGCATAGTTTCAATTTTATAGGTTTTTGCTTTCTTGTTGTTTTCGTATGCTGCAGAAATGCTATGTATTTGGGCTAGGTTTCATAATTGTGTTTATTTTTGCCACTGAGGGTAGGGACAAAGGGATATGAGTGGCAGTTGAACATTCACGTGTGACAGTTTTTTTATTATCTGCCCTTCATTTTTCTCTGTGAAATGGAAGTTAGTTACTTTGATTAAAGTTGTAATGAAGAGGAATATTTGAGACTGTATTAAGAACAGTGGTCACAGAGAGATACAACTGTTTGCCGGCTTCTGTTTTTCAAGGAAAAGAATTTTGTCTTTAGGCTGAAGCCCAGCTCAGAGCCCGGGGCAGAGTTTGAACTCATGACGTGAGCTGAGATCAAGAGTCAGACGCTTAAGCTAGGGAGCCACCCAGGAGCCCCGGAGAAGAATTTTGTCTTAAATCAGTGGTTCTCAGTGTTATTTTCTTCTCCAGACACCTTAAAACTTACTTAGGCCCCCAAAGAGCTTTGGTGCTTGTAGGTTGTAACTACTCCTACTTAACATCTTAGCAATTAAAACTGATCACATGTTCAAATACTTATTGACAGCTTCATTTGAAGGCAGCAATGATGAATGCATTGCACATGAATAACATCCTAATGTGATGATGAAATCAGTTCTGACCTCATAGACCCTCTGGGATCTGTCCTAAAGTATCAGTTTGTTCCCAAGCTGAAAGCATAGAATGAAGAACAACCCTCGGAAAGTGGAATTCTGTTCTCCCTGGTTTACAAACAGAACCGGAGACTGAAAAGCTGCGAAAGGTGTTAAAATCTTAGCAAAGGTTTGCAGGATTGTTAAGGGTGTGTTTTCTTGGTTTACCGCCTTACCTATAATAGAGGGCTATTCTTCCTTCGTGTAATCTGCCTAAATAACAAAGATTCTGTGTCGTACTGAAATAATTTTCTATGCTTTATTCTGGCTTTTAAGTTCATGATCATTTAAGAAAACAGAGTTCCTCACTTATGAAAGAGTTAAGGGTTCTTTACAGTCTTGTCATCTGCTATGATTATTTTTTAATGTTTTATCGTCTCTTTGAATTAATGGGTAGCTAAGTATAGTGCCTCAGGCATCTGTGGTCCTAGCTTAACCAGGCATCTGAATCTCCTCTGGCAACATTTTTGATTACTGCCTGTGCAAAATCATATCCTAAACGTAAAAACTAAGGTAAAGTAACACTCTCGTGTGACCTTTTGCGTCTAAAACTATTTTTGCTGTTGCCTGCAAACTCCCTGGAAAATCACCAAGATGCGTTCTTTCACCGTATAAAGAGGAAGGTGCTAGAAATAATGAGGCCTATTTGAAACGGTACTACCGATGAATTGCAGGGGAAGGATTAGCAAATCCGGTTAAATCAGTATCCAGAGTTACTCCCCTGTGTTAAATCAGTATCCAGAGTTACTAATACACCTGTTTCAGAAACTGTACTCTTGTAAGGGAAGTCGCTGGGAATCTGTCAGTGTCCTCACTCTGCGTGACAGGCTTCTGTTGATCAGAATCCTGAGGGTATTAGGCCACAACAGGATAATATTACCAGTCATGATTTGGGTGTTGATTTAACATGCTTGCTGAGTCATCACCTGCCTTTAATTCAAATCTAGCATCTTCTAAGCCAAGGGGTCTTGACTGGGGATGTACCATGAAGTTTTATAAAAATACATGTCTTGGCCATATTCCAGACTTACTGAATATCTTGGCTTGATATTCTCGGTATGTTCTTCGTGTATGCCTGTGGATACACACGCGCCCAACGGTCGATACATGCCACGGCTCAAGATTTTCCCCTTTATAACAAAACGATGTTCAACTACTTTTGTAAATCAGAGGTAACACGTACTGTAACGTTTACCGAACGTTTCTTTGAAAACAGGCTGCATCCTTGTTCCTAAGGACATTGTCCTTGAAGATAATGATGTTATTATTTTTGTCCTGTTTTGTTTTTGCTGGACCCAGAAGCAATCGCGTTTCCTTGTCAGTCGCAACTCTTGTTAGATCTTTTGCTTTTGGAAGCTACCAGTGGCTGGAGACTACCCGGCCGTTTCAAGTCACCATCATCTACGGATGGGTTTTTTTCGTTTTCTTTTCTTTTCGTTTTTGTTTTTAACTCTGATGCTCCCCTGAAGCCTCTGCCAAAGGCCCCAGACTAGAGTTCCCGTGTTCCCCGGAGGGCATAAACCAAGAAGGGTCATCTGAGAGCCCCTTGGAAAAAGACTCTACCAGGTCCTTCACACTTTTGAAACTTTAACGGCTAGAACGCCGAGTGCGCAGGCTCCCCGCTGGCGTTGCTTAGACAGTATTCAGACTCTTCCGGTGGGCTGAGCCAGGACTTCTGCGACACCTTATTGTTTGAGAAGCAGACGACTTCCTAAGATTGTTCCTCCGACACCCAGCGGAATAAGCATGGGCCGCATGGACTAAAGCAGGCAGGTTTACTGGAGTTATTTATTTGTCGTATCGCCGATACTATTTCACTGTTTTATTTTCTAAATATAAAAGGAAGCCCTTTCTCTTCCTTGTCAGGCTATCGGTCTCTCATAGCAATTCAGTAGACCGCTTTTGAAAACTAAAAATGAAACATTTAAAAAATAATATATTCTTCTCACCGACATCTCTTCATCTGAATCATAAACTCTCACGGAGCGTCCTTACCTCCCACAGCCAGACAGCTGTATCTGCAGAGCTTCAGTAAGAACTCTGTTGTCATTTGACCAGGATACGGATACGATTGGAAAAATTGGTTTTGCACTCAAGGCCTTGCCTGGGAGGTCAAATTTGAGAATGATTCTCATTTCATTGGGCATGGCCAGTCACTTTAGAGGAACTAAGACTGACTTTCTGGAGCCAATGCTTAGGTAGTCTTACAAGGAAAACTAATGGCCCGATACTGAGCTTACAGGGTCCCAGTGCTAAGGAAGGTTATTCCTCAGTAGGTCAAGAAATTTGGAATATTTTGGTAGGTGCAATTCACCAAAATGTATAGGTACGACACGTAAAATCCGATGGAGAGAGTCTTGGGGGCTTGACTTCCTAGCGTCAGGATAGCAAATAGCAGAGGCTTTTCACATCTGAGCTCATATTTCATACGGAAACTTCCAGCAAAACAAACTGAAGAAAATAGGGTAAGTTAACAACCCTCATGCTGCACCTATGTAAGTAGTGAGGCCAGAGCTCAGGAGACCAGCCTTCTTTTGCAATCGAGACTCCTCTGTCTTTGAGGGAAGGCTGTAAGGAAATTTGGAACGAGCAGGAGAGATGACTGGTATCTCTAGTGGAAAACTGCATTATTTGGGAGAGCCCCTTCTGGGTTTTCTGGTTCTCGCTTCATTGCCTTTGAATTGTGAGGTCCGGGGAGCGGGATGTAAAGGATTCTTTCTGTGGACATGCAGCTGTCTCCTGTAGGGGGAGGAGGGGCCCTCCCTCTGTGTCGCTGTAGAGCAGGCATTTTTGCATTCATTGCAAAGTTCATTTCAATACTCCCGATCTAAAAATGTGGCTGTTCTTGAGATTCTCCTTTGAACCGGTGGTGGCATTCTGCATTGTTTGCTCATTTTGTTTAATGACCTAAATAAAAATGTTGTCACGTGTTCCCTGATGGGAGCCATGATGTTCTCTCTCTCTCTTTTTTTAAAGGTAATTTTTTTTAACGTTTTTTTATTTTTGAGAGACATAGAGACAGAGCATGAGCAGGGGAAGGGCAGAGAGAGAGGGTGAGATACAGAATCTGAAGCAGGCTCCAGGCTCTGAGCCGTCAGCACAGAGCCCGATGCGGGTCTCGAACCCACAGACGGTGAGATCAATGACCTGAGCCGAAGTCGGCCGCTTAACCAACTGAGCCACCCAGGCGCCCCTCTCTCTTTTTTTTAATTGTCTTTTAACAATAGACAATAAGCTATAGTCATACTGTTTGAAGTCTACACCTGGACCAGTATTTTTACCGTGCAGTTTACGTAAGGACAGATTCCTTCTCGACTGGTCTCCTTTGTCTGCCCAAGATCCATTTTCTCATCTTCCGGTAAAAGTACAGCTACTCCATCCCAAGTTTTAGCTCCTGTTTTCTGGCGGGGCTGAGCCCACCCCCACGCCCAGGTTGTGCATGAGATCCAGGTCTGGCCAATCTGAGCGATCCATTCACCCTGGCTGCTATGATTGGATAAGGGTTGCTAATTTCACCCAAGCCAGGCAAAGTCAGAGACAGTGAGACTCCACTGTAGAACCTTAGTAGGGAAGATAAATTTCTTTCTGCCGGATTTATTGAAAGAATAGCCTGTTAGCCTAGTGACCCTCATGTCACCGCATGGGAAAACCTTGTCTCAAATGAGGCCACCTGGAGGGAAATGGAGCAAAAGAAAAAAGAGACAGAGACAGAGTGACCAAGTCCTGACAACTGTGTCTGAGCCAGTGAACTGGTTTCTGGCATATCCAAAGAGAAGAATCCTGATTAATCCATTTCCATGAAGCAAATCCACAGGACCTAAGGTTTGCCTAGTTAGAGCCAAAGAGTCTGTTTTCAAATTGATATAGCTTCTTGAGCAAGAAGGCTATTATAATATTAGCATTACTCTCTCAGTAAATATTACAGAAGAAAAATTTCTCTTTCAAACCAAAATTCCAGAGCCAAGTCTTACTGATTCTGACTTGCCTGACTCCTGGGGCCTGGCCACCCCCTTGTAGCTGCGGCACAGGGTTGGGTAGAGTGTATTCGCCTCAGTAGCCTTGGAAGCTCACTCAGAGATGCCGTTTTGGCTCGCGTCCCTCCCACCCTCCACCTGGCTTACTCCATCGAAGTCCCAGCCACGAAAGCAAGGCTGTGGTGTCAAAGCATGAGACCCCACTGCCGTCATTTCAGCGCAGCTATACAAGAGCCATACGGACTTGGCCCATGTCCTGTCAGCCTCCGAGGACGTTGGACAGAGCCCCCTTGCAGCCGATTGACAGAAGCAGTTCTACCCTGAATTTTACTCCAAAGCTACGTTCTAAATCAGAATCACAGAGTTATAAATATTTGATGTTAATGCAGGCCTTCTTTAATTGCACTGTAAAAATGTTTGGAGATTGGAAACAGGGCACTTGGGGAAGACAAAGTTACGCTTGGAAATCTGGATTACTCAGGAATCCTTTATGGCCAGTAAATATGACTGTTGAGTATTGAACAAAAGAGTCCCACTTTTAGGTGCTTTTGCTGAAAGAAAAAGAGGAAATGATATTTGACAGTGTCCGCGTATTTTTGCAGGCAGAGCTTACATAAGGCATAGTAATTTGGGTATGGTTTTTCTCTAATGCTGTTCTTAAGGAATTATTGATCATCTTAGGGACAGTTCTACTCATGAAGCCATTCAACAGATTTTGAGCATCTATGTTCAGGCACCGTGTAGTTGTGTGTGTGTGTGTGTGTGTGTGTGTGTGTGTGTGTGTGTGTGTGTGTTTGATTAGGGGGTGTCAAAAAGGCTTCATTGTAATATTACTATATCAGGGTTTTAGCTCCACGAAGTTATGTTCTGAGTACATATTTTGATGTGTGGTATGTCGAAGTTCAATACTGAATTCAGTAAAGGGATTCTTTGGAACTTCTTAAAAATTATATCCTAAAAATTAAAGCACGTTTAAAATGAGATATGAACTCCGTTATACATAGATGCATATTTCCCAATCTTGCCAGAGCCGAAAGAGTCTCCTAGGATACTTGATAAAATAAAAATGCGTTTTGGGGTTTTTACGAAGTTCTTAACGATCAGGAAATTTTCGGAAACACTGAAAATGTGCCAAGCTATACAATATTATATGCGAAATAGAATATATTTGCTGATGTTTGTGTACGCATATATGTGTATACATTCCTAGCTTGCTTTGTACACATCATTCCTCCCCCGCAAGACAGGATACCGGTCTAAGATCAGTTACTTGACCTTGCTGACTTTTTGTGAGACCACAGCATAGGCAACTTAAAGGCCTCCTCCTCTTCCCGCAAACTTCTAACTGTAAATATATTGTGTATTGATGTATACATGGGTGTCTTCCCCAAAAGATTGTGAGGTCTTTGAGGGTTGAAGCCTATCATCCGTCTTTCTGCTTGTAGGGTGCACAGAAAACCGAGACAGTGTATAAATCTGCATCCTTCCCTATTGTCTGAAGCAAAACCTCTTGCTTTGAGGCCAGGCAGAGTCGCCCCTTGCGATGGAAATCAGACATCACCAGAATTTCATTACTTCTCCAGAGAATCCACCCCAGTTTAGGTACGCATCTTCTAGCTTAGCGGTTCTCAAACCTTAGCCCACGTCAGAATAAAACGGAGAGTTTGTTAAACAGAGATCTCCGGCCCCCAGCCCCAGAGCTAAAAATTCAGTTGGGTGCCCAGGTGAGGTGGATGCTTCTGGGTTAGAGCAATCACTCTTTGAAAACCGCTTGTCTCGGGGCGCCTGGGGGGCTCACTCAGTTGGCTGCCCGCCTTCGGCTCCAGTCGTGATCTTACCATTAGTGAGTTCAAGCCCCGCGTCGGATTCTGTGCTGACAGCTCAGAGCCTGGAGCCTGCTTTGGATTCTGTGTCTCCCTCTCTCTCTGCCCCTCCCCCGCTCACACTCTGTCTCTCTCAAAAATAAATAAACATTTAACAAAATGCAAAATCACTAGTCTAGCCCATTCCCACTGATAATAACATTGAAAGGAGATGCTAATGATTTATAAAATGAAAGAAATCAGAAAAAAAATAATGAAATATTTAGGTCGATCCTATAGAGGAGCTTTTAATATTTTGTTTTATTTTATTTTATTTTTTTAACATTTATTTTTAAGAGACAGAGGCAGAGCACGAGCAGGGGAGGGGCAGAGAGAGAGGGAGACGCAAAATCTGAAGCAGCACAGAGCCCAACGCAGGGCTTGAACTCACAAACTGCGAGATCATGACCTGAGCTGGAGTTGGATGCTTCTCCGACTGAACCACCCAGGCACCCCGATATTTTGAGTAATTAATAGTGATGTTGTAAAAACTCCTTCTTTGGAGATTTTGCAAGTGGGGCCACCAACTGGCGTTGGGGCCACCTCTAAGAGCTAACTCCAAGTGCTTCCTGTCTTAACCACATCAGTGTCCACCCTCCTCCATCTGCCTGCTTGTGTCCCCTGGGAAGAACCCCCGAGGCTCTGTGGGCCACCAGTTCCCACTCTTGGATCTGCCGTCAGAGAGTTGTGATGTTCTTGGCCAAATCTGTAAAGAAAATAATGAATATAATGAACAAGAGTTGTATGGTTTTCCATAGTCCACAGGCCATTTCAAGTGAACTAGGTTCATACGTAAAATTCTCAGTGGCTATCTGACTTCAAAGAAAAATAATAATGAAATCTGTCTACAGATGTAAGCATGATCATAGCTCCGGGTCTGCAGGATTTCTGTCTGCAGAACTGTCTTAAAACACGGTGAAATGAAATATTGCTGTTTGTATAACTTATGGGCAAAAATATTTTAAATAAATAAATGTTTCCTTGAGTCTCAGCTTACGATACAAGTGCCGTGGATGCCCGGGGTGCCCGGTGCTGAGGTTTATTGAATGCATAATGCTGCACTTTTGTTTGATATGATATTGTGGGAAAACGTTACAATCCCCCCTTCAGAATAAAAAAGCAAATGTTTTGGAAGGGGCAGAGAGATTTTGTGCCAAAGTATGTAGCCATCTCCTGTGGAAGTGTTTTAGGGACTGGATAGTTTTTCAACTAGATATGTATCAGTTTTAATTATAATGTTAAGTAGTTCTCCTACTTTGACTAGACATACTTATTATAAATAAACTCGATTCATCTGTGAAATGGCCCTCGGAATGGCATTTCATAATCCCAGATAAGAATTATAATTTGGTTTGAATTATCATAATGTGCCGATCACTCGAAGCATCGCCCAAGCGGGCTCCTTTCTACGTGGACCATACAAACATTAGTGCATAGTGATTTGCCCCCTTGGCCCAGGAAGATGCCCTTGAAAGGTTCAGAGGCATAGCAGCTCAAGAATGCAGACAGATTGCAGTCTTTGGGGTCCAACGCACCTTGTTTGAATATGGCTCGTGACTCTCACTGGCCCAACAACCTTGGGTGAGCCATGTTTCCTCTCTGGGCCTCATTGCCTCATCTGTTCACTGGCGATAACAGCACTTCCTTGATGTGTGGTACTGGGCTGGCTTCACGGGCGTGCCATTTCTGCGGAGGGCCCTGCATTTGGTTTAGTGCTCTCCTAGCGCCATCTTGAAATTCTTAATTTTTGTACAAGGGATTCCAACTTTTAATTTTGCACTGAGCGGCACACATTAAGTAACTGGTCCTGGCATGGTGTTGATGGCGTGAAATGCAGGAACAAATGCAGGATTTATAGCACTCAGTAAATAGCAGCTCCCCCCCCACCTCCCCACCCCCCCGTCTCTTCAGGCTGTGGAATGACCCCATAAGCTGCTCACTCTGTATCATCAGCTGTCTGTAGAGTATTGAGGCAGCTGGCCTGGTCTTTGTCTAGCTCCACCTCCTAAGCCTGGTTTCAAGATACAGGTGCATTTTCCTTAAGGATACTCATGGAAAGGAGTCTACTTTCATTGCGTGCCCTTTTGTTTTATTTAGAATGTCCCATGCACATGTGTTACCTCTTTATTTTTTTTTTTCATTTAAAGGAAAAAAATAAAAAGATAAGAGTACTAAGAATTCTAATCAGGGGACATCTGGGCGGCTCAGTCAGTTGAGCATCTGACTCTTGGTTTTAGCTCAGGTCATGATCCCAGGGCCGTGGGATCAAGCCCCGCATCAGGCTCCGGGCTGAGCCTGGAGCCCTGCGTGAGATTCTTTCTCTCCTTCTGCCCCTCTCCCCGCCTCATGCTCTCCCTCTATTTATTATAATAAATTTTATAATAATAAAATCTATTATTATTTATAAAGAAATAAATAGAATTTAAAAAGAATTCTAATCAGAATTCTCTGATGGATAAATCATTATCTTGCAGAATCTTGATTTCCCAGGGCCAAAAGACACCTTCAGTTTCCTCATAGCGTTGCATTATCCTTCAGTTAATTTTTGCCACCCTGGCTTTCAATTTATACTACTGTTTATACAAAAAATTATAGATGATGACAGCCGTAGCTCCTAGATGGGAGAAGGGATTTTTCTGTGAACCTAGGAATGGAAGACTCTTGCAAATTGTATATTCTTTCCTTCTCTCCTTCTGCCTCTTTAACCACATCTTTCACACAGACTGGGTCACTCCTACTCACCCTACCTCAAATTTGGAAAGCAACTAGAAGAAACTAAGCAAAGCTGAGTGCAGTGATTTTGAAGAACTATTTTACTGGATGAAATTCTCATTGTAATAAGGAAGGAGGGCATTCCCATCTAAAGGAGCACTGGCTGAGAGGATGTATGTGGAGAGGGGGTAGGGCATTGGATTGGGGTAACATCATACATCCTGGAAGTCCACTCAAAGGTCCTGAAAATTTAGGCAAAACCAAAGCCATGGTTTTAACCTGCTTTGTCTGCCAGAGCTTCAGTGAGTAATTTATTGGTGTTAGGCCAAACCATTTGCAAGGGAGCAATACTTACCATACTTTTGACAGCTTTCAAGAATCTGAGAACTTGCAAGTCCTAAGGGGGTGCTACCAAGGGCGTTGTCCTCTATGGCTATTCAATGTTTGAGTCCACTGTTCCCACTTGCAAATTCGCCTGCCATTATGCTCTTAGATTCTTCAGTGTTTAAGTTGGTCTTAGGGTCTGCAGTGGATTCTAGCATCGAATGAAATCCCACGAGTAGACCTATTCCCTTGGCTCTCTCCATCTCTCTCTGTTTCAAAGCGAGGGCTCCACGGTTGGTGTTTAAATCAAGTCACGCAGGGATTTTCCATCCATAGCCACTGGTGTCTGGGCCGCACCTGCCGAGGAGCCATTATCTGATCTTTCTGGAAAGTTTACACTCTCTCTAGTAAACCTCATCATGTTGACCCAGAACCGTGTTTTATGGTGTAAAAGATACTTTGCCTCTGAGTGTTAAAGCCACCTTGCACCTGGCATCAAGAAGAGAATTTTAGGAAGGAAGAGCTCGATGAATTCACTGAATGCCTTTCATGTGATTTTTTTTTTCCTGTGATGAAACCTCAGGATTCTCCCACTCCCACCAAGCTTGAACAATCATTTCTTAAATACTGTGTAGTTTGGGCTCTGAACTTGAAGCTTCTTTGGCTCTGATTTAATTGCAGGCTGACAAAGACCGGGCCTTCTTACAAAGCTTCTTACAAAGGTGCCACCAGACACCACAGAGCTGAGGCACTGAACCGCCTCAGGAAGGGATTCTCATGTTGATGCAAAACCCCATCACAAAATTTGAGAAGTTGGGTTTTGACACAGATTTCAGAGAATCAGAAAAGAGAGTACATTTTGTTTAAAGAACTGGTTTTGGCTCTAAGGGGAGGTTGCCATTTGCATCTCAGCATGGGCACTATTTTCATAAATAACCCTGGGAAGGCCTCCCTTGTCCCTCGCCCCCCTGCTGGGAGTGGGAGAGAAGGGAGGTCTTTGATGGCTGTTACAATTCCCAATCTCAGAAACTTCATAAAGAAACTGCGTAGAAGTTTTCACATATTTGGGCATGTCATTAATTTCCATTGCCAGTGGCGAGGAAACAAATCTACAATCAAGAAGGAATGAAAAAACCTAAGTCATCGGGTCTCAAGCATGGCTGCAAAGAGAACTATACTAAGGAACTTTACAAAATCCCCATGCCCAGGGACACCAGACTTCGACAAAGTCTCCAGCCATGGGGACCGAGCAACTGTATTTTTAGAACTCCCCAGCTAAGCCCAAAGTGGCGCTGAGCAGCAGTACTCACTGGGTTTGGGATGAGCACTTCTCAGTCTGACTCCTGGATACGCACCCAGGTGTGACACACCGCCCAGAGGGAAATGGGCTTCCTTCAACCTGACCCAAGAAAAAAGGAGCAACCTCGATGATTTATGGTGGTAGTTAGTGCTCTGTGACCCGGTGGCCACAGAACTGTGACTCAAGTAGAAGAACATGGGGGAAACATGAAGTCCCGGTGGAGGGGAAGTCTTACGGGCAATATCTACAAAAATTAAGACCCGTGAATCACTAGGATCAGGAAGGGAGAGATGAGTAAGTAATTTAGATGTCATAAAGCAGCGATGTTTCTGCCTGACCCCATCCCGGAAGAAAAATCAGAGAATAAAAGTAACGGTGCCTGCAGTTCAAGCTTGTCAACAACCTTCTGTCCTCCTGTCTATATGGTAGGGGGCTGAAGTCTAAGAAAAAGGAGGGAGAGCAGGAGAAAAAAAAATTCTGGGCTGTCCACTCACTATTTGTTGAGTGCTTCATAGAGAGGCCAAACCAGAATAAGTGTGGGAAAAACAAAAACAAAAACATTATTTAATGACCGAACAGATGCTATACTCAAATGTATGTTCTACCTTTCACTGAGCGATACTAGTAAGAAAAGACAGGTGTTTACTTTTCAACATAGTTGGTACTATAAAATTAGCAGAAAGAGTGATTTCATCGTGTTCAATTTGCAAAATAGGATTTGGAAAAGGGATTTGGGATCTTCACCAAATCCACAGTCTTGCTGGAGACTCAGCTGCAGTGATAGGGTGAGCTGTCCAGGTGGTGGGAATTCGAGCCCCATTTAGGGCTGGGGTTGGAATGCCCATCTTTTCACGTCACAGATAATAGCCCCTTCCATCTCGCAATTGAATCGTGTTTCTGTGTCCTTATCTTCTCCTCAACCTCCCATCCGTTCACCTTCCTGCTAGAATCTCAGCTCTCTGGTCTCGTCTCTGAAGAACAGAAAGGAGAAGGTGGTCATGAAATTCGCCTGTGGTTCAGGGTCTTAAAAACAAAGTGAACACCTACCTGAAAAATTAAAGTCTGGCAATGCAGTACGTTCCTCCTTCCCTCTTCACTCCTGCTCTCCTGGGACTAGGTTTTCCTTTCCTCTATATTACCTGGATTTTCAAGAACCTCACCATCTCTAAGGGACCATGCTTTGCGTTTCCTTAGGGGCTGTTGGGTTCAGAATAACCTAGGGGATCATAGGGGCCAGCGTCTCACTCTCAAGGCTCTGAGCGTTCTCTTGTACCAGAAAATCCCTTTTGCCTGTTCACTCCAGAAATTCAACTCTGGATGCATTTCCTTCCGAGGGCATTGCATTGTCCTTTGAACAGAGGCTCTGAGGATAGCTCTTTCTGCCTTCCCTTAATTTGGGAAGAAGAAAAAAACCCACAGTATTGTCTTCTAACATTAAGTGAATTCTTTTTTAAAAAACATCTATTTAAAAGGTGGGCAATAAATCTATGTCCCCAAACTGAATTCTTTGCACAAGCCCTGGAATTCTAAACCTCTGTGTGGCTGCAATCTGGGGCAATTACACCTAAGGGCCAGACCTGCGGGAATGCCCCAAATTACTTTCTGGAAGGGGTGGCCGGGGGGGTTCCCATTATTTTAAAGCCAAGACTTCAAACCAAATGTTTCTCTCTTTATTGATCTCCTTTCATCTCCTTTCATTGCATTTCCTGTTTGGCTTTTTCCTCTTCTTCTTTTTTTTTTTTTTTTTCCACTCCGGTGGTGAACACCCTCAAATTGGTGATTGAAGACCTTGAAGGTGCTGTTTACAAAGGCTATTAATGTCCCCGTCCTCATTTCCTGTTTTACTGCCAACAAGCCTGACACAAAGCCCTCCTTGGTAGACACTAAAATATCGGAGAGGCCCCACTGAGTTTCTCAGTTCGCAGATAGCGGAGGATTGGGGACCAAAGGCAACTGCTCTTGCCCACGGCTGACAAGGAAGGCTCCCTTTTGTCGCTATTTGAAGAGCTGAAAGATTCAGCTGGAAGTGGTGCCACACGTCTTTGAGATCCAGAGTCATCTTGATAGGACTTGAGGCTGGGGTTCCAGGAAATGGACGACGCTGGAATCGTCTGCATGGATGGTACACATGTACTTTCTTCTGGGGAGAGATCTTATGACCTAAAACATCCTCAGAACCACTGAGAGTACAGCCCTTCTCTCCTTTTACAGGTACACAAACAAGTGGAAATCAGCTAACATGGGTTTTCCTAACTTTTGAATGCAGTGCATTGGTTGTCAGACTTAATCACGTATTACCGATTTTGGTGTCCAAATTGGCTCCTATTGCATAGTGACCTCTATGTTAGCTTTGGTGTCCTTGCCCCTAAAACAGTGAGGTTGTATTGGATCAGAACTTTTCATCTCTTGAGAAAGGAAGCATAAGAAGGAGGCCAGGTCAGCAGACACTAGAATCAACCAGGACTGGGTTCAAACCCAGCTTGGTCACTTGGGAACACCAAAACCTTTGTTAAGCTTCTTAACCTTTTAAGGCTTGTATTACTTCATGAATATAATGAAGAGAATAATGGCACCCACTTCATTAGGTTATCATAAGAATTCAGTGAGATAACGTGTGTACGCCTGACACATAGTATCCGAGAAATGTTAACCACCTTTTTAATGGCTATTCTTATGTCATGGTGGGTGGAATGGATAATGTACACACAAGTGACACATTTCCACAGAGGTACCCAGATTCTGGGAGAAAAAAAGTCCAAAAAATAACCTTGAGAAAAGAAATAGCTAATTGTGCACATAAACACCTCACTTGTTCACGTCGTACCAGAAATAGCGGGTCACTTCGAGCCAGGCGTGGCCGAGCTGGCTCTGGGTTGTGGGTCATTACCACTGCGGCTGGGTCTCCATGCCTTTCCCTTCCACTGAACGATGCAGATGATAAAGGCATTCTGTCAGAACGAGGTTATGATTTAGAGAACTTTGATTTGAAACCATTTGCCAACCTCAGCATGTCGATATCAGGAATGCTGAACTTCTCAGTCCGAGAGTAAGCCAGTATTACTGCCATCACCTTCATCCTTGCCTTTGTCATTTCCGCCGACTGTTACCACGTTTGAGAATCACTGTATAAGACTGTCTTTGACATGCTTTCATTTCTAACAATCTATGGCTTTTTGAACATTCAGAAATTGTTTCTATTAAATAATTTAAAATTTTTATATTGCATTTTTAAGATAAAAGAAAACTATCATGTGTACATCCATGGGCTCACCAGCCTAAGTTCAACAGATTGGCAATGCATTTGATACTCTCTTAATCTAAATGTTGTCTTACCATTCCCTTGTTTTCTTTCTATTTTGTATCTGTTCAGTCTCGTATGCTTTTGAACAAAGGGATTGCTACACTAGATACTCATCTGTGGCTTTATTTGCTCAGCATTATGTCTTGAACTTCTTCAATGTTGACGTGTAGCCATGGAAAATGTAATTTTCACCTTCTTGTTGTAGCTACCTATTTGTTTATCTCCATTCTCCTTGCTGTAGTAGGTATTTGTGTTTCTTCAGATTTGGGATTTATTTTGCTTTGCCTGGAATACTCCTTGCTGCTGTCAACCATCTTGTTAATGTCCACTGTGATAATAAGGGTAAAATTTATTTGTTAGCTATGCGTTTTCTTTCCTTTGCTACATAGTAAAGGCATGCTTGTTTTCCAACATGGTTGCGCTGAATCACAAGCTTCTACAGGAAGTGTGTAATACTTAATATAATCCACCAAATGGAATCCAGTCAGACATTTAAAATTTTTGCCAGTCTGTTAGATGTAAAATAATATCAGTGTGGCTTCAATTCACAATTTCCTAGTTTCTAATGAGTATCAGTATCGTTTCCTATATTCATTGATCATTTGTGATTCCTGTTTTGCAAAGTGTGATAAAGAATTCTGCCTACTTTTCTTTTTGTCTTTTTTTCTCAGTGTTCTGTAAGAGCTTTTATACATTTTGGGTACTGTCCTTTTATTGGTTACATGTATTGCAAACATATCTCCTTCCAGTTTAAGATCTGTCACTTCCTCCTCTTTATAGAGCCTTTTGATGAACAGAATTTACCAATCTTTTGCTTTATGGTTTTTGCTTTACTTTAAAAACTCTGCTTAAATGATCTTACTCTATTCCAAAGCTTCCAGAAATTCTCATCCAAAATTTCTATGATGTTGCCTTTCATATAAGGCCTTGAGCCACCTGGAGTTGGTTTTCTGGATGGAGTAAAGGAAAGGTCAGTTTCATATTTTTGCTAATGAATAAACTCACCCATACATAGTACCATTTTTTATCATAAAGCAAGCTCCATGCATACATGGATGTTTCTGGATTTTCTCTTCTGTCTCATTGATCTACTTGCCTACCCTTATTCCAATATCATAGTGTCTTAATTGCTGGAGCTTTTTAAGCAGTCAATATCCAGTAGGGTAATCCTCCCTCTTTGTTCTTTCTTGACCATTCTCGAGTCTTCTGTTTTAGCCCAATGTCAAATTCAACTCCCACTGGGATTTTGAATAAAACTACATCAATCTATAGAAAGATCTGGCCACAAACTATACTTTTTATGGCATTCATCTTTTCTATTCCTCCATATAGTTAAGAAATGGCTTTCAATAATACGATTCCTAATTTTCTCCATAAGGATCTGGCACATTTTCTATTTAATTTAGTCCTACATATTCTATATTCCATGTTGCCACCATAAACCATATTTGTTTGTTATGTTCTCTAACTGTAGATGGTGTTTAGAGAGGCTGTTCACCTCTGTATTTTGATTGTTTTTAAAATGGCAACTTTGCTCAACTCTTTTTAATTTCTGTAATTTTTCAGTGGGTAATTTTGGCTTTTCTATATAGACAGATGACATTATGTGAAGCAATGGCATTATTATTCCTTTCCTAATCCTTAAGCATATACATCTTTTCTTCTTCTTCTTTTTCACGCCTTACTGCCCTTCTTAGACTTTGCAGTGCAATATTTACTAGAAGTGGTGATAGTGGTTGGTCCTATCATCTTTGAGATAGCAAATAGAACACACTGTCACTTCAACGCTTAACAATGCTTGCCTTAGATTTTCTTTGTCCGAATACACCTTTTATCCAATTAAAAAGTTCTCCTTTTTCTAGTTTGATGAGCACCTTTTTAGTGGATGGACCGTGATAGGTCCTGAATACATTTTCCTGCAGCTAATAAGATGATTGTGCAATTTCATTCCTTTGGTTTCTTGATAATGGAGAATTAGTTCCTCTCGATTTCCAAATGTTAAATCAAGCTTGCATTCCAGAGATAAACCCAACTTGCCATGAGGCATTCTTTATCTTGCTTTAGTGGATTCTGTTTGCTAATATTTTGTTTAGACTATTTGCTTGTTTTTCATAAGTGAAGCCTTGACCGGGTTGGGAATCACAATTATATATATAATAAAATATATAGTCTCATCAGATGTGCCAGAAAGTCTTCCCTCTTTTATTCTTCTCTGGAAAATTTTGTCTTTGTTTGGAATAACTTGTTCTTTGTAAGTTGGTAGAACTCATCAGAAAACTGCTGAAGGGAAGTGTTTTTCCAGAGGAACAATTTTAAACTATGAATTCAATTTCTTTAATGATTATAAGACTATTCGAATTTTCTATTTCTTCTGAGTCAATTTTTTAAGTTATACATTTCTAACAATTGGTGCATGATAACTGTTTTCAAATATCTTTGAATAAATCATTACTAATTTTATTATCTTTTTAATCTGGGCAGCTCAGTGGTGAGTCCCACTTTTCATTTCTAATATATTTATGGTCTTCTTTCCCCCCTTTTATCCTTTATAAGTCTGATCAACAGCTTGCCAATTTTATTAGCCCTTTATGAAAACCAACATTTGATTTTGTGGATAGTCTATACTGCATGTTTATTTTTCATTTCATTAATATCTGCTGTTATTTCTTGATTGCCATTCTTCTACTTTCGGATTTATTATTGTCAAACCAAGTTGGACACTTAGCTTATTCAATGTCAGGTTATTTTTTAATATAACAATTTCTGTACAAGTCTCCCTAACTTTTCTTCTGAGAAAGCTTTATTTAATCTGGCAAATTTTCTTTTTATATGTAGTACTATTTATGATTCAGGCCTAAATATATTCTAATTTCTATCAAGATTTCATCTTTGATTTATGATTATTCAGGTCATGGTTTCTAATGTCCAATCGTGTAAGATTCTTCTCATTTATTTTTTACATAACAGCTTTAGTTATAATGCCCATACCATATCATTTATCCATTCAAGTACACAAGGGTTTTCACACTATCACAGAACTGGGCGGACATCACGTCAAGTTTGGAATGTTTTCATATCTCCAAAAGAAACCTCATACTTATTAACATCTGCCTTCTTTTTCCTGCAACTCTCCACCCCGGGCTCAGGCAACTGTTAATTGACTCCCTGTCTCTATAGATTTGCCTAATCTGGACATTTCATGCAATCTGAGGTCTTTTATGATTGCCTCTTTGAATTAGTATATTGTTTTGGGAGGACTATCTATGTTGTAGCATGTTTCTTTTTATGGCAGTATAATATGCCATTGCGTGCATATACTACATTTTACTTACCCTCTCGATAATAGATGGACATTTGAGTTGTTTCCACCTTGGGGATATTATTACGAAATGCTGCCATGAACATTTCTCTATACTTTTTTGTGTAGACATGTTTTCATTTCTTTCGGGCACTTACCTAGAAATGGAAATATTTGGCCATAGGGTAGGTTCATGTTTATTAAGGAACTGCCAGATCGTTTTCCAAAGGGCTGCTTCATTTTATGTTCCGTTATCACCTCCCCTTTTATGTATTTGATTCCATAATAGGATATTTGGATTTCGATTTTGCTTCTAATCAATGCATTTGTCCCCTAAACTTTGGGAGCTCTTTCTGGCTGTGAATGGCCAGCAAGAGGTGTTTCGGAACCCAGAAGTTTTTCTGTATCACACTGCAGATACGTCTTGCCCTGAACATTAGAGAGAGGCTTAAGCTATAGAATGCAAGAACAGCTTGGATGAAACCGTAAAATGAAAACTGGCCATATTATCCAGTATGTCTGCAAGTTTTTCTCCTAATTCATTTGAGAAATGAGGATACAGGAGCGTGAGTCAATGAAGTATAAGGAAGAAATTTAATCTCACACATTAAAAGTTATTTTATACTCTAGTGATCCTTTCAGAAGAGATAGCAGAATATGAGAAAATCATAGTCTGAAAGGCTTCCTGCTTCCAGAAATAGGTGGAACGGATGGCATGCACGCACGCGTGTTTGTGCGCACACCCCACATGCACACAAGGATGCTCGCAGCAAAAATCTTTTGAAAAAAGTGCTGAGAAAATGGAATAGGAATTTCATGCCAATATCTTGAGCCCTCACACCAAGTTCATGTTTGAAGTAAACAGTTTGATTCGATGAAATATATTAATGGAGAATTCAAAATAGTGGCTCCAGAAGGAACTTGAGTCTTCAGTAATTAGGGATTGAGGCAATACCGATGTGCTCTTCTTGGGCATGTTACACCACACTGGTCAAGATCATGGACTCTGAGATCAGACAGGTCTGGGTTTGAATTCCTTGCTCTGTTGCTCGACCTCGCCAAGCCTCAATTTCTTATCCCAAAAGAGGGTAGTGTTAGAACCTCCTTCCTATGCCTGATGTGAGAATCGACACCACCGTATTTGACGAGAATTGGCAGGTCTTTACCACAGGGTATGACATATTGTGAGAGCTTGAAAAAGTGAAGTTTCGTTACTACTGTGATTCGGTACTGTGTGTCCAGGATGAAGCGACACAGTGAACGCCTTCCATCATGCCCCAGCTGGCCAGGAGCCAGTACTGACTCTCACAATCCCACAGTAGTGACTGAAGATGCCACAAAAGATGCTGGAAAATTCTCCAAACG
Source organism: Paguma larvata (assembly GCA_030068075.1). Lineage (NCBI taxonomy): Eukaryota > Metazoa > Chordata > Mammalia > Carnivora > Viverridae > Paguma > Paguma larvata. The sequence continues at coordinate 29,595,789 of CM057841.1, read as the reverse complement.
TCGTTGGAAGAGACACGTTTTCAAGCCATACTACAAAACAACCACATTTCGAGACATTGTGCCTGAAAGGGAGAGAAATACTGAAGAGAATTGCAAGAGCAAACAGACCAATCCCTATTTGTAAATCCCACAAACATCTCCTGCATAGAAAGGGACAAGATGGTGCCCCATTATTTAATCGAGTCTCCGTCAGGCAAAGAAAGGGAGTGAATGTCCTTTTTATCTCTTGTTGGATGGCAAAGCTAGCCTGAAGAACATAACACAACGTACGTTAAGAAATAAAGAGGCCTAAAATGCGTTTAATTGCAGAGACGCTAAAAGCATGGCAATACGTGTGTGCCGATAGTGCAACTTGATCCAAACTACATTTGGGCTGAGCCTGTAATAAATTGTCAGAGCTGGTCTTTGCATTCACTTAAACTAATACTGAGTGTCTCATTTCTACAAAGTAAATCACAGTGGCTTTGGTACTTTATTTTCCATCTTGTGTATAAGTAAACTGCAGGATCAATTGGGAGGTAGAATCAATCTGCTATTTATTACCTTGAAATGTGACACCCTATTTTAAGTGCCCTATTCCCTTATGATTTCACTTGAGAACAGTATTATGTCCAAACACTATAGAAACCAGCTTTATAGCTCCTGGGTTTTCTACTTCAGCCTGGATGGATTTATATTGTATATAACTTTCAGAACCTAAATAAGTTACTTAGTGGATTTTGAAACAAGCATGTAAACGAGGAAGAGTCATTTGGGGTTTTGAGGGTCTTAAATCTTAGCAGAATGCACTCATGACCAGAACATTTTTTCATTAAAAAAAAAAAAAATACATGCAGGACTCCCATTGACCCACTGATCGTGGCTGAATGTTCCAAAGAAAATAAATAAAAATCTCATGTCTAGGGAAAAGAGTCAGGCTTCATGCAGATTCTGTCATCTTGTCATTATACTTTGCAAAGAAACCTTGGCCTCTAATTTATGGGTTTCAGAAAGAATGCCTCCTCGCACGGCTGGAAGGTTGAAAGGCCAAGAGATCTGATGTATATCAGGAAGGTTAAACCTAATCTTTGTGACCTGCCACCCGCTTTTCCTGATTAAAACACGAGGAGTTGGGGCCTAGCAAAGACCCCCTCTCTACAGCACCGTTTGGTATCTTAGTCCCCAATCTTAGTCTTAGGTCTTGGTCTATTTCAAAACGGTCATTACTTGGCCTGGTGGCGAGTACGCAAAACCTCTCTAGCAAGTGTGATAAAACATTTTTAAATGCCCCAAACTGAATTAGATGAAATTGAAGAGAAACTGACACTAATGAAAAGCTGGTGACAAGCTTGATCCCCATAAATTTGTATTTTATTAGGGCTTAAACTTAAGGTTAACTAGAAAGAGAAGGAAAGAAAGACAAAACCATAGAGGTGGTCCTGGGAAGATCGTGGCAACATCACGTATCCCCCGAGCTACAGTAACAGTGGGGTCCTTCCTCCTTTCCTTTTTTCTTCTCTCCTCTCTTTCCTTCCTTCCTTCCTTCCTTCCTTCCTTCCTTCCTTCCTTCCTTCCTTTCTTCCTTCCTTCCTTCCTCCCTCCCTCCCTCCTTTCCTTCCTTTCTTCCTTCCTTCCTTCCTTTCTTCCTTCCTTCCTCCTTTCCTTCCTTTCTTCCTTCCTTCCTTCCTTCCTTCCTTCCTTCCTCCCTCCCTCCCTCCCTCCCTCCCTCCCTCCCTCCCTTCCTTCCTTCCTTCCTTCCTTTCTTTTTCTTTATAAGTGTGTACACTACGTGGAACTTCTTTGAAACTTTCATTGTCAACAGTGTCTTGTATGGAATGCCTGGGGCTTCTTGGAAGATAAACTTAAGAAGGAAAGATGGTTTCTTCCTTTACAGAAGTAAATTAATTAATATTAATGAATCCTCTAATATTTCAGGGTGCAACTCACCTCAGCCTCTCCTTATCCTTCAGAACGCCTGAACTATATATTCTAAACTTTGGCACCATCTCCAATAGATCTAGGCCTGTAGGACAGAGTCCAAATTAAAAGGGCATTCACGTAAACGTTGTTACAAAACTTATGCCAGGGCACACTTGTGTGGGTGTGTGTATATGTGTACGAAAAGATCCCCCTGTCCTTTCGAGCCCTTCGGGCCCCCCAAGACTTGTCTAAAACAGCTTATGTGTCCTGAGATTTATAGGAAAATTTATTATCTTACAGATAAAATAAAATTTTACATTGTATACAGCCTAGGACAGACTCTGAGAATAAATGTAATTCTCCTAAATTATAAGGAACCATAACTTCTGGGTAAGTTCTTGTAACACAGCCATGTAACCTTCAGTCAACCTGGAAATCACAAGGGACTTTTGATTCCAAACAATAAAGTTCAAGAGAGACTGATATCCAGGGGGAGCAAATTCATAGGGTTTACTTAAAAGGGGAGGGGCGGGGGGCAGGGAGATGGACAGAAAATAAAGACAGGCACACTATTCATTCTTACCACGGCCAGCCAATGTTAATTAAAACATCATTGCACGTGTATATCAGCAAAGAAACTTCTGCTAGTTCGGGAGGCATGTGCCTATAGAATCATAAAGATATCTTGGTTATTTATCTACTGCTTGGACCTCATGCTTATGCCTCAACAAGCAAGTCCTTCTCCACCCCCCTCGCTGCCCTCGTTTTATTACAGGCACTCTGTTGATTCCATCATAAAGAGAGGGAAACATATGGGCCCTTGTTTGAACTTCTGTAATGAATCCTTCCAATATATTATTTCCTTCCAAAGTTATTTTTTATATATATATTTTATCGCAGGCTGTTGCATATTCCCTCCCATGATCTCTTGGCCAATATTCGTATTGGTACAATGGCATCGAAGGGTCCTTGCCTCTGAGAAAATTGCTGATTGACACGGCGAGCAGATGATTAAGGGTGCTCTTGTGTAGCTGGGCTCCCCTGGCACGCCGGCTGCTTCCTGCACAAAGGGGGTGTGGGATGGCTTCCTTCCCAGAGCCCAGGACTCCGCCCTGTTGTTGTTTTGATTTGTTTCCTTTTCACTGAAAGATTCGCCGCTAGTGATTCTCACTCTCTATCTGCCAAAATCCCCTTAACTCCTCTCCAGTAAACAAATCAGAGGTTTGAAGCTGGAAGCCCGTGTGCCAGGTTTGGCCCACTGTTGGATTTTTGGTGGACGTATGCAGTGAGGAAACCTTTTGAAAAGAATTTGTTGACGGTTAACGATTGCAAGTTGTCACGTAAAAATCTGGGTTTATGGAATACTTGCTAGATTCTTTTTCCCCTCTGACCATAGAAACCATTGCATCAAGATTTTTTTCTTGAAATACTCGAATGGCGAGCTGGGTCCACCTTCCCACATGACAGCCAACCTCATCCCGCCCATTGGAAGGATTCAGATGCAGGCCTGTTGTTCAGGCTACTTGCTGACAGTCATTGAAGTACCTACCTGTCCCCTCGAAGGCACTGGTTTGGGCACCCTGAAATAACCAGTTCCAGACGCAAGGTATCGGAAGGTCTGTTTCTGTATTGGCAAGAGATTAAGCAATGGGTATCTGAACTTTAATTTATTCCGTGTTACCTCAGAAGTTACTCAGGATTCCTTTTTTTTTCAGGAATGCCTGACTCTTCTAGGAGACATTTTATAGTCATAATCATTCAACATAATTTACTCCTCTTTGCCTTTTCCCCCAATGTATGCTTTCTTGTTCTGTGCATTACACACATTCTATGATTTTTGATGGAGGAGTGAATAAATGAGACTTGCCAGAGGCTAACAGGATTAAAATCTGATAGGTGTATGAAAATGTATTACTTACGGCTCTATTCTTGAGTTCCCGTCCACCTCTTGATTTAAGATGGCAGCCACATTTCCCCTCCATCAAACACTCGCACCCCTGAAATACCTGCTCCAACAACAGAGACTGACCACAGGAGGCACGCGATACAGATTTGTTAGATTGATTAGTTGATGAAATTGGAAATTAGCTACCAATGGTAGCTAACTTTTATGGAGCACATATCATGGGCTAGACACTGATCTAAGTAGTTGATATGAATTGACTCGGATCCTTATTTCCATTTTACAGTAACAAAACTAAGAAAAATTTTGCCTGCATCTGCAGATAATAAAATTTGGAATCAGCATAGGAGCCCAGTCAATGTGACTAAAGAGTTCACTTTGTTGTATTGTGTTGTGTTATGTTCTAGTTTTGGCTATTTAATTAAGGTATGATTTTTTTGAACTACAATACCGTACTGACTATACATTTTTTTTTTTTTTTGAGAGAGAGAGACAGAGTTCAAGCAGGGGAGGGGCAGAGAGAGAGGGAGACACAGAATCCGAAGCAGGCTCCAGGCTCTGAGCTGTCAGCACAGAGCCCAATGCAGAGCTCAAACTCACAGACTGCAAGATCATGACTTGAGCCATTGACTAGAGTTTCATTACTTGGCCATATCTGCCTGGGAGACTGGGAAATAGAGGTTTTCTGTGTGCCCAGGAAAAAAAGTAAAGGACTTTGGGGTCCCATTGGCTGTCTCCTACCTCTCTTGAAGCTAATGATATCTGTGTTAGGAAGTCTTGCCCGGACTGTGTGTTTCAGAAATATCAGCGTAATGGCAGCTGATCTCAAGGGCCTCCAAAAATGCATGGGCTTATTGCAATTTGGAAATGGAGCTAAGAGGTATTATTGGGAAAACAACAGTATCCACTGGGAGATCAACATTCCAAAACTCTTAATGATTTTTTTTGAGAATATTAGAGAATTTTTTTTTAAAGAACATTTAGAGAACATCGAGATTATTTGTTTTCAGAGTGCTTTCCCTATGTCCCATCTTAGCTACGGGGTTAGTTCCTGTCGCCTTTTTAGGCGGCAGAGATCACACAGCAAAATCTTGCACACTAGAAACTTTTGAAACTGAGGGTGATTTGGGGGGAAGTTTTTTACGTTTTTTGCTCGTTTTGTCTTGTCTTGTTTTTCATGAACATTTAAGGGGTAAAACAAGGGAAGAACTAAGAAGACACATTATGACAGCTCAGTTAGCCTGAAAACTGACCTATATCGGGCATTCTCTCTTTGTTTCCACCCAGTAGAAACTAAGCCCAAATAATAAGATTTTTGGCTCAACAGCAGCTCGGAGTTTTCACACCAGTGTTTGCCTCTGGTAGAAGCAGTGTAGGACATCCCTAGCTCCTAGAGTGTGGTCTCTAAATACCATTTCCCATTGGAGAAATGGCTGATTCTAGGTCTGGGAGGACAACGTTCGAGGCAAACCTTGTCCTCCCAGAATGCAAGATATTAAAGACTATTAGTGTTGATAAATTTTCAAGACTACTAGTCTCTAATATATTAACTTATTTAAGATATTAAAGACTACTAGGATCGTGTCAAAATGACTCAGGAGCCAAAAACAACTCAGAAGATTCCCATTAGTCAAAAATGAGACAATTGTAGCAGTAAATGCGTTACTCGTGCAACAGATTTGAAGGCAATTGCCCGTGTTTAAATCTTCGAATTCGTAACGACACAAAAACAACCACCAAACAAACATATAAAAGGCAATAACCACAAAGCCCTTTTGGACATTGATAGGGAAAACATAGTATTTTGAAAAATAATAAATAAAAGGAAAGAGTTAGACCTTTGTCCCACATTCTATCTATGAACTATTAATGTAACCCAAGAGTTAAGAATTAATAGTCAAGGAAATTTTTTTCTTTATAGAAAGATTTCAGCTTCTGGAATAAATGGAGAAGGAATGATAGAATTAGAACATCACCGTTATGTGGCCCTTAATGGGATAATGGATCTAAGCAGTAATTGCCAATGGCTGCTAAAATCACAAAAAGAAAGATACCAGATTTTGGCCGTCTCCTATGGGAAGAATGCAACATTTCCTAGGAAGCAGTCTTGACTATTTTTCTTTAAGTCGAATCTTCATAGATAAAGAAAAAAAAAAACCCCAGAGTTCCTGCCTTTTTTGTAAAATGCTCTTAAAGATGCAGCTCACCTATTTTTCAATGTCCATGTATTTATTTTATTTTTTTCAATATCCCTTTAAATTTTGGCGTTACAAATTACCATAGTAGTATGAAAAACCTTATTTCCTAGTGATCTGCTATGTTTCCTATTGTTGTGTAATAAGCAGTAAGCACGTTTGATTTCTTTGCTTTGGCAACCAGGAAGCTCAAAGTTAATTTTTACGCTTAATTTTGGTTTTCTTAGGTATGAATCCGTACTAAAAATACTAAATATAATCAAGGCTCTAGAAACAATGACCAGTTTGCTAGAAACACAGGGAGCAGAGAAACATGCAGAAAGATATCATTGGGTCAAAAATAGCAAAATCCAGTTGTGGGCAACATCACAGGACAAATAACGTGGCTTCTTCTACCAATAAATTATATCATAAAAAAAGGAGGAACTTAGAAAAGACACAAACAGTAACCAAATACAATGTATGAATATTGCATGGATCCTAATTTGAACAAACATTCATTATTTTGTGCCGTATTAATAATTGGAGAAATATGACCACTGATTGGGTATTGAATGTAATTTAAAAATATTGTTATTTTTATTTCAATGTTTATTAATTTTGAGAGAGAGCGTGTGCACGTGCATCAGGGAGAGGCAGAGAGAGAGGGAGAGAGGGGTTCCCAAGCAATCTCCACGCTGTCAGTACAGAGTTAAATGCAGGGCTTGATCTTATGGTTCACCAAAGTCAAGAGTTGGCCTCTTAACCGACTGAGACCCCCAGGTGCTCCAACTGTTAACTTTACATGCAATAATGATATTGTGTGGGTGTTTAATGAGTCCTTCTGTTTGAGAAATGCATACTTAAATATTTATGGATGAAATTATATATGCCTGGGATTTGCTTCAAAATAATAGGAGAGTGAGAAAAAGTAGGAGTTTAGATGAAAATAAGATTGACAGTGAATTAATGATCGCTAAGATTGAATGGTAGCTATGAGAGTTCACTATTTTATACATGTTTGAAATTTTAGAAGTTTAAAAGGTAACAGAAGGAAAAGAAAAGAAAGGAAAAGAAATACCAGAATGGTTAAGAGGGAAGACTCAGAACCAAACTGCCTGGGGGCAAGTCTTGCTTTTGTCATTACTAGCTTTGGGATCCTAGGCAAGGGACACCAGACAACACCCCTCTGTAAGTGTTTGCTATTATTATAATTATTATTAGTTGTGCTTTCTCATTCTCCTGGAAATGGTTGTGCCATTGGGAACACATCCGGGGTATTAGTGCAGGCTTTAGTGACCCAAACCAGAATAGAGACCCCAGTGGGCCTCTATGTGTTGAAACCTCTTTCTCTAACCCAAGATGGCACGCAAAGCCTAGATCATATTTTTAAGACCCCCTCTGCCCTTTGACTTCATGGTGCTCTGGTTTCCCAGTTCAATCTGCTTCCAGTAACACACGAATCCCCTACCCATTTCTGCCTTCATGCTTTTCTTTGGTTGGCATCTTTGGCCTAGAAGTCCCGTTCTTCCTTTTCTCCAAACCTTGGTCATCTCAGATGCCTAGCACCCATCCCTGCTGCCCATGGAACCCTTTCTTGAATGAGTGGGTCCTCTGATCTCTCCTCTGAACTGCAAGACAGTCACTGCCCATATCATCCAATCTAACTGTTCGTTCTAGCAGCCGTGTGCTAGCCAAGTCATGTTGGTTAACAAGAGAGCCTCTTGGGCAATTTCTTCCCAACTCTCCATTCAGCGATGGTCACTTCAGTAGCTTGAAATTGGCCAGGCCCAATGTCGGGGGTATTTATTTACACTACAGTAAATACTACAAACCGGGATCTTTTCCCTTCCCTGTTACCAGGGAATGTTAAACATTTATGAGCACAACTCTATCTATCTATCTATCTATCTATCCATCCATAGCTATTTGCAGTGGGCCGAAAGTTTGGGTCCACCCTGAATCCAGACATCAAACTTCTAACCTCCAGTGTGACTATATTAGGAGGTGGGCCTTTGAAAGGTATTAGATCATAAGAGTAGAACCCTCATGAATGAGATGACTTCCCTTCTAAATGAGATCCCAGGGAGCTCTCTCATCCCTCTTCTTCCACATGAGGACACAAGGGGCAGTCAGCAATTTGAACCCTAGAAGACGGTCCTCCCCAGAACCCAGCCATCCTGGCACCCTTATCTTGACTTCTAGCTCTAGAACTGCGAGAAGCTCTAATGGGCCACCCAGCCTCTGGTAATTCATGATAGCAGCCTGAACTCAGACACTAGCCCTCTGCACATCTGTCCTGTGCCTAGCACTGCATATGGGGCACAGGAGGCCTTCAGTAACTGAATGAATGGATGCTGGATGCTGTCGTGTATTTTGTACCTCATCTCCCGACTCGAAAACACCTTAAAAGCAGAACTGGTGTCTTACGTACTCCACACTGGCTAATAGCACTGGGCACATAGTAGGTGGTCACTGAGGACTTGTTATTGAGTGGTTACAGAAAGGAGTTTAATGACTTCCTCCAGTTTTAAGCAGAACATCGGCTTCTGTGGGTTTTTTTTTCTTTATGGTCAACAATCTCCAGATACTCAAACCTAAGATGGGAGAGATGGTTTTAAAGTTCTTTAAAGTAAACCAAAATCTTCTTTAAGCGACATCTTTAAACTCTTTGAATGTCTCAACAAGGTTTCCTCTATACTGAGCTATGATCACCTTGGGGGATTTATGGGGAGGTCCCCTCCTCCTAAGTGCAGGACTGGGCCTGATGCAAAGTTCACGTGCAAAGCCTTGCCTGCTTTATTAATCTTGGCAACCGGGAATAAGGCCAGAAGCCAGGACTGCAGCTGAGGGCCAGGGGTCCCCTCCCTGTCCCTTCAGACTCAGAGAGGTGGGGGGTGGAGGGGTCGGCAGCTGTCACACATAAGTTCTGTGTCCAGTCCAGACCCCACACCTGGCCACGCCGGGAAGCAGTGGGTGGCTGTCCCTTGAAAAGGCCATTTGCCTTTAATATTTTACATGAGGACTCTTTCTTTAATGTTTTCCCATGATGTATTGAATGTGCAGAGTTTATGAAAGAAGCAATTAAGTGGGCGGAACCTGTAAATCAGGCTGATATTTAAAAGTATGCTCATTTACTGCTAGGCCATTATAATTATTCCACTCGCCCTCTCCCCATCCCGCCCCCTCTCAATCCCACTGGCTCCTCGGGGGCACAGGGGCTTTTGGTTCTAGTGCCTCCTCCCCTCCCCCTCTGCATACATGAGGTTTGGAGATAGCCCACACCCGGGCTGCTCCTCCAGCGGAGGCAGGTGGCCCATCTGGGCTTCTCACCATCACTGCCCTAATCAGCCTCTGCAAATCTCCTCCTTCAGTGATTAGGACTCTGCTCACCTCCATGAGCTCATTGACCCTTCAAAATGTCCTCAAATTCTCCTACTACAGACAGGTCTTTACCAAAAGGTTCCGGGCGCTGTGTAAAGACGAAGGGCTTGGCGGCGGCGGCGCCTTCCAGACTCCATCGTCTTCTCTAGGGAGTTGATCTCACCTCCGCGAGCCACAGTTTTGTCATCAGTAAAATAGCAAAACAGGAGAAATGATATCCTCCTGAAAGAGCCAGGAAGTCATTTAAACGAAATCATGTGTTTGCACTTATCTTGGTTGGGCGAGGTAATGGTACCTTTCATACAAACTCCAAAGTCTCAGTGGTTTAACCAAAAGGAAGCTCATTTCTCATTCACGTACATTCTAATTGAGAGTGCGGTGGTGGACTTTCACGTGGGAACTCAAGCATCTGGGCTGTCCGTCTAGTGATTCTCCTATATCCTAGGGTCTTGAAGCCTTCTGTGGAACCTTCTGCAGACAAAGGGACAAAGGATATGGAGGAGCATGGTAGTTGCACAAATGGTCTCTGTCTATATTCCATTGGCCAAATCAGCTCCCTGGCCCCACCTCAGTATAGAGGATGCTAGGAAATACAGTTTTGCTGTGTACCTAGGACGAGAAGAAAAGGAAATTGAGCGAATGCCTCTGTTCTAGCATCCAAAAAATGTTAGTTCCTCCTCTTCTCATCGACAAATGACTAAGCAAGAGCTCAAGGGGTCAACCGGATAATCCAAGGTGACAAAGCCAGAAAGTGGAAAAACTCCAACCCCTGGAGACTTCTCTCCACGTACCCTGTGCATTATCCCAGGGAGGGGAAATGGGATGCATTCTGTCTACAAACTGGAATCTGCTGTTGGTGGGTGAGGAACTGCTGGATTGAAAGGACTCTGAGATGATGCTATTACTGATTAATGTCTGACATTGGTGTAAAAGCAGAGAGTGGCTTAATTTGGGCCATATGCATGTCCGTCCTGTTCTGCTCTCTTCCACTGGCTCTAACAGTGCATTTGCTGGGGGCACCTGGGTAGCTCAGTCCGTTGAGCGTCCAACTTCGACAAAGGTCATGATCTCATGGTTCATGGGTTTGAGCCCTGCGTCGAGCTCTCTGCTGTCAGCACAGAGCCTGCTTTGGATCGTCTGCCCCCCCACTCCCCCCAGCCATCCCCCTACTCATGCTCTCTCTCCCTCAAAGATAAATAAACATTAAAAAAATAAAATAAAATAGAAGTGCATATTCTGTGTCCCATTTCCTTAAAGCTCCCTTCTCAAGCGGTCCAAAGGTCATAAGTCTGAATAAGTCACCCTTTCCTGGTACAATATTAGCACCACAAGTGGACCTCGCAATTCTTAACCCAATAGAATAACGGAAGCTAGGCAGTCTCACAGACTGAGGCAGGCCAGAGAGGGAACCATGTCCCGCAACTAGCCTTCACTTTGCCATGTCCATGCCTTTGCTGTGCTGCTTTTTCTGGCTGGAGCGCTCTTCTTTCCACCTACCAAAATTTGAATTGTGCTCCAAAGTCCAATCCAAATGTCAGCTCCTTCTCCAGAAATTCCCCTTCTAGACCTAACAGAGTTCATTCAAATTCCCCTCCCCTTAGCCTTTCTCATACTCTGTGCAATATTATTGTAATTATGTTTGTCTCTTTCTCCCACAGAATGCGGTTGTGGGATGCAGGAGCCATCTTGTCTCTAGTGCCTTTCTTGCTTCCCTGCCCTAATTCATAGCCCACTCTCAATACACAGGCACACACACAGATACACAGACAGACACACACACACACACGCACACATACACACACACACGCACACATACACACACTGCCAATTACTTGGGAAATGTCAACACACTTTCTTGTAATGAAGACATAGCCAGATAGATGGCGGTTGAATGGGTTGCTCCTTGGTGCCCTGGTAATTATATCCATCAGCACACAGAGTCTGAGAGAGGTCGCCCCTGAAAAGAAAATCTTCTGACAGCAATCTGCTGTCATACCTACTCTTGGCCTGTGTTCATTGGAGGCTTGGTGGAAGACGATTGAATGACCAGGGGCCATTAAAGCCCCTTTACCAGATGCTCTCATGCCATGGAGAAGAAGCAAGCTTAGAATCAGGTGGGCCTGGGCTGGAATGGCATCTTTGCCATTTTCTAACTCGGCAACCTTTAATTATCCACCTCTCGGAAGCCCAGCTTCTCCACCTGTAAAATGGAGATGTTACATGGTTAGCCTGAGACTGGTTTATTCAACCAGTATTTATCGAGAACCTGTTGTATATCAAGCACTGTGTTCGATACTGGGGACAATAGCAATGGAAGGAACCTGAAGCTCCACCAGAGCTTACAGAGTGGTGAGGAGCACCGGACAGGGGAGCATACAAACATGACTTGGGTGGCATATTGCTCTCCATCCCTGGGCCGCCCAGGAGGAGCGATCCAAACACCTTGGTTCTAGGTGCGTCTTGAGCTCCAGCGTGGCATGTGAGCTTCGTCGGGTCACTTCATCTCTCTGAGCCTGTGCTCCTTCCTGTCTAACTTGGGCCTCAGGCCCCTTTGCTCTGGAGCAGATTTGCCACAATCACATAAGACCTTTCATTTGCGGAAAAAGCTTTGGAAGGAAAGAGTTTCCTAGGAAGGCGGGGGATTCAGAAGAAGACCCCTCTGAAGATCTCTTTCCTATAGGATAGGTCTTTTTAACAGTTTCCAACCGGGTATCCCCCTCAAAGAGCAAGGGGGCTCAGATATACTGGTGGCCTTTCCTGAGAAGAAATGGATGCTTCTTCTTCTCATCAGTAGCTTAGCCCACGTGATGGCTGGCAGTCCTGGGGCAATAGGACCTGCCATCCATCCGCTGTTCCCAGTTGACTTTCCTTGGCTGTGTGGACAGATTCTCTATCCTTGACCTTGTCATCCCTTTCTTTTTCCAAATGAAGGTCATTTGGGAGCTAAAGATGGTGTGTGTGTGTGTGTGTGTGTGTGTGTGTGTGTGTATGACACACTTTTATAAAATGACTCTGCTGAGAATTTCATTCGCCGAGTTTCCATTGGGGATTGTGCATGCCCAAGGAATACCTAAATGCAGGGAACTGTGGACCTGGTTTGCAATTAATGGCAATAATACCAGCAGCAATAACAACAGTGACGTCTACAAGCAGCTATTAAACCCTCACTCCTCCTCAGGCCCAAATTTCGGGTCCCTGTCGTATTTACTGTCCCAACTCAATGAGGTAAAGCAATGCTATTGTTCCCTTAGGTGCATTATCTCACTGAATCCTCAGGATACTGCGGAAGATAACAATAGTGGTTACCGTTTACAGAGTGCTTGGTCGGGACTAAGCACTGCTTTCAACCCTTTGTCTTAACTCGTATAATATCCAGTTTTGCAGATGAGGAAACTGGGGGCACGAAAGAGATGTGATTTGCTAGACTACCCACCAGCCAGTAGGTAAAGCCCAGAAAAGTCTGACTGGGAGCCACACCTGTAAGCTCCACCCAGCCTGTTACTCCACAGACATCAGCCGAGCTGTTTGCTTTCTGGAAGGTAGGGAGGCACTCCTGGGTTTCCCTTCAGAGCAGTCCTGTTATCTGTGCGGTCAAAACCCTGTCCTTTCATCATCCAGCGTCTGTCAGAGACATCTACCTTTTGAAGGCACTATCTGACCAATGCATCTCATTTTTCTTCCTCAACATTCCCTTTTCAGAGCTGGGCCATCTGGTTGGGTGTCTCCATTTCCCAGATTCTGAAAGTCAGTCCGTGTTGGTTCACCCCTGGATCTTGTCCAAACACAGATTCTGCTTCAGCGTTTTGAGGGAGGGCCCTGAATGTTTCCTCGCCGCTCCCAGGTGGTGTTGAAACGGCTTTCGGGGCCGCACATTGGGTAGTGAGGATTTCAACTCGTTCCCCTTTACGTTGCCTCACGGTACAACCTTCTGCACGCTGCTTTGCTCCAGGGCGCAGAGGGCTCCCTGACGTTTCCTTAAATCCAGCTTCTGACTGTGGCCAACCAGTTCTGCCCGTGGGGATGGGAATTGGTGACCTCGTCACCTGGTGAGTCAGGAAAGCCAGCAGGCTTTTCCCGGGAAGCTGAGGGCAGAGAGAGCCAGAACGCTCCTTAACGCCCATGGCCCCTGGTCTTATCACACCCCTAGTCCCCATCTCTCAGACAAGCCCTTTCTCCTTCGGATTTTCACTTTAATTCACAAGTGGTCACTTCCTAATCAGTTCCTAATCCCTCCTGGGATAATTGGCCTCAATGAGGTGAGGGCTGGATAACTCTACAGCCTCAGGGGCTGGCCTTCCCCTTGCCTCATGCCTCAGACACAGCTCATTTTATTTCTGATTTTACAGGGTGCATTTATTGTTGGCCTTTGGGTTGCTGGTGTCTCCCAGGCCCGGTGTGGGGGTTTTTATGTGGATACTAGGTCCGATTGCCCTTTAGAAACGTTCTGCTTTTAATTAAGCTTTTTTTTTCTCCAGTTGAGCATGGGGCTTTTGCCTTTTAGTGCTTTAAATATAAATATTTATGATATTTTCTATCATTCAGTTTTTAAACTATCTTTATTCTGACATATCCGTCATCGTCTCCATGGCTGAAGATGGCTGTTCACCCCAAAGCCTCCACCCTCTCATCGTAGGACAAGTCTCTGTATTTCCCAGTAGAAGTCAGAGACTCCTGCTCCTCTAGGTGGCAGGGACAAAGATACAGGCCACCTGGCTCGTGGAGAGTCCTGCTGCCCTCCTCACAGGGTCTCCCCCCTCCAGGAGTCCTGCCTCTTCCTGCTCCTCCAGGCCGGCTCCAAACTGGCAGACGTATCGCCACAAGGCTTCACCGATACCCCCTCGCTTATGGCGTTCTCGCAGTTCCAGGCCGGCCCGAACCAACAGCTTTGCCATTCCTTCCACGCCCCTTTTGGGGGTGTGTTTTACTCATTTTACTTATCTGTCCACTCTCCCTAACAAGATTCTTTCGACACTCATTTATGCCTTTCTTCAACAAAGTATTGAATACTTCCCGCCGTGATAGAATCCATTCAAGGTGTGGAGGACGGCAAACACACGCCACCGTCATGGAGCTTAGAGTCTTACCCGATTAATTACTGAAACGCAAGTGTGGCAACTGTCACCGCAGGAGAGTGTATCCTGGCCGACTGACGCATTTGCAGTTACAGATTTCTCAAAGCCGGATACCAAGTTTTATCTCTTTGAGCCAAGGGATGATTTGGGCCTTCCTATAGAACAGGAAGCATGATATAAATGACAGACCCGTGGGACAGCCTGCTGGTGTACCCTTCTCCAGCACAATCGGAAGCTATGTGTTTCACCCTGACTCTTCCCCCTTTCTTACCCACTGGGCTAGCATATGTCACAGGCTCTCAGCCTGCACTCCTTATTCTGTTTTCTCTGACCCTCTGGGGCTAAAAGCCTGCAAATTCTATTGCCCAGACTCTTCTGCCCATTGGCTTCCAGAGAGGTTTTGCCAGGAGGTTGTATTCTTGACAGGTTAGAAGGCAGAGAGTAACTAAAAGCTTGTCTACTACTTCTTTTTTTTTTTTTTAATGTTTATTTATTTTTGAGAGACAGAGACAGAGCAGGGGAGGGGCAGAGAGAGAGGGAGACACAGAATCCGAAGCAGGCTCCAGGCTCCGAGCTCTCAGCACAGAACCAGACGCGGGTCTTGAACTCACGAACCACAAGATCAACGTCCAATGCTGAGTCAACGTCCAATGCTTAACCAGCTGAGCCACCCAGGTGCCCCAAAGCTTGCCTACTTCTGATGACATCGCTGCAAACAGTAGCAGAGGGGACTCTTGCACTATATCCACCTCGGCATTTCCAGCAGCATCTTGCTTCCAGTAGTATTAATGTCGACTGCGTAGATCACTGGTTAGCACTATGAGCCCATGCTTCCAGTAACAAGAGCAATAAATGGTGGCTCATGGGCTTCATCCCAGAAACAGCAGAACCAGGTTATCAGTCTCCGCGTAACACCCATTTCCCATCTTGCTCTTACAGCTCTTCCAAAAATGCTGTAACCAATATCTTGAATTAAATTCCTTTCAGCTTAAAAATCTAGAGTGATTCCTGTTTTCTTGACAGGACATGGACTGGTAAACCCAACATCACCGTAACCATTTGGCCACCAATTCACTAATTCCTGTGACATATACTTCCTAAGCATCTTTTTATCTACCTTTCCTCCATCCCCGGTGTCATTCCCGTGCACGGGCTCTGAAACGTATTTTCCGGATTGTTCCTAGTGCAACTCGAATGTCATTTTTTAGGTCCTAGTTTCCCCACCAAATCCCTCTTTCTCTCTCTACCTGCCTATCATCACAATTTCTCTGTGTATCTGAAACCATTCTAGAATATAAAGTTTAACCTAAAATGTGAAATAAAGATTTTTTCAGACATACACAAACTGAGAGAAGGTTCACACTATAAAAAAATGTTAAGGAAAGTCCTTCAGGCAGAGAGAAGATGACACCAGATGGAAGTGTAGGTCTGCACAAAACAACGAAGCGTTCCAGAGGTGGCAACCACACAGAGACAAATATGATGTTTTTCTTGCTGTTGAAATCTCTTTAAAACATAACTGATTCTTTCAGTGAAAATTAATAACAATATGGTATAAGATTTATTATATATAAAATATATGGCAACCATATGACTGAGAAAGGAGAAATTAGAGTGCATCATTCCATGAGTTGGTATAATATTACCTGAGATGGGGCGCCTGAGTGGCTCAGTTGGTTAAGTGGCCGACTTTGGCTCAGGTCATGATCTCACGGTCTGTGAGTTCGAGCCCCACGTCGGGCTCTGTGCTGACGGCTCGGAGCCTGGAGCCTGCTTCGGATTCTGTGTGTGTCTCTCTCTCTGCCCTTCCCCTGCTCATACTGTGTCTCTATGTCCCTCAAAAATAAATAAACGTTAAAAAATTAAAAAAAAAATATTACCTGAGATAGAGAAAGATAAGTAAACAATGCATATCATAAATTCTAAAGCAACCACTGGAATAGTTATGGCTAATAAATAGTTGTAGCTAATAAACCAATACAAAGGAGAATAAAAAGGGAACAGAAAGTACTCAATCCAAAAGTCCTCAAAAAAGAAGAAAAAGGTAACAATGAATAAATGGACCAAATAGGAAGCAAATGACAAGATTGTATAATTTAATCTAACCATGTCAATAATCATATTAAATATAAGTCATCTAAATACCTCAGTTGAAAGGCAGAGATTGTCAGGTTGGATAAACAAGCAAGAAACTAACGGTATGTTGCCTACAGTAAATATACCTTAAACATAAAGATATAAATAGGTGAAAGGCAAAAAGTTGGAAAAATTATGTCATGCTAACAATGATTAAAAGAAAGTTAGAGTGGTTATATTAATACCAGGCAGGGGTGCCTGGATAGCCCAGTTGGTTAAGTGTCTGACTTCGGCTCAGGTCATGATCTCACAGTTTGTGAGTTTGAGCCTTATGTGGGGCTCTGTACTGACAGCTTGGTGCCTGGAGCCTACTTCAGATTCTGTCTCTGTCGCTCTCTCTACCCCTCCCCCTACTCCTACTCTGTCTGTCTCTCAAAAATAAACAAACATTAAAAAAGAACTTTTTTAAAGAATACCAAAGTTTATTTCTGAGCAAAGACTATTACCAAACATAAAGAAAATAATTTTTTAACAATAAGTAGTGATTTTATCAAAGTATTTAACAATCCTAAGATTTATACACTTAGTAGTAAAACTTCAAAACAAATGAAGCAAAAACTGTGGAACTGCATAAGGAAATAGAGAAATCCACAACCACATTTGAAGGTTTATGATAATAATCTTTCTTAATATCACAAATAGAAAATCAATAAGGCTATAAAAGACTTTAACAGTACAATCAACCAACTTGATCTAATTGACATTTATAGAAAACTCTCTCCAATAAAAGCAGAATTCAAGTTGTTTTCTAGTGCATATGGAACATTTACCAAGATGAACCGTATTCTCCCCAAACTGACTTCTCACAGACTGGCGCACAGACTCCATTTATGCCTTTATGTCTTTCCACATGAGGTTCCCTTGGCATGAAATTCTCTTCCCCTTACACCCATCCTCACCTACCTGGTTCATCTTTCAAAACTGCTCACTCATTACCTCCTTTATACCCCAAAGAAATTCCTTTCTTCTTTGCATGACTGTAAATCTTTTGTATATCCATTCCTTCTTGCTTGTATCCCAGTAGGTTAAATTAGATGTACAGTTTTTCTGCTTCCCCCACTCAATTATAAGACCAGATTTGGGATAAAAATTAAATTATCATGATTAATAACATATGCTATAATTTATTGACAAACAGTAAAGAAAGCTACTGTTTATTGAATACCTATTGTGTGCCAAACACTAGCATACATTGTGTTTTTAAATGTAGAGACAATTTTAAGAAATGTTTACTTAGTAAGTATTAATGCATCAAATTCTAGGATACTACTACGTAGAAAATGCTCCCCAAAATATATTTGGAAGGGCAGGATGATGGGACCCTGCTAAAAATTTACAAGATTGTAAATTTAGCAAACTCACCAATCCTTTATTTGCAGACTCACAAATCACTCCAAATCACCCCACAGCATAAAGGTGGCCTTTGTCCCCACACAATAAGGAAATCATCTGAGTAGTAGGAAACATATAGCTACTTACTGTCTTTCTTCAAGTTTACTCTCCGTATCACGGCAGGGAAGGGATGTTGACCATGTGCTGGTGTGGACACTCTCTCCGGTGGCCCTGGTCAGAACTGTCCCCCAGTGAGAGAGCTAATGAAGCAAGAACCATCCTCTGACCTCCTGTGCCATCGATGAGAATAAATTACCCCATTCAATGGGGAAGAATATTTTTCATTCATTGATTCTTGCGGCCATCCAATAATCGGATTGCCTCCTGCACTTAATCTTTCCCTTCGGAAGGAGAAACTGTCCTCGCAAAGGGACACCCACTGTGCATCTCACAAGCTCTGTGTGTGATTTATCTGTGGCAAGCCAAGGAGAAAAACCAGATTTTTCATCACGCATTGTCTTCAATCGCCTGAATCCTTGTCAACAGCATCATTCTCACCAGGGAAAAGCAGCAATTTGATATAGGACACAGGCCTGGCTGCTTAGGAACAGCATCTTAATGTCCTTTTTGGCTTTGACCAGGTGGCTCCAAAAGTTTGATTCACTTTTCTTGCCACGGAAGTCCTTAGATCATCAGACTAGAAATGAAAACCATTTTTCTCCCTCGGTCAGGGAAGATAGGAAAACATTTGCCAAGTCATTATACATAACGGATTGTTGCAGGAGGTACTTATGAAGGTGCCCAAGGCAGGCAGTGACCACACAACACCACGAGGGCAAAACTTAATTGGCAAGGAAAGGGAAATTTGCCCCGTCTTCCCGATGACAGCACCTGAGGCTTGGCCTCTTAGCCAGCAAATGCCATGGAAACTGGCGTCATGGAAGACCGGGGAACTTTAATGCCTGCTGCTTGGAGCCGAGTTCCTCCTTCAGTTAGGCTTTTGTGTGGCAAGATCTAATGAAAACTCCCTTCCTTTGTAAATTCATGGCCCTTGAGGCAACTAGATCTGATGGTTCCAGAAACACGTGCAGGCACATGGAATACTGAATTTCCAGCCCCAAAGACCCTGGTGGGAGGTGCACAGTGAAAACAAGCCCGGATTATGCAAATCAAGGTCATGGGTGACCAAAGGTCAAGCTAGTAGTTTCCTCCTTGGTTTTCTTTTCGTGGACAGACTACTTGGACAGAGCCTCTCTGCTTACCAAACTGTGTTTATGAGACCATAATTCAATCATCCACCCTTTATTATTCTAGCTAGAACTCCAGCTTGATGTTATAGTTAACCAGTGTCCCCTAATCATGGGCAAATGTGTCCTTCTTCCTCCCCTCCCTTTTTCCCTTCCCCAAGACCTTTGTGTCTTGCAGGCCGTAAGCCCACATTCTTCATGGAACAAAACTGATGTGCAGAAACCCCCAGCTTCTGATGCTCACTGGGGGACTGACTCCACTTCCACGGGCCTTTATTTCAAATAAGGCCGATCACTTTGCACGAGACATTGAGGTTCTAGAAGGCAAACACATCAGCACCAGGCACACAGCGGATGCTCAATAAATATTTCTGAAATCATTCTGCATTGACCTCATTTCAGGATGTTTCATGAGAGCTAAAGTATACAAAATCACTTTGAGAATTGAAGAACGCTAGAGGGGCACCTGGGTGGTCCGACTCCTGATCTTGACTCAGGTCGTGATCTCACGGTTTGTGAGTTTGAGCCCCACATCGGGTTCTGCTCTGAGGGTGCGGAGCCTGCTTGGGATTCTCTCTCTCCTTCTCTGGGCCCCTCCCCTGTTTGTGTGCTTGGTCCCTCCCTCTCAATGAATAAATAAACATTAAAAAATTAATTAAAAAATCATTTACAAGAACACTGGAAACAGTGCAGTCATTTTCAATTTCTGCAGGTAATGATTCCAGCCTTCAGAGCAAAGGAGGGAAGAGCTAAAGGGCTTCATAGATCAGAAAACATTATAAGTAGAAGAACCTATTTTTAAAAAGAGAGAAACTCACTTCTTTGCTAGCTCCTGGTGGACTGGGTAGAGAAGGAAATCAAGGCTTGAGGAAATGTATTGTCGTTGTTTCTGGTAACATCTAATATTTATTGAGCACCTTCTATATCCCAGGGCTGGGCAGAGTATTTTGCATGTGTCATCTAACTCCCACCTCACAGCTATCCCATAAGGCAGCCACGATGACTGTCATCCTCATTAACGGAGAAGGCCCAGGAAAGATAAGAAATTTCACCCGGCTTACCTGACTAGGAAAAGGTCCAGCCAGGAAGTGTGTTTAATCAGAAAGAAACAGAAGCATGCCTCAGGTGAAAATCATGTTTGCATGCATTTCTGTCAAATCCGATTATCCATCGGAATCTGATTTTTCTGTATCAACATAATTAGGGCCTCCCCGTCATGGCAGAGTTCTTCAGTTCCTATATGTTACAATCCGAGACCTGTGAGCAAGGTCCCATCCACATGGAACATTAGAATTAATTCCACGGCTTTCCCGAGAGAGGGATTACTTCTACAAATACCACTTTCGCAGCGCAGGTTTCGACTCTGGCTTTAAAAGTCAGTCGTGTCACATTACTGTAAGGTGGTTCCTGATGCCATTGAAGGAGCAGTCTGTCCCCTCCCCAGCTTTGTAGTCAGATCTGAATGGAAACCCCCGGGGCAATTAATTTAACCATTTGAACCCGTTTCCTTATTTGGACGATGGGAATAAACACACTAAGCCCACCAGGTTGCCGTGAAGATCCAGGGAGAAAATGTGAAAGCCTGTAAGTGATATTTACGATAAGAAACTCAAAGGACATCCCTACATCCCACTTACAACGCATTTGGAACTAGGGCGACAAGACTTAGGCTTAGCAGACCCTTTTTCCGTACAGATAAAAGACATTAAGTAGTTAAAGGAAATACCGTTTCAACCACTTCAAAACCTTGAAGTATTAGAAAGTTACAGTTGTTGGGTACCTTCGCCTTTTTAAGCGTTCAGCAGCAACTACCTGAACATTCTCCATTTGTGTGGTTTCGGCATACTCTACGTGACTGTGTTCCAAACGCATTTCTCTCGAACCCTACTAAAATGCAGATTTTCGCCCACTGACGTTGCACTCCCCCACAATCCATTCGGACTAGTGAGGTTTTAAAACAAATCAAATAATCCTTAAGAGTACATCACCACCCACCTAGCATGCGCGCAGCAGCTGCCATATTGTCGACATGGTGACATCTCCTGGCAGGAAGTTTAAGAACAAATCAGAACATACACACCGGGGAGACTATGTCGGAGACATCTCTGATTCTCGTTTTCAAAGTAACTGTTTTCCTGAATTAGAACATTCGACAAAGATTTTCAAAATGTAAGTGGAAGATGAATAGGTGAGCAGAATAAAGCAGAGCACTTACCATGATGAGTGGCGAGTCACTATTTTGTACGCGTGAAACTAATATTACACTGTGTGTTAACTAACCAGGATTGAATTAAACGCTTAAAAAGAACGTTTCCCATGGGGGCACCTGGGTGGCTCAGTTGGTTAAGCGTCTGACTCTTGGTTTGGGTTCAGGTCATGATCTCACAGGTCGTGAGTGCAAGCTCCACATCGGGGCTTGAGAGTCTCTGTCTCCCTGTCTCTCTGTCTCTTCCCTGCTCGCTCTCTCTATCTCTCTCTCAAAATAAATAAGTAAACATTTAAAAACAAACAAAAACAACTCCTTTCCCATTAATCTAGCCTTCTATAACCAGTGACTACAGAGTATTCTCATATGTGTGTGTGTGTGTGTGTGTGTGTATGCCTTATGTGTGTGTGTATATATACATTATACAGTGACTATTATGTATAGAGTGAATAGACACATAAATGCAAACATGTATTTTTTAATTTTTAATTTTTATTTATTTATATATATTTTTAAATCTTTTAATTTAATTTAGTTTATTTAATTTTTTTAATTTTTTTAATGTTTATTTATTTTTGAGACAGAGAGCATGAGTGGAGGAGGGGCAGAGAGAGAGGGAGACACAGAATCCAAAGCAGGCTCCAGGCTCTGAGCCGGATGCAGGGCTCGAACTCACAGACCGTGAGATCATGACCTGAACCGAAGTCGGATGCTCAACCAACTGAGCCACCCAGGCACCCCTGTTTATTTACTTTTGAGAGAGAGAAAGAGAGACACAGAATGTGAGTGGAGGAGAGGCAGAGAGAGAGGGAGACGCAGAATCCGAAGCAGGCTCCATCCAGGCTCTGAGCTGTCAGGACTGAGCCCGACAAGGGGCTCAAACTCATGGACTGTGAGATCATGACCTAAGCCGAAGTCGGACACTTAACCAACTGAGTCAGTAAGGTGCTGCTATTTATTTATATATTTTTTAAAAATGTTTATTTATTTTTGAGACAGAGAGAGACAGAGCATGAGTGGGGGAGGGGCAGAGAGAGAGGGAGACACAGAATCCGAAGCAGGCTCCAGGCTCTGAGCTGTCAGCACAGAGCCCGATGTGGGGCTCGAACTCACAGACCGCAGGATCATGACCTGAGCCGAAGTCAGACACTCAACAGACTGAGCCACCCAGGCGCACCTTATATTTTTTAAAAAGTTAACGTTTATTCATTTTTGAGAGACAGAGAATGAGCAATGGAGGGGCACAGAGAGAAAGGGACACACAGGATCCAAAGCAGGCTCCAGGCTCTGAACTCCAACTCACAAACCACGAGATCATAACCAGAGCCAAATTCGGACACTTAACCGACTGAGCCACCCAGGCATCCCTGGTGTTTATATTTTTAAATAAAAGCTGCGTTATGCTGTATAAACCATTCTGCAGCTTGTATTTGCCACTTAGAAATCTGTCTGTAAGTGAGCACTGGGTGTTATATGTAAGTGATGAATCACTGAATTCTACTCCTGAAACGAATATTGCACTGTATGTTAACTAACTAAAATTTAAATTAAAAAAAAGAAAGAAAGAAAAGAAAAAAAGAAATCTTTCCACAGTGAGAATGTACTTTGATATTTGTTTCTTGGGATCGTTGGACATAACACAATTGGTTAATTTTTCAGTTCAGTTTTTGTTACTGGGTTGGCCGATTAGGAAAATTTTAGATGAAGGGAAAGGAGTTTGAGATGCACAGAACAGGCAGAGCATAAGAATAAGAAATGACTTTCAACAGGAAATGACAACAGAATCAGGAAGAGAGACACAGTTGAGGGACTGAATAACATCCTTCAAAGCAATAAGGCAATCCCATTCCCTACCCAGAATCCAAACGAGCACGAATGCACAAAGCAACTTCAAACAGTACCAGGGGCTTCCCGGAGGAGCTTGGATCTCAGCAAGGCAATAACCAGGCTGCAGAAAATGGGTACCAACCATCCGACGTCCCCAGACTGGGACCGCCACCGTTCCAATGGAAAATAAGCCAGAGGGGAAGGAAATAGAGAGAGGAGAGTGAAGAAACTTGCTATTCCTTGTCAGTGAACACAGTGGAAATGGGTTAAGTTAGCTCAAAAACAAAAAAAAAAAACAAAAAAAACAACTCTCAAGTCCCTTCTGCACTAATTGTCTTTCAGGGTTGAGTAGGAGATGGGATTTTGTGGCTCTCCGTTGGCTTCCACTATTAGCTGAAAAAGAGCCAGGGAATTTTTTTTTTTTTTTTAATAGAGGTTCTTCTGTAAAGAAAGCGGGGAAACAATAGCGAGCTTGTCACAGCCTGCTGATACCTACCTTTGATCAGCCAAATGAATGTTGCAGGCGTTTCTTATAGAAAGGAGATTGCTTATCGATCTATTTCAAAATATGCACGCTAATCCCAGGCAGCAGAGAGTATTTTCGAGTGGAGTTAATAATCTGATTGCTGCCCTGTCTGGAGCAATTCTCTGAACCCGGAGCTCTAATCAGTCCAGGGTCCTGCAGTCAAATGTACTTTGCTGTTTAAACTTGGATTTGTGACATTGATTGAGGAGCCCTTGTAAAGGTGTTGACAAATCAAATTGTTTGCTCCAGGAGTGTTTTGCCAGAGATCAAGTCCAAAGTAATACGCAGTGAATTTGTTCATTACTAGTAGGGTGAAAGGGATGATAAAATTCACCTGTATCATTATCACGGACACGAGCCCAATAAAAGATACGTTCTGGCTGAAGAAAATGCGGTTTTGTGGGGACACCAGCGAGCTCTGCAAGGGGCGGCCGGCCCTTACAGACCCCGAGGATATTAGGTACGTTTTAAGAAAGATAGGCAAATAAATGTATTCCATGTCTGAGATCAGAGCACTCTATTTAGTTGGCAAGCAAACACAAAAGATGGGCAGATAAGGCAGCGTGCGTTCTTTGAAGAAGCGTTTAGCCACCCAGACCCGTGCGGGAGAGAGGCTTCATCCGCAAAAAGAGCAAGTGACCCAGGAGGAGAGCAGCGAGGTCTTCTAGGTCGGTCCCTGTTCAGGTGAGGGTTGACGGAGCGCCTTTACCTGTTCCCAGCAGGTACCTGGAGCCAGCATGAGCGAAAGCGGCTCCGATAACTCGGTAGGTCTTGATATCCCCATATCTGCCGTGTGGGCGCTTGGCACATACCCCCATATCCATCCGCGTGGGCCACAGGGAGACCATC
Source organism: Paguma larvata (assembly GCA_030068075.1). Lineage (NCBI taxonomy): Eukaryota > Metazoa > Chordata > Mammalia > Carnivora > Viverridae > Paguma > Paguma larvata. The sequence continues at coordinate 29,571,234 of CM057841.1, read as the reverse complement.
TTGGGTCGGGCTCTCCCAGAAGCAGCCCCTGGGACCAGAATGTGACTGCAAGACAGTCATTTTGGAGACGATCACAGCAAGCACTGGCAGAGGAGCGGGGAGGTGGGACGGGAAGGGAAGGGAGCCGCAACGGGGCACAGTCACCAACAGGTCACTGCTGTGGGCCCCTGGGGCTCAGCCCTGCCGGGGACTCGGGAAGCGCAGAAAAGTGAGGGAGAGAGACAAGCTGACCCTCCAGGAGGCGGAAAGGAGCTGAGGGAGGGGAGAAGCTCCTCCTTGAGTAAACACTTGGACTCCAACACGGACACTGGGTTTCTGAAAATGTTACTGCTTTTGTTGAGAGAGGCTCGTTGGGGCTGGGAACGAACCAGCCCACTGAGCGGGTCCGTGGGAACAGACCGATGTCGTTTATATTCCTCCTTTTTACATGAGCTCGCCCCAGGGAATAAAAATCCCATTAATAACAACATTATATGCTAATGTTTATTGCATAAATGTCATGTGCCAAGCACTTTTTTTAGGCATTTAAATACACCATCTTAATGTTTTGTAATCTGCTAGCTGTAAGCAATAGTGAGTCTAAAGTGGACTTACTGGGGGCGCCTGGGTGGCTCAGTCAGTTGAGTGTCCGTCTCTTCTTTTTTAATTTTTTTAAATGTTTATTTATTTTTGAGAGAGAGAGAGAGAGAGAGAGAGAGAGAGCATGAGCAGGGGAGGGGCAAAGAGAGAGGGAGACACAGGATCTGAAGCAGGCTCCAGGCTTTGTGCTGACACCTCAGGACTCACAAACCGCAAGACCATGACCTGACCCGACCAAGTCGGTGAGCTTCCGACTCTTGATTTGGGGTCAGGTCACAATCCCAGGCTCATGGGATGGAGCCTCGCATCGGGCTCCGCTCTAAGCATGGAACCTGCTTTAGATTCTCTCTCTACATCTGCCCCTTTCCCCTGCTCACGCACTCTCTCTCTCTCTCTCTCTCTCAAGATAAAAAAATTAAAATAAACTTACTGACCCTACGGAATAGAAGAGGACAAAACAATAAACGAGAATAGATGATATTAGAGTGGAAAATATCAACGCGTATAATCCGCTGCCAAGATGAATTTCATTTAATGAAAGCTTTGCTTCAGTTATGTCAGTTATGTGTGAGCGGATGCGCGTGCCCACGCACACGTGTGTCCACCCGCGCGCACACTTGTTTGCAGAGTGAAGCAGGTTTCTCATTGGGAGTCAAGGACGGTTAGGGAAAGGCTGACTTTTCTCATTTAAATCCTGTAGCAATTCTACGAGGTGGGTGCTACTTCCTCCCACTTTCCAGGTGGGGAAGCTGAGATTCCCAGTTGTTAAAGAGCCCGCACAGGTTCACCCAGCGAGGAAGTGACAGGCCCGCGGTTTGCTCTTGGCAACAGCAACCACGGCATCGTCAAGTCTTCGCAGCAAAGAAAATGTGAACCCTGTAAATCTGCGTTGGGAAGCCTCCGAGCCCATCTGCTCCTCCAGAAGGCTTGCAACTGTTCTTTTTCATGTTTGCAAGAAGAGTTTGGTAACAAAACCCATTTAATATCAAACTGGAAGACAGCAGAGTGCTCCTTGGCGGTGTAGCATTGTTGATGTCACCTTAATTTATAACATGGCAAATGGTTAGGCAGATGGCATTTAATATATTCCCAGACAGAAACATGAGGCTTAAGTTGTATATGGTATATGTTCCTGAGCGTCCATAAACTCTGTAGGGGGTAAGCCCGTCTCTCCTCCCTCCCTTTGTAGCTATCCCTTCCCCTCCCCCTTCCACACGTGAGCACTGTTCAACATTCAGAGACCCAGGCAGGACATACCGAATGTCCCAACTCAGAAGAAGAGTGTCAGAGTGACTTATATGATACGCTTTCTGGCTCATCTCAAATACACCGGGCCTCGACTGAAATATTTCACCTGAATCACTGAGGTCAAAAAGCAAGGCAGCAACAGTTAGCTACCTAATAGAAGGTCCCTGGTCTCAAAGTCTAGACCTGCATCTCACAAGTCAAGTAACTGTTTTTTCATCCGTAGACTTTTTTTTTTAGAACAGTTTCAGATTTACAGAAAAAAATGAACCGATAGTATAGGGTGTTCTCATATTACCTCCCCTTCCCCCCAACACACACTCCAGCTTCCCCTATGATTAAGACCTTACGTTGGTGTGGTACGTTTATTACGGCGAATGAACCAAAGTCAATACATGATTATTAACCAAAGTCCATCGTTTATTCAGATTTCCTTAGTGTTTTTATCCACGGTTCTTTTTCTGTTTCAGAATCCCATCCAGGAGACCATATTACGTTTAGTTTGTCAGGTCTTTCAGACTTTTCTTGTTTCTCTTGACCTTGACAGTTTTGAGGAGTACCAGTCAGATATATTGTAGGATGTCCCTCGTTTGGAGTTTGATGTTTTTCTCGTGATTGGATTGGGGTCATGGGTGTGGGGGAAGAACATCACAGAACGAAAGCGCCATTTTAATCACCTTGTATCAAGGGTACGTACTATCAAGCTGACTTATTGCTGTTGATGTCGACCTCGACCACCTGGGCCAGGCAGTGTCTGTCAGGTTTCTCCATTAGAAAGTTACTCTTTCCCCCACCCCCACACTGTCCTCTGTGGAACCGAGTCACTAAGTGTAGCGCCCTCTGAAGGAAGGAGGTCTTATGCTCCCTCTCCATGAGGACGTAATTAATTTGGAATTCTTATGCATGGGAAAGTTGGCTCTTCTCCATGTAGTAATTTGTTCAATTATTTACTTATATCGATATGCACTCATGGATATTTATTTTATACCCGAGGTGGTTATCCAATACTACTACTTTTTTTTTTTTTTTTTTTTTTTTTTTTGTGCCAAGTGTTTCAGCTTTGACCGCTGAGCACTCTCATTTGGCTCCTGTGCTCTCTTGACATATGCCCATCAATGTGCTAGGCGATTTTTTATTATTGTTTCTTTGTTTTTTAGCATTTCCTTACTTTCTGTCCCGACGAGATGCTCCGGGCTCATCTTATTAATCTCTCCTCCCTAGAATCAGCCAGTGCTTTAAGAAGCCTTGCTTACTTGGGGCCCCTGGGTGGCTCAGCCGGTTAAGCGTCCGACTTCAGGACAGGCCATGATCTCAGGGTTCATGAGCTCGAGCCTGAGGTTTGTGAGTTCGAGCCACACATTGGGCTCTGTGCCGACAGCTAGGAGCCTGGAGCCTGCTTCAGATTCTGTGTCTCCCTCTCTCCCTGCCCCTCCCTTGATCATGCTCTCTCCTCTCAAAAATATTTTTAAAAAAATTTTAAGAGTTCTACGTGTATTTTTGACACCAGTGTTTTATCAGTTATATGTTTTATAAAGATTTGCTCCCAATTTGCGATTTACCATTTCATTTGTTTAATAGTCTCTTTGATAGTCTCCAGAGCAGAAGTTTTTATCTTGAATAAAGACAAACTCAATCAGTATTTCCTTTAAGGATTGTATTTTCTTTTTTTTTTTTAAGTTTACTTATTTTGAGAGAGAGAGAGAGAGAGAAGGAGAGAGCAAGCATAGAGGAGGGGCAGAGAGAGAATCCCTTAACATGGAGCCTGACAAGGGGCTCGAACCCCCAAACCATGAGATCATGACCTGAGCTGAAACCAAGATTTAGACACTTAACCAACTGAGCCACCCAGACACCACAGGGATTGTACTTTCAGTGCTATATCTAAACACTTATTGCCAAAGCTAAGGTCCCCTAGATTTTCTCCTGTTATCTTCCTATGTTATCTTCAGATTTTTCATATAGGTCTGTGATCCATTTTGAGTTAAGTTTTGTGCAAGGTGTAAAGTCTGTATTTAAATTATTATTATTTTTTTGCATATAGAGGTCAAAATGGTTCCAAGCACCGTTTGTTGAAAAGACTATTCCCTATCTTTTCTCCGTTAAATTGCCTTTGCTCCTTTATCAAAGCTCTGTTGACTATATTTATGTGGGTCTATTTCTGGACTCTCTATTCTGTTCCATTGATCTAAGTGTCTTTTCTTTTTCCAGTACCATGCTATCTTGATTACTGGAGGTTTATAGGAAGTCTTAAAACGGGGTAGTGTCGGTCCAACTTTGTTTTCCATTTTCGATGTTGTGTTGGCTCTTCTGAGTCTGCTTTTTCATATACGCTTTAGAATCAGTTTGTCCACAAAACAGTGTGCTGGAATTCTGATTGGGATTGTGTCAAATCTATAGATCGAGTTGGGAAGAACTGACATTTTAACAAAATTGAGTTTTCTAAGAAGTAATGTTTTTAATCGGCTTTACGAGGGCATAACTGACATAGAATAAGCTGCACATATATAAAGAGTACAACTTGGCAAATTTTGATGTTGATATGCATTCCTAAATCTATCACTGTGATCAATGAGCAAATTTATCATCCCCCGAATTTCCTCATGTCTCTTGATAATCCCTCCTTTCTTCCCTCCCATCCCCAGACAAAGATATGATTTCCATTACTATTGATGAGTTTGCATTTCCTAAAGTTTGATATAGCTAGAGCCATTCAGCATTTATTTTCTTTAGTCTGATTTATTTCTTTCATTCAGTATCGTTAGTATGGGATTCATAAATCCTGGAGCATGTGTTCACAGTTTATTCCTTTCTATTGCTGAAGAATATTCAATTGTGTGTATAGACTACAATTTTTTTACCCATTCATCTATTTTTAAAATTTTTTTAATGTTTATTTTTAGAGAGAGAGAGAGAGAGAGAGAGCGCTAGATACAGGGCATGAGAGGAAGAGGGCAAGAGAGGGAGGGAGACACAGAATCCAAAGAAGGCTGTAGGATCTGAGCTGTCAGCACAGAGCCTGACGTGGGGCTTGAACCCATGAACTGCAAGATCATGACCTGAGCCAAAGTCGGACGCTCAATCGACTGAGCCACCCAGGAGCCCCTACTCATTCATGTATTGATGGACATTGGGTGGCTTCCAGCTTTCAGCTCTTACAAATATAACTGCTGTGAACATTTGTGGACAAGGCTTTATAAGGACATATGCTTTCATTTTTCTCAGGTAAAAATCTCGGGTTAGAAGGCTTGGGTCACAGGATAAGCAGAAGTTTATCTGTTTTAAGAAACTGCCGCTTCATGCTCACAAATGTATTCATTTCTTATAACCTGATTCCGAGGAGCATTGTGGGATGTTAAAAATCCGCCTCTTCAAGTTGTTCTGCAGCAGAAGAAGGAGGTGGCATGACCCCAGTTAGAAATGCTGACCCAAGAAGTTGAGAAAGTTCAGGCCCAAGTCAGTTGTTCCTTCCATGCAAGTCTTTTCTGCTCTTGGCTGGGAATGCCTGTTATCAGGTTATGAAACAGAGAGGTTTTCTCTCGCGCGCATGGTTCAGTGCCCTCCCTTCATGCCACGGATTCATAATTTTGTTAAGTCTCTAGGGTTTTCAGATTTGTTTTATTCTAATTTCAATGCAACGCCATCAAAAGCGTAGCTCCAAACACGGCGCTTTTGTGAAACTCTTCAAATCTTTTTCTGTCTTTCTAAAGATGTTGGGATTTCTATGAGTTATGTTATCTTTGAGGAGAAAAAGATGCATTCACTCTTCTTGCGTATGGCTCCTTCTATTGAGTTCTGGGTGTCTTCGCTCTTCTTTCTAGAGGTATTGCTTTTCTTTTCTATCCCTTACGGACTGAGAGTTTTTATTGAGCGTTTCTCCTTGCCCCTGTAAATCACATTCGCAATATTTTCCGGATAACAGGTACACATTTTGCAGTTGGCGACCTTTCTGTTTTCTTTTTCAGTTCGTTTCTAAAATGATTTTTATATTTTTTAATCTAGAGAATGTTTCAGTTTCTTTCTAATCAGAGGGATTTTTTTAAGTTTATTTATTTACTTCTGAGAGAGACAGAGACAGCACAAATTGGGGGGAGGGCGGAGAAAGAAGGAGAGAGGGAGAATCCCAAGCAGGCTCTGTGCGCACAGAGCCTGATGTGGGGCTTGAACCCATGAAACCGAAAGACCATCTCCTGAGCCAAAACCAAGAGTCAGATGTTTAACCAACTCAGCCACCCAGACGCCCCAATTGGAGATATTTTAAATGTTTATTTATTTATTTTGTGAGAGAGAAAGTATGAGGTGGGGGAGGGGTCAGAGAAAGATGGAGAGAGAAAATCCCAGGCAGCTTCCACGCTCAGTACGGAGCCTGACACGGAGCTTGATCTCATGCCCTTGGAATCATGAACTGAGCTGAAATCAAGAGTCAGACGCTTAACTGATCAAGCCACCCAGGCGAGAGATTTTAAAGTGTGAAAGACAGGAAAATCTTTAAATGGGGTTCCCTGTGCCAGCATCAGTACTCAAGTACTTACGAACTCAGCACAGGTAGAGATGGGCTCTCTGGAGCCATGAGTGCTGTGTGTGGTAGGATTCTTCCCTTCCTCCGTGCATTCCCTTCTCCCCCTTCTCTCCCTCTCTTTCTTTCTGAAACAACATCATTCATCTCTTTTAATCCCCTTTCTGGGGCTGAGTATGGGGCTTTGGAGAACCTTGGGGTAGGGATTGGAAAACTCTACTTAAATGGCCAGATAATAAATACTGTTAGGCTGTCAGTCATTAGGTAGGTACTTGTGTAACCATTTAAAATGCAACTATTTCAAAATGTAAAAAAAAAAAAAAAAATTCTTCGCTCTTGGACCTTAAACCAATAGGCAGCTGGCTGGATTTGGCTCCTCTAGTTTGCTGACCCTTGCTCCAGCAAATTGGGTAAGATCTCTCAACTCTCAGGAATTAGAGGAGTTTTAAATCAATGTAGGACAGCAAAGAACAATTTGGAAAATCTACATCTGAATACAGACCAAGCCCACATCGAATCCACCTCTATCGAATGCTACCTGTCCAAATCTATCTAAAGTAAATCTGTGCAAGTGAAGAAGCTATGAGTGACTTCCCTACTGAGGTGGGCCTGATACATACAATAGGGAGATGGTGGCTGGCTAAACGGTTCTCAAATTTCCTCCTAGTGTAGAAAACTCTCCAGCCTCATCTTTCTCCTGTGTGATCAATCCTGGCCTTCTGGTTAACCAGTCTAGGTGCAGCCCGTCTTCATTCTCTCCATCCCAATGGCTACATCTTAACCACGAGCTCTCTGTGGCTGGAGGGCACTCCCCACCCCCATATCCCCCCATCTACGACCACTTGTGCCAGAGTAAACCCCCTACATTCTGAATGTGAGAGATTGCCAGAGCATAACCCAGAGACCACAGAGAGTAGGAAAGTTGATTTCAGATAACATATTATGGTCGGCAGACATCAAATACATCTAATGATTCCTTCCTCTTGGTGTCCACACCCTTGGATACTCCCCTCCTCCTCCAGTGTGGCCTAGACCTAATGACTTGCTTCAAAGGTGATGGGTTAACACTTTCAAGATGTGGTTGGCTTCAAAAGACCGTGAAGTCTGTCTTAATAGCACTCCCTCTCTTCCCCTCTGACTTGCTCCATTTAATGAAGCCAGCTACCAAGTTGTGGGTTGCCCTATGGAGAGGTCCATGTGGCAAGGAACTGAGGGTGACTCCTGGCCATCAGCCAGCAAGGAACCGAGATCCCCAGTCTGACCACCTGGGAGGGCCTGAATCCTGCCAACAACCATCGAGTGAACTTGGAAGCAGATCCTTCCCCGGTCCAGCCTCAAGACAACAGCAGCCCAACCAACATATTGATTGGGGTCCCTTTGGAGACCTCAAGTCAAAGGACTCACCTAAGCTGTGCCTGAACTTCAGATGCACTGAAATTGCAAGATAATGAGAGTCCAAATCACTAAGCTCTGAGATATTTTGTTACACAGCAAGACGCAACTCATACGTAGATAGACTGAGATTTTCATCCCACCAATCCTGTATTTATTATAATGTATACTGGGGGGGGGGAACTTGGGTTTAGTAAACATTTAATTTTCTTTTTAAATATACTTAAATAAAAAAGAATGAGTACAGGTGACAGTTAGATGGGGCAACATATGTCAAAAATTACTAAAGCTACTGACGTTTAGAAAGTGCTGCCATAGCCAATGGCTTTGAATTCCTCAGTACCGATAACTTATTGCCATTTAGGACCCTCACATCCTGCTCTTCTCTCCATCATATGCCTTGCTCTGGCAAAGCAGAATGAAATTTAGGACAAGTTAGGACCTACATGGGATAAAGATAGAATACATATAATGTCTGGGTTTATGGGTTTAATATCTTAAGTGGAACATCAGAGCTCACTTTCATGAAACAACTTATACATACGTCGTGTTCTGTACATAAGACTAGAGAGAGAGGCGCCTGGATGGCTCAGTTGGTTGAGCATCTGACTCTTGATTTTGGCTCAGCAATGATCTCATGGTTCATGAGATCCAGCCCTGCACTGGGCTCTGTGCTAATAGCATGGAGCCTACTCAGGATTCTCTCTCTCTCTCTCTCTCTCTCTCTCTCTCTCTTTCTCTCTCTCTGCTTGACTCTATCTCTCTCAAAATTAAAAAAAAAATTAACTCTTCAGTTTATTTATTTTGACAGAGGGGGCACATGAGTGGGGGAGAGGCAGACAGAGAGAGAGAGAGAGAGAGAGAGAGAGAGAGAGAGAATCCCAAGCAGGCTCCATGCTGCCACAGAGCCTGATGTGGGGCTCAAACCCACAAACTGAGATCATGACCTGAGCCAAAACCAAGAGTTGGGCAACTGAGCCACCCCGCAAAGAAAACTTTTAAAAAAGAATAGAGAGACTGTGCAATGAAGCGGGACTCAGATAAAGGCCCAGGGTTCTAGGATGACCTGGGCCGTGAAGAGGAGTTAAGAGGATTTGAAAGTCTAGAGAGACTTTGAGGGCAGTTCATTTCAGCCCTGGAGGGTAGCTCAACTTCCTACTCATGAGTATTGGCTCATATATAAGCCATATGCTTATATAAGCATAAATAAGGTGCCTGCTAGACACACCTTGCCCTGCAGGCGGTCGTAAAGGGAAAAAAACCATCCTGGTTTGTCTGGGACTAAGAGGTTTGGGGGATGTGGAGTTTTCAGTGCAAACCCCCAGAAAGCCCCGGAGAAACCAGGGTGGTTGGTTCCCCTGTGTAGTGTGGTCTCTGTCCTCTGCAGCTTTGAGGCTGCAAAAGGCCACAGTTAGGCAGGGATTGTGAGAGCTGTTGTGTTGGGCTAAACAATGGCCCCCACAGATGTCCACCTAATTCTCAGAGCCTGCCTCACGTGGCAGGAGTGACTTTGCCGATAGGACTTAGTTGAGAGTCTTGAAGCAGCGGGGGTTGGGGAGAGGTTACCCTGGACTACCCAGGGAGACTCAATATAATCACCAGGGTCCTCCTCAGAGGAATGCAGATGGATCAGAGTCAGAGGAAAAGGGAACTTGACATGGAAGTAGAAGGCAGAACGGTGCATAGGAGAGATGAAGGAAGAGGCCACGAGCCAGGGAATATTGGGAACCACTAGAAGCTGAAAAAGACAAGAAAACAGATTCCTTGCTCCCCGGAGCCTCCAGAAACAACCAGCCCCCGCCAACGCCTTGACTTTGGCCCCAGGAAACTGCTTCCGGGCTTCTGCCCTCCTGCACTGTAAGAAAATAAAAGTGTGTTAAGCCACTAAGTCTGTGGTGATTTGTTACAGCGAAAATGGAACGCTAAGATAGGCGTGCATCAGGAAAAGGTCAAGGTGCCAGGAGCCCCCTAGAATGACAGCTCTCCCGAGTGGCTTTATTTTATGTCAACTCCACTGACCACGGTGTGACCGGATCAAACATGGTGTCGGGGTTTGCCCGTGAGTGTGTTTCCTGCTGACATCAGCAATCAGATGGGTGGATTCGGGAAAGCAGGGGGTCCTCCGCCTGTGAGCGGACCTCCTCTGATCTGTCCGGGGCCTGAAAAAGAGCAAAGCACTGAGGGATTACTCTAATAATATTATTTTATATTATTATAGAATATAAAATAAGCATTATTTACATAATATATGAATATACATTTTATGTATGGTGTTCGCATCATCTATAAATATATACATATATAGTTTCTCTGAAGAATCCTGACTAATTCACCTCTGTAGCCTAGAGCAGGTCGGAATGAAAGGCATAGCGGTTAAATACTTATTTCCAAAGTGGAAAAAACTCACACATTTAAAAATAATCCATTTTAGAAGCACCTGGGTGGCTCAGTTGGTTAAGCTTCTGACTTCGGCTCAAGTCATGATCTCACGGTTCAAGGGGTTAAGCCCAGCATCAGGCTCTGTGCTGACAGCTCGGAGCCTGGAGCCTGCTTCTGATTCTGTATCTCCCTGTCTCTCTCTGCCCCCTCCCTGCTCAACTCTGTCTCTCCGTCTCTTAAAAATAAATGAACATTAAAAAATAATAATAATAATTCATCTTAGTGTGTGAAGAAAAATAAGAGTATTTTCATCCCATTTCATTATCTTCATATTTCTGTTTTTGTGCATTTATATAAAGGAGGCAGACAGTTATCCCTGTACATAATTTGTAAACAATAAACAGATATGGGTGGACGTGCATGTTCACGCATTTTCTTCGCAATGGATGGGTGGTGAAGTTTGATGATGACTAATCTCTAGAGGTAGACTTGGGTTCACTCGGAGTCACCCCACTTACTGTCTGTTGGCTTAGGGGAATGTTGCCGAATCTCTTCCACCCTCCACATGTCCATCTGTGAAATGGGATGCTGATCCTGATACTGATGAACACGCAAAGTTGGGTGAGCGTTAAAATTGATACTGCCCGTGAAGAGCTGAGCCCGGGACAAGATAAGGAAGGGACTCCCTCGCAGGGCTGCGAAAGTGCAGGGTGGGCCCCTGACACCCCATGCCCTCTCTTGCCTTATCCCACGGCACATGGGGTCTCGGGCATGTAGCTGGCTCATAGAGGAGGCTCCGTCACCGGCGGCCACCGACATCGACATCCACTCTGTCAGCCCGGGCCCACACTGTGAACCCCCCCCCCAACCATGACCCTGTCCCAGCAAGCCACACATAGCGAAATTCCCATGCCCCTGCTCCCCGAGGCTCAGAGAGGAGCTTGGTTGGCCTTGCTGGAGTCAAGGCTCAACTCCCGCCAAGCCCCGCTCTGGAGGCCCACTCTCCCCACATCAGGCACACTCTTAAACATCTGTCTGTGGTGTGATTTATTCTCTTTTAAAATGAGGTTTTCAAACAACTCACTATCTTAATTTTAGCAGTTCAGCTCCTTTGTATGCTAACAATACCAAACATGCAAATGAGCTACCACTTTGCTTTCTAGCAAAAATGTTTCTATGCAAACACTTGATTTTATAACGCACTTTGCAGCTTTCTCCTATAATTAGTTGTTAAATCTATATTTGACTTTGTCTAAATGGTTGCATTGCAAGGCTGTTTTTCTTGCCTCTCCCTTTGGCTAGTTCATCTTACCCCTGCCCATGTCTCTCCCCAAACAAGGGGATGGTTTCCTGGCTAGCTTTTAGACTGAAGACAAAAACCCGGAAGTATGCTGGGAGTCAGGGTCCAGGTCACCCGGAGGCCTGGAAGGCTGCGGGTTGGGTCAGGTTCACACCATGTGTATCTCATCCTCTTTGCACCGGCAGGTTAACCATGGTGTGTTCTTCTCGTGGTAAGAGCAGAAGGACAAGAGGGCAAGGTTAACCACGCAGGTCAAATCTAGCCTCTGCCGGCATCGTGTTTTCTAGTATCCGAAACCAAGGGAGGCCGAGTGTATTTCCTCCTACTCTAAGCTCAAAGTAAGTCACACACCAAGTTCAATCAAGAGCAGTAGGTAGGGAAGTGTATTCCTCCGATGGCGATGAGGGTGGGGAAGAGAATGAACATTTTTGAACCATAATCTGGTCTTCCATAGGTACCGAAAGAACTCTGTAGGAGAATCTGAGAGCTAGCAGTGTTGTTCATTCCTGCAGTAAAGTTTCACTGAGGGCCTACTTTACACTGGTCACAAGCTGTGCTCGCATTTATAGGAGTTGGAACAACAGACAGCATGAATCCACCTTAGGGTCTAGACGAAAGAGGTCATTGAGACCGACCCCAAGCCCTCTGGTCTCCTCCAATTGTATATTCAAGTTTGGAGTCCTCATCAAGGGAAAGAATGCAAAGCCATGGACACAACTCAGGCATGAAAGCAATGCTTATTTAGAAGAAGAAATCATGACAAAAATACTAATCTTTAAAAAGCTGACAGACTTGGGGGCGCCTGAGTGGCTGAGTCGGTTAAGCGTCTGACTCCTGATCAGGTCGTGATCTCACAGTTTGTGAGTTCAAGCCCCGCATCGGGCTCCCTGCTGACAGTGCAGAGCCTGCTTGGGATTCTCTCTCTCTCTCCTTCTTTCTGCCCCTCCCTCACTTGCTCTCGCACGCTCTCTCTCTCTCTCTCTCACTCTCTCTCAAAATAAATTCTTAAAAAAGCTGACACATTTTTTCAAAACCTACAACATCCAGAAAAATAATAGTGTTTTAATTAATTAACTGCTGGGGACACTTCTATAATACTTTTTGCCTGCAATTTTGACTGTTCAGTCTTTGCCTCTTCCTATGATGATAGCTTTGTAATATTTTTCTATAGGAAGAATAGAAATATAATTCAGCCTTTGGTCTGGTATAGGTTGATCAAAATAATAAAACATGATACTTTGGGATGCATAAAACATACACCTCCAGACAGTTGTACTTACTGAAGGATACAAGTTTGTATCCTTCAAATACAATATTTCTGATAAATTATATTTCGTGGGATTCTCATATAAATTATGGTGGGTTTATAATTATATTGTCAATAAAATGCTGCTTTATTTAGTATATTCTGACAGGAGAGAGCTTCTATTTTGACTAGGAATTAATGTGAACAGAAATTTCTGCTTAATGTTTCTTTATTTTTAAGAGAGAGAGAGAGACAGAGTGTGAGCAGGGGAGGGGCAGAGAGAGAGGGGGACACAGAATCCAAAGCAGGCTCCAGGCTCTGAGCTGTCAGCACAGAGCCCGACATGGAGCTTGAACTCAGGAACTGTGAGATCATGACCTGAGCCGAAGTCGGATGCTTAACCGACTAAGCCACCCAGGTGCCCCAGAAATTTCTGCTTATAATTGTGCATATCTGATGAAAGTAGAATTGTTCTGGGCCTAACTTCTGGCTCTCTGCCTTTCAAACCTGTTCCATCTCTCCTATTCTCTCCTCCTAGTTCTGGGACCAGATACCAAGGGACACGTTCCTCTCTCAAGACCGTGTCTGCCAACACTTGCATGTCACAACTCAGTGACTTGACCCAGGGGGAAGAGGCAACATCCTTAAGCCCACACTTACACTGGGGCGGTAAGCAGTCACTTACTATCTGTGGTCACTGCGAGCCACACAAACATATCTCAACTAAATACAAGCTAAAAGGATCCCCAACTCTTTGTCCTCTTGACCAGCTCCTGAAAATGTCTGTAGCCACCTGACACATGGACAAGTGTCATGGGAGAGCAGCTGGAATGGAGAGACACTGAAGTTAAGATGTCTGTTTGCAAACTTTATGGAAGCACTTTGTCTCAGTCCGTTCAGGCTGCTGCAACAAAGTAGGATAAGCCGGGTGGCTTGCCAGTAGTGTGCATTTATCTGTCACAGCTCTGGAGGCTGGGAAGCCCAAGACCAAGGTGTCAGCGGATTCCGCGTGTGGTGGGATCTCCCACCTCCCAAAGGCCATCTTCCAGCGTGACCACATCTGGCGGGAGCTTCCTCAGGCCCCTTTTGTAAGGATGCTAATCCTATTCAAAGCCTTCATCTCCTCATAGCACCACCTTGGGAGGTAGAGCTTACCATATAAATTTCAGGGAGACATAAACGTTCAATCGACGTTAGCACCTAGGGCAACCTAAACCCACTGCTAAGTCCTCTCTCCTGGACCTGGAAGAGGCCTGTGCTGGTGAGGGGCCCTGATAATCAAGGTCCAGCAACTTCATGATGATCCAAGCCCCTGGAGAGCTCTCAACGCAGACTGCCATCCTAAGGTAGCGTCATGCTCAGGTGGCATGGCTCCTGGAAGGAACCGCTTCCGGAGTGTGTACCAGGAGCCACAAGGGAGTATCCAAAGCCTTCTTTCCCTTTATGGATGATATTCTAAACTAAGCGACATATCCTGGATCCTATCCTCTGTCTGTCTGTTCTCTCTTCGCTTCTAATCACTGACCTTCTAATTTATTCTCCCGTTGGCTTCCACTTGCCCTCTAGATTTGACTGCACCATCCACGGGCTCATGGAGGAAAGCCTGCCCAGCTTGGAGCCCCAGGACCCGCCCCACACAGAGCTCTCCCAGGGACTTTGGGACGCTCTTCCCAGATGAGACACTACAGCTCACGGCGTATGGAAAAACTGCTCCAACTCACAGGTAATTAGGAAAATGCACTTTGAAAACCACAGTGAGCTATCCTCTTGGTCTCACAAGATTGACAAAACTTAAAGATTGGTAGTTCCAACAGTGGACATAGTTGTTGGCAAATGGGTACCATTGCACAATAGTTTTAGATTTCCTCTGTTGGACTACCTGGCAAAATTTTTAACGTGATACACACCGACCTACATATGTTGCCAAGAGCCTATTTTATAGAAATATACTGCAGTTTGCTCAAAAATACAATACGAGGACTTTTTTAATTGCAGTATTAGAATAATGAAAAAATGGAGGTGGCATAAATATCCATTGATTGGACACAGGTTCCATACTTTACGGTTTATCCATCCTGTGAAACAGTCTGCTACTGACTTTTAAAAATGATGGTTCTGACATAGAAATAGCCACAAAATCTATTAATATGTGAGAAAATCGAGTCCAAGAACAATGCATATGAGACGGTCCCATTTTTCATGGACTGAAAAACTTTGAACACATCACATAACCTTTTGGGGTCTTGGTCTCCCCCTTTGGAGAGGATTCCTCCCACCTCTCAGGTGCTGGCAAATTAAAAGTGACTTCAGATATAAAAGAATTCTATAAACTGTAATGTTCTATATAACTCACCATTTCAAATGTATCATATAAGAGGGAAGAATCACTTGGGGGCGTCCTCCAGGTATTTCTCTAAATCCCTAAGTCTCCTAGTGTCCATGAAAGATTTCTTACAAAATGAGTTGTTCTGCGTTCTGTGGCGGGCTGACCGACATGGAGCACAGGTAGCTTAAGCATACTTAATGAAGTGCCGGGCACACAGTAGGTATTCAAAACACTTGTGGAACGAATGACTCAAAACGCTGACTAGAACAAGGAATGCCAGGGCATATAGGGTTAACCCATGAAAGTGCTGGTCTCGGAGACCTGGTTCATGCCAGAATTGTGCCCATGACTCCAGGACCATGGGGTTCACTTTGACGGAGTCTTGCACCATTATTTACCTGCTCATCAGGGCAAAATATTAAGAGAAAAGAACAGAGTGTGCATGAATGTACACTATGATTACAACAATGAGGAAATGAAATATTTTTAGAGAAGAATCCTGAGAGGCAAACAGAAAATCGGAAACAGTTGGTTTGCTTAGGGTGGTGATATTATGAGTAAAATAATTTTTTTTTCAGTTCTAGGACTGTTATCATGTTTCAGACACATTCTACTTACTTAAATTTCCTTTAAAGCTTCACAGTTTTGGATTAGCAAAGGAACAGACATTCATTATAGACAATGAAGAAACTCGAGAAAAACTGGAAGGTCAAGAAAAATTCACTCCCAGATCTGTGCCCAAACAGCAAGCATGGTTAATAGGTTGTGTCTCTCGTTAAGGTCTTACTACTTTTTTTTTTATTATTTTGAGGGCAGATAGTTTACACATTTGAGTATTATATGTACCATTTCTCTCTATGCGACGCCAAAATGTTGAAGAGCTTGTGTTTTGGAGCCATCGAATTCTGGCTCAATCACTTACCCACTCTACTGTAAGCTGGACAAAGTACTTACTCTCTCTGAGCCTCAGGTTTTTCATCTATAAAATGAGGATATCCTTAGGGCTTTATAAGTGAATTTCTTCATGTGAATTGATAGTTCAATTCCAGACACGTAATGGAGACTCGAGGGGGAGTGATTTTTGGAATAAGAATAAGTGAATCAAGGAGGGGAACTTGACCTGCTCCAGGAGATCAGGGAAGGTGTCCCCGAGGAAGTAGTATTTCTGGGATCTGAAGGCTGAGCAGGAGTTTACCAGGCAGAGAAAGGGACAGGAGACTAGGGGAGGACAAGAAAAGGGAGGGGTCGTTCTAGCTAAAGGAAACAGCTTCCATACACATTCATATTGGGAGTCAGAGATAGAAGGGACTCAGAAGGAGGTCAGTGAGAAATGGGACCAGGGAGCAAAAGGTGGTGTAATACAGAGAGATCAGGGACATCAACAAAGACCAGATGGGACAGGTTAAGCTGGCCTTAACCCTAGAGAACACTGGGGAACCATAAGAAGGTTTTAAGGAAATAAAGATCTGGTCAGACTTGTATATTTAGTACTCCACCTACACTATGGGGCATGGACTGGGGAGTGTGGGCAGAGTGGAAATGGGGAGACCTCATTAGAAACTATTGTCCCAGGGGCACCTGGGTGGCTCATTTGGATTAGCGTTCGACTCTTGATTTCGGCTCAGGTCCTGATCTCACGGTTACTGAGTTTGAGCCCCACATCAGGCTCCGTGCTGACAGTGTGGAGTCTGCTTGGGATTCTCTCTCACCTTTTCTCTGTGCCCCTTTCCCTCCCCCTCCTCTTTCTTTCTCTTAATAAATAAATAAACTTAACAAAATAAGAAGGAGAAGGAGCTATCGTCTTGATTCTGGCAAGAATCAAGCTTGAGCTCATTGGTTCTTCAGCACGTGTCTCTCCTGCACGGGTAAGTAAACATCAGAACTTATTTTGATGCTGCTTGCTCCCCGGTTCTTTGCTTCCAACGTATCTCAAGATGGGCCTCATTCAGCCTACCTTAGAGCGTACCAGTGTCCCATGAGCTGGATTGAGAGAGTCGGGGGCAAGTTCCTGCCAAGCCTGAGAAAGGTAGAAACGCTACTGCGGACAAGGGAAAGCTGACCTGCAGGCCTGCAGTGAGCACCCGAGGTTTATATTCCAGACCACCAGCCACTATAATTATACATTAGCGGGCCTCCGAAAGGCACAATATAGATGCTCGCAGCCAGGGTCTCTGTTATAAAGGCCCTGGTCTTGGTTGTTATTAACTATACTGTACGAAGCCTCATAAACACCTTTTTACACATACAGTGCAAGCTTTCAATACAACAATCAAATGCTTTTCAACAAATTACAGTCTCCTAGAAAAGGGACCCCTTGATTGCTTCCCAGAAAGAGGTGGAAGGAAACTTTAGACAGAACTCGCTCGAAGCCCGATGTTGAGAACCATGTTTGCTTTGGGCTGAAAATGCTAGCCTGGGGTTCAGGCCTTGCGCAGCTCTGGAGAAATCAGTGCCAGTTAACCCAAGCCTGGCCAGAGAAGAGACGAGACCACGGGAATCATGGGTGACCCCCACGGGAGATGGGATGACCCGATCTCCTTTGTGGATAAGCATGCTGAGCGGAGACAAGGGCAGCCACCGTCTCCGGTCTCGGGGGATCTCAGCGGTGGGATTTCAGGGCAGGGATTTCCGACCCCGCTGCTGACACCTTCCTGGGCACAGCTGACAGTGGCGTTCAGAATCTGTCCCCAAGTTAACTTTGTTAATTCAGAATCTGGCACCTTGTAAGTAGAATGTTGGGTCTCTCTCCCCAGTACCTTCTCCTGTCTGTCAGACTTTCTCTGACGCCCCCGGTGGAGCAAATTATTTCTGCTCTTATAAAAATGCATCTTTAGATTTCATTGACCAGTAAAATTTACAGACCTAGGGTTGCAAACTTTTTATCTGGCCAACTGAGGACGTCGGAGAAAACGAGCGAAAAAGACAATGACCCAGGAATATATGCGATTTGCGATCACCAATTTTGGCACACTGACAATGCATTATGATTAAAAGAGAAGGAAAGAAAAAGGAAAGAGAGGAAGAGAGAGGAAAATACAGAAATTTACATTAGCACTTACCTGGGGTGGGCGGGGGTGTTGTTTGACTGCAAAAGGGCAAGAAGAAAATTTTCTGAGAAAGATGGAAATATTCTCTATCTTGATTGAGGTCGTGGTGATAAGAATATATCCATTCGAGGGACGCCTGGGTGGCTCAGTCGGTTGAACAGCTGTCTCTTGGTTTTTGTCTCAGCTCATGATCTCATAGTTGATGAGTTCGAGCCCTGTGTCGGGCTCCACACTGACAGTGCAGAACCTTCTTGGGATTCTCTCTCTCTCTCCCTCTCTGCCTCTGCCCCTCCTCTGCTCTCTCTCTCTCTCAAATAAATAAACTTAAAAAAAAAAGAATATACCCATTTGTCAGAAACAATTGCGGTTCATTAGACGTTCTTTCTGATGCAAAACCCTAAACAAGACAAATATAAAAGGGAAAAAAAAAAACAAAACCATATTCTGATCAGACATATCCTTCTTGGCCCCAGAGTTGTCTCAGAGTTTGGAGCTGGGCTGAAGGCCATGAGCAGGGTGAATGCAAGGATGGTTCCCTAATGTAGCTTCACCCCTGTGCCCGCCCCACCCATAATCCACCAAGAGAATGCTGTGCCAGAAGGTGTTTCTACTCGGTGTCCCTGACAGAAACCAACTGAGGGCAGAGCTAAGAAATACCTCTCTCTTCGCGTGGGGAAGGCCTTGGCAAAGAGGCACGGCCACTTTTGGCTCCAGTGTCCTCATCTGAGCGTTGAGACAATGGGACCCCCTGAGCATGTCCTGAGAATTCAGGCCCTTACAAGGTCAAGACGAGCCCAGCAAAGCCATCGAGGCTGGCTGTTTCGGTTCCAACATTGCTCATGTGCTTATAAAAAACCCGTGAAGCTTAAAGAGAAATGACGGAGTGTTGACGTATGCATCAGAAAGACCTGTGCGTGAATTCTGGCTCTGCCACGTGCGAGTTGTGTGACCAGGGAAAACGAACGTCGCCCCGATTAGTCGCCAGGTCCTCTGCTGACCTTTACGGAGATCCCGTCAGGATGGAGTAAGGGTAACGTGCAGAAAGTCGTCGGCTCAGCGGCGGGTGCCGAGTGGGTTCGGCTCCATAGCCAGATATTATTATAACTTCTAGATGTTTCCTCGTGCTTCCTGGCAGCCAGCGGGAGTAGGAGACGTGGCACGAGGTAAGACGCGGCTCTCGGAAGCTCGGTTTCCTGGACTCTAAAGCAGGGAGGGTCGAATGAGGTGATGTGTGTGGGATGCTCACCGCCGCCCCATGCCTGGCACGCAGTCGGTGCCCGCTAAGTGGCAGCCACGGCTGTGACTGTGTCAGTGGATACAGCTGGGGCCAAACGTGGCCGTGGAGGGGGGTCACCTGTGATAGTTACCTCACGTAACTGTGTCACCTTTGTGTCAGTCAACGCACATTTTCCTGAAGTTTTTCCAAGGGTTAAATAGGACCGACTAGAGCCCCGATGCCAAAACAGGTGGTAAAATCAGAATTTTGGTCTTCGAGCCCTTCTGATGGCGGGGACGCTGGCCTGCTGGTTTGCAGGCGCGCTCCCACGCCAGGAGAAGGGTCGACCAGGTGACGGGTGCTCAGTAAATATTTGTTGAATGAATGAATGAATGAATGAATGAGGTCACAAACGAAAGAATGGATGAGAGTCACGTACCCGAGGCCTCTTGAGTTCTTACTCTGCCAAGTATGGCTGTCTCTAAACACCAGACTAAAGCAGGGAAGCGGATATAACATTGGAGAGAGAGTCTCAAGCGAATGACCGCAGTTTCAGACTCAAGCCCAGGATGGCTCTCCCTAGAGATGGAGTCCCTCGGGTTTGGGTTTGGTTTGGGTTTTTGGCAGACGGACAGAAGTCCACGCCGTATCTCCGTCATCTCCGACTTAACTTCACACTGACAATGTCCCAGGGTCAGTGTTCTCCAAATGATGGAAAGGGGGTTACAACCTGGTTAATCGTGCCTCCTCCTCCCCCCCACGCCCACACACGCTTAAACCAGAATTTAAAATTAAGCTCCCGGCGATTTGCGAAAGCAGGCTGGCAACATTGCACCAAACCAAACCAACGCCACAAAATGGGCAAAAATCAAAATCGAAGCTAGCACGCATTTCTGGCGTTCCAGGATTCTTTCTTCTTTACGCCGGGGTTTTAAAACTCCACGAGACAACAGGAATACTCTAATTGGAACCTGGGAGGAGGTACCGCATGGCCCGTCGCTAGTAAAACCGAAAGCATTTATTTATTATTTAATTTGTTTGCCCAGGAGACTTCGCTCCTGATGCAACATCTGGTTTTCATTGTAGCCCAACTTTTACCTAATTGGACAGCTGGGGAGATTAAGGCACGAGGGGTCACAGGCCGAGCCCAGCCAGGACCCAGCCCCCTATGAGAGCTTTGCTCCTCGCTTCAGGGTAGAGACCACACTCCTTGCCCCTGGTCCTCTGGTGGAGACCTATAAATAAGAAAGGAATTAGTCTTTCAAGTCCCCACTCTCCCTCCTTCTGATTCTCATTAATGGTGGGGCTGGGGGTTGAAGGCGGAGGAGGGGTCCGAGGCCGTGGAAGATGCAGGCGGCAGGGGCAGCGGCCACAGAGCTTCCAGACCACAGGCACAGGGTGGGGGTGCAGCACGGACGGAAGCCACTCTTCCGGAGGTCCTTTGTCAAAGGCGGCCCCTCTGAGCCAAAGTGGCTGGCACCCGGCAGGCAGAATCCGTTTCTCGGCCCCAAGAGTAATAAAGAAGAAATAGATTTCAGTGGAACGTCGAGAGGCTGGAATGGAAAAAGAATAAATTCTACCTGGGGCGGAAACTGCCACCAAGGCGCAGAAGGAAACTGCTTCCCTGAAGTGGCTGCCATCTTTACCACTTCCACTGTGACCTTGGGCCAGCCGCTTAACCTCTCTGAGCCTCTGTTCCCTGATCTCGTGGAATTCTTATGATGAAATGAGATGATTTATGTAAAGTATGTACTAGAAATAGATGATGCTTAGTAAGCACTTACAAAAAAGGTACTAAAATCAGTCTAAAAACGTCACTTAAGACAGTGCGCTTTATTTTCTGCACCACATTTAAAGAAGTAAGGTCGCTTTCGGCGTCGCCTGGAGAGTGTCGGGCCATGAACGGGGGCTGAACAAGGATCAGAGGGCTGGTTTGAGCCTCACGCCATGCCGGCTATGGGGAAGCGGACGGAGGTGGTGACACAGGCTCATGAAGATATATAATAACAATCACGGAGTTTAAAATCTGTCTGGTGAGAAAGGAAATATACACATGGAACCATCCGGTAATAATCCAAGGCTGACTGCTTGCTATACAACCAAAAGAAAAGTAACCCAAGTCCTTACACTCAGCCAGGACCCAGAGCGCCTGGGTGCCTCAGTCAGTTAACTGTGGGACTTCAGCTCAGATCATGATCTCGCAGTTCGTGGGGTTTGAGCCCCATGTCAGGCTCTGTGCTGACAGCTCAGAGTCAGGAGCCTGCTTCGGATTCTGTATCTCCCTCTCTCTCCCTCTGCCCCTCCCCTACTCATACTCGCTCTCTCTCTCTCTCAAGAATAAATAAACATTAAAAATTAAAAAAGAAAAGAATCAGAGCTCCGATTGTGGGGAAATCACTTCAAAGAGGAAGTGAGACTAGATCTATTTTTTTGTTTTTGTTTTTGTTTTAATGTTTATTTTTGACAGCAAGAGAGAGAAATAGTGCTGGAGGGGGAGGGGCAGAGAGACAGAAAGACAGAGGATCTGCAGTGGGCTCTGTGCTGACAGCCTAGACCTGATGCAGGGTTTGAACCCATGAGCCCTGAGATCACGACCTGAGCTTAACTGACTGAACCACCCAGGCGCCCCAGACTGGGTCTGGTTTTGAAGGACGGGTAGGAGTTAGAGAGACAGTGGGGCCCCAGCAGAGTGCATCCCAGCATAAACGATAGCAGAGTGATGGATTTGGGTGAACTTGGGCCAGAGATGGTGTAGATAATGGCAGCCCGAACGGAGAAATGTTAGGCAGATTGGGCACAGAGAGCAGAGGGCTATACTTTGGGGGGGTCTCGAAAGTCAGGCAAAGGTGTGTGGCTCCTAGGACAATGGCTTGCTAGCTCTGGGCTACTACGCCAAGGAGAGAGATTCAAGAGTATTTGAGGAAACTCGCACACACAGGGAACATGGGCAGGATGAAGACTAAACACTGGATGCCTGTGAGGTCTTCTGGCATTCCTGCCTCACTAACTCCCAGCTCGTAAGTCTCTGAGTTGGGGGATTTCTCTTCTTGATGGGCCTAAAATCACGTTTCATTTGTCTTCTTACATACTTCTTATGCACCCCACCGGCCTTGGTTGGGATGCACCACAATATATCTATCCTGACATCATGGCATCCAAGCCAGGTGTCGCCTAGATCCCATGCAGCCCAAGGCAGCTCTAAGGGCCCCAACTGGTTCATTGGCCAAGACTTGCAGAATGATACGAATGCAAAGTGAGAAAATCAGACTGGGAACCAGATCCCCCATTCAGCGGGCATGCACTTCCACTGTTTAGATTACAGATTTGAGCACGGAAAGATAAGACTAAGACTGGTAGGGAGATATTCATTCAGGGCATTCAGAGAGTGTAAATTCTTCATGTGTCAGGGCCTCTCATTCTTCACACTTTGGGATAACTTTATGTTTCTCGTTCAGATGATTTCTGGATTGGTGGAATAGAAAACGCACATGGGGGCACCTGGGTGGCTCAGTCGGTTAAGCGTCCGACTTCAACTCAGGTCATGATCTCGCAGTCTGTGAGTTCGAGCCCCGCGTCAGGCTCTGTGCTGATGTCTCAGAGCCTGGAGCCTGTTTCGGATTCTGTGTCTCCCTCTCCCTCTGCCCCTCCCCTGCTCATGCTCTGTCTCTATGTCTCTCAAAAATAAATGTTAAAAAAAAATTAAAAAAGAAAAAAAGAAAACACACATAATGTGGAAGGGAGCAGACACCGTAGGATCCTTATTCTACCCCTGGGCAGGTCACCGAACTTCCCTGCCTCCCATGTTCCTTGTGTATAAGGCGAAAAGTTTTGAATCATGAGTGCTAAGGCACCTTGAAAAAGGATTCCTGTGCATATGATGAGTGTCTGCTCTATGCTGAGATTGCGCAAGTTGCTCAGAGGGGAAGGGAGATGAAGTCGAAGAATTAAGACGCGTTGATGGTACATTTCTCAAAGCACACTCTACACAGGACCAAGTCAAGAGATGTCACCCGAACACATCTGTCCTATGGGCACATAATGTGTGACGTGCCAGATAAACAGAGTTCCTCGCTGCAAGCCTTCTCAAAACATGTGTTAGGCCACATACCTTGGGGATATTGAAGGGAGGTAAAGTGTTTCTCCTTCTCTGGTGGTGCTTACAAAGTAGAGCCATCTTTAAATGAAAAGGGGATACTCACTTGCTGTCCTGGGCAGTGGGAGGCTTCTGAGTTGGGGCCACTGACCTTGCCCAGAGCAGCAGCAAAGGAAACCTTCTGTCTTTGCTGACAGGCCTCAGTTCCCAATCCCTGTTACCCTAGTGATGTTTATATCGAGTGACATCCAACTATTTCAAATAAAATTAAATATTAACTCAATCTAACTTGTAAAAAAGGAAGCCATATGGTACTTCTTGTTTCTAAATCATGATTTTGAGTTTTTACTTGATATGCAATAAGAAGGCTGAAAATGGCACTCGAAGACTTGATGGTGTAGGGAAAGAGTTTCTGAGTGGAGCTTTCCTAGTTTTCATTTCCTGTTTGTATCCTAACCCTGCCTCCAACCTGTGCAAACCCACCACTCTTACCAGGAACGATCAACACAACCATCAGCAACATTATCAGACCGTCTCGATCCAAAGGCAAGTCCACCATCAATGGAATCACATGGACCAGTTCTCCTCTTCCAATAAGTTACCCTATAGGTTTAGCTGAAGGTTTCACTTCCAAGTCCAGCTCCCAAGTCCTGGGAGCTTGATCTAATTTGCCATTAATCCGCCTGGTCTCTACATTACGTATAAGAGAAAACTCAGCATCTCTTGGTGGCCAAGACTGAGACTGGGATTCCTCCTCCCTCCCCATCTTAAACAATGACCAAGGGTAAGGGGGAGTTCCAGCCTTAAATATTTGATGACGTTCAGCTCCGAGAGGGGAAAGGTTGAGCCATTTTCGACCTTGTTCCCAGAAGGGCAATGGGCATTATTAAACACATCCATTATGGTGGACGTACGAGGTGTGAGTTTCATGACCCTGGAAGAGAAGGCCTCTGAGACTTCAATGTCTGAAGTCTTACTGGGGTCATCTGGTCTTGTCCCTTCTACTTTCATATCTTTCAGCCCACTTAAAAGTAGTCTAGAGAATTAAGATAAATGCCCAGTGAAATATATTTCCACTGCCTTTTACAAATAGAGTACCTTGAAGCAAGACTTTACCCAATCAAAAACATCCTCCCCAGCCGGCACACCTTCAGGAGCCAGTACCATCTTCAGATGGTTCCTAAGAAAGCAAATCTGTGTATAGGTTGAAGTCTCTTCCCATTAGAATGAGGAAGAAATTTCTTGTTTACCAGGATCTTATCTCACTCTCAGCTCATGTTCCATCCCTGCCCTGTTGCCCAAACCCTGCATCTCAGCCTCTTAAACGTGACTTTCCTCCTACTTTCCTTCACAGCTGGCCCTTCTCCCAACTCTGAACTTGAGCAGACCCCATCATCATACCAGCACGCACTCTTCTCTTTCCATTGCCTTGTATGTGTTCTGTTTGCATCCCCAATCTTGGTTACAAGTTTCATAGGGTTGAAACTTAATCTCCTTGAGTACTGATGGCATCTGGTAATGATGGGCACATAGCAGACTCTTGCCAAGTACTGGATAATTCTTTGGGGCTATCCACCAAGTGTCTCAGATGAAAGTGATGCTTGTTTAACAGCATCATTACATGCTTGTTGCAAGCCATAGAACTCAGGAGGAACAAACTAAGGAACCCTCTCATTCATTTGCAAACCATTTTCTCCATTACATACTCCATCGCATTAATACATTACCTACCTTCACCTCTCAGTGTTGTTTAAAAATTCTATAGAAACACATGTACACATGTATTACACACACTCTCTCTCTCTCTCTCTCTCTCTCTCTCTCTCTCTCACCATCCTGTTTGTTTATTTGCCTGAGCAAATAACACTAAAGAACTTAGTTCTCCGATGCTGACTCTTAGACCAGACATGAGAAGCATAACGTGTAGATACTAGTGTCTGATCATAGAAGGGGAAAGAAATCTGTATTCTTAACTTTGATGATTCACCTTGCGTAGGGAAAGGTGTCATGCATTGTAGAAAGAGAAAATGCTAAATCTGCCCTTCAGATAATACATCTCTGCTTAGGGAAGTGGAGATTGGGGGGCAAACACATTGAATCACTCCTTCTTTCATTATTTTTGACATTGATTTGTCATTAGGAAAATTTATTAGGCTCCAGATTAAATTGATTTGAAGAATCATTAATTCATGGGATGAAGCCAGAGCCATTTGGCCTGCCCATGCTAAAATGAGGCAGTATTGATAAAACAAAAGGGAAAATATCAGAGCTGTTAAAAATCCACTTTTTCCTACCTGGAAGAATATTTTGGACATTATTTCAGGGGGGATATTCTAATAGTCAACCTGAGTCAACTTCTTTTTGCCAGAAGCAGATTTTTCCAATACCTAAATCAGAAGGATAGATGCGTTTAATTTCAGAGAGGTTATTAGGGAAAAAGAAATCTACGAATTTACCTATTTGCTCAAAAACAGGGGTTAAAATGCAGGTCTCCCCAAGAGAACCAGAATCCAATTCATCTGCACCCCAGCGCTGCCCCTTCCCAGATAACCTCCTCCTTCCCCACCGTGATGACTTTGCGGGCAAGCCAGGGGTCACTACATCATTTAAAGAAGCTTCTCATAATGTACGGCAGGACTATTGCTTGTCAGATTCCCTCTCCGACCCATTAAAAATTACTGTGGAGTATGTATAGCTGAGGAACATGCGGTAAGGTACATGTTTCCCTGCCTCTTCTCTTCTGCTATCTTTCAAAAGAAAAATAAGAATAATACCCACCATGCCGATCATTGTATTAATCGGGACTACTGTTTGCAAATGATGAGAAATACTTAAGAACGGAGTTTTTTGGTTCATGTGGCAGAACAGTCCAGGGTGTGAGGGCTGGAAGAACACGGTTCCCCTCCCCCTCACTCTCTCCCTCTTGCTTCTACTCTTCCTCCCTCCCTCTTCTTCCTCCCCCCCTCCATTTCTTGGCTCAGGCAGTCTCTCCCCATGTGCAAGCCTGCCTTAACTCTGGCTTTGCACCCCCTTTATACGTAGCAATCTCTGTGGAAAATGGCTTCTCTATTCCAAGAGTCCCAACAAAAATCCATGAATTGAGTCTCTTTGTCTTGGGAGGGAACCTTTAATCTCTCATTTACTCACTCATCGATTCAGTTCTCTTCTTGTCATCTGCCCATCCGTATCCCACTGTTATCCATGTGCTACATTTTGGGGCCCAGACGGAGCTCTTGCCTTCAACTAACCTTCCCTTTGGAGCTAATTCTTTCTTGCAGTCACTCAGAGAACACAGCCCACGAGCATAGCTGTTGCAAGCACCCATCCTTGGGGCATAATGAAAATGGACATGGCCATTTATTACTTCTCTGGAAATTCCTCAAGATGGCTTCCCGGCCACATGCAGAAAGGCCTGGAAGACAGGCATTGGCTCTAAGAAAGGGTGAAGAGCTTGGAGAGCTAAGTTTACAATCAACTTTACCACTCTTTGACACAATGACACTTAGAATCCTCTGGAGCACAGAGAAGCAGCCGAGGAGAGTGCAGCCCTGAAGTGTCGCATGGGGCACGGAGCTGTCTGAGGGGAAGGCCCAAAGAAGAGTTAGAGACAAAAATGTCTGGAGAACAAATAGAAATAACTACTGCTTCACACACTCATACACACACTTTGGAATTTAAATACACTGCGGACTTACCCCAGGCTTCACTTTAGCTCTGTCTGTATTTCAGGGTATGCATGAGTGTGGGTCTTGTGTATTCTCCCAGAAGTTGGGAGACTCTGGAAGAAGAAGCCGAGAGGTGGCCCAGGCAGACGATACACAAACAAGAGTGCAGTCTTTGAGTGATTGCAGGATGTCTATTCTACAAGTTCTGCCTCCTCCTTTTTTTTAAAAATTAATTTATTTTGAGAGAGAGCAAGAGCACGCATGTACATGCACATGAGCAAGTGGGACAGGGGCAGAGAGAGAGAGGAAGAAAGAGAGAATCCCAAGCATGCTCCGTGCTGTCAGCACAGAGACCAAAGAGGGGCTCGATTCGAATTGTGAGATCATGACCTGAGCCAAAATCAAGAGTCAGATGCTTAAATAACTGAGCTGCCCAGGTGCCCTGAAAATCTGCCTCCTCCTTGGAGCCTCACTGGATCCTCCAGCCTCTTGAGATCTATCCCAGCCTGGATGCCTTAGCACCTGATTTGGCCTCTCTTCAATGTTCCCTTACTACATTTGGGGGGTTTGTTTAGGGGAAGGTCCAACATGGAGGACACTCACCAAATCTTCCCATCGGTGTATCTTTGAGACTTCTGCCTTAGGAAAGATTCACAGAACTGCAGACACCATCACAAGTGCACACAACTCCACAACTTTCGCACCACCTTTGCACTGATTTTATCATGAGCAAATACCCGCATACGTTGAAAATCCCCAGCAGTCAAGCATTGACTAGGCACCACATTGAATGAATTTTATTATATCTTCTCTTATTTAATCCACCGGGCAATCGTGCAAGAATAAATATGATTATTCTCAGTTGACAAAGTATCAAGAAAGGTTTCACAACTTGCCCAAGGTCACATATCTCATGAGTAGCAAAGCCAAGACTCAGACCCAATCACTGTGGTCTTTCCAAAAATATTAACTCAAAGCTTTTGACATAAGGGCACTGAGGAAATACTTGTTGGATGGATGGATGGCTGGATGGATGGCTGGCTGGATGGATGGATGGGTGAGTGGGTGGATGACTAATGGAATTAATAAACAATTTCACCATGCCTCTACCAGTTCAGAGTCTCTTGCTGTGCTCCTGATTAACGCATAGGTAATGTCAGGGGACTAGAAATTAGGGAACTCATGACGCTACCAGACGGACCCATCCCATTCTGTCTCTTAGGAGCAATCGACAAACTGGGTCCCAGATGTAGATACTTAGCTGAGCCTCGTGGATCTCAGTCGGGTTCATTAATGCCCCAGCGGTTCAAAGACAGTCCATACTCTAGTCGCTGCCTCCGATCAGACTGCATGGAAAACAGGAATGCGGCTTCTTCCTGTGTTTTGCCCAAGCACAGTATGTTGTGTGGGTAATTTCGGGTCTGGCCAGTAAAAACCTCCGGGAGCCTTCCTTTGGGTCTTTAATTATGAACTGTAGGGGACACCACAAAATAAATACTTAAAATGTCTAGACAACCAGTCATCAGAGTAGGATAATTAACTTCAAACATTCTAAATTGTTGGAGGAGTCGTTATTCACCTTCTGTAGTTCCTTTCCATATCCTTCCGCGGCCAGTATGTTTGTAGCAGCGAGGCTAGGGGACCGGTTGAAATCTTCTCCTGATACAAAGCAGCCTCTTTCCCCAGCTCTTAAATGACAAGTCACAAAATGACCAAAGAACGTACAATAAAGGAACATAAACTGAGACCATTAGTTTTTCCAAGGAAGGAAAAATCTCACCACTTTTTAATTACATCGAAACGCAAAACAGCACTGAGGCAGAGTTGGGGAAAGAAGAATTACTATTTTATTTATGTAGTCTATTTTATGTATTTCTGTCTTAAGTTTTTTATTACTAAAAGAGATTAATCAAACCTTCTTGCTTCTTGATTCATGCTTAGTAAATTTGCCTTCTGACATCTAAACTGTGCTCTGGTTGCTGTTGAACTTGGGGTGTTTCTCTCCCTACCCATTCTCACCTCCCACGGACTTCCTCCAAGGAAGCATTTTTAGCATTGAGCACACATTAATTTTGTCATGAGCCAAAAGCAAAACACCCCACGAAAGAGATATGGATTTATTTCATGGTGAGAACTTGCAGTGAATGTGTCTCAGACTCCTGCCCTCACTTTAGCGGGGAGAGGGGGGTCTTGTTGTTAATCAAATCCAAAACCTGAGCTCCAACAGCCTGGCTCTCAGCAGTGAGTAGATGTTAAAACTCTGTGCCACGTGAGCATAGAGCTGGACTTGGCTTTGAGACCGAGGAAACTGTTCAAAACGTCAGCAGCTTCCTTCCCATCTTCCTCCTAGCAGATAATCTTTTATAAGACACCAAGTGATGAATAAGAATTCTCATTGTTTGATTCCAATGTCATTTTCCCTTAAGTGAAAGAAACACCGTGTCAACTGTTCTTGAGCGAAGATTTTATATCACATTTATAATGACCATATTTAATTGCTATAGCTCTAATTAAAGGTGATATCCGATTGCATGCATGTACTTTTTAAAAACCATAATTGTCTTGTACAAGCCACTGAATAGATTTAAGAATCTTCAATAACAAAATTACATTAATAGCATATGCTATTAAATATGATTGATGGCAAAATTGGACCCCTCCTGGTTCTCTACCACACAAAAGCACACACTGCTTTTGAAGATGGTGCCTGGAGTGTCAACAAGAAAGCCAGGGAAAATTGACTGGTACCACCAAGGCCTGCCCCTCCCTGAAGAAAAAGCATCATCTTGGGACAAAATAAAAGGTGCGTCTCGCATTTGAGTGCCATGCCAGATGGATTGGTGAACATTTGCTGGACTGACTCTGTGCCATGACCCTGCTCCCAGTCGGGGCCGGAGGAGCTCATGATAGAAGGGTGCTTGGAGGCAGGCAGCATTTTCGAGAAGGTCCGCTGCACATTTCCATCCGCGATAAGAACCATCACTGCCGGGAGTGAACACACAAGCCAGCAGCAAGACCACACTTCAGTTGTGCATTTCGGTAAGTATGGAGAGTCGATTGTGTGTTTGCTCCAGACCCTCCACAGCCCACACCCTCAAGAGTCTTCATCAAGCTAGAACTTCCGGTCGCAGAAGAGGCAAAAGTAAGAGGAGAGAAAGAAGAGAGGTGCTCCATTGTAAGATCAATGATGCGAACCAGAACCAAAGGAATGAAGAATTACAAGAGAGAAGACAGAAGGAAGGGGACCAAATGTCTGCAGCTGACTTTTTCCCATTGGATCTTTATCATAATCCTCTGAGGGTAGAGATGAGGAAACTGAGGCTCCGAGACAGTAAGTCACCTTGGTCCTTTAGACCCCAAATCCCACAGCCTTTCAACTGTAGCACATGCTGCCTCTCATGGGCTAAAAACATGGTACATGTCAAGTGACCGATTGTGCTTCAGATTGAATACGCTGTTTGTCCCTTTGCTCCAATTTCTGGGCCTATAGAGAGAACTCCTTGTAGGGAAGGGAACGGTGGCTTAGCCAGTTTAGTCTAACACTTCAGGAAAGATTTGTTAATGGGCAACTGGGATCAAGGCTTGGTGCTCATGGAACGTTGCGCGGAGTCTAGTGGAAGGAAAGGCGGAGGCATGACACGGTTCCGGAGACAGCACTGAACTTTCTGCTGTGATGAGAGTCTGTTGTTTCTCTTGCTCTCCTTCTATTTAGGTCTGGGTGGGAGGATAGAACACAAGCGAAATGCCTGAGCCCTGGATTCACCTCCAGGATGGCCACTCTTAGTCCAAGTAACGACAGCAGCTACCATTAATTGGGTACAATAGCTCTCAACACGTGCCAGGTACGGCAGTAGATGTTTGTTTTACAGACCTAATCTGCTGCCTTCTTTCAGAAGTAGGGACTATTGCTGTCATTGTCTTTTGACAGGTAAAAAAAAAAAAAAATTGAGGCTCCAGAAAGAAACTTATATGGGGTCTCCCAGCCAGGGTCATCATTTGAACCCAGGACCCGCTGATTTTGAAGATTTTGCCCCTACCCAACAGAGCTGTATGGTCTCTCTAGGGCAAAATGGCCGAAACTTCTGGAAGAATGACCCTTTTATCCAGCCTGGCAGGTGGATGGACTTTGCCTGAAGGGCCTAGTGTGTTAACCTGAAACTAGCCTCATAAATGTTTATTGATACAAGCTCACTAATTTTCATTGTATTGGTTCTGAGATGGCGGGGGAGAAAGAGTTTTCAGGGTGAGTTTTCCAGTTCCCCCTCCTAGCTGCTCAGGTGGAAAAGACTAGAACTACCTTCTTGCCACCACCACCAACATGATATTTAAGACCTTGGCTTAATGCCCATCCGCTAGAGGCATGTGTCTCACCCTCCATCACACACAGACGGTGCCAATATGAACTCGAGCACAGAGGAGATTTCCTGGTCAATTAAGCGTCCAAATACTAGATAGTAAAACCACATTGCTGATGGGCAGCGACGAGGAGGGCGAGAAAAAGCTGACTCGTGGTATATTTTTTTCCAGCTTTGTTGAGGTATCGACAAATAAAAATCGTGTGTTTAGGTTGTACGGTGTGACTTTTTTGGAGGTGTGCAACCTGGTAATTTAATACGTGTATATGTTGGGCGACAATGACCACGATCGAGTTAATTAACACATTCATCACCTCATATAGTTTCCTCGTTCGTGGTGAGAACACTGAAGCTTCACTCTTTTAACAAATTTCAAGGATACAATACAGGATTATTAACTGTAACCATCATGCTATGCCCTACCTGCCCAGAACTTGTTCATCTTATCTCGGAAAGTCTGTGCCCTTTGAGCAACACATCCCCTCTCCCCCACCTCTCCACCCGAGGCAACCATCATTCTACTCTCTGGTTCTATGGATTTGACTTCTTTAGACTCTACCCATAAGTGAAAACGTACGGTACTTGTCTCTTTCAAGACAATGGCCAGGATGTGGAAAATAGTTTTCATTCACTGGTAATAAACTAAATGTAAAGTTTTAAAAGAATATATCATCGTCATCAGTACAATGAGTAGACAGTTAAAAGAAATATAAAGTACACGTGAACAGAAAGGAACAAACTACTTTGTTTTACATGCAGTAACAAAGATGAGTCTCAAATGCATTATGCTAAGGGAAAGAAGCTCAAAAGGCTACAAGATTGTATTTATTTGACAGTCTGGAAAGAGCAAAACTATAGGCACACAAGACAGGGGTTTGGGATAGGGGGAAGAGTCGGCTACATGGGAATATGGGAGAATGTTCTAGTTGACTATATCTTGCTTGTGATGGTGATTTCTCAACTATAGTCATTTGTTAAAATTTGGGGAACTGGATATGAAAACTGCTGAATTTTTTGTAAGTAAATTTAAAAACTAATTTTAAAGTGGAAATAATAATATAATCTCAATTTTGTAAAAAAAAGAAAATATTCTGCCAAGTCAGACACAGAATTTTAATTGTCCTTATATCCGGTGGTAGGTAATAGGTGTTCTTTCCTTTCCTTTTTGATCTCCTTCAGTTGTAGAAAATTCTTTAGAGTAGTTGTACCTGTTTTGTTTATAGAGTCTACAAAAATAAAATTGTCCTCATGTTCATTAAAAAGTAAGAAAGAAAGATAGTGCCCAGTGTTAATGAGTGGCTAGTAAAATAAGCACCCTTATGCACCACTAAGTAAAGTTTATATTAATGATGTAGTGATATGTCTCAAAGGCATCATGATATGTATTATTTATAGCAGAGAAAGTGAAAGTGTTGTTTGCTCATGGATATTCATTGAGTTGTTTATAATAAGCTCTGAAGAAGTCTAAATGTCTAATGACAGGAGATTGGTTAAATAAATTATGATATATCCATTCAGTAGTGATTATAATCAAGCATATTAATTTTGATTATAATGGAGGTGATTTGATATGGAAAGGTGGTCAATGACAAAGAAGTATATATATTACATAAATGTGCATAAAAGTCTCAGTTCCTGGGTGGCTCAGTCGGTTAAGTGTCCAACTTCGGCTCAGGTCATGATCTCATGTTTTATGAGGTCAAGCCCTGCATTGGGCTCTGTGCTGATGGCTCAGAGCCTGGAGCCTTCTTCGGATCTGTGTCTCCCTCTCTCTCTCTGCCCCTCCCCGCTCACACTCTGTCTCTCTTTCTCTCAAAAAACTAAATAAAAATTTGAAAAATTTTTTAAAAATGTGGGGGGGAAGTCTTCAGTTACGTATTTTCAAATGCTAACAGTTATTATGTCTAGGCAATCATGTTCTTTCAGCCCATCATTTTTTGCATTTTTCCAGCTAGATGATATGTTCTCAAGTATAGACAAGTACATTATTATTATATCATATTATTGGAATTTCTTTTCATCTCTTTTTCTTCATTCTAAATAAGGCTTTTTTTATTATTTGATTTTTGTTTCCAATTCTATATTGTCTTGTAGGACTATTCTTTCACAAATAATGATGTAAAAAACCCACTCTCTCTGGTGTTCTTTCCATTGCTTGATTTTTAACATTTCTCTATTACCTCATTCCAATTTTTTTAATCCAATTTAACACTTGCTGTCCTTTCAGAGATGAGTTTAACTATTACGATTTACAATATTTGGAGCTGTTCCACATCAGCTTCAGTACATCCAGTACTTTCTGTCTTCTATTTACAATGCATCTTCTTTGTCCCTCCCCTCCTGTTTTGCTGTTTTCTGTTGCATTAATAGACACTATTTGCATTCGTTCTTTTCCCTATTTCATTAAAGAGTTTGGAATTTAGCAATTACTTCTTACTTTTTTCAGTGGCTCCCCTTGAAAGATAATTTAGCGAGATATAAGACTCTGTGTTGACCATGATATTCCTCAGCACGTTGAAGATCTTATTTCATGACTTGTCCTGGAGTTGCGAAAAAGTTTATTAGAACTTTTTATTTTGAGATCCTTGTGAGATTCACATGCAATCATTAGTAATAGCACAGAGAGATTCATGTACCTTGATTTCAGGCTCCCCCAGTGGGAAGTCTTGCAAATGGTCCCACAACCTCCCTGCCAGGGTAGGACATGTGTATCAAAATGGCGGCCATTTCCACTGCCTCAAGGATCCCTCATGGTGCCCTTTTTTGCAGGCTACTGTGCTACAGAAAAACAAAGTGCTTTGGTAGGTAGCCTTTTGACATTGGCTTTTTTTCACTCAGCGTAATTCTCTAGAGATTCGCACAAGTGCTAGGTGGATGGGTCATTCCCTTTCAGTCGCTGAGGGGTATGCCTTGGCATGGGGATAGCGCGTTCCATCTGGGTGGTGTCCACCTCCGGACTGTTAGGAAAACTGCTAAGGACATACATGTGCACGTTTTAGGTGAATCTGTTTTCATTTCTCTGGGATAAAAGTTGAGGAGTGAGGTAGTTTCGTTTTTATCCATCGACTTAACTTAGATGGCCTACTCTTTGAGAACTAAGGCCGTTCTCCAAATTTAGAAAATTCTCAGTCCTCATCATTTCTAATACTGATTCCTCACTATGTACTCCATGGATTTCCTCCCCCTTTTGGAACTACAGAGCTTCTCAATGGACCAAGTGTTGAACTGCTGTTATCATCGGTGTCCTTGTTGAATTCTTCAATTCTATGCCATCTGTTTTTTTTATGATTATTTCCAGTCCAAGATTATCTTGTCCGTTCGGATTTGATTGATTTTCAGAATCGCTTCCTTCAAATATCCTCCTTCTCCTATTTTATTTATGCCCGTTCTTTTTCATAATACATTTAATTTCTTATGCATGCATTTATTTACCTTATCAGTGATTCTAAGGACACTTACTTTAAAGTCATTTTTAGGTATTTCAATTTTTTTTTAATTTTTTTAACGGTTTTTATTTTATTTTCGAGAGACAGAGAGACGGAGTGTGAGCAGGGGAAGGGCAGAGAGAGAGGCAGACACAGAATCCGAAGCAGGCTCCAGGCTCTGAGGTGTCAGTACAGAGCCCGACACGGGGCTCGAACTCACAGACTGTGAGATCATGACCTGAGCCGAAGTCGGCCGCTTAACCGACTGAGCCACCCAGGCGCCCCTAGGTATTTCAATTTTTAAAATTTCATCTGGAATACTTTCTTTTCCCAAATATATGTTTTCTTGTCTGCCAATTTTCCATATGCATTAGGGATTTTAGTCTGCAGGCTCATTTTGAGTGACAATCTCAGATTTTAATTTTTCATGTTTGCCTCAGTCTATGAGTCAGTCAGCTTTTCTGTCTCTCTCTGTCTAGATATTGATCTCCTATCAGGCTCCCAGAACCCTTAGGCACCCAGTCAAGCTGAGGGGATGTTCCTCACATGATCTGTGGTAATGGATCAGTTTTCTCTCACTCTCTCAAAGACCGATGCTTTTGTGAAATTTAATAAAAATGAGTTACAGAAACGCCATTACCTGCTAGAATGTCTTGACCATATCAAGTTATATGCTATAAAAGTTATAAATGCTTACTCCCAGTTTTTGTATTTATCTGGTCACGTACCAGTAACAAACAGTCCACAGGCTGGCTGGTATCAGCTGGGGCACCAGACCACACCTTGAGTTATGGCTCTTGACCAAAGAACATTGAGGATTTTAAGATCCAGTCATGGACTGGGCTGCCATCTTGGCCTGGGAACCTGCACATATTTCCATCTGTCTTTATAGATAATCAGCTTTTGGAAATCACAGCCCTACAAGAAGACACTGGATTTCTTTGTCAGTCTCCTTTTACAGGAGGGACATCCTATCTGAGCCCCTAATTTCAAGAAGTGAAGCTGATTTGGTTGTCAGCCACACAGAAGTCAAAACGTATACCTGGCAGACCAGTGCATTTAGCCTTACTCATGTCTCTGTGCTTCTGTTCTGGTTCTAGTCAAGGGACATGCAGATGCTGTTTGGGGGAATAGTTGTATCTTTTCAATTTTCTTTTTGAATGGTGCATACGGTAGCAGATAATAAACAGCTGCCTTCTAATGTCATCTTTCTTTCTGCTTAAGACAGAGCCCCGGTGAGGCATTGATCTGCTCCCCTGCTCAGGGTTGGGCTCTTTAAGGAAGTCTAGCTCCAGGCCCAGATCTGGAAAGGAAGAGTGATTGATTTAAGTTGGTCATGTGACACATTGTAGCCAATGAAATGGGAAGAGAAATGTGGAGGTTTCTGGGGAAGCTTTCCTCTTCCAAAATGAAACTTTAAGAAGGTGCCATGTCATTTTCTCTGAGTCAACCTGAAGACAAGGCCAATATACCGAAGAGTTCTGAGCTGAAAAATGAAAGGGCCTGGGTGATGCAGAAGCCACCTTCTTTCATTATCTCCATGATCTGGTATGAAGAATTTGCTTACCGCTTGAGCTGACTTGAGTTGGAGTTTTTCCATTCCTTGCAGTTGAAGCCATCCTAACCCATGCGCCTGTTATCTCTGTGGGCTTGGAATAAGAAGTTAGCGTGCAGTGTGAACTTATACCCCATCCATCCTAACTTTAAATCATACTCGTTTCTTATGTAGCTTTTAGGATAATTCATGGTGATACTCACAAGCATAGGAAATAACTCAAAATTAGCTTTAAAAACATTCAAATACTGGGGCACCTGGGTGGCTCAGGTCATGATCTCGTGGTTGGTGAGTTTGAGCCTGGCTTTGGGCTCTGTGCTGATAGTTCAGAGCCTGGAGCCTGCTTCAGATTCTGTGTCTCCCTCTCTCTCTGGCCCTCCCCCACTCGTACTCTGTCTCCCTCTGTCTCTCAAAACTGAATAAACATTAAAAAAAATTTAATGATTTCAACTACTTTAGGGGAATTGCTTAATGAATCGATAAGAATTTTCTAGTTAGTCTTTCGAATTTGATTGGTGAAAGGAAACTTTTGAAGTGTCCTCCATTTTAGCCAATATTTATTCAGTGCCCGTTAAATGCCAACCCCCACAACAGGAGTCATAGAGGTTATTAAAGAAGGTAAAGATGGGTCCTTTCCCTGTAAGGACTCCAACAAGGGAGACAAGACTTATAACACCAGTATGCAATAGAATGATCTGTCCACATGAGGAAGACATACAACAAATTATGTAGGGGGTCAGGACAAAGAACAAGCAGAGTTAGGTAAACGTTCCCAATGAATGTTTGTTTACATTGATTGCTTGGCCACCAAATTCCTTCTCTATTGATCAAGGTAAAAGCCCACCCTTGCCCATACTCAAATGATGGTAAATACTGAGCCAAGGTAAAACAGGTTGTTGCAGATTTTCTCCATGTAATCAGAGAAATTGAAGAGTTCTTTCCAGCTAAATTGGAAGTCTCTAGTTAGCATGTCTTGGAATGCAAGCGAAGCAGTTATCAAATTTGAAGAAATATTCCTTGGGGTGGTGTGTTCATTAAATGTGTAACTTTGTCAGAGCGCCGCCGCATTACGGATTTTTTTTACAGCCAAGTGGTGAGAAAAGTACCTTTGGAATAGTTACTCACTGACAACATATAAAGTGAAAATTGCGCGTGTTCTCAAATCTTTACACATTTCTCTGGCTGATCGTTGGTTCCTTTGAATGCTGGAGATTTTGTGTGAAGCGTGCCTGCAGGCTACATATGTTAAAAGTTAACAGGGAAATGTGTACCAGAAATCAAATATAAGGTTGTCTTGGATCCACTCTTGAGCACGCCTCCTGCTCGAGCTGAATGATAACTGGTTTCTGTATAATTGAATGTGGATCGGTAACCCAAGCGTTCGCGTGGAGAAGAAATACCTGCAGAGCCGACCCATTCTATGATTGCTTGTGAAAATAAAGGCCTATATTTTCATTTTACTCATGCTGATTGCAGAGTAGTTCAGTTCTTTTTTATTTGATGGTTTCAGGAACCTGCTCTTTTATGCTTTTAAAATTGGAATAGATTTGAAAAATAAGTATATAGAAAGGTACACAAGGGGTGAATGGCCACATGGTACGTGGGAGGAAATGGATCTTAGGTCAGATGTCTTTATAGCAAGGAGATTTCCAAACCCCGGCCAATAGCCATTTGATTTTGAGTGGCCGTCACTACATCAGGAAACAGACAGTACGCAAAGCATCCTTCTGAAGCCGTGTAATGGAAACCAAGCTGTCAGCTACTTCTCTGATCAATTACCTTTGTTTGCTCAGCAAACCCAACGTGAACCTTCAGTGCTCTCAACATGAACGCCGGCTGGTAGCAACTGGAGAGGAGAACAAATAAGGAAAATTGAGTCTGAAAACCCACACGGGCCAACATACAGGAAAAAATGATTCTTTAAAGAATTGATAATCTGGCCAGAGTGGCAGTTAGTAGAGTCATATCGCAGTGTGCTTAATTTGAGGATATCATGTAAAATTAAAAGTATGGTTGCCCTATGTTCCAGGAATTCACTTCTCCATATCTCTCCTAGAAAAATGCACGTGGCCAAAAACATGTACAGGATGTTCATTGTAAGAGCGCCCCCCCCCCCCAAAAAAAAAGAAAAAGAAAAAAAATGGGCCAGGAGCCAAGTGTCCATCCACACAAGGATGGTTAAAGAAGCCATGATTCATATACAGCAGTTAAATATAAGGAAGCAAATCTGTACAACTCAACATGGGGTCTCCTTTAAGGTATAAGGATGAGTGGGAAAAAATAATGTCAGAAGGGTCTGTATGCTAAGTCAGTGGATCATAAAATAATTCTATGTATTTTCTCTACTTGCAAATCACAGAAGACTCAGAAGTTCGCATCCCTAATTGGTTAACAGTGTCTGTGTCTGTGGAGGTAAAGGAGGCCGGGACTGACGAGAAGGGGATTTAAAGGGGCATTATACCTTTATTTGTAAGGTTTTGATTTTATATATCTTTTATTTTTATAGACGTTATATACATGAGTTACAAAGTTGAAATAGAGAAACAAATGGAAAACAATGGATAGAAAAAATGAAATATAAAATAGATAAACAAATGGAAACAAACCAAAGTTTTCCTGGCTCAGGGTTAAACCTGTCCAATGTATAGGTAGGATTTGCTCAGTGTTCTTTGAGGTTCTACTGTCTTGAGCTAATGTCAGGATTCTGAGCATCGAAGATTCTTACAAAGAGGGAACAGCAATAGAGTGAAAGCCTCTTTCCACTCCCCCTCTTATGCCTGCACAGGGTCAAAGTCAAGGTATTCTGTAGAAATGAGGGTGGCCACACTGAGCTCTGCTTCTTCAGTATCTCTTGGCTGTGAGCCACCTCTTTGTTATATCATCACTGTCTTCAAATCTCCTAGGTTCATAAGGAATTCTGGAAGCATCCATCAATGTTTTCAGATGGCACAGAGACTATGCACAGGCCAAGCCAGCAGAGTGTCAAGGAATGGTGGATAGACCAGAGGTCTCTGGGCTACACTAGGAATTTTCCAGTCCCCACCATGAGACATCTTGACAGTCGATGACAAATACACTGGCAGGAGACTCAAGTAAAATACGGGATGGTCAGGAGTTTTTGAGAAGAGGAGAGCTCTCTTTCCTTTAGAGTTTCTAAAACTATTGGTGGCCATGTTCCTCCTACAAGGGAAGGGATATCAGAAAATAAAGCCAAATAAGCCGGGAAAAGGAGACATAGTAAAGAAGAGAACAGTCTTGATGGCACTGATCCTGTCTTCTGCATCCAACCATACGTTAAGGTAGAAACACCTTTTTGATTATGTGAGCCAATAATTTTCCTCTTATACTTAATCCTTTGCCCCCAGATAAGTCTTGTCTAGTACTTCCATCCTACTGAGGCCAGCTCGGAAATCTCTGCAGGTGGATGACATGGTAACTGCACTGAAACCACGGTGGCTTTGTCTTGATTTAGTGGTGGCCACGGACCAAGTTTTTGATCTCCAGGGACTGGAAGCCTAAGGGAGTTCTGTAAGGAAAGGGCAGTTGCCAGAGTCAGAGGGGTTGTTCAGAGGGGCTTTCTGAACAGAGCTGGGGAAGGTCAGTCTCAGGATAGCTGACCAACCTAAGGTACATGGAAATCCAACCCAGACAGATCCTGGAGACCCAGAGTCCCTGACTTCCTCTAGTAGGTTTACACTGAATCCAAGGGCAATTGAGTTCCTACCTCCACAACGTTGGTTCACCTCTCCTGCTTCATAAAAGTCTCCCCTTTCCCTTGGACATGACATGCTCAAATTCCGAAAAGTTGTTCATACACTGTGTGGTGGATGATGCTCACAGCTGGTCTGTAAAGGAGGCTGGTAGGGAATGAGAATCTCCATTTTACAAATAAGTAAATTTGGACTCGATGTTTTTCTTAGGGTCCCCAATTAAAACCCTCCCATAGACACACTTGTCCCTGGCGCTCCTGGTTTTTTCTGGTTTGGTTCCAGCTGTTCCTCTGCCCCCTCCCCCCGGCCACCCCCAATCTCACTCCAGCCTCCCTGGAGAAGCAGCTCTTCTTCCTGAACCAGCACCCTCTGATTTACCATCTCGGAGCTTTGCACTCCTGTCTGGCTCTTTCTCACCTCTCCGGTCTCAACTCAAATGTCTTCTGCCTGCACTTTCTTCTTCCCCAGGGAAACCTGTTTTGCTATTGAGGCTTTTCAGTTGATTGCTTCGAGGAGGCCCACCCAGATGGTCAAGAATAATATTTAATTAAAATTAAAGCCAACTGATTGTAGATATGAGCCACGTCTACCACGTACCCTCACAGCAACACCTAGATTAACATTTAATTGAATAACTGGGTCCGAAAGCCTAGCCGAGTCTACACATGAAATTGACTGTCAGTTTCAACAACCAGGGGCTTTTTGACTGTGTTTCCCCTGCCACGGTTAAGTAGGTTCCGTGAGGAGTGAAGTCTTATCCATCACGTGAACTGTTGGATCCCTGGCCCCTTGTGGCATAAATGAGTGAGGGACAGACAGTCATTATCCTCTGGATAGTCCAGATAAGCCCAGGTGACATCTCAGGGTGGCCACAAGGTGGCATCTACAGGAGGGGTCCTGAGCAGGTGTCTAGGGCTCCCTAACTCAACGGGAGCTGAGGCTTGGTGCCAGAGGCCTCCAAGCAGTTCTTAGTAGGCCTGGCCAGTTACCATGTGGGCCCCTCTCTCCCCTCGGTGGCTAAAGTTGCATCTCTGCCCTTCCGGCTTTGGACCCCTCGACCTCACTCAAGTGGCTTCCTGAGACAACATCAGAATTTCTCAGAAAGCCTGCCAGGGTGGAGACCTGAACGGGGGCTTTGAAGACTTCAGGCCAGGTTCACGCGGAAGCAAGAGCCTGTAGGGCTGCTCCTTAGGCGGAGGCGAGAGCAGCCGCTCTTTTCAACCGAGGCAGCTGATAAACCCTTGGGCAATAACAGGTTCCTGTTGGCAGAGAGCTCTTCCACCTTCATAGTGGCAGGGGCAGCCCTGAGCCGCTCTGGGGGACCTTCTCCCCAGTGCGGGGGAATCGACAGAAAGATATGCCCAGCTGATGCAGGTCTGAGCGTCTTCATCATTTGTAATACGTTCATGCAACTATTAATACTTATTTACGTATTGTATATCTTCCCCAATAGACTGTAACCACCTTGAGAAGAAATACCTGGACCGTTTTGTTGAACGTTCTATCATAGCTGGAACAGTGCTTGGCCATAGTAGGCACTCAACTGACATTCGAAGAAGGAGAGATGGAAGGAAGGAAGGAAGGAAGGAAGGAAGGAAGGAAGGAAGGAAGGAAGGAAGGGAGGACAGGAGGGAGAAAGGAAGGAAGGGAAGAAGGAAGAGTGGGGGAAAAAAGGCAAGAAGGAATCCCATTACTATTCACTCAACAAGCCTTAGAAGTTTAGGGGTCCCGGATATCTGGGTCAGAGGGGGCAGAGATCAGAGGGGTAGGAAGCAAGCAGGCTGGCTTTGGATCCCCACATCTGGGGCCTTTTCCCTCTGTTACTGAGTCAGCACGTTGCCGTGGGCTGCAGCACGATCCGAAACACCAAAAACTAACTGAGCACTGAGCCAGATCAGGGCGTCCACAGTGAATCTGGACCCTGTGGTCTTCCTGGTCTTTCTCACGGAGGTCAGGGGTGAACTGGCCATACCTGGAAAAGCACAAGGCTGCAGAGAGAGACATGCATTGAGTGTGTTGGTGACAGTCCCAGTCCCGCACCAGTGAGTCTTGGACCAACCTCTTTCCTTCCGTGCCTGAAATCCTAGGTTCAAAATTAAGGAGATGGAGCAAATAGGTGGAACTCAAGCTTTATTTTTTTTAATTAAAAAAAATTTTTTAACCTTTACTTATTTTTGAGAGACAGAGAGAGACAGATTATGAGCAGGGAAGGGCAGGGAGAGAGGGAGACACAGAATCCGAAGCAGGCTTCAGGCTCTGAGCCGTCAGCACAGAGCCCGACCCGGGTCTCGAACTCACATACCGCGAGATCATAACCTGAGCCAAAGTCGGATGCTTAACCAACTGAGCCACCCAGGCGCCCCTTAAACTTTAGTTTTAAGCAGCAGAATTTTACAAGGAATCCCAAAGAGAAGAGGAGCTTAATTAGGGTGTGCCTATTACAGTATATTCAAATGTGTAACATTTACTTCTATAAATAAGAACAATAATATGCCTTGATATAAACCAAATATTGAAATCAGGGTGATGGAAAAGCCAGGCAGGTTTAGATCTGCTATCAGCATCTGATTTATATCTAATTTTTGTTTCCATGGCAAGACGAGGAGATTCTCACGGACCCTTGCAAATGGCAGATTCTCCTTTTGCAATCTCAGCATCTTCAGTTTAGCCAAAATGGCAAGTTAAGCCTTCTTCTAAGGTCTTCTGAGAAGTGCGTTAGCCTGGCAACATATCTTAACATGTTTGGGATCGGCCAACAGGCTAAAATACATCTTACTGATGCTGTTAACATCCAAAGGAATGTTTTGAGATACCCTGACACACCTCCAAATAAATAGTCTGAACTCCAGAGGTCTCTCTGCCTCTACGTTGCTCGAAAGTCTGATTCCTTGCGTATTGAGCACATACTGTGTGCTACTCCCCAGAGATAAAGGTGATTATGATACCAACAGGCCCTTTTCATATGGAGCATTTTTCAGAACTTCCACTGAAAGCTGTGTTCATATATGATTTTCTTTCATCCTCCCAAACAAATCTGCAACGTCCATGCTGTTATCCCTTGTTTTATAAATGGGGAAACCGAGGCTTAGGGAAGTGAGAGACTTTTCCAAGGACAACAGCTCGTAAGTGGCATGCTGGGCTCGAACCTGCATCTGACCACTCTTGATTGCTTGCTCTTAAGCACTGGGCAACATTTTTGGAGTTGGCCAAAACCCTGGATCAGAACGGAACTGGACCTGAGCACTTTCTCATCCAGGACGACGGAGGGGTAGCACCCCAGCCCCTGAGGAAGGTGGCCGGTAGACGCCCGCAGACCCTTGCTCCTCTGGTTGGCTCTGACAATGCCTCTCTCCTACCAGCTCGGGGCCAGCCCCACCCCCAGGCTGCTGGCATGGCTGCCAGGTTCCCTCCACGGGGAAGAAGAAAGCCTCCCATTAGCAAGGGCTGCGGCTTGGAGCATCCCTGGGACGAGAAGCATCTGTTGCTGCTCCCATTGTTCCAGCTGAGAGCACGCTAATTGTCCTCTCCAAAGTTGGACTGCAGTCTCTTGCCAGAGGGAAATTATGGACCCTTTTTCAGCAGGCGAGCGTCCCTTCCGCAGCTGTCAGCTGAATGGCCCCAGGAGGAACGGGGTGGGGGGAGGGAGGTCTATCTGCATCCTGATCCACGCAGGGAAGGACAGTTAGCGCAGCCCTGTGAGGAAGCAGGACACCCCCCAGAGAGGCCACCCCCCCAAAAAAAAACGGGCAACAACTCTACTCAACTGGAGACAGCCTGACGGAGTAAAAAGTGTAAAAAGGCTTGTGAGTCAGACTAAGCTGAGTTCAAACCCCAGCCTGAGTGCTCATTAGCTTTGACCTTGAGCAATTCACTGCTACTTATATACCGTTCACTGAACTGGGAGAAGGACATAAACCAATAAAGAACTATCAAATATCCAGCAGAGATTTGGACATAGCAGTTACTCAGTAAACGTGATTTGTTATTATTATTACTATTACTATTTTTGTCATTAAATATACCTCTAAGTAGTTGATCACACGTTCACAGACAGCCCACGTGCAGAACGCCCGGACAGGGAACAGGGGTGGGCAGGACAGAATAGGAACATCGTGCAT
Source organism: Paguma larvata (assembly GCA_030068075.1). Classification (NCBI taxonomy): domain Eukaryota; kingdom Metazoa; phylum Chordata; class Mammalia; order Carnivora; family Viverridae; genus Paguma; species Paguma larvata. The sequence continues at coordinate 29,527,070 of CM057841.1, read as the reverse complement.
GTATATTCAAAACAATATTTTAAGTTACCTACTCCATTCCGGGTCCTGTGTCGGCTGCTGATTATCTAGCTGCCAACAAAAAGATCTGGCTCTCCTGTAGGAAGTCCCAAAGGATGGGTGTCCTGAACTGGGGCTGGACAGTGTTCCAGAAGTTCTGTGAGTTCCACAAGTTAACCGGGTCTAACTGCACACCGTCCCGGAAGGCCCTTAGAGTTCCCCTGTGCTGCCTTACCGTGCATATGAGGAGAAATGGGACCTTGAGAAAAAGCTGGAGAGATTCAACAGGTATTTCTTGAGCTCCTACCTTCTGCTGGAGAGCATATTGGCGCTAGTTGCAGAGTAGAGGGCAAAACGGAATAATGTCATTTTACACATCATAGAGCTCGAAGTCTAACAGAGAAAACTGATATCTGTTGAATATTCCCGCAAAGACATCAGGTGAGACTGTGGTGAGTGCTGTAATGCTAAAGGACCAGATGTTAACCCAGGTGCCACCAGAGGCCCCAGTCGAGTCTGGACATGAGGGGAGATAAAACTCACCTAAGGAAAGACACCGAATCTTTCCTGAGGTCTGAGGATGAGTCAATAAAATGACATGGACCCGTGTGCTCTAGCAGAGGGAAGGCACGAGCACAGCCCTGAGGACCACAGGGAGCAAGCCCTGCGTCTCTAGAGGATCCCAAAGTAGGCCCGTGTCGCCAGAACTCGGAAACGGAGGAGGGGGAGGAGGGGGAGGGATGAATATTAGAATAGACAAAAAATAACAGAAGGACGGCTTAGCCCTGGCCGTCTAGAAAATGCTCTCAGGCAAGGGTTGAGATGCAGCGTTGTACTGGGGGTGTGGGAGCCCCGGGCCGCGCGAGGGCGAAGTACAGGAGGAGATGGGGTGCAACGCAGCATTCGCTACAGTGCGCAAGCTACGCTTTATAATGCACCGCAAAGGAACGTAGCCGGCGGTCCCCTCCCCGCTGGCTGCAAGCCCCTTCGTGGCCACTCAGAGAGCCATCTCCCTCCCCGGGATGCAGTGTTTTGTGCTAATCTGAAAGAGGAGGAAGGAAAGAGCCATCACACTGGGGCAAGGAGAGAGCAGAGAGGCTGAGGAGGCCATCCAAGCCCCGATGTGAGGTGGACTCAGACAGAGAATGGAGTCCAGAGATAGAAGGAGAGGCGCATTCACCCTTGCCTGGTTGCTGTTTCTGCTGGTATTTACTGATATGCGATTCTCCTTTCTTCCAGATGGCTGACTACATTTCCCAAATCCCCACCTCCACCCGTTGCAGCCAGGTCGGAACACGTGACAGATTGTGGCCAATAGAATGTAGGCACAGATGATGTATACTCATCGCCTCCAGGCCTGGCCGGAAAACTTCCTGTAGACCCGCCCACCCGCCTTCTCTCTGTGGCTCTGGGACTAGGAGCCAAGTTCCCCAAGGCCATAGAAGACGACCTGGAAGAATCACGTGGTGGGAAAGCCTGGATCTTCAAGTCACCCTCCCGGGAGATGGTTAGAGCCGCCTCACCAGAAACACCTCCGTGGGACTTTGCGTAAGTGAGAAAGAAACTTAAATTATCTTAAGGCCCTGAGATTAGGGGTTGTTTATTAGAAGAAGTAGCATCACTCTGCCCTAACGAATACCTTAACCCATGATGTTCCACAACTGCTGTGCTCAGGTGTCCCAGATAAACCTCCTAACAACATGGAAAGAAGAAATTTTTATCCCCACTTTACAGATGAATAACGTGAGATTCAGAGAGGTTGTTACTTGCTCAGGATCACACAGCTGGTCAAAAGAGAGCTTAGATATAAACTAGCACTGAGTTCTTGCACTGAGTCATTCCGCCTCCTCTGTTCTAGTGGGGATTGATATGGGAAGAAAGCATAGAGAAAAGAACACGCATCCTACAGGGGGCCTGTGGTGGCCTTGACTGCACTGGCCCATCCACGCAGGAGGGGTCCAGATGCTGGTTGGCCCTCGTTCATGCTCCAGAGAAAACTGGGGTCAACAACCAGGGAAGGAGACTCCAGAGAAATGAGTAGGAATGACTCGGTCACCCAGCGTGTCCTCCTGTGTGCTTTGTGAACACAGTGCTGGAAAGACTGGAAGGGGCTTTGTAAGTAGCAACAAAAGGGGTTAAAGAAAAAAGAAAGAAAGAAAGAAAAAAAACACCACTTAACCACAGTCAATGAAATTAGATAAAATTATCTGCTAGTCTTTATGTAGAGACCTAATGCTGCCCTCTACCATAAAGGCTCTATATGGCTTGCAAGATACAGTAAAATTAATTTTATATTGGGCTGCCAGGCGCTGTTAGAATAGCATGTTTATATAAGCAGCCCCAGAGCTTCAAACATTGAGTTGTAAAGGCCTGTGTCTCAGTGAGTGGCTTAGCAAAGAGAAACTCAAATCCCTGCATTCTCCCTGGGGCAAAGTCTTAGCAATCTTTATGGCTGTACACCCTGTTGGGTGTTTTTCCTCACATGGTGCCTCCTGACGACACCTGGCAGAGCCCTGACCAAGAATGGTGCAAACTTTCTCTGGGATTTTGCTCCACAGCAAGTTGAAAGGGAATTAGACATGACTGTCTTTATTTAAAAACTTGGTGAAGATAATAGTAGCTGTATCTAGAGATACAGATTGGACTTTCTCCAGCTTCTGAATAAAAGGAGCCAGGCTCATTGCAGGGAAGAAGAAAATAAGCTGAGGCAGGCTTGATGGGAAAAAACTGGGACGTTATTTGAAACAGTGGCTCCCTGTCCAACAATTGTTGTGGAGGAGTCATGTCCCTTTGCCTGCTTCCTTTGGGTCTAGATGGGGTCATGGAATATTACCAATGGAATAGGAGCAGAAACTCTTCCAGACATGCACCATCCCCATTTCCCTTTCTTCCGCTTTCCTGCAGTAAAGCACAGTCACCTGGAAAGCACACGTTAGAAATGATGGAGCCACAATGTGGAAGGAGCCCGGGCCCTTGCGTCACCGCTTCGAGGTAAGCTAACTGCCAGTTAGGAAGATCCGTTTTGGACATGATGTGGGTAAGAAGCAAACTTCTATTATGTTGAAGTCATTCTATGTAGGGAATTTTTTTTTAATTTATTTATTTATTTATTTACTTATTTATTTATTTATTTATTTATTTATTTTAGAGCAGCTAGCACTATTCCATCAGAGTGACATTCGGCCCTATGACTGGGGAATAGTACCTTTTCTTGATACTCATTAATATGCAACAAATATGTTGCTGCTTTCCCTACTCCACCCAGTGGAAATATCATTAATTGATTATAGCAATTCCTATCAGTGTTTACGTGACCTTGGAATCCTTAAAATTGTGATTGTTACAAATGATTGAAGTCGGCACTCCAAATACCATCTATTCGCTATACCAGCATTACTATAAACTTCTCAAGATAAGGTTGGAAATATCCATCAGTTAACTTAGCACACAGCCAACATATAGCAGCAGCTCAAAAATGTTAGTTGAATGAATAACAGGTGTTCTACAAAGAAGATCTTATTCTAATGCATTTACAACCTTTCTTAGGAAAAAGAGCTACCAAAACACAAAATGATCAGAATAATAGAACTCAGGAACTCAGGTATTAAGGCTCCTGGTAGACTTGGAGTAGCCATGACAAGATGGTAAATCTGTATTCATTGATAATCTCTCACTCTGCATTTCACCCTACCTACACAGATAAAGCAATCTAAATCGTTCAGATATGCTTGGAGACCCAGTGTTGGGAGAGGGGAGGTGGAAAAGTCCCACTATTGTGTAGATGATGTCTTGAATGTCGTAGCTAGATGGATCGTTTACCGGTTCTGCTCCAAGAATATATGTGCTTGGCAATAATGATGGCCATTCGTTTTCTTTGTGTGACACCAACTTCAGCAGTAGGACCCCTGCACTCATTTTACTTGGTCATTCGATCTATTTCAATAAAGAAATTCACCCATGTAACAGATGAATAGAGAATCCTAGATGAGATATGATAACAAAATCACAAAATATTAAAGACAAGTTCAAGTCAAGAACACGGGACTCAAAATTTCATCCGTCCAGCCAGCACTCAGCTAATGTTCATTAATCACTTATTTGCAGCCCTATTAGCCTCTGGGTGTTGCTTAACACACCCTCATGCTATACTTCCGTAGCATGGACACAGATATCTCCCTCCTGCCTGGTGTGTTGTAAACCATACCCCTTCCCTTCCATACTCTGCCAGCCTGTGACGGGCACAATTGTGAGAAGAGAATCATATGGCAAGAAAACATTGAACCTTGCTCTCAGGAATATGCACGGTCTGGAATTTGACTGGAAGTAGCAGAGAGACGGTGTAAGTTGAAGAACTGGACAGTCTTTGATGGGTCCCCGGGGACCCGGAAGCCTTCCCTCTCAGTGCCTTAACCTGGGCTTCAGATTTACAAAATGAGAAACGCAGCTTTCGGTTCAGAGTCTGGATCCATAAACACTGCAATCCGGCTTTACTGGCTCTAAGCCATCACAGCACCTGGGATAAACCTGGGACAATCCCACACAAAGCCAGCCTGCTTGGTCATCGCTGCCACTGACATTGGGACACTCAGATTCAGAAGCTAGCGTCCATCCAAGGGCATTTCCATCAAAGCAAGAAGTAAAATAGGAGAGCCTCTTCCAGAGGCCTTCAGTGGGGGCCAAAGATGACCGATGGTGGCCCAATCCTTCCTCCCTACTAGTAGACACAAATATATGTCAATTCTCCCGGAAAGAGCATGGTGGCCGCCTAAGGTGAAAAATCGTCAAGAGTGGAATAAGGTTTTTGAGATCCTGGAGCATGGAACAGTCTTACAAAGGATATTAAGAAGTCCTTGGAAAACTTGCTCTTACAGTTCTCCAAGACTGTTCATCTAACCGTCCCCTCAAGGGGTTCACCACTCTACCCTTTATAAACTCTCAAGCACGTCATTTGTATCCCAGCATCCCCAACGTTGCATAAACAATCCGAAATGGATCTTCCCTTCCTATCTGTGGAAGCAAGCCCTGCCAAATTCAAGTTTGGCACACAACCACTCCTTCCCCCCCCACTTTCTATGGCCTGCACCACACCATTCATCCTGTCTCCCAGTGTTTCTCATTATTTTATGTGTGTTTACCCATTTCTCCTCTGAGATAAGCCTTGTGCAGAAGAGGCAATATATCTTGTACTCTTCAGCCCATAAATGAAGCACTCAATTTTTTGAAAAATTGAATGCTGTCACAGTTACTGATTTTCAGCCCATGGAGGAGGCCATTGGCTTCCCATAATAGACGCCGTATTCTGAAGAGATTATCCCAGTTTGGGATCTAAATGGATTTGCCATCTGCTACGGACAGTTTTAAGTAGACAGGTCCCCCACGAAGGGAAGACTTTGAGCCATGGGATCATCTGCACGACCTTCCAAGGGGACCCTGCCCCATAGGTCTGGTAATTAGATATGGGGACGTCTTCGAAAATGAGGGAGCCTGAGAGAAAGTGAAGGAACTCAGCGTCTCCCTTTCTCAGTAACTTTTGGAGGTCTTCTTGTTGGACAACGCGCACATGGGTCCCCACCCAAAGGCGGGACTCCACCATCGAACGAGCAGGGTTGTCAGGGAGGAAGCATTGATTATGACAGTGGTGGCGCATGTGCCTGCTGTCCCCAGCAACTGGTGAAAGGCCCTGAATCAATTGCCCCAGCTCTCTCGCCCCCCTCCCCGAGCTGGCTGAGGGCCAGGCAGACCTCCAACATTAAAACCGGCAAATGAGATCTGAGCCTTGATACCCACACCCCCCCCACCTTTTTTCCACCCTCGAAGAGGATTTTTGATGCCAGCACCATATGTCGAAAAGGCCCAAGCACAATCCTATTACCATTGCAGGAGGCATTAAATAATTACATTAATTTACCTAAATATGGAAAAAAAATCTTTACAAATCAGGGACACTTGGCAGATTTTCCGGCTACACATTTTTCCCTTGGCACAGTGCACTGTCCTGTTGGGTGCCTATTGCTACTTGGAGTGTTTCCTTTAATTGCGGGGCACATGGCTTCTCTTGTTCTGTTTAATTTTCTCGAAGCTGGTTCCATATTCTGGCTACAAACATTATAGGGGGAAAAAAATGCCCACAAAAGTATGGATTGTGCTGAAGTGTACCCTAAGGGAGAATGCATAAAAATAGTAATTTCTTGTATATGAAACCTTCCGTGGGGCGGCCTTTCACTAGATTGCTTTATGAAAAAAATAAAAAAAAAAAAAAAGAAAAAGCTGAGGGGCTGGAAAGCGGGAACAAGGAGGAGAGTGAAAGAAAGGAGGAAAACAGAGAAGGAGAAAAAGGTTATGTAGTGAGGCTGGAGATGGGCCTTCCAAGTTCCGCGCATTGGATGACACTGAATTGGACCCTTCTTTGGTGGGCCTTGCCCGGCCACGCCTCTTCTTTGGCCCATATTTTCACTGCCAACGCTCATTGTATCTGAATCTTGCCCCTCCATAAATTGCTGCAAAATCTGAAGGCCGAAGTCGGGAGGATGTCCCCATAGCCTGCCCTCCTTGACGCAGCGCAAACTCACAGGAAGGCCTGAAGGACTGTCACCCACACAAGCCAACCTCGGATGCCGAGAAGAGCAAGGTCCCTGTTCCTTACAAGTTGGTCTGACCCAGAGATGGCCTGGGATTCCCTTCCTTGGTATCAGGTCTCCCAGAAGGTACTTCTCAAAGGCTCTGTGAAGGTCCAGACTCTCGTCTTGTGTTTCTAGTCTATGGCCGACATATATATATACACATATATATGTCTATGGCCGACATATATATATATATATATATATACACACACACATATATATATTTGCATCACAAAATTTGGGTGTTGCAACAAAGTCAAATTACCAAAAAATTTTCCAAACACTTCCTCTTTCTGCATGGGTTTCATGGCCCAACCTGTAATAGCTCTATTCTAAACCACAGGGAGAAGAGATGCAGACAAAATGGCCCCTCCTAAGAGAGGGGACCCATTGGCTTTGGAGGTAAAGGGCGGCCATCACACCCTTTCTCTGGGAGGAGATATAAAAAGAGCAGCTGGGGCCCCAGAAGATGAACGTTCTCAAGTTGGCTACTGACCCTGGGCCACTGTCTCTGAGGCCTTGAGGAAAACCAGTCCTCAGACAGGCCACAGTAGCTGTAGAAACCTAGACTCTCTTCTTTAAGGTGATTATATATGGTTAAGACCACAGTGGAGGGGTGCCTGGGTGGCTCAGTCGGTGGAGCTTCCGACTCTTGGTTTCGGCTCAGGTCATGATCTCACAATTTGTGAGTTCGAGCCTCCCATTGGGTTCTGTGCTGACAGGGTGGAGCCGGCTTGGGATTCTCTTTCCCTCTCTTGCTCTGCCTCTCTCCCACTCGTTCTATCTGTCTCTCTCTTAAAAGAATAAAGAAAAAAAAAAAAAAAGACCATAGTGGAAAGGTATTAGAGGAAGCAAAGAAGGGTGATGTTTGTAAGTTTCTACTTCCCCACCCAAAGGTGGTTCAAGTCCCACCTTGCGGCACGTTCACTGTTGTAAGGTCAGGATCTGGCAGGGCCTCTGACGCCAGACGTTATAAAAGATGTCATTTTCCTCACTTCCCCGGTGCTCCTGTGCGTCTCCAGCCCATCGCATGGGTGATTTCTCTCTCTTCCCTTCCCTGCTCTTATTTCTTAGCATTAGCCTGGTGCCATGTCCTCCCCAATCTGTCAGCGTTCGCCTCACAGCCTAGGAGCTTGCTAGAAATGCACAGTCTCAGGCCCGCCCCAAACCTATTACCTCGGATTCCGCAGAGTCCACGTGTTAACAACACCCTCCAGTGGTTTCCACCCACACCCGGCTCTCGAAGCTACAACGATGACATGCCACTAAATGCCATGCATTTAGCTCTACCTTCTGGCACGGGGAGATGGCATCTTCGGGGAGGACAGAGAGTTGAAGGACAGGAAATCGATAAGGTAAAACACGGGGCTAGCAGATCAGGAAGTTGTACCCCCCGTAGACCTGAACGGGCACGGGGAGGAAGCCGCCAGCGTCCCGGAAGAGTCCTCGGACAGGAGCTGGGGTGTTTTACAAAGGCCGCGGGCTTCGGTAACCCTGGGGAAATAAATACGCAACCTCTCCGCCCTCTTTCCTCCTCTCTCTGCTCTCTGCGAGGGGTTGAACTGTGCGTCTCCCTCTCCCCAAAAGATACGCCCTCACCCCCCAGTATCTTGGAATGTGACCTTATTTGGAAACAAGATTATTGCAGTTGTAATTAGTTAAAATAGAGTCAGACTGCAGTGCGGGGGGGCCCTTCATCCATTAGGACTGGTGTCCTTATAAAAACAGGAAGACACAGAGACAGACCGGGGGGAAGAGGGCCGTGTGATGACAGAGGCAGAGATTGGCGTGATCTACCCTCAAGCCCTGGATCGATTCTACCGGAAGGCAGAAGAGGTACACAGGGATTCTTCCCTATAGGTTTCAGAGGGGACAAGCCCTTGGACTTTGATTTCTGCGGACTTCCAGCCTCCTGAACTGAGAAACGATAAATTTCTCTTTTTTGAAGCCATTCTGTTTGTGGTCCTGAAGCACAGCAGCCTAGGAAAACCAATGCAGTCTCCCATTTGTCAAACCCAATCGGAAGCAAGGGAAGAAGGGAACGTGGCAAAAGCAGTTACTAGGAGGGTGGGGGGGAAACTGGAGACTGGAACTGGAGACACAAAGAGTATCCGAAAGACAGGGGTTAGCAGTATACATTTATCGAAAGATATTAGGTTAAAAGAGAAGAAACAGAAAAAAAAAATCTCTCTTGTGCAAGAGTCACCTGGCTCCCGGTGGCTCCTTCTCTGGCTGCATGAAAGAAACTTCTCTGCATTTGTGAGCAGGAGGCCAGCACACAGGAGAGACAGAGCTCTGAGAATGAGACCCCCGGGGATAAAACATGATGCTGAAATTTAAGCCCTTGATCCAGCAATTCCTGAAGTCTCTGTCCTCTTTCCCTTGAGCTACGGTCTCCGAAGACCTAAATGCCGGAGAATGGTAATATATTTTACTTAATTTCATGGCGTCCACATCAACTCCTGGCTAATCTCGGTATCTTTCCCGAGGTGAAGAAAGAGACCCCTCCGGACGGGAAATCTGTTCGGAGCCAATGCATATGAAAGGAAGCTTTTCATAAACCAAATATCTAGCTTCTTGCAAATCTTTGTCAAGATTTTATGATGAGCGGATCTGAGAATGATTGTGGCAATCTGGTAGTTTGGAGCTCGTGTAAAACTGATCTGTTGGACTAAGAGGCCAAGTGCAGAGAGGAAAGACCCCGGGCTAGAAACAGGGAGAGCTTGGTTCTCAGCCCCACTGTGTCACCAGCAGGTGATATGCATAGGTGGGCTCCCACTCCCTCCGGGTCATACTTTCCTTCTCTTTAAAAGACTCGGGGAGCCTAGGTGGTTCCCTTGGTTAAGAGATTGACTCTTGGTTTTGGCTCCGATCATGATCTCCCAGTTCATGAGATCGAGCCCCACGTCAGGCTTTGCACTGAGAGTGCGGAGCCTGCTTGGGATTCTCTCTCGCCCTCCCCCTCTCTCTCTGCCCCTCCCCTACTTGTGCCCACTCTCTCTCTCTCTCTCTCAAAATAAATAAATAAACATTTAAAAAAAAAAAGGAAGGGGGCAAGCGCTCCACCTAGATGGTCTCTTAAGACCACCATGGACACATCAGTGTTCTATACTACGAAAAACCTTCTGTGATGTCAAAAGGAAATTTCCCCAAATATCCACCCTCATCCAGGCTGCACATCCATTCCGGACTTGAGCTTTCCTTATGTATTTGTAGCTCCTTTCTAAGACATGAATGAGATATACAGGTAGAAATAAACAGTGACAGGTATAATATTTTATTTAATCGCCTCAAAAATCTTATTAACTAGGTTTCATCATTCCATATTCATTTTGTAGGGGAGGCCGTTGAAGCTCAGAGGGGGAAAGCAATTTGCCTAAGGTCACACAGACAGTATACATTCAGAAGTGGGAATTGAAGTCCTGAGGAGCTTTTGGTATCAGTGACTAGGTATTACAGACGCGAAGACCGACAGAGACGTCTTTTCAGACCTGAGAACGATCAGATCAGCAGATTTAAATAGCTACAGGTAGGGATGATATGGAATAATATATATACTTATATGAATTTGTATATATTTATAAAATATATAAAGCATGAATATACATGTAATATTTAAAGATTTAAAAATATATTTAAAATGTATGTACATATATATTTATATGCTTCAAAAACATGTTTTCATATCATACATATATAGAGATTATCTATCTGTATATCTCATATATATATCTGTATCTCCATGTCATCTATATAGAGAGAAAAAGGTCTATCATCCATCCATCTATCTATCTATCTATCATCTATCTATCTGTCATCTACCCATGAGAAAATAGACAGTTTTTATCCATTTTCATAGGACAATAGTGCTGGAAAAGGTGGTAGTCTATAGAGTCACAAGCTTGTTCATTCCTTATAGAACCAAAATTCAGAGAGGGGACCATGGAACCAACGTCACTGTTAGTTGACTTCCCATCCAATCCCCAACTAAAACCCCCAAATTTTTAATCAAAAATTAAAACATTTAAATTAACATTTAAATTATCAACCTCACACTATACCCCAACATGCACTCCCTAGACTTTGCAAGGTCTTAAAAAGGGTAAAATAAACAAAATTTTTTTGAAAGCCTGTCCTTAAAAAAGCGTGTCTCTGAACTTCTGCGCCCCTAATGAACTCGTCCGATTTACCAGATGGACAAAAGTGAAACAAATCTGACGCACAATCGGCTAATCTTCCATCTTTCTCGGCGGGAGCGTCTGTACCAGCGGGAGGACTGTCCCCCCGCCTGTGGTGGTGTGACGGATCACAACGGAAGCATATTGCCATCAGATTAATTTTCCAACGCTCCTACCCCGACCACAAAATCCTGAGAGAATGAGTGTCAAATACACTTAATAATTGCCTAATTATGACATCTGCTACTCTCCAGCACCTCTTAGTGGAAAATTAACTGAAGAAATAGCAGGTTCAAAGATGTGTTAACACTCTGATAGCAGATTTAATTGAAATATGACGGGGGAGGATAATGGAGATTAAATTAAGCTCTCAGATAATCATCTGACACAAAGATAATTGAGCCAGCCTCTGCCGCGCTGATGAACGCTTCGGAGATGCCGCGCGGGGTGGCATTTCCAGTATCTTATCCTGCAGGCTAAATGGAATTCTTCTCCCTCCCCCCACCCCTTCTTCTCTTTCTCTTGTCATTCAACATTTGTATCCTCCAAATCGATAATGTGAACAGCAGCATAATTGGAAATAAAAGATGATCTGAAATCCACAGGAAATTAGGTTGAGGTGTGTGGAGGAAATACAGTCGCGCCCTGGACACGGAGTGGGTTTTTCTGAGTCTGCTGGAAGCGGGATGCGTCCCCCATCCTGCGATCTCCCTGGGAGTGTTTTTCCAATGCCTCTGTCCGCAGTAGAGAGAGCTTCGCATGTGTGAGAAAGGCAGGGGGCCATGAAGACAATGAGAATTGGGGACGCCTCGGTGGCTCAGTCAGTCGACTGGGCGTCCGACTTCGGCTCAGCTATCTGTGTCTCCATATCATCTCACAGCTTATGAGTTCGAGCCCCACGTCTGGCTCTGTGCTGACAGCTCAGAGCCTGAAGCCTGTTTTGTATTCTGTGTCTCCCTCTCTCTCTGCCCCTCCCCCACTCATGCTCTCTCTAGCTCAAGAATAAATAAACATTTAGAAAAAAATCGGATGAGGCCACAGTCACTTGTGCTTTTTCTTCTTGCCCAGGGAACAATGTCTGTGCTTCCTAGGGCAGACTCAGGATGTCGTGTGCAATGAAGAACCACCCCCCATGCTGGAGGGGATGGGGTAACCCTAGCGGGCAGCCAGCTCATAGTGGTTAGTAGTGAATTTCCTGCGGTGGCGTGGAGGATGCTATGTGGCAAGCAGCCGGAAGCAGGAAGTTGGAAACACAGTCCCAGTGGCTGTCATCGAACGGGTCAGCCTCTGACAGTCCTAGAGAGTAGGTATTCCCCTGTCTCTCCTCACCCTCCAACCCAGTTAGCACCTCTCTGGAAGGACTGTGACTGTGAAGCCATGTATAGAAAATGAGATTGTCCCTGACTCTACCTGCGCCCCATCTACTCAGAGTTTCAGGTTTTAGATTTCTTTTAAGATATTTTTTTAATGTTTTTTTTTTTTATTTATTTATTTTAAGAGAGAGATTGAGTCGGGGTTGGGTACAAAGAAGGAGACAGAGAATCCCAAGCAGGCTCTGTGCCTTCAGAGCAGAGCCCTATGCAGGGCTCCATCTCATAAACCGTGAGATCATAAGTTGAGCTGAAATGGAGTCAGACACTTGGGGCGCTTGGGTGGCTCAGTCGGTTAAGCATCTGCCTTCGGCCCAGGTCATGGTCTCCTAGTTTGTGAGTTCAAACCCCATGTCGGGCTCTGTGTTGACAGCTCAGAGCCTGGAGCCTGCTTCTGATTCTGTGGCTCCCTCTCTCTTCACCCCTCCCTCACTTTCTCTCTCTCTCTCAAAAATAAAATAAAAAACTTTAAGAAAAAAAAAAAATGGAGCCACCCGGTGCCCAGCAGTTTTCGAGTTTTACACCAGTGTGATTTTGCCTGCTTTGCCAATGTGGATTCAAGTTAATGTGGCCACATCCCCTTTAAGAGGACTTTTGAGTATCTCCATGACATTTCCCTCTTATTCTCCTCTTCTCTGGCATCACCCCACCCATGAGAGCCCCCACCTCCGAAGAATTTCCTAGTCGTGGCCACTCCCAATGCAGTGACATAACTCAGAGGCACCCCCTTGAGGCTGGAAGATGCCACTACATCAGTCCCCCTGGAAGCTGGCGGCCTGGCAGACAACCAGGAGGCAAAAATGGGGCCCTACACTGAAAGTAGGTGGGGATATCTTGCCCTCACTGCAGCCAAGGCTGAAGCACACGGTGCCTGCCAATGAGGGGGTGGGACACACCCTCTTCCTCCAAGTTTCCCACATCCTGTAGTTCAGATCCTGTCCTTGGCAGGAAGTCCTTCAAAGGACAGTGGGGCCTGATAGCCAAGGCATTGCCTCCAGATTTGGTGGGAATATCCCCTCTCCAAATAGGCATCTTCACCCGCACGATGCCCCAGACAGTGGGGTAGGGTCTGAGGTCCAGCGCCACACAGATGGCCAAACTCCCCTTTCTGTATCCAGTCTCCTTTTTTCAAATCTCACTGTATTTTATTTTCCAAGGCTCGTTTCTCCTCCCTATCATAAGTCTTGGGCAGAACCTAAGATTCTGAAAAATGACTATAATGTTTAAACCTGGGGAAATCAAGAGGGTTCTCTCTTCTCATCTCTTCCCTACCAGAAGAGTTCCATAAGTAAATGTTCCCAACTGCTGGGTTTCAGCAGTAAATTTCATCCCACGCAACCCCCAGCTAATCTCTGATGGCAAAGTTTGGAAGATGCCTCTGTCCCATCTGTTCTATAATTTCTGTCCTAAATTGTTAATTTATTGAAGCATCAAAGAGCAAGGCATCTCACGAGAAGGCAACTGGCGGGATTGTTTTAATCACCCTCTTGCAGCCAGGTAACATGGCACCAGAAATTCCTTCCAAAGAGAAGACTCTTGACCCTCCTCTGACCTCCCTTTTTATCTGCAAGATGGGTGTGTGGGGCCTGTAAATCAATGGAACCCACCTCCCCCTGCCTTGTCTGATGCTCTCACTGACACTGGATTGTTACAAAGAGGAGACTCTGCCTGGGGAAAATAGTAGAAAGCCTTCATGTGTTCACGATGGTGACGTGTTTTGTGGCTTTCCGTCCCTCTGAAGAATTTCTTCATTTCCTTTGAAAAGTTGACTATTTTTCAAAATGTGTACCATTTCGTCTTCTGGGGCAAATTGCACAATCAGCGCTATTGACTCTTGCTGAGTCTGTAAACCCCTTTTACATATTTCAAAATAATACCTAATTAAAATGTCAAGGTTAGAGTTCATGTGGCCAGAGCGGACAGGGCTCCGCCTCCTTCTTCAGCCTCTCAAAGTAACATTTAAGATATGTCCTATAATTAGGAGTAATTATAAATTCCGATGAAAAAGGAACCCGCACAATTCTGAAGATATTTTTCTTTGATGTTTCTTGCTTTAATTTATGTGCTGGTGGCACCAAATTGTCCCAGCTCCCTCGGATAGGTTTCCAGACAGAAAAGGCTCCCAAAATCGCAGGGAGAAAAGCAGACCAGGTCTAAGAAAAGTAGTAAAGTTCATTAAAAAGGGTTATTGCATCTATAACTTCTAGACTTGGTGTTCATTGATTAGAGATTAAACATCATCCTTTGTACTGCTCAGATTGGGATTTTTAATTAGGATGTCATTATTACACAGATATACTGAATGCCAAATTGATTTCTGAGACCTTTTGAAATAATAGCGTGCTTCTGCAAAATGAAAATCATAATAGATTATTGACTTCTTCAGGAGTTTTGATCCAAGGGCACCTCCCCAATGTCAACATTTTCAATATTTTTAGTTTCATGCAAAGAGACACTCATAATGAGGCTTATAGTAAAAGTTTGGCCGTATTGACTGCATGTTATTAATGCCGATGGCATCACATTGATTACCCTTGAATTATAACAGCAGCAACATTGCTTGTTGCTGAATTGTTTACATACCATATAGCCTTTGTCTTTTGTTTTTGTTTAATTCGAGAAGTGTTTATAGACACAATAAGTAGCATCCTTGATTCTCAAAATCAAAGGTTCACCAACTTCCTCAATCCCTGCCACCCTTGGGGTCTCGGTAACGTTTTCAGGGGGCTCCTCATTCAAAAACAGTTGTATTTATTAAGGAATCCGTTCCAAACAACTTAATAAGTATTTTTGTCCTAATGACTGCATTGGCATATTAAAGAATACACAGAAACTGAAAGAAAAAATATGTTTATTTTATTCTCTAATAGCCACAATTACTTACGCTTAACCGACTGAGCCACCCGGGTGTCCCACTAATAGCCACAATTACTTATGAATGGGATCCCTGCACCTGGTAGGCACTACAAAACTTTCTCAAGTCCTGGAATCAGATTAGACTCCATGCCCTCATTTTCTGTTGCGCATCGATCTGGCCTTTCAACCCAGTAGCTGCCGAAAACCCCAATTCACAAAGATAGGATGCCATCCAAAGAACTGTAGTGCAATCTAATGTTGAAACTATGAACTAGTATAAGCTATTGGTTCACAAAGTATCCTACACACGTTACTGTGTCTTCCTTTAAAATTCAAAATGTCAACAGTGTCCCCCTGAATTCACCATGGCACCCTGAGTGCCCCCACAATGGTTTGGGAGCCATGGCACTAAACCTAACGTTTCTCGATGTCATAGAATCTTTGTTGCCCATCTATATATTCTTGGTGCTTTGCACAGTAAACTCAATAGACATTGTTTAAAGAACAGTGTTTTTGTTAGAACTTTTTCTTGTTTAGATCATTTTTAATTCAAAGTAAGACAATTCGATAGCATACACCCAATACACATATCCAGTCACTGCCAACACATGAGGAGGTATTTTCTCGTACGTACTCAGAGGGCTTCTGGAGAGGAAATTGGTGGAAAGTCTTCTTCATTTGAGCTATTTCATAGATACTGCTCTGCAAAGAGAAGACTCCAAGATTTTGTCTACACGTAGGGAAATACCTAAAGAGTTCTCGTCAACTACTCATTCCCTAGGGCATTAAAACATACACAGAGAAGTGAGTATTTGGACTAAAGAATTATTTAAACCACCTGATCATATCCCAACCTGGATGGAGGTGCCTATGTCTAGAAACAGAGGTTTTCTACCAACCCCTAACCTCTTTCCAAGCATGGTGGTTTTTGTCTATGGGTCCCACTGTAAGCATACATCTGAATGAATCCGAAGAACCATATTGCACACAATGCGGTACGAACTGAACAAGAATGCAATTCTGATACAACATGAATGAACCTTGCAAACATCATACTAAATGAAAGAGATCAGACACAAAAGGCCACATACTATATGATTTTATTTATATGCCCTATTTAGAATAGTTAAATTCATAGAGGCAGAAAATAGAATCAGAGTAACCAGGGTCTATGAGGAGGGACTGTTGGAGAGTTATTATGTAATGTGTACAGAGTTTCTGTTTGGGGTGATAAAAATGGTCTGGAAATGGATAGCAGCGATGGTTTGCGACTTTGTAAATATGCTTACCGCCATTGAATTGTACACTTAAAAATGGTTAAAATTGTAAATTTTTTGTGATGTATATATTAATGCACACACCCACACAGCCTGGAGAATGTGATTTGCTTTAAAAGATGACACCAATAAATAAAGGTTAGAAATGCAAAAACTCCACAGACACTGTGTCTCTTAAGCCATAAAATGCCCAGTTACGACAAGGGTTGGCAAACTTTTTTTGTAAGAGGCCAGACAATAAATACTTTTTACTTTATAGATCATACAGTCTCTATTGCAACCACTCAACGTGGCCCTTAAATTGCAAAAGTAGCCATAGATAATACGTAAATGATTGTGCATTGCTCATTTCCAACAAACCTTTATTATGGGCTTTGATTTTGAATTTTTTATGATTTTTACATATAGAAATAATTATTCTTATTTTGATTTTTTTTGACCATTTAAAGTGTAAAAACCATTCTTAGGTAAGACCATTTTTGGTCTTACAAGATGTGTCCCCTAAACTGATTTTCTGACCCCTGAGCCAGAACCCTAAATCAATGATAAGACAATACCTTATTGATAATGTGTGAAACATGTCCCCGTTTTAGAGTTGGGGTATTCTATGGAAGGTCAGAAACTTCACCCCTGGAAAATGTGTTAGTTTGGGGCTCAACCAGAATGAGCCATTCTGTGACTGAGTCAGCCCTGGAGCTGACCTTCATTTCCCCTTCCTGAAATTTTGTCCCCCTACCCACTGAGGCCTCAAAGGCCAGCACAATGCCCCATAGGACAAGGCAGGGAGAAAATCCCCTGGATTCACCACAAAATGTAAAGAATGACTTTTAGCATCTCTTGAATGGTTATTTTCGCTAAAGCAAAGGCCTTCAAGTAAAGAAACAAGAGAGAGAAGAAAGAAAGAAAGAAAGAAAGAAAGAAAGAAAGAAAGAAAGAAAGAAAGAAAGAAAGAAAAGAAAGAAAGAAAGAAAGAAAGGGAAGGCAGGAAGGAAGGAAGGAAGGAAGGAAGGAAGGAAGGAAGGAAGGAAGGAAGGAAGGAAGGAAGGAAGGATGGAAGGGAGGGAGGGAGGGAAGGAAGGAAGGAAGGAAGGAAGGAAGGAAGGAAGGAAGGGGAAAATGAAAATTGTGCTGGGATTTAGGAAAGGCATTTGTTGGGGAGGGTGCTGAGGGGACTCCCCAGTGTTGCTAAAATAAAATGCTAGGCATATATATTGTCAGTAATGGCAGACTTTCTGGAAAGGGATTTTAGGGGAAAGGGCAACGGAGCTTCCCGGTGCTGCTAAAATCATATGATTCCCTCATTGCACATATGCCCAGATTTTTTGGATGACCAGAATCTAATTAAACAAACTTTTCTGAGCACCTACCTTAAGTTGACCATTGGGCGTTGGGGATACAAAGTTCTTGAGAAACTCACATTCTCAGGGTTTTTTGTTATTGTTGTATGTTTATTTGTTTGTTTTCGAGGAGGAGACAGGAAAGGGGTAGCTGTGTATACATACCAGAGTTTCTAGTGGTAAGAACTTAGTTCTTATCATGACTGTTGCTGTGCCCTGGAACATTCTGTAGCCAGGAAATGGAATCTCTCATGAGAAGCTCCAACATCACACGCTGGGCATGTAGATGGTTGGGTGCAGTAGACAGCTTTCTCTGTGTGTACCTGCCTAACGCCCTCTTCCCAACAACCCAGAGTATTCTACAGAAAATGAGGGCTGCTGAGAGGAAGAGCGTTGCAGGCTTACACACCCGGCTGCTATCTTGCATTTCGGCTTCTTTCTCCTTTTTAACATCCCTTTGATTCTTAGCTGTGTCCTCCCATCTCTGCACTCGAAGTTTCTACATCAACTCATGGTACCATCGTGTCAACACATTGAACAGTAATCGGCTCTAAGTAATTTAAATATTTGGTTACAATGAAGATGGCCACGGCCAGCATGTCTATCTGAGCTCATTAGTTCTAACTTTATTTCCCATAAAATAGGAGGCCATTTGAGTAAAACGATAGTTGGAAAACATTTTTAAACAGAACCAGCAAATAAACATGGTCTTTATGAGTTGTAACTTAATCCCCAGCTGATGTCATGTTTCATGTTTCAACTGCCAGAAAATGCCTGACATCTATATATCAGGCAGATTTATGGAGACTTCAGGGAAAGAGCTAAGAGGATTCCTTAAATAAGGATAGTGTGTTGGTCCAGGGATAATTTGGAGCCTCTGTTATCCATAGATTGAAATGTGCGTATTTGGGTAAATTACAGGAATATGCCTTTTCGCTTCACCTCTTTATGTTTAAAATGCTTCAGAGTGGGGTGGTGAATGCATGAGAGGAGGGAGGGAGAGACTGAAAGAGGGGCAGGAAGGGGGAGAGAGAGAGAGAGAGCGAGTGAGAGAGAGAGCACACGCACAAGAGAGGGCTCGAAATATGGTTCTCTTTTATCCCTATTTGGTCATCGATGTTGCTCTGGCAATACTAGAGAGAAAAGAAAACTTGCGTTGCAAACCTCAGAATCATAAACTGCACACAGGCCCTCCCCATTCCCATGCTACTCTTGGTGTAGAATGGCTGTGATGACTTCGGGGGGTAACTGAGGATGTGGAGCCTTGCCGATTTCCTATCAAGAAATTTCTGTTGGATCTGCTCCATTCCAGCAGTTACCCCACAGGAACAAAGCTTTCCAAACATAAACCTCTCCTTGTATCATGTAAGTCGGTGGCCAATTAACAGAAAAATGATTTTGAAACAGCCCCAGCAAAAATGACTCACTTCGTTCTAACATACATTGTCTGTAGATTTACAGTCAAGCTTCCCCATAGGGTCTACTCAGCCTGGCGGATGAGTAAGAGTAAGTCACGCTAGCTGATACAGCAAACAGCCCCAAATGTCAGTGGCTTAACGTAGCAAAGGTGTTTGTTAATATTATAGTCCTATTGGGTGTTCAGAGAGTAGCCTTCTCCATGGTGACCCAGTTACTCCATGTTCTTCAATCTTGTGACTTCCTCAACTGCGGAGGCTTGGAGAAATCCACTGGATACTCGACATTTGCCTGGAAAATGGGAAAGAGAGAGAGAGAGAAGTCAGGAGAACTACACGAGAGGTTTAAGGGAGCACGAAGCTGACTCAGTCATGTAGCTCAGCTTAGCTGCAAAGGATGCTGGGAAATGTTAACGACTAGCCTCCACTCTCTATTTTGATGTAGAAGCCACAGTGCTGCGCTGTTGCATGACTGCTGGGATTTTCTCAAAGACAAAAGGACTTGAATTGATGACAACAATAAAAGTAATTTTCTTACATTTATATGTCATCGTTGACAAAGAGCTAAAATTCATTCAGTCCTCACACTAGTCCTATGATGGAGGTAGGACAAGAGTTGTTATCCCTACTTTTAAATGAGGCTCCGGGAGCCTGGGTGGCTCGGTCAGTTGAGCATCCCAGTCTTGATTAGGGTCCAAAGGCTCAGGTCATGAGCTCTCGGTTGGTGAGATCAAGCCCCACATCGGGCTCTGCACTGGGATTCTGCATTGGGATTCTCTCTCTCTGCCCCTCCTCTTGCTCATGTTCCCCTTCTGCTTGTGTTCTCCTGCACTCTCTCTCAAAATAAGTAAACTTTATATAAATGAGTAAGTAAGTAAGTAAATAGGGCTCCAAGTGGGACAGAGACTTGCCTGTACCCTGAGTCACAAAACTAGGAAGTGAAAATGTTTGAATCAGAACCCAGGCATTCCAGTGTTAACTTGGCAGTTTTTATGACTGTACAGAAATTGCAAGGGTTAATGGTACTTGGGAGGCGGAATTGGGCTAGAGTCCATGTGGGGTCCTCAAGAGAGCTGGGGGCTATATAGAATCGGTAGACAGGTTCTATCTACCTGTTGGCAAAGACTTATTCACCAAGTATTTGAAGGATGGGGCATAAAATGATTTCAGTTTCCTACTTTGAGCCTAAAGACCAGCCTAATCCAGGGATCCAATCCCTGTGTGCCAAGATCTTACTTTTTTAATGGAGTTCCGTTAATGTAAAAATATTAATGGTTATGACCACAACCAGAATGGCGACGTGATGAAAACATGCTATGACCTCCCATTGATGGCTCAGAATGAATGGAAAAAAAAATAGTTTAGAGAGTACCGAAATATTCGAGAGGGTTAAGGTTAGAATCATTGTGTGTGTTAATTTCCGTAGCTGGTACAATCCTAATAAAATGTTTTCATCCTTCACGCCAAAGAAAGAGTAGAGCTCAAACCCCTTTGCTCTGGGGACGCAGCTCCAAAGAAATGTGGCAAGGCTTCATAATCATGATTTCAAAGAGGTTTGTGGAAATGTTTCATTAATTCTTATAAAGAAATCTTTTTTTCTTAATTTTTTCATTAACTTCAGACATTTGCTTGCAATTACATTTGTTCAGTGAATACAATGACAGAAATTAATAATTCATAGCTTTTGTCAGGCAAAATTAAAAAAAAGGACAGTTGTTCAATCAAATGCACTTTAAATGCACAATCTTTATTTAAATAAGATTTTAAAAAATAAATAATGGGGACTGTTATTGTACTTCTTATAAACCTCTTCTTTTCCAAATTATATCTATGCTCTACCCAGTGACATGAAATCTTGGGTTGTTCAGAGCACATCATGAAAATAACAGGTTCAGATCTGATGTTCTGAAATGGGGAAACTTGACTCAACCTCAGTATTTATGGCACTGCCTGGATCTTCTGGGGCCGTCTCGTTAGCGACAGAGAATCACCGCATGAGAAAGCTGAACGGGACCGAAAGCACTGCACCTCCCAAAGACCTCTCCTCTGATGATTGGGGAAATTAAAGTTCAGAAAGACAGAGTGAGCCTTTCAAGTTCACGCAGTGAGTTAGCAGCCCAAATGGGCCTCTAGTGTAGGTCTCCCGACCCTCGGCCAAAGCTCTCCCAATCTGTGATGCTTCCTGTCTTCAAAGGATCTTCCAGGATCTGCCTAACGAGTAGTTACCTATAGATTTTGCTTTGAGGTGTCCTATGCAGACCTTTTTTCTCAGCTGCCTAGCTTATCTGGCATTCTACCATTTAAGACCGGTTACTTTGGATCATGAAGGTATTTTAAAATCATGTTTCCCTTGTTAAAATGAAATTACTCATCACTAGATGTCAACTTAGGTGGAAAAGAGCGATCCAGGCCAAGACTGGGTAGAAATAGGGGCCTCTGGGTAGTTCGGTTGGTTGAGCATCTGACTTCAGCTCAGGTCATGATCTCAGGTTCATGAGTTCAAGCCCCACATCGGGCTCACTGCTGTCAGTGGGGAGCCTGCTTTAGATCTCCTGTCCCTCTTTCCCTGCCTCACCCCAGCTTGCACTCTCTCTCAAAAACAAAAAAAAATTTTTTTTTTAAAGATGGGACAGAAAGAGGATTATAACAAGAGCAGAGACAAATTCTTCAATTAGGTCTAAAGATAGCAGAGAGATGGCTACTTGATATGTCTTCTCTCTGCCCGCCTCCTCTCACCTATAAGCAAAAGACTCTGGCTGGCAAATCAGCTCTTTTAGTCGTCCCAGCCCCCAAAAGTGAAAATGGAGTCTACCTTAAAAGCAAAGAAAACTCAACCCCAAGAAACTTTCTGGGAATTGCTAGCCCATCTACAGGAGAATCTCTGGGAAAGGCAGTTCAGCATGATGGCTAAGAATTAAATGTTTGTAGGTTTGACTCTTGACCACACTAGCTGTAAGTTCTGTGCTTTGGGAAACTCACCACTGAGATCTCTGAGTTGTATTGTCTTTCTTTGTAAAGCAGAGATGTATCAGCGAGCTATCGTGCTGTAACAAATTGCCCCCAAACTCAGGGGCTTAAAGCAGCAGCTGTTTGTTCTAGTGTGCCCGAGGACTGGCTCCGGAGTCTTTGCTTGTTACTGCAGTTGGCGGGTTCATAGGGGTGGCTTTCCTGCTTGTGTGTGTCTGGCATCATCTTTCTGGGGCCAGCAGCCTAGCTGGCTCTTCCTGCAGTGATGGCAGAAATGCAAGAGGAAGAAACACATGTAGCCTCTTAAGACCTAGACTCAGAATGGGCACTGGCACTTCCAACTGTGTATCACTGGCCCAAACAAGGATGTGACCCAGCCCCAAATCAAGGGATAAATTCTGCCCTAAAGGAGGCGATGGCAAGAGTGTGGATAAAGCAAGGGATAAAGAATTGGGCCCCCAAATACAACGGATCGTAAGGGCTAATAAAAGAACTCTCTCACAGCATTGTTCTGATAATTAGTGAAGAAAGTGTGTGTGTAATACTTAGGGCTCTCGCTCTGAGAGAGAATGGCGGGGTCCCTAGAGGTGGGTTTTGATGTGGGCGGTGGTTAAAGAAGGTGGCTCTTGGAGGTGAGGGAAAGTGTGGTCTTCCTGAACCCATCAATTTCCTGCTTCCCATGCAGTATTGACCCTCATCTCACACACGAAAAGAAACAAATGGATTTGATTAGCAAATACTTTCATCTACATCCTAATTGAAGTCTCTGGGACTTCCTTGTTTTGGAAAATCCCATTTTAATGCACAAAGCATCAGGTAGCCCGAAGAATTCCCTCTCCCTTCAGCTGTCCTGTCCCTGCCAAACTAGGGAGTCTATCTGCCATTTTCCCCTTAGCCCCATCTGCCTGACCCTAGACGAATATCCAGGCTCTGGGCTGGGAGATTCTCCTGTTTTTGATTCATACTGTGAATCGCTTAGTTCCGAAGCTCTTAAAAGAGAAGCAAAGGACAGCCCTCAGTGATGGTCTGGTCCAGATGTCCTTCCACTGTGGACCCGGCAGCTCCTCACCAGGAGACTCGAAGTCCATGCTCCCTGGTAGAGGCTGATGCAGCCAAACAAAAGCACAGCTGAGGAGGCAACCGTTTGGCCATCTGAAAAGTCTGACCAGTTGGCACATTGTTGTCTCCAAATGAGCCGGCAGGAAACGGGGTTTCCTAAAACTTGGTTTTAAAGCACTTAGAACAGGAAATCATTCCCCATGCATGTTAGATCTCTCTAATGACTGACTAACTAGAAACAGGCTATCTTAATACTCTGCCCCGAGCCATTACAAATGGCTTTCTTTCCAGACTTCATTAGAATATTTACTGCAATTTGGATCGAAGACTTTTGACACTGCAGTCATAAAATTTACAGGGGACCATTTTTTTTTTCAGTCTGAGAAGAGACTTGGAAGAAGCGGGGAAACCCCTCAACTCCCCCAGCCACCAATCTCATTCATTAGTGGTCTTCGTGTCTCGTGACCTCTAGTTAGGAAAATAAACATCCCTGCGGTAGTCCAACAAATTGCCTTCAGAAAAAAGAGCTAGATCCCTCTTTTGTCAACTCCTGCCTCTTTCAAATATATGTGGCCAGAAAAAGAAAATTCACAATGTGTGTGAGTCCTCGGGTTAAGCACTTTCTATGTGACATCACTGGCTCCTTGAAACCATGTGGCCGGCGGGCATCATCATTACCCCCTTTTCGCCTCCGAGAAAACTGACGCCCACGGTTACCAAAAATCACACAGCTAGTGGGTGGCAGAGCCAGGACTGGATCCGTGTCCCGTGGAAACCCGGCTCCTCCGTTACCCACTTTGCCATTTGTGCCTGTGCTTAAAGCAGACCCAGTGAGCACAGGCAGACTGGGCTGGGCAAAAGTTTCCTGCATCTAGTGCCTTCATAAAAGCCATCAGCCAGAGCTCCAGCAAAATGGATATTAGGTCTCCATCCAGAGAAAAGTCAGCATGGGACAATGCGCCCACGTACAATAGTACGATACACAGCTGCCGGTGTCATGGCTGGGTGGCGACAGCAGCCGTGAGAAAAAATAAAGCAGGGTGGGTACATAGAGAGTAGCATCAGCAGAGAAGGGGGTGGGGGGAGACTCTGATTTTGATGAGGGGTTTCAAATATGGAGACCCCAAAGGAGCCAGGGAGTGGGAAGCTATGCCGATGCATGGGAGCGATCGGGATCAAGGGGACAGAAAGGACCAGAGCTCCGTGATGGGTTTGATGACCAGTCAGTGGCCCCAGCTATCTCTGATGGTGTACCTGTAGTCGAAGATTGCAGTGATCGCTTTCTTCAAAGTTCCGTGCCTGTACTGCATTAGCATGCTAACGATCACGCCGGGCCTTTGGGTTTTGTCACAGGATATCTGGAGAGTGATTCTCCACCCTCAGCAATGCTCTATAGAATGAGTACACAGTCTCTATAACACTCTGTGTATTTACAGAAAGAGAAAGATGATCACTCCTAGAGACGGTGTGCTTCCTCTCAGTAAGAAATGAAAAGCACGTGACCTATCGTGTTTCTCCCTTTTTGCCTTGATTCCTAGGAAGCTCGATGTTAAATTTAATGTTCAATTAAAACAACAAAGTGAGCCTTCAAGGCTTTTGAGTATTTCTAATGTTTAATTGTATATCTGCTTTTCATTGCAAGCAGCCTGTAGTCCTTTAAGAGCTGGTGTATAAGTAACACATGTATGTAAAATCATGTATGCCATGGATATAATAAGTATGATTTACCTAAAAATTAATTTATAACCTGCTCATTGGATGCTTAATTCCATTTACATGGAGGCCAGTCATGTGGCCAGACTGGATCGGAAAAGGAGAAGAAAACATCTCAACGTTGTTATAGATTGATATTCTAATGCTTCCCCTGAACAAATGTATCCGTGAATCACAGCTCCCAGTACCCACATCCTTGGAGGCTCCTGTCACATGAACACAGGGCTCGGTCATGTGACTTGCTCTCTCCAATGGAACATCAGCAAACATGGCTGCAAAGAAACGCCTGATCATAGGTTATAGGTATTGAGGCTTGCCCTCTTGAAATGTCGCTGCCACCGTGGGAGACAGCCAGGTCCAACCTCATTGAAGATAATAGATCGCAAGGAGAGAGAGACGCCAACCGTCGTAGCTTTCCCGATTGAGCCCAGCCCCAGCCTGTGCCTCCAGCTTCACCCAGCCTCATGAGCCAGCCCAGGCAAACATGCAGAGGGGCCATCCAAACAACCCCCAGGACCACAGGGATTAATAAATCTTTATCCCAGTCCTCTAAATTTCAGAGCGGCTTGTCACACAGCCATAGGTAACAGCTAGAGATGGTCAAAGACTTCTTTTAAGGACAACATTCTAGAGAATGGCTACTAAGTATGTGGGTCCAATATGCACTTGGCACATGGCTGAGAACATCGGGACCTCTTCGGAGGATGTATCTTGCCAGGAAGTAAAAACACATCAAGAAGGACACATATTTTGGAGAACCTACTGCATACAAGGTTTCTCTTAGGCCAGGGGATGCGTTGTTAGAAACGCATAATCGCTATTCTTAAAGAATTTAGTAGATTATAAGCCCTAAGTAATTTAGACAGTCTGGGATTGGCAGAGGAACAGGTGGAGATATGAAAGAAAAAAAAAAAAAAAAAAGAACAGAAGGTCTATAAATAGTTCCTAATAAATATAAGCGTGCAATATACCTCCAAAAGCAGCAGTCGCTATCAAAGGCATATAAGAAATAAAAAAGGATTTTTCCATGCAGGAGACTAGAATAATAAGTTCACTGCTAGGAAAAAAACCCTCATATTAAGACCTCACGTCATTCCGAACAGGGAATAGAGTAACTTATAATCAATGTATTATGTTCCTACTGAGCTTCACAAATGCGAAGAACATTTTTTTTTATTTTGAGGGAGTTGGTTTACCAACACATCACGTGACAACGTGAAAGATTTATATACTTGACTACACATTTCTTTAAAATTTGTTTGTGAAGCATCTAGGAAATGAAGTTGGATACGTTATACATTTCATTTCTGTGGGAAAAGAGACACACGAAGAGAAAGACGTCAAAAAGCGATATCTCACCGCATTTTTCTGTATACCCGTCTGTGCTTTCCAAATTTTCCACAATGAACAATGCTTTGCGTATGTTGTCAGAAAATCAAAACAAAACAAATAGTTTTAATTTAATTTTAGTCAAAGAGGACAGGAAAAGTTCTTCCCCCTCTCGAAGAGTAGAAATAGTTAATAATTACATGCCAGGCATTGAATTAAGGAATTAATCCTTATCACTGAATCCTTTCCACATGTCCCAGTTTGCAGATGAAACTATCAATGCTTTGAAACATGAAATGACCTGGCCAAGGGCATCCCGTTGGTGAATGGCTGACTGAACTTCTGCCTTGGCTGGTTCCGGTGCTAAACGGTGACAGATGCCAAAAATCAGCGGGAATCATGGATTCCTATAAAATCACATAAAATTCGTAGATCCGTAGGTGTCTCCAGATTTCACATAGAGATTATTGGTTTTTATTTTATTTAGAATTATATGGAGCATGGGGGTGCGTGGGTGGCTCAGTCAGTTGAGTGGCTCCCTCTTGGTTTCGGCCCAGGTCGTGATCTCACCGTTCGTGGGATCGAGCCTCACATCGGCCTCTGCAGAACTCGCCTGGGATTCTCTCACCTTCTCACTCTGCCCCTCCCCTGCTCTCTCTCTTTCTCAAAGATAAATAAACTTAAATACACACACACACACACACACACACACACACACACACACACTTATATGGAGCATGGTTCACACGATGAATCAGAACATGAGGGTGCTGGGGCGCCTGGGTGGCTCAGTCAGTTGGGTGTCTGACTTTGGCTCAGGTCATGATCCCGTGGTTCCTGAGTTCGAGCCCCACATCGGGCTCTGTACGGACAGCTCAGAGCCTGAAACCTGCTTTGGATTCTATGTCTCCTTCTCTCTCTGCCCCTCCCTGTCTCGCACTCTGTCTCTCCCTGTCTCTCTCAAAAAGAACTAAACATTAAAAAATAATAATAAATAAAAACAGAACAGGAGGGTGCTAAATCTAGAGGTGCACGGGAACAGGAACAAGTGACATCTGAAACCTTAAGATTGCAAGGCACTCAAAGAAAGGGACTCTACCTTGCTCACAGTTATGTCGCTACTAGTTAGCTTCTTACTGGCCCATAGTAGGCTCTCAATACATGTTTTTTTTTTTAATTAAAAAAATTTTTTGTGTTATCGACTATAGTCCTCATGTTCTACATTAGATCTTGAGATCTCTTCTGATAGCTTTAAGTTTGTGCCCTGTTACTCACCTCTCCCTGTTTCCCCCACCCTCCCAAGTCCACTTTTCCAGTCTTTCTATGATTCTTTTGCTTTTTTTCTTGAGATTCCACATATGAGTGATACCAGGCAGTACTTGGCTTTGCTTGGCTTGTTTCACTTAGCATAATGGCCTCAAGTTCCATCCAATGTCATCAGAAGCGGGAGTAGAAAATGATATAATGTTGGAGTCCAACTCTTCAAATAGCACCTTGTATATGGAAACCGCTCAAGAAATGGAAACTATAATTATTGAATTAAGTACAAGATGTATCTTTCGACGTTGTGTTGGGATAGCTCTTTTGGTTTTATTTTTGGAGCTTTATTTGAGTTAGAAATAAAATCCGGCCTCCAAATCTCTGGTTAAAACGTTAGCTTCTAAACTCATCTCAAATCCTAAAGCATGTCTGGGGGGCATTTATTAGCTATTACTCAACAAGATTTTGTGGGGCATATGAAGTTATCTAAGTGATATTTAAATGGTGATCTTTATTTGTGACTCATTCGTTGGAGTTATGACACAGTGGTTTAACAACCGAGCATGCTTCTTCTTCCGGGTTAGGGGATTTCAAATCTTGATTGAATTTGCTGTGGGTTATTTTGGTCCGAAGTTTAGTGAACACTGACTGGGTAACTCCAATTCCTGTTTGTCGTTTTCTTCAGAAATAATTGATCTCTTCCACCCATGTCCTTTTGATATCAGATTCAATAAACACACCAAGCAAAGAAGCAAAATCAAAATATCCAATAAATCCCTTTAATTCAGAGCCATGTTTAAAAAAGCCAAAATCTATGCCTTCTGACCCCTGGGTGACAATCCATTCCCATTGTTGCCCCTTAACGAGCAAGCCAAACAGGAACTCTAGAAGGAGGGGACCCAGGGGAGCCCAACCTTGGACATACCTCCATGGCAGAGCAGAAGTTCTCATTCCCAAACCCAGGATTTGCAGGTAGACATTTTTTTTTTTAGAGGAACGGTCCTCATAAAATTTGTGGCACCCTTTGCCACAACTTCCAGACTCGCTCCTACAATCCAGCAAAGCTCTGTGGTCTCCTTTTCAAAGCCAGGGCAGCTCACAATATTCTACTTGTCTTTTCTCTTTTGTCGGCCTTTCAATGACAAGCGAAAGGTGCACTAATTACAGAGACCCAGTCCTTTTTGTAGGAGTCACGTATTTACCCCCTAGTATGACTTTCACTAGGTCCCGTTCATTTCTACTGGGCACACCATCCACTCTTAGTCTGGACTCCAACTTGGGCACAAGGAACCAACGAGACATCCTCTTAAGAATCCCATCCAACTCCCGGCTTTTATGGGCTTCTCTTTTCTGTCCTTTCGAGAGTTATTTTACACAAAGACTCGTGTGTCTCCAAATCATACATTTCCCTGCCCTAAAATTTCACCAAGATTCACAACCCGAGACAGCCCTGCTGATGAGAGAAATGAACCAACTACATTTATTTTTCTCTTTCCAGGATGAAAAGGGCACAGTGCCTTGCTTGTTCTCAAGCTTGGCTTTGAAAAGAAATCCGTTCCCTATGCCGACAAAACACACATTTCAAGGGGCTCCGTTTCTCAAGTTGTTTACTCTTGCAGGAAATCTTGTTCCTGCTCATCTCATGTGTTTTATCCCAAACCTATCCTCCTAGGCTTCCAAGCCCTTCCTCCCCTAATCGCTTGCCAGAATCATCTAGAGTGCCCCGCTCTCTGACTTCTCAGAGCACTGAACATCTATTTTATCCACCTGGGTAATTGATAACATATTGTTTTGTACTTTTTCCTAATTTATCTTCCAAGTGAGTCACCTTATCTTGTGTCTCACACGAACGCGCAGTTGCCTGAAGACCTGACAGCGAGTCTTAAGCTCCTCTGTTCTCCATGTGTAACTCTTCCTCCCTAACCAACCCTAAACATGTAGTAGATACCCGGTGAATACTTGTTCAGTTGGATTTCCGTCATGAATGTTTTTATACATTTTACGTAGTTTCGAAGAAGCAGCAAAGATAAACCAGATTTTTTTTTCAGCAATCAATACAAGTGAAATGATCGCATGAGATCTTTGATTTAAAGAGTCAGTGAATCTTTAGGATCGAAAATGCCTCATGGCTGGGCACCTGGGTGGCTCGTTGGTTAAGCATCCGACTTCGGCTCAGGTCATGATCTCACGGTTCATGAGTTCCAGCCCCACGTTGGGCTCTGTGCTAACAGCTCAGAGCCTGGAGCCTGCTTCGGATTCTGTGTCTCCCTCTCTCTCTCTGCCCACCCCCTCAAAAATAAATAAACATTAAAAATTTTTTTTACTAAAAATAAAGAAAATACTTCATCAGGTATAAATTCCTACACAATCTTGAATTCTTACTAACCTTGCCTAAGAAGTTATTGAAGGAAGCATTTTTCAACATGTTAACTATAATCACCACCCAAAATTTAAACCAGTCCGAAAGAGAGAGAGAAAGAGAAGAAATGAGGTATTCTTCATGATCAATAATAATATATGTTTCATATATGTATTTAAAACATGCAGAGGACGCAGTAGGAATCCTGTCTTCTGTTACTTGCTCCAAGTTAAATTCCAAGTAATTGGTCAGTGGGATTAAAAGCACTAGGATTGTGAAATTTTAATGGCCTCACACCTGCCTTCCCGTAAAGCCGCGGCCTATTCCTGCTCTGTAACCTTTAAAGCTTACCACCAGCAATTTAGTGATACAGCCAATTAGACAACAAAGGGGTCAAGATTTCAGAAGCCCTTTCAGCCACCCTGGGCCCACACCCTGAGGAGCTACATATAGCCTGCTGAGATTCTCACCAAGAACATTTGCGACTCTCTTCCAGGTTGGAGCTCCATGGAATTCCTCTCACCTCCTGAAATTACGAGTTTCAGGATGCGTCGTCGCCAAGAGACGTGTTGCCCGACCACCGGGCAATCTCGCCTTTCTGCCTCCGATTCTCATTTCTATCCGGTTACTTCTACAGGGTAAGCATCATCCCATTGAGATTCGTGTTGGCGCGTGCCCGCAGCTAACACAGACCCTCTGGCAACGTCTAGAGCTTGAGGGAAGCATGGTACCTAGGGCGACCTTGTCCCTGACACATGTTGGGTTACCAACTACATACAATAATGTTTACTTACTTCCATTTTTATTTTCAAAAACATCTTGATCCTTCCGGTTTTCTTGCTCTGCCAACGTGTTTCGTTATTAAAAACCTTACCTAGGAATGATGAAGTCTCAAAGAATTCCTAGCACATAAGAAACAGGAACTCTTAGACTAGTCACTCAAGAGCCTCTAATTTTCTCCCGGAGCTGGACGCTGAAGTTCTCAGATGGCAGCGAGTTCCCCTGGCCCACATAGACAGCCATCTCCTTTGGAGCTGGGAGAGGAATTGTCTATGGGCAAGAGAAAATCTGTTGTTAGATCAGGGGATGAGGGGAAGAATTTCACGTGCGCTGGAACCGACACGTCCTTTTCTGATAGGAGACATTCTTCGGGCAAAAATGCCTGCCCTTCATTCATCTCCTTCGGCATATTTCATAGCAACTGTCCACTTTTCACCGGATTTCATTTAATTGAGAACACAAAACAGTGAAAGAATAAGAACCTGGACATTTTGGTCAACGTCCTGGTTAAAATCTTGAACCAAAAAGGCCATCGATGATTTCGAACTAGATTATTTCCAGGGCCTTTTGTTGGCTTTGAAATCAAAATGTGTCAAGAATACAGGTAATAGAGATGCATGGTCACATACCTCCTAATTAGATCTTAGTTTTTCGGTCACTCGGAAGACCAAAATTCAAGTTCCTGCAATTTTGCCTCCTATCAATTGGCTGGTTTAAATTAATGAGAAATATCTGTGTAATATTTATGCTAGAAGGGACTCAAGCTTTCAAGACACCTTTAAGATGTGATAAATTGGAATTTGGTTTATTAATGTGCTCATTTGACTGCCTTGGTTTCTTTCTTTTTTTTTTAAGAAATGAAGTAATTAGTATTGCTTTAATATTGAGATGTCCTTCCTAGGGGTGCCTGGGTGGCTCAGTAGGTTAAATATCCAACACTTGGTCTCTGTTCAGGTCTCAATCTCATGGTCATGAGTTTAAGTCCCACATTGGGCTCCATGCTGTACAGGAAGCCTACCTAAGAAAAAATATATATACTTTTTCGTGTGGCCCTGTGGGCATGCATCTTTAAGCACATATTCTAAAAAGGCAACGAACTTAAAAAGACATTGCAGATTCATAAAAATGGAAGGCTGCACCCAAACCCCGTATTACACACTTTTTCCTGTTGTATAGGAAACCTATATCCCTTCAAACTTTAGCTCTCAAAATTTCATATGGCTGGGGCATCTGGCTGGCTCAGTCCGTAGAGCAGGTGCCTCTTAGGATTGTGAGTTCGAGCCCCACATTGGGCTCGGAGGCTACCAATAAATACATAAACAAACAAATAAACAAGCAAACCTCATATAACTAAAAAGCCAAACATCCAAAAATATTTTCCATATAAAAGAGATCAGCCGAAGGGGATTTATGCTGGGAAATCATCTTTTCGCTGATTGCGTGTGTTTGCTTTGTGAAAAGAAAAAAAATGAAAACTCAGTATTGGTTGCAGTTAAGCTGACTTCAGGATTATATGCCCCAGAAGAATTTTGAAGATTAACATTAAAAAAAAAAAAAGATCTCTTACACCCCTTTTCAAAATTGCCTGGGAAAAGAAAATAAACACAGGTGATGTGCTGATCCGATTTCACCGCTCCATTGAGAACTATCGAAAATTATACTATACAGAAGAGTTTTCCATAAAAAGAATTTTGAACAAATTTGAGCATTCAATCGCATATGAAAACAAGAGAGTGTTTGGTGCTAGTGCGGAATCCCTCCTAATCGGGATTTACTTGAGGTATTTGAGGGCGAAAACGAGAGACAGAAACCACCTTCGGTTCAGAATCGCTAACACCAGGGGGCGCTTTTCACTCCTTGTGGATAATTCTTCCGCCCCAACATTAACCATCCTGCACACACCATCCCCCCCACCCCCCACCTCCCCTCCGCAGACTATCAAAACCCTGAGAAGCAGACCTTTGAAGATGGAAAGCCTGGATTCCAAAATTAGCCAAGCTGGGTCTCCTTGGGGCGAGCTACTTCACTCAGCTTCCGTGATTCCACTTGCAAAATGCAGGTTGTAACAGTGGCTACCCCCGCGCCCCTGAGTGGTTTTAAGGATCAATTCGGATAATCCACAAAAACATCCAGCCGAGGGCTTGGCACATGGTAGGCACCCAATAAACACCACTAACTATTACAGCAGGAAGGCTACAAATGTTGGTGGAACTGAATCCCACAGTAGGCTGAGAGGGGTCGAGGGAGAGCTAGCGAGAGGACTATGGTTCACCTTGTGGGGCCCCAGGGCGTTTTGCCTTTAGAGCGTTTTCAGCTGAGACAGGTAGGGATTGCACTTCAGGTAGGGCAAAGCCAGCCGAGCAGAAGTGAAGAGGCCATTGGCAGAAAACAGCAATGAGAGTGGAGGCTGAGGGGTAGCAGGAAGGGGTTGAAATTCTTTGGAACCAGAAAGTTGGAGACTCATTTACCATTCTACCCATTATGAATTGTATGGGCTCTGTCATTTGGCTGTCACCTCTGTGCCTAATTCCTCTTTCTTTTTCTTTATTTTTTTTTAAATGTTTATTTAATTTTTGAGAGACAGAGCATGAGTGGGGGAGGAGCAGAGAGAGAGGGAGACAGAATCCGAAGCAGGCTCCAGGCTCCGAGCTGTCAGCACAGGGCCTGACACGGGGCTCGAACTCAACGAACTGTGAGATCATGACCTGAGCCGAAGTCGGATGCTTAACCAACTGAGCCACCCAGGCGCCCCTAATTCCTCATTCTTATAAGCGGTATTACAACTTATTCTTGGAGACGCCTGGGTGGCTCAGTGGGCTAAGCATCTGACCCTTGACTTCCTCTCAGGTCGTGATCTCACGGTTTGTGAGATGGAGCTTTGCTCGGGCTCTGTGCTGTCCCTGCTTGGGTCTCTCTCTCTCTCTCTCTCTCTCTCTGACCTTCACCCACACATGTGCGCTCTCTCTCTCTCTCTCTCAAAATAAATAAATAAATATTTAAAAAAATACACCTTATGCTATGGCTTTGTCCTGAAGTCCTGATGACATAGTGTATCATGTGTCTAAACGTAGCACCTAAAGTTAGCCTGCAAAGAGTCGCTGACATTGTGAGGTGTGCTACTCAGGTGGAAGGTATCAGAATGATGAGACTAGCTGGGAGAAAGGTTTAGGGAATGCATCCGTAAAATGAATGTCTGTGAACAGTGACACCAGCCCAGTGGCAATCAGGGAGCCGGAGAGGGGAAAATGGTTAAAAACTACAGGAGAAGCATCCGGGAACCCCTAGTGGGGAAGAAAACTGGCTTGAATACTCGGAAGGTAATAAATACCTTGGCTATCATAGCTTCGTGGAACGAGGTATTCGAGACTGTGGCAGAGCAGCTTGCCATTGGCCGTACCTGATTCCGTTTCCGCTCTGCACATGGCCACCTCTCTCGGTGAATGGGGTGGCCAAGAGATAAGTGCTACACAAGTTGGCGGGAATGGGGAGCACCATTTCCAGACTCGGCTCATTGAACCGCCTAAGAGATCTTCCCCTTGTCTTCACACCTGGTCGTGGAAGCCGTTGGATGCCTTGCAGTAAAGACGGCGTGCCTCCACCAGCCTGGGCCCCTGTGTGGCTGCCCAGAGCAGCCTCCACCCCATCACCACTCCTACACCTGTATCCGTCAGACTTGATGCGAGTGAAAAATAAATGTGAATTACAAAGATGGAGCCCCTAAAACACAGAGATAATAATAATTGGATAGGCCTCTAAGGTGTGTCCAGACTTCTTCTCTAGCACCCCTCCCCCCCACACCCCTGAAACTCAGTATGCCATCCAGCCTTTAGCCCACAGGGATATTAGAAATTTTGACTCTATTTTTTCTTACAACGTAAACAAGACGATTTGTTCTTTGTGTTTAATTAATTCTGTTTATAGAGGTAACTTCATCTTCAAGGACATTCTAAGTAAGTTAACATCAAAGCAACCGTAGGGGGGCACAGAAATTTAGAACATTAAAGGACCACCCTGAGTGAGAAATAAGACAATACGATAAATCTACATTCATCCAAGCATCTCTGTCCCGACTAAAATCTCAACACAAAGGGCAGCAAATAAATAAATAAATAAATAAATAAATAAAGAAATAAAGAAATCAAAACCTAGCAAACAAAATTGTGAATCAGTGTTCTACTTACACAATACTATCAAAAACATTTTTAGGGTGATTTCAGAAGATGCAAATCATTTTATTTTTTCTCATCGTTAAAGGAATGCGTTTTTTAATTTTTTTTTTTTTGAGAGAGAGGGAGGGAGGCGCAGAGAGAGAGAGGGGAAGAGGGAATCCAAAGCAGGCTCCACGCTCTCAGAGCAGAGCCTGATATGGAACTCAGTCTCATGAACCTTGAGATCAAGACCTGAGCCGAACTTGAGTCAGACGCCACAAAGCCGACTAAGCCGCCCAGGTGTCCCAAGGAATATATCTTTTTAAAAATATTCAGCAAAACCAGAAAGCTATAAAAACAAGAGTCTAGATTATCTATAATTTCCCCACAGAGAGACAAGCCCACCAGCGACAGACCCCATGAGACTTATTCCCATCAACCCTCACTGACACTGGGTAGCCCCCTCTCTCTATTCTGCCGAAGTGGTAAGTGAAAAGTCGCACATCCTTATGTTAATTTTTATTTCCTTGATTATCTGTGGGTATATATGAGTATTTCCTCTGGTTTATTATATGTATTGCTTTTGCACTTTTTTTCTTTCGAAATGTCCACCTCTTACTGGTATTTAAAAGTTCTAAATAGAATATGAAATTGAGTTTTCTAAATAGAAAATAAATTTGAAGTGGCTCCGGGGAGGTTCAGTCGGTTAAGTATCGGACTTCGGCTCAGGTCATGATCTCACAGTTGGTGAGTTTGAGCCCCGCGTCGGACTCCGCACTGATAGTGACAGCCTCCTGGCGATTCTCTCTCTCTCTGCCTCCATCGCTTCAAAATAAAGAAGTAAACTTAAAAAAAAACAATGCTTTTAAGAAAACAAATTTGAATATTCTCTGTATATACTCTAAACATATTTAAATATTTGATATTTTGAAATAGACTACATACTCTTTGATGGGACTTCTTTGAGCTTGGGGAGATATTAATAGCCTTCATTTGCATAAGGACTGGAAATGTCATGCAGCTGGGTATTCTCCCGCTGCAGGGACCTAGGTTCAGATACCACTTTCAATTCTGAACATACAAGATCTCATTTAGTTGTGGATATAAAATTGTTCCCAGTTGGCAAGGAAAAGGACCATAGGTTTAAGGTTTTACTAATTGGCCAATGCTGTGGATAGCAGATGCAGTTAATTTTTTATTCTTAATACTTTTAAATCATATTCAAAAAAATTTTAAGTAATCCGGCGATAACTAAAGCTGTCATTGTATCTTACATGAAGATTTTCTGGTCTGGAACACAAGACAGGATAAAAATCAAAATAACAATCGCTTCTTTATTTGTGCCTATACCACAGAAGTCTCAGATTGCTTTGAGAGCGATCATCACGGTTGATTTAATATCAGTCTTAAAATAATGGCAGCATACGTAGCATTACTTTGTTTTTAGAGGTGGGACAGATCAGAATTTTCAGATATCACTTGAACTTTTCTAGAACTGCAGTGAATAATGATAATCAATGATATTTAGGATTCACTTTGTCCCTATTATGCAGTAAATCGGGTTTTGCAGGCTTTATCTCATGGAGTCACAACCGCCATACTTTACAGATGAGAAAAATGAAGCTCAGAGAGAAAAATAAAGCCCAAAGACACACAGCAAGTAGATGGTGGAGCTGTGACTTCAACTCAGACAGACTCTAGAACCTGATCTCTTGGGCAGCACTGATGAACTCCGTTGGAAAAGTGGCAAGTCAGTAGGAGCCACAGAACCAGAACCAAAGCCTAGGGATCCACTCCAAACATGAACCTGGAATTGGCCAGTCTGCCAGTTCTTCTCCCAAAAGTGTCTTCGAAAAGCTTTCCCAGGGGCTCTTGGGTGGCTCAGTCGGTTAAGCAACCGACTTCAGCTCAGGTCATGATCTCGAGGTTCATGAGTTCGAGCCCCACGTCGGGCTCTGTGCTGACAGCTCAGAGCTTGGAGCCTGCTTCAGAGTCTGTGTTTCCCTCTCTCTCTCTCACACACACACACACACTCACTCTCTCTCTCTTTCTCTCTCTCTCTCTCTGCCCCCTCTTACACTTGTGCTTTCTTTCTCTCATTAATTAATTAATTTAATTAATTAACAAAAATCTTCTCCAGGCAGTTCCAAGGCTAGGGTGGGGCTTGATTACAACAGGGAATCAGTGAAAGAATGGCATGGTTCACTCCCTGACCAGAATTTTCCAAATCATTGGCCATTTTAACTTTCCCTCAAATCTGTGACTACAGGATTACTGCAACCTCAGCATATAAATTGCTGATTTGGAAGCATGCGTGTACAAAGTTCTGACAGTATCTGACCAAGACATCAATTGTACGCCTCCAAAAGGTTTAAGAACAGAACCCGCTTCTTCATTTTTGTACAAGGAGGGCTTCAAATAGCATCGAGGTGATCCTTAGGATAGAAAGTTTCAGGAATAAAATACTCTGCTGATAGATGGGCAGGTGAAAGTTGTCTGATCTGGTATGCTTGTTGCCTAAAATATCCATTTGTATTATAAAAATAAACACAGGCATTGCCGGACGCGTTGGCAGGGAACTCTGCCACATTTAATGAATCTTGAAAACCCTGTCCCCACTCCAAACCAGTGATTGGATTCTTGTTTTCCCACTCCCGAGTTTAGACCCTGGAAGTGGTGCTTTTCTTCTTCTTTTTCTTCTTTCCTACTGAGAGACCAGCACGCTGCCTGGTTGTTCTTCATGTCGACTCTCTTGTGGTGGAGATGTATTCTGGATAATATAGGCGAGTCCTTTCCAGAGTTGGTAAAATGCCCCAGCCAGTCTCTCATAGTCCCTTAATTTTATTTAAAAGTGGAACTGGGAGCCAACCGAGAAGTAATTGAAACGCAGCACCTCCTTTTTTGAAATAGGTGAGGAAACTATGGCCCGCAGAGGTTTCAAAGCTTGCCACGGTAACCCATCTCATCACGGAGAAGCCATGCTCCAACTCAGATCTGAATTTGCCTTTGGATAGTCTTCTCCCCAGTCTCCATCGCACCGTGACTGCCCAACTTCTCGGCAGTGTCTCCATGACACCAATGTCTGGAAAGAAGGGATGGGGAGGTGGAGAGGTCACGTCTTCTGAGATCTAGCTAGACCGGGAGACCACTATTGGTGTCCGTTCTCCACTTCAGCGGTTCAAGAACAGACAGGTCTTGACTGGCGTAGAGGAAAGTCTCATGGCAACCCAAGCACACCTCCAAGGAAACAATAAAATCCAGCTCACGCGGGCCACCATCCATAGGGCGTCTCTGAGGTCTTGTACCCAAAACGAGCATAAAATGAAGGGGATTTGGGAAGAAATTTCTGGTCATCTTTCTGCACAGCAACATTAGGAGCAATTGGGACCAGGATGGGGGAAGAGTCCATGCTTTTGTTGTTTCCCCCCCCCCTCTTTCCGAGGGGTCAAAAGCCAACAATCTGACCCTTATAAAAGTGTCAGCCCAGAGGGGAAGTCTCCTTGGAGGACCCGCAAGCTCACCCAGCATGTATCAGTCACTGAGATTCAACACCACGCTTGCTTTCTCTTCTTTCCAGCAGCCTCTGTTGCCCGTGGCAGATTTAATGGTGTGATTTACAACGCTGAGAGACCTTTGTCAGGGCCAGTAAAATGACAAACAATAAAAATATGGAGCAGTATGTTAACAGCCCGCCGCACAATACCTTGTCAGTTACAGCTTGATAGCGATACATTTTAATTTTGTCTTTCATAAAAATCTTGGCATGTCTGCCTCATTTGAACACAGGCTTCCAAGTCAAGTGTGTCATCCAAGCATGTAGTTTATCACCCTCTATATTTTCTGTCCTTTTCATTTAATGTCATTCCTATGGCAACAGACATCGCCCTGGAAATCATTTTCAAAACAGCTTATTTGTTGAAAGGGACTGGGTGAGGCTAAAATATGTGTTTGGCTGGGAAGAATGTCAGAGCGTGAATATGGCTTCGTTACATTAATCATATTCTTTGAGGACTTTGTGTAATCAGATACTTGAAGGAGGCGTATTGCGGGGTGGCTTTGACATCCTCACCCCGCCCCCAGCGTTTTATGGTTTTGCATTTCATAAGGACGAAAATAGGGAGAGCAAACTTGCAGTGCACTTCACGGAGGGGGATAGGCACTCGTTTCTAATGCGACTCAGTGTATCCGTTTGGGGGCCTGGGTGGGTGGCTGGGTTATAACGCTAATGTCGATGCTGAGCTGCCGATACTCTGAAGCGGATTATAGAAACCCATTTATTCGACACCTCTTTATTAAGCATCTACTACGTAACAGGCATAGTGCTGGGAAAACACTATGGGTAAAATGACGTCTCTGTTCCCATGGAGGGAGCAAGCTTAGAGCTTCGACTCTAATGGGGAAGACAGATGGTAAACAGGTTAAGAAATACATTGGCCAGGGGCGCCCGGGTGGCTCAGTCGGTTAGGCGGCCGACCTCAGCTCAGGTCATGATCTCGCGGTCTGTGAGTTCGAGCCCCGCATGAGGCTCTCTGTGCTGCCAGCTCGGAGCCTGGAGCCTGCTTCGGATTCTGTGTCTCCCTTTCTCTCTGCCCCTCCCCCACTCACACTCTGACAGTCTCTGGAAAAATAAGCAAACCTTAAAACCAACATGAAAGAAAGACATTGGCTCAGTAGAGTTCTCTAGAAGCGGCATCTGAGCTGACGATTGTTGTGAGGGCGATTTCTCAAAGACTCCCGAAGCAAGTCTCACGGGGGATGTGTAGAGAGGCATGGATGGCAGAAGAGGGCAGGGCAAGGACCTAGCAAAGCTGAGTCTAGCCTCGGCCTAATGCCAGGGCAGCTCTGAAGCGTAAACGGCCCCGAAAGCTCATTCACCTTCACGCACTGCAATTAGACTCACTAAGGAGTCGGCCATTGGTTGCAAGCCACCTTGCAGGATCCGTGGGCACCACTCCAGCCTCCTAGGCGTCCCTGGGCTGGGTGGCTCCTGTTGGCCAAGAGAAATTCTAGGGAGAAGTCTGCAACTGGGGGCCGTGAGCAGGGAACAGTCACAGCGGCTGGGGAGCGGGCGCCCCAGCCGGGCAGTAGGATCCGATCAGCTCCGTAACTGCTACTACATGCGTAAGTACCAATCTGCAAGATCGTAGCCATGCTATGAGTAAAATCAAGAGGATGGTCAGTGGTGGACGGATAGGTCACGAAACGCTTCTCTGTAGAGACGACATCTAAGCCGGTACATGAACGACAAGTGGAGGCCAGCGGCGTGAAGATATAAACACTGGGTCGATGACACAGCAAGGCCGAATAGCCTCCGAGTCTTATTTAAAGGGGGACAAGTTTTGGATGGAGGCGGGGGAGGGCAGAAAGAGCTCGGGTAGATGAAATGCCATCAGCGAAGGATGGCGTGGTAGAGAATCAAGGCAAAGAGACAGGCAGGGGTCGGTCGGACAAATCGGGGGTTCCGCAGGCCATAACAAGGGGTTTGGAGTTTATTCTAAGCTCAGGGGAGGGCCCCCTGCACCGTTAAGTCAACCAGGATCAGATGTCCCAACCTAGAAATTAAACAAGGAGCCCACATCGGCCCCTCGGAGCACCATGCTAGATGCTCTGAGATCCACAAGGGACGGGCGCTGGCAGTGCACACGGGACTTGGCCCGTTTCCCCTCAGGGACAGCTCTTGCGAGGGAGAGTGATTGCCGGAGGAGGCAGCACCCCATGAGCCTGAACACCCGCTGACATCCCGGCAAAACCTGATGGAAGACCGTTGGGTTGTTGATTTACATGGCAGCCTTCTAGAGCTTCCCTAATTTAGGTCACGGGTGACGTGTAGTTTTGATGGTGACCTGAAGGTTTTTCCCCATGTCTCTTATCTGGTATTTCTTACCATCCTCTTATCTGGTATTTCAAGAACACATTTTCCCCAGATGGGAACTGAGGCATTTCCCATAGAGGCAACATTCCATACGGTGGATAATGGTAGCACCCCCTACCTAGACTGTGATAGGTGG
This sequence comes from Paguma larvata, assembly GCA_030068075.1. Classification (NCBI taxonomy): domain Eukaryota; kingdom Metazoa; phylum Chordata; class Mammalia; order Carnivora; family Viverridae; genus Paguma; species Paguma larvata. Next base: position 29,486,397 of record CM057841.1, on the reverse strand, counting down.
ACCTTCAGAATGGGCATTCCGCTTAGAAATGCAGAACCATGGGCCCCGCCCAAGACCTACTGAACCAGAATCTGCATTTTTGTTTAAGGTTTTTTTTTTTTTTTTTTTAATTTATTTTGGGAGACAGAGAGAGGAGGGGCAGAGAGGGAGAGAGAGAATCCCAAGCAGGCTCCGGGCTGCCAGCGCAGAACCCGATGCAGGGCTCCAACTCACGAACCGTGAGATCATGACCTGAGCCGAAGCCAAGAATCAGATGTTCAACCGACCCAGCCACCCAGGAGCCCCCAAACTGCATTTTAAGAAAACCCCCAGGTGATTTGTATGCACGTGAAAGTTTGGTAAACTGTTGTAGAGTGTTGTTTCTACGTGTCCTGAAGTCCAATAACTCACCTATTAACAAACACTGGGAAAATATCCAGTGTGTAATCTGGCTTCTAGCTTCCTGGAAAAAAAAAATGTGGAGGTTTATGACATAATTAGAAAAAAGAAAAACGTGTAATAGTCCTTTTTTTTTAACCATCATTAAATAATTTCTATTTTATTTATTGTTTTTTTGCCACTTTCCAACTATCGGACTTGTTTTACTAAAGTATAGTCGACACCCAAAATTACATTAGTTTCAGGCACACAACACAGTGATTCAGCAAGTTTATACATTATGCTCTGGCCATGACAAGCATAGCCGCCATCTGTCACCACACAGCGCTATTACAACATCATTGGCTGTATTCCCTGTGCTGCATCTTTCATTCTGTGACTTACTCATCCCAGAACTGGAACCCCTTACCCCCCACGCCACTTCACCCACTCTGCCCACCTCCCAATCCCCTCCTGGCAACTCTCCGTTGTCCTCTGTATTTATGGGTCTGTTTCTGCTTTTGCTGTTGTTGTTTCACTTGTTTGTTTTGCTTTCTAGACTCCACCCATAAGTAAAATCATACGGCATTTGTCTTTTCTCTGTCTGACTTATCTCACTTGGCACAACACCCTCCAGCTCCATCTGCGTTGTCGCGAATGGCAAGATCTCTTTCTTTTTTATGTCTGAGTAATGTTTCATCGCGTACACACACACGTCTTCTTTATTCGTTCATCTATCAGTGAACACATGTTTGGCTTCCATATCTTGGCTATTGTAAGTAACGCTGCAATAAACATAAGGGTGCATACATCTATTTGAAATAGTGTTTTCATTTTCTTTGGGTAAATACCCCTTGGTGGAATTACTGAATTGTCCTGTATTTCCATTTTTAATTTTTCAGAAGACACTAGACTCTTTTCCAAGGTGGATGCACCAGTTTGCATTCCTACCAACGGTGTCTGAAGATTCCTTTTTCTCTGCATCCTTGCCAATACTTGTTTTTCTTATCATTTGGTTCTAGCCATTCGGACAGGTGTAAGGTGACTGTAATAGCTCCTTCCATAAGCACTGTCATATGCATGGACACCAGGAAGGTGCATGGAGTTTTTACACAATTCAAGAGAGACCCTGCATGCGAAGGGATTTGAAGAAGGAATGAGTGAGAAATACGGCTTTGGCAGATGGTTTTACAAGAAACGAGATGTCCGTATCAGTCTAAGTGTATCTTAATATATAATTTCTAGGAGACAAATCTTCCAAAATGGCAGAAATCTGAAAATCTACTCCTCCCTAAAGGAAGGAGAACACAGACAAAATTATCAAAATCAACTTTTTCAGAACCCCAGAAATTAATAAAACACTTGCAACAATCCAGGGAGTATTTATTCAAGAAAATATTACTTCTGCAAGATGATAATAGGTATTACCCAAAAGAAGATTCATTCGGTGGTTGAATGAGAAACACTAGGCTTGTCATGGTTAAACAGTTTCTCTGCTGTAGGAATCTTGAGAGCATTTAACATGCTCACTATGCGTTAAATAGTATGTGGGTTTCCCCTAAACTTCATTGCCCACAGACACCTTTTATTGTGACCGATTTTGTGGATCTAAATCTTGAGAAATACACTTTGGGAAATACTAGGGAAGACTTTGAGATCTGAGAAGAGAAAAGAAGTTTTAGGCACTGGAAGAGGCAGAGAGTGTAAGAGACTCATGCCCAAGACAGTCTCTTGGGAGCCCAGATATTTTTTCTGGAAGGTGTTTAGAAAAGAAACTAGTTCCCAAGTAAAGCGGTGGGAATTTGGAATCTTTGAAGGTCGGACCAAGTAATTCAGGTTAAAGAGGAATTTCTTGAGCAAGTTACACAAAATACAAGCCATAAAATAAAAGGATGATTAATTTTATGTCATCAGAATTAAAATTTCTGTAAAACGGCAGCAACAAAATGGCGTTAAATCAAGCGAAAGGACAAGCCACAGCCTATGAGAAGTATTTTCCGTGTACATAGCAAACAAGGGCGAGTGTCTAGATAGCGTAAAGGGCAAAGGCTAGAAACAGTTAATAAACAGAGGAGAAAACTGAAATGATCCAAAAACATGAAAAGGTGCTCAATCTCCTCCAGAATTAGCAGGGAAGTGCAAATCATATTAAAGTCAGAATAAACCTGGGGGTCCTGGGTGGCTCAATTAAGCGTCTAACTCTTGATTTCGGCTCAGGTCATGATCTTATGGTTCATGAGGTCGAGCCCTGTGTCGGGCTCTGCGCTGATGATACGGAGCCTGCTTGGGCTTCTCTGTCTCTCTCCCTTTCTCTCTCTGCCCCTCCCCTGTTCATGCTCTCTGTCTCTCTCTCAAAATAAAATAAAATAAAATAAAATAAAATAAAATAAAATAAAATAAAATAAAATAAAATAAAATAAAATAAAATAAAATAAAATAAAATAAAATAAAACAAGCATTAAAATTAAAAAAAAAACATAATAAACTTGACAAAAAATCTAATCTCTGGAAAGACCAAATGCTAGCGGAGAGGTAGAGCATGGCACCTCTCCTATAATAGAAGAATACGCTGGGATCACCATTTTTAGATTTGGCAAAATTTGGAAAATTTAAGATATACATATGCCCAACAAAAATCCATTCGTACGCACAATGGGACAAGTCCAAGAGAGGTTGTTCTAGCACTGTTTGTGAAAACAAACTGAGTGTCCGTTAATAGAACCACAGATGAATATATTGTTGTATATTCCTATGATAAAATATTATACAATAGCCATATGAATTCGGGCTATAGGTTTTAACAACAATAAATCTTAATAGAAGGACACACAGAGTATGAAGTCATTTAATAGTTTCTTAAAACATAAAACCAGGTTACATGTTGCTTATGAGTTCCTTTGCAGGTGACAAAAATATAAAAACTTGCATGGAAATGATACATACACTTTATCTTCAGTTGTATCCATGATGTTTGGTTTTCTTCACAAAAGAAATATGAAGCAAAAATGGAAAAAAAAATGTTTCAACTTGACCAAAATATGTATGGTGAGTAGGGGTTTGCAAACTTATTCTGTCTGTATTTCTCTATATAATATGTATTGTGGATTGAATTGCTATCCCTCCAAAACTCATACATTGACGTTCTAATCCTCTATACCTCAGAATGTGGCCTGTGAGAACAGAGCAACTGAAGATATAGTTAAGATGAGGTCGTCCTGGAGTCAGACTATAGTCATTATAAAAAAAAAAAAAAAAAAAGAATAGAGGACACAGACATAAGTACGAGGAGGATGCTGTGTGACCGTGAAAGCAGAGATCAGGGTGACACTTCTACAAGCCCCAAACTCCAAAAATTCCCAGCAAGCCGGCAGAAGCTAGAGGAGAGACATGAAGCAGATTCCCCCTCCACTCTTGGAAGGAACGAACTCTGGTAACACCTTGACCTCAGACCTCTTACCTCCAGGACCGTGGGACGGTACATTTCTGTTGTTTTAGCCATCGGTATATAATACTTTGTTACAGCAGCCTTAGCAAACCAATAGATTTTATAATATAAGACAATTCTGAGCAAAGATGCACTCTTGAATTAAGAAATCCCGTTGAGTTCTTGACGATGAAAATGGAAATGATGGAAGGCAGGAAACACTTCCTAAGTGCTGTTGTAAAGGATCCAAGGGGGTGTGAGACTAGAGGCAATGTCAGTCAGGGGCCTCTGGGGCAGGGCACAAACTGGGCCTGTCCCCCACGATGGGGACACAGGGAAAGGATGGACCATAGGATACATCACAGGTGTCACACACCTTAACTGTTGACTTTGGACCCAAGCTAGGAAGAACAAGGCAGTGCTTAAAAGCATGAATTTTGGAGTCAGCCACCCCTGGGTTTGAATCCCTTGTTTGTGCCTAACTAGTTAAATGTCCTTACCTGGTCACATAAACCTCTTTGCCACATTCTCCCCATCTGTTCAGCCCATAGAAACATAGCACTTCTGTTGTAGGATTGGTATGAGGACTAAGTGAAACAATGCCGGAAAATACTCGATCAATGCCTGGTGTACAATAGGCATATCATGAACGTTAGATAGTATAGTGTAGTGTTGTGTAGCGTAGCGTAGCGTAGTATAGTATAGTATAGTATAGTATAGTATAGTATAGTATAGTATAACTCAACACCCCATCAGAGAAGCTGAAACCGCTCCAGGTATTTCAAATAGTGGGAACTTAATACAAGGGATTGGTTTTACAGGTAATGTAAGGTCTGTTTTACAGGAAGCAGGGAAAACTGCCTCAAGATTAGTAACAGCCACAAGCTCTAAGGCATGAGGGACCCCGTGAAAAAGAGATTGTGTTAGTTTCCTAGGACCGCCTTAGCTCATTACCACAAACAACAACAGAAATTTATTCCTCCACAATTCTGGAGGCTAGAAGTCCAAAATCAAAGTGTCCACATGGTTGTTTCCTTGTGAGGGCTTTGAAGGGGGAACTGTTCCATACCTCTCTGCCAGCTTCTGGTGATGATCAGCAACCCTTGGCGCTCTCTGATTTGTGGATGGGTGCCTTCCTCCAATCTCTGCCTCCATCCTCACATGGAATTCCCTCTCCATACCTCTCTCTCTCCTCTCCTCTTCTTACAAGGGCATAAGTCATGTTGGATGAGGGTCCACCCTATCAGTATGACCTCATCTTAACTAATTACATCTATAAAGACCCTATCTCTAAATAAGATTATATTAAAGATTCCAAGGGTTAGGACTTGGAAATACTTTTTTATTAGGGATACAATTCAATCCGCAATGAATATGTCCTCAATGAGAAGCAAAGGTGCCTATGGTGGGTAGAACATTAGCCGGTACTATCTAGCAGAAGTGGAGACCAGAGAGGGAAGGACTGTGGGATGAGAACTTACAACCACAAAGTCCTCCGCCTAGCTACCGCCATAGCTGCACCAGAGGCAGAGAGAAAGGGAGAAATACCACTGCTTTTCTCTTCTTCCTGCCCTTCAATCTCCCACCAATGCCTCCTGACTGCCCAAATAGCTACAGAATGGGTGACAAAGGATACCAGGAGACTTATCTGGCAAAAGTCAGCTGTCCCTTTCCCCCACGTCCAGGGCACAGGCCCAAGACTGGACAATGTCCAACTGTAATTGTTCGAAACCTGTCAAGACCTGCCCGAAACTAGTCACCCGAGCTGGAACAAGAGGTAGAACCAAGAGGATTTTGAGGTGGTGACCAATAAATATTCAAACAGAAAGAAGAATAAGACATGATCCCTCTAAATGGACATTTTGGTCTAGTAGATGAGAGATATATTGACTATGATTTTAATTCTAAAGTTGAGTAAGTTCCATGAAAGAAAGGTAGAGTGAGTGCTGGAGAACAGCCATGCACCCAAAGGCAAAGTGCTGATTCAGGGAAGGCCACCTGGAATAAATGACTTTTAAACTCAGGGGAACCTGGGTGGCTCAGCTGGTTAAACATCTGACTTTGGCTCAGGTCATGATCTCATAGTTCATGAGTTCGAGTCCCTCATTGGGCTTTGTAGTGACAGCACAGAGTCTGGAGCCTGTTTTGGATTCTGTGTCTCCTTCTTTCTGTCCTTCCCTGACTTGTGTTCTCTCTCTCTCTCTCTCTCTCTCAAAAATAAATAAAAAATTAAAAAAAAAATTAAACTCAGCATGAAGTAGGGATAGTAGACATAGCTTTTTGATCTACTCAGTGGGATTAACCACATTTTGTGTGATCCCATTGTGTGGCCAGATAGAAGATTTATAATTTAGACAAAAGAGTTTAAAGAGCATGCATGATAAAGGAGAAATGCATGGAAGAAGGAACAACCCAGTTGGAAAGATCCAATAATATTATGAAGCCATGTAAGTCTTTTTTATGATATTATTTTTTAAGATTTTTTTAAGTTTATTCATTTTTGAAAACAGAGAGCCAGAGCATGAGCAGGGGAGGGACAGAGAGAGAGAGACACAGAATCTGAAGCAGGTTACAGGCTCTGTCAGCACAGAGCCCAACAAGGAGCTCAGACTCACAGACTGTGAGATCATGACCTGAGCCGAAGTCGGATGCTCAACCTACTGAGCCACCCAGGCGCCCCTTTTATGATAACGTGGTACTTGAATTTTTGTTTATTATTTGTGTGTGTGTTCTAATTTTTTCAATTTAAATTCACATTACTTAATGTACAGTGTAGTCTTGGCTTCAGGAGTAGAATCCAATGATTCATCTCTTACATATGACACCCAGCACTCATCCCAAAAGTGCCCTCCTTAATGCCTGTTACCCATTCAACCCATCCCCCCACCATCTCCCCTCCATATAAGTCATTTTACAAAAAAAAAGGAGACCCAAACATGGACTATGACCACCATGAAGGCACAGGAGAAAAAATATGGATTTGGACCTCCACAAATGCAGGCTGGATCACCTCACCACTACAAAATGTGGATTCTCGGGCATTTCACGTAAACTCCCTCAGAACCCTTTTTCTCCTTTCTAAACTGGGAGCCACAATACCCAAGTCTCTGTTGTAAGGCTTGACAGTGATCCCTGTAAATTGGACGGCACTTAGTAGGTATCGAAATAACAATAAATTAATCCCAGATATTAAGAATAATTACAGTAACACCCAAGGGTTCATACACTCAAAAAAGTAGGGAGAAAGAAAAGGGGGACAAAGGAGGGGAAACATGGTAGACTGGGAGATAATGGGACAAAGGAAAGAAGAAATGACTGGAAGGAGAGCGCGAGAAGGAAGAACAGACCGTTAAATCTCACACTGGATGATTTCCAAATCTCCATAGAGAAAGTGATTTCCCAGCCCGAAGCAACTTCCGGTGCCACTGTCCCCAGAGGAGAAGTGCCAGTCGGGTGCAGTCAAGCCCTGTGAACTTGTAAAGAATCAGAAATCCTTATTCAGGGGTTAGAGGACCTGTAACTCCCAAGTAACCAGCCCCCAAACAATCTGATGCTCAGTTGGCAAAGACAGAGGCAGCTGGACTACTCTTAAGTGAATTCTCTTGGTGCCCCTACCTCAGTCAAGTGCCAACAACTCACTAAACTCTCGGTCACCATGGGGCTCAGCCTCCTTGGGTAGCCATGTTGCTCTTCCCCCTCCCTTAGTAGAGGAGCTGCAGAAGGAACCAGAGGGACTGAATGGAAGGACATCAGCCAAGGGCAATGGGCGGAGTGGCCCACACAAGCGTATCAACCCCAAGTTTCCATTTCTGCCCAGCACCTGATGAAAGTACTCGCTTTTGAACCGTATCACCCAACAGATGGCAAGCAACAGATGAAAGGAATTCCAGCAACTTTCCAAAGTCAGCTAAAGTGTGGCCGAATTTTGCCGGCACCCCTGGGGATGAAGACAAGAGAGAAAGAGGCATCAAAGGGAATTTCTTTCTTAAAAGGGAAGTGGATCTGAGTTGAGATCATTCGGAAGAGGGATAACTCTGGGGAAGCCTGGTCGTTGGTTCCATGCCATCATCCCATCCTTGGTGGCCTTATTGAAAATTCTTCCCCTCCGGCCCGCCGGGCGCGCCACGCCCACACCAGGGTGGGGCAACTTTCTACGAAGAAAATAGAGGTCGCAATGTTTGGCATATTAATTCAGAGCATATGGGCAAAAATATTGTTTGCTATGGCTCGTGGGCTTATGATATTTAATTTAAAATAGATTTTCCTAAATAAAAGGAGACTTTATACAGATGGCCATTAAAAGCGAACCGTTTTTGCTGCACGGCATTGTTAAAATACAATGTTTTTAAAGCATTTTATAGCACCTTGGCCCTTTGGCAAGGCTGGGGCGTTCGGGAAAGATGGAGGCCTGGCACAATGGCCAGGCACAATGGCCCTGACGCTGTTGTCACAAGCCCTAGCCGGCGGGCCATGTTTATCTCCGCAAGCTTTATTCTCTTTTGTATAGAAGAGTTCCTTCTGTGGTCCCGAAGTTTTATTCAGAGCTGAGAAAGCGCGACTCCCGAGACCAAGGGGCCGTGGTGATGGCAGTGAGTGCTTTGTGATGTCATTTCTCGTTAAATACGAACAGATTGTTTCCACAGCAAACATCTAGCAAGTACAAGCCCAGGTGTTTTCCTATTTTCCACGTCTCTTTTCGTGTTAATGGGAGTACTGTGGGGTTTCCCTTTTTTCTCCTGTTTCGTTTGCCTTGGACAATTAGGCGAGGTTGGGGGACTGTCCCAGAAAAGGCGGCCTGGAGCTTGGCGCATGGGGGCAAATGCGGCTTGGTCTACGCGGACAGCGTGAAGAGCTACGGTTCTGTGGCTCACGAAGCCTCGTCGAGGTGGATACAAAATGCAAAGACCTTCTCATTCGTCTCACTGAGGACCACACCGTGAATTATAACGATCCGGCTCGCTCGATTCCGCCGGCTGCAGGCCCGGTGGGCAGAACTCACTAAGCCGCTTAGCCGTGAAAACACAACGGAAAATGACAAGGGGAAGGATGGATGGTGTTAACTTACAGGCTCCCGCTCCGAGTGAGAACAGGAACAGTGCCCGCTTCCATAGTCCGTCCTCCCCCTTGAAGGGAGGCACAGGCCATATTCTGCGCTGGAATCCGATCGGGAGAGAGTACATACCTCGGGGTCAAATCTGGGGAGTTCGCTTTTATGATGCAATGTCAGCCGCTGAAGACTTTTGTTGGAAACGCTGATACTTGAGAAATGGTTTCATATTAGTTCGGGATGGAAAAAGAAAGCCGATAGCAGTTTCTAGATTGTCAGTAATCCTTTCTTATGAGCGGCCAAAGAGAAACAACCCACTTCCTGATGGAGGCTCAGAGAAATGTCGAGGTACAAAAACAATTGTTCCGAACACAGTCCCGTCTGTAATTAGGAATGCACCAACCATGGCGTGGTTTGTTTTTCTAGTTCAGTAACCTTGAACAACACTTGTAATCAGTTGGGTTTTAAAAAGTGGGGGGAGTGGGGGGAGGGGGGGTGAAGGTGATGGGAGAGAGTTACATTACACTCAGCACAGTGCTCCCGGAGACCCGCTCTGTGCTGGACACACCTTACTACCCGGGTGGCTTTCTGTGCCTTTGTTCGAAGGGATATAAACAAAGCTTAGGTGGACACACGGAGCGCTCCTGCAATCCCATGGGGTAACTTTATAGGGGAGGCTGTCTCCTTTGTCCATGGAGCGAAGGGATTGGGTTTGCAAGTGGCCTGAGGACCGCGGCCCTGCATTTGGGGAGCTTTTGGGGACAGTTATTTACCTGGTCTGCACCTGGGTCCCAGTCGCGTAAATGAGCACAGACCTGCCGGGGCTTGAAAAGAGTTAGAATATGGACGCGGCAGAATGAACGAAACTAGAAGCCAGCTTTGCCGAAGCCAGCGAGACCCACGCTGGGGCCTTGGCAATTCAACTCCAGAAAATTCGTCCGAGGGGTTATCAATTAGCACGTGCTGCCAGTGAGCAGGAAGGTAAATATTGATTGGGGAAGTTCCTAGCTCAATGGCTGTCTTGGAATGAATTCCAGAGGACCTGCCCCTCTTAACCGGGTATTAAAATGGAAGAAAAAAAAAAAAAAAAAGTGGGCCGCGACTTTTTTCTTTGTTAAAATGAGTTCTTTTCTGTTTGTAAGAAGCCCTCCATGTTCAGAACAGACGAATTAGGAGAGATGCAGATGATGATAATACAAAGAGGAAAATCACCAGGACACATAATCCCCGCATCTCGCATTAGCTGGTGCTGACTGTTTGGAAATCTACTTTTTGTCATTTTTGAGTCCTGACCGTAACCATTATTTGAAATCGATAACTTTGCATCTACGTTATTCGCAGCGATGGCCTGGTAGTCTATGTCACGGAGGTACAAAAGCTAGTTTAATCGATCCTTTGTTTTTCGGCGTTCAGACTGCTTGCAGCTTTTGTGTTTGTGTGTGTGTCATACCCTGCTTTCGGTGAGCCACGTCCTGGGTAAATATTTGCGTTGAAGCGTTTTCGTGGTGGTGTGCAGACAGAATAACGTGATGACGCTTTAGACGGTTTTCTGAGAGCTCGAATCTAGGCAAGAAGCTGGCTTAAGTTTCTTTGAGGCAGTGGCTTTCTAAATACGCCTGAATGGAAGGTACGAATGAACTTTCCTCATAGGCGGGACGCAAAGAGTTAGCAAAATAGGGGACATTAAAAGATGTTCCGTAGAAACACCAGACATTTACGCAAATCGTACGGGGCTGCCGCTGACCTGTTCCATGTCTGTCATCTCTAATTTCTAAGCCTGCTATTCCAGGAACCTCTGTTTTTATAACACACAAATGCCTGTGGCGTCTTCCTGGGTTATTTGGACCAAATACTGTAATTCTTTAAGCTGTTTTAGGGATGATAGAAGGACAAAACCTAGTTCACGTGGTGACACAGAGCTGGGGGCAGATGTCGAAATGATAGTGCGGAAAGGGCAAAATGCTAGGACACACCAGGGCTGACGTTGTCGTTAGTGAGCTCAAAATACAGGATTTGATCAAAATAATCGCAAACTCTGCTTTCAAGGAGAGTATTTATAACCGGCATGGGCGACCGTTCAGAAACTCGGCAGGCGGCCTTGGGAACGGAGGGCACGTGTGTGGCCCGACGGTCACCACCTCCTCTCCCAGGGCCTCGGCTACTAGATGCGGTTAAGCGGTCAGACCACCCCTCCCGGCCTCTCCAGCAAGCTCCCTCCAGTCAGGTCTCCAGGCAGCCACGACCAGCCCGTTGGAACTGGCATGCGAGGTGGTTGTTTTTATCACGGGCCTGGTGGATTTCCACAGATAAGGGGCGTGCTGCAGGAAGAGGATTGAGTTTGTTAGGAAAGTGGGAGATTGACGCCTGAATGGATGGAACTGAGAAGCACAAGGGTTTTCTGCCAAAAAAGTGAAGAGTCTAGGGGCGCCCGGGCGGCTCAGTCGGTTGAGCGTCTGACTTCAGCTCAGGTCATGATCTGAGTTCGAGCCCCGCGTCGGGCTCTGGGCTGACAGCTCACAGCCTGGAGCCTGCTTCAGATTCTGTGTCTCCCTTTCTTTCTACCCCTCCCTTGCTCGTGCTCTCTCTCTCTCTCTGTCTCAAAAATAAACATTAAAAGAAAAAATAAAAAGCGGAGGCCTGATGTTCTTCATGCAGTTTGGAATTACAGTCCCCAGAGTTCCCTGCAGGATTTAATCGCAGCTCCCTCTGCTAGAATCAGTGGGCGCCTATGAATGACCATGTTGCAGCAAATTGCAAGCCCTCATTTCTATGTATGGATATTTTCATTATTCATATTTCCTCTTGGTTCCGCCAAGTAGGAAGAGCCGGAGACAAGGGCTTGTGTGCGGGTGATTTGTTATGGGGCGTGAGTTTAGGACCCCTCAGTGAGGGACTGGAGAGTGACACAGGAGAAGAAGGGAAGCGGATATGAGGAGGTCTTACCAGGGCTTGAGTCCCCTAGGAGCCTCTGAGGAACTTCTGGAATGTTCCTCAACCTCATCTGCTGGGAGGCCAAGAAGGAGAGTGTTTATCCATGTCCTCTCGTTCCCCACAGGTCGACGATTGCCCGGAGGAATAAGCCCCTTGCACGTGTGTGAGTGCCCAGTGGGTTCCTGCAGGCAGGCCTGAAGCAGAAAATGAGTTTCACGGTGTGCCCGGAGTCGAGGGCACCGGGGCAAGGCGCCCTCAGATTTCCCGCTCCTGCGAAGCAGTTTTACTCCAGCTGTGCCTGGAGTAAAATGCAATCCAAGAGCGTGTGAGGAGGTGCTACAAGAGGTGTCAGATATACCACCTCTGCACCAGCCCGGGGCGGGTCACATGGTGTGTCACCCATGACAGCAGGTCTCCCTGAGTGTTCCAAGGAAGGCACGGCACCCGGCTACTTCCTCCTCGGAGAACCCGAGATGGCAGGGCTGCTCTGCTCTGAGTCCGGCGTGGGTGAATCATCCAGGGCCTGTGGTAGAGTTGCGAGCCTCCTCTAGAGCCATGGGGAGAGGGGGAGGGGGAGGGATGGGTATGCTAAGGGGAGGGACACTCGCTGCCTTGAACCAGGAGCTAACCTGTAAGGAAATCAAGGGGCGGCCATCCAAAGGCATCAACCCCAAGCAGGTAGAGCCTTGTGCTACGAGAAAAGCTAAGTTCTCCCATTCCGGATTTTACGAACTAGAAGCCCTCGATGAAGGTTCGCTGCAGGCAGGGTTTATTGGGTCTGTTCGTTCTTGTAAATGTTCAAAATTGGTTGCCAATTTAAAGCTTTGGATGATCTCACATAAAATCCCAGATTAATATTTTCCTCTTAAAAATAAAATAATATAAAAATAGCCCAGCATTGGCCAGAATCAGCTGGAGCTGAGTAGCAACCACTCTCTCTCTTTCTTTCTTTTTCTTTCTTTCTTTCTTTCTTTCTTTCTTTCTTTCTTTCTTTCTTTCTTTCTTTCCCTTTCTTTCTTTCTTTCTTTTTCTTCCTTCCTTCCTTCCTTCCTTCCTTCCTTCCTTCCTTCCTTCCTCCCTTCCTCCTTCCTTTCTTTCTTTCTTTCTTTCTTTCTTTTTCTTCCTTTCTTTCTTTCTTTCTTTCTTTCTTTCTTTCTTTCTTTCTTTCTTTCTTCCTCTTTCTCTCTTTCTTTCTTTTCCTTCCTTCCTTCCTTCTTTCCTTCCTTCTTTCTTTCTTTTCTTCCTTCCTTCTTTCCTTCCTTCCTTCCTTCCTTCCTCTCTTCCTCCCTTCTTTCTTTCTTTCTTTCTTTCTTTCTTTCTTTCTTTCTTTTTTAAGTTTATTTCTTTATTTTGAGAAAGAGAGAGAGAGAGAGAGAGAGAGAGAGAGAGAGCGCACTATGGGGGAGGGGCAGAGGGAAAGGGAGGACAGAATCCCAGGCAGGCCCTGAACTGTCAACGAGAGCCTAATGTGGGGCACCATCCCATGACCGTGAGACCATGACCTGAGCAGAAATCAAGAGTCCAACACTCGACTGGCTGAGCCACCCAGGTGCCCCACGGCCACCCCCTCTAGGTGGGTGTGCACTGCCCAGTCCCCCACAGTCCCCACCACTTCCTGTTGTACACATTCCCATTGCCCCCACTGCCGGACTGGCCCCTGTAGATATTAGAGCTGACGACTTCCGTCATTGCTTTAATTATTTAAAATCTCTATTTCTCAAATGCTTAAATAAACAGTGGAGCTTTAAGTGGTTTCCAATATTGCCTGGTTCTATGCTATGAGATTTGGTCATATTCTCCAGAAACCACTAGAATAAGACTTACACTTACTCTCTGCCTCTAAAACTGGCTGTGAGGCCTCGAAGAGTCACTTAACTCCTCTGGCCCTTAGTCTTACGGCTCCTCTCACGGTATAGACTCACTTCCTGCCTTCCAGGCCCCACTTCCTGGCCTCTTAGGATTGTGGGGGGGTACCTGATTACCTGCATTTAGTGAACTGGGAGTAGAAATGACATGTTTCTAGGTTTAAGGTTTAATGATAGGTACGTGACTCCCAAATCCCCCTCTTTCGGGCTGGCAGAGTAACCAGCTACATTCAAGATGGCCGCTGCTCCCTCGGCCTGGGTCCAAGAGGGACAAGGATGAGAAACGCCCTCTCTCACAACCCATAATGGACACAGCTGGTGAGCAAAAGTTAAATCTTTGTTATTTTAAACTAGAGGTCAACGAATTTTTTCTGTAAAGAGCCAGATAGTAAATATTTTAGACTCTGAGGGGGTATATCTCCATTTCATATCTTTCTTCTTTTAAAACAACTCGTAAAAATGAAAATTATTCTTAGTTTGTGAGCCGTACCAAAATAGGCTATAGGTCAGATCTGCACCATGGGTCATATTTGGCTGATGCATTTTAAGCTGCTGATATTTGGGGATTATCTGTTACTATCGCCTGTTTTGGCTGGTACACATGGACTTCAACCCTTCCCTGAGAACTAGAACTTCTAAAACAGAATCTGTATATTAATATGATTACTTTTAAGTTATCGCCAAATGGTGTCCTTTTCCTTTCTTAAATCTTTTCAAACTTCCAAATTTCCTACATAATCCAAGTACTCTTTTATAACACAGTACAAAGCAACCCATAACCCCAAAACTATTATTATTCTTTTTATGGGATTGCATCTCAACCTTTCCTCTGGGATGATATATGGATTTAGATTTGGATACAAATATTTTAAGCCTGTCTCTTTCCCACTAAACACTAAGTCTTTAAATTTTTCTTTATTATAAATTCTTCTATTTATTTAAAAATTTTTTAAACGTTTATTTTTGAGAGAGACAGACAGACAGAGTGCAAGTGGGGGAGGGAGAGAGAGAGGGAGACAGAATCCTAAGCAGTCTTCAGGCTCTGAGCTGTTAGCACGAACCCATGAGCCGTGAGATCATCACTGAGCTGAAGTTGGACGCTTAACCAACTGAGCCCCCCATATATAGGCACCCCATACATTCTTTTAAACACGATTTTAAAGATTATACATCATTATGCTGAAAAAAATAGTTCTCTTATTTGTAGGCAGATAGTTTGCAACTATTTCTTATCGTTCATTCATTAACAGTTATTCACTGAGCATTGAGTGCCGAGTATGTCCCAGGCTCCACTCCAGTGGGGAACAAAGGGGCAACAAGACGGACAAAAGTCCCTGCCTTCATTTACATTCTAAGAAGAGAGACACCAGAATAACTTGGGAAGAAACCTATATCACAGTTTCAGATTGTCGCATGTCCTGTGTAGCATAATAAAGCAAGTAAGCGAGAAGGGACTAGAGAGGCCAGCAGCTTCAAACAAGAGTGTTAGGCACAATCTCTGAGTAAGCGCCACTTGAACGATGGGAAGGAACAAGCCTGGCAGTCCTATGGAAGAGCGAGTTCATAGGCGCTGCGGCCAAAATGAGCTTGGCGTGTTCCATAACCAGGAAGTCCAAAATAACAAGAGCCAAGTGAATAGGGAGAAAGGAAGTAAAGGATAACAGACGCCAAGCTACAAAGGGCATTATAGACCACGAGAAAGAGTTTGTGTTTGATGCGAGGACATTAGAGAGTTTGCAAGCAGAGGAATAACAACATCTGATTTCACTTAAAAAAAAAAAAAAAAAGCTCCGAACCAATCTGGCTGCTGACTGGAGAACTGACATTGGGAAGGACTGACTGGGCTAGCAGCAGAGGGAGGAGTGAGGCGGCCATTGTAGAAGCACGCGTCACAGCAAAGGTTGTTTCTTCTAGAACAACAGTCTCCAAACAGTTTTCTCTTGTTCACCCAAAAGGGATTTTAACAAATTCCGAGCTCCTTCCCACATTTTTAAGTTAACATTTTAAATGTTTCAACTTAAGTGTGCGTAGTCACAGAAAAGTATGACTTCTGCTTCTTGTAAATGTTGACCATTTCAAATAAAATTATTATATATCATACTTTTCAATATATTCAATTGAATCTAGATACCGTGACTTACTAAATACCACTTAATGCCTGCATTCATTTTGAAAGTACGTTAACGAGCTTTCCCTTGACACTCAATATTTTATTCCTTTTTTATCTTTTACCCATATTTTATTCAGCTTTTCATTACATTACCCTATAGATCTTTATCCTGATATATTTTAATGTTTGAGGTCTTTTGTTGATTATCCTAGCATAATGTTCTACATCAAAAAAGTATGCGTAAAAACTGGAATTTATTGTTGTTTTCTTGTATTTTTGTTTTTTTGCAATTCCTATAGCTTATAAACTCCTGGAGATGTTTTTTCCGATTGAATTATCAGAAATTCTTTTTTTTCTCATGTTTATTTATTTTTGAGAGAGAGAGTGCAATGGGGGCAAAAAGAGAGAGAATCCCAAGCAGGCTCCAGGCTGTCAGTGCAGAGCCCAACATGGGACTCAATCCCCGAACCGTGAGATCATGACCTGAGCCAAAATCAGGAGTCAAAAGCTTAACCTACTGAGCCACCCAGGCACTCCTGAATTATCAGAAATTCTAACACACAAGGGGCGCCTGGGTGGCTCAGTCAGTTAAGCGTCAGGCTCTTGGTTTCAGATCAGGTCAAGATCTCATGGTTTGTGAGTTTGAGCCCTGCATTGTGCTGCCAGCACAGAGCCTACTGGGATTCTCTCTCTCTGTCTCTCTGCCTCTGTCTCTGTCTCTCTCTCTCTCTCTGCCCCTCCTCTGCTCATGCTTTCTCTCTCTCTCAAAATAAATAAACATAAGTAAACATAAAAATTTAAAAAAAAGAAATTCTAACACAATCGATGACAATAATACACAATTGATTAAACTAACACAAACACATTATTAACACACAATTGATTGCAATAACATAAACACATTCCAAATGCTATTGAATAATGATTAGACATAAAAAACTAAAGTTTATTAGAAATGCATCTTTCCAGGGGGTTAATGGGGCTCTTGTTTCCTTGGATAATTTTTACTTACTGTTAGAATAAGACAGGGCTCAACATCAATTCTCTCCCAATGGTAATTTTTATTGACATAAATGCTGAAAAAAACTTATTCTCAAAAACATATAAATAGAGATGAAAGGAGTTTGAAAGGAGTTTTATTGTAGCAAGGTTTGTCAGTGATTTGAACTCCTGAATTGTATGCCCAAATACGACAAGCGAACCTGTTTTCAAAATGTGTTCAAACGATCTACCAGCCCAGGTAGTTCTTCCTTAGTTTTATTGAGCACCAGCAACTGGAAACAATGTGACATAACCAAGGACGTTTTCCAAGGATGCCTTAAGTGCATCCGTCTTTATTCCTTTCACAGGGGAACCCAAGTGGCTCCCACCCCAGGGCAAGGGCAGAGCAAGCTCAGGAGTGGATGCTGGGCAAGTCTTCCATTATGAAAGATGGAGAAGGTAACAGAAAGGAAAGACATGAGAAGAGAAGCAACAAGACTCAAAGGAGCTCGCCATCTTTCTCAGGCACATGCGTTCGGGGAAGCAGAACAGGGAAATTGGTTGCCTTACAGTAGCTGTTTCTCACACCCCTGGGAAAACCTTCATGTAACCTCATGAAAAAAAAAAAAAAAACCCTCGTTTCAAGTCCACTGGTCTGTGGTTTCAGCAATGAACGGGATAAGAATTACCAGAGTTGGAGTAAACAGGAAAGGTTGAGGTTCTGCACCTGCTGCTGGAGTAGCCATGGGGTCTCAGTAGATAGAGGAAGCCCCAGTGCATGAGGGAGAGAAGTGGGCATAAGGGAGTCTGATGCACAATCACAAGCCAACTTTGTGATCTCAGTGGTTTGAGAAATAAACATGTGTCTCTTATTCAAGCAAAGCCTGCTCTGGGTTAGGACTGCCTCTGGGATCCAGGATTTCTCCAAGACATCAGGTTGCCGTGTCAATACTTGGCTCCGCAAAGGGGTTCAACAGAAAGGTAGGAGAGAGGTGTCTCGGGTTGTGACTTCCTTGTCCTGGACTGGACTCTGGTCACTTTTGCTTAGAATCCATTGGCCAGCGCGAGTCGCCTAGTCCTGAGCCAATTGCGTAGGAGCCTGGAATGTGGAAGACCGCGCGAGCCTCTTGGGCGCTGCCTTGGTCTCACTAGGTTTTTGGCATCTTTGGGCAGGCAATCCACTTACAGGTTTGTTGCAAACTAGAGTTTTAGGGGGAAAAGACAATAGGATTTAATCTAGAAAAATAAACAGGGGAAAATCAGTGCAGAAAAATATGAAAAAAAAAAAAAAGGCCAATGAGAAAGACCTTGTCCAACCAAATATTGAAACCTATTACAAATCTAAAATAATTACAGTTTCAGAAGAACAGAAAAGAAAGCCCTGAAGTAGACCTTAGTATATATAAACTCTTACTGTCTGATGAAGCAACTTAGCGGGACACCTGTACCACTCTTCACACCCTTACCAAAATAAATTTCAGGGCACCTGGGTGGCTCAGTTGGTTGAATGTCCAACTCTTGGTTTTGGCTCAGGTCATGATCTCCGGGTTTCATGAGTTTGAGCCCTGTGTCGGGCTCTGCACTGGCAGCATGGAGCCTGCTTGGGGTTCTCTCTCTCTTCCTCTCTCTCTCTGCCCCTTCCCCACTCATGCTGTCTCTGTCTCTCTCAAAATAAGTAAATAAAACTTTTAAAAAGATGTAAAAATTATAAAATAAAACAAAATAAATTACACATGAACTTTAATGGAAATTTCAAAACCACGATCTGGAGATCACCTAAATAATGACTTACGTTTTTCTTTTCTTTGAAAGAAAAGATAGGTGTTTATTTAAATTATTTTAAAATGGGCGAGGAATTCCTGGGGATAAAATCAAAAGAAGAAATCATGAAAGAGAACACTAATACCTCTGAGAAGTCCATTTATTTATTTTTGTCAGCAGGGAATACAAACAAAATTGAAAGGCACATGGCAAACTGAAAAGGGTATTTAAATAAATGAAACAAAGTGTTAACATCCTTAATTTCAACAACTCTTCCAAAATTGTGATGCCACCAACATGCCAAATTTTAACGGCAAAAGATAATTCACACGGGATGGACCAATAGCTAAGAGACAATGGCGTGGAACTTAAAGTCATCTTTTAGCCTGCCAAACATCAGATATCTTAAGGCGTTAAGAGTCAGTGCTGACAAGCCTTTCACGAAAACAGATGATTAAGAATGATGGTATCCTTCCAGAAGAAGTGAGAAGTGGTACACCCTTCCCTGAAAGCAGTTTGTAATACGTCATCAATACTGAGACCTGAAAATGTTCATGCCGACACTCTATATCTGGCAAATATGTGTGTAAATATTCATGATCCATACAGGGGCTATACTTTGCTGTGTATAAATGACAAACTCAACTTAGGGGTGCCTGAGTGGCCCAGTCGGTTAGGCCTCTGATCCTTGATTTCGGCTCAGGTCACGATCTCACAGTTCGTGGGATCAAGCCCCGCGTCAGCCTCTTGTGCTGACAGCACGGGGCCTGCTTGGAATTCTCTCTCTTCCGTCCTCTCCCTCTGTCCCTCCCCTGAGCATTGGCGCTCTCTCTTTCCCGCTCTCTCTCAAACAAACATGAAAACAAAATGACAACCTCAGTTTAAAAGAAGGGGTTAAGTTTGTGATTTTTATATTCCGCCTAAAATTTTATGCCCTTTAACCCATCGATTCCACTGACACGGATTATCTTAAAAAATAATAAAATAGATAGTTAAAACTCTTGTAAAGATTTTAACTTAAAAGAGCGAAACAGAGAACTGCTTTTAGAGTTGACCCTTCAGCAGCAGGAGTTTGAACCGCTCAGGTCCAATGATACATGAATTTTGTCCAATAAATACAGTGCACGATTTCTTACAATTTTCTTTGTAACATTTTCTTTTCTTTGGCTTACTTTATTGTAAGAGTATAGTAAATAATACATATAACGCACAAAATAGGTGTTAATTAACTGTGTCATCAGCAGAGCTTCTGGTCAACTGTAGGCTGGTTTCGGGGAGTCAGCAATTATACGAGATTTTCGACTGTGCGGTGTAGGGGTGGGGAGGCCGGTGCCCCAATTCCCTGCATCATTCAAGCATCAGTTGTACTGAAAACTCGGAAAAGGGATTTTTTTTAATATGAAAATTAAAAAATGGAGTTGTAAGCATCCATTAAACATCACACTTTCTAGGAATTAGTTTGGTGAGCTAAGGTAGTTATCACAATATGACGTTCAGTGGGACTCCAGGATAAAAAACTTCATAGGCTATAACTTGGTCCCATTTTTAAATGTATTTATGTGGAATATATTTATGAAATACATGCCTAGAAAAGAAGACACATAAAATGTTACAATCATAATAGTAATTATCACGGAGTGACTTTTATTTTTTTTTCCTTCTCAGCATTAACCAATTTTAAGTAATGCATATTAAATAGTGATTAATGTAATACTTAATAATGAATTAATAATTAACGGTAGTAATACAAATAGAAAAAGGACAGAGGTTGTATTTTAAGTGCAGCCAGAGGAGGGGATGGTACCCTGAAACCTTTGTCCTAGGGCCTTTGGAAGAAATTTAGTTTTCGCTAAACACAAAATGGTGAGGAGCCGTGCTGCTCTCCCCGGAATCCAATCCGTTGCCTAGTCTCTGGTTCAGTGCTCTGCGGGGGCCACAGGTTGTGTTGTAAGTCACAGAGTAACTTCTGAGGCCATCATTACATGACGGCTCACCAACGTGATTTACAAGGGGGTCTTGAAACTCAACACAACCTCTGAAACACTATAGGTGAAGAGAGAACAGAAAAGCTGGCTGGATTCTGTTTGTCTTACGGGAGAAAATTTATCATTTGGCCGGGTAGGAATCACCCATCATCATGGGCGGTTAACTTGCAAGAGTATGTTTTCTACCTCCGCTGGCTGCCACTCCGACGCCCCCAGTCTTCCTCCAACATACTCTACTTCCTGCTTGGCGACACCCCGTGTATTTGGGGTTCAGCTCTAGGGAATGAAGCATGACTGGTCCAAGTCCTTCGGGCCATCCCATTTCTCCTGGGCAAATACTCTCTTTCACAGCCTTCCTTGCAGCTGGAGATGGAAGGAAGGACGCAGGAGATGTCTAGTTTTCCAGGAAAAGTTTCTCCTCTAAGATAAAAAGACAGAGGTTTGTGAGGGAACGGCCATGTCCTCTGCCTCACTCTCCCATTTAAAGGCAGCCATGATGCCTGGGGGCCATTGTAGCCATGTTGGGGCCATAAGAGAAAGTTTAAGAGAATTCCATAAATGCCTATCCAATGCTCTGACTTCGTTCAACTGCCGAACCAGCACCAAAGAGCCTACGTCTATAAAGTTCTTGAGATACTAAGCCTTTGAGGGGCGCCGGGGTGGCTCAGTCAGTTAAGCGTCCACCCTTGGTGGCAGCCCAGGCCATGATCTCACGGTCTGTAAGTTCAAACCCCACACTGGGCTCTGTGCCGGCGGCGTTTCTCCGTCTCCTTTCTCTCTGCCCCTCCCCCACGTGTGCTATCCCCATCTCTCTCAAAATGAATACACGAAAAAAGAGAGAGATTAAGCCTTTGATACCCAGTTTTCCTTACTTGCAGCTAAATGCCTATTCAATTAGATACGAGACTTCAGAGATGGTCTGATTTGCTCGTGATTTTGTTCCTTTCTCCCCAGACACGAGATTTGTTGCTGTTTGTGACGACTGCAGTGCGGTTCGCTAAACACGTGTCTGTGTCCTCGCAAACTAACGTGGTAAGGGATGAAGGCCGTGCCAGCCAGCGGTCACCTGTGTGATTAGGCACGTTTCCATGAAATCTTTCAAATTCAGTGATGCTGGAGAACTTCAGGGTTCCTCTCGCTCTGGTCTTTACCATCTTCAACTAATTTAGCTGGTATTCAACGCTCTGATTATGTTCCCTGGATCTACTCTTAGGGAGAAGTGCCATATTTCTCCCCGCCGTGCCCCCCCCCCATTGCTTACAAATATTCCTATTTTATTTCCTTAATTCCTTCCTTTGTATAGTCATAGCTAGCAGAGCTGACAAACAAACCAACGGGAGATTTATTCTTATTTAAAATATCTGTATGGGGGGACCGCCTGGGTGGCTCTGTTGGTTAAACACCAACTTCCCCTCAGGTCATGATCTCCGGGTTCGTGAGTTCGAGCCCCGTGTCGGGCTCTGTGCTGACAGCTCGGAGCCTGGCGCCTGCTTCGGATTCTGTGTCTCCCTCTCTCTCTGCCTTTCCCCTGCTCATGCTCACTCTCTCTCTCTCTCTCTCAAAAATTAAAAAATAAACATAAAAAAATTTAAACGTATCATGGGTATCATGGGATAAACTTCTTAGTGAGAGTCTGCCTCACCCCAGAAGAGTTCCTCTAATCGCAGAATTTTCAGCCAGATGTCTTAAAATAAGACAATTCTGATACCCATGCAAAAGGCCACCCCTTCTCTCGCTGCATGTGCGGCTCGTGTTATACCCATAGGGTTACAGACAGACACCCTTGACCCAAAACTGATACATAATCTCTACTAAGGTACATAAACAAAGGAACTTTTAAAATAATAACGCGCCTAAAGATTTTAGTAAAGTATGCAATGCTAACACCCACCCTAATTCCTGGCAAGAATGACCTTGACTCCGTGTTCCCACTAACTGGCAGTGCGTAGTTATTTATTCCGCATGCAAACGCTATCAGGGATGTGGCAAGGAATCTTGCCCTGGATATGAGGACTTCGGATCTAGTCCTCGTTCTGCCAAAAGTTTACTCTGATTCTGAATAAGTCCCTTCCCCTCTCCCGGCCTTATATTTTCTAAGGTGTAAAGGGATGAATTGGACCAGAGGATCTTGCTATATGCCGGGCACTGGCCCGGACCGGAAGGTTTCCATGCATTATCTCGTTTGATCCTTAAGGCGACTGACCAGCACCATTCCCATTTGGCAAAGAAGGAAGTGCATCAGAAGGGGCTCCAGGCCTGTGGCAGAATCACAGAAGGGGGAGGAGAGGGCTCGGATTCCGAAACCCAGCCTCTCCACCACCACGCCACCCAATATCCGTAAGGAATCCGGCATGGTTTAAGCGGTATTTCAAAGAACATGAGAGCTTAACTGTAGAAAAGAACAAGACCCAAGGTTCTCTCTGTTTCCATCTAAAATTAAACATGTATTTCGGTACGTGTTGTCTGTGATATTTTTTGGAGGCTGGGTTTTGGATCCTCTAGGAAAGAGGCATCTTTTTGATAAAGGGCGGGTGAGAGACGGGTCTGTTCCATTCGATCACAGGAATCGTGTGGGACGTTTCACGTCCTGTTATGATTTGGGGTCTCGCGAACTGTTGTCACTGGGTTCCGTAAACATCCCTTATGTTCTGTGCGTCGCAGCACCTCCTATAAAGGTATTGTTAAAACGCTGAGTAAAAACACACTTACCCTCCGCAGGCTATAGTTTGGCTTTGAAATCTCTGTAATTAACACATTCTCATTCCAGGCACCGGGTATTACAGAGTTCAAAGAAACAAAGATGTATTTCATTTTTTTTTTTCCCCTCCCGGTGATTCATCGATTCCACTCCCTCCGCCTACAGACGTCTAAATTTCAGTTTCCCGAGAAGCTACAAAGCATGAACTGGCATCGTCGCGTTGAGTCAGAGGACACCAAGTGTTAAACTGTAATACCGCCAACAGTGCGGTGTCAACCCTCTTAACCTGCTTTCCGGTGTAGGCGTCATTAACAGTGCTCTTTGCCCTTGGGCGCTAAAGGGGAAAGCCTGCCGTAACCCTACACCAGCGGTTCCACTTAAGTAACGACCTGACGCATGGTTATCTTTCCAGGCTATCCGGTGAAGGGAGGGGAAACATTTGCTTCTGTGTCCCCGGCAAGCTGGTTAAGGCTTGACACGGCAACAGCCCAGGGCTCCCTAAAGCCCAGTCCCTGACCCGTGTGTGAATTTGCGCGCTCGTGATAACCAGCTCACACTCAGGTTTCTGTTTGCTGGCCATGAGACAGCACGAACATCAGCATGCCTGCTTAAAACACACACACACACACACACACACACACACACACGCACACGGGGCACCTGGCTGGCTCAGTCGGTTAAGCCTCATACTTCGTCTCAGGTCATGATCTTGGGGCTCATGAGTTTGAGCCTTGCATCAGGCTCTGTGCTGACAGCTCAGAGCCTGGAGCCTGCTTCGGATTCTGTGTCTCCCTCTCTCTCTGCCCCTCCCCGCTTGCACTCTGTCTCTCTCTCTCTCTCTCTCTCTTTTTTTGTTAATTTTTTAACATTTATTTATTTTTTTAAATTTTTTTAATGTTTATTTATTTTTGAGAGACATAGAGACAGAGAGTGAGCAGGGGAAGGGCAGAGAGAGAGGGAGACACAGAATCCGAAGCAGGCTCCAGCCTCCGAGCCGTCAGCACAGAGCCCGACGCGGGGCTCGAGCTCACAGACCGTGAGATCATGACCTGAGCTGAAGCTGGTCGCCTAACCAACTGAGCCACCCAGGCGCCCCCCTCTCTCTCTCTTTTAAAAATGAATAAACTTAAAAAAAAATTCAAAACACACACACACACACACACACACACACACACACACATACACACACACACTAAAACATTTAGGAGGAGATATTCCACATTGAAACGCCTTAGTTAATTTTCTAGGTGCACCGCCCTATTTTGAAATAACATCCCTAGCAATCGCTAGATAATGACTTTAGAAACTTCCTCATCAATATTTTCTTTATTTGCTCCAGTAAATATATTAAGTATCCAAACAGTCACTAAGGATTTGGTTAAAAGAGCTATAAGCTTTTTTTTTTTTTTTTTTTTAGTGTATCAAGATTGCCCCTGGCTATCTTTACTCCTGACCAGTAGGTGCAGCTAATTAGGTTGAATATTCCAGATAAATGGAAGTCCCTGCAGAGAGAGATAATTCAAGCCATTCCCGATTTCATAATGAACATTGTAAAAAATGATTTCTTCATTACGAGAGGAAGGGGCTGCCCGAGGGGGTGGAAACCTGCAGAAAGAGCTCTCCTCGGGTTTTGCAGAGGGAATATTTTCAACAGGCGTAGCCTCGAGATTTTAAAGTGTTCTTGGAGGAGCACGTAGTCCAACTCTTCCAAGCCAATCATCTTCTCAACCCACGGTCAAAAGTGACATTTTTAAAAAGAGGCAGATAAAGGGGTACCCGGGCGGGTCAACCGGTTAAGCGTGGGACTTCCGCTCAGGTCGTGATCCCGCAGTTCGTGAGTTCGAGCCCCGAGTTAGGCTCTGTGCTGACAGCTCAGAGCTCAGAATCTGCTTCAGATTCGATCTCTCTCTCTCTCTCTCTGCCCCTTCCCCGCTTGTTTTCTGTTTCTCTCTCTCTCTCTTTCTCTCAAAAGTAAATAAACTTAAAAAAAAATTTTAGGGCGCCTGGGTGGCTCAGTCGGTTAAGCGTCCGACTTCAGCTCAGGTCATGATCTCGCGGTCTGTGAGTTCGAGCCCAGCGTCGGGCTCTGTACTGACGGCTCGGAGGCTGGAGCCTGCTTCAGATTCTGTGTCTCCCTCTCTCTCTGCCCTTCCCTTGCTCACTCTCTGTCTCTATGTCTCTCAAAAAAAAAATGTTTTCTTAAATAAAGAGGCAGATAAACCTGCTACAGTTGAGAAATTCCAAGGTCTCATGGACTCATACGAGTCCCGTACATGATCTCACGCTCACCTCTAAGTCCCACCTGAGCTCGCCGCTTGGAAATATCTGTCACCACCGTTACCCAGGATGTGCCCATCCTGCTGCTCTGAGCAGCGCGCGGTGCGTTTTCGTCCCGGGATGAAAACAACCTTTATGCCCTGGCTGGTGCAAGCTAACTCTTGACGCCCACCCTTTAAGCTGACCGCTTCCTGGTGGCTGATGCTCTGAGAACTTTTCACAGAAGAGGACACCCCGAGCTTTTCCCTTTCTGCTAAAACCCCACGGGTTTTGCTGCAGAAAGAAACTCCGTTTCCCAGACTTCGGCACGGTGCCGCTCCCCGCAAGCATCCAGGTATATCCTAAGAGAGCCCAGCCAAATTTCCAAAGTTCTGAGTGACTTTTCCACCTCGCCGAATGAAAAAGCAGACTGTGAGCCAATCTCTAGGTCTAGGGTGACCAGTATCTTATCCTGAGAACCAGCACGCCGTCTTTCTATTCCGTTTCAAGAAAGAACTTCCTTATGTCTACCCTAAATTGCTTGTCTCGTTAAACACAGGCAGGAGAGCGGATTGCTCCCTGGTCCTCTCCTGCCACACTGGGAGCACGCTTGGAACGTGCAGACCGCCTCCAGCAGGTTACAGCCGTATCTGACCCTTGCTGACTACTGCACCAGTCCTGATTCTTATGCTTAATGTTGAAGAATCTCTATCACCCGGCCTCAACCGATCTCATCCGTGCTGTAGCCCCACTGATCAATTATGTTAAACCCGCTGCCTCCGTCTCTTTGCTTTTCTTAATATCCTAAACTTGTCATGCTTGTCCCTACCTCCATGGCCTTGTTCATGTCGTTTCTGACCCTTTGCTTCAAAGGAATTCATGCTCATATCCCATGATAATATTTTATTAGGGCTGGATATGTGCCCAGTTCTGTGCTGGTCGCTTGACTGAGGTATATTCTTACCTGTATAATACCCAAGCTAGGAAATCCCAGACAGGAAACTGAGGCTCAGAGAATATAGCAGATGCCATGGTGCCTTCCCAAGACGCCCCCCTGCCCCGCGTGCCCCATTTTGGAGACAAAGGCATTCATTCTCCCTGCTCCTGAGGGTGTTGACGGCTGACAGGTCACACTCTTACTCCTCCCCGCAAATTGGAAGGTTCTTCCTATTCCCTTCCGGGGTGCCGCCTACATTCTATGACTGCTTGGTGCAAGCATATAAAGGTCTGGAACTCTTGCCTGAATCTGGGACATTTTTGAAGGACCGTCTTGGGGCCCGTCAGCTGAGGCCTCTCTGTGACTGCTTCACGGCTTGACCCTTCTTTCCACCCTCAGCCCTCCCTGGTGGTGCTTCTGAGGGGCCTCCCTGACAAAACCCCCCTCACAACCTCGGTCTCAGGGTCCGTTCCCTCGGGAAGCCATCTTGAGAAAGAAGAGTGCTTTATTTGCCCAAAACGAAGACCCAGTGGATGATAGACCTGGGATTTGAACCCAGCTGTGTTTCAAAGACCAGACCGCACTCCCTTTTCTTTGCTGCCACTTCTCCATCCGAAGACTGCCCATCTTTCCCATCTCAGATGGGCTCCGGGCTCCGGGATGCTTACACACCCCACCGGAGGAAAGTGTGGCAAAGTGTGGCCTCTAGGAGGGTGTGTGGACCCAGCAATGGATGTGTTTGGTTGGTCCTGAGTTACCCTAAAAAAATAAAAGGCGTCAATATTTTACAACTCAGCAGATTTCTCTCTCTCTCTCTCTCTCTCTCTCTCTCTCTCACACACACACACACACACACACACACACAAAGAGAGAGAGAGATTTCCTACTTCTCTTGAAAAAGAGCAGTGGACCATAGTGAGCCCACTTTGCCGCCCGAGCATAAAGCCCGCAGCGGGGCAATGGTGGCCCCTGTAGCCACTTAGTGATTCACTGCTATCTGCCCCGTCCCCAAGCAATCCCTGACGCGGAGCCTGGAGACCATTATCATTTGCCATTCATCATCTCGCCAATCTGTTTTTATTCCTTTCATGGAGAAATCGTTCTCTATATGTCTGTCTCTACCAAAAAATAGAAAAATAAAAGCCAGGCCTGGAAGATCATATATTTCAAGAGAAAAGTGGGGCAAAGCTCTCGGGGAAGGAGAATGAGAGCTTAATTTTGCCCGTTTAATGCGTACGCAGCAAAGATGAGTTACAAAAAGTCGGTCTTACATTGGCCCTATTGTTGCTTTCCCGGTACCTGTGGCAATTGAAGTTTGGGTCGCCCTGGTCTATGACTAAGATTGAGGAATGATGTTCTCAGCCAGGTATTGTTACACGGTCCAGCAGAAGTAACCCCAGATTTGGAATGCACGAGAGAAGTGTAAGAGGAATCTGGGGTGGGGGGCTCCCGGGTGGCTTCGTCGGATAGGCGTCCAACTCCTGATTTTGGCTCAGGTCACGATCCCATAGTTCATAGGATCGAACTCCGCATCAGGCTCCGTGCTAGCACAGAGCCTGCTGAGAATTTTCTTTCCCTCTCTGCCCCTTCCTTGCTCACACGCTCGCGCTCTCTCTCTCTCTCAAAATATAAATAAACCTAAAAAATAAAAAAGAGCAAAGAAAGGAGTCTGGTCCTGCTTCTGTCGTGATACGGTCCTAGGGAGAAACCCAGAAAGCCGACCAATCTCAGACACTATATAAAGGGAGTCCTGCACTAGGCGTTCTAAGATTCTGCCCAGCTGCAGAATCGGAAGGTGTACAATCTCTTTGCTTATCGCTCTGCACGACTGACCCTGCCAGAGTCATAAACATATAAGGGCACGGGCACGTCAGACATTGCTTCATACGCCGCCCCGCGTGAAATGGGAAATCTGCATTGTACGCACATCATTTGATGAAAGGACTACCGTCTAAGCTTAAAGTTAGAGCCGCGTTCACAGCAAGAACCTAACACAGACCACAGATGTCCCCATCGAACAAGAAAGAAAGAAAGAAAAAAAAGTCAAGCCAATAGACTTGACTATACATTACGCACAGAGGGAGCCGCGTGCTACGCGAAACAACAGTCACCGGAGTTCACAAATGGAAAATGTCGTAACAATTCTGGGGGAAAAAGAGTCACAAATGCGTTTCCTCCAGCGCTGCGATTTCTCATGAACAGAAGGAGCCCTTTGGACATAGTCTGGAGGGAATTGAAACTCACGACTCTGGAAAATTGATTCATCAGGATGAGAGCAAGTCACGGCGTTCTCCCCGAGATCTCCCTCCCACTCTGGGCTCTGCTTTGTTTCAGAAAGGGTTTTGGGGGCAGGGGATGGGGGGGGGTCTGAGACTGATGTGAATCCCCCAGAATTTGACTAAGCCTCCGCTCGTTCTTTAATTTTTTTTTTGCGATTTCCCCGGCATGATAATTTTCAGTGGGTTTTTCCTGAATTCTTTCTCCAAGTCAGTTGCCTTCTTGGTTTAGATGTATGCCACACTGGCCTCTGTGTCGTTTTCCTAAAAGAAAAAAAAACAACAACAATCGCTTGACGGCTAATGAGTTTGGTAACTTTCCCGAAGCCTGAGGAAGTTTGGAGAAGCGCCATATTGTACCACGCAGCTTTTTGCCATCTCGCTGCCCCCCACTCCTTTCGGGCCTCGACGCCTTCCAAAATGCCCATGTTCCCACCCACGTCTCTCTCTGGCACAGATCTGAGAAGAGTAGCTTGGACCTTCTCCCTCAACTCCTTCCGTTTTGGGGAGCAGACCCTCCAAGCTGATCTGCCTGGCGTTCCCATGTCCCTGGAGTTCTTAGTGAACAACAATCTCTCCATCCTGTTACATTTCAATATTTTCTTTAAGCCTTCCAAAGTACCTGGCGCCCTGGGCCTGGCATCTATATATTTTCTCTGCCTGGCACTTTTGTGTGATTCTTAGTCTGGAATATTAAACCTGGATGATTATTTAGTTCGACTCCCTCGTTTCATAGCTGGGGAAATTGAAGCCTAACAAAATTAAATTCCTCTAGAATTCCTAAATATAAGTCAACTACTTTAATCAGTGATCCACTGAAGAAATAGCTCTTTGTTCCACATACTAGCTTTGTTTATACCACAAACTATATATATTCTGTTACGCATGATATGAAGAATTTCCCAAGGTAATTTTAACCGTACTTGATTTCGGCCCTACATTCTGATTAGAACTTAATGCCTACACAATGCAGAATGCCACTGTATAGAATAAGTGTTATGGGGGGCACACCTTGATGGGTCAATGAATATACCTGGGGACCAGCAAGTACTGAGCAAAGTGCAATGTAGTGCAAGGTACAAGTACTTCGTGGGAAATTCCTAGAGGTATATGGATTTTCGCATGGACGAATCATGGGCTAGATGTGGTATGGAAAGTGGATAGCTCGGTGACCAGACGGAGAGGGCACAGTCTTGGATGGCAGCCAAAGATTTTATATTTTGTCTCAAGGCTGGTAGAGTCGCTGAGGTCCAAGGAGAGAAGAACTTGGTATATTTTTGCTTTGTACGTCCACAGGAAAGTAGAAACCCACTTGGAGAGTGGTAGGTAATACGGGAATCCAAACATACTTTTAAGAGGCTCTTGCAATGATCTAGACGAGAAATGATGCCACAGAGGTGGCCAGAAGGGGAAGATACGGGAAAGGATGGAGATAGATTTAGGTCATAGAATCAACAGAACCTGAGAAGCAGTTAGATATGGCCGGTGATTGACAAAAACTAGGCATTGAAATACCTATGTCCCAGAAGTCACTGGCTTGGTAATTATCATTCGCGTCATATGAACTAGAGTATAATCTTTATATTTAGACTGCAAATCCAACTAATAATCCCGCACTTCCAGCTCCAAGTGCGACAAAATACCTCGGCCAAATTTAAACACAAATCTGTCGATGGTGCTCCTATTAATTCTTCAGTCCTTAACTTAATCACACATAAAATTTTCCAGTAGTTTCAAAATCCAAGAGTCGTTAAGGTCTGAGCCTTTTAGACAGTTAAAATTACTGCTGTTTCCTCTCACTCACAAGGCGAATTTGAAACACAGCCTTTTGATACATAGTAAATTGGTAATGATGCCACAGCATACACAGATCAATAGCCTCAGGATAAAAGAGTCAACAGAGAGACAACCGATTCTGGTAAACATCAGTCAACGCTATTGACGAACGAAACAGTAGGCCAGGGTTACCAATTCAAATGCCACAGTCCAAGTCGCTAGCCAACCAAGTGGAATGCTCTAGGTATGTGCTCGGCATGTGTATGTGTGGTGAGGACCCCACGGAAATGGAGAACACATGTCTGAAGGGGCGGCTCTGACCCCTCTCTAGTCTTTAGTTACCATGCGAGAATACTTGTCCAAGGTGACCAGAGATTCCAGAGTTGTTTAAAGGTAGGTGAGAAGTTGGCTAATCTTTTTTTTTTTAACTGCAGGGCTAGGGGTGCCTAGGTAGCTTGGTCTGTTGAGCATCTGACTCTTGACTTCGGCTCAAGTCATGATCTTGCAGTTCCTGAGTTCGAGCCCCACGTCAGGCTCTGTGCTGTCAGTACGGAGCCTGCTTGGGATTCTCTCTCTCTCTTTCTCAAAAATAAAAATAAGCTTTTAAAAATAAATAAATAAATAAATAAACTGCAGGGCCAAACATTCAGCCCATGACTCCTCAGTTTGTAGACCTGGCTATTCAAAGTCAGCTTGCCAATGCCACGAGCATCACCAGAGAGCCGACTAGAAGGCAAGTTCCATTCTAGACCCGTTCAATCAGGATCTATACTTTTTATTGTTTATTCATTTTTGAGAAAGAGAGGGACAGAATGCGAGTGGGGCAGGGCAGAGAGAGAGGGAGACACAGAACCCGAAGCAGGTTCCAGGCTCTGAGCTGTGAGCACAGAGCCCGACGTGAGGCTCAAACCCGCGGGTCACAAGATCATGACCTGAGCTGAAGTTGGACACTTAACCGACGGAGCCACCCAGGGGCCCCAACACCTACATTTTTTTTAAAAAGTCCCTGGTGATTGTGTCCACATTCGGGTTGGGGAAGGACAGGTCTCAACAACCTTACACACAGTCTATACCGTGGAATTCCGCCCTCTATAACCAGAGCAGACACGCAGAGCACTCTTCGGGTACCAAGACAGCTCCCAAGTTGCTTTTCTGGAGGTGAGAGAGGCGGTATCTTATTCCCAAGAGGGTCGCTTTGAATGGACTCCGGAAGAGGGACACAAGGTTTCTTCTCAAGACCACAGGTGCCTGGTGGGATGGTAGGCATGTCTTCTGCACGGCCAGGGCTTGGTTGAAGTCAGTGAGACACCTGTCTCATTTTTAGATTTTAAGGGATCACCGATGCATCTGTAATTAAGGGAATAATACGATATGCTTTAATGCATTATTTGCATTAATCATTAATTTTTAATTACTCATAAAAGGATGTCTTACTGAAATAATTTTCAAAATGGAAACTAATGCCAAAACCCCCCCAGATTCCACAACGAACAAAAATCTCAAAATTCTCCACTAATGCCCACTCCGTCCCAGCTCAGCTTCTGCTGATGCGCCATTTTTAATATTTCTAGAATCCTGTGGCCTCCTGTTATTCAGACTGGCCCCTTCAGAACCGCCAAACGAAAATGCATCATTTCAAATCTATGACTGTTTATTCAAGAAAAGAGAAGTGTTTCTCCCATTCGAAAAAAAAAATGCCTCATTCCAACTCCAGGAGAATTCAAGGTGCTTCGGTCACACAGACTAGTGCAAGATAGAATGTGTTTGCTGGGATCTTCCGTTTAGCCAAGAGTCTACCAGCCTCCACTCCTGGCCCCCATTGCTGAATGCCAGTCCAGGGGCTGGAGGGTCCTATTAAAAAAATTAGACATTGCTTTCTTCTTCTGCTTTGCCATTCCAGTAACTGGAGAGGGGGAGCCAGGCTGGAGAGAGGCCTGGGCAAGCCGGCAGAGACCAAAATAGCTGGGAAGCCGCCTTTGTGAGTCTATTTCACACATGGACTTCCGTCTCTGGTCCAGAATCTGGAAGTGCCCTGGGGTACAGGAAAGACAAAACTCGAGCTGGGAACGAATGAACGACCGCGAGGCGTGTTTCAGTTCCTGTCTGGGGAGTCGCGGCTGCGGCGAGCAAGCAAGTATTAACCTCGCTTCCCGACCACGCAGGCTGGAACCTGGAAGGAAGGGCTGACAAAGATGTGCCCCAAACCGCAGCTCCGGGGAGGCGATTCCTCGATATTCCCACGGCACTTGTGTCCTTTCCGTCCGTGTGGCGTGTCTTCTGGGTTGTCGCGCGGTTCACCGGCTTCCCGAGCCAGCAGGTGAACCGGGGGATGACTCGCGTGGGCTGCGGGTGTGGTATCGGAGCCTATCAAGAGCGATGCTGGCTATGTGATCTTAGCGCCTGCATCTGCGTGGTACCTCGCCTCGAGTTTTCCATCCTAGCTGAACCGGGATGAGGTCACGCCTATGAAATTGTTTCATATATCAGCTAGCATAGAACCTAAGCCCTAAGAGGAGGCAACGACCATCCTTCCCAACCGACCTTAAGATTCCCAAAGGCAGGGGGCCTTCTATTGTACCCCTGGCATGAATTCAGCAGCAACTTACATATTGTGCCCCGCCCCCGCAGCCTTCCAGAGACTTCGGCCAAGCGCAGGAATGATCATCACTATTTTTAACTGTGAAACTGGAGCAAGTGGGAGAAGACAGGTCTTCTGGCTTCGAGTCCAATGATATTTCCACTCCTCTGCCCTTCTGTTTTGCAAATAGCAGGGACTCAATTAATATTTGTTGAATATACAATTTCAGGCACCCGCAGGAAAAATTCAAAATACAGATGCTCTCACCCTCTGGCCAGAAAAAAAGCACCGTGTTCAGTTTTGTTTTGTTTTGTTTTGTTTGTATTTTCCTGATGAGTGGCTTGGAAGGTACTCAAGGTGAAAGAAGTTGTCTTTATGTATCTTTGAACCCCCCTTGGCGTCAAGCAGGGTGCTCGCATAGTACCTGGCTTTATTCTTCTGGCTGACTGATTTGTAGATGATCGTGGATACCTGGCTAGGAGATGTTTGCACACATGAGACGCATGCCCGCGTTTCCATGAGTAAATGCCACGCAGACTGAGCTAATGTTGGTATCGGTTGTAATTGTGGCAAAGTGTTCACATTCAGCCCAGAGCGCGCAGTCTCCCCCGGCCGTCCCCAGAACTCCCTGTAGCGCTGGCGGGAGTCTCCCCCTTCCTGCCTGTGCGCTCGGAGCTTGGGGAGTTCGTCTTTCACACACACGTTAGAAATACTGAAGGCGTTCCGTGGGTCAGCGCTGAATTTAAGGGGCCACATATCAACTTGAATCGGACTGATTACAATCCGCTGAACCTAATTGGCAAAACCTAACAGCATTCATGTTTTATTAAAAGCAACTTTCATTACATCGGGGGCGCTGTCAGAAAAATAAATCACATCTGCAAGTACTTAGGTATAAAATTTTGCAGATAACTTCCAGTCGTCGGTAATTTTATATTAGAAACTGTTTTTCCAATACATGCGAAAACTTTGTTCATCAGTATTAAACAGGCTTTACCTACCACTCTCGGAATATTTATGGGATTTGTAATATAACCTTTTTTTTTCTTCTTCTTCTTCTTCTTTAGAGTTATAGTAAACTCCCTTCTGCCAACCTTATTTTTGGCAGCCTCCCTAGGCCCTTTGGAAACTATAAATTGGTTTGCATTTTCTATTCCACTGTTTACCATTCTTTCCCTCCACCCCCACCCTTGGAATAGATTCCAGTTCATTTTTTAGAAATTAGTAGTAGATTTTGGCTGCAAAACAAGTGGGTTCTACTTGAAACTAGAACACAGACTCGTATTAACCTTGGAGATGGGGAAAGTACAAAGATGACCTATTTCACTCGCTACTCTTAACTCCGAATACGATGTTTGCATCCGCTCAATGGGGAACTTCTGTTGATCGTGACCTACAGGATTCTCCACAAGCTCCTTCCCTTCATCGTTCCCCTCATTTGCAACCATGCGATTTGGCTGTATTTGTCAACCAGCACCCTATTCCAAGTTAGATCTTTGTCTTAACACCAGAACGCTTTCGCAAGCAACAAACACTGACTATAGCTTAAGAAAACAAAACTCTTGGGGCACAGGGGTGGCTCAACCGGTAAAGCCTCCTACTCTTGATTTCAGTTCAGGTCATGATTTCACCGTTGTGAGGCTGAGCCCCTGAGTCAGGCTCTGTGCTGGGCGCTGAACCTGCTTAAGATTTTCTCTCCCCCTCTGCCTCTCCCCTACTTGAGTGGGCAAGGAAGGAAGGAAGGAAGGAAGGAAGGAAGGAAGGAAGGAAAGGAGGAAGGGAGGGAGGGAGGGAGGAAAGAAAAAGAAAGAAAGAAAGGAAAGAAAGGAAGGAAGGAAGGGAGGAAGGGAGGGAGGGAGGAAGGGAGGAAGGAAGGAAGAAAGAGAGGAAAGAAAGAAAGAAAGAAAGAAAGAAAGAAAGAAAGAAAGAAAGAAAGAAAGAAAGAAAGAGGAAGGAAGGAAGGAAGGAAAGAAGGAAGGAAGGAAGGAAGGAAGGAAGGAAGGAAGGAAGGAAGGAAGGAAGGAAGGAAGGAAGGAAGAAAACAAACTCTGTATCTCTGTACTTGGAGATACTTTTCATATTAGAGAAGCATTATCAGGCTACCAGAATTCCAATATGCCCCTCACCCAGCACCCTCTAATAACACATGATACGTTCGTCACATATAAGAAATTCACATCAGCACAATGCTATTGACGAATCTACAGACTGCTCTTGGGTTTTCCAAGTTTTTCCACTAGTAACTTTTTCTGTTCCCGGACCCAATCCAGGATCCTGCACTGCATTTAATCTTCAAGTCTTCTTGGTCTCCAATCTGTGACCGCGACTTTGTCTTTTAAGAGTACTGGCCAGTAATTTTGTATAATGGTTCCCAGTTTGGGTTCGTATGATGTTTTTTTCCACGAGTAGATTAAGGTTCTACTTTATAGGCAAGAATACCATGAGGTGGAAGTGCCCTCCATCGGGGGGCACGTGACGAAGTATATCTTATCCAGGTGATGTTAACCTTGATCACGTGGAGAAGGTGGTGACTGCCCACTCCCTCCACTGTGAAGTTACTATTTTTCCCTTGGCTATTAATAAATACTTATATGGGGGAAGG
This sequence comes from Paguma larvata, assembly GCA_030068075.1. Lineage (NCBI taxonomy): Eukaryota > Metazoa > Chordata > Mammalia > Carnivora > Viverridae > Paguma > Paguma larvata. Next base: position 29,450,813 of record CM057841.1, on the reverse strand, counting down.
TATTTCAAGCCTATGCAAATATCCTGAAAGTTTTGCCCACTAAAATGTTAACATCTATCATTGGATCTTGCCTGCAGCAAATTTTCCTGTGGTGTTCTGATGGCAGTATTCTATTTTCTTTTTCCTTTCTTCTTCTTTTTTTTTAATGCTTATTTATTTTTAAGAAAGAAAGAGAGCACAAGTGGGGGCAGAGAGAGAGGGGAGAGAGGATCTGAAGTACAAGGACAGCAGCAAGCCCAGTGCGGGGCTTGAGCTCGTGAACCATGAGATCATGACCTGAGCCAAAGTGGAACACTCAACCGACTGAGCCTCCCAGGCGCCCCACTCCTTTCCAACTGAAACTTTCTCATAAGGAAGAAGTGTCCTTTCTACCCCATATCTCTATTTGTTCAATTATCTGTCAGTATGAATTCAAGGATATTCATGTACTCTTTAGGTTACCGCAGTTATATCATTATTTATTTTATTGCTTAAATTTCTCCCAGTGCTTTGGTCAATGAGAGCTTTTGAAAGGTTGGCTCCTGTTGGGGCACCTGGGCAGCTCAGTCCATTAAGCGTCGACTTTGGCTCAGGTCATGATCTCATAGTTCATGGATTTGAGCCCCGTGTTCGGGTTTTATGCTGACAACACAGAAGCCTGGAGTCTGCTTCGGGTTCTGTGTCTCTGCCCCTCTCCCACTCACACTCTCTAAAAAATAAATAAGCATTAAAAAAAATTCAAAGGTTGACTCCTGTGGTCTTTTCACCATAGGCTTCTTCCTTTTTTTTTTTTTTTTTTCATTGTTTGTTTTTTTTTTTTAGGCACTTTGTCAGTTTCTGGTAACACAATATGCCCACGGCCATCTTGGATTTTTCCCTTCCCCAGCCCTGCGGTCAACCACTTTTCCAAAGAGACTTGGTTCCTTTCATTGGATAATGATATTAAAGTAATAGAGTGCTTATTGATGCTGGGTGTTTTCATGTCTTCTCAGGAAGCTGAGCTAAGAAATGGGTGTGCGTATACTAAGCCATGTGTCCACACATACCTATACTTATTTTTGTATCTCCCTCTCCACCCGTACATGTTTAAACCACCCATACATGTTTAAAATCGTGAGTTTATCCTGATCACCTCGGCCTCTAAACCAGCCCTACAGGGTTTGTTCTAGACTTCTCGACTTCCTCATTTGTAACTTCTTCTCACAGTGAGAAGTCTTGTTTCTCACTATGTACAATGTATCTACTGATGTCCACGTTAGTGTGCCCATAAAGTCTTTGCAAAGTCGCTAACCCTTCCTCAGTGAAAACAGAATTTACCAACCAAGGTATGGTATTTACATACAGTTCGTTTTGGCCTTTGGCCTTCCTGTTTTCAGTGAGAACACTGCTTTCCAGGGTCAGCTCCCTTTTCCCCTCAGTTCGGTGCCAATGGTGCTCATCTGCGGAGAAGTTTGATTCATTTGTTACCAACGGTGTTCCATTGTGGCCTCTCTGCACCATCTGGTTGAGTGTTCTCTTAAATTTATATCAGAAAATAGTCACTCTATAGAGCTCAGTGGCCATCCCCTGCTTACAGCAAGTTCTACCGCCCTCCAAATTCCCTCGTGTGTGCCGTGGTACTCAACCCGTCTCCCCGCTCCTGGCCATCACTGATCTCTTCTCAGTTTCTCTAGTTTTGTTTGGCTTTGTTTTGTTTTGTTTTGTTTTTCAGAACGGCATTAAGTGGAATCATACAATATATAGCTTTGGGGGGCTAGCATCTTTCTGATAGCAAAACGCATTCAAGATACACCTATGTCTTTGTGCCAATCCAGAGTCTGTTCCCCTTTTATTGACCAATTGGAATAAGTAATATTCCATTGAATGGACTGATCACATTTGGTTTACCCGCTCACTCCTTGGAGCACCCGGGCCGATTCTCCTATGCAGCCTGTTTTCAGTGTCGTATCTTAAAAACTCTTCCCCAGGGCTTCCTGTGTGGCTCTGTCGGTTGAGTGTCCGTCCCACTTTGGCTCAGGTCATGATCTCATGGTTCATGAGTCCGAGCCCCGCATGTAGCTCCGTGCTGGCGGCGTGGAGCCTGCTGGGGATTCTCTGTCTCCCTTGCTCTCTGCCCCTCCCCCGCTCACACTGTCTCTGTCTGTTCTCAAAATAGACAAACTTAAGAATAAAGAAACTCTTTATCAACCTCAAGATGACACAAATTTCCCAACGTGTTGTCCTTCTAGAAGGTACATAGTTTAACATTTTAGATTTCAACGATTATGTATATATATATATATACAGGAGAGAGAAAGACAGAAATTTTAAGGAGGTGGCCTCTACAGTCGTGAGGGCTGGCAAGTCTAAAATATGGAGAGCGGCAGACTGGAGCTCCAGTAGGAGTTGACGCCACAGTCCCGAGTCCGCATTCCACCAGCAGCTTCTGGAAACCCAGGTGGGGTTTCTGCATTGCAGCCCTAAGGAGCATTCCCACTCGGTGGTCTGTCCTTGTCGGCGCCTGCGCTGCCCCAGCTCATTCTCCACCTGGCAGCCACAGCGAGTTTTAAAACACGAACTGGATCATGTCACGCTTCTCCTTCGAACACCCCTGTAATTCCCCCCATTGCTCCCAGGAACCAGGATAAATTCCAAACCTTGAAGTGTGGCCTGAAAGGCAGGCCTGCAGACTGGCCCGAGAGAGCTCCACTTGGGGCGCCCCGTCCTGGCTTTCAACGCACTCCCCTTCCTTGGATGTGTTCTGGGAAGACCATCAGCCATGTGGTTGGCCTGTCTAAGGCCCTGTGCTGTCTGGTACGCGCAGAGTCTGTGACCTATCGCATGCCACTGTCCCCTCCTTCTCCTCCCTCCGGCTACGTTCGCCTGCGGGTTCCTCCAGCCACCAGGCTCCCTCCTCTCGTGAGGCCTTTGTATAGACTATTCCCTCTGCTGGGAAGTCTGTTCCTTCTCAGCCTCCTTCCTCTTCTTGGTTCCAAATCTTCCTCTAATCTCAGCACAACTGTACTGTCACCATTGTCCTGAATGTATTGGCCAAGTTTCTCCAGAGAAGCAGAACAACAGGAGAGAGAGAGAGAGAGAGAGAGAGAGAGAGAGAGAGAGAGAGAGAGAGAGAGAGAGAGAGAGAGAGAGGGAACTCCCAGGGGTGCTCAGTCGGTTAAGCATCTGATTCTTGATTGTTGCTCGGGTCATGATCTCACAGTTCATGAGTTCGAGCACCCTGCCGGGCTCTGCACTGACAGTGTGGAGCCTGCTTGGGATTCTCTCTCTCCTCTCTGCTCCTCCCCCACTCATGCTATCTCTTTCTTTCAAAACAAATAAAGAAAGAAAGAAAGAACTGCTTCTCAAAATTCTGGAGGCTAACAAGTCCCAAGATGTCCAGTCAGCAATCTGGAAACTTCCACTTGAGGATGGAGTCCTTCTGTGAAGACCCAGTTTTATGGCTTGGTGGGTCAGATGACACCCACTTCGTGATGGACGTCTCAAGTCACATGGTAACTGGCATGGTTATATGGTTAAGTATTCAGTCTCTACTAAGGCCCAATAACAGGCTGAGTGCTATCTCTTGAAAGGGGAGTTTCTCACGGGGAGAGCAGGGCTTTGCTCCAAAACGCCAAAGCACCTGCACTGTGATTCGCCTACAGGGGCCTACCGAAGGCTCCACACAGCATCCCCACATGCCAGTGACACTTGAAAGAGAGAATCCCAAGCAGGGTCTGAGCTGGCAGCACAGAGCTCGATGCGGGGCTCGAACTCATGAACCGTGAACCGTGAGAATATGTAACTGAGATCAAGAGTCAGACGCTTAACCGACTGAGCCACCCAGGCGCCCCCAGCATCCTGGACTTCTTGAAGAGACTCTCTTGCTCTGGGCCCCACTCAAAACTAGCAGCTTTCTAGATCACTTGGTAAACGGGAGAGAGTCACATACACAAGTGAGGAATGTATTGCACATAAAATCCAACGAGACCCCGCTAAGCGTCGTGCCTCTTTCTTGGTTTTTGGAAGAACCAGATGCAGCAACGTACCCTCCACCTTAGAAGAGGTGTCTTGACACGCCCCACACCACTGGACCCCTAGAAATTTCACGGAGGCAGAGGGCATCTGAGTTTTCCTCAGATTTCTTTCCCACGCTCCGTCACTTAAATGTCTTACCAGTAAGTCTTGAGTGGGTGTCTGTTACTTCCTGCTCACAAGATCGATCAGCGTTGCCTCATCCCTGCACTGGATGGACCAGCGTGATACCTCATGGAAGCATAAGGCCATCAAGATCCCTGTGAACCAAATTAGAACACCGGGCTGAAGGGCCGATATGGCCCCGGAAGTAGGACGGTGACGATGCATTTCCGGCCTTGCCGGCGAAGAGCGAAGTGTGTTTAGTGGGTCTTCCAGACAGCGATGGAGGAGCAGGTATTTGGCACACCAAGAGCAGCACATCAGATACCAGGTTATGTGTTACTTTTGGCAGGCCCGGAAGCCACATCGGGCCCAGCAGCTGCCAATGGAGGCACCACCTGGTCAAAGTCACAATAATCCATGTCGTTCCCTAGCCTGTCTTCTGCACGGGCCAGAATGGGCCAGTTGAAGGGGTCTGTGGTGGGTACCCCAGCCCTGCCACCACCAGCCTTCAGGTCCTGGGTGGTGGCGTTCATCTACAATCCCTCCAGGAATGCGGTAGGGCTTTTGGTTTGCTATTGGCCTCGGTCAACGTAGTTCTAGGGGTTTCCGCTTGGCCTTTTCCACCATATAGCCCTTACTCCACGGGCCAGGGAACCTGTGTGGTGATTCTGCCGGCTGCTGAGTGCGTCTACTCCACTTATACATTCTGGAATGAGGAAAATTACCACAGGAGGGGGTTGGGAACTCACTGGGCCACTGCCAGGGGGACCTGAGATACAACTTCACTGGTCACCTGGCCCTCGGAAGCCCCTTGTTTGCCTGGAGGGCCATGGCGACGTGCGTGTCTCCTGGAATTAGTGTTGGTTTGAGGCCAGTGTCCAGTACCCCCTAAAGGGCTGGTTATTTCCTCTTCCCCCATATATAGTTAGCCTGGCAAAAGGTCACAGGCCGCTTTGGAAAAGGCTGGGAGAAAGAGTAACAGCATAAATGTTGAAAATATTGGGGTCCTTCCTCCAGGGGCCTCAGCCTCTACTTTATTCACGGGGTTCAGGGCCTGTAAGGCGGCTCAAGTCCGGAGATGGACTGAGGCACCGTGCTTGCATTTTGGTGATTAGGTTAGACTTGGTTACTGGACCTAGAATTTCCTGCTTATACAGATCCAGTGGGAATTTAGTGGACGCCCTGTCTCACCTCCAGGAACACCGTGGTCAGCTAGCCAACACCATGGGTCGGCACCAGTCCCCCTGTTGTAATTGCTGTCTTCTATCTCTGCTGTCCATTATGGTGATCGTGACCGTTTTGCCATTGGTGGTGGAGCGTGGGCGCTCGGCACCTGCCCCGGGGGACACAAATACCCCCGTTGCATTTAGGTTCCACGATTTAGTGACTGGAGCCCCTACCGCAAGGCCTGGCCTACGAAGAAGGACCCCAGAGCAACCAAGGATGCTGGGGCTCCCCTTACAGATTTGTTTCCCAGAGTCATGGCGGAAGGTATGGCTGCTCTCTCCCCTGCCAGGTAAGTCTCACCTCCAGGCCTTCAATTACCATCCTTTTGGGGAAATCCCTGCCCTCCGCTCCTCCACACAGCCAAACCCTCTTCATCCATGGTGACATTTTAACTAAAGAACTAACAGGTGGTGTTAATGCCTCTGCCTTCTGGCCTCTGTCTGTGTCTAGCCAACAGTCTTGGGGGCTTTGTTTTGTCTCTTCCCTCCCAGAAGGGAGCGATCCCGGCTGTGGGTTTAGCTTGTGTCTGTGCTTGTGGTGGTCACGAGATACCACCTACCGAATATGAAGACTGAGTTTTGAGAACAGAGGCGGAACAGCCTCAGCCCCCCACTCCCTCCCTGGAGGGTAGGCAGGCCGGCCTCAGAGGGCGCCTTCCCCAGAGCTCTCGCCAGCCGCCCAGAGAGAAGCGGGGCCGGCTGTGGACTCCTCTGGTCTCTTTCCATCCTGTGAAACGTGCATTTTCTGGTCTTGGCTTAATAGCGGAACTGTGACGCGGCGGGAATACACGTGTGCTGCTGTGAAAAGTGAAATCAGAGCCAGGCGGGACCTCCCCTGAGAAAGGCTGCCTATAAATCGTAAAACCCTTAAATGAATAGCTTAGAGGCACAGGGTTGCCTTGGGTTAGGGTTAATTGGGTCGGGTACAAAGAGTTTTATGTTCATAACTTACTGTCCATCTAGCCTCTTCCTGATTTTCCGAAAGTTATTTTGCTCTGGGGCAAATTTGTATTCGCTTTCCTGACAATGATCGGTCTGCAGCTCGGCTCCTTTCAGCTGTTGGGAACTTGTAATCGGCTCAATATCTACCAGATTTCCTCTCTCAGACGCATCCGTTTCAGATACGTTGAAAGGGAGTTTGAAGGTTTGGTTGCTTTTTTTTTTTTTTTAACCCTCCTTCTCCATCCAGAAAATTGCTTCGAATTTATTCTTTTCGCTTTGCTCCCTTAAAGCCCTGAAAACATTTCTTTTTAATTTTCTTTTTTTTAAGCATTTATTTATTTATTTTTTAAACGTTTATTTTTGAGAGAGGGAATGAGAGCGCACGAGCGGGGGAGGGGCAGCGTGAGGGGGGACAGAGGATCCGAAGTGCGCTCTGCACCGACAATAGAGTCCCGAGGTGGGGCTCAAACTCACAAGCCGTGAAATCATGACCTGAGCCTCAACCGACTGAGCCCTCCAGGCACCCCTTTTTAATTTTCCGATCATTCCCTAGCACATTCTCTGCTAAGACGCTAGCCTCTGGAGGTCTGTGTTAAGCAAGAAGCTGAACCCCAGCGGGCTCTGGGCTTCGGCTAGATTTCAGTCCGAAGACCAGCTCTGCCACAATGAGCTCTCTTAACTTGAGATCAGCCATCTAACCTCACTGTGCCTCAGTTTCCTCATCTGCTCCAATGGGCCAGGCAAGTAACTCATACACTAAGAGTCATCACAGAATGCGAACTAGTAGTGTGGTCTGAAGGTCAGGCTCTAGAGCTCCCCCTTGCTCCGATCGGCTAAGTTCCCTGTGCCTCGGTTTCCTGAATTGTAAAAGGAAACCTATACTTGCATTTCCACACTGGATCATCATGATAATTAAATGAGCCAACATGTGGGAAATGCCGAAAGCCCTGCCTGGCACATAATAAGCAATCAAAAAAGTGTTAGCCGTTAAGATTATAGAGGAGTAGTAAAAAGAGTTCCCAGCTGCAAAGCTGTCACTTTCTAAATAACCTGCTCATAATAAAATTAACTTTTCTCTTGAAAGGAAACATACGCATCGTTCTAATCATTCAGTTTTCCCTCCTGCTGCGAAGGCAGCGGGCCTGAGCATCCAGACAAAAATGATGGGAGGTGGTCCAGAGTGAAACTCTAACAAATGTCAAGGAACACACTCCGCGTTTCCCCATCCATTGCCGTAGAGCCAGGGTGACCCAAATAAAACCGCTACTTGGTCTGGATGGAAAAACGGCAAGGCCGCAGGGCCCCTCAGGTACAGCTGAAATTTCTCCCATTGGCAACTGAGAATACGGACCGATAGAAACCTATGGAAAGAGAGAAAAACAAAGAAACCTCACAGAGAGAAGGGCAAATTAGGCATCATGGCACCCTGGAAGAAAAGACAGAAGCGTTTCTGTCTGCCTTGCCGAGTCCTGATTCTTACCCGTTTCTCATTCTGGGAGATACCCATGTATTCTTTCAATAGTGTCTCCACTGCGCTGGAGGTGGTCTAAGTAGATTTCTATTCGTTGTAAGCAGAGATTGTGGATGCAGCCAGTCCTCAATACAAATGTGTCAGGTAGGACTGCTCTGTCGTCTCTGAAATCCCCATAAGACATTGTAGCTACTCAGGAAGCAGGTCTTTCTGGGAATGGTGGGCACAGCACGGTCACACATGTCTGTGCTCACGACTAAGGCAACACTTAGTGTGCAAGAGCCTGCTGAAAATTTTCCCCACCATAAACACCGTGGCTGTAAGGGTTTTCTCGTTGCTTATTCTGGCCGACGCACCTCTAAATGCCTCCATTAGCCCTAGCTCTGGTATTTGTTTAACTGGAATGGGTGGGGGAGTCTCTTCCTCCAACGCCCCCTCCGTCCCCGCCACACACGCACGCACACGCACACAAATAAAACAACCAGAAAAGGGTTAACCCTAGGAGACAACACAAAGCACTGTGGTTTACAAACATTTAATTTCTTGGAATTTTTCCCTCATTCCTCAAAACCAGTAAGTGACATTTGTTGGAGAGAGCTCTTGGGAAGGCAGAGCCCCGGGATTATCTCCCACCATGAGTCACACCCCAGAAATGACAAGGGAGGGGCAGCGTGACACAGCACAAAAGAACACGGGTCTGGGTGTAGGGCCACCTGACTTGTGGGTAGGGGTTTCCACCGTGTCACTGTGGAGCCTTGGGCCAATCACCTCCCCTCTCTGATTTCAGCTTCTCCCTTGCTGAAATGAAGGGCTGGCTCTTCTCACCTGTCCGTGCCTCTGAACCCCCTCAAAGCCCAGGCTCTGCCAGGACCCCTCTGGGTCAGACAGTGTGGAGCGTTGTAGGAACTTGGACACTCATCTGATTTCTAAAGTCTCCTCCAACTTCTCGCCTTGTCCTAAAACAATCGACTCAGCTGCGACTTAGTTCAGCCACTGCCGCCATGAGCCGCAATGCGGTAAAATACAGTTGGTGCAGGCTGCCTGCTGAGATTCGGCCATTTCCCCTGCCTTCTTCCTTAGAGACGTGATCAGGATGGAAACTTTTCAAGATTCAAAAGCACCGTTTCTCAATGCGTAATTCTTAATGATTGCTTTAAATGGAGGCAAGCAGGAATTCTAATCCCGAACCCTAGCTTCAGCCCCTGAAGCCCCTCGACTTTGGAAACTGCTTTTGCCTCCCCGAGTCTGTCTTCTAGTACATGCAATTGGGGGTATTTGGGCGCATGCCTCAGAGGTTTGTTAGGAGAGATAATGTATGCAAAGCCCTCATTCCCTGACGTGGACAACAGTGACACTCACGGCTCGTCAGCCAGCCTTATATTCTTCTTCTGATTCTGACAGAGTCCCAGGCTGACCCCACTGTGCCCTTGGAGCAAGACAGGCAGAGGCTGTTTGGTGTGGGCCCCTTGTTTTTGCTGAAAAGTGAACACCTTTTCCTGAATCAGAAACACCAATACGCACTCTTAAGACCCGTGATTTGGGTCATGGGAAGAGACACTGAAACTGCATTGTTTATCTCCAAGCCCTTAGGCAATATTTTTTCCCACTATTTTTAAGCCTTCTGTCCCCTTCCCCTCCCCAGGCTCACCCTTCCCCTACTTCAGCCCCTACAGCCCAGCTCCTTATTCAGCTCAGCTATTTCAGTTTTAGGTTGAACGGTCTAGACAGGAACCAAAAAATGCACAGTCTGCATACTGGTCCCCTCCTGGGCCTCACGATTATCCAGAAAGAGTATAGGCACATGGGACTGACTGAGAGGAACTTGAATCCCATGAGATAATCTATCTAAAGCATGTACCACAGAATCCAGCATGTGGTAGTGTTCAATAAACTGTCAAAATACAATATTATGATTATATTTAGATATTAATTCCTTTGGCTCTTTTCTATTCTTAAGAGAATATTCTGGAATCATGGCCAATTCTTTAGCTAACTTAGAGCAAAATAGGAAAGACGGTTCAGTCTGATTTGGGTGGGCTTCTCCAGACCTTGACATGGTTTTGTCATACATACATCATTCCATCGGTCCTTTGTAGTTGTGGAACCCGCAACCACAAAATCGCAGTCGTATAGAGAAATGAGCGCCCGTTCAGTTCACACACCTGCAGGTTGGCTGATCTCATCCTCCTCCTGACACCAGATAGCTAATCAGAGTATGACTTCCTTACAATGACGGTGGACCCGCAAGAATACACACTCGACCTCACAAACACCTCCTGTCTCTGACACACCCGGTCTAATCAAATGTCCTTGGCCAAAACAAGTCAGGTGATCATGTCCAAGGTCAAAAGTGAGAAAGTATACTCTTCTCATGAAAGCATGGGAGAGAGAGACTATTTCTGAAAAGCAATTAATTGGCCAAAACTCCAAATTCCGTCAATCTCTATTGTAACCCTACGCGCATCTCTGAGATGTTCTTGGGTAATGTTTTGTGGGGTGATTACAGAAAGGGGGAAAGAGTCCTTCCTTGTCCCTCAGTCGCTGAGGAATTCCTTCTCTATACCTCGGTGTCGCTATCTCCTTTCTGGTCTCCATGCATCGGCTTAATAATCTCCCACCTTCGCGCATATGGACACTTCTCATCTCTTGCTAAGTTGAGAATGTTCTTTGACAGAAACTGAGGCTTCTAATACTTTAGCATCTTGGAGAGCTCCTGGGCACCTTTCTAGACCTTGCTTCATTTATGTCTTCTCAGATGGTTCTCCGACAACCCCATGCCCCACTACCAGAAAGTTAGGTCCTGCTTCTATTCCTGCTCCAAGCTTTCCAGGCCTCGATCATGGCATTCATGGCCATTGGTTCATCAGCCATGAGATTAAAAATATATTTAATTTTTTTAAAGGTTTACTTATATTTGAGACTGAGAGAGAGATAGAATGGGAGTTGGGGAGGGGCAGAGAGACAAAGACAGAATATGAGGCAGGCTCCAGGCTTCAAGCTCTGAGCTGTCAGCACAGAGCTTGATGTGGGGCTCAAACCCATGAGCAGTGAGATCATGACCTGAGAAGAAGTCGGACACTTAACCAACTAAGCCACCCAGGTGCCCCGAGATTAGTGTTTCTAAAGGTATGGCTAGTATGTCTCTTACATCAGAAGTTTCTAGGTCCCTAACAAAATTAAGGTTCCCATGCCCTATCCTCAGGTGTCAAATAAAAAATATTTCACAAATAATAGGAAATGGACCAATCAGAATGCTACCTGTAGCACCAGCAAGGGACTTCAAAGCACCCAGCTCTGCAAGGCACAACTCTTTTGTTGGCCAATTATGGAGAGATCCACGGGGTCCTGGGTTAGAGGTCAGGGTGGTTAAAATGGGTGTGGTGTTCCCAAGGTTGTAGGAGAATTTGGTATTTACCAATAAATAAAGAGTATTTTAATATTTTGACCATCAGCTTAGCCATTCTGGAGTGTTCCTCTTGACCCAAACCTATCACCCGGGGCTTATTAGTCTCAGTTTCTGGGGTTGAGGCTCCAGAATCTGCATTTTTAACAAGCTTCCCAAGTGCTTTAGACGCACATTAAAATTCCTCTTTCGTGTCTAAATTCCTACACACCGTCTACTACAGTGGCCATGGCCGTTGTAGTCAGGGCATGAGTTCTCACAGAACGGCTGATCATGGCTGGCTCACCCTGATGTGACCCTAACTTTTGGGTTCAGTTCAACACACTTAACCGGCTGCTTTATTTTCTCGGTGCCTGTTTCCAGTGGAGGGTGGGGCTCATCCTTTAAAACTAGGTAACACCTGTCAAGATGGCTGACCTCGTGAATGGGCTCTCTTGGGGTTGGGCAAATGGGAGGAGGAGCCAGAAGGAGTAGCAAAGAAATCCACACATAGGGAAGAACAAGGGGAAAGGCGATGAGGTGGGACAGCATGTTCAAAGGATTGAAAGAGGGACAATGAGGCTGGAGCTTTGAAAGCAAGCTGGAGGGAGAGCCGTGTTAGACACAGATGGGGCAGTAGGAAGGGACTAGATCTCATAGAGCCTTGTGAGTCCTGTTCAGGTATCAAATCCCAACTCTGCCCTTTGAAGTTCCATCATTTTGTTGTGTGACTTTAAGCAAGATCCAATTTTTTCATCTGTAAAACGGAGACAATACTACCAAATTCTGGATTGGGAAATACCTCAAAGTCACTCACTACCACTTAAACACTCACTTGTGAGGGGAGCCTGGGTCCCTCAGTCGGTCGAGCATCTGATTCTTGATTTTCGGCTCAGGTTATGATCCCAGGACCGTGGAATCAGGCCCTGGCTCTGTGCTGACAGTGGGGAGCTTGCTTGGGATTCTCACTCCCTTTCTCTCTCTGCCCCTCCCCTGCATATGTTCGCTCTCTTTCTCTCAAAATAAATAAATAAACATTAAAAAAAAAAAACTCACTTGAGGAAAGTATTCGAAGTGTTACTTGAAGGGAATACAATGCCTCCAGTCCTACAAACCAGAAGCTATAAACACGAATACCAACAGGCGCAGGGTAGGGACCATTGCACAGGTGCAGAGGGTCAGAAAAGACTACAGGTTGCTGGACAGCTCACATCTCATCTATAGAAGGCAGGTGCTGCCTAAATCTGGCTAAAAGTTGCCAGATACTATTTTTCTTCCATGAAAGTTCAAAGTTTAAATTCGTATATGAGATCTCTCGACTTAAAGTATTGGCAACTAACAACGACAAAAAGTGCTAAACATGTAGAGACCGACAAAACATCCCAGCAGACTAGATTTGGTGAGGGAGCTGCCGTTGTGCAAACTCTCCATCGTAGGCTCCGAAATCTCTACCCCGATGAGGCCAGCACCACAGCGTGCAGGGTGCTGTGCGCCAGGTCCTCTGTGTTCTGGACCCCCTGCAAGTTTGCTTTCGTTGGACTGCACTTTGGTATTCTACCACCAGCCAAGGTTCGAGAACGGCATTACGAGACGCCCAATGAAGTTCATGTGTTTGTCACAAGGATACCGATGAACATTTCTTTACTTTGTCCCATGGGATCTTTTTCATGAAAAAAAAAATTAAAATAATACATTTTCCTTTGCTCTTAAACCCAGGAGTAGTTGCACTAATCGTGACCCATGAGATTCTGTTTTCCAATTTGATAGACATCGAAAGTCATGCAGATACCGTAACACTCATAAACTTCTTTGCATGAACTGCTAGCCACCTACGAGCAAAGGTTATGCCTTGCCTTTAGAAAGTGGCCCGCCTGGTAGTAGGTGGGTGGGGACATAAGCCTAGTTCAGCCAGTGAATTGTGAGGCGTGTGCTACCTCTGAGCTAAGGCATTTCACTGCTGGCTGAGACCTTCCAGAGTTCTCTTTCTATCTATGAAGGCAACACAAGGAGAGGCAGTTAGTTGCTCTATGGTGCCGAGTTCTGGAATACAAATGGGGGGAGCAGGGCCTCCAGTCACCCTTCAGCGAGGATAGCCACAGGTAAGAAATAAACTTGCTGAGTTCAACTACGGGGATCCTGGTTTTCTTTGTTAGTGCAGCGAAACTTACCCTCTCCTGACTGGTTCGTAGTTAATAAGTATCGGTTTAGTGTTTGAACCCAGCGTTGTCTTTCTCCAGTGCCCCTAGCCAGTACCTAATACATGACAATCACAAATACTATCCACTGCACAGATAAGGTCAAATGTAAGAATACAGACAAAAGCACTAATCATTTTACACATGTTTTATAATACCAAGTGATATTGTCAAAGTTAGCAATGTCGATCTTGCCCCCTTCACAAGGCTGTAAGGTCTTTGGAGGAAGGCATGCTGTCTTGGAGTACTTTGAGATCTTAGATATTATAGGGCACCTTATAAGCTCCTAAAGATTTCTTGTTGATCACATTTAATGGGTGTTGCAAAGGATCAAGAAAATAGCTTTGTGATACGGCATTCTTCTCCCCCGCCCCTTTTTTTACTGTTCCTTATAATGACAGGAATTTGCCTGTTAAAACGTTGGAAGCAAAATTGCTTTCCTTTATGGAGGACCAAAAAAAAAAAAAAAAAACCCAAAAAAACAAAAACAAAAACAAACCAAGAAGGTTCTAGCCACTAACGTTTAGTTCCTGAGAAAGGTGTGAGAGGAAGGATGGGGGTCAGGATGGACTGTTCCTGGCTCCAGGGATGAGAGATGGAAGTAAATCATGAATATGGTCACCAGTGAAGCTGAGAGAGAGCCTATTAATGTCATGTAATCAATTTCAAAAAGATACAGTTGCACTCAGGGTACTTAAACCTTGGAGGTTTAAACTACATCATACTTGTCACAGGCCCACAGTGTCCCTAACGAGCTTATGTAAATATTTAATCTCTTCTATTTGCATTACTCAGCCCAGCCTTCCTCACCAGCCTCTCTCCCAGCCTCCTCTAATACCGTAATCCAGCCCCATAGAACGATTTGGGTTTCTAGAACTCACTCTCTTATGCCTCCACCTTCGCGTATGCAACCGCCTCCGTCTAGACTCCCATTTTGCCATCCCTTTCTACTCACGAGGCACCTACGCATCCTTCAGAACTCAGCTCGAATGCATTAACCCTTCTAGAAACCTTGTCTGCACCACCTACAACTCCCCATCCCCGTTTTGTCGTTTTCTCCTCTCTGCCGTTACACCTTGCTAACGTTCCATAATCCTGAGTCTTACAACTATTTATTTAACAAACATTTATGAAATCTTCCTTTGTGCCAGCCATGGGGCCAGGTGCTGAGTACACAGAGGTGAATAAGAAATTATAATTATTTGTGAGTTCACTGACAACAAGTGTCTTATTCATTTTTCAACTTTCAAGCATCGTGAATTTGTAGGTTTAAATAAATACACAATGCGTTCTCTTTATATCTGTGTCCACACTCTGCTTATATCCGTCAGGACTGCTTTGGAAGTGACAGAAATGCAATTCAAACTAGGTTAGTCACAAAAGGGGACACATTGGCTCATGGATTCCAGGAAAGTTTGGCCATCCAAGCTGGGGGAAGGTTTTTTTTTCCCCCCAGTAAAATTATTTCATTTAGTTTTAATATCCATCTCCAACAGTTTGAAATAAAAATTTCCATGGCCTTCAACTGAACCATATGTCACTTTTTTAGAATGTCCTATTTTCCATTAAATAATTTCTAAACCACTCTATGTGCTCAGGTTTATGTTTAACACTCAGATACGGGTGTTTGGAAAGCCCACAGTCACCAGCTCCATGAAGTGGTGAATTGGGGCCTTTGGACCTAATTTTAGGGACAATAAAAACAGCAAATAGTGATTTGAATGCTATTCAGAATCGTTCTCTGTTTTATATTTGAACTTCTCTTTTCCTGTTCTTTTAATTTTCATCATCTGTAACCTGGCTTCTTTGGCATGGGGAGAAGCATGGCCACCAAGATCTCCAGCTTTGGGTTCTTATAGCTTTCACCACTGATGAAGAGATCGCCGATCTTGCTTAGTGATGGACTAAACTGTCCCAGGGAAGGATTCTGATTGGCTTAGCCCTGACCATGTGCCCAATCTGGGAGCTACCCAGCTCTAGCCGGAGATTAGAACTGTAATTGATTGGTTGCCTCCAATGTCCAATCCCAAACAACCCACTATGGCTGAAGGGATTAAAATAGTGCAATGAGTTTCCCGGGAGAAAAAAGAGATGGGAAGCAGAAAGCCCCAGTTCTCTAAGCCACTGATTCTATCATTCATTCAACATTCCTTGTACTCTAATTGTGTTTAAAGCATTGTGCTAAGATGTGCTGGGGAAAAGAAATAAAGAGTATGCAAGTCCTATCTGATCATCTGGTAGGAGAGGGTAGAGAGGCAATTTGGCGTCGTGGTTAGGAACTTGGGGTCTAAGGCTAAAATGCCAGGAGGAAAATCCTCGCTATGTGACTTACATGACTGTGACCTTGAAGGTCTATGATTTCAGCCCCCTCCCCTGTGAAATGGGGACGACCATTACATCTATTTCAGGGAAAGTCGTGAGGTTTAACGAACCACGAGTGAAATGGGTGGCCTTGTGCCTCACACGGAGTAAGCACGCAATCGATGTTACTTACTGTTTGTGCACAGTCTTAAGTCAGAGCAGAAGGTGTGATGTTTAGAAATGACAATACATAGAGTTGAAGATCCAACAGAACCCAGAAATGAATACTGGCAGTGGAGCCCGGAGGAGGCATCAGAAAGGAAGGAGTACTTAGTTTAATCCTTAGTGATGGGCTGCATTTTAACAGAAGGGACGGGAAATAAATGCCATTCAAGAAAGATGGACAGTCGGGAGGAGGAAAAAGCAGGGACCAAATAAGAGGATATGAAATCAACAGGGGGATGCGGAAGTTTTTATTTGAACGGGGTTTCTACTGTCTACGGTTTACAACACATAGGCTAGGAGACATGGCTGTCAAGGAAGTTGGGATTGAAACTATGAAGGAATTGAATGTCAAGCTACGGGATTTGGACTTTAGTCCGTCGATAAAGGAGAGTCCTTGCAGATCTCAGCGCTGGGAACTGAATGACAAGATCTAATAGCACATTGGCCATTGGAGAGGGACTTTTCAAAGAGCCTTAGTGGGTAGAAGAATAAATTAGAACTCTCAGTATCTTTCATCGTTCCACTTTCATTAGACACGGCTTCAGAAAAATATTTCTCCGTCTTTAGAAAAAGTATCATAATGGCTCTTACAATGGCACCCAACACTTCTCAGAGTTGGGGAGCAATAAGGAATAGTGAGGACTGTGGCAAATTAGAGACCTGTGTCCCTCAAAAGGGGACAGCCACCTCTCAACTTCATTCACATTTTACATGCAGGGCTGCAGGCCCAGTGTTGGTAAATATTCTCAAAATATTAACAATATTAATCTAGAAAAGCAGAAAATCTAGACTTTTGCATAACATCCTGGGGTTTGGCTTTTTTTTTTTTTTTCCATGTTGGCTCAAATTTTTAAAAAATTCTAGAGGCTAAATGGAACATGTCTGTGGACCAGATGTGTCCCAAGGGCCATCAGTTTGAGGCCGCTGGATCCACGGTGATCCAGAGTAAATATTGATCTGGATTTCTGGATACCTTTACTGTCTGACCCCTCTACAGTTTCTGCCAAAGGATTCCAAAATGAAAACAAGGAGAAAGACTGTCGTGTGCAGGAAGGGAGTCAAAGAGCTGAAGTTTCAAATGTAAAATAAGTAAATTAGAGGAAAAACAAACAAAAGAGATATAGAGAGAGCTCATAAAGCCACAGATTTTTTTAAGCTTTTATTTTAATTGCAGCTGGTTAACATATAGTGTTATGTTAGCTTCAGGTGTATGGTACAGTAATTCAACAGTTTCATCACCCAGTACCCACCAGGACAAGTACCCGCCTAATCCTCATCATCTATTTCACCCATCTCCCATCCACCTCCCCTCTAGTAACCATCTGTTTGTTCTTTACAGTTTAAAGTCTGTTTCTTTTTTTGTTAATGTTTGTTTGTTTATTTATTTATTTATGTATTTATTTTGAAAGAGAGAGGGAGAGCATAAGAACGGAAGGGCACAGAGAGAGAGAGAGAGAGAGAGAGAGAGAGAGAGATGGAGACACAGAATCTGAAGCAGGCTCCAGGCTCTGAGCTGTCAGCACAGGGCCCGACGCAGGGCTTGAACCCACGCACTGTGAGATCATGACCTGAGCCAAAGTCAGAAGCTTAACTGACCGAGCCACCCAGGTGCCCCTAAAAGTCAGTTTCTTGATTTGTCTCTCTCACTCTCTCATATTTTTTCCCTTTGCTTCTTTGCTTTGTTTCTTAAGTTCCACGTATGAGTGAAATCATATGATATTTGTCTTTTTCTGACTCACTTATTTCGCTCAGCGTGATACTCTCTAGCTCCATCCGTGTCGTTGCAACCACAGATTTTCACATCTTGACCCATAAGCTAGGAGTCTGATTTTAAATCTAGATCACATTTTTCACTGCTGTTACTGGGGAAAAAAAAAAATAAGACTGAGTTCCAGTAAAATGGAAAGAACTCGGGTTTTGGAGCTTGAGAGATCTGAATTAAAATGACTAATTTTGATAAGAACATTTATCACAGGGGCATCTGGGTGGCTCAGTCTGTGAAGTATCTGACTTCAGCTCAGGTCATGATCTCCTGGTTTGTGGGTTTGAGCCCTGCATTGGGTTCTGTGCTGACAGCTCAGAGCCTGGAGTCTGCTTCGGATTCTGTGTCTCCCTCTCTGCCCCTCCCCTCGTTTGTGCTCTGTCTCTCTCTCTCTCTCTCTCCCCAAAATAAATAAACATTTAAAAAAGAACATTTAGGGGCACTTGGGTGGCTCAGTCGATTAAGCGGCCGACTTTGGCTCAGGTCATGATATCATAGCTCGAACGCTTGTGAGTTCGAACCCCACATCGGGCTCTGTGTTGACAGCTCAGAGCCTGGAGCCTGCTTTGGATTCTGTATTTCCCTCTCTGCCCCTCCTCTGCTCTCTCTCTCTCTCTTTCAAAAATAACATTAAAAAATCTATATTAAAAAAAGAACATTTATTACAAAGCTTACAAGTTTTGTAAGTGTTACCCATAGCAGCTTGTATCATTTACCTGTTGGCTAAATAACACTGAACGGCACATGACTACAGAATATCGGCATCATGCAACGGTAAACACGTATTGTTTATACACTCATGGAGTTCAGCTGAGCTTGGTTGGGCTCATACTTTTTTGAGTGTGCTTGGTTCTATACATCTCTCATCATCCTCTTTCCACGAGCAGCCTACCATGCCCATGACCTTCTCATGGTGATGACAGAGGTACAGGAGAGCGGATAGAAATATGCGAAGCTTCTTGAAGCGTTGGCTCACACCTGGCATACCATCACCTCTTTTAATTAGCCAAAGTCAGTCATTGGAATGCCTAGAGAGAGGTGTAAAGACCATTTGCAGTCTACCGCACATACCAAAAACTGGAAACAGCTCAGATGTCAACCAACTTACAGTGGACGAATAAATCAGGACCCAGCCCCCAAATGGAATATAGTACAGGAATAAAGAGGCTGAACGTATCATGGCTTCGCTTGGAGACACGGATGGATCTTATCAGCCTAAAAGGAGAAAACACAAATGAATATGTAGAATGCACACCTATTCCTATACAGTTCAAAAAGAAGGAAAGCTTGGGGCGCCTGGGTGGCTCAGTCGGTTAAGTGTCTGACTTCGGCTCAGTTCATGGTCTCACGGTTTGTGAGTTCGAGCCCCGCGTTGGGCTCTGTACTGACAGCTCAGAGTCTGGAGCCTTCTTCGGATTCTGTGTCTCCCTCTCTCTGTGCCCCTCCCCTACTTGCTCATTTTCTCTCTCCCTCTCTGTCTCTCTCAGAAAATGAATAAACATTGGGGCGCCTGGGAGACTCACTCAGTTAAACATCTGACTTCGGCTCAGGTCACGATCTCACGGTTTGTGGGTTCGAGCCCTGCGTTGGGCTCTGTGCTGACAGCTCAGAGCCTGGAACCTGCTTCAGATTCTGTGTCTCCCTCTCTCTCTGCCCCTCTCTTGCTCACACTCTGTCTCTCGCTGTATCTCAAAAATAAATAAATATTTTAAAAAATTTTTAAATGAATAAACATTAAATTTTTTTTAAGGAAGCAAAGCTCAACCGTATCGCTTATAGATACTCACGTAGGTGGCAAATCCATAAAACGAAGGAAGAAAATAGTTATCAGAAAAGTCAGAAGAGTGGCTGGTCTCTTCTAGGTGTCCTGATCAGAAAACAACAAAAGGAGGGACGGAGATTTCTCTCTTTTGGCCTGGTCTGTACTTACGCAGGCAGCTGCTTTGTAATGATTTGTTAAACTGTGCGTTTATAGTTCAAAGCTTTGTTTTTTCTGCATGAGTGTTATTATTTCCCTATAGTTGGCTTTTTAAAGTTCAGTGCTAGCTCAAAATGAAAAACTACAAGTTATAAATGAAAAACATCCAATTTTGCTACTTTTCGGTGATAGGATGGTCTATGTCAGAACCTCCATTTCTCTCCAGGACATCAAGGGAACAGGAGCCCCCACTCTGGCCTGTCCTAGGGAGAGAGGAGTACTCAGGAGAGGGGTTTTCCTTCATACTAATAAATTGTTGCAGAGAAGGAAAATATAAGTCTTTGACACAGAAAAAGGAGAGGAAGACTAACTCCGTTCCCTGAAGGTGTTTCTCGCATGTTCTCATTGCTTAAAAAAACAAAACAAAACAAAACAAAAAAACCGAAAGAGCAGAGAGGGACTTACACTCAAGTCTACATGATTCAAGGAGAGGAGGTCCCAATAACCATAAAACAGCCCAAGATGAGCCACAAGACAGTGTGGGAGCCCTTTCGCACATTTGGGAACCCAGCCTAAATACGAAGGGCTTGAATGATTTCTCAAGCTCGCCGCCCCTACTCCTTACGTGTGAATTAAATGAATTTCTTGGTGCATCAATCTGACCCATCAGACGGTGGTCATTTACACTGAGGACTCTTGGGGTGGCCTGGGGTCCTGAATCCCATGTGGGAGTGGAGCTTGGTGTGGCTGGCCGCTTGACACAGTGCTCCTGCCTGACCGCCAGATGGGTCCTCATGGGAGGTCTGTCCCCAGAGCAAATGGTTATCTTTAAACCCATCCTTCATTTCCCCTCTTATCAGCCAAGGAATGTGGGGCGGCTGCACCATTAGCTGTGTAGGCATTAGGGATTTTGTGAGGGGGAGCGTGTCAGGATGGGGGGCTTACGGGCCTTCAACACGTTCTCAAGTTAGGTGAGTGTGACCTGCCACGGTGGCATTCTCTGGGCCAGAAGAAAGTGTGAGCCTCGGAGACGGCACAGATACTATTAAAAAGAACTAGGACCTTTGAGGCCTTGCTGTTTGCAAACACTGTCTGAAGAGCTTTACACAAACGACCTCACCAGTCCTCAGCCAACACTTTCGGCCTGCGACCGGGTGCTATTCTTAACCTACTCCCCCCCCCCCCCTTTAACTTAAGAGAAAGTAAGCCAGGGAGAGAAGGTATTTGAGCCTGAAATGACAGGCAAGGTAGGGCAAGATGGCGCTGACAGGCGTGCCCGTGTGGGGGGCAAGATGGCGCTGACAGGTGTGCCCGCATGGGGGGCAAGATGGCGCTGACAGGTGTGCCCGCGTGGTGGGCAGCCTTGATCTGAGCAGTGCTTAGAGAGGGTAAGGGGAAAAGGGAGTCTAGGATGGTGCCTGTGACCAACTTTCCAGACCTTTCTTCAGTGCCTTTGTTACTTCTCAGATATCACACACACACAAACTCACACACACACACACACACTTTGAATTTAAGTGGAAAACCCATTCCAAAACCAACTACGCGGAAGCGACTCTTTGAGTCTCCACTCTTTCAGACCTTTCGCTCCAAGATGTAGCGTCTTTGGCACAGAAAACAGAGAAATGGACGTGCAGCGTTTGCTGTCGACCCGGTTACTGTACTGTTTTCTGCCCTCCTTGGGCTCATGAGCTGTGTTCATCTGCTACCAAAGTTGCCGTTTCTTGCTAGAGAGAGAGTCTGCGAACAGGTACGGCCCTCCTGCGCGCCTTTCCCACCCCTCCCCCACCGCTGCCGCAGCTGCGGGGGCCTGGTCCCCTCGGCTTTATAGAGAAGGGGAATTCCGAGGAGGACGTCGTCGGGCTGGTTTATTTTTAATTGTTGACCTCCGAGCCCTTCTGTTTGCATCTGTTTATTAAATTGCGAGCTCAGCTGTGAAATGCCCTTTATGATGTTGTTTTATTGGTGGGCCATTCGGGGACCCAGCGCCACACAAACAGGATAAATATTTTCTTTGCGGCACCCCACCCCACGTCGGGGTCCACGGAACAAGGGAAGCGAGGATCGTTTGTTTCCGGGCTCTGATTCATTCATTACTTGGCGAGGAGCTGTGAAATGTAAATCTCACATTCCGCAGGACAATCCCCGAGCCAGCTTGAGCTCATTTGGAGGTGTGAGGTTCCACTCAAAGGAGGCTGTTAATTTTATTGACCAAATTTGGAAAGTGGGAGCTCCAGAATTAAATAGAGCCTTTGGAAAAGAAATGAGCATTTAGACCCCGGGGAGCGGTCCCATGGTTTGGGGGTTCTGTCCCCCGTCCCCAGCCCCGCCCCCACCCCGGAAGGAAACTTCAAATACCGCTGCTGTTTGCAGAAAGCTTGAAATTGCCGTCGGCCTCATCCTCTCCTTTCAAAAGATTTGATCTCTCCGTGAGAGGTTTGTCAGTGTTAATGACAGCAACCCCGACTGAGCGCTTAGCTCGCTGCTTTAAATGTATCATCTTGGGTAATTCCCACAGCCCCCCTCGGAAGTTTGTGCTGTTAGTGCCTCCGTGGCACAGCCTGGAACCCCAAGCTCCACGTGGGGAAGGCGTTTGCCCTGGGCCCCCGGAGCTGAGACTCAGGCTCAGGTCGGCTCCAGAGCGGCATCTTTGTGTCCCTAAAAAGTTGGGTCTCCTGGTGCTTTAGAAACAATCGAAGTTTCCAGCAGTCACTAGGCAGCTACCGCCTGCAGATTCTGCTTGCTCCATACTCAGAACAAAAAAGCAAGCTGACTTGCCCCAGGATTTCAAGAGCCACACACTAGTCCCGCTGCCAGCCTGCCCCCCATAGTCAGGCCCAGGGTCCAAAAAGAAGAAATACCTTTAATTCCAGAGGTCAACCTTGGGCTGCCTCGGGCCCCGTGGCACTCTTCGCTAAGCCTGGTAGGAAAGGGTAAATGCAAACTGAATACGGCAGCGTGGAGCCCTCAGTCTGAGATGGCAAGGTGCATTCGGGGCTCAACTGGGGCGTTTACCCGCAGAACGAGTGGCCCGTGTCAATATTTGGACTTGGAGAAGGCCCAGTTTATAATTGTTCAGACTTGCCTCTGAATCGGGCTTTGAAACATCCCTCCGCCATGATCCTCCAAGACCTCATTCTTTCCATAGGGGGAGGCTATTTAGGGGATTTTCTTTAGAAAGGTTGCTGGGGGCCCTGGAGAAAAAGGAGGACAAAATTCAGAATGTGATATGAAAAGTCGCAACATGATTTGTAAAAAAAAAAAAAAATGTAAACCCTGTTACAAAAGCTCTGCCGTCCGGAGAGGTTATTGTTGGTTGAATGGTAGCAACCATCTGGGTCTCTTTTAATGGCTAGGGGCCCCTCTGTGGAGGGTACAGATGCTTCTTTTGTTACTGGTGTGATCTTGTAAATAGTTAAAATATTTACCAAGGCACCTCCGAGCCGGAGCTATCCCATTTTATTATTTATACCTTTTCAGAGGGACAAAAATGGAGGTGTCCACTAAACGTGATGGATTAGGTTTATAAACAGCCATTATGGCCGTCAACCATCGAATGTCAGCTTCTCCTTTGTGTCTGTGCATTTCTAAGCTAACCAGTGATCCATGCATAAGATAGGAGGTTAAGAATGCGCCGAGCAAAGGAGTGTTGGCTCCGAGCAAGATGTATCTTCTGCTGATTAGAAATACAGCTGTAGAAAGTGAGGGGGACCCCGGGCGGGAGGCGAGAAGAAGGGCCGTGCGTGTGCTTGTGCGTGCGTGCGCGTGTGTGTGCGTGCGTGCAGGAAGAAGAAAGGGAAGCTGAGAGGTGCAGAAGTCACTGCAACCTGACACGCTGCGTTTGGCTTCTCACAATTTGAGACAGAAAACCTGCCAGACCCCTACCTGCCGGCCTCCTTCAGCTGTTTCCTTAACTGACTCCAGCTGGCTTTGTTGTCCCAAGATAAAAATCAGGAAATGCAAAAATTAAATAGGATTTGAGAAGCAAGAGGATGGGCCCTCCTGGGAAAGAAGGGAAGGAGAGAGCCAGCGGGTACCGAGACTTGGGCGGACAGGCGGAGAGCCCCGTCTCCGTAGTGGTAATGACGGAAATCATCCTAAACCGGGGTGGGGGCCACCTGTGTTACAGATGACCCAGGCCCTGCCCAGACGCTTCGCTGGACTGCCTCACCCCCAAAAGTTAGACCCGACATACTGGATACAGTGGGAGTTAAGAAAAGGGGATCTTTTGAAGTCAGACTATTCCCAATGCATAACAGGGTACTTTGTCCATCAATTAATGGGAGGAAACAAAGTAACTTTTCTTGCAGGTAAAGGGGGGGGGAATGTAAATTATATTATTGTTGGCCCACGATGGCTGCACGTGCGCTGGGAACAGTTTCTGTCCCAAAGTGGCTTCCATTATATTTTTACTCTTAAATCCCGGCTCCTTTCGCTTCTCACAGTTCGTCACTGACTTCCTGCCGTACTACAAACAACGCCTGCAACTCCGCGCCTCGCTCGCTGGAAGGGAAGCTGTAGAATTAAAACGCCAAGGAGCCAATGCTTGCTTTAGAAAGGGACCCGGCTCTGCGCGGCTGAAGGAGCAGGAGCCACTCTAAATATAGACAAGAAGTAGAACTTAGGTAAAATATTTCCTAGCCCTCTCCTGTAGGACATAATTAAGAAATTATGATCTCAGTTACTGGTTTATTTACTTATTCACTGATTTATTGGGGGGGGGTGGGATCTTGGATGAGAACTTCCCGATGGAACAAATAGAAAATTCTAGGTCCCCGCGGCTTTGCACGTAAAAGAGAAAAACACTTGGAAGACACTAAGAACCTAACACACTTCCTCCTCAGATTAGTAAGCAAGGGGCTTCTCCATCCCGAGGGTCCCTCCTGGGGTCTTGTTTCACCACCTCCTAGAGAAATATCGCGCGCGCGCGCACACACACACACACACACACACACACTAATCAGGGTGGTGTCTACCACATTAGTATGCTGGTCCATCAACTAATTTGCCTCTGTAAATACTGGGATCCGAATCGCACCACTGTTGTAGCTACAGACTAAATAATTTCTCTCATCACTCTTTGGAGAGAAAAAAGAAAGAAAAAGACACACACACACACACACACACACACACACGATTTTCTAAAGCGCTTTCTCACTCAGCCTCCCCTACTCACTCGCAGGCCCGGTGGACGATTATCTGGCTCAGTGCGAAGCATCTTCTATAAACTGGACTCTCTTAATAAACCTCCTTGAAGACAGCCATTTTACTTCGTATTATTGATTACAAGGAATACTGATCATTTTCATCAGCCTACCCTCCCGTAACACTTACAAAACGCCTCGCCCGGCTCGTCCGGCGGTTCCCTTGGCACATTCCGAATACAAATACACTCTGCCCTGTGTTTGAGCCCTCCTCCTCTGAATCTCCCCCATTCATGAGTGAATCAGAACTTTCGGCAACTCGGAAGAAAAGTCGACCAAGTAAAAAGAACTTGGAATGTTTCCGGCAAGGCTCCCATACGGTCCAGCCGTTTGGCTACACATTCTACATGTTGACACCAAAATGAAAGGCACGTATGTTATACATCCCATAGTTCATAGGACCCATCAACACAGCCCAGATGGACAGGAGCCACTAACTGTATCCCTCCCACAGCCGACGCTCTCCTAACGCACACGTGCTCGCGCGCGCACGCGCGCACACACACGCACATGCGCACACACAGGCTAAAGGACTACGTTGAAGTCTGAAAAAAACCACAAAATTCCGGAAGGCTCATTCTTCTGTTCTCTTGGACAGCCATGGACAGCTACTTTGAGAATGGCTCTCATCGCCTTTATGAGAAACAGGAGACTTGTGTTCTCGTCGACACCCCCTCTCTCCTTCCATCTACCCTGGAGCTTAGAATACTCCTGTGAAGAACCAGCCTCAGAAACCCTGCTGACCTCTATCCACATTTGGGAGATAGGGGAGCCACCCAAAACACCAGTGAGGAAAATCCCCAAATAGAGCTCTCTGATTTAACAAATAAAAATACAGGATACTCAGTTCTAAGTTTGGATTTCAGATAATCAATTAAAAAATTGTAGCGTAAGGATGTCCCCATGTGATATTTGGGATGTACTTATACTTAATGGGCAGACCTACCCCGGGAGTGCCTGAGACCAGATAGAAAACCTAGAACTAGGGAGAAGTCTAGAGCCTCGTAACTGATCCCAAGATTCTTTACAGCTCAGTGATTTTAAAGAAGAAAGAGGGTACTGAGTGAGGTCACAAATGTCCAAGTTCTCAATGACACAAAACAACTCTTGGAGGGAAGTACCTCTGTACAGGGCAGGAGGGCAGACATACACCCCGGAGGCTGTCCACCAGCAACTAATCAGGGCAAACATAGAGTCTCGCATATTAATTCACGATTCCTCACCGCCGCCCAGTGTGGTAGAACTTTGATTATGCCCATTTTACAGATGAGGAAACCGAGGCACAGTTTCCAGGGCCACACGGCTGCAGAACAGAGATTTTGCCCCAGACAGCCTGGCTCCGGATCCTGTGCTTCCAATAAAATGATATCAGACCATAACATAAACAATTTAATTTTCAAAAGGATCTATGCCCTCCGCGTATGCTAAAATTAAAATGGCTGCTTCCTCATTCCCGCCCCCCATCCCTGCCTCTGCCCC
Organism: Paguma larvata; assembly: GCA_030068075.1. Taxonomy (NCBI): domain Eukaryota; kingdom Metazoa; phylum Chordata; class Mammalia; order Carnivora; family Viverridae; genus Paguma; species Paguma larvata. Next base: position 29,424,613 of record CM057841.1, on the reverse strand, counting down.
TGTTTCGTTAATGCCCCGGCCTGTGCTTGGCCTGCCCAGTGAGGAGCCCAGGGGAGGCAACAGGGTGCGGGGGAGCACGTGTGAGCCGGAGAGAAGAACAGGACAATGGATGGCCCTGCCGTACCCGGCCAGAGACCCCCGCCCCCGCCCCACCCCGTTTCTCCCCGCCTACAGGGGCAGACAGCATAGAAAGTAGTGTGGCTGCAGGGCCCAGATGAGGCGCTCTGGCAAAAAACTTTTTCTAATTTAAAGACCACCCAGGTGTGTGCTGGCCTGTCCCCATTTTAGGGTCTTTGCCTCTTGCTTCCCAGGAAGAAAAGAAACAGATGTGACGCCCATTCATGGCTAATGGAGACAGAGGGGAGGGAGGATCTGGGGAGTAGGGGTGGGGGGAGCGTCACGGCTGTCTTCGGCCCGCAGATTCAAATGCCGTCTTAAAGGACGGGGACTATTAACTTCCGCAGGGTTTAAGCCTGTGGCTGTCGCCTGTCAATGCCAAGTCTGGCACGTAGTAGGCGATCCATACCCAGACTTGCGATTGAATTAAAAATTCACGAATGCCATCCAAGGTCTTGGTGGTGCCCAGGGAGTGGGTTTAGGACTGGCCTGGCCTCGGGACTTGGAGGCTGACCAAAGGAGTCTCACTTGGTTGCAGTTACCAGTTGATGGAGTTGGGGCGGGGGAGGGGGGGGAGGTGCTGGCTCTCCCAACCCCCTCCCTGGCCTGGGCCAGCTCAGATTGTGCTAAACAATTATCCCTAAAAGGGGGGTGGGGAGCCCTGCTGAACACATCTTCCACTTTTGTCTCCTCTGGGGCTACAGACCGTGGTCCCTGCTTATTCAGCCCTCCCTTCCCCCCCCATCCTGTGCCTGGGACATTCTGCGGTTATGAGTCAATGATCAGACAGGGAGAGGGCATGCTTACCACGGAAGGAGGATTCGGCAGGGCTCTGGGCTTTGATGCTGGCTCTCCTACATCCTGAATGCTTGAAAGGCGATGGGAGGAGAGGAAGAAATATAAAAGCAGAAGGGAGAAAATGTTATTACCAAAAAAAAAAAAAAAAGAAGAAGAAGAACAAGAAGTTGAAGGAAGGGGAGAAAAAAAAAAAAAGTGCCCGGCTTGAAATATTGTTAAGTATCATCGACAAATTTCTCTGAGAGACAAAAGCTAGTTAAAACCGAGTTGAGACAAGCCATCTCCTCCAGTGACTCATCTTCCGGGGAATAATGGCAAAGAGGCGGTGTTTCGGAGGGAAGCGGTGTGCAAATAGCAGTGTCCGTGAAGCTGGGGTTAATTACAGGAAGGACTTCCAGGGTAATTGCCGATAAACAACGCTAGCTAGGAGCAGAACCGGGCACCACATGCTCGGAAGCCAGCTCTCTGTGATTCGAATAGGCTCCCCAAACATTGCTCCAGAGGCAGGGGCTGGAGGGCTCCCGAAAGGGGCATTTCAGAGGAGCCTCAGGCTGGGGCCCCATCCCCGCGAGGGCGGACTGAGGATCCCCACTGTCTCGCGCCAGGAAAGCCCCCCACTCAGATCAGCCCCTGAAAAAAAAAAAAAAAAAGAATAAAACGCAGTTTGCTATGCTGTTAGGAGTTAATAACGTCGCCTTAAGGAAGGTCAAGAAGCACCCCTAACCTTTCAGCTAAGTCGGTCTGGCCCCTCCTTTCTGGGGAGGCTCGTCACTGGGACAGGACCCAGTGTAGACCGTAGAGGCTGGGAAGCACTCAGAATGTCGATGAAGGGAAACCTCCACCAGCCTGCCGGCTCCCTTGGAGTGGAAGAAAGAGCACAGCTTCCTCGCTCCTCCTCTCAGAAGCAGCCCAAGGACACGGGTGAGGAGCCGTCTCCAACTCTGAAAGTCCCCCTGGGCTGTTCCGCTAACCCTTCCTTGGAGACCAACATGAAGCCGATTCTCAGTCCCCGGGGCCTCCAGCTGGTAACTATAGGGAAATTGACACGGGGCCGCAGTGCTGAGAGCAGCCACCAGCCTTGTGCCGTGGTGGCCCTCAGTGCCTCCCCTGCGAAATGAGGGGGTTGAATCAAGATGGAATCTCAACACGCCTCCAGGGCGCCTGCGATTCTCTGAAGCAGGGGTGCTCCTCAAACAGCTCATCCAAACTTGAGAGCGGGGACCTTTCTCCACGGTCCTTTTTCTCTTCTCTACCACCGTGAAACTAACGCCTTCACCTGGAAAGAACTCAATAAACAAATACATTGAAAGGATTTATGCATGCGCGATGGGGTAACTTCTGAGGCTCTTTGTTTGAAATAAAATATTTGGGGATGGGTATGGGGAGGGAGGTGCGTCATCTTTCAGTCCTATAGAGTGGCTTCGAAAGACCAGATAAGAATAACTAGAAGGAATAGCTAACATTTGTTGTGCTCGGACACACTACCTACTTTTCCGGACCATTTCTCAAAACACCCTTTATAGAATCGGCTTTTAAAATCCTCACTCCACAGAGAAGGACACAAAATTTAGACAGATCAAGCAAGAGCTATTAAGTCGGAAGCTTTGAGTGTCAGGCTCAGCCCCTTTTGACTGCAGAGCCCTTCTGTTTAGCCTTCCCTAAATGCACGGAAGGTCTGAGGGCCTGACTTGCTGAGTGCCCTTGGGTAAGTCATTGGCCGAATCTGGCCGCAAGGTACTACTCCTCCTGAACTAGAGGAATCCTTGGTTCCTTCAAGGGTGGGATTTCAGGCTTCTGTTCATCCCTCGGTTCTCAGACCAGCTAGCCCTTCCTTCGGAAAATCCTTCCATGCCCCCGCCATGGCCACCCGTTCCATCAGATCCCCAATACAGACCACACTTTTCACTGGAGTTCCCTAGTTATTTTGTGATAATTGGGTTCCTGGTTCCCTTTCCCACTCTAAGCCCCTTTGGAGTAAGGATTATATCTGTTTTGTTTATCTGTACCCTTTCCCTAGCAGCACCCCCCAGAACAATACCCGACAGGAAGAAAATGCTCGGAACAATATCTGTCAAACTTTGGGAGGGGCTCCAACAGCCGTGAGATGTAGAGATCGGGTAGGGTTAGCTTCTATGCCGTAAAGAGATTCAGAACCCTAGCCCTATTCGAGCAATTGAATATCCTCTGGAGCCTTCAAAGAGGACTTTGTCAGTTAAAAACAAGGCAAACCCAAGACACCTTGGATGTCTCTTGCTTAGGCCAGGGACAAGCAATGTCCATCCAGTCGGGATGAATGTCCTACAGAGATTCCCCAAGCGTGGCCAAAGGGACAGCTCCTCAGTCTTGTTCTCTTTCTCACACTCTCTTGGGCGCAGGCGGGACTCGGAAGGACATGGAGCTGAGGGTTCGAGGCTTTGGTGATTGACCCACGCCCGTCGGGGAGGAGGGGGATGCCATCCCGATGCACGCAAGTCCCCAGGACCAGATCGTAGCAACCAAGCATGCCCTGAGGAGGGGGGCTCCTTTCTGGTTGTACACAAGAGCCAATAATGAAAGCACAATGAAGAGGCCTCACTCCCCAGCTGGTTGTGCACGCCCCATTCAGTTGGCGGGGGTGGCCGTCTCCCTTTCAAGTGGGCTCTGGTCCCCCTCCGCTGCCGCCTGCTCCTCTCTCGGTCTTTCAGTCACAAACCAGACACGTCTCACAGAGCAGACCCCAAACCCCAGGTGGCAGGATCCCAGTGTCATATAAATTAGGCTGGGTAACGCTGTTCAGACACATTTTTTTGTCTAAATCATGCAAAAATAGGATTTTCTCAGGGGCATAAATCTGGCCCAAATCTAAACCTGAATGCGCAATTGACTGGTATAGTTTATAGTGCAAACGTAGAATTATCTGGAAAACTTGGGCTTCCAAAGAGCAGGGCTCATTTTTTATCCAATCTGAAAGAAATGATTTATTCGCCGTCTAAAATCTCCCGCAAAAGTCAGCGCATGGCAAAGGGGCCAGATGCAAGCCCCGATTCACCAGAAAAAGGCATCCGGCCCCAAGCCGACAGGCAGTGCCCAGCGCCACAGGAAGTAACTGATTCAACCTTGAGTCCCTCTATCATGTAGCAAGGGCACAAAGTTTGGGCCATTAGTCTCTTGAAAGGTAGAGGTCTGTTCTGTTTTCCAACGTGAGAAGGAAGGACAAAGATGAAGGGAAGAAAACTGAGGGCATTCCAAAAAGAAAAAATAAACAACCTCACAACAAAGTCAACAAAGAACCTGACACCCTCTGTATAACCCCTTCTCCATATGGCGTTATAATGAAACCACTGCTTCGCTGAAATCAATTCAAGAGTCTCATCAACCCTTTTGTTTTTTTTTCACTTATCCCAATCCTGTTGTTTTCAAAGTCATCAGGTCAACATGATGACCTTGAAGTTTTGACTCTTAGGTTGCAGAGAACGGTCTTCGCTCCCCAAAAGTTTACGGTTTGGAAGTGTGTGAGCCGGTGAGGACCAGTCACCATTAACCGTTACCTGTCCCCACCGTTCCATGGCACGGCCTTGGGGGAATTTAAAATGACAGGAAAAAAATAATAATATCCTTTCTCACAAGTTGTTTAAATTCTCATGGCAGTTTGCCATCAAACATCAAATTTATTCAATTCGCAGTGACTTCAAAGAGCGCAGAACAATAACCTGAGGGCTGCATTTCTCAAAAAATATGTCAGCAGTAAGGAGGGGGAAAAATGTTTCCTTAGGTAGATATAAAAGAAAATGACACTAGGTGCCTAAACCCTAACGCCTGCCAGAAGGTTTGACTTACGGGTAAGCTATTTTTTTTTTCAAGTAGCATGTTCCTAATTCTTATTCACTGACAGTTGAAAATTGGGCATTTAGGTGTAAAAAGAAAATACAAGGGGAACAGAATTAGAGAGAAGAGTAAATTAGAACCAAAATGAGACCAGAGTAGGTGAGAGGTGTCAGAGGCTGTGAAAGCAGCCAGAAATCTTTCTTTATGTCCTTAGAGAGAGCGAAGTCGAAAGATAGTCGTCTTTAATCTAGTAAAATGCAGGACAAAATTAAGTCAGCTTGGTGTGGTGTTGGCACCGTGGGGATGGGGATAAGAAGTATGTACCAGGGGGGCGCCTGGGGGGCTCCGTCGGTTAAGCTTCCAACTCTTGATTTTGGTTCAGGTCATGATCTCACGGTTCGTGAGATGGAGTCCCACGTTGGGGTCCACACTGATGGTGTGGAATCTGCTTGGGATTCTCTCTCTCTCTCTGTCTCTCAATTAGTAAATAAAACTCAAAAAAGAAGTATGTACTTTAGTGGCCCCAGCAGACTCTTTCCAAATGGCCCCAGCAGACTCTTTCCAAATGGCCCTCCCTGTCAATCCCACGTTTTAAATAGGCTCATGGGATCAACCGCTGAGCATCCCAGAGGGCCCTCTGTACCCGCCATGGTCCAGCCTCTGCCTGCCAGACCAGCCTCTTGTGTTGCTCTTCACTCTCTCCTACCCGAGAACATTCAGTGTAGAGTCTATACTCTGGCCCTGGGAAGCCGCTCCTGGCTTTCTTCCCCTAGCAATGCCGACTCCTCCTTCTAAAAGCCACTTTCTTCTGCAAATCCTCCCTAACGTCTGAAATGAATCGGGGCCCCGGATACAGCTGACAATTGCGAATGGCAATCCCCAAAGCTGATCCAGTCCGTAGGCATGTTTTGCTTTCTTTTTAATTGGGTCTATATCTTTCAAATGTAGCTATTTCTCATAAAAATCCAGACGACCAGCTTTTTTAAAAAAAGTCAGAAGATCTGCTAATGTTGAACAACTTACAACCCCCAGGAGTTTGGCTAGAGGGATGGGGGAAGGTGATGGTCTCACCAGTCGTTTAGAGAATGTTCTCCAAAAGTGGCATCTTTTTGACAATCTCTAAAAAAATATGGCAGCATGACTATGATTTAAATAATGCTGGAGGCAAGGCTGGAAGTTTGCTAATCAGTCAAACGGTGGTATGTCTTCCCTTGGGACAGCAAATGGACGCATTTGCCCATGGAAGGAGGCATGGTGTGCCCTAACTCCTTGAAGTATTGCTCCCCATTGCCATGCACCTCCAGAAGCTCCAGCCCACACCTATCCTGGGCACTGCCGAGCCTCTAGTACAACAGCGTCGGAAGAGGCACGTTCTCCAGCCCGAAGGGTTACTTCTTTGAAAATCACTTATAAATCCAGCGACAATTTCTAGGACGAAGGGCTGACTTTGCCACTTCCCTGCCCTTTGATCTTGGCAGAGTCGCTGAACCGCTCCTCGTCTTGTAAGTACGTGTAATGATAACGATGACAGTGGTGTTAATGACCCTTCTCTCCCAGTCTATCCTGAGCGTTAAATGAAAATGTCTCAGTCAAGGCAGTCGACATAAAATGGCAACACAAATTTTAGTTATTCTGATGAGCATGGTAACCGGTGAGAGTTTATTACGTTCCGTGTACCATGTGAGCCACTTTATAGGCACTGAAAATTACCGTTTTACAGATGAGGAAACTGAAATTTAAATTATATAAAGTGCCCAAGGTCAGCATCCGTTGTAAGGCAGACCCGGATCTAAACCCAGCTCTGTTTAATGTTTCCGGCCACATTGCCGTCCTTAAAAAATACTAAAAGTCACAAAAAGACCATTTTGGTAGCAGTTAAAACCATTATTTGTATCGAACTGTTTCTTGTATTAATAGCAAAGCCCTGTGTTAAGCACAGTGCATGTATTAGCTCTTTGAAAAACAGTCATGAGGTAGGAAGCTATTTTATTCTCTACTGTTTTGGCAAGAGGGGTATATGACAAAATATCACAGGTTTTATTGCTCAAGAGAAGTGATGACAAGTTGGAATTAACCAAAGGGGTTAAGTGGCTGAAGTTTACAACTACCTTGGATCTCCACTGTATTCTCAGCGTTTGGCCCAACACCCAACACGCAGTAGAAGCTCAATTAATATCTGTAGGCATCGGTATCTATAGGATAGGTGAACAAAAAGTGAAGAATGAAAACCATTGACTTTTCAGAAGTGTTGGCAACACGATTTGACTGAAAACACGCTTCTCCCATTGAAGAGTCCACACTGTTGAACCTTTGCTCTTGCCTGTTACGGAGACTCTTCCCTAACTTATAGGTTCTTCCCTGGAATAAGATAAAATTCCCCAGGATCAAATCCTTATTAACTCAGAAGTCTTTCTACAATCAAGGCGGGCTTACCATGTACAAGGCACACGCATTTTAACACCAAGAAACGTGTCATTACCGTGGGATCCATTTTTTCTGATAAAGAAAAAGCCGAGAAAGATTAAATAACTTGCCCAAGATTTCTTGATAGAGTGAGAAAGGAACTAGGATATGAACCCATGTTTTATCTGACTTCAGAATCTATGTTGTTGATCAAAGGGCCATATGTTTGTGGGCCGGGCTCTAGAAACTTGAAAAACTGAACTTATGTTATAGTTATGTTATGTATATGTATGTATCTGACCATACAAATCTGGGGAACTTTTAAAACAGATCAGCGAGGGGCACCTGGGTGGCTTAGTCAGTCAAGTGTCCAACTCTTAGTTTCAGCTCAGATCATGATCTCATGGTTCATGGCTTTGAACCTGCATCTGGCTCCGCACTGACAGTGCGGAGGATTCTCTCCCTCTCTCTCTTCTCTCTCTCTGTCCCTCCCCTGATCACAACTTCTCTCTCAAGATAAATAAGTAAACTTTAAAAAATGAATAAATAAAACAGGTCAGCTAATTCCCAAGCTTACCTTTCAAACTTTTAGGGGAAAATAAAGTAAAACATTTTTAACACTCTTCTGTATTTGTGAATATCCTTAGGACTATAGCAATGACACCTCGTGATGACAAGGCTACTGTTTCTAGATTCTATTCTATGTGAAATGTTTCAGGGTCAGACATGACTTCTTAATATCAGTAAGAATTTTCAGAATTGCTCATTCGTGATAGTCTATTCCACGGGCCTTTGGAAATCATTTTCTACTGGGAGTGGAGGGGAGTCTTTCTAATTAATATAGTAATTTTCCAATTAGACAAGACTACCTAATTTGGAATTTGTTATATTGCATATAGAATCTGAGCAAGTTTATTGTCTTGAAAAATTTTAAAAGGGTCATAAGCATATGACTCATTTCCGTATGTTCATAAGAGGGGCATCCAAGACCCTCAAGAAAGCAAACTATTTTCAAGCAATTTAGAGACACCCTGTCATTAGGTCGGTGTGCTAATTACAAATCATTCTAATTGATTCAATAGTCTCCCAAAAGACTTCCATAATGTACTAGGCAAACACTTTATTAGCCAAGCTGAGTTACTGTAGGTTCTTAAAAGAAAGAAAGGGAAAAGCTTTCTTGAAAACAATATCAAGTCAGAATTTTTCGCTATTAGAGAGGGGCCCTTTCTTTGATTTTATTCTCAACTGGTGTTTGTTTCACTGTTTTGACTTCCTGTTTTTATTTAATGAATGCTAGTGTGAGGCAGACAGAAAGAAAAGGGACTTGGTCTCTTTCCCCACATCCGTCTTGTCTTCCTTTCTAGAAAACATCTGTTCATTATTGCCCAGGATCAATTTGCCTACCCCCCTTTTCTTAACAGTCTTGTTTGTTTGTTGGTCTCAATTGTATTTGTAGTTGTTTTTTCTTTGAAGTCCATATCTTGACCGACCGTCTATCTATGCAGATTAGATAGATCGACCTCACTTTCCTGGATTCATGATGCCCGTATGATGCAAGACCGGCCAAACACCATGTTCTATACCTTGTTCATAATGGCAGATCCAAGATGGGCCCATGTCTCAGGGCCAGCCAATGCAAAGACATGCTGGTTGCTCTGGAATTGCTAAGCTGGGGGCATGTCTGCTTGAGGGCCACCGCGTGGAAGAATTTGCCCAAAGAGCAAAGCCAATGCAGACGGGAAACAGAGAGGTAGGGAGACTCCTGTTAATGTTATTTGTAGCTATGGTTAAGTTGTGCCTGAGGTAATTTGTACCCTGGATTTTCCACTCACATGAACTAATATGTTCCTTTTTTAGTTTCTTTGATCTTGCCCTTGTTTAGGTTGTGTTTTTATTCACATGAACTAATATAAAAGAAGTTTTTTTCACTTAAGGAGTCCCTTACCAGAATTTCCATGTGTATAAGTTTATCTCCTTAGCACAAGACTAACTTCCTCTAAGATGGTTCAAATCGAAAAGGCCAATAGTTTATTTATATCAGAACTAAGGTCTGCCCATCTGACTTTTGATCCAAAAACTTGATTCAGCAAAATATTTCACATGTGTGTTTTCCATCATCTTAATTTTGATTCTGAGCCTCTATCTTCCTCCATTTGTCTCTGGAAACTGGTCTGTCTTCCCTTAACTTAAGCAGTCCCTTAATCCCAATACCAGAGACTCTTCAATGAGCATGAAATTTATGAAATAAAAACCAGGACGTTCTGCCTTTAACTACCCCAAAACCAAGGAAGCGCAGAATGTGCTTCTTGCCCGATGAGGGGAGAGAATTATTCAACAACAAAGCACACTGGGGGGAAAAATAATTCAATACAAAGAAATATTTCAGTCCCACTGCCTCAGAAAATTAATTTTAGCCCAAAAGTAGACAGCTGGAATATAGCAGGTTAGCTGCAGATTTGCAGAAGGTGATGGTAATACATTAAGAAAAAGAGAAAATACTTGAATCTTATTATATCATTGAATGCAGACCCTAATAGCCATTTTCCACTTCTAGTGGAAGAATTGAGAATGGGTCTCAATTTTGTCATGTGTGATGTCGGGATAATCACACCTACTTTTCAAAACCATAGCAAAGATACAAGAGCTCCATGGCTCTTGAACCAATATCCAAATCAAATCAGTCTCCTAGATGGTTCCTAAGGAGCCTATTTTGTAAAATCTTCCAGGTGATTCTAAAGAAGAGGCAAGTTGGAGGACCACTGCTTTAGAAGATAGGAAACATCGATGCTTTTATTAAAGCAACGGCTCTCAGATGGTCTAGATTCAAACCTCACATCAAACTAAATGCTCCTGCACCATAGCTCCAGGTGAGGCCGAGAACCTGCCTGTCTGACACGTAATTCTGGTGACTCAGAGCCTGGGTTGGGAACCAGTGCATAGATGACACTCTGCAAACCCGCTGTTCTGTTTGCTGGCTTGGCCTTCACTGTTCGAAAAAACTCAGACCTCACAGAGTAAAGACACTCTGGGCTGCCTCAGGAAGTCTATCTCAGAGGCCTGGGCTCGTCATATTGCCCATTTGTGGGACCAAACTCGTCCTCTTGGTCTTCAAAAAGACTGAATTAGACGCTCTGGTTTCCACAAATGTGAAGTAGCAGAGAGTTTTGTTTGTTTGTTTGTTTGTTGCATTTTTAAACATTGAATTTTATACTTTATTTATTTAAAGTAGGTTCCATGCCCAATGTGAGGCTTGAACTCATGACCCAGAGATCAAGAGTTGCATGCTCTATGGACTGAGCCAGCCAGGTCCCCCTGCACTTTGTTTTTAAAGTGAAGGGGCATCTTTTGGTAGCCTCAGCTAGCCTGGGGAACGCAGGAAGGGAGGGACTACTGACATTCATGACTGTGCAGATGCACCGCCAACAGTGCTCCCGTTGAGAAATACCGGCCAGGGGCAGGGGGCCAGCGTCCCTATCTAGAAACGAAAAGCTCCGAAGACAGTTACACTCAATTGAAGAGAATCTTTGTTTTTGAAGATTTAGTGGAGTATTCAATGAAATACAATGTAGGTCTAGTAAAAGCACAACCAGCAGTGAAAGAACTAACACACGTGTAGTCTACCAATGGGTTTGAGAAAGGACACTGCTGTTCTTGCTTCCTTTGTGCCCTCGAGTCTGTCCAGCTCGAAAGGCAAGAACAATGGGAGTGATCATGCCAAGACTCTACCTTGCTTTGCTTGAGTCCAGAAGTTAGACTATAGGCTGCATCTAACCCCCAGTTTTTCTACTAAACACATACGGCTTTTAAAGCTAAACACACACAGAATTCTAACTAATTCTTAGGTGAGCTACCAACACTCAAACTCTTGAGATTTCCCATTGGAATTCCCATCTTAAGCTTCTTTTGAAAGAAATTCAGAAACGTAGCAGCAACGGGCTGCATTTCTGTGCCGCCATGCTGCTGGGTCACGAGCGCCGAGTCACTATTGCCCTGAGGGGAGTCCTTCGCTTTTTGGTCCCAACAGGTCTGTAACCAGCTTGGCCTTCGCAGGCATCTGGATTTCTGAGTTTCGTAGCATCCTTTCCTTCTTCAGAACTATTTTTTTATGTAATTCTTCTGTGGGGTCACTTCAACAACATGGCGAGGTAGATGGAACCAGGCAGTGTGGGTCCCCTTTCATAGATAGAGAGACCAAACCCAGACAGGGTAAAGGATCTTCCCAAGACCAAAGATCACAGTGACCTCAATCCATCAGACCGCCCTCCCCTGCCCCCAACACACCCTCCACCTATTTCCGAGTGAGGTTCTTCCCCCAGCTCAGTTCAGGTGTTCCTGGCTCTGAGCCTCCATAAAAGAATTGGATTGAGCTCTGTTTGGCTTCCTTGTCCTCTTCCTGACAGCGCTATTTAATGGACAAACATTTGTTTTATTTATCTGACAGGGTTTCTTCACATTGTTTGGGTTATCAGCCCTCCCCTGCAGATCATATTACAGCTTGTGCCGGGGTTCGACCCTCCGAACGGTTCGCTTAAATCAGATCGTGTTATCATTACTGCCGTGGTAAAATAGAGAGGCAGGGAAGCCCACAGCCGGGTTTATTTATTTAGTACCTCCGTGGATCATGTTTTATACAGCCAGGCCTTCCTGGCAGGCTTTCCCCGTCCAGCTAAGGTTGCATCAGGAACTAAAACCCAAAGCCCCTTAAATAATGTTAACTTATAGCTGACAGTTTTTTGAAATAAGTCTGTGTGGAAAGGGGCAGAAAGGGGACGATGCAGACAGGGCTGGAGCTGGGTTTCAGCTGCGTATGCGTGAGGTGGGGGATGTTTAGGGAGAGGCGAGGAGACAAGAGAGAGGGGCTTGGATTTTCCGGCTTATTCCAAACCAACAGGGGACTTTGCTTCTAGGTGAGGTCTCTCTTGGAGGTCTGTGGTTTTTAAAAGGAGAAGGGTCGAGGGTGAG